>JAPDVU010000005.1:126308079-127545579 GCA_026230045.1 Corynorhinus townsendii
GTCTCCCTCCACCCACACTTGCACCCCTTTCAAAATCTAAATTGGAATGATTTTCTCCTGAATGAAGTCAGACCATCCATCTTTACTTGTGAAGATTTGAAGGATGATGTAGGAGAGGAAAGGAAGGGTGAGAAAATTTATGTTCTATCCTCGCAGACCAAGCAGGTGAAGCCCAGGTGAGGATGAAAGGAGGAAGCGCAATTTTACCCTCTCCTAATTCAAAGCCAAAGCTCATTGTTTTGATCACACCAGTATGACTGAAACAGCAAAGTGTAACCCTCACTGCTCTTGGGAAAGATCTTTCTTTACCTTTAGCTTTTTAAGGGCAGTTGTGGTCTGAAGGAAATGGGGGTGGAAACACCAAAGTTGATTCAAAGATGCTGAAACAGAGGTTTGATCAGAGCATCACTGCATGAAATGGTGACATGCTGCTTCCATAGTCATGAGTCTGTGTGTTGTGGCAACCAACACAAGGCACTATCAATCTCGTTATCTCCAGATGCGGTCAATGTGAGATAAGAAGGAAAAGGAGAAATTTTATAGCTTGCCAGTGAAGGAATTCACAAAAAGTTTGGAACTAAAATTAAAACACTCTCTGGGACCAATAACCTCCAATGGACTCAAGACACTGCGAGTGGGGTGAGGGCATATGTGCTGGGGGGTAGAAGAGGCTGGGGGAAGGTCAATTGGGGGGAAAAAAAGGAGACATATCTACTATTTGTAATACTTTAAACAATAAAAAATTTAAAAAATAAAAATGATTTAAAATATAATGTTACATGCAACAAATATTAATATTTCAAGAAAACTATTTTAAATATAATAATGTTACATGCAATAAACATTAATATTTCAAGAAAATAAATAACCTCATATGCATGCAGTTAGTCTTCAGCTAGTGTTCCAAAGATTCCTTTCTCAAGAACTGAGCACATATTTCCCCATGGAAACAGTTTCAGTTGTTATGGTTAATAAGAGGCCAGCCCTCATAACAGGACTCCATTGCCCTCTAAATGTGATACTCCCTGTACCCACAGGAGCAAGCCAAAATGTACCAGAGACTCCACAATCACAGGATACACATGGGTGTCTTCCTGGAATCAGTTGCACTTGATGATAAGTCATTTCAAACATAACATATAGATGAGTATATAGAGTAGATGACTAAATTCACATGAACCTTTAAAATAAAACCCAGATGTGCACAGAAACTGCAAATGGCAGTTAACCCTGTACTTAACTTATATAAATTTGCATTGTTTGAGTTTCTTTTTTCCAATAGGCCTGTCTACTTTTATTTGGGGCAAACATTTTTTTTTAATCAATGAAGCTTAAAATCTCTGGGAAAAATCAGGTTGTGTCCCGAAACAGTTGATTCATTGACTCTTTTACAATACTGAGGTCTTTCTGTGAGCAACAGAGAAAAGGCTAAAAAGCAATGGGATGGAAAGAACCCTGGGTTGTATCTGAAACTGAGAGACTGCATTCAAGGCCCAGTTTCACCATAATACCATGTGATACTGAGGAAAGCGTAACCTTCACTGCTGATTGCTCACTTATCCAATAAACATGTACTGAGCACTTACTATGTGGTGGACACTGTGAGCTAGGAATAATTCTCATCTGTAAAATGGAGATAGTCATATTAGCATACCATATTTATTAAGGTCAAATAAAGTACTGTACACAAAAGCATACCATAACTACAGCTATGGCATATACTTTGGACTTCAGGTACTTTATGGATAAAGAAGAATTTCTTGGATTAACCTGTGAACCTAACCATAATTTATAGCATCATTCCCACACAGAACACATTACATAGTGGGGGAAAGTAGATTTATAGTTGTAAGTACTCAAAACACAGACATCAACAATAACATCATAGGAACGCAGCTGTATGGTTCAGTATCACATGGTATTATGGTGAAGCTAGGCCTTGAATGTAGGTCTCTAAGTTTCTGGTACAAGTTTATTCTTATCTTAGTATTCACTAATTATTGTATTATTTTCCATACAAACAACTATAAACCTACTTTTGCCCCCTCTGTATATCCGAATAGCAGGACACATATCTCCCTCTCCCTGTCCCTTCCACCTCTTCTCTTTTCTGTGGGAGTGGTTGGCCAAGGATAGAACAAGGCTACATTATAAATAATTTTCCCTTTCCCATTTTAAAGCCAACTGATCGACTTTTAGGATAAAAACAAAAATAACATATTAATTCAAATGACTTTTCTGAATCTCTAGGGCTCCGTGATGAATCCATTATTCTTTCAATATATCACAAACCTTCGCTTGTAAATTCATGTGTCAGGTGTTTGCAAGTCACTAGATGAGCAGTTGTGAAGAGAAGAAGCTAAAACAGAAATGGAAATCTCCTTCTGGAGTTAAGGTAGCCCTGAGTCCAGCAAGGAAGTTCTCAGGCTCACATCCCAGGATGAATGCAAAGTGTACAATCTTCCTGAAGAAGCTCAGCTTTGGGGGCTAAGCTTTCAAAGGCCACTCTGCAATGAAAATAAAAGAGGTAAAAGTAAAGCAGCCTCCAAAGTAAAGAAAATAGTTATTTTCACCTAAAGGAAAGTTTGTTCAGAAACTGGAGGCTTGAGCCACTGGAGGGACTACTGTAAAGGATGGGAATGCTGCCAATGTATCTGGTTGAAACCTGCCATTGGAAAAGCCTGAATACAGATAATCTCCCCTTAGACCAAAGAAAATCACAGAGCCTTTTAATTTTTGGTTTTTAATCCTCAGAAGGGTTGCAGGCTAATTGAAAAAAGCTTTGACAAAAGCATCTAGAAGCAAAGGAACCAATGTCATGGTTGTTAAGTTCACTCAAAATGAATAAAGAAAGTACTTCCTGACCACATATGCATATGGCCAAGGACACAAGCCCTCTTTTCAAATGAACACTCATGTAGTAAGCACCTGCTATATGTGAAACACTGGCAAGGTGCTCAGGAAACTGAAATGAGGATAGATAACTCCTGATCTCTGTTTGTTCACTATCTATTGGGGAAACACACCCTACAGAAATAGCTTCACAGAAGGAGTCTATGTTAAGAGTTACCAAACCATGCTATAGAAACACAGAGAAGATACATTAATTCCGAGAGGAGATCTAAGAAAGCACCTGAATAATTTTAAATGATAAAATGAAAAAATAATGGAAGTTGATGGAAGTGCAGAGGTTAATAATTTGGTAACTAAAACAGTAATAATTAGACAAAATGCCCAGCCACAAAGAAAAAAAGAAATAAGAAAAAGGGAAGAAGAGGAGGAGGGAGGAAAACAAATCAACAATACATGCCTGTACTAATTATTTGCGCCATCTTTACTTTGTACATACAAATCTCCCCCGTTTCCCTTAGGTTGCTAAATTAGATAAAGGGAGGTTAGCAGATGCTGTTACTTGCCTCTCCAATAGTCATCCTTTTTCTTCTTTCTTATTCAAGTAGCCTTGAGCTTTAAAACAAGCTGACCCCCTCCAGATCCACAGGTGTGAAGTCTGACTGGTCTAGCTTTTTATGGTAGCCTCAGCCCTCCCCCGCCAGTGGTTTGTTCAGGAATAAACATGAGAAACAATTCTGACCAATGACACCTCAGAACTTGGAGGAAAGATTTCCTTGACCTAAAGAAGAGTTGTTCTTTTTTTTCTTCTCTGATATTGTCTTGTCTGGATGTGGTGCCTAGACTGCTGGAAAAAGCAGAAGGATGCTAACTCCTAATGACTACACTACTGAACTGATCAGTCCTGGAGTCCCTGCATCATCACTTCATGCTACATGAGAAAACAAATGCTTTGGCCAGCTGCTTCACTTTTCTCTTACTTGCGCTGAGGGAATCATGCTAGGAGGTACTTTATCTTTGTTCCGCTCTGGCGGGGAAATAGGCATAGACCTGGACTCTAGGACATGGTTCATTGTCATGAGATTTTGCATAAGATACATACAGTGAAGGCTTTCTATAAAACTTCCCATTGAGCCCCAAATGTTGTTCTGATCAGAATCCCCTCCCCTCACCTACCCTCCCCTCCCCTCTCCTCTCTTTAGGCAATCATTTTTCTACTGGGTCAGGGACCTGGAAGGCTTTCACACTGGATTCAGCTGGCACTGAGACTAGATAGGATAGACACACATGTGGGAAAAGTTAGAAGAAGTGAGGGGGAAGGTGTGGCTGGAATTATTACATAGACTTATACCCATGGTACCCAAACCACTGACCTTCACCAGCAATGCCTCCTTCCTGGATGTGGCATAAAAACACTTGTATTATCCTACATTTTCTATTTCCAAAACACTTGGAAACATTACTTCACATACATTTGATCCTCCAGAAAATGTAAGCGAGAATCCAAGATGGCGGCGTAGGTAAACACCTAAACTGCTGCCTCGCGCAACAATTTCAAAAATTCAACTAAAAGACAAAACGTCTATCACCCAGAACCACGGGAAAGCTGGCTGAGTGGAAGTTCTACAACTAGAAGAGAAAAGAGCATCGAGACGTGCACGAGCGCTGAAAAGCTGAGGTACGGAGGCGCGTGATCCGGGCTGGCGGCAGGCGTTGCTTTTTTCAACCCAAAGGGAGACAAGCCCCCGATTACTCTGAAACCCAGTTTCTGGGGAGACGCGGGGGACCCAAACTCCTACAGGGAGAAGCTGGACTGTCTGCCAGTGAGGGGGGCTTACTTGCAGAGCTGCGCGCAGGAATAATTGTTTACGGCACTGGGGCACGGGACTCTGGGACGCCCTTGGGGACACAGAGCCGGCTAACTAGCAGCCATTGCTGTTTGCCACGCCCTAGCCTAGTGACACCCTGAGACCCCGCCCTGCACAACCTACAAACCCACCCAAGCTCCAAGCAGCAGCGTTAGCAGAAGAAAGCCCTGCCCTATCGAAGCTTAACCTAGCAAACTTGCAGCCTGGGTCAGACAGCTCCAAAACCTCCAAACCCCAAGCAAAGAGGAGAAAACTGCAGCTCTCACTGTAGCTCCTGCTGGGTGGCCTCAGACAGTAGCTGACCTGCACCCCATTGGAGATCCAGAAGCCAGTGTACCTAGTGGTCAGAGTGAGACACCAGATTTCAACTCCTCACATCCATAAGTGACACATTCAAAGGCAGACTCAGTGAGCACCAAAGCCCCACTGAAACAAGTCCTGCCCCATAAGTGTGTCTTCAGCGCAGCAGTTCTTCCATTTTAGACACAGTGAGTGCTCACAGCTAATTGGCCTGGAGGTCAGTTCCTCCCAGTATACCAACAGCAATTAAGGCTTTAACTGCACCAAGTCTTTGCACTCAGCCCACAAAGGGGTTTACCAAGAGTGTCCACATCAGGTGATTGGGGAGGCTGAGCTACTGCCCCCTATAGATCACCTACCACACAAAGCTACTCCATCAACACAGGGAAGCAGCCAAAATGAGGAGACAAAGAAACATATCACGAATGAAAGAAACGGAGGAAAGCAAACTACTGGATGACATAGAATTCAGAACCACATTTATAAGGTTACTCAAGAATCTTCTTAAAACCGCTGAGAAACTTGATGAGACCTTCAAGGAGCTCAATGAGAATGCCAAAAAAATGGAAAAGGATCAGTCAGAAATGAAGCATACACTGTCTGAAATAAAGAATATACAGAAACTCAACTGTAGATCAACGTACCCCAAGAATCAAACCAAAGATCTGAAATATGTGGAAACAAAAAACATCCAACCAGAAAAACAAAAAGAAAAAAGAATCCAAAAATATGAAGATAGTGTAAGGAGCCTCTGGGACAACTTTAAGCGAACCAACATCCGAATTTTTGGGGTGCCAGAAGAAGGGAGAGAGCAAAATATTGAAAACCTATTAGAAGAAATAATGACAGAAAACTTTCCCTGCCTGGTGAAAGAAATAGATGTACAAGTCCAGGAAGCGCACAGAATCCCATACAAGAGGAATCCAAAGAGGACCACACCAAGACACATCATAATTAAAATGCCAAGGGCAAAAGACAAAGAGAGAATATTAAAAGCAGCAAGAGAAAAACAGTTAATTACCTACAAGGGAGTACCCATACGACTGTCAGCTGATTTCTCAACAGAAACTATGCAGGCCAGAAGGGAGTGGCAAGAAATATTCAAAGCGATGAACAGCAAGAACCTACAGCCAAGATTACTCTACCCAGGAAAGCTATCATTCAGAGTTGAAGGTCAGATAAAGAGCTTCACAGACAAGAAAAAGCTAAAGGAGTTCATCACCACCAAACCAGGATTACATGAAATGCTGAAGGGTATTCTTTAAGGAGAGGAAGAAGAAGAAAAAGGTAAAGATAAAAATTATGAACAACAAAATGACATCAAATACATACCTACCAACAAGTGAATCTAAAAATCAAGTGAATAAAAAATCTGAAGAACAGAATGTACTGGTGAATATAATAGAATCAGGGACATAGAAAGGGAGTGAACTGACGATTCTCAGGGGAAGCAGGTGTGAGGGGTGCGGAAAGAGATTGGACAAAAATCTTACTCCTATGGATGAAGACAGTGGCGGGGGGGGGGGGGGGGTAAGGGCATGGGGTGGGGTGGGGAATCAGGTGGAGGGGAGCTATGGGGGAAAAAATAGAGGAACACCTGTAATAATCTGAACAATAAAGATTTATTAAAAAATAAAAAAATAAAAAAAAAGAAAAGAAAATGTAAGCTAGGTAGAGTAGGTATTTCTACCTCCATTTAACAGATAAGCAAACTAAGATCCAGAAAGATTAAATGACCCTTGCAAAGCTACACAATTGGTGTTGATGGCACCTGGACTTTGGATTTCATTCCCTAAATAGACCAGGAACATAGGGATATAAATATAAATATATTTAACTACACATAATTATATTATAAATATAGATATATTATTTTATAAATATACTTAACTTTGTTATTTAAATATATATAATTAAATACAATCACAAAGGAATCAGCTCAGGACATTTTTACAGGATAATATAATGGAGAAAATACATACTTTAAAACAAAATATGAGTGGTGCAGAAAAATATTTTGAGGCAAGTTTTGAGAAAACAGTTTTTCTGATTTTCAACCCCCAAAATTTTCACCATGCCATATTCAGTAGAGTTCAATAAGACTTTTTTTTTGCCTCTGTGATATAAGAGATACCCCTTGAGTCTAAAAGAATAAGCAGAAGTGAGACAGAAGAGCTAGAAGCAGGGAGGAAACTCCAGGCCCATGGAACAGACTAGGCTGCCATGAGAAAGAGGCATTAATTAGCTTGATGCAAGGGAACTCCAAGTGGCTTTGTATATCTGCAGCACTGGAATCAGCAAATGCCAAGGACAACCCACGAAAGAGAAGCACAACAAACACCACTGTCTGCCAAAGGCTTGCTCCTGCACTCCACAGATGTCTTTCAAAGCCAGGCTGAAGAGTTCAAGTTTTCTTCTATAAGTCCAAACTTTTTCTGCTTTTCCTATTAATAAAAGAGTAATATGCGAATTAACCATCACTCTGCTATACACACAAGCCATGCCCACCAAGATGGCTGCAGCCACAGAGCAAGCAGGAGGCTTGGGTTTCACTGGCAATGGAAGAAGCCAAGCTTTCTGCACACCTTGGCCAGCCCAGGCCTTCACTCAAGGCTACAAAGTTCCAATTATAGAAGATAAATAAATCCCAGATACCAGGGCCTCCATTTGGGTCGCCAGGGGGCATGGCTGGCCTGCAAACCACCACAGGCCCCTCGCCCAGACCACCCCACACCCCAAGGGAACCCCCACCCTGATCGGGACACCCTTGGAGCAAACCAGCTGGCCCCCACCCATGCACCAGGCCTCTATCCTCCTATCTAATAAAAGAGTAATATGCAAATTGACCATCACTCCCACACACAAGATGGCTGCCCCTATGTGCTCAAAGATCCTTCCCTCATGTGGACACAAGATGGCCTCCACAAAATGGTCAGCAGGGGAGGGCAGTTGGGAGGGACCAGGCCTGCAAGGGAGGGCAGTTGGGGGCAATCAAGCCTGCAGGGGAGGGCAGTTAGGAGTGACCAGGCTGACAGGGGAGGGCAGTTGGGGGTACCAGGCCTTCAGGGGAAGGCAATTAGGAGCAATCAGGCTGGCAGGGAATTGGTTAGGGGATGATCAGGCTGGCATGTAGAAGGGTTAGGGGCAATCAGGAAGGCAGGCAAGTGAGCAGTTGGGAGCCAGCAGTCCTGGATTGTGAGAAGGATGTCCAACTGCCTGTTTAGGCCCAATGCCACTGGGATCAGGCCTAAACAGGCAGTCGGGCATCCCTCAAGGGGTCTCAGATTGGAGAAGGTTCAGGCTGGGCTGAGGGACACACACCCCCATGCACGAATTTCATGCACCGGGCCTCTAGTAATGGAATAATGGCTGGTGTGAGGAAAGTCCCGTTTAGGAGTTTTGCAGCTGGTAGGCAAACGATTGACAAGAAATATTTGTACTTTGTTTGGCACGATATAATATCAATTCTCTCATATTTCACTACACATTCTAGCAGAAATTGAATAAGGCTTCTCAGTTAAGAAAAATCTAATGAATCCTATTGTCTCCTTATACCCATCCAAATAGAAACATCAGTTTCAAATATGTCTATGTATTGGTCCCAGTTCCCCAATAATATTACAGAAAGTGTGTGTGTGTGTGTGTGTGTGTGTGTGTGTGTGTGTGTGTGTGTATAGGAAAGGGGAGTCATTAAGTTGAGCCACAGCAAAATAAATCACTGATTTAAAAACCACGCTGAGCCCAGCCAGTGTGGCTCAGTGTTTGAGCATTGACCTATGAGCCAGGACATCATAATTCAATTCCCAATCAGGGCACATCCCTGGGTTGTGGGCTCAATCCCCAGTAGGGGGTGTGCAGGAGGCAAAAAATTGATGATTCTCTCTCATCACTGATGTTTCTATCTCTCCCTCTCCCTTCCTCTCTGAAAGCAATCCTATCGAATAAAAGAGTAATATGCAAATCGACCATCACTCCAAGACACAAGATGGCCACCCCCATGTGGTCAAAGATGACCACCACAAGATGGCCTGCAGGGGAGGGCAGTTGTGGGCAGACCAGGCCAGCAAGGGAGGGCAGTTGTGAGTGATCAGGCCAGCAGAGAGGGAAGTTAAGAGTGACATGGCCAGCAGAGGAGGGCAGTTGGGGGAGACCAGGTCAGCAGGGGAGGGCAGTTGGGGGAGACCAGGACAGCAGGGGAGAGCAGTTGGGGGGGGGGGGGCCAGGCCTGCAAGGGAGGACAGTTGGGGGGGACCCAGGTCTGCAGGGGAGGACAGTTGGGGGGGGACCCAGGCCTGTAGGGGAGGACAGTTGGGAGGACCCAGGCCTGTAGGGGAGGGCAGTTGGGGGGAACCAGGCCTACAGGGGAGGGCAGTTGTGGGCAATCAGGCAAGCAGGGAGGGCAGTTAGGGGTGACTGGGCTGGCAGAGGAGGGCAGTTGGGGGAGACCAGGTCTGCAGGGGAGGGCAGTTGGGGGCAATCAGGCCAGCAGGGGAGCAGTTAGGCGTTGATCAGGCTGCAGGGGAGTGGTTAGGGGGTGATTGGGCTGGCAGGTAAAAGCAGTTAGGGGCAATCAGGCAGAGACAGGCGAGCGGTTGGGAGCCAGCAGTTCTGGATTGTGAGAGGGATGTCCAACGGCCCGTTTAGGGATTGGGCCTAAACGGGTGGTCAGACATCCCTCAAGGGGTCCAAGATTGGAGATGGTGGAGGCTGGGTTAGGGACACATCCTCCCATGCACAAATTTCATGCACTGGGCCTCTAGTATATCTACTAAAATAAGTGAAAAACCTCTGCACATAATGTTTGCAACTTAGTTTGTATTGCATTGAGAAGAAAACAAGATAAATTGATGATGCATAGATAGCTAGATGTGCGATAAGGCAAATCCTATATAATAAAAGGCTAATATGCAAATCAACCGAACAGTGGAACAGCCAGTCACTATGACGCACACTGACTACCAAGAGGCAGATGCTCAATGCAGGAGCTGCTCCCTGGTGGTCAGTGCGCTCCCACAGGGGGAGTGCTGCTCAGCCAGAAGCCTTGAGCTGGGCTCATGGCTGGTGAGCACAGCGGTGGTGGCAGGAGCGTCTCCTGCCTCTGCAGCAGCATTAAGGATGTCTGGCTGCCGGACTGCGAGAGGGTGCAGGCCAGGCTGAGGAACCCCCTGAGTGCACAAATTTTGTGCACTGGGCCTCTAGTCCTATATAATAAAAGCCCAGTGACCAAACAGTGGAAAAACCAGAACGACCAGTCAACCAGTCACTATGATGCATACTGGCCACCAGGGGGCAGACACTCAAAGCAGGAGCTACCCCCTTGTGGTTAGTGCACTACCACAGTGGGAGCACTGCTCAGCTGACTAGGATGAGTGGCTCCTCCTGCTGCAAACCCAGGGCCAACAGGCAGGAACCTGGGCTGCAATTGTCACCTCCGAGCCCCAGGCTCCTCCTCCTTGCTCCCTGCCACCTCCTCCAGATGCCCGCAGGCCATGCAGCACCACCGCGGGGCTCGCAGAGCTGACCCTGGAGGCTGGGAGTCGGGTTCATGGCTGCAGCAGGACTGAGGCCTACTTTGCTGCCTCTCACTGCTATTGTTCCTGGGCCCAGCCCCCACCAGGTCCCTTGGAGAGGCAAGTGCTCAGCTCCATGGAAGATGCCAGACCAGGGACCAACTGCTCAGAGGGTGGGTCCACAGCTGCTCGGCTGACCAGGATGAGAGGCACTCCCACAGCAGGCCAATCCCTGCTGGCCACGCCCCCCAACAGTGTACAAATCCCATGCACCGGGCCTCTAGTATATTATGAAAGTGGTACATAAATGGCCATTGCCATTCTGTACACCAGAAAGGATGTGGGTTTGATTCCTAGTCAGGACACACACCCAGGTTTAGGGTTTGATCCCTGGTTAGGGCACATATGGGAGGCAACCAATCTATGTTTCTCTCTCACATTGATGTTTCTCTCTTTTTCTCTAAAAAAATGTATCAATAAAAACATGTCCTCAGGTGAGTATTAAAACAAAAAGTGGTGCATATATGGGTGCTCACTGTATAATTCTTTGACCACCTCTATATGTTTAAATTTTTCTCAAAACAAAATATTTGGGAGAAAACAAACTATGCCACCCCTCACACATATTTAAAATTTTTCACAATAGGCTTACTTTTTAAAAAAAAAAAAAAGTTAAATACTTTATAAAATAAGAAGTAACTGTTTATTAAACAAATATTGTATTTTATGACTTGATAGGCTTTTTTAACTACCCTGTTGATTAAGCACACTGAATTTGAGAGAAACCATGTAAAATATTTACCTTGGGTTTTATACAGTTTTTTTTAAAAATGTGATAGCCCCATTCAATCCAGTTATATTCAAAAGAATCAGCATCATTAACCATTTACTGTTTCAGTTGAGGAATCAAAGTGTAGTAATTAACCATTAAAGGAAATTTTTGTAAAAACCAACATTTCCATTTATCCTTTCATGTGATATTTGGAGGTTTTTACATCCTAGTACAATATACCAAAGTAAGATTTAGGATTGGTAAAAAGCCTACCTCTATTTTTTTAAGGGGTGGAAGAATCTTGTGATTGTAGGCTCATTGGATATTGAAGACCAGGCAATTGAGTTATGAAAATCCACCCATATATGTGTACCCCTTGTGTGTAGCCCAGTTTGAAGACTCTTCTCTAAGTGAGAAATCATCATCTATAAGGAATGCTGAGAAAGGACAGGATCAGTTTTCGACCATGAATCTGGAATGAATGTTGAAGACATATTTATGGGGATCAAGAATGCAGGGCTCAGGGATACCAGCTAAGAAGCTATTGCAGTCCTTTGGATCTGAAACAAGAGAGAGATTTTGCAGCAGAAACTGAGAAAATAATTTGATAAATTCTTTCAAGAGGCAATGCTCAGCTGCATTGATGACTGACCAGATACAGAGAGGAAAGAAAAGAGAAAGCAAAGAGTGACCATTTGACCCATTATAGTAAGGAATACATATACTCTATAGAAATTTAATGTGTGCAATCTTCTGAGGATTACATATGTTATGAAATTTGCTGCAATCTTGATTTTAGCTGTTTAGTTGTATTAAAATGTGACAGTTCAGCCTAGAAACTGTCCCTAAGTGTTGTGGCCTCCACCTCAAGCAGTCATACATCCAAGGGCTGATTGGGTTGTGGAGGTGTCTGCCTGGTCCCAAACTATAATGAGAGAATCTGAAAGAATATGGAATGAGGATAATTAGGATGAGCAGTCTGGGCTCAGCTTTGTCTCTATTCCTTCCTGTTGACTTCAGACAAATTACTTAATCTCCCTGACCTTCATTTATATCATCCAGAAAACAGAAGATGGACCATAGATGATGTGCAAAGTTCCTCACCTCCCTAACCTTATTATAAGTTTCAAAAATCAATTGATGCTGAACTGGCCAACTCCATAAGAATAGTGAGAGAGTTAAGAAGTTGAGTGGAGAATCTGACAGATCATGAAGATGAATTAGCTGCAGGGAGAGTCAGTAGGTGTAAATTGCTGGAAGCTTGGGGGCTTCTGCTGCCCCCAGTCATCACATGAAGGAAGAAGGTGCTAATGATACGATGGGGACAAAACCTGCTGATGGTTATTAAGCAGCAGGCAGTAGAAAACCCAAATTAACACTAATATAATCTAAATTGGTGCCAATATCAGCCCAATGACAGTCCTCTGGGGTGGGTGACAGCACTCTGAGAAGTTGAAAATGATAGCTAATAATAAAGCATGAAGTCAAACTAATACAGGCACTTCTCATTTTTTCTTTTTTAAAAAACCCACTATATTAACATGTGCTTCTTCCCAGCTAAAGAAAAGGGTTAATTATTTCCAATAGTCTTTAAACAGATGGGCCTATCTACTTTTAGAGCAAGTGAAAGACAGAGAGCATAGGTACTGGTCTTTGGCATTCTCTACATGGTTCGCATTGGGACTCAAGGTGAGTTATCTCAGACAAAGCAAAAGGAAATGGAAGGAAAACAGAGGCACAGAGCCACTAAATTGAGGCTGGAATTCCAGGTACCTGAAGACCAGTTCAATTAGGACTGGTCCGTCTCCGTAAAGAATTCATGAATTTGGGGTGAAAGAGCCAGGCAAGCCAATCTCATGACTCCACTAGGAGTAGGCAGAGTACTTTCATTTTTTCAATGTTTGTGATCTCACTTTAGCAAACATCTGTGATCTCCAACTTAATTCCATTTCTAATCAGATATTGCATGTGAATTTACTTTGGAAATAGAGAAGTAGATTTTGCTTTTCAAAATGGATTTTGCTATTATTATTCTCATTTGTCTCACCTGGAGTCCTTTGGATCAACATGGACATAGTTCCTCACACCCCATATTCCACTGTCACCTAGAATATTTCCTCCTCCCTGTCCTAGCCCCCTTATCTAACCTGAGTTCTTCATTCAAATCACCCTTTTTCTTGGAAGCTACTAGGCCTTGCTCCATCTCTAAGCTCCTACTATTCTTATCATTTAGAGAATGATTCTCCTAATTGTATTTATTCTTAACAAAACAATTTTGTAATTGTTTACATTCTTATGGATAAGGAACATCTCATATTCTTTGTCTTAACCCTCTATAACCAATAGAATAATTTGAGGCACTTGGTGACCATCTAACATCTGATTGGTGATTGAGGATGCCTCAGCGACCTGTTTCCCAGGATTTAGAAGTAGCAAGCTTGTCCCTCCCATCCTTCACCCAGAAGCAAGAGTGAGTATAGCCATACAGGAAAGAGAAGTAACTTTCCCCACCACCAACTTGCCCTGATGCCATGCCTGGCTCCACCCCAGTGTGGCCCTCACCTCCTAGCATCTTATGACTATCCAAGTAAGTCTTTCATAGGTTCCTCCTGAGAAAGCCACAGGAGAACAAGCAAGGCTCCAGTGTGAGGGGAGATGGAATGTCATGACATAGAGGAAGAAGAAGCCAATAATGGTGACTGAGAATAAGGGGTGGAATGAGGAAGCATGAGTCCTGCAGGAGGGTAACAGTCTATCGGCAGCTGAAAAAGAGCCCATGAATTAAGGCACCTCAAGAAGAAGAGAGATCGCAGCTGAACATGAAAAAAATGTTCAAAAGTAGATGAGATCAAAACTCAAGCATCAGGAATTCTTTTAATCCTCACTTGAGGATAGGTTTTTATTAATTTTTAGAGAGAAGGAAGGGAGAGGAAGAAACATTGATGTGAGAGAGAAACATCAATTGGTTGCCTCCCATACACACCCTGACCGGGGGTCGAGCCTGCAACCTAGGTATATGCCCTGACCAAGAATCGAACCTGAAACCTTTTGGTGTACTCTCTAATTTCAACTGAACCACTAGGCCAGGGCAAACATCAGGAATTTAAGCACAGTCACCAGAAAACCCAACAACTAAAACATGCCTAATCTTCAGTCATTTCAAATGAAGTCACCTTAAAAGTATCAGAGGATGACAGAGTGGGGTGGGAAAAGAAAATTTCCCAGAAGCAGTCATTGACTTTATCTGAAAAATGTGTGCTTTTCATTGATTAAATATATAAACACAATCTGTCGTTAATGATGCCTCAAAAGTGTGTGTGTGGAGAAAGAATACAACCCTTTCATAACAGATACTCTCCTGTACATGAGGCATAGAAAGTCAAGTGGGATAATCATGTAATTCATAATAACTTAGTGAACACATATATGAAGCCAACTTCAAGAACATATGAAGTTACCCTGTGCCAGACACTACTATAAGTCATTTACAAATATTAACTCTTTTAACTCTCACACCAGCCCTATTATTATCCCCACTTTACAACTGAGGACTCTAAGGAACAAGCAAATTAAATCTTTCCTAAGTTTACCCAGCTGCTAAGTGGTGGAATGGATTTGAACCCAACAGGTCTGGTTCCTCAGTCCTTGGTCTTCGCTTTTGCTTTTCTTGGTCTTCGTTTTGCCTTTCAAGCTGGGCTTTTTAAGCAGGTGACATAGAGATGACAGCAGCAGAAGCTTATCTGCTTCTATATGCGCCCACAATACCTTCCATCCAGAGCCTAGGTCCTGGATCTTCCCAGCTGGGAACTCCTTAATGAGCCCAATTGTCCTACTCTCAGAAAGCAAAAGCTGAAGAAAGAAATATTTTACAGGTTTATTGGTATAATATAGATAAATAATGTAGAACATTCTACTTGCCAACTCTTTTTTATTTTTAAATCACCATTACTGCTGACAGAGATTCTCTTAATGACAATGAAAGAACACATTGCTCCTTCCTTCTCCTTGGTCACCAGCTGCACTCCCTACCAGGATCCACCCAGGGATGACTCCTCCCCAAGGACCTGCTGCCTGGACTGTCACAGTCTCTTAGCATCTCAGAAAAGCAGGGATCCTCCTCCTGGCTGATACCCCGCAAACTCAGCACCTGCTTGTTGATTAGCTGACCTAGCAAAAGAAGTGAAAATTTCATCATTTTCTAGAACTCTCTAATTTCAAATGCTTTGTTACAGCCACAAATTGGGGGACAAGGAAATATACAGAATTTATATCCAAATTTGGCCTTAATTTTCTGAAATAGATATTATGAAAATACCATTGTTCCTAATGTTTTATAATCAGGAGAAGAATCCTTCCAGACTACTGAAGCTTCAGGAGAGCAATGCCTCCACTTCACCATTGCTAGTTTTGTGGACTTTCACACACTGGTGATTTCCTTTGCTGTTGCTTTGCCACCTTTTCCTCCTCCTATCTTCTTCCTTCCTGCCCTGTCTTCCTCCCGGACTGGAGGCAGCATGAGCTGACTGGTGTCCTGCTGGGCTATTCTCCCTTGCTTTAGTATATACTGCCTCACTCCAGGTGCGTGAGAATAGCCACTGAGTCTGTCATTTACACTGTTTAACCATGAAATAGACTCTACTGGATTGGGGGTAAAATTATGCTTTTGAAGGAGTCAGGCCCATATTTACAGGACATTTATTGCTGCCACTTTATGGGGGAAATTAGTCTTTTATGCTTTCGGTAATGATTCCCCAGACCCTCTTTTCAAATCGGCATGCTCATAAATTCCTTGTTTTTACAGCAGGGCAAAAATGTGCTAAAGCGTGCTCTTCCTCACTCGCCAGCATCATCCAGCAGAGAATGGAGAAGCATCCTAGCAAGAAGACAGCATGCTGTCCAAGGCCATAATGCCAGCAGACCTCTGGGCCCTCTTGGGACACACCTTCCAGGGGTGGGGGCCCTGCTGTAACTGAGGGAGCCCACCTGGAGAGTACGCACTTCTTACAAACACAGCTGGCTCTAAAGAAAAGAAAGCTAAGGCATTGGGCAGCAAAAGTCTGCTCTGGCCCTCTGGGGCTTTGCTGGGGTTGAATGATGCTAGCCAGATGCTGTTTGAAGAGAATCCCTCACGTAGGGCATCTGGCCTCAGTACATCCCGTCTCTAAGCAAGCCAGAAATAACTGCTTTAAGACCTGGAGAAGGTTCTCAGATAAAGCCAGCTATGGATTGTTTCACCCTCCCAGAATGTGCTTTTCAGAATCAGACTTCCTGGTTTCATGCCAGTGGCCTGGGTTTCCTTTCATATATATATATATATCTCCTATCTAATAAAGAGGGAATATGCTAAGTGACCATCACTCCGTCACAAAGATGGCTGCACCCACAGTTGAGGCCAAGTTCCTATAAGGAGCCTTAACGAGCAATCAGCAGGGACCTGAGGCTATGCCCACCCCACCCCTGTGGGGCTTGACAGGGGACCTCAGGCTGCAACCTCCACCTGGCAGAGCTTGACAGGGGACCTCAGGCCACACCCCCACCCAGCAGGGCTTGAGGGGGGGCCTCAAGGTGCGCTTCCTGTCCTGGTGCTGGGCTAGGGGACCTCAGGCTTCTCCCCCCACCAGGTGGGGCTTAAAAGGGGACTTCAGGCCACGCCCCCCACCCCAGCACCGGGCCAGGGGACCTGAGGCTGCGCACCCCTGCCTGGCTGGACTTGACAGGGGATCTCAGGCCATGTCCCCCACCCAGCGGGGCTTGATGGGGGACCTCAAGGTGCACTCCCAGTGCTGGGTCAGGGGAACTCCGACCGCGCCCCCCACCAGATGGGGCTTGACAGGGGACTTCAGGCCATGCCCCCCACCCCAGCACCAGGCCAGGAGACCTCAGGCCATGCTCCCTGCCCCAGCACCGGGCCAGTGGACCTGAGGCTGTACCCCCCACCTAGTGGGGCTTGACAGGGGACCTCAAGGTGCACCCCCAGTGCCAGGTCGGGGGAACTCAGGCCACATCCCCCACCCAGCAGGGCTTGATGGGAGACCTGAGGCTGCACTCCCCTGCCGCTGGGGCTTGATGGGGGACCTTAAGGCATGCCCCCTGCCCTGGTCTGAGCTGGAGGACCTCAGGCCATGCTCCCCGTCCTGGTGCCGGGCCAGAGGACCTGAGGCTATGCCCTCTGCCCAGCAGGGCTTGACAAGGGTGGGACTGGCCAGGTCTGGATCTAGCCCAATGGCGGGGGGAGGGAGGGGCGGCCGGGTCTGGGTCTAACATGATTTTGAGGCACATGTGGGTGGGCAGGGACTTGATTCTGGGTCTTGGGGTGCACCCCAGACTCTGACAGGAGGAAGGTTTTCATATACATTTTATTAATTTTCTTTCATCTCTGACACTTCTATTATAGGGAAAGGGCAAATAGCGATATTAAATTATTTCCTCTAATTAATCCCCCTTTAATGTGCATGAATTTCATGCACCAGGCCACTAGTGTGTGTGCGTGTGTGTGTGTGTGTGTGTGTATTAGAGGCCCGGTGCACAAAATTCGTGTATGGGGTGGGGGGGTGTCCCTCAGCCCAGCCTGCACCCTCTCCAATCTGGGCCCCCTCAAGGGATGTCCGACTGCCTGTTTAGGATTGGGCCTAACTGGGCAGTTGGACATCCCTTTCACAATACAGGACTGCTGGCTCCCAACTGCTCACCTGCTTGCCTTCCTGATTGTCCCTAACTGCTTCTGCCTGCCAGCTTGATCACCCCCTAACCACTCCCCTGCCAGTCTGATTGATGCCTAACTGCTCCCCTGCCAGCCTGTTTGCCCCTACCTGCCTCCCCCTGCAGGCCTGGTCACCCCTAACTGCCCTCCCCTGCAGGCCTGGTCCCCCCAACTGCCCTTCCCTGCAGACCCAGTCACCCCAAACTTCCCTCCTCTGCCAGCCTGGTCACCCCTAACTGCCCTCCACTGCAGGCCTGGTACCCCCCAACTGCTCTCCCCTGCAGGTTTGGTCCCTTACAACTGCCCTTCCCTGCAGACCCAGTCACCCCAAACTTCCCTCCTCTGCCAGCCTGGTCACCCCTAACTGCCCTCCACTGCAGGCCTGGTACCCCCCAACTGCTCTCCCCTGCAGGTTTGGTCCCTTACAACTGCCCTTCCCTGCAGACCCAGTCACCCCAAACTTCCCTGCCAGCTGGGTCACCCCTAACTGCCCTCCCCAGCAGGCTTGATCGTCCCCAACTGTCCTCCCTTGCAGGCCTGGTTCTTCCCAACAGCCCTCCCCTGCTGGCCATCTTGTAGCGGCCATCTTGTGTCCACATGGGGGCAGCCATCTTGTATGTTGGAGTGATGGTCAATCTGCATATTACTCTTTTATTAGATAGGATAGAGGCCTGGTGCATGGGTGGGGGCCAGCTGGTTTGCCTTGAAGGGTGTCCCGGATCTGGGGGGAGGGGCAGTTCCTTTGGGGTGTAGGGCGGCCTGGGCGAGGGACTTGTGGTGGTTTGCAGGCCGGCCATGCCCCCCGGTGACCCAAGTAGAGGCCCTGGGATCTGGGATTTGTTTATCTTCTACAATTGAAACTTTGTAGGCTGGAGTGGAGCCAAGCCTTCTGCTCGCTCTGTGGTGGCAGCCATTTCTGTTGGGATTTATGTATCTTCTATAATTGAAACTTTGTAGCTTTAAGCAGAGGCCAAAGCAGGCCAGGGCTGCAGAAGCTTGGCTTCCTCCATCGCCACGGGCAACCCTAGCCTCCTGCTCTCTCCAGCTCTGTGGCTGCAGCCATTTCTATTGGGATTTATTTATCTTCTATAATTGAAACTTTGTAGCATTGAGTGGAGGCCTGGGCCAGCAAGGGCAGGCAGAAAGCTTGGCTTCCTCCATTACCAGGGAAACCCAAGCCTCCCTCCTGCTCTCTGTGGCTGCAGCCATCTTGGTTGGGTTTATTTGCATATTCCCTCTTGATTGGCTGGTGTGTGTGGCTGGTGGGCATGGCTGGTGGGTGTAGCAGAGGTGAGGTCAATTTGCATATTGCTCTTTTATTAGATAGGATTGTTCTGAGAGAGAGAGGAAGAGAGAGGGAGAAAGAGAGAGAAACATCAATGTGTGAGAAAAACATCAGTCAGTTGCCTTCTACACACACCCCAATTGGGGACCAAACCCACAACCTGGGCATGTGCCTGACCGGGAATGGAACCAGCAACCTTTTGGTGCATAGGACAATGCTCAACAAACAGACACACAGGCCAGGGCCATAGGCTACCTTCCCACTTGCTTCAGAACTACTTTCTGAGTGATTTCTACCAGCTTATCCTGACTTAGTCATTTTAGATTCCCCAAAACATGACTCAAAGTTACCAATAAGAGAAAAATAAAAACAAGATTGCTTTGTGCTTAAAAGCAAGTTAATTCCTATTTACTTAAAAGGAGGATAGGGCAGTCAGTATTCAGTGGGTGTTACTGAATTCTTACTTACGCAAGAAGTGGTGTTGCCTAAGAATTAACTCTTCTCAGAGAAGAATATTTGAATATTCAAACCACAGAGCAATTTTATTAAACTATAGATTTGGATTCAGCGGTCTGGGGTGAGATCAAAGATTCTGCATTGTGACAAGCTGCCAGTTCCTCATCCTAGGACCCTGCTTTGAGTAGTGAGGTCTTAGGTAAAGAGCTCTGGCTATGGTATTGAATAAATTCAAGCTTGAATTTGGTTACTTATTATTACCCTTAGGATACTGAGTGAATTCTTTAAGTGTTAAGCCTCCATTTTCTCACATGAAAAGTAAAGCAAATTGTAATAACCCTTGTCTGTCCTTGTTTCCTTATTTCACCTAATATGAGTTTCAGGGGAAAATATATGTGAAGGAATTCCAGAAGCTCTGAAATTATTACACAAATGTTAGTTATTAGTATTGATTCCTTTCATCGATATTGTTTTATGTACTAAGTTCTCCCGGATTTTGCTTAGGATGGAAAAAAAATGCCTTTTGCAACATATTGCAGAGACAGACTAGATGAGGAAGAATTCCAGGAGGCTGTTTTTCTCCCATTACCCCCTCAAAGGCCAGTGATGAAACAGGCAGAGACAAATTACCTGTCCTGTTTTTAGAGAATTCTGGCAGAGGGAGTTTCTACTGCATTTCTTGGTAGGCTGTTTAATCTCAAGTAGAAGAAAGCATTTTTTGGTTGAGTAATTACTGCGTCTACATGATCCCTACAACTGGTTGAGTCAATAAAATCATTATTTGTGTCTTGAATTTAGTACTGAATAAACATAATGGTAAGGAGATGGGTTGCATTTCTTCTAGTCTCATTTAGTACATGCTGCCAATTACGTAGAAAAAGCATGGGCTTCAGGGTCACATACAAGTTTCAATCTATAGTCCACAGCTTACTAACTGCTTTGAGTCTAAACAAATTGCTTGACCTGTCTGAATCTCAATTTGCTCACCTGTAAAATGGGACTAGGAATTTGCATTGCATGATATTATGGGGGTAAGGGGAGGGTATTTGAAGATATAATATGGAAAGTTCCTGAAACCTAAAAGATGGACAGTAAATATTAGATTTCTCCCTTTGTTCTGACCAGAAAACAAAGAACAAATTTTCACCTTAGAATAGTATTAAAAATTATCCAATTTTAAAAATTCTTTCTATATACCAAGAACTTTATTAAACACTTTAGGATTCCCTCATCTAATCCTTGCGATAAGCTTTCACTATCATTCCCATGTTAGAGATAAGAAATCTGGGTTGGAGAAGTAACTTAGTACATTGAATGCATTTTCTTATTACCCTCAGGATACTGCATAAGTTCTTTATACAAGACTGTAACTTAGTCCAGTCTCTACGGCCAGTGCAATGCCAGAACATATGGCCCAGAGGAAGCTACATCCAAGACCTTCGCCCTTATCTGTGCACACCTGACTCCTAGCCTTCCCCTAAAAATAGCCCTTCACCTGGAGGAAGCTCACAATTCACTGTCAGCCTCTCATTTTCCCACTCTCAGGGTGCTCTTATGCTACTCTCTGGCATAAAAGTTAGTGCAAAAGACATTACATTTTGAAGCTGATCCCATAGAGTGCTAGTACAGCTTTGTGGAACAACAACAGACCAAGGGACATTAAAACAGGGCAAACAGATCTAGAAAGCAGGGAAATGACCAGTATGTCAATTTCACCTTGCATCCCTCCATAAACGTTGCATATAAGAGACTATCTATCTGTGCTTTTTAACTGAATAGATGGGAGAACAGAATAAAAGAAAGCTTTTAACCATATGAAACACAATGACTAGTCTCAGGCCATTTTACAGCATGGGATTTGTGGTTAAATAATAAATTTCAGAACTCCTTATATCTTCCTTCCTCCTACAAGGATGACTTCACCCTGACTTTCCTCTTCTCAAGTGACATTTAAGAAGGAAATAGAACAATTAATTTTTAACAAGGGTAAATTTTTCCTATCACATTATGGAGAAACTGATGGAGATACAGGTTAATTTGACATCATGAAGGAACCAAAACTCTATGAGAAGAACAGGGACTAGTAGAAGCCAGGTTCCCAGACGCAGAACTCCAACTCCTGACTGATTGATGGACTGATTGATTGATTACAACTAATATTTATTGAGAGTTGACTATGTACTAGACTAACATTTTTTATTTCATTTAATCCTTCATAAAATATTAAGAGCTAAGTGTTCATACTATCCTAATTTACAGATGAGGAAACCAAGTGTCAAAGCAAACAAGTAACTGCTCGAGGTATATCTAATATGGTCACTTAACTCTGATTCTGAAGACTGAACTTTTAGCCACCCTGTAGCAATACTCTTAGACTTCCTACCTTTTACATATTTTCCTCTCTTTTCTTAAGCTTGTATAAGGCTATAACACTCATGTGTGCACGCACACACACACACACACACACACACACACACACACACACACACACACACCAGATAATAGTCACATAGTCACAATCACTGATTCAGGCTCAAAATAATATATTGGTCTTTTTAGCTTCTCCTTCATCCCTGTCCTGTTCTTGGAGGTAATATATGACTACTTTCTATTACCCTCCTCAATTCCCAAACTCCGTAAATGCACCAATAGTGAAGCATGAGTTAAATCAAGGAGCTGCTTGAATAAATTCTACGATTGTCCCATTTATAACTTCAACACATCGAAGTTAAATCCAATACATAGGAGCCTCCCTATGAGTCTCTTCTTCCACCATTTACAGTCAACAGAGACCTCCACCTCACTTATCGCTATGCTATTCCCACATCCTTTCTTCATTTGTCCCCCTCTATAATATGACTCACTGTAGTATAAAAAAAAGACTTGTTTGAGCCTTAATACTTGAAGTGAAGTCTTAGTCCTCTTATTATGATGCTATTTGTGTGAATATGAGCAATTCACTACACTTCCTGGATCTCAGTTTCTTAATCTCTAAAATGGGGCAAAAAATTCCAGACTAGCTTATAGCAAAGGAGAGTGCCAAAAAATCTAATGAAACTGTACGAGCTGTGTGCAATATATAAGGATGCTTAGGATTTTTAAACTTTACTATGTGCCAAGTACCACACTAATAAACTTAAATGAAATGTGTTATTTAATCCATCCCAAAAACAGTATTAGGCAGAAATTACTGAAGGCGAGAAAACTGAAAAGCAGAATGCTAAAGTATGCCCAGGACCACACAGCTAGAAAACTGGAATGCAAGCCCTTGTTTCAGGAATGACCATTTCCATCTTGTAAAAAAAAAAAAAAAAAGAGGAAGGTAGGAGATATCTCCACTTTTATTGCCTGGTGTTTTTCCTGAAGTAAGGCTGGTTCATAGTGAGGTTAGGGTAACACCTGAGCATCAGACTTTTTGAAAACTCCCAAGTGATTCCAATGTGGAACCACAGTGGTAAGCCACTGCCCAACACTGGCAGAATCTTACAAAGAACGAAGCAACCAACATGCTCAGATCTGGGCTCTGTGTACTCCCTTCCCCAGTGGGTGGCAAGGGTGGATGGGGGAAGGGAGAAGTCACTGAGAATTGATGGAATCCAATATTCATTGCTGCACTCCGAATGGCAACTTTCCCAGCAGATACATTACCAGTCATGTCTCAGCCATAAAACATAGAGCTCTCATTTCCTCGGCGGCCTTATATACTCTGAGTGCTTTTCAGCATTATTAACCTCTATGATCAAAATAGATAGGGAGGCTGAAAGCCAGGGAAAACCTCTTTACATCTTCTGAATTGCAAAGCCACACAGAGAGAAAGATATCAGCCTGTTTTTGAGCATTCTTGCTTGAGCCAGACAAATCCAGAGCTTGGACAAATTTGCTTTGTGGACACAATAGATTCAGGATAGTCATAGATTTAGAGAAATAAATGCGTCACAATTAGACTCATTGCCATTAGTATAAAAGCCTGCCTTATTAGACTAGTGTTCCTTATAAACAAGGCTGTCTCAGCTTCTTTTAGGCACATTTTTATGCAAAAGCTAGAAAATGTAGAGCTACACATTTATATAAGACTGCCCAACATCTAAACTCCACTCCTATTTAAGTGAATCACAGTATTAGAGGCAGACACAGTTCACTTCCTGTTGGGGAATTCTGAGAAAGATAGTCTCCCTCTCTCCTCCCAGGAGGCTAGTGTGGCAACGTGACTTGTCATGGCCAATCAGATGTTCCCACCTTATCCTCCCACATATCTTTAAAAGAAGACTGTGGAATCTGTCAGAGATTTTTCATGGTCATTGGTGGATCAGAGGGTCCAGAAGCAGGGAAACAGTGTCTAGGGGAGACACAATCCCAGCATCATGATGAGTGTTCACTGACTGTGGTGCCAGCCAGCAGCAATGGAGAGACCTCAAGTAGCAAACAGAAGTGTCCCCAGCAGGATCATTCCACAACCATGCCTCAGCTATGTCTTGCCTCCCTTGATTACTACCTGACCTTGTTGTCCAACCTTCCTAGATTCCATGAACTACCCCAAATACCTTCCAAGAAAACTCTCTTTTTCTTCATTTAATCAGAATAGGCTTTCATTGTTTTCAACCAAGAACTCTATCACTGCAGGATAATATATGGGGCTCTAATGGCTGCCCCTTTAACTACTGGCTATCCAGAAGTTACTCACATTGTTCTACACCCTACAGGTGTTTACAATATGGCAAGTCTAAATACAAACTATTATCCAGCTCCTAACCCCTCACATGCAAAATCCAACCCTGCAGATTTCCTTCTGTATTCTTGCCCACCATTGTGACAACTTTTGATACAGTACACATGAGTGGTGAGTCACTTCAAGTTATCATTTAAGGAATAAGAGTTAATTTCCTAGTCTGAAGAATGGGAAAACATGGTATACAATCTCACTCAGAGATCACAAGAGGAGCTAAGTAGTATGAAGCAAGCTGTAGAAGTACCAAAAGTTAGTATTTCATTTTTTGACTAATAGGTAACCCTAAACCCTATAGCTGTCCTATTTGGTCTTCAGATGCAGTACTAAAGTGTACCACATCCAAAATTATCCCTAAACATTTTTGTCTGACATCTTTTCTGCAGGTGGGGAGATAAAGTGTTTTGATCTCAAAGATCTTTTTTTTGGTAACTGAATTGAGAATCCTCATTCTTCAGCCTTCTGCTGTATTATATATGTGTCAAGCTATATTTCAGATTAGGATTCCATGGAAAAGGTTATCACGGATCAGCCAAGGTGCTAACGTAAATGTCACCAAAGGAATCAAATAGAGAGGATATACTATCACCTAAACTATTAATTTTCACCCTAAAGACGATCTACTTCATGTCCACAGTCCCTGATGATTTCTCACTCCCAGAGTATTTACTGTTTCTACTCATCATCCACATGTAACAAATAGCTCCTGACTTGAAATGTGGGGCAGTTGAAAAAATGTGGGGTTGGGAAACAGACAGACCTAGTGCTATGAACTCTATGACCTTGAACAAATTCCTTAAGCTTTCCAAGTCTTAGTTTCTTAAATTCTTCTATAACTTTGAGTTCATTTTATTTTGGATTTTCCTAAAGTAATGTTGTCATTTCAGAGTCCTAATGCAGGTGAACTGAGAGCATGCAAGCCTTAGATTTAGAGAAATCTAAATCTATGGAGGATACACTGTGTACTCTTCTCTTCAACTAGCAAGAGCCAGGCTAAGCCCTAGGAAGCATTAATTTAAGGCATGACATAAAATAATACCCACATGAATGGATTATCTCATATTCAATCATATTTGTTTCAGTATTTATTTAATTAAAAGCACAACTATATTTATAATGGCAGCTTGTGCCTTCCAAGATCCATAGCCTTATTTCCTTCTGGAAGCACTCACTGAAGAGGAAATTTAAGTACTTCTCTTCATAGCCAAACAGATCCTATTTTCATTAGATGTGCCTGAGCACAGAGACATTCACCAAAGCCTTATTGATAATTGTACCTGATTAACCACAGACTGTAATAGGAGGATTGAATGCTTTTTATTAATTAACATAGTCAAGTCAAGGAAAACAGCCTACATGAGGGATAGCTTGTATAAAAATAATTGACTCATTAATCTTAACTATGTGAACATGTTCACATTAGCAAGGTCAGTCACTAGAAAGGATTCAAACTGGAAAAGGACATTCACACAAGTATGATTCTGTAGTTATTTCATTTGGACTAGCATGGAATTCCTTACAACAGTGAAGGTTTTCAGAAGGACATAGTCACAGAAAAGGCAAAAGTTTCAGAAGGACAGTCTTTGCTTCACTTTTTCAAGTTGGCAGGGCATTAGGGGGTAACCACACATTCCAATTTTCATTCTAGCACAAAGGTAGCATTTGCAGCCCAAAAGCAATCCCATGGGCACATGCTTCCTCGTGCTGTGTTCCTGAGGATATAACCACCCGGTGCACCTCAACAGCAGCAGAAATGTGCATGCCAGGGGCTGTGAACCAGGCAGACATTGCATCCTGAGGACTATAACCAGTTGGGAAGGGGATTTGGGTACGGGAGCACTTAAGCCTGGAAAGCAGTCATTTAAAATAATAACCAAAGGAAGTACTTCTTCACACAGCAAGTGGTAAACATATGGAACTTGTTACTCCCTAAGAGTTGAACAAGCCAAGAAATGTAAATAGGTTCAAGAAGGGTTTGGAAAAATTGCAGATGCCCAATCTCTTACCAGTTGTTGAAGAGAGGTTCAAGGAGTTTGGATGTGTTCCCAACTTTTGATGTTGCAGAGGAAGCTGCCACACTCCTTTACAAAACATCCCTGGTTCCAGCCTGTTCAAATGAAATACATGGTGGAATGAATCATTAAACCGACCCAATATGGCATATCTTTTGCTCTTGTATTCTTTTTCCCCCCATTTGTTTAAATGCGTAGGTTGGGGGGGGTTTTTTGTTTGTTTGTTTGTTTTTTAATTAAAAACATTCATGGCACAACTTCGTCCCAACACAGTTATGTTTTCGTTATCAATTACAATACAATTACAACAAGTAAATCAAGGAGGAGAGGAGAGGACTTCAAACTTTAAAAAAAGGGAGGGAGCCCACTTCAAAGTTAAAAAATACTTAGAAAAACCTTTCCGAGTAATTGCCAACACAACTGTCTTATATCGGCATTCTATTTCCTGCTACCTGATCAGTGCAGACACAGGTAGTGCAGAGAAATAAAGTGCCCCAATACCAGGTATACAGCTGAGGTAATTTATAATAACAAAGAAGTTGTTACTCTGTAAACCCTTACCCTCCTCCCAGTTGGGTCTTTTTTTCAGGCTTCTCAGTAACTCCTTACGTAGCATTTTTAAAACTTCTATTTTTTTTTAATAATTTAATTTATTTATTTCAAACAACAATAATTTTACAATTCATTTCATGACAACTGGTAATCATGAAGTAAGCAGAGGTTATCTTCAAGTTATTGTACTAGCTGTGCTGTCATTTCCTGAGGTTAGTCATATAAATCAGACTTGGTGTATCAACAGCATTTATAAAACCAGACCTAGGGAAAGAACTTAATATAGTGAATGTTTAGCCTGCCCTGATTATTAAAAAATATTTGCAGAAAACTTCTATTTCTTTTAAAAGGCTCTCTGGTGGCATTTCCAAGTCCTTTGCATCCACATTCAGTTTCTTGCAAAGTCTAATGCATGTTAGGAGGTTCAGCTGTCTGCAGCTCCCCACATCAGCTGCTATTACATCTAGACTCTCTGAGTTACAAGGGTGGGATGTGAAGTCTTGATTTACAACAACCCTCCTCCCACCTAAAAAAAAGAACTTATTAATCGTAAATTCAAGTCGCAATCCAATGCAAACGTAATCACAAATTGCATCTCTGGCACATCCAGTGCTTTTAGCTTCTGGAAAAATTCAATATGGTGACCCCCATAGCATTCTAGGATATAAAAGGGTCAAGAACAATAATGAGTCCTGACTGGTTTGGCTCAGTGGATAGAGCGTCAGCCTGCGGACTGAGGGGTCGCAGGTTCAATTCTGGTCAGGGGTATGTACCTTGGTTGCGGACACATGCCCAGTAGGGAGTGTGCAGGAGGCAGCTGAATCGGTGTTTCTCTCTCATCGATGTTTCTAACTCTCTATTCCTCTTCCTCTCTGTAAAAAATCAATAAAATATATTTTTTAAAAAAGGAACAATAATGACTGTGAGTGGCCACAGAAAGAAAACCACCCTACCACAGCCAGAATATTTTCCCTATGGTTGAGAATCATTATAAAAGGAGGTTTCAGCTTTCTCTAAAGTTCACCATTATATTCACTAAAGCCACCACCTTCATAAAGTTACTAGAGCCAAGATGGGTTATAAAGTTAGATAAGTTCATTAAATTCAACTGCTCAAATAATTACATTTATCTGTGATGCCCAGATGAGAAAGGCTTATGAATACATAAAGGTAGGAGAATGGGGAACTAAGACTTCAGGCCTTAAAATACGTTGGAAGAATTTTTCCAAGTCCCCACAAGCAACTACTGTAATAAGATGACAGGAGAAAATACAGATCTATTATGCTTTAAAAACTAGGCTTCCTCAGTGAAGCACCTGATAAGCTTAGGTGGTTGGATTACAGTGGAAAATCCACTTTACATACACACACACAAAAACTGGCGACTTTTTCCATCCCCAATCCCTGCACTGCTGAGACACAACATGAGTTTTATAGCAAAGGATGTTTAATCCCCAGAGACACTTTGGGTTGTGGTGCTTTTTAAGGCCTCTTGGCCATGCCTAGTATCATGGGTTGAATAAGGGGTATATAAAAATAGGGGCCTTAGGAAGCCTCCACAGTATAAGGCTGCAGGCCCCTCACATGTGAACCTGAGGCTCCCACCCAGCCAGACCTTTACATAGAGAACTTAAATCTAACATTGATCAATAAACGCAAACATGTATTTAAACCAAAGAATTCCAACACTGGATCTTTCACTATGAAGGACAAAATATTAATGTACACACACACAGCAAGGAGTGGTAGGGCTGTAACGAGAGTTTATAGTTTTCCCACAATTACAGGTCTACCGTTTCAGTTTCACTGGGAACAGTGGCTCTGTTCCTACCGCTCCAATACATTTACAAGACTGAGGGACACCTTCTCACTGGATGGTCTTCTCACTGGATGGTATGTGAGGAAAGGGGAAGGTAAGAGGAAAAGAAGGTAGAAAGCTTAAAATGAAATAGTGTGGCCACATCTCCTTAGCTCTTTAAGTGTTGTTAGGATGAAACCTACATAGGCAATGTTTTTTTCATTTGTAAAAAGCATTAAGTTATACCCAGTAACTAATGAATTCAAAATGGCCAAGTCAAAGAAAATTGAAAAAGATTTTGCCTTCCCCCTCTTACCAGCTATAGAGCACATTGGGAGATGAAAGGGAAGAGGACCAAGGTAAGGAAGGAGTCTGGGAGGGAAGATTATTAAAGTTTTCAACTAAACTTATAAATGAGCTGGATTTAGGGTCGGGTCAATAAGACATGGTTCACACTGAACAGAAGTTTTCAGGACCTGTCTGCACTTTAGCTAGATTTTTCAGTATCTCAATGTAACTATTAAGACATATTTCCACTAGATTCACCAGGATAGCCCCATTGAAGTACTTACGGAATAAAGTGATATGACTAGCAGGACACTGCTTTAATAGGTTGGGTCCTGCCTCCTTCCTTCCCACCACCCTTGAAAAAGCTATATTTTTGTAATCTCTGGAAAAGAGCATGAGGCACAAATCCCCAAAGTGTGGGATGAAGGGTGAGCAATGGTGGGCATAGGAAGAAATCTGCACCCAAATGCAGCAACTGGAACTAAGGTTGGTTCATCTTTAGTAATGAAGAACTGAATTTGAAAGGGGAGAAAAAAAATTGTCCATGAATTATTCCACTCGCAGGTAATTTTTCAGGGAACCCCCTGAGTTATATGAGTTCAAGTTAAAAAAAAAAAAAGAAATCAGCCTATTATAATTTCTTTAAATGATTGAGCTACGATGAATCCACAAGCAACTATTCAGAAATGATGCTTCTTAACTATTTTACCTCTCCCTGCCAGGTACAAGCTGCATCAAGGAGAGAGTGGACTCCCGCGCCCCCTCTGCTCAGGCTCAGAAGACAGAAGGGGGCATTCTTGCTGAGCGCCAGCGGCAGCGGACAGGCACCCCGAGGAAATTGGCAGCAGCAATCACTGGTGAGCCTACCAGAGGTCCAAGGGGCGAAGGGGTTGCCACTTAAGAAATCCTGACATACCAGGGCTGCTGACAGACGTACTGCCTCCTAGATGAGCCCATTTGAGCATGGTCCTTCATAACAGTGCTGAAATAGGGGTGCTCGCTCTATGGCTTCTCTTGCCGTGGCTGGTGGCCATATTGCAGTAGCATGTCCAGGAAAACCAAGGCCTCGGGGCTGACAAGGTGCTGGTTTTCACTGTGGACAAAGCGTCCCCATTGCTTAGGGGTGTGTCTACTCAAGATATGCATCTAATTCAATGTTGCCTATGTCAATATAGTCAAAGAAATCTCTGTCCCCAGAACCTTGGCTATCCTCACCAACTGATCATCTGTCACATCCATGGAAAAATGGCTTCTTCCAGAAAATGGTATTCGCCAGCATACAACTCAAGCGCCACATATCCAAACTATAACCGTACATCCGGTAGTCTACAAGTAGTTCGGCACCTCTGAGGCTATGGAGAAGCAACGCGGACATTATATGCTTGGCCAGGGTGGTAAGACTCGGCTAAACCCCGTCTATTAGCAACCGCTTTCTGTGCTCGTGATCCAGCATGACATTATGGGGCTCCCCATCTCTGCATTATCTCCATGCCATGCCATGCCAATACCACCTCTGCATTATCTCCATGCCAGGCCCCCAGCAGCTCACACGTGTGAGCATCTGGTATAATTGCGTGAATCTGTACTGGTCACACAAGGTCGAACACCAAGGCGGGGTTCGTGGCACAGGGTCTTTTGCAATGTCTGCCCGTGTGCTGATGTTGGGAACCACCTCGCAAATTCTCCAAAATCTTTAGTTCACGCTTCATTTTCTCCTTTACTGGCTTGGGAATTTTAACTTTTTCATTATTTGTGATGTTAATGGCTTTAGAGACTTCACTACATTTATCAGGCCTAATTTCCAAGCCGGCTTGCAGCCATCTGGATGTCCCCATTCCACCACCTGTGACTCCTGACCCCAGCCCTCCGGGCTCCTGCGGATTAACGGCTGGAAACTCAGCCGTGCTTGGCCGGTCCCCACACGTCAGGGTGGCGAGCAAAGGTAACCTTGGCGTTTGGAGATCCGGCAGTCACCGCCCCACCCAGAGGCGGCTAGGGGGGAGGGGGCAGGTAAGACTTTTGTTTCAAACCTCTTTTCTTCCAACTGTGGTGGGAGCGGTGGCGGTAGCCGTCCTCGGCCCTCTCCTCACACGGACAATACGGCGGCAGGGGCGGAGACACAGGCCTGAGCACGGACGATATGGCGGAGTGGTGGCGGGTGAGGCAACACAGGGCTCCCGCGGCATCAGGAACCAGAGCAAGGCCGCTGCTGGGGCCGGAAGCGGAAGCCGAAACCCCGGCGGCTGTGGTCTGAAAGGTGACCTTCAGAGGAGCCCATGGACAGAGGCATCAAAGAATCCGGGCTGTTGCGCTGCCCTGGCTTGTTGAAAGCTGTGTGATTCCTGAAAAGCCTCAAAACCTCTATGAACTCATCTGTGAAATGAGCTGGATTATAGCTGTCCACCCTCCATCACAGTATTATGAGAACTAGTGGTCCAGTGCACAGATGCGTGCACATTGAAAGGAAATTAATTACAAGACATATTTTAATGTCACTATTCGCCCTTTCTCTATAATAGAAGTGTCAGAGATGAAAGAAAATTAGTAAGATGTATATGAAAATAATATATATGTAAATTGATTCATAAACAATAACAACATGATATAACAACATGATATAAAAACAACAAAAACATGATATAAAAACAATGACTAATAAATTGATTGAACTTATTCTAATAGCTCCCTGAATACGTGCAATTGGTGCCAGCGAGAACATTATATGTATCACGCATGTGCGAGTCAACACTTATTTTTAAATTGCCAGTGTGCGTCATATGTACCTGCCAGTTGGACGGTCAGATGGACATACGGTCGGTCACTTAGCCTTTTATATATATTGATGAAGGCAATCATGCTTTCTAAGCTTTAAAGTGCTGTGCACACAGGAAGGATAGCATGTTTTATAATCCACATAATCCTGGATGCCTCGAAGGCAAACCCCAGCAGTGCCACATCCAAAGGAAAATCGGTTCTGAAAAAGTTTAGATGATTGTGACCAAGGATTTTCTTTTCCACTCATGGCCCCACAAGCTATTCATCATCGCAGCTGCTCCAAATCCCCTCTCTGTTCCACCAACTCCAGTCTTTCTCCTGGTCCCCACTCCAAAATTATCTTTTCAAGCTTTATTTGAAAAGCCGTTACCATTATCCCCATTAACAAAACAATCTATATATATATAAAAGGCTAACATGCAAAGTGCCCCTCAGGAGTTCAATCACTCGCTATGTTGTGCACTGACCACCAGGGGGTGGCGTGGAACCAAGGAAGGCTCCGGCTGGCAGCCAGCAGCTGGGGGAAGGAAGACCCTGGCTGGCAGCTGGCAGCCAGAAGGAAGACCCCTGGCTGGCAGCTGGCAGCCAGAAGGAAGACCCCTGGCTGGCAGCTGGCAGCCAGAAGGAAGACCCCTGGCTGGCAGCTGGCAGCCAGAAGGCAGTCCCCAGCTGGCAGCCAGAAGGCCCCAATTGGCCCTGATTGCCAGCCAGGCCCAGGGACCCTACCCGTGCATGAATTTCAGGCACCAGGCGTCTAGTGTCCAGGACAAGAACAAATTAACAAAAAGGTGCCATACCATATTTGTATGATATTTTTTTTACCCCTTACAATTACTCTCAGCCTTGGAATGCAGTGACATGGTATGTAATAAATCCCTGTTTTATGTGAGAGGTGTGTCATGTGGGAATAGGTTTAGAACTCAGACATCTCAAATCCACAAATGCTCTCTCAAGTACCTTATGTTCCTTAGACACTGGGTAGTGGCCAGGGTCAGGGAAATCCAGGTCTCCTTATAAAGGCAGCTGCCCCTGGGAACACCATAGCTGACACTTTTTGATGTCACTCTCACGTGGGTATTCCCACCGTGACTTATGTGAGGCTGCTTATCCAGCAACTCTCTGACCTCCATCTGATACAGTGTACTGAGTGTTCTCGTTCAGTGCGTCTGGACTAAAAAGAACCAACATTTGAGTATTATACCCACCATATAAAAGCTGTAAGCCCTTGGACAAGTCACTTATCTTCTGTGGGCTACTATTTTCTTATCTATAAATAGAGATTAAAAATAGGCAAACGTCCCATTAGGATTAAATGACATGATGTATGTAAAGCACATACGTGTTAGGCCTGGCACAGAGTGAGTGCACAATAAGTGACAAATATGATGGTCACAGTCCCTCTGAGGTTCCACATAGATCTATATGGTGTCACAGAATGAAAACAGCAGCTGCTATATAACTTGCACGATGTCATCCCCAGTGATGTGGGAGATGACTACCCAGGGAACAATCAGATAGTTGACTCATTCTTCTAGCGTTCCACCTCAGCTGGCTGTGCGAGATACTGGAAACTGTTTCTGCTCCAGAGGAGACCGTACCCTGGACCTTCCCCTGGAGTCACTGTGGCAGGTGGCGTTTGTCTTGTCTTCCACAAACTGTTGTTCTCTTCTAGGATCATTGCTTGTGAAAGCCACGTATTAATTTCTTAATATTCTGGCATGGTCTCCCTCTGATTGTTACAGGCTTCCATGTAAGCAGATCACTCTGGGCCTATTAAACACAGTATTTGCTCAATAGCCAAGTAGTCACTGTGTAAACATGCTGTGAAAAGGGATATTTTCAATGAGCTATATTAGAGGTCAGTGCAGAGATTCTCATTACTTTGTGAGGAGCCCATGACTCTCTCACCCACATCACTCACATTCTAGGGAGGGTGAAAAGATGTCAGCACATATACCCATAAGGGAATCTTTTTTACCCAAACCACACAATCTTTAGGTTTTTCAGAAACAAAAATTTTCTCCTTTATTAGCTATTTTTGAGGGACTCAAAAATTATCATTTATTATTCTCCAAGAAAAAAATGTTTCCCATTGTAGCTGATAGTGTGAAATTATCCATGAAACCAAAGACCATTTTTATTTCGAGATCAATCAGATGGCATGTAGGACAACAGCAGGGGTGAGTGGGGATTAATTTCAGTATCTCACAGCCATTTATATTGATTTTTCCCAAATTTGTACAAAAGAAAAGATTTCCCAGCTGAGCTGAGATAAAAGTGGCAGATTTAACAGGATCTTCAGAATCCAGAAGGCCATCTTATTTAAATACCTATACTATTATTCTTTAAACTTTATGTCTACAAAAGGGCAAACAGGTTGGGGGTGAGGGAGTAGTATGTAGCGGAAGTCATTTCCTAAAAGATGACACTAGAAAGCCCCAAAAGACATTTCAGGGAACTGAAGTATAATTGCTGCAGCTAACAAGTCATGCCTTTCCTGCCTCTCTCCTCCCTTTGCTGCAAGCTTCAGGACCACTGAGAAGGAAGTGGGCAACCTACGTAAAAGGGAGTAGCATAAACATGAAGCACTAGGTGTCATGGGGGAATCCTGCAGCCTGAACTTTATGGAAAGCAGCTCCATTTGGACTATCAAAGTTGAGGGTGCTGCCAAGATAACAATGGGAATAGTTTAAGTTATTTCTCTTATTTTAACACCTGCTGTTAGAACATCAGGAAACCCCATGACCCATTGATCAAGAAATGACACCAACATCAAAGGATCCTGGGGAAATGGAGAGGAAGGTATGATTGGTCTAAGTCCTTCAATTTCCCAAACATTCAGTGAGTCCACACTGTATATAGAAGATACAGTATTAGGTATTTGGAGGCAGAAGAATACAAAGGTAAAGAAGGCTTTAAGACTGTGCCAAAGGAGCTCGGGAGAGGGAAGACAGTAATTAGGTAGGGAAAAATTCAGAGCCACATAGCAGACTTGTTAACAACTTTGTTAACAGAGGTATAAAAGAGTCATGGTTTACTAGCAGAAAACTTCATGAAGGGATGAAATTAAAGTTGGGTTTTGAAGAAAGATTTGGAAGAAAAGGAAAAAGCAAAGATGATTCTATAGTTTCTACGTTGGCTATCTGGGTAGATTGTGATGCCATTAACCAGGAGAAAGCAGCAGAAGGGAGCAATTTTGAGAGGCAAATACATTCAACTTGAGATGAATATGAGGCCCCTCACTTAATCCATATGATTTCCAAAGGATGTTTGGAAATTCAGGTCTTGATCTTGAGACACCTGGTTGGTATTTTCTTGGGGCTGTGTGTATGTAAAGGCCAGCAATAAAGCATACAGTTACTGTCTGGACCCATATCCCATATAATACAAATGACTTGGACACTTTTGCTTCTTGTATGTCACTCCATGTAGAGCCATAGCCTTTAGTCATGATCCTCTGATGCTATGATTAAACTAGAGGGAATTCCACATAAAAGACCATGTCTACATTTTCAGGGTTGTGGTGGAAAAAAATTTATTAAGATAATTTTATCTTGTATTGGCTCCTCTAATAAGCCTGAAAAAAAAATGGAGAAAGTAATCCTTCCCCTTCTTCCTAAAGGTCATCCTTCTCTGAATCTGTGTTCTAAATCGTGGCAGAGCAGGGAGCATTCACCAGTTTAGTGAAGACAGTCACAGTGAAGGCTTCTTAGTAGCCTATTTTTAAACAAACAAACAAAAAGGACCATACTCAACAGATGAGCAAGGGTTCAAATTTTACAGCAGCAGTTTTGTGGAATAAAAACAACGAAGGCCCCTTTCAGGCCTGAAGACCCTCCAGGAACCACAGCAATTCCTGCAGGACTTCTATGAATCCAGTGAAAGATGAGAAGAGCATCCAAGAAGACCCAATCTTAGCAGGTGAGCATAAGAAAGAGATGTGAACATATTCTGTACATTTGGAAATGCTATTCAAATGGGAAGCATTATTACTACTCAAAGACTCAGTGCCGTCTCCCCATTAGAAACTGATCTCAGGAAAGCTTCTTATTCACATCCACACAAGACAAATAGAAGCTAATGCATACCCCTCAGGTTTTGTGTATTAGGGAATTTCTGGCATGAATGAGCAGATGAAAATGAGTGGGTAATGCATGTGTGTGCACACGTATGCAGGAATGTGTAAAGGACAGTTGATGAAGCCACCTTGATTGAGAGCACAATACAGCTATCAGTGAAGCTAATCATGGAGGAACCCCCAGGCAGGAAAATACGCCGGGCATGCTGTGTTCAAGATCAAGTCACTATGCAGGCACCATTTTTTATTCCACAATGATACAACACATATAAACAGACGTAATTTTAACAACAGCAACTACTATATATATATATATATATATATATATATATATATATATAAATACACACACACACACACACACACACACACACACACACACTAATAAAAGGGTAAAATGCTAATTAGACCGAGAGACCTTCTGGACATCCTTCCGGACAAAGCCATGGTGGCGGGGCTGAGGCAGAGGTGATTAGGAGCAATCAGGCTGGCGGGGGGGGAGGGGGCAGTTGGGGACAAGTAGGTCGCAGGGGGTGGCAGTTGGGGGCGATCAGGCCAAAAGTGGAGGGGCTGTTCGGGGTGAGCAGGTTGGCAGGGAGGGGCAGTTGGGGGTGAGCAGGCTGGCAGGGAGGGGCAGTTGGGGGTGAGCAGGACAGCAAGGGGGGCAGTTGGAGGCAAGCAGGCTGGCAGGCAGGTGAGTGGTTAGGAGCTAGTGGTCCCAGATTGCAAGAGGCATATCCAACTGCTGATCCCTGTGGGATTGGACCTAAACCGGGAGTCGACATCCCCCAAGGGGTCCCAGATTTGAGAGGGTTCAGGCCAGGCTGAGGGACACCACCCCCCCCCCCCCGCTCCATGCATGAATTTCATGCATCGGGCCACTAGTACTTATATATTATATAAATCATATAATTATATCATATAATTGTTTTCATATAATTTTTTCCAGATCTTCTGATAAGGGTCCTGAAATTCTTGTTCTAAATTCACTTGCCATTTGATTGTAAGTAGGTAAGGGTTGGGTGTGGGAGATAAAATGTGTAAGTGTGTGTGTGTGTGTGTGTGTGTGTGTGTGTGTGTGTGTAAAAGAGATTGAGATGTGTGTTTTATATTTCTTTAATGGCTGTTACATCTCACATTCTTCATTTTACCTTATAGAAACTATGTGCTTTCTAGATATACTTCCAATTTTGAAGACCTTATTTCTGGTAGTCATATTTCATAGGGAGATTGATTCAGAGGGTCCTTCTCTAGTTATGGGCTTCCTACAAAGCACATAGGATCCTAAAGGCAAGGTGAGGAATATGAAACATAACAGCCATTAGGGAAATATAGAGCACAATATCTCTCTCTCGCTCTCTCTCTCTCTCTCTCTCTCTCATACACACACACACACACACACTCATTCTCCCATCCCACCCCCTGTCCACTTACAAATGACAAGTGGATTTAGGACAAGAATTCCAGGACCATTATCAGAAGACTGGAAACAGGATGGAAAAAGTAGGGCGCCCTGCTGCTTCCAGCATTCCCCAGAGAACTCCATGCCTTCTGACAGCAAGCGTGTCTGCTTCTATTTCTGACTCTTCCTTTAGGAGGCCCCTCAGGGCTTGGCTGCTCTGTTCCAATAGTACACAACCCAGGGCCTTCTGGCATCTTGCTCCAGTTTCTATATTAGACTAGGCATTTGTGTATTGATACGCTTTCTCCCAAATCCATTTTCCATGATTGAGAGGTCTGATACTGACAGCTAAAAAAATCTGACACCCTGTTTCCTTCTTCATGCCAAAGCCCATCCATTCAATTTTTACAAAGAAAAAATAAATGATTACAAAACTTACACACTTTAGAATGAATTATGTATCCATATAAAGAAAAAGTCATTAACCTTTCACACTCACCTTATCTTGAATTTGAGAAGACTCCTAAAGAGTTCAGGGGCTTACAATGAGGCCAAGCAGTTGTTCCTGTCCCTCTGAAGAAGGATAGTCATCCCACTTTAAGAACAAAAGAAGAGATACCCCTTGGCTAACAAGGGATTTATTTACCTTTATGAAGGGAACATCTGATTTCATATGTTAATCTGCACTTAAGGCTTTTTTTCAAATCTAATTTTATACCAATCAACCAGCTTGTCCGCCAACAAACTGTGTATGCACAGGGAGGTAGGGACTGCTAAGCTTAGCTCAGAGTTGTGAGGCTGAACAGGCAAAAGAGATGATGGATCTGACCCTGGCAGAAAGAAAGAACCCTAGGCAGGAGGAAAGAGGAAAGCCAGTGGGTAAGACCCGAAAGCCCTCCTTCCAACACACTGTCCAGGGAAACAGCTACACCTGGATTCTTGGGTGTCTGTCAAGGTCCAAGTTTAAACATTCACCAAATAAACGTTCTTAGAGAAAGACCTCAAGATCACAGAGAGTCAAAAAGAGCAATCTATCTTTCCTTCCCTCTTTCCTTCTTTCCTTTTAAATTTAGTATTTGCATATCCCTGATTCCACAGAAGTTTGTATTGCCTTCTAAGGAAAAACAAACCCACTTGGCACATACAATAGAATCATTAAGATAAAGATAAAAAGAATAAGAGATGTGGAATAATGAGGGAGTGTGGAAAAGAGTGATCACTGTAGCAGAAATATAAGCTAAGTATATTTATCACAACGAACCTATAATCTAGCTTTGAACTTCTCCTCTACGGGCATAATGAATTGCAGAACACTTATTAACTAATAAAAATAAAGCATAACCTGCATCACAGGAAACAAAAGTTTGTGTGTTTTTAAATATAGTTTATTGAATTTTTACAGAGAGGAAGGGAGAGGGCTAGAGGGTTAGAAACATCGATGAGAGAGAAACATCGATCAGCTGCCTGCTGCACACCTTCTACTGGGGATGTGCCCGCAACCAAGGGATATGCCCTTGACTGAAATCGAACCTGGGACCTTTCAGTCTGCGGGCGGACACTCTACCCACTGAGCCAAACCGGTTAGGGCAGGAAACAAAAGTTTGATGTTGAGGGGAAAAGTTAAGTGAATATCTATTGTATTCAAATTGAAACAACAGTTATTAAACATGACTATATGCCAGATATTCTGCTCAGAGGAGACCTACAATATGGTCATTATTATGTCCGTTTTACAGATGAAGAAATAGGCTCTGAGAAGTGGAGTGACCTGGACATTAAGCAACTTCATGGATAATTTATTCATTAACAACTTGGCCATGCCACAAAACTGTTCTTTATTTGATCCAAGACCTAAAAGAAGCAAAGTTGCCAACAGGACCAGTTGAAAAAGGAAGAGTCCAGCTGGAATCATGGGTCTATTTAGGCTTTATCCATGAGTATGACATATCACAGATGCAACTTCAGACCTGCACTTTACTATTTTTGCTATTGCTTAATCTTACATCCAGCAGCAAAATCTATGAGGCAAGGGCAGGAAGCAAAGTCTGTGAAACGTCTGGAATCCTGTCCTAAATTTTGCTTTTTTAAAGGAAGGAGGACAAGTGTCAAGTTTCAACCTGCCATGTGCCAGGCTCCCTGGGACTTCCAGTAGAAGTGAAACAATGATTTCTCTGGTTTCTGAAGGTAGTTGAGAGTGGGGAGAGTGGGTGAAACGTGATCAGATCTGGTGGGTCACCTATTTTGCTGTTATATGTCTGTTTCACATGAGAATTCATTTGATCCTCATGGCAATTCTGGGAGATATATAATATGATGGTTTTCAATCCCATTTTGTGGACCTGGAAACAGAAGGATTGAAGTTTTGTCCATGAATTGGTATAATCGTGACAAAACCTTGGGTCTCCTGCTGTTAAGCCCTGTGCTTTTTGCCCCAATCCCCACTCTCCCTCCCAGTAGGAAACACCCTCTTGGATGATGTTGAACAGCATCCTATTTAAATGGATTATGTGTCTGAAGAGCTATATGCCTGCCTGATAATAATTTGCCTTCTCTTCCATCTTCTCTGAGCAATAACTTACGGGCCTCAGAAAGCTGACTTATATAACTGAGTAAGATCCTGCAATAAATTTTACTCTTGTACCATGCTTCCTGCATTCCTCTTATTGTATGGTTCTGATTTTCTATATCCTGCTCCAAAACTGGGACTCATTCAAAGCCAGACACCTTCTTTGTAGGTTCTACCCAGCTCCCCACTGTTAACCACCTTCAGAGGCCTGAGAAATCATTGTTCCACTATTGCTGGAAGTTCCATGGAGCTGAGAATAGATTGAAACTTGACAGCTGCTTCGCCCCCTCACCCCCACCTGCATCCCTACTACCCTCATTCACCCCTCCAAAAGGCAAAATTTAGGACAGGATCCCAGAGAGTTTACAGACTTTGCTTCCTGCCCTAGCTTCATAGATTCTGCTCCCGGATATAAGATTAAGCAATGGCTGAAATTCCAGAGTTCTGAAAATATAATGTCAGCTGAGATGACAGAAAACAGATGTGTGGAGCTTAGTTTCTTATGGTATCTGTGGAGAAGCTAAAGATTTTAACAAGGGATGGGAGTAGGGAATAGGAGTGGGAGAAATAAAGGTAATGACCATGAACTGGCTCCCTTAAAATCTTAGTTTGGAAGCAATAGTTAGCAAATCATGGTGATATCATATTCTCTGTCCTGTTAAAGAACAGTAAAAGTTAAAAGTCTAAGAAAAATGGTGTACAAAATATTATTTTTTATTGGCATCAGGCACACTACACTGTTATACTTACAACTGGCCTGAAATTGAGAAAATTTTACCCTGTTGTGAGTGCTCTAAACAGATGTGAGGGAATTTAGGTTCAAGTGATAAAGTTTTCTGTCTAATAGGGTAATGGAAGAAGTGTAATATTTATTTTTAAAACCCAAATTCAGCTAGGCCTTATCTATCTAAGAGTATTATAACAGTTATAGTGACAATGAAACTCAAGTGTCATGGACCCTTGATACTACTTGATACTACAGGACCAGGGTCCTCCATGAAATAGTTCCTTATTATCTCATCTATTTCCGAGGAGTGGACCTAAGCCAGCAGTTGGACATCCCCTGAGGGGTCCTGGACTGCGAGAGGGTGCAGGCTGTGCTGAGGAACCTCCCTCCCCTGACCCCAGTGCACGAATGTCATGCACCAGGCCTCTAGTATATTTATAAAACCAAAAGCTGAATCTGCTTGAAAACAACTTCTTTTTCAAACTTTTGTAGAGCCTGAGAGGATCTCTACCTCAATAGATGATTGAGTCAGCCAGAAATTCTCAATACAATCATGGCACAGTGTGGAGGATAGTAGCTTCTTAAGTCTGAACAACAGCTCAGATGTTGCCTTTTGAGGAAGGAGCTAGGCCCCTGTTAAAGCCAAATTTCCCATGATGCACCCTGAATTAACACTGGAACCAGAAGCAAGACAAGTCACAACATCTGCAAAAATTCATCAGTAAAGAGTATTCAGTTCTGTTTTGACTTTTGTTTTTGGCTATCATCGGAAATAACACTTCAGTAAATTTCAATCATCATTTTGACTATTCCAATAAAATTTAGCCTAACAGGAAGTCCACCCTGGTCTCCACAGGAGTAAATAGGCAACTCAGCTTAGACACTCCATGAACTGGACCATCTCAACACCCTCTAACTTGTGTTTTCTTTGCTTTTAAAAGGCAAGCTCTCCAGTTCCAGCTGCAAGAATTATCTGCTAAAGACCAGCTGTGCTGGTTGGTGAGTGTGGCTCTGCTGGGTCCCCTTTCAATGACTCAGATAATACTGGCTGAGCCAACAGTCACCTGGTAACTTTTCCCCCTGTGTTGAAGGAGAAGCCAGAAGGAGGGTTTCTATATCAAAAACACTTGTTGAAATCTAAAAATAAAAAGCAAAATTTTCAGGCATTGAATTCTTTTTTAGCAAATAAATTCTAATCTCTAGCAAAACATTTCCTTCACTTTTAAAGCACAATTCCTTCCTAGACATCAGAGCAGAAAGATTGGCAGCAGGCAGGCCACCCCAGGGTTGTTTCTAAGCATTAACTTTTGCCTATTGAGAGGCATACAGTATGCGGGAGCTCAAAACAAAGAAAAATTCTCTAACTAATGTAAATTGTCCAAATCCAAACTTACCTCTAAAAATAATTTTCTGGGAGAAACCAAGATGGCAGCATAGGTAAGCACCTAAACCGCTGCCTCTCACAACAATTTCAAAACTACAACTAAAAGACAGAACAGATACCATCCAGAACCACAGGAAAGCTGGCTGAGTGGAAATTCTACAACCAGAAGGACAGAGAAAAGCTCACAGAGAATTGGAGGAACGGCAAAGGGTTGAGGTACGGCAAAGGGTCTTTGTGCATGCAGAGAGGAAGGGCAGCTGAGAGCGTGGCTGACTTTCTCTGGCAGGAGGGGAAAGGAAGCCCCCAACTGCACTGAACCCCAGTTCTGACTGCACTGAACCCCAGTTCCGGGCGAAACCCCATGGACCAGACTCATACAGGGGGAGTCTGGACTGTCAGGTAGAGAGAAAGGCACTTGGAGACTCAGAGACCCGGAGGAGAACCAGGGGAGCCCCGGCAGGCAGGGGTCTGAAAGCACGCATGCGCTCGAGTGTGCACAAAGACTGCAGAGGTTGCCACTGGCTTTCCCTAACAGAAGGGAGTCAGAAGCTCCTGACTGCATTGAACCCCAGTTCTGACTGCACTGAACCCTAGTTCCAGGCAAGCCCCTGGGGACCCATACTCTTGCAGGAGGGAATCTGGACTCTTGGGCAGAGGCTCGGGAGCCGGGGAAGGTAGAGTTCTTGAGGCGCGTGTGCAAGGGCAGGGCTGATGGGAAGCCAAGACTGTCTGCTCCGCCCTGAGACTCCACCCCATCCAAGCTGAACACAGAGGCTTTTGCAAGTTGGCAAGTCTAATCCTATAAGGCTGTCTCCAGCACCAAACTTCTCCCAGCGTAGACACAGCTGATCCTTACAGCCAACGGGCCTGGAAGTCAATTCCTCCCAGTGATACCAACAACAATCAAGACTTATCTACAACAAGGCTGTACACACAGTCCACAAAGGGGTGCACCAAGAGTGTCCTCCTCAGGTAACTGGGAGGCCGACCCACTGGGCCATATAGGAAACCTAGCACACAAAGCTACCCTACCAACTCAGGGAAGCAGTGAAAATGCGGCAACAAAGAAACAGATCACAAACGAAAGAAATGGAGGAAAACAAACGACTGAATATAGAATTCAAAACCACGGTTATAAGGCTTTTCAAGAGTATCCTAGAAAAGGCCGATAAATATAATGAGACCCTCAAAGCTATGAAAAAGGACCAACTAGAAATTAAACATACACTGACTGAAATAAAAAATATTATACAGAGACCCAAAAACAGACTAGAGAAACACAAAAGTCAAGTCAAAGAATTGAAATACAACAAAGCAAAAAACACTCAACCAAAAAAGCAAAAAAATCCAAAAAGTTGAAGATAGTGTAAGAAGCCTCTGGGACAACTTCAAGCGTACCAACATCAGAATTATGGGGGTGCCAGAAGAAGAGAGAGAGCAAGATACTGAAAACCTATTTGAAGAAATAATGACTGAAAACTTCCCCCACCTGGTGAAATAGACTTACAAGTCCAAGAAGCGCACAGAACCCCAAACAAAAGGAATCCAAAGAGGACCACACCAAGACACATCATAATTAAAATGCCAAGGGCAAAAGACAAAGAGATAATATTAAAAGCAACAAGAGAAAAACAGTTAATTACCTACAAGGGAGCACCCATACGATAGTCAGCTGATTTCTCAACAGAAACTATGCAGGCCAAACGGGAGTGGCAAGAAATCTACAAAGTGATGATGAATAGCAAGAACCTACAACCAAGATTACTCTACCCAGCAAAGCTATCATTCAGAATTGAAGGGCAGATAAAGAGCTCCACAGATAAGCAAAAGCTAAAGGAGTTCATCACCACCAAACCAGTATTACATAAAATGCTGAAAGGTATTCTTTAAGAAGAGGAAAAAGAAAAAAGTAAAGATAAAAATTATGAACAACAAATACATATCTATCAACAAGTAAACCTAAAAATCAAGTGAATTAAAAACCAGAGGAACAGGATAAACTGGTGAATATAATAGAATCAGGGGCATAGAAAGGGAGTGGACTGATAATTCTCAGGGGGAAAAGGGTATGGGGGGTGCAGGAAGAGATTGGACAAAAATCATACACCTATGGATGAGGACAGTGGGGGGGGAGGTAAGGGCAGAAGGTGGGGTGGGAACCGGGTGGAGGGGAAATATGGAGGGAAAAAGGAGAAACAATTGTAATAATCTGAATAAAGATTTATTTAAAAAATAAAAACAATTTTCTGAACAAATCATCTAAATCATCCAATTATTATTTTAATTTTTCTAACATGTATTTTTCTGTTCAAAGAGGACATGATTGTCTGTGAGACTATTTGGGTCTTGGGATTTGTGGTAGGCAATTTTTTTTATACTTTTCTCTATTTTCATGAAAACAATGCATGCATTTTTTTTTTGTGGGGAGTGTTTTCTTTAATTTTGGATGTTGGGGGGTTGGCTTTATTTATTTATTTATTTACTTACTTATTTTACATGTGGCTAGCCTTCCCAAAGCTCACTGCCTCATGTTGTCTTTTGTCTGAGAGAGGTCTCAGGAGTCACCGGAGCCGGCCGATTTTTTATGCAACCAGTTGGAACACACACATTAACTTTATTGCCTCTTCTGCCAGTAATTTAAGAGAGACCTCAAATCTGTTGAATCAGTTACCTAGGGGCAACTAAGAAAGGAAGAGGCTCACCAAGTTTATTGCACTTGCTGAAAAGGAGGTGGAATGACTGAACGCAGCCAGGACACATCAAGGGTGACACTTTTATATTGGGTTCAGCAATTTAATTTGTCTTTGTGTTTTATGAATCACAGGCAGAGATGTATTTTCAGGAAAATACATGGGCATTTTTTAAAACGATTAATTAAGCGTGCAATTTATATGAAAACAATTTACTGCAGGACATTATCAGGGCACCCCAAATGTGCATGCAATTTCCTTGCCTTCTAATTTGTGGACATAATTTATTTTGATTGTGCAATTAGGAAAGGAGACCTTTATTAATTTCGGTGCAAGTCTAAAGAACCGAGACAAATTTCGCAGTGAAAGAGTCTGCCTTAATGGAAAAGAAGAAGGCGTGGCCTTGGGCTCTTGCCTTGTGGATAAGCTCTCTGTCTGAATTTGAAGCCATAAAATTATATCTATTTCCGCTCCAGACTTCCTTCAACAGGGTATTTAACCATTCTGAGCTTCAGTTTTTTTCTCCTATAAAATGGAACTGAAAAAAATATCCCTCCTCCTGGACTGGGCATTTAAGGACAGATTTGGAGGGCCAGCTGTGGTTCAATTTGCCCCTTACTAATGGCAGGCTATCCCATGCCTGGCCTCTCTGTGCAGCCTCATCCCCACCCAGACTTCCCCTTCAAGGTGAATGCAATTTCATGGCCTAGAGCAGATTCACTGCAGTGCCCTCACCAGCTAACTCACTCAAGGCCTACAGCCGCCAAGAATGAAGAAGGCGGACAACAGCCTGAAACAGATTTTTGTTTTATGAGAAGCAAACTGCCAGTGTGGAAATGGCACCCATGATGTTATTAGCCCAATACCATATATATATGGCTACTATGCAAAGTGTCCCCTCAGGAGTTCAACTGGAAGACTGGGAGTTCGATCGCATGCTACAATGTGCTTTGACCACCAGGGGGCAGCACGGAACGTAGGAAGACCCCAGCTGGCAGCAGGCAGCTGGGAAAGGGAGGCCCCAGCTGGCAGCCAGAAGTAAGGCCCCAGCCAGCAGCCAGAAGGCCCCAATCGGCCCTGATCACCAGCCAGGCCTAGGGACCCTGCCTGTGCACAAATTTCATGCACTGGGTCTCTAGTAATACATAATAAATGAGCCCAAATCATCAATATTCCTAGCTATTTTCAAATCATAAGCCCCCAAAGAAGTAGGTGTGTTGTTTTTTTTAGGAGTGGGGAAAAGCTATCAAATCATCAACAGAAAAGTCTTTTGGAAGCCAGCTGGTGGCATGAAGAAAGCCCTCATTGGCTTCAGGTCCCACTCTCCCCCCCCCCCCCCATCCCCTTACTGAACACAGAAGAGGGGAAAGGGATGAAAGAAATAAACATGCTCTTCATATCATACTAAACTCCCTTCCTATGTTAGGTCATACCAGGGCCATAGCAGACCCTTAAAATTCTCATTTTTGCAAATGGGACTGAGAAAGGTTAAGTGGGGCTCAGAAAGATTAGGTGAAGTCCAGTTCCAATTGACTACAGAGTCCATCCTCTTTCCACTGGACCCCTATGAGTCCCCTAGGAATGCAGGGAGGGGAAAGGGGGGCATGGGATCTTTCCCTCTTGTGAGTCTTCCTTTTGGCAGTCGAGCCTTAAAAAGACATTTGAACCATTTTCTGAATTTCAAGTGGCACTTAGCCTGTGTGTGCTAAAAGTCACCACTTTCACTGTTTTGTGTTAGTCTGCAACCTTTCCTTGGTTTGGGATAAAATACCACCTTCAATTTCAATAGCACTTAATTGTTTCCTAAGTACATTCACAATAGTTATTTATATACATAACCTAGACTTTATCAGAGTGGGCTCACAACATAACATTACATTTTTCCTTCGTAAACAATTCACAGTGCCACAGAATCCCCACACATCCACATTAGCAGAAGTCTAAACTTTCCACCATCACGTGAAGAAGCTCTCTCCCTGTTATGATCAAAACCCCTAAGTATCCTTATTTGGTGCTCAGATTCAGTCTGGATTCTCTTGCTTTAAGGGTAAAGGCAATGGTCTAGGCAAGCCAAAGAAATGTCTTGCTCATTGCCAATGTTGACACTATTACCAAATAAGGAAGGCACCACTGGGAAACAAAAGCTTTGCTCATTGGAACAGGCACTAGGAAAACCTGGGAATTGGAAGTAATTCCCATTTGCTTCTACTGTTGCTGTGGTTACTGGGACACTGTGTCATCATTCAAACCAAGGGGGTTCCCAAAGCTGATGGCCCCAATGCCATCCCCTGTAGTGACTCCTTAAATCCCATCGTCAGGTTCCACCATAGATGTTCCCACCCAAACCCAACCTGGAGTCCCAGACACACCTGCCAACTGTCTTGGGCCTTGTGCTCTCTTGGGATCGTTCATTTACACCCTTTCCTTCGAGTGATTTCCTGGCTGAGGTGGGCTTTGCCCCAATCCATCAGAACCTCAAAGGCTCCTTGGGCACCTTCTAAATTTGTGCAAAGTTACAAGACTAGAGTGGAGTTGGCCAGGTAGCTACATACCTTAAAGAGGTTACTTGGTGGTCCTTCCCATAACTAAATGAGTCTGTCTAAGAATGAATAAATATTCTCTTCTAGAGAAAGAAAACTACTTATAATTCTAAAAAGACATTTATTTAAAAAGTCAACAAATAAACCTAAAGTTTTATTTGCCTGGGCACTCTATAAATAAGCTTTTTTCCTGTCTAGGGTTGTTTAAAGCACACATTCATGAGCATATGAGAGATATGCATGCATAGTTCTTTTGAGGTGGTGTGGTATAATGCAAACGATGATTATCCCTATGACAGAAATAATATTACACACAATTCTTTGACTACCTACAGTGACACTGTGCTAGATGCTTTAGTTGTGGTATATTTTTTAATCATCATAATAACCTTAGAAGCTACATACTACCATCATTCTTGCATTACAGATGACAAAACTTGAGCTCAAGGAGGTGAAATGGCAAACTAATAAATAGCAGGACTAGGATCTAATCCCATATATACCAGACCCAAAAGTCTGTTTTCTTAACCATTTGTGAATTTTGAGTTAGAAACAATCAGTTTGGATAAAACCTCCATTGCACACTTAGATGTTACTATTATTAGCTGAGTGACTTTTGGCAAAACGCACTTTCATTAATCATCAATTTCCTTATATGTAAATGGAACTAATAAAAACCAACTTCCAGGGTTTGTGAGAAGAAAAAAAAGTTCAATTCTGTGAAAAGACCTTCATAAATCATAAAACATATGAAACGTGAGTTATATTTTCAATTTGTCTTTGGTAACCTGGGAAGCAACATAATGAAAATAGACCCTGGAAATCTTGATGACAGTGGCCATTACTTTGATTACAGGATTGCCTTCATGCCCTGACAGTTTAGTGAGATAAGAATAAGATGCCTCTAACACACCTAAGACATTATAGTGGACATCTGTCACTGGTAGCTGCCAAAACCTTTGATAATTTTCCACACTGTCAATTCACCTTCTCAACATAGAATCAAAAACCAAACAAACAAATAAAAACTCTATGTCCTAATCTCCTTTGCTTTGAGTTTGAGAAAGGACTTGTGTGTTAGCTCCCACTACTCGGGCCCACCCATATGAGACTGATCCCGTCGTATGAACACACATATGACAGGATCAGTGGTGGTCCTAGTCAGGGTTGGCCATTTTATACACTTTCCCTGTTCTATATGATCATCCTGAAAGATAAGTAATATTACTACCATTCCACAGATGAGCCATCTGAAGTTCAGAAAGGTTAAGTGAATCACATATGAACACACAGCCAGTTAGTGCAGAAGCAAGTATTAATAAAAAGCCCCTTTGTTTCCAAAGCCCACCATTCCCTCCCCTCTTCGTAACAGAGTATGTACTCGGACCCACGCTCCTGAGACCAGCCTTCCCATAAACATAAAGAAATCACTTACTTTAAAAGATTTAGCCATTGTACTATAATGACCCCCTCCACAGATACACATACACACAAACAGCTCTAGTTATATTTTGGAAGTTATGTGAGATATTTTTCATGGGCAGGTTTATTTCACCTGAAAGAATAAAGATTGATTTTCCTATTACTCATTCTAGTGGTTTTATGTATTTAAATTGCAAACTATCCTAAGAAGCAGTTCTAAGTAATAAAAGGTAAATGGCATCTATTTAAAAACCAAAGAATTCATATTTCAGAGAATTGTCATCCTTGTTAAACAACATCATGTTTGAAGTTTTCCTAATTTTTTTTTTTAATTTTGAGGAAAATGACACTAAAAAGTCACAATGTGTTTGTTACCATCTAATCGCCAGGAAAAATGAAAATGCAGGTCAGCGATGTGAGAAGGGAGCAGCTAACTGGGAGACCCTGCAGGAGGTCCAGGAAGACAACTAGCTTTCTCCTGCTGGTGGTAATGGCTCCAGTTTGGGTTCAGGTTCCCAAACTAGGTGTCTCCTTCCACTTTTATTGCCTTCGTTTTGTTAGAAAAAAAATAATACAAGAAAAATTTGCCCAGGTTAAATAAGATGTCTTAGGCAAATAAAAACAGCCACTCCACAAGCACAATCATTTTGACAGGAGTCCTCAAAGTAGGTCAGCTGTTCCTTACAGCCCAAGTATCTGGAAATTTATAAATACTCATACAAAAAACAGGGACATAAAATGTGTTGTTGGATTAAAATGTGGCATTTACTTGGTTCTGAGATAGCATTGATTATCAGATGTGCCAATGGATTATTAACAGCTTCTCAGAGAAGACAAAAGAAAAAATATTTCAAGTGAACATGTTCTTTTAAGATGGACCCCAATTTTCTGAAGAGAAAACAGTAAAAAAACAAACAGAAAACAACAACAAAAAGCAAAAACACACATAACTCTCTTAGATGCAATCCAAACAACACTTACTGAGAAAGGCTGAAACACTGGTATGAAAAGGAAGTGGACTGTCATTTTATGTTTATTCCTTTCTATTAATTAAGACTCTTTGGGTTACAAGTAACTAATTCAAGCATTAAACCCAAGGATGATTTTATTATAAGGATATACTGAGGTGTCTCATTAAACCCAAAAGCAAAAACATAACCAGCTCTTAATAAAAGACACAGGGAAGTAATTGGAAAATTGGAGAACCTTAAGACGTATTCTCTCTACATTTCTTGTCTCCCTCCTCCCCTGTATCTGCATAGATTCTTTATTCTTGTTTTTCTTTGAAAACAGGCTTCTTTGTTTCTCATGAATATGATAGTATTTAATTAAGCTATACAGACATTACTTTCCTAGGTTCAAATTCCTCCATTCCCAGGACAGAGATTCTGATTGTATAACTTGAATCACGTGTCCTCTATATCTTGGGGAAAACTTGAGCCAACTATAAAGATACTAGAGGCCTGGTACATGAAATTCATGCACTGGGTGGTGGTGGGGGGGCTCCCAGCAGCCCAGCCTGTGCCCACCCGTAGTCTAGGTGCCCAGCTTCTGGCTGAGCGGCACTCCCCCTGTGGGAGCACACTGACCACCTGGGGGCAGCTCTTGCATTGAGCTTGTGCCCCCTGGTGGTCAGTGAGCATCATAGCGACTGGTCATTCCACCGTTCAGTTGATTTGCATATTAGCCTTTTATTATATAGGATGGTGTTAGGAACCCACCCATGAGGCAAAAGGAACATGATTCTCAGGAAGGGGAGAGGCTCACAGACTGGGAAGCCTGTTCCTCCAGCCCATCTCCCAAACCCCCAACTCTAAATTCAGGGCTGCTTTCTCTGCCCAGCAGCTCACACATCCCAGATGAACAGCCTGGGACACAGCAAATGAATGTATGTTTACATGAAATCCTGAGGAGGGCCAGCTCCTCAAAGTGACAGTCTCAGACATCAAATTTGCATATCCTATCATCCTCCATGTGAACATTGGCATTTATAAGATCAACCTTCATACCATTCTGCTGTTTCAATTACTTGTAAGCTGAGCCAAAGAAACTTTGGTTTTATTTATTAAAAGATTCTGAAATTTTGCCAATGAAGACTGGAATATCTGAATATAATGAGACTGTGAAATTACAGCTCCAAAAGCCAGTGGTGGGCACTTTGCCTCAGAACCAGCAATGCGCCTGCACTGAGATTCATCGTCTGGGCCTGACACCTGTGCCATGTGATGAGAAACTGGATTTGGGCTTTTCACTTTTAGATCTTACACATAAAGACTAAACAATAAAACTGTGACAGATACAGGGCTTATGAAGATGGGCCATTTACCACAGCCAGGGTAAACATTATGTAAGTTAATGCCTGGCATAGTTTGACATGTAATTTCTTTTCTTTTATTATTTGTAGAAAGCTGTGTTTTCTGATATGTTTGATTATTTTATAATCCTGGAAATTTTTTCTTTCTTTCTGTTTTGGTTTGTTTAGGATTTTAAAACTATCTGTAGGGATACTACTGATGTTGAAATCAGATTAGGAAGAACTCAGAAGGTACTCGTTTGTCTTGAAAGAACCCTCCTCACTGACCTGGCCCCACAGGCATGGTCTTCCCCAAAATCAAAAGGCTGCTGCCTTTTGCCTGCTCCTTCTCTTTTGCTCCAGAAAATTCCCTCAGTTGAAGAACTTTGCCCTGTACTTGGACCTTTATGCCCTGCCTTACGAAAGGAATCAGGGGCTTCTTTGATTTGCATGCAATCCTAATTCCTGGGACAGAAAAGCTGAAAATCCCTGGTATTGATATTTGCCCTCTGAATAGAGGCCCGTCTAGGAAAATTGGTGGCTGCATTAACAACTGCATGTGGGGAAGGACAAGGAGACAGGATGAAGAGAGCCTGAAATATGGAAACAGTCTGTTACTAAAATAACCAAAATGGAAGCAGGAAAAACATGGAAGAAGAATGAACAATGGAGGTCTGACCATGAGACCACATGTATATAGCACATCTTGGTCCTGTGAAAAATGAGCTAAAGCCAGGTTTGAATAATACCCCAAAGACAGTTTGTGCCCTTTCTGTATTTTCCTCCTTTATGATTGAAGGTGTTGTGTCCAACAGGTGCACTTACTCAGCTCATACCACCAGCTAAGGGGAGTGTGTCAAAAGTGGCTTCCCAGAGTATTACTTTAGTAAATGTTTTTAAGATCCATTGCTCAGAGCTGGACTTTTATTGACTGGACTCTACGTCTAATATCTGAAACCAGAATACTAACTTATTTATTTACAGTGAAATAAAATGCCAAAAGGCCCATACACCCACTGGTCTAGGCATTCTCTTTCAATAGGCGCTTTAACTACACAGGGAACCAAGCTGTAATAACAAAATACCTTGGTGAATATAGAATCTAAACTAGGAGAGTTAGTTTATGAGGTGGATGTTTATTAGCATTAGGCTAAAATTACATAATATATTAATCTCTACAAGAGGAAGGTCATTAAACCACATATATACAGAAAAATTCTTGGGAAGGGCCCCACCAGTGTGGCTCAGCGGTTGAGCGTTGACCCAAGAGTTCACCAATTAATTCTGGGTCAGGGCACATACCCGGGTTGTGGCTCGATCCCCACTGGGGGTGTGCAGGAGGCAGCCAATCCATGATGTTCTTCTCTCATCAATGTTTCTATCTCTCTCTCCTTTTCCCTTCCTCTCTCTCTCTAAAAATCAATAAAAACATTTTTTAAAAATTCTTGGATGGTCTCTCTCTCTCTCAAATACTTTTAGTCATATTCATACCTTGACATAGACTTTCTTTCATATGTTAATAGTTTCAGTAAGTTTTCTTTCTGGTCTTCTGGATAAGCAAGACATTCTCTTTCTTATAGAGAAAATTCATTTTGTTTGTTTTAAATGTTTAGCTCTCAGACAGCAATCTCATTTCTTTTGTTGCCAGATTCTCAGAAGATACCATAGCTACAGGAACTTAAAGTGCTATCCATTTGTGCTATATTGGGCATTTAAGGTACATGATGTTTCACCTTTCAGGCTTCTTATGCTTGATGCTCTGCAGCCAAGAGTCAAAGAAAATTAACATCATCAGTGCATCCCAAGCTTTTGAGATATACTAGGCTCTGATGATCTTACATGCTTATTTGTGGATCCTTCAGTTTTTTCTGACATTCACAAGGGGTTGGTGGGTTGGCCAACATAGGATGATCAAATGGGCTTTTATATAAAAGGCACCTGCCATAGTAGAGATGTGAATAAATTCTGTAATCGAAATGTATGGATGAGTATAGTATACCAATAATTGGAAAGGGAAAGACTTGGAGCAAAAGTATATAAAAAGATGAGAGAGCAGCAATCCAGATAGTCTCAATATTCATGCATTCAGTTTTCAAGCCACTCACATATTTGGATGGATGGGTGGATAGATGGCTAAACAGCTAGTGAGATAGATGATAGATAGATAGATAGATAGATAGATAGATAGATAGATAGATAGATAGATAGATAGATAGATGTTAGCTAGATAATATAGATATAGATAGACACAGATATATGTAATCCTAATACATTTCCATGCCAAACTTGGACATTCATATCTTCATATCTCAGGTGACAAATGACTTCTCCAAGTCACCTCTCAGCCAATGTTTCATTTCAGCAGCCTCACTGTATTTGCGTACACAACATTATTTATGCAATTATTCCATTTTTAAAACTTTTCCTTAGTATTTTATAAATAAGGGTTTAAAACATTAAATAGCTGACTAGCAATAAAATGCATAGGTCTCATACACTTATTCAGTTGAGACAAAGAGGGAAGTTATCAGGCATGCCAATAGCAGAAAATCATTAATCTGAATTAAATTCTTGCTGGACATAAGCCAACTTATTATGCATTCAGATACAAAGAAAAATAAAAAGAAAGAACATCTAAATGATATTGGAAATGTAATATTGAAGATTATATACAAAAAGAAAGATGTAATTGGAAAGTGGAAAATAGGTTTTGCTCTTTAGGACAGTTTCTGCTGTAAGGTGTGTTTGTTGTTCAACTTTCATATATTTCACTTCCTGGCACATTTTCAGGTATACATTAAATTTGAAAAATATGTTTCAGTCTTCACTGGAAAAAAACAAAAAGACAAAAAAAACACACCAAATTAGCAAAATACCCAGAGGCCTTGAGACTCCATTTCTATTGGCAAGGAAAGGGCTGAAGTATGGGTGAGCAATGTTAAAACTTCCTGTCGCATTCTGCTATCAGAGACCTGCCTAAGATGAAGAAAGCGAAGGAAAATCTCAGTGAGGGAAGATATTTCCCCCTTGGCAACGAAGAGCTGATTGTGTTAATAAAGGTTATATACAGACTTCGCTATCACAGTAGCCAGATTGCACTCTCTCTCTAAAGATGTGCTCACACCAGGAAGCACAAGTCAAACAGTGAGCTTCTTCTTAAGAGCTCGTCACTTAGCCATGTCTCGCTGATTAATGAGTACCTTGGCATCAGAATCTGAAAGTTGAAAGATACTGAGAGAGAGAACTCCTAGCACAGCAGCACTATCTGTCTGAAGACTACTATTACCCTTCCCCTACATGATGTACCCAAATCCCAAAATTCCCACATCTCAAACTTTGCTCATTTGAGCAAAAGCACTGTATCATCATGAATAGCAGAAGTCATGATCCAAGAGAATTTGAGGAAGTTAAAGTACAGAGAAGCCAGGCCAAAAAGAACTCAGGTGTCCCCAGACTCCATATTGCCGTCTGCTGTAGTCTGTGGGATTCCTGAAAAGACACAGTTCTAATGTTATGTTTTGTGCCACTTAGTGCACAGGTAACACAACCCATGTTATCATCACCTATCATTTGAGGAACTTGTTACAATACCAGGTGTCGGAGACGATGTGGAGACATGGGAGCTCTTTTATACAGCTAGTGGGGATATAATTTAGTAGAAACACAGGAGAGCAGTTTGACAGTATTTATCCAATAAAATATCCTTAGGCAATAAAGAATGAATGAACTAGAGCACAATCTATCACCATGTATATATCTCATATATCACTGAATATTGGGTGAAGAAAGAAAACTGAATATAGCTACGTATAATATAACATCACTTATCTAAAGTTTAAGACATATGGAACAACAGTATGCATGTTAATGGGTGCATCCATGTGTAATGATGGTATATAACTATGGAAGAAAATATTATATGCTGACCTCAAGATGGTTATCTTGATGGTGGGATGGAGAAATAAATGAGCCTGGAGAAGGGTCAAAGGAGCTTTAACTGACTGTGTGATGTTTTATTTATTCAGGAAGAAATATCTTATGCAAAGATGGCAAAATGTTAAGATTTGTTTAAAACGTGTGATGGTGGAGTGAAAATGCACATTTACTTTTGTTCCTTCCCAAAGCTCACTAAAATAATAATACATGTATTTTTTACTTCCCTTTTAAAACAGCTTTATTAAGGTATAAATAGCATGAATAAACTGAAATTTTGGAGTGCATAAATTGATAAGTTTATATACATAATGAAATCACATATATACATTATGAATATTTCTAGTGTAAACATCTGTTAAATATCTGGCCTGTTTTTATTAGATATTTTATATCTCACTGAGTTTTGAAATTTTAAAACATTATAAATATGTTTATATATGTATATATGTATGAGTGCATATACACATACATAAATATATAAAATATATTAAAATATATATAAACATATATGTAATCTTTTGCAAGCCAAATTTGGAAAACAAATTCATTAGTGGGCTCTATCAGGTAATAAGGGGATATTATATGCAATGCATTTACCACACAGCCTGGCACATAGTAACCCATCACTACATAATTTTATTTGCTTGTTTGTTTTTGCTACTGTCGCAAGTAAACACAAACTTTGAATGTCACATTGTATTGAGGAAAACAAAGCCCACTTAAAATTAAAGATACAGGAAAATGTTGTAGAGATTTTAAACTGATTATAGACTTGTCTTTTCCTCTAAATTACTTCACATTATATCAAAAATTAAGGAGCAATCAATACTTCTGAGTTTTACCTAGAAACAAAATGAGGCAAAAATATAGTGTGGGTGGTAAAATGGGAGCTTTCTTACTCCATTACATTTGATTAGAAAATAAGTATTTAAAGTGGAAATCCCATATTTGTATTATCTCTAATTTATAAAGCATCCTATCTAATAAAAGAGCAATATGCAAATTAACCATCGCTCTGTTACACCCACAAGCCACACCCACCAGCCACTCAGGAGCAAGTATGCCAATTAACCCAACCAAGATGGCTGAGGCCAAGGAGCGAGAAGGAGGCTTGGGTTTCCCTCACAATGGAGGAAGCCAAGCTTTCCAAAGACCGTGGCTGGCCTGGGCCTCCACTCAAGGCTACAAAGTTTCAATTATAGAAGATAAATAAATCCCAGATACCAGGGCCTCCACTTTGGTTGCCAGGGGGCATGGTCGGCCTGCAAACCACTACAGGCCCCTCGCTCAGGCTTCCCCATGCACCAAGGGAACCCACCCTGATCTGGGACACCCTTCAGGGCAAACCAGCTGGCCCCCACCCATACACCAGGCCTCTATCTTATCTAATAAAAGAGTAATATGCAGATTGACCATCACTCCAACACACAAGATGGCTGCCCCCATGTGGTCAAAGATGACTGCCCCAATGTGGATACAAGATGGCCACCACAAGATGGCCAGCAGGGGAGGGCAGTTGGGAGGGACCAGGCCTGCAAGGGAGGGCAGTTGTGGGCAATTAAGCCTGCTGGGGAGGGCAGTTAGGGGTGACTAGGCCAGCAGAGGAGGGAAGTTGGAGGTGACCGGGCCTGCAGGGGAGGGCAGTTGTGGGGGACCCAGGTCTGCAGGGGAGAGCAGTTGGGGGGAAGAGGACCAGGCCTGCAGGGGAGGACAGTTAGGGGTGACCAGGCCTACAGGGGAGGGCAGTTTGGAGTGACCAGACCTGCAGGAAAGGGCAGTTAGGGGCAAACAGGCTGGCAGAGGAGCAGTTAGTCATCAATCAGGCTGGCAGGGAAGTGGTTAGGGGTGATCAGGCTGGCAGGCGGAAGCGGTTATGAGCAATCAGGAAGGCAGGCAGGCGAGCAGTTGGGAGCCAGCAGTCCTGGATTGGGATCGGGTCCCAGATTGGAGAGGGTGCAGGCTGGGTTGAGGGGCACCCCCCACCCCCCGTGCACAAATTTTGTGCACCGGGCCTCTAGTTATTTCATAAAACTTAATCTGGTGTACAGACTAGCTAGTTGCTTACAAAGTATTTGGCTAGATTTACAGTACTTGACATTTTAAGTAAACTCAAATTCACACATTAGAAAAGAACATTCTCATGTTCCAATAATAAATCAAATTTATACAATTTAGCTTCAACTAGCTAGAAAAACTAAGTTAACATTTATCAAAAATATATTTAAAGTAAATTATAAAAGCAGAGGTCAGGTATATAAAAGGAGAGCTCCATAAGGATAATAAATACATTTTTAAATTTGTTTTAACCTTTTGGTTTTGGAATAATTTTTTACTATAAAAATAGTTTGGAAAATTGTACGCAGAGTTCCTGTGTGTGTTTCTCCCAATTTCCCAAAATCTATCTAATAAAGAGGGAATATGGAAATTGACCATCACACCATCACAAAGCTGGTGGTGCCCAGTCCCCTCAGACCCGCTGTAGTCCCCCAGTCCTTTCAGCCCCGCCGGGGGGTGGCAGGCGCACAGTGCAGCCGGACCTACCCTCAGCCCCCCAGCTGCCTGGAGCCAGCCTGAGGTGCAGGCAAGCCTCGGATGACAACTGCCCAGCCACCCAGGGCTGGCCTGAGGTGCAGGCAAGCCTCAGATGGCGGCTGCCCAGCCACCTAGGGCCAGCCTAAGGCACAGGCAAGCCTCTGATGGCAGCTGCCAGCTGCCCAGGGCTGCCCAAGGCTCAGGTAACCAGGGCCGGCCAAGGGTTGCGCTGCCGGCAGTGGCAGCAGCAGAGGTGTGTTGGGGCCATCGCCTTCCCCTGATCGCTGGGTCGCCTCCCGCCCCTAAGGGTTCCCAGACTGTGAGAGGGGGCAGGCCGAGCTGACGGACCACCTCCCCTCCCACTTCAGTGCATGAATTTTCATGCACTGGTCCTCTAGTATTTCATAAGCATTTTAAGATTTTGAAGTTAGGAAGTTAACATTCATAAGAAATTTTTAAATACCTTAAAGATCTTGTTTACACTACAAAAATCTGGTGTCCTTTTTCTGGTCTTCCACAATGCATTAATATTCACCTCTTCCAATCTGAGAGAGTTGTGCAGTCTTTTAGGACCTTATAGTTTCTAAGCATATGGACTCATTATTTTGTAGCATATCTTTCAATTTGGGTTTGCCTGATATTTTTTGTGTTGATATTAAAGCTATTAAATTTTAAGTAAGAACACCAAAGAAGTAATGTTATTATTTCCTCAGTGCATCATACCAGGATTACATAATTCTTTAATAGTGATATGGATATTCATCTCTTGCTTAAGATGCTATCTATCTGCCAAGTTTTCTAACTAAAATCTTACTTTTATTTTGTAATTAATAATTATCCTGTGGGAATATAATTTGAGGCTCTATAAATACTCTATTTGTCATTCTTTCATGCACTAAAAATAGCATTTATGAATAATCCTGGCTGATAATAAATGTATTTTTAAGGCATAAATCTAAAAGGAAAAAGAAAATGGGAAAGAAGAAAAGAGAAAATTTTTTTATTTCAAAAAAACTGAGCAAAGGGAACCCCATGCTGACAGTGGGGAAGCAGAAAAACAACTCGATTTTCTCTGCAGGTCCCTGAAAAGTTCAGAAACTGCAAAACAAACACTGAAAGTGCAGGTGAAAGTGGAGCAAAAATAGAACGATGGGTTGAAAGTCTGTTTCAAAGGCAGTTAAATCCCCATATTCCTGTCCCTCTCTGAGCATCTTGGTGACTGAGCTTCTCACCTCACTTGAGAACTATAAGAAGGTAAAACTGAGGGCCTGTCCACTAGAACACATCCCGCATAGGAGGGGTCACATTGAAAACAGGGCTAAGAGAATTTGTATATGTTGAATCTGAAACCCACAGTCCTCTTCTCACAGTCACTTGGTTCATAGAACAATGGTAGTAAGTCTACTACTTTCCAGACAAGACAAGGAAATAATTTTCTCTGAAGAATCTGAGTATCCCCCCAAAGATGGCTGGTTGTTTGGTTGTTTGGTTGGTTGGTTAGCTGGTCTATATAACGCTTTATAAATGTAAAACCTGTTCTTAGCTCATAGGCCATACAAAATTAGGCCACAGGGATATAGTTTGCTGGTTTCAGTTTACCCAACAGCAACACTGGCAGCCAAGTAACAGTGGAACAATGCATTCAAAAGTTTTTTCCTTCTAATTATACTACTATAGCATGTGTGCCAGCAAGCAGAAAACAAATTGAAAGAGAAAAAGAAATGCCATTACAAAATCTGAGGTCAACCAAGAGGAATATAAAATTTACAGTATGATAAATGAAGATAGATGTCAGGAGACAATCTGTTCCAGATTACAGGAGATTCAAGCCTCCAGAAAAAAATTCTTCTAAGAGTTGGAATTCATAGAATATCTAATACAACTATAAACATATTGATTTTAAAATGACCCTATTTTTTACTCTGTAATTTTTCTTTGTGACTGAGGGAAAATACATATGTACATACAATGACTGAGTATTTCAGAATCTTACTTTAGGCCAAAAGAATAGTCATAGTGATCATTTGAGACCCTTACCCATCAGAGACCCTAAGCAACCATTCTAGCTCACTTTACAGAAGAATTGCCTCAGGCTACACACCACACATAGGAAATCTCACAATCCATATGGCTGAAATGTTTTTGACTGTCCCTTGTACTGGTTAAAACCCTGTGCTATTTATAAATAAAAGACACTTAGTAAATGACCGACCTCACCATTCCCTTACTAAAATCCTCTTTCACACATCTTAGAAGAAATGCCATTTATATACTACATTTATTAGAACATTAACCAAGTTATATCATTTCCTGCATCTAACCTCAATTCTTAGAAAGGACAAACCTGGTGTTGAGACTTTTCCTAAAAAGAGCATATAGGTTGTTTTGGTCATTAGCCCACGTAACATATTCATACTATTCCCTCGACATTCAGTTCTTTTCATGAGATATTCAAAAATTTAGCTGTTTCTCTGCTAAACTAAAACTCACCACAAACCCCTGACTTTTCCAATATTGATTCATGTATTTACATTCCTTGGGTCCACCACAGCCTCTACCTGAAAATATGTAAAACAACTCCCTTTTGTTTCAACAAAAACCTCCCCTTTGTTTCAACAAAAGTGTCCAGGTCTCCTTTTGAACCTAAAAGCCACAAAACATTTCTTAGCTACTCTTTCCTCTTGGTTCACTTGATTTCATTATTCTCTCCCTTTTTTTTCTTTTCATTTTGTCCTTCCTTTCCTTCATTTTGACCCAGTCTTTCAACTTGGCTTTATCTTTACTCTCTTTTAAAGTTCCCTTCCCACAAGCTGGCCCTGAGCTCAGAGAATAAAGCCACCATTTTTCTTGAACTATTGCTACTGTTTTTCTTTTTTTGCTAAATTTTGTAAGGCGTGGTAATTTGTTCACTGCTTGTCACTGTAATTCATCTCCCCACCCCGTCCTCTCTTTCCCCTGGTTCACTATCTACTCATTCAGTTATAATTGATCCAATGGCAGTTAATTCTCCTTCTCCATGAGTCAGTTTATTTATTTGTTTGTTTATTTATTTATTTATATTGATTTCAGAGAGGAAGAAAGAGATAGAAACATCAGTGATGAGAGAGACTCATTGATCAGCTGCCTCCTACACTTTCCCCACTGGGGATTGAGTCTGCAACCCAGGCATGTGCCCTTGACTGGAATCAAACCCAGGACCCTTCAGTTCTCAGGCTGCTCTATCCACTGAGCCAAACCGAGTAGGGCTCCATAAATCAGTTTAGAAGGGATTACTCACTCATTGGTAAAGTCTCTTTGGCCATCAAGACAAACCAATGAGTTTCTTATTATCACCCAATTTTAGAGATAAGGAAATTAAAGCACAGAGAGGCTAAATAGCTTTTCTAATCTCATAAAGATAATAAGTCGCAGTGCCATGATGCAAGCCTAAGTCTTTCCAACTCCAAAATCTACAGTCATTCACCTGCACCGTGCTGGTTTTGCATGACATGGTGCCAATGCTCCTTTCTAGTTCAGTAGTATTGAAATGTAGGGTTTGGGGAGCAGATCTGCCTCTTGTGGGTTCTTGCCTCACAAAGTTTGAAGAATAAAATTCATAGACTAAAAGGACTTCTTACCTAATAAAAGAGAAACATGCAAATTAACCATTACTCCACTACACCTACAGCCAATCAGTGAGTATGCAAATTAACCCAACAAAGATGGAGGTTAATTTGCATATGCAGGCGCAGAGTGGTGTGAAGCCTGCTATGAGGGGAAGGGGGGCAGCGGAGGGAGCTACTGGAGTGGTGTTCCAGACAGAAGCGAGGATGTGCCGGCTCCCAGCGGCCCGGGAGCGGGGACGTGTCAGCTGCCAGGCCCCAGGCGGCCAGGGAGTGGAGACTTGCTGCCTCCCGGCGGGAGTGGGGCGGCTCCGGGTGGCTGGGGAGCGGGGACTTGCCAGCTCCCAGGCAGCTGGGAGTGAAGCCAGGGGCCGATTCTTGCACGAATATTGTGCAATGGGCCTCTAGTATGGCATATAAAAAACAAAGAGCATATATATATATACACATACACACACACATATCCTATATAATAAAAGCCTAATATGCAAATAGACCAAAGGGCGGAATGACCGGTCACTATAATGCACACTATAATGCACAAAAGCTGCCCCCTGGTGGTCAGTGCATTCCCACAGGATGTGCAGTGCACTCCCTCTGTAGCAGCACTAAAGAGCATCGAGCCGAGTGGTAAGGAGCAGCGAGCAGCCAGGCAGTAAGGAGTGAGAGGTCCTGGACTGCAAGAGAGATGTCCAACTGCCAGTTTAGGCCCAATCCCTACGGGCAGTCGGACATCCCACAAGGGCTCCTGGGCTGCAAGAGGGCACAGGCTGGGCTGAGGGGAACCCCTCCCCTGCAGTGCACAAATACCTATCCTATCTAATAAAAGACTAATATGAAAATTGACCATACCTCTGTTACACCCACAAGCCACGCCCACCATCCAATCAGGAGCGATTATGCAAATTAACCCAAACAAGATGGCTGCAGCCATGGAGAGAGCAGGAGGCTTGGGTTTCCCCAGCAATGGAGGAAGGCAAGGTTTCCATCTGCCCTGGTGGGCCCAGGCCTCCACTCAAGGCTACAAAGTTTCAATTACAGAATATAAAGAAATCCCAGATACCAGGGCCTCTGCAAACCACCACAGGCCCCTCACCCAGGCTGCCCCACACCCCAAGGGAACCCCCATCCTGATCCGGGACACCCTTCAGGGCAAACCAGCCAGCCTCCACCCATTTACCAGGCTTCTATCCTATCTAATAAAAGAATAATATGCAAATTGACCATCACTCCAACACACAAGATGGCTGCCCCCATGTGGTCAAAGATGACTGCCCCAATGTGGATACAAGATGGCCACCACAAGATGGCCAGCAGGGAGGGCAGTTGGGAGGGACCAGGTCTGCAAGGGAGGGCAGTTGTGGACGATCAGGCCAGCAGTGGAGGGCAGTTGGTAGGGACCAGGCCTGCAAGGGAGGGCAGTTGGGGCAATCAAGCCTGCAGGGGAGGGCAGTTAGGGGTGACCAGGCCTGCAGGGGAGGGCAGTTAGGGGCAAACAGGCTGGAAGGGGAGCAGTTAGGCATCAATCAGGCTGGCAGGGGAGTGGTTAGGGGGTGATCAGGCTGGCAGGCAGAAGTGGTTAGGGGCAATCAGGAAGGCAGGCAGGCAAGCAGTTGGGAGCCAGCAGCCCTGGATTGTGAGAGGGATGTCCAACTGCCCGTTTAGGCCCGATCCAGGTAGGGATCCCAGGGGAGAGGGTGCAGGCTGGGCTGAGGAACCTCCCCCCCCCCGCCCCCCGGTGCATGAATTTCGTGCACCGGGCCTCTAGTATTAGTATAATGGTGGGAATATATTGGGAGCAAATACAGACTCCCATGTAGGGAGGGGCTTCTAAGGGGGTAACCCACTAAGCTTTTTTTTTTTTTAAAGGTTTATAAAGGCTGTAGTTCTTTGTCTCTTCATGCTCCCTTCCAATTGGACCCCTTCCCCATTTTATGACCCTGTGCTTTTCTAATTGGTTAATCTTTTGCAGAATATCAGCTTCAAAGTCCAAAGCCCACGTGGTGCCCCCTCTTTCTCTTCCCCTTATCTTATAACATTTCTCTATCTCCTGTGAACATATGTTTCCCTTTTCCCAGCATTTATAGATATTTCTTTATCCTCTGTGAAAGTATGTTTCCTTTTCCCCATACTCTGTGACTTTTCTTTATCCTCTGTGAATGTATGCCTTCCTCTCCCCTTATTTTGTGGCACTTTTCTATCCTCTGTGAATGTATGCCTTCTGGTGGCTCCAAGCCTTCACCTATGCATTCCTCCCCCATGGATCCTCTTTATTCCTAAGACTCCCTAAACCTGCCTATTTTATCCCTAAAATTCCTTTCAATATCACCTATAACTAATCCCCAAAGGATTTGGGGTTAAGTGCATTTAAATTCAAAAACCTCTGTGTTGCCTCAGAATAACAAGCAGGGATTTTCTGCAGGATACTAAACATATGTTAGGAGATATTATGTTGTATTCCTAAGGGTAAGAAACATAATTATAATTATACCCACACACAAAAAAACTAGATCTTTACTTGTTGACTTTTTTCATGCTCATACAAAAACCACTGAAGTTCTTATAAATTACTATATGGGAGTAATGCAATGTTTATCCTAAGAAAGGGACATGTTTTCTTTTGACATGAAAAGGACTCAATTCAGAAAATAAGATATTTCTCACTGATGAAGATAACTAGGAGACACTTACCCAGCAAGAGTGAAGGAAGGCATAAATCTAAGAAACTCTGCAATAGCACAGCCCTAGATAGTGAGGCTAGAAGGCACAGATGACATGAACAAGGAGAACATCAGCATGGCTCCAGATGAGACACACTAATGTAAAACCTAGCACAGAAATGTCTGTGCATCCTGAGTCAAATGAGGAAAGGAACCTAGTGATAGCGGGAGGAGACCTGCAGAGGGAGGACAAGAATATGTGAAGATGATCAAATGTAACTTGCCCAAGAAGTGGACTCTACCAATGACAGCTTTTCCCAGGATTTAGGGGGAAATCACAACAGAAATTACTGAGTCTCTGGCTTGAAATGGAATTCTATGTGAGGAGCTACAACAAAATCACATAATTTTAAATCAGCAAAAGAACTTTGATATTATTTCATTTAACCCTCTAATTTTATAATATTACACATGCTATATTATAAAAAAACAAAAAGCAAAAAACATTGGATTTGACATCAGAAGACCTAGAGAAAACAAAAATGTTAAAAATTTAATAAACAGTGAATTACTATACAAAACTTCTTTCATTATCGTTGTTATCTTGTGTGATCTCCATCTGACCATGAATTAAAAAGGGCAAATGTTAGTGTTCCAGTGTTGCCAATGATAGAAAAAAGGCTTAAAGAGATTAAGTAGACTATTTTCACCAGGAAGTGATAGCGAAAGGAGACTATTACTCAAATGGAAGCTTTCTTATTTCAAGTTGTAATATATCTTACTATGTTTTTACTTTGTAGATTAATTTATTAGTACAATGAAAAGAGATTTTGGTGAGGAGAGAAGTGAAAACTGAAAAATTTCAGCTAAAACAGAAAAACCAAGACCAGTGCCCTTTTTAAGAAGGATCAAATAGAATAATCAGATACTATCTTTTAGTTTATAAGACTAATTTTAAAAGGATTAAACTACTTGCCTGGGAGATTGCTTTCTCTAAAAACTACTTTTTATTTATTTATTGCCTCAAGAGTTTAAATAAAGATAATAAATTGCATGACCAATACAAACAACGAAGTTGCTTTGCTGAAAGCTGATAACAGAGTATATAGATTTTTCATGAATAATTGAAAAGGTCCGACAAAAAGGTTTAAACTCTGCTGTGCCTGCCCCCCTCCTTCCTCTGCATTTTTTACAGAGCCAATTTCTGACTCATCACATGGGAAGAAATCAAACCCACTTAAGTCAATCACCCCCACAACCAGGAGGGTTTATGTACTGCTTGCAGAGGGGAGCACATGGCAGTAGGTGCTCAGGAAGAAGTAAGCCACAAGCCTAACAGGACCGGAGCCTGGCAGTTACTCCTTCGCCAAGATCCAGGGCTGAAGACCTAAGTGTGTAAAAGCAAGGCAATTTTTTTGTTGCAAATTAAATAACTGCATTACCTTCAAACCTCTATTCTTCAAGCTGACAACAGACAGCTTTCTTTAAGGTGACATTTAAGGTATCTTTTTTGTTGTTGCTCTTATTTGTTCCAGGCATAATTGTGGTAAACACTCTTAAGATTGAGATCTACCCTCTTAACAAATTGATAAGTGCACAATATATACTGTTAACTATAGGCACAATATTGAAGATAATCTCTAGGATTTATTCATTTTGCATAACTGAAACTTACACCTATTGAAAAGCAACTCCCCAGTTTCCCCTTCCCCCCAGCCTGTGGCATCCACCATTCAATTATCTGTTTCTATGGGGTTAACTATTTTAGAACAGGTGGAATCAGGCACTAATTGTCCTTCGATAGCTGACTTACTTCACATCAATGGATAAATGGAAAAAGAAAAAGTGATATACACATGCAATGGAATATGATCAGCTTTAAAAAAAAATGAAATGCTGCCATATGCAACAACATGGATGAACCTGGAGGATATTATGCTAAATGAACGATGCACTTGTAGTTCAGGGGTATGTATCACATGTTCACTGTACCAACGATGAATATACAGGATATATAGGAAGGTTTTTTATCTGTATGGCTTGAATCCCCAAGTTTCTGACAGAAGAAGTTTGTAAGAACTTAAGGCTGCTGTAGTTCGGTATCTGATTGAAGATACCATAGTTTGGTCGTTTTGGTGACCACAGCCTAGGCCCTAGGGGCTTCTTCTTCTTATCTTCCTCTCTCATTCTTCCCAAATGTAGCAGAAAAAGCAATGAACTAGAAAGTAGAAAACATGAAGTCCTAGACCCAGTTCTGCCAAGGGATAAGTCCCCTTGGGGAACTTGTCTCTATTGACCCAGCACAGTGTATGGCACATGGTAAGTGTTCAAAAAGTGTTTGCTGGGTGAAGAAATAGATTAATTTAACCTGAAGGGCTCTCCATTTCTTCATTAGGAAAGTTACACTGGTTCCCTTCAAAAATCTCTAACTCTGAGATTTAAAAATATCAGTAGCACTATCTTTTTAGACTTGTTTTTCAGGATAGTATAATTCTATTAAGTCAGATAAGGCAGAGTTTCCCTTCTGACATGATAAAATAAACTGGTAGCTCAACCCTCACACAGATAATACCTCTTAAAGGTTCTGGAAAGTAAACAAAAGCAGGAAGATTTTACAGATGAGTCAAAACTTGGAAGAAGAGACTAGGACAGGATGGGTTTTCCACTTTTCAGTTTTATACTGATGGCAAATCGCAGGATGGCAAGTATAGAACCAAACTACAAGAGGAAACCTCCCACCCTCCTGCACTGAAGAACCAGAAGACAGAAGCTGGGGCATGACAGCCATCAGAAAGTGAAGGGAAATCTCAGAAAAATAAGGAGCTAGGAAATAGACATGAGGAAACCACAAATAGTGAATATGAATTCTGCCTAAGTGTAACAGAAAAATCAGTGGGTCAGAGCTGCCTGTTACTACCTGAGCCAATTAAGCAGAGACAGGGTTGAATCACACCTGAACGTCTACTCCAATAATGCTGACAGTATGGGAGAGCAGCAAGTCATCCACAAAAATCTGCTCTGCTGCCCACCATAAACCAGCTGCTTATATTGGGTAGAAGGACAAAGATTACATGGAGAAGTAGGCAAAAGGGCAGTTTACAGGTAATGTGGGCTATTAGGGAAATGCACATCAAAACTACAATGAGATACCACCTCACACCTGTTAGAATGGCTATTATCAACAAGACAAGTAATAAAAAGTGGAGAGGTTGTGGAGAAAAAGGAACCCTCATTCGCTGCTGGTACAGCCACTATAGAAAATATGGAAGTTCCTCAAAAAATTAAGAATAGAGTTACCATATGACTCAGCACCCCTCTTAAATATGAAAACATTTATATTCAAAGATATATGCACACTTATGTTCATTACAGCATTATTTACAGTGGTCAAGACATGGAAACAGACAATGGGGTGGTGGGGGCCTAGAAGGGGGGGATGGAAGTGGGATGGAAGAGGTTAATGGGGAGAAAAGGAGTACCTATGTAATACTTTCAACAGTAAAGATTTTTTAAAAAGAAGAAAGAGAGAAAAAGCCCTGTTTTTCCACCTCTGGAACCATGGTTCTCTTTAAATTGTCTTTTTTTTAACTTTTTAAAATTAAAATACCTTTGCTTAAAAGACATGGAAACAAGCAAAATGTCTGTTGATAGATGATTGGATAGAGAAGATGTGGTACATATTTACAATGGAATTATACTCATTCATAAGATGAAATAATTTTCATTTGTGACAATATGGATGGATCTTGAGAATATCATGCTAAGCGAAGTAAGTCAGAAAAGGTCAAGAACCATATGATTTCACCCATATGTGAAATGTAAAACTGAAAGCAACAAATTAACAAACAAGAAAAATGAAAACTCATGGACATAGACAACATCATGGTAGTTACCAGAAGGAAAGGAGGGTGTGGGGGTAGGAAAGGGGAAAGCAGGTCAAATAAATGGTGAAGGACGAAGATTTGACTTTGGGTGGTGGGCACACAATGCAGTACACAGATGATGTATCATAGAATTGTACCTATATAATTTGAAACCTGTATAATTTTATTAACCAATGTCACCCCAATAAATTTAATTTTAAAATGAAATAAAAACAGAACAATTATTATATATAAAGTCCTAATATGCAAAGTGCCCCCTCCGGAGTTCGACTGGAAGACCAGGAGTTTGATCACTTGCTATGACATGCACTGACCACCAAGGGGAACAAAGGAAGGCCCCAGCCAGCAGCTGGCAGCCAGGGAAATGAGGCCCTGGTCAGCAGCTGGCAGCCTGGGAAGGAAGGCCCCAGTGGCAGCCATTAGGCCCTAATCAGCCCTGATAATTGGCCAGGGTTAGGGACCCTACCTGTGCACGAATTTTGTGCACCAGGCCTCTAGTACAGTATATTAAACATACATCTATATCTATTTATCTATCTATGCACCATTTTATATATTGTAGGAGAGAGAATTATAAAATATTGCTGTTGTTAGAAACCAATATAGTTACTTCAATGAGGGGAGAGGATAGCAAATACAAAACTAAGACTAGTAAAAGTCATTTTGACTTTGAATTTGAGGTTACCAACAACAAAAAATTTCCTAACTGTACTCTGAAAAAAATCTAGAAGAAATTAATCTCAATAGCAATGAGACGCAGTTAGTACTTAACTTCTTATATTACTGTGTTCCCTAGTAAAAGTTACCAGGTTTCCTAAGAGAAATGGCTGAGTTCAGGTCTGAGACAGGGAAAGTACAAGATGATGATAATGGAACATCTGTACCAAAAGCAATGAAGTACTTAAAAATTAATGAACCCAGAAGCTGGCCCAAGGGGACAGCCACTGGTCATATTTGATCATCAAAGAGAACAATAATGGTAATGAATTAAAGCACTTGGAAAATATCTAAGTCCATCATGATATTCAAAACAAAGAAGAGAGAGATGGGATTAAAAACTCCTCTCTACAGAAGAATGTGAGTTGAAACATGTAGAAGGAAAGATAGAATGCAAAATGACCTCTCTGAAACACATATAAGAGTTGATTCAGGCAATATCATCAGAACATGCTAAAGCAAATGGAAAGAAGGAGATTGAAGAATGAAATATTCACATAGTCTCAGAGCAACCTCTTATCAACAGGTTATGAAGGGGAAAATACATGTTTACTATGGAGACACATAATTTTAATGAGGAGGACAAGTTTAGCATCTCCAAAACTGGAACACAGCTTGATATTGCAGGCCTCCCGATGCAATGCAGGGCAGCTACACAGCATGGCCTGCGTGGTGCTGCTGCCAGAGATACTGACTTGAGTCTAATTACAAGGAACTAACCTAAAGAAAGCAGAACTGTGGGTCCCCTGCAGGACCGTGACCAGGACTCTTCACAAGGAATCAATGTCATTAGAAACAAAGGAAGCAGAGCAACAGGAGCCCACACATTGGTTGTAGAAATGCAAAATTGTGCAACTGCTTTGGAAAAGTTTAGCAGTTTCTTATAAAGATAAATTCATACTTACCATCCATGCAGCCATCCTACCCCTAGGTGTTTACTAGACATGAAAACATTTGCTCTTATGAAACTTATCCTGGATGTTTATGGTGGCTTTATTCTTAATCATCTAGAAGTGAAAACAACCCAAATTTCTCTCAACTGATTAAAAGATAAACAAATTATAGTACATCCACGCAGTGGAATAACACCCAGTAATTAAAGGGAACAAGTGATTAACCCATGCCACACAGTGGATGAATTAGGCTAAACAAAAGAAACCAGACTCAAAAAACTTAATTCTCTATGATTCCATTTGTATGATATTCCGGAAAAGGCAAAATTATAAGGACAAAAATAAAATAGATCAATGGGTGTCAGGGACTGGGGGGAAAGAAGAGTTGACAGCAAAGAAACATGAACGAATTTTGGAGGGTGATCAAACTACACTACACCTAGACTGTGATGGTAATAACACAATTGTATGCTTGCCAAAACTCATATAACTATATATTAAAGGGAGCGAACTTTTAAAAATACGTTTATAGTTATTCAAGTCAGATTTTTAAAAAATGAGAGAGAAAGAGAAGGGAGGGAGGAAGGAAGAGAAGGGAGGGAAGGAGGGAGGAAGGAAAGTAATGGAACTTTCCTAGACTGGGTAAGACTAAAAAGACATAATTTCCAAATGCTACTCATGAGCCTTGATTGGAGCTTGGGCTGTGGGGCAAAGGGTAGACAGCTACAAAAAAACATTTTCGGGATGACTGAGGAAACTTGAGCGTTGACTCTGTTTTAATGTTACTGAATTAATTTTTTTTCCTTAGATGCAGTAATTGGGCTGTTGTTGTATAAAAACTTGTCCTGTTCTTAGGAGGTGCATGCTAATGTGTTTAGGGATAACTTGTAATCACTGAAATCTTCTTTTGGATACTATGTCAAAAGGAAGTGAGTGTATAGGCTAAAGGAAGGTGGCATTTAGGTCTTTCCTATGCGTTTGAAAGATTTTGAAATAAATAGAAACTGTTTTGTTAAAGCCCAATAGTGCTCAGCTACAGCCCCCATCTGCAGACTTCTCGCTGGATGTTGTGGCTTTGCTAACCCAGCCCCATTTTCCTCCAGTTCGTCCCTTTCAGAAGTTCCACCCTTTACTTCCCTTTATTTCTTATTCTCTGATCATACCTTTTGGCTGCTTGGAAAGCATTTATTTCCAAGGCTGTTGATCTTTGCCACTGTCCTTCTCTTTCGTCTCCCCTGAGCTGAAGCCTGGCCTGTACAGCTTTGCTATTTTTAAGTCTATTCTATAGCCTCCAAGTATCTTCAACAGAGTCAAATGGTGTCTAGGTCTCTCTGAGATCATCCACCTCCTCTTTTAAAAGCTTCCCACTCAGCCCTCAGCCCTCCGTTTTGGATTGGAAGTACATTCACCAGCTTTTCCTCCTCTAGCTCACAGTCACTGAGTCAGAGAGGGGTTTTCCTTCTAACATCTCAGAGATTCTCCATCCTTTAACTGCCCTCATCCATTGCTCCCACTCACCTAAGATTTAGCTGTGACTTCCTCTCCCTGCCTCTCACCTTCTCACATTCTTAGGGTCACAGATGCACCAAATGTGACCCTTTACATCAGGACATCTCTGCAGACATGGTGCAGGTAAACAGGTAACTCTTATAGATGAGGGGATAGAAAGGAGCTACAGGGATATTCTGCAGCCTGGCGTGCACAGGTAGCTTGAGATGGCTTAACACACTAATCAGTCAACCTTTTCCAGGAAGCTCATTTCAAAGCACTCAGAAACTATCATCTTGTTTTCCTTTTAAAGGGTGAAAGCAAGGAGCATAAACTTCCCTTTTCAGTAAACTCTTTCCTCCTCCCACTCAAAAAATACATCAGCTATAATTGTTATGCTGACTATGTTAATGAAATGATCTGCTGAGAAGTGGCCATTAGGACTGAGTATAAGCTATTTTCCATGGTTTCCATGCACAGCCCAGTAAACTTGACCAGATTGTCTGGCAGGTTGGGTACCAAACACCTCCTGTGCTATGCTCATCACAATTATGAAGCTGATGATGCTCAGTTATTCTAAATCACTCCCTAATAAGCTCCTAATATGAACCTCCTGGCAATTGGCAGCTCACTGGTTTTCCGCTTTTCTTTTCATACATATTCTTCTACCTTGGTCTGGGTTAGATTTTTCATCTGGACATCTTCAGATGGATTTGATCCTACTTGGCAGGTAACTTTGGAATATTTGCTCTCAAAGAACCAGGTATGTAATTTATTTCATCATTCAGATGAGCCAATATCACTTCTTTGAGGTAGATCTGCTTTCTCTACATAACTTTGCTTTTTCAACAGAGCAACAGAGACACATGTTCATTCAAATAAATTAAAATTTCAATGCTGAAAAATTGATCTGAGAAGAGTAAATAAAGTGGTAAAACACTAATAACAGGCAAAGTGGGATTCGAACTCACTAATTATCAAAGAAACAAATTTAAAACCATTACACCCAGATTTTAGCCATCAAAACTGCAAATCATTTTGTAAAGGATGATATTGTGTCACCACAGAGATAGTGATGTGAGGATGCCTGCCCAAGCAATACATCTGGCATAGTGAAGGCAGAGCATCTAGCTACAGAGCCTATGTACTTACATTATCCTACACTATGTCCCTTAAGATAATGTTTAAATAAGTCAAAGCATGATTATAAGACAGACTATCAATTAAAATTCAAGCTCTCTCAGAATAATTAATGATATGGAAAAATGTTTATGACATTATACTAAGTGAAGAAATCAGGATACAAAACTGGGTATACAGGATGATCCCAATTTATTTTAAAACATGAACACAGAGATAGAGGGGCTTGCTTGTATGTGTTGACTTACGTGACAAGTAAAGATTTCCTAGATTTACATGTTGAACTAAATTGGCTTAAGCCATTAATTGCATACCTTATGAAAAAGCTAAATCCTTTCTAAGATTTCCTGAAGGGTGCTATATGCATAGTCATCTCAACTCCAGGGTCCTCTTCTGTTCCATCCTGTATCAACCCAGAGTTTAGGCTTTTAGCTCAGCAACTTCTTAAATTTTTACCAAGGAAAATCACACAAATCATTCAAGAGCAGAATAGAATCAAGAATTTGGAAGGAAGATAAAGGAGAAGTTCATTTAACATGATGCAAACTATTTCAAATTGAATATTAAATATTGCCATTTTAAAAAATTACTTTTGAGGAGAAACCAAGTAAACACCTAAACTGCTGCCTCACACAACAATTTCAAAACTACAACTAAAAGACAAAACGTCTATCACCCAGAACCATGGGAAAGCTGGCTGAGTGGAAGTTCTACAACTAGAAAGAAAGAGAAAAGAGCATTGAGACATGCACAAGCGCTGAAAAGCTGAGGTATAGGGGCATGCGAATCGGGCTGGCAGAGGGTGTCTGGGTGCACTGCTTCTTTCAACCCGAAGGTCTCCCGATTACTCTGAACTCCAGTTTCTGGGGAGACGGTGGAGATCCAAACTCCTACGGGGAGAAGCTGGACTGTCTACCATCAGGTCAGAAAGGGAGGGTGACTTTCTTGCAGAGTTGCGCCCAGCAATCATTGTTTACTGCACTGGGGCGCGGGACGTGGGGACTTGAAAAGGTGAAAACGCAGAAATGGCTGACTGGCAGCCATTGCTGTTTGCCACACCCTAGCCTAGTGACTCCCTGAGACCCTGCCCCGCATGATCTACAAACCCACCCAAGCTCCACGCAGCAGCTTTCGCATATAAATGGCCTGCCCTATCGCAGCTTAACCAAACAAACTGCAGCTCTGGTCAGACAGCTCCAAAACCTCCAAACCCCAAGCAAAGAAGAGAAAACTATAGTTCTCACTGTAGCTCCTGCTGGGTGGCCTCAGACAGTAACTGACCTGAACCCCATTGGAGATCTAGAAGCTGGTGTATCTAATGGTCAGTGTGAGATGACACCAGATTTCAACTACTCACATCCATAAGTGACACATTCAAGAGGCAGACTCAGTGAACACCAAAGCCCCACTGAAGCAAGTCCTGCCCCCTAAGTGTGTCTCCAGCGCAGCATTTCTTCCATTATAGATAGAGCGGGTCCTCACAGCTGCCAAAACCTGGAGGTCAATTCCTCCCAGTGACACCAACAACAATCAAGACTTAACTACAACAAGGCTATACACACAGTCCACAAAGGGGTGCACCAAGAGTGTCCACCTCAGGTAACTGGGAGGCCAACCCACTGGCCCATATAGGACACCTAGCACACAAAGCTACCCTACCAACTCAGGGAAGCAGTGAAAATGCAGAGACAAAGAAACAGATCACAAACGAAAGAAATGGAGGGAAACAAATGACTGGATATGGAGTTCAAAACCATGGTTATAAAGTTTTTCAAGAATTTCCTAGAAAAGGCGGATAAATTCCATGAGACCCTTGAGGATATGAAAAAGGACCAACTAGAAATTAAACATACACTGACTGAAATAAAGAATATTATACAGAGAACCAACAGCAGACTAGAGGAACACAAGAATCAAGTCAAAGAATTGAAATACAAAGAAGCAAAAAACACCCAACTGAAAAAGCAAAAAGAAAAAAAAATCCAAAAAGTTGAAGATAGTGTAAGAAGCCTCTGGGACAACTTCAAGCGTACCAACATCAGAATTATGGGGGTGCCAGAAGAAGAGAGAGAGCAAGATACTGAAAACCTATTTGAAGAAATAATGACTGAAAACTTCCCCCACCTGGTGAAAGAAATAGACTTACAAGTCCAAGAAGTGCAGAGAACCCCAAACAAGAGGAATCCAAAGAGGACCACACCAAGACACATCATAATTAAAATGCCAAGGGCAAAAGACAAAGAGATAATATTAAAAGCAACAAGATAAACACAGTTAATTACCTACAAGGGAGCACACATACGATTGTCAGCTGATTTCTCAACAGAAACTATGCAGGCCAGATGGGAGTGGCAAGAAATATTCAAAGTGATGAATAGCAAGAACCTACAACCAAGATGACTCTACCTAGCAAAGCTATCATTCAGAATTGAAGGGCAGATAGAGAGCTTCACAGATAAGAAAAAGCTAAAGGAGTTCATCACCACCAAACCAGTATTATATGAAATGCTGAAAGGTATTCTTTAAGAAGAGGAAGAAGAAGAGAAAAAAGTAAAGTTTAAAATTATGAACAACAAACACATATCTATCAACAAGTGAATCTAAAAATCAAGTGAATTAAAAATCTGCGGAACAGAATAAACTGGTGAATATAATAGAATCAGGGGAATAGAATGGGAGTGGACTGATAATTCTCAGGGGGAAAATGGTATGGGGGGTACAGGAAGAGACTGGACAAAAATCGTACATCTATGGATGAGGACAGTGGGAGGGAGGTAAGGGCAGAGGGTGGGGTGGGAACCAAGTGGAGGGGAGCTGTGGTGGGAAAAAGGAGAAAAATTGTAATAATCTGAACAATAAAGATTTATTAAATTTTTTAAAAAATTACTTTTAACCACCCACTGCAGGAAAATTTCCACTGGCCATGTGCCTGTTTGATTAATCACATTTAATGGACACATCTTTCTTCATCCTGCCTTTTCTCTCTACCTCTCCACCTTTAAGAGCAATAACATAAATTCTCTTATTTGTCCATGCAAGCAACATGACTCTTACAGCTGGGGTCCGGGGCAATAGTCCTCACTGGGTCCTGCTTCCTATCTCAGACTGTTTATCAAGGTATTTCCCAAATAAATACAGTGCCTACCCTCAGAGTAATCCTGGAATATTAGCTATAAAAATCATTGTTCTCAATCCTGGTTACTCATTGAAATATCTGACAAGTGTTATTTTTGAGTTTTTTAAATAAATATCACTCTCGAGCCTCTCTGAAAGATGTGAGGGTAAAATTACGGCATAGATTAATATATAGATAAATAGATGATAGATATAGATAGATATGAGTGTGTGTGTGTGTGTGTGTGTGTGTGTGTGTGTGTGTGTGTGTGTGTTATTTCAGAGAGGAAGGAATAGAGAGATAAAAATATCAATGATGAGAGAGAATCATTGATTGGCTCCCTCCTGCATGCCCCACACTGAGGATCGAGCCCACAGCCTCTTGGTTCATAGGTTGACACTCAACCACTTAGCCATTCCAGCTGGGCACATAGATTTATTTTTAATATCCCAGATGATTCTTATGTATAGCAGACTTGAAAAACTCCATCCTGAAATAAAGACATCCACATTGTTACACATATATCAGGTATCTTTGATTCTATGGTGCATATTTTTTCACAGCTTGGTATATTTTACATTAAGATGCATTACATAATGTATATCAAAAAGAACTTATAAGCTGCCAAATAGAGTAAATTGTGACATACTTGTCATTTCTTGCAATACATATGGGAACGGTGCCCAGTCTCTCCAAATATATCATGAAATCTTTAAAGCTGGGAGAGTTTGGTATGACTGATTCATGCATTTATGAAGGACTGTTATTTGGGCACTAAAAATATATAAGTAAAAGCTTCTGGCTGAATTTCAAGTGTAATTTCAAGTCAATACAGAAAAAACTATGAGGTAAACCAAATAGAAAATGCAGATAAATCCCATTACTTTTTAATATGTTTTGACATTAGACTACAGACAAAGACGCCACTGGGGTCAAAATTTAAAGTACATGTGATAGGAAACAAAACATAATAGAGATGATCTATTTAGCTATGCTTGGCCAAAAGTGATACTGAATTAACTTTAGATTGGGAATGAGAAGGAAACATAGTCTTAAATTTTGTGAGAAGAAAATTGTCAATGTTTTAGCAAAAAAAAAAAAAGGTAGCTTTAACTTTGTAAATATAGTAATGAAATATAGTAACTGAAATGATATTCCATTTTATAACAGGTAGTATCTTAGAATTGAGAACCATAGTATACATAGATATTCATCATCCTAGAAAAACAACTAGAATGAAACACATCAATATGTTAGCAGTCATTGTTAAGGGATAGACTTATAGATAATTTTTACATTTCCTTTACTTCTTTACATTTCCTTTACTTTCTAAATTTATAAATGGATATGGTTAATTTCATCATAATTAGGAAAAGTGAGGAATGTTATCAAGACAAATATATGAGCACAGGAGAATCATTTTCTACTTCTCATTCCCCATTCCCCCCCCAAAAAAATCATTGGTCAAAAATAGAAATATCAAAATAAAAAAAGATAAGAAAGCCCAAAAACTAGATTTCAGAGGACTTAAACGTAAGCCTTTTAACCACAATATCTTTTTTGTTTTTTAAATTAAGTCCAAGATGTTAAGGACTGTTAAGACTTTCTCCATATCCCTTATCCATACCCCAAACAATCTTTAATTAAACCCAGAGGCCAGATTACTGGAATGATGTTAAATGTGCCAGAAAAAAAAAGAAGCTAAGAAACTGTCCACCTTCTCCTCTTCCTGCATTTCTCATTCCCATGGCATGCTGTGAAACACACACTTAAGTTGATGGGTATTAATGCATGCACATAGGTTCCAAAATGTCAGCAAGATGCATTTGCTTTCAAGTTATATTAATTCTGCTGATTACAAAGAGCTGGATAAATAAATCTTAGTTATACACAAAATATGTTTTAAGGCCCTCTCATATACTTCCTTAGAATTTTCCTCCTCTACTGCCTCCCCTTCATGGATGTATTCATTTGACAACTGTGTGCCAAACTATTCTAGGCCCTGGGAAAACAGTAATGAACAAGGCAAGCAAGGTCCCTGTCCTCGACCAGCTTACAGCTAGTAGGGTTAGGAAACAAGCAAGAAGCAAATAAGTGCACTGAAAATAATAATAATTTTAAAAAAAACACAAAACACTGGAGAATGCCTGAGTCAAGTAAGGAGAGAGAAGCAGGGAACAGGTACTCGAGCTTAGCTTTAGCTAAGAGAGGAGCAGGACCTCTCTGAGGAAGCCATATTTCCACAAAGATGGGAATGCTCATGAGGAGGTAGCCCTGCAAAGATCTGAGGAGCATTCCAGGCTGAGGAAACAGCGAGGGCACAGGCCACGGTGTAGATGAGCTCAGTGTGTGCATGGAACTCAGGGAAGGTCAGTTTGGCTAGAAGAATATGGGGGTGGGGGTGAGTGGGTACAAGTTGAAATTAGAGAAATAATTAAGAGCCAGATCATGTAGGACCATGCAGGCCATAGGATGGAGATCGATTTTATTCTATCTGTTACATAAAACCTTTGGAGTGATGTGATTTATGCTTCATTTTAAAATGTCTAACACAGTGGTCGGCAAACTCATTAGTCAACAGAGCCAAATATCAACAGTACAACGATTGAAATTTCTTTTGAGAGCCAAATTTTTTAAACTTAAACTTCTTCTAACACCACTTCTTCAAAATAAACTCGCCCAAGCTGTGGTAGTTTGTGGAAGAGCCACACTCAAGGGGCCAAAGAGCCACATATGGCTCGCGAGCCGTGGTTTGCCGACCACTGGTCTAACAGAATGCAGGGACACACATTATTCCTCCCGATCTATTCACAACTTCAGAAATGAACTGGAGATAGGACATAAAACCTGGAATCTAGTCCTATATCTTCTAGAAGCTATATCATCTGTAAAATGGAGATACTACAATCCTAGTACTGAGTAAGATATAAATGAGATGAAGGATTTGAACTCACCTATATTGTAGATAGTTCGAGTATCAGTTCCCTCTTTCTTTTCCTCCTTCCTGAGATGTAGATAAAGGGGGTTCTGGGGCATAAACTTCCACAGGACACATCATAATTACTAACTGAGAAAGTGAAGCAATGAGAGTGGGTCCTTTGTTTTAGGTTGAGTTCCTCCAAAGCTGGCTCTGAGATAAGGATATGAGTGTAGCTGGAAGACCATCCTAGGAAGTATTGTTCATGGAGTAGAGAGAATAGTGAGAAAGGAAAGAGAAGAAAGCAGATGAAGAGAATATTATCAAGCATGGCACCAACCTGGGAAAGTGGGGACTCAATGACCCTGGGGAACTCTGGAAGACAGTGTAGAAGACACCATGGAGTTTCCACATGAAGGGCAAAGCAGATTGGCATTTAGTCTTCAAGTCCTTCAGTTCTAAGGGCTAACTCCCTTGCACTTTCAACTTTGGCTGAGAGGGCTCCCATGGCCAGAGAAAACCCTAAGCAAAGACTCACGGGTCCTTGCAGCAGAAGCCATAGGATAGGCGTGTGCGGGAATAGTGGGAATGTGGCAGAGGCACCAACCGTCATGTAGCACAAACTCAGTTTCTTCTCCAACACACTGTGAGGTCCTTAGGATGTAAAAGGCCTTCTTTGACTGCCAAAGCTGCAAGATGATTTTCTCCATATTGTGACAAGCCTAGGGAATACTGAGCATTGTGATGCATGCTGCCTAAACCTCTGGTTTTCACTCCTGAAAAGGTCTTCCCAATGGGGCAAAGACTCTGGGCACTACATTCCTACTCACACCTGCAGGAAAACTCACCATTCCGGCCTCCACTTGGATCAAGTTTGTGGTTTTTAGACACAAAACAGGTCGAACCCATTAGGGATTCCAGCCTCTAGGAAAATTTTCCATAAACAACTATCCTATTTAAGAAAAAGTGAAAATCAATATGCTTTGAGACTAGCCAGGCTTTTCAACGTTTAGTAATTGAGTGGGATGGATTTTTTTTCTAGTATCAAAATGACAAGATCAAGAACAAGCATTTATTGAGAGACTTTACCATGTGTCAGGGAAGAGAGGTACATACCTAACACCATATGAATGAGGCCTCTATATAAATAAGAAGTATGAAATGACTTGTAATGTAAAGATAGACTGTAACAGAGCCAGATGTCATCTAACAGGACTGTACTGCATTTGAAATGACATAATATAACCCACGGAGGGTCACTACTCTATCATTGAGGATTGACAATACTGGCCTTAATTTACTGAGTACTTATTATAAGCCAAGAATAATGCTAAACTTTTTATCTACAACAACTAAGAGAGATAAGTATTACAGTTCCCATTTAAGAGATGAAGAAACTAGGACAAATTAAAATAAAGCACTTGTATTTAACCCATGGGCTTAAATCCCACAAGCTATAATCAAGGCTAAAACTTGGCCCGGGAGTCTTTATAGGGAGATCCTACTGAAAATCTGGATAAGCAGCTATGAAAATACATATTAGAGAACTAATAAAGCATCCCTGTGCTCTGTCCCACCAATGACCCCGCTGGGGGAAGCCTGGAGAAATGCCATCTACTGAGCATCTTAGATCTCCCATTCCTATGAGCCAACGGAAGCTCACTCACACTTCTGGATTCTACCCTGTGTTTCTAAAACTGACTCCACAAAGAGCATCATTTAATATTTCTAAAACTTTTATTCTTAAAACTGAATGAAACCATAAAACAAAATCTGATTTCAAATTAAAATCACTGTCAATTCTTTGTCCCTTCAGTTGATTTCGTGAGGAGAATGTAAGATATTGCCTAATGGCAGAAAACCAAAATATCTTTTCATTGATTCTTTATCTTCACCGAATAAAACAAACAAAAAGAATCTTTTAAGTACTTTCTCTCATGGACCTTTCAAAGAGAATTCTCTAAATTTGGTTCTCTATGGATTGGTTCAAAATTAATAGCACCTCATTTTCCTTTGGGAAAAACTATGAAAATAACCACTAGCAACACCCAGACACTTTGCAAAAAAACAGCTTATCAGAAAAGATGAAAGTAGATTTTTTTTAAATATATTTTTTGATTTTTTACAGAGAGGAAGAGAGAGCTAGAAACATTGATGAGAGAGAAACATCGATCAGCTGCCTCCTGCACACCCCCCACTGGGGATGTGCCCGCAACCAAGGTACATGCCCTTGACCAGAATCGAACCTGGGACCCCTCAGTCTGCAGGCCGACGCTCTATCCACTGAGTCAAACCGGTTTTGGCGAAAGTAGATTTTTTTAACACAGCAAAGTGCCAATTAATAAATGCTCTTCTTTTACAAATCTAACTATTCTCTAGGTAAAACCTTTGTTTCTGGAGGAAGCTAAGCATGTCAAATCCAGTCCATCCCCTACATTTCCTCTTCTCCCTTTTTATCACCCCCCAAAACCAGGGAACTTCCTGTACCTTCTCCTGTTACTAAATTCAAAGACCCTGGACTCATTCTCTGTAAATGGACACACCCCTGCCACACAGACCATCAGTGCAGTGGTTCTGACAGGTGAGGCGCAGACACAGGTGTCCCCATTGCAGTAGCTATCTATTGCTGCACAGGAAATTATTCCAAAACTCAGTGGCTATTGCAAGCCAGTCTCCACTGGGCCCTTTGTGTTTCTTTTGAGCAGAGGCACTGACTGCTTTGGATCCAGATAATCTTGTTTATGGTATTTGTATAGCAAACAACGTGGCTAGATGGAGACGGTATATCCTTCTGGGGCAAAGGCCAGAATTATTTGCCATCCAGTACAATAAAAGTAATGTCTCCCTCCAGGGTAAAGTTTGAGCAGATTATCTTGAAACCCTCTTATGAAAGCTGGAATATCTCAGCTGAGGGTTCCTCAGCTGTGAGGCAACCCACTATGTATGCAGCATCCACCTATGTGTATCCCTGCATCACCCCCACAGGACTTGGAGACAAGAGGAACAGATGCAAATGTGAGCTCACACTGACTGCTGTACTGTGATTAGTGCAAGTCTTTGTCTCTGACTCAGGAGTCCTGTGACTTCTACTGGTTTTCATAAACTGTGGCAGGCTAATTTGTTAGCTTACAAGTAGGGTAACATCTCAGATCCTTCTCAGTTTTTGACAGTTGTTTCAAACAACAAGCACATTTTCTCACAGTTTCTGAGAGTTAGGAATCTGCGATTGGTTTACCTGGGTATTCTGGCTCAGGGTGTCTTGAGATTGCTGTGGAGCTCTCAGCTGGGGCTGCAAAGATCTGAAGGCTTGATTGGGGCTGAAAAAATACAATGTCAGAAAGGCTAATTTATATGGCTGTTGGCTGGAGGCATGAGTTCCTCACCACACCGGGCTCTCCACAGAGTTTTGGGAGTGTCCTCAAAACATGGCAGGTAGCTTTCCCCTAGAGCAGTGGTTGGCAAACTCATTAGTCAACAGAGCCAAATATCAACAGTACAACAATTGCAATTTCTTTTGAGAGCCAAATTTTTTAAACTTAAACTTCTTCTAACGCCACTTCTTCAAAATAGACTCGCCCAGGCTGTGGTATTTTGTGGAAAAGCCACACTCAAGGGGCCAAAGAGCCACATGTGGCTCGCGAGCCGCAGTTTGCCAACCACTGCCCTAAAGCAAGTGAACCAAGAGAGAAAAAGTGGGGCCAAAATGGAAGCTGCAGCATCTTTTATAATCTAGTCTCAAAAGTGACAAACTGTCACTTCTGCCATATTCTGCTGGCTACACAGCTCAAGCGCAGCACCGTATGGAAGGGAATGCACAGGGTATGGAAGGGAATGCACAGGGCTGTGCACATCACAAGGAAGGGATCATTAGGGCACCTGGAGGCTGATGTCAGGTGAACACCTCACTCACACACAGGGAATCTGGCTGACGTTAGCAAGAGCTTTTGAGCCAAGGAAGCTAGAACTGATGGGAGCATGGTTAAGAGGGGGAAAAAAAAGACAGAACAAAGTCTTGAATTTTAGAACTGGCCCCAGAAGAGATTATTTCAGCAAAAAGAGAAACAATGTAGTGCTCCTTCCCTTTGAAGGGCAGTGGGACTCAAAGGGATTTATTTTCATTTCCTTTCTGATCCAGTTACATACTCAGTTTAGTCTCTAGGAAAAGAAAGACTCTTCAGTTGCTTCTTGCTCCTTTCTTTCTTCTTGGAAAGAGCAATAATCTCTTTTTTTCCTTTGTCACTCCTCTCCCAGCAACACTCACCACTTCCCCATTTGACTAGCCCATGAGAGCATGGGAGCATTTTTCTCATCTTTTAAATGAGGGTTTGACAATGCCACCCAACACATGCATTACCGTGTCACTTTCAAGTGGACACTTTCACTATTTCTGATTCCAGCAGAAATACATCCAACAATAAAATTTGTGCAGTGAGGGCATCTGAAAAGGAAGACGGAGGAGCATAAAATGCAAAGAGGGGGAGTGTACGTGTGCATGTGTGCATGCAAGGAGGTTCTAATCAGGAGTCAGGAAGTGATTAAGCACTATACAATGCAATTCTAATTCATATTTATCTTGTTCCACACCGTGGAGGAGAAGAGGGTAAGAGAAAAAAATATTAGGAAATTTTTAACTTATTAATACTGACTGAAACTTGCAAACACTACCATGTAACATGGAAATGTTTGCCTGGAAGACACATAGAGAAGTGGTGTGTATATGTATGTTTAGTATGTAGAGATGACAAAGGAGGGTTCTAGGAACCTTTATTTTTATAATTTATCTTTATTTTTTAAAGTATTACCGCTGCCCCCCTGTATCCCCCCCCCCCATTGACCCTCTTCTCAAGGGACCTTTAGAAATATAAAGCAATTCTCTTCATTTTAGCAAAAGAAAAAATGCATTTTTGAGTACTCTCTATATGCCAGACTCTGCCAATTTCATTCATATTTAATCTTCATTCAGAGCAGCCCTTTAAGATAGAAATAATCATCCCATGTAACAAGTGACAAAAAAAAACAGCAACAACAACCACACACGTGTGGCTTAGAGAGAATGTGACTTGCCTTACATGACACAGTTAGTGACAGATGGAGATTTGAGAATATATGCTCTTGTGCATCTCACTAGCTCACTGACAAAATAGGAATATCTGTTGCTTAAAATGGTGAAAAGGAGAGATGCCCGAGTGTGGAATTTTTATGTATACAATCACTAGTACTTCTATAATATGGGCAGGACAAGATAAATAAAATAACTAACAGTGAAGATAATTAACATGTCATCCAAAGAAGCAGCAGAGTGCACATCAGTTCACCAATTTTTTTGTCTCAGGTAAAGTGTTTCATGGGCTTCTCCTCCAACAGCAGTTCCAGTGCTTTGAGTCCTTGAAAGAGGGCTGGTAACCAACCACCCAGACATGCATGAAAGAAAGGAAGCCCCAAGCATCGTGGCCAGGACCTTGCTTCTCGGATTCTTGTCTGGAGCATGACCAGCTCTCGGGTCACTGCTGATCCAGCATGTCCTCTATATGCCAGACTCTGCTAATTTCATTCACATTTAATTTTCATTCATAACAGCCCTTTAAGGTAGGAAAAATCCTTAATAGGGTTTGCTGTCAGGAGATATTTTAGAGGACTCCATGTTGACACCTAAACCTTCCATGGAGCATTAGCCTCTGTGGGCATGCCAGGCAATTGCAATGAAAACTAGTAATGGCAGTCAACATCCCCCAAAATGAGCCTTCAATTTAACTTTGTCAGTCACTTAGGTGGTGTTGGGAAAGATAACCAGGAACAGTGAACTAGACAAGGACATCAGGTGCAGAGAACCATCCCTTGCAAACCATCTGTGGTCAGAGTCTGCCACTTTCTCTCAGTCTTCCCAGTGATCTGCTGGGATGTTTGGAAACCACTTGCTTTCAGAGGCCCATTAAACATGGCTTGCGTGGCAAACTCATGGCTGTGGATGGAAAAGCAGCTCTTCCCTGAGCAACAACATTTTAATTGTTACCAAGAAAAAATGACCTTGTTCAGAAACATAAGAGGACACAAGTAGTTGAGAGAGAATGGAATAGTATTATGCATGATGCTGTTCTAAAGAAAATCATTAGAAAACCCTAAAACGCCTTTCTCTAAATTTTTTCTCCAATCCTATATAATAAAAGGCTAATATGCAAATTGACCAAACGGTTGAACCGGTCCTTATGATGCACACTGACCACCAGGGTGCAGATGCTTAATGCAGGAGCTACCCCCTGATGGTCAGTGCGCTCCCACAGGGGGGAGTGCCGCTCAGCCAGAAGCCTGGCTCACGGCTGGCCAGCACAGCAGTGGTGGTGAGAGCCTCTCCTGCCTCCGCAGCAGTGCTAAGGATATCCGACTGCCGGCTTAGGCCAGCTCCCCATGCAGGGACATCTCCCGAGGGCTCCCAAACTGCAAGAGGGTGCAGGCTAGGCTGAGGGACACCCCCCCACACACAAGTGTACAAATTTCGTGCACTGGGCCTCTAGTAGGTAAAATAAAATGTGAAACCCTAATTCTTCAAATACAGTGTAAAGTGTACAATGCACAGCACATAATTATCTGGCTGGTGAAAATTCACATATACAGTAAAATGTCTTATTGGTGGGGAAAGCATGGACTCTGGAGTCAGGCACACCTGAGTTTCATTCTACCTCAATACTACTAGGTTATATTACATGGGACACTTACATCAAGTCTCTGAGTCTGTTTCTTCATTTGTACAATTAGATGATAAAACCAACCTCTAGGCTTTCGTAATACCTACCCATGAGATAACATAAGTAAACTATCTAATACAGAGTCTGGGGTATGCTGGGTCCTCTGTAAATCACAGCAATGAATTCCAATCATACATTTTCCAAGTCATTATGTGGGAAACTTTGGGCTACACTTTCAGGAAAGAGCCTTTAGGATTCTGAAACCACAGGCAAACTAAGTTTCCAAAGAACCACATCTTTCAAATTGAATTAGGTAAGTCAGAGGGTGTTTAATAGGGTGCTGGTCTTGAAGAGAATGGAAGGTTTAATTTGGTTTAGTTCCTTTGGCATTTGCAGGTAAAAACCATCACACATTAATTAGCATGTCTTCATTTGCTTGAGGATGATTAATAATACTCAGGAAAAACAGGTTTTACATAATTCATCAGTCTGACACAGCCCAACAACTCTGGAGTTGCAGGAACTTTCAATCCCAGCTGGTCTGTGACACTTTAAGACCAGCTACAAAATGGTGCTATTCTTATAGACCCTTAGCTAGCTGTTTGTTCTGAAGTGAGGGGAGAGAAATCTAATCACAAGCTTCAAGGCCACGTTCTTTCCAGTTTGGGGGGAAAGAATGTAAATAAATTCTCTCTACATGGAACAGACTTAGTCATCAATAATTCCCTCGGCCCACCAAATAGATAGATCATTGACTACATAACAGGCACTATCGTAGGTGCCTCATTTTCATTCTTCCCACCATTAGTCTGTGGAAGCCCCCAAATAGTGGGCCTGTCTCTTTTGACATAAACAAGGTCTGTATGAGGTGAATGTTTTTCATATTGTCAAAGATGTCCTTGCCCTAAGCAGACAGAGTTTTCTAAGAGTGGACTATAATGTAATAGAAAAGACACAAGCTAAGGCATTGAGTGCATGAGTCACCAACATACAACCAGAAAGCAAAAAGTAAGTTTGATCACTGTTTCTGAATTGAAATTGGAATGCCTGCTAGCAAAAGCTCTTCGTTATCTATTGATGGCCTTAGGAGTGAATGAGAAGAGGAATCCCAAGAGAATATTTTGAGCAATACCATCTTAAAATATTTGGAATAGGGTCTGGAGGAAGAAATGTGAATTTTAAAACAGAAAGTAAGATTTATCTTTCGAGGTCTGTGTAGACCCTGAGTTGATCCAACTGATATGATATAATTAGAGGTCAGGTGGTCATCTGCCTAATTCAAGACAGAAATCTGCTCTGTGTGAAAGGTTGGACACTATGAACAGACTATATATCCACCAAGATCCTAAGAATCTTAATAAATTTTGAAATAAAGAAGTGATTTCATTTCTTCATTGAGACCTATCTTCAAATGAACTGTGTTTACTCTCAATGTCAATTATTCATCTGACATTATTAAGCCCAGTATGTGTGTGAATTGTGACTCAATGTTTTACAGGATGCCGATTTAGAGAGAAGGGTTACCTAGCCAAGACCATCCAATGCTACTTCAGTTGAGGTTCTCTTGATTTTGATATTAAAAGCCAACTCAAACTACTCTTAATTAAGAAGAAATGAATGGAAGCATAATCTAAGAAGAAATGAATGTCTTGTGGTCTTCAAGTGTAGAGAGGATTAGGAAAAGAGCTGGACCATCAGGAATGTAGGTAGTTCCCTTTCTCTGCCTTGCATCTTGGTCATTCCAAGAATCAGCTTCCTTTTTATTTTATTTGCAGAATGGGTTTCTCTAACTTCATGTCCACATGGCAGGAAATGTCATATTGACATCATGTCAAATTCAGCAACAGTAGAGAAGATCTGTTTGGCCCCAACTGAGTCAGTTAACTACCTCTGATCACATCATTTCTGGCCAAGGAGGAGGGTAGCATTAGGCACTAGAAACATAGCCCCTGAGGACCCAGGACTATGGAAAATGAAAAGTGATATGAGAAGGAAAGTGGTTCTCAAGGAAGAAAGCACTGGGGGCTGGAAAAAGTCCTAAAAGAAGTCCATTACAAGTATATTCTACCAAAACAAGAAAATATTTCAAAGTCTTATTTATTTTTTCTTCCTGGTAAGTAGCACAGGTTGCTGTTACTTCTATTTGCATTTTATATCTAAAAGAATTCTGTCAATCTTACAGACACATCAACTTCTTATTTGTGGCATCCAAAGCTTGTCTTTCTTCATTTAAGACTTCAAGTCACAAATAATCAATATTTGGCCTGAGGAAATCTTAGGGCTATTTTAAAAACCAGAATCCTATAAGCCTCTGGTGTCTTATAGCTCTAGGAAAAACAAGTCATCCTCTTAAAAGAACCATCTATGGTGGTTTCTTCTCCTATAACGGGAATTTGGCTTAATGATCCCATTTCACTGGATGGGGTAGGCTTTTGCAGAGAAAATGGAAGCAGTTACTTTTTACTTCCAAAGCCATCCAGGAAAATGTTCCATCTAGTTCAGTTTTCTGCTGTCTGATTTAAAGAAATGTGACTATACTAAATGTTTATCTCAATGTTTTTCCTACAGCCAAAAACTGGGGGGAAGGGGAGGAGTTTAGATAGATAGGCTAACAGAGAGTTGAAAATTTCAGCTTAACCAATAATAACAATAATAATAATACAAAATACCATGTTTTCTATCAAATTAACAATTTGCTTTCAAATTTATGTAAGATAAAAAGTCATTCCATCAGCCCTAGCTGGTTTGGCTCAGTGGATAGAGCATCTGCCTGCAGACTGAAGGGTCCAGGTTTGGATTCCAGTCAAGGGTTGCAGGTTCAATCCTCAGTCGGAAGCATGCAGGAGACAGCCAATCAATGATTCTCTCTCACCACTGATGTTTCTCTCTCTCTCTCCCTCTCCCTTCCTCTCTGAAATCAATAAAAATACATTTTTTTATAAAAAAGACACTCCATCAAAGAATATAGGGGGTGGACAAAAATAGGTTTACAGTTGTAAGTACACGAAGTTCATCACAAAACAGTTTATTCTTGTATTATTATTTATTTGTATTACAACTGTAAGCCTACTTTTGCCCACCCCTGAATTAGCAAATCTACACTAATAAAAGAGTAGGATGCAAATTGGCCATATCTTTGCGACGCCCACCAGCCAATCAGGAGTGAGTATGCAAATTAACCCTACAAAGATGGCAGGTTAATTTGCATATGCAGGCATCAAGCAGCCAGTGGCAGGACGCTTGCGTCGTCACCATGGCGATGAGACAGTCTTCCCCACTGCCCCAGCCGCTCCAGGCCTCTGGGTAGCATGGGAAGGCGGAAAGGCAGCTCCTGCAGAGCAAAGGCAGTGCTGGCAGCCAGGGTAAGGAAGGCCCATTCTTGCATGAATCTTCATGCATTGGGCCTCTAGGAAAAATATAAAAAGATGTTCAGCATCAGTCATTAGAGAAATGCAAATTAAAACCATAATGTGGTACCACTAAACACCTATTACAATGGTTAGGTTTTAAAAAATTGATAATATTAGGTGCTGTCAAGGCTGTGGAGTACCAGAAAGCTTATTCTTTTTTTGGTATAAATATAAAATGTACACCCACTTGGGAAAACTGTTTGGCAGTTTCTTATAAAGTGAAATATGCACTTACCACGCAGCACAGCCACCCACAGCTAGGTATTGGCCCAAGTGAAATAAAAACATATATTTATTTCAAAACCCATACACAGGGAACTTTATGCATAATTGTCAAAAACTGGAAACAATCCAAGCATCCCGCCTCTAGGAAATGGATAAACAAACTGTGATACACCCCTAGAATAAAATTCAACAACAGAGGAACAAATTACTGATACACAAACAATATGGATGAATCTCAAAAGCAATGAGTAAAATAATGTTTCAGTATTAAGTGAAAGAAGCCAGACTGAAAAGGCGATATACTATACAATTCCATGTATATGGCATTCTGGAAAAGGCAAAAGAAATAAAATAGACCAGTGGTTTTCATGGGCTGAGGCAGAGCATTTCAACCTTTTTCATCTCATGGCACATATAAACTAATTACTAAAATTCTGTGACACACAAAAAAATTTAATTTTTTTTTACTGATTGGACAAAAAAATATAAGTATTATTTTGATTCATTCACACCAGGTGGCAATTGTGTGGGCTGTTGTCATTTTTTTTTATTTGACAATCTAAGGGAAAAGAGGTCAGTGCTCCTGACTCAGGTATTGCATGTTTTAAAATTTTTTGAGGCACACTGGTTGAAAATCGCTGGGCCGAGGGATTGACTACAAAGGCGCACACAGAAATTTTGAGGGGTGATGGAATGTTGTATATTTGGGTTGAGTGTTGGTTAAATAACTTTATGCTTTAGTCAAAACTCACAGAACTGTCCACATGGAAATAATACCTTAAGTAAAAAGTTGAAAAAAATACATATTTATCAACAAATATAGTGTGTAATGTATGAACTCCTATTTAACTGCACTAATGTCCACATTAGAGATTCTCACTGGAAAATATTTTTCAACTTCACAGCAAACCCAGGGTACCTTGAGTGTCTTAGACTGCTTCAGTGCATTTGTGATCAGAAGTGAAAGTTCCTTTGGCTCCACTGTGTTCACCTCCAGAGCCTGCTTTCTGAGACCAGAGCCCTTTTTGTCTTGGATTTACCATATAAATGGAGAGAGGCCAAGCATGCCCCCATGGGCACTGCCTAAACTGAAGGCTCTCTTTGTGATGTTAAACTCCTCTCTTAAAGGAGAGGAAATCTGCCTCTTATTTTCTCTGCTGAGTACCTTTCCCAAACCTGCACTTGAATTCAAGTATCTGTAGCACAAACAGCTGGAGATGACACCAGGTCCTTTCAACCTGCATAATTCCTTATTACTCCCAGAAGGAACCATTCCCCAGCTCCTGGAGAGGGGAAGGGCCAGCCCATCAGTCTATCCTCTGGGTGGCATATATGGGCTCTAATAATATCACAAAATGCTTCCCCTCTGCATTCACCTCTTAAGAGTTTCTTTCAGTCCTAATAAGGATTCACAATTGACACCTCCCATGTGCCACGTAGGCTAAAACAGAACTAAGGAATACTTAGAAGATGATGTTTTAAAATGATGCACTGCATAGGAGTCTACACAAATCTCTGCTTTATTGCAGGGACCAGCGGTCAACATTAACAGTACTGCCATTTGCTTCTCCATTTGTAGTAATATTAATTACTCTTGTGGTTTTTAATCTACCTCTATACTTACACAGAAGCATTGCAAAGCCGCAATGCAGGGTTTCAGCAAATGAGTGTTTGGGATAAACCCATACTCTTTAGAATCATTGGCTCTAATTCCATCAAGGAATTAAAGCTCAAAACCAGATTGTACCTCATGGGTTCTGACTGAAATCCATGTGGAGAATTCAGGTGTGAGATAGAGGAAATAAAGGCCAAAGCTCACTGTGAAAATTTCATTGAAGAAGAAAGTAACTATGAACTGTCCCTCTGCAAGTTAGGTAAATCTTGGACTTGCCATCTGGGTCCCTCTGGCTGTACTAAACTAGCCACAACCCTAATCAAATGTAAGCGCCAGCATGCCGCCAGCCACAGCAAGTCAACCCTGACACCAGGATCCTCTTGTCCTCTGACCTACAGGGATGCTGCAAGCAGTAATTAACATCCATTAAGTGGCTAGTCATCTTTACTCAGCTGCTTTCTGTCAAGCTCTAAGCAGACAGAGGCATATCCCATGACCCAGGGCACTCCATCAAACCACTTTCTCCTCTGAGGAAAGGAGGTGACCTCAGCTACAGTTGTCAACAGTGCAAAGGCCACAGACACTGAAGGACCTCTTGCCACCATAAGTGTCCCTAAGATGGAGCAGAGCCCAGCTTAGAGGTGCCAGGGCTGGTCAGGCCAGGAGGAAATGGCTTTGGTTGACAGAGGCGTCAGAGTTCAGAACAGTTAAACCAATGCAGACAGCTCTGATGGATGGAAAAAGTGCCAGAACATTTTTAATGCAAGCTTAGCCAGAGTGTGAATGATGATCTACAATGACTTCCTCCTGCTTTCCAAATCGCCAACTCTACTCCCTTACAAAAAAGCTCGGAATTCATGAGGCCCTACTGGGACTACTGAATACCCAAAGAGGTAAAGTAGTCTGAGAGGAGAAACCAACATCTCTTAACATCTAAGTAGTGCCAAGTTCTTTAATTACATCCTTAGCATAGCACCTGATGCATGATAGGAGTCGAAAATTCCAAAGCTTGAATAAGACTTGTCAAATGAAAGTGTTGTAGTGTACCCCCATCTTACAAAGGACGCCTCAAAAAAAGATCGAATTATGGATTCATTTATTAAAAGCTGGCAGCATATGAGGGAGCAAAAGCGCTCCAGACCTCGCAGCCCCAAAAAGCTCGCCATATCTGGCTTATATGCAGAATATCACAAAAGTATCGAGTACATCTTTGGGTCTGGAATGAGGAACCTGTTTCGCGAAAAGCATTCTTTACAGAAGCAAAATTTGAGCAAGTTAGTTATCTAAAGTATTTACGAATCACTGAGTCAACAGAAACACATTATCTAGGACCACCTGGACAATTTAGAATAATTGTGCTGTCCAGATTCCGGGCCCACTGAGTCAACCAAAACTCAGTTATCTGTAGCTACTGAGACAATTTAGGATAATTTGTGCTCTTCTGATTCCCAGAAGAATGTGCTTCAGTAACCAGTGAGATCACAATCAATGGGATAGTCAAACCACCATCAATGGAGTATTCAATCATACATAAGTTCAGAAAAGCAAAATAACTTTTAAATGAGTACAGAACCCAAAACAGCAAGGTTAAAATATTAAACAGTAATTTTTACCCATGTATGGTTGCTACCATACTTCAAAAGGATGAGAATGAATTACCATTTAATACTTGAATCAGTTCCAAGTAACAATTCACAAACGGGGAAACTGAGGCTCATAGGAGTTATAGGCTTTGTCAAATTCACAAAACTATTTAAGGTTGGAAGAACTGAAATGGGAATAGGCTTTACTGACTCTTTAGAAGCCAAGGCTCTTTAGAAACCCTGCTTTTTCTTGATACTGGTGCTTTATCCTGTTTAATCCTGGTTGATGTTACCTGCTATTAAGAGACCAAGGGGTTGGTGTTCTCACCCTGATTGTTTGGGTCAAAATCCCCAGAGGCTCCTCTTCCCAGCTCTCTTCTACCAAGGACTGGTTGTAGTGTTCCCTTTACATGTAATTGCCTGTCAAAGGGAGAGCAAAAATATGCCACAACCCTTGCTGGGGAGACTTTCATTCCGTCATCTCTAGTTCCCCATAGGATGTAATTTCGATGCCCCTCTCCATGGGAGAGAGTAATATTTGACCAGACTCTATGGTTCTCTCTCCTCCCTTCACCCACATGTACTCATAGGTGAGGTTATTTGCCCACTGCTGAGCCCAGCCCATCAAGTCACACGCTGGTGTGGAAAAGAAACAAAAATGGAAAACCATCTCCACCATCTTGCTTACATAGCTCCTTAAAGCGTAAGAAGTGCCAGCACTCCTGGTTTTCCAGGAGTGGTAAGTACCTGAAAGACCCCGACTACTTTGCTCTACTCCCTGTAGCTCTCCAGTGTGCCAGCAGTGGGCTCTGTAAGGGGTGGTCCTTCCTACAGCGATTGTCCAGAATTATCAAAGCTTGTTGAGCAGAGACAGCTCCCGCACAGGTAGGAGGCACTGCTCAAGCTCCAGAAGAGCTACTTCCAACTTGGCCTTAGGTCCTCTCTGCATTCTCTGGCTTGGCTCTACCCTGGCCTTTGGTAACGAAGGAGCCTTCATTTATAAAGCTCTGACCTGGCTTCTTTGTCAGTTCACTAGGACCTATCTAAGCCTTAGGGTCAAAGGCTAGAAGTGAGATGCAGGTACTCATCACTCCTCCTCCCTCAAGGTAGTGGTCGCTTGACATGGCTGATGAAGCCTTTAATATAAGCTTTCAAGGCTGAGCACCAGCCAATAATATTTATCTTATCTCTCTTCCTATATAATAAAAGGCAAATCGACCGAACAGTGGAATGACCAGTCGCTATGACACGCTTCTCACAGGGGAAGCACCGTTCAGCCACAAGCCAGGCTCACAGCTGGTGAGTGCAGTGGCAGTAGCAGGAGCCTCTCCTGCCTTCATGGCATCAATAAGGATGTCCGACTGCTGGCTTAGGTGGGGAGCGGACCTAAGCCATCAGCCGGACATCCCTCGAGGGCTCCCAGACTGTGAGAGGGCGGAGGCCGGGCTGAGGGCCCCTGTCTCTCCTCCCCTACCCCCACCCAAGTGCACAAATGTCGTGCACCGGGCCTCTAGTAGAATATAATTATATATATTTTATTTTGCTCTCACTATTGTCTCTTTTTCTTGTGGGGAGAGGGAATTCTATGTTCTGTGTTTTCGTTTCTTTACTATAGATTAGAAGAGTTCCTCAAATATCTTGTCTTATGCTTGGCCATTGCGATCCAGAAGTAAGTTACTAAAAGCTAACTGGAAATATGATAAACATGCATGAACTTGTCAACTTATGACTCTGACCACATGTGAACATCTCATAAACTGGCTTTTTTATTTGGTAGGACCAAAATTTTTGCAGGGAAGCTTTATCTAATCCCCTGCCTATATCTATACTGCTCATAGGATTTCTGGAAACTCTGTGAGGAAGGGTGGATATGAGGGTGTCCTACAATTCAAAGTTTGCATTTTAATTACTAGTAAATCCTTCCCCTTTTTCAACTCTGTTTCATCACAACCACCTTACCCCTCTGTACCTGGACTCAGAGGAGTGATTGCCTGGCTGTGTGAGGAAAAGGTGGTACCTTGGAGTCAGACCACTCTGTACTTACTTGTAGCCAATGCCCTTGATGTCATCTTTTTTCTTCACCCCTCCCTCCAGATCCTGGGACTTTCTGAAGTTCTGTACACCTATTATCTCTTCCCCAATCTAAGGACGCTAAATTGCTACTGCCTCCACTTTGTTTAGTCAGCTACCAGTCTCCTCTCCATATTCCAGCTTCCTAAAATATATGGAGTTTTTTTCTTAAGTTGTCACCTTTGTTATTCTCTTGGTACATGTAGGTTTATATCTATCTTATTCCTCTCCAATTGTATTCATTGGTCTTGGAAGGAAAAGGACAGTGAGTCACAGCAGTCAGCCTTCCAGGCTTCTCTTTCATAGCTACCTCTTCCAGTGTTGACAGAACTAGACCAAATATTGCAGGGAATAGGTAGCTCCAGAATGTGGCTCCTCTCTAGGAGTAATTAGTAAAATTTTTACTAATTATATTACTAATTTTCAGAGTCTACAGAGCAGGAGAGCAATCCCCCATGAATCTCCTTTAGTCTCTTCCATTTTTTTTACAGGGCATTGTCACTCACACCTCTTTTGTGCATGCCTACCCCAACATAGCAAACTACCCTAAACCCTCTCAAACCACCACATAGACTGCCACAGGGCACCTAACATTCCAGAACTCTTGTGGTGAGTACCTAATTATGGCCTTATTTTCCTATGTAGGTCCTTACCCATTTCTTGCCTAAGTCCACTTGGTACCCTCTAAGAAGAGAATATCTATAGGAAACAAAAGTTTGAAAGATGCCACAGATCAGGTATGTATAGCTCTTGAATAGAAAGGGGTATGGTAAACTCCATGTTAGCAGGAATGAAGGGCAGGCAACTAACAACATGTTCAGCTTGCAGGAAAAGAGAACACACCTTAGGGAAACACAGATAGTAGGAAGCTCTGTGGTGTAGCTCTTTCCTATCTATCTATCTATCTATCTATCTATCTATCTATCTATCTATCTATTATCTATCTATCTATCTGTCTATCTATCTATCTATCTATCATCTATCTATCTAACAGGCTAATATGCTAAGTGTCCCTCCAACCATTCAACTGGTAGTGACCAGGGGCCAGACGCTCAATGCAGGAGCTGCCGTGACATGCACTGGCCATTTAAAAAGACACAGCACTCACAAACCAACACTCGGCTTCCCCCAAGTGGGACACAGGCCCTGCCACCACCCCAGAGCAACTCCCCACCAAATCGCAGCCTATGCTGCCAAGACCCCATGGCACAAAATGCAGCCCACAGCCCAGCCCAGCCCAGAAACAGTTGCTGTGGGCGCCAGGTAATGATGTCATGTAGCAATGCCCAGCTTCCTCTCCCTAGCAACAAGCCTTCTTGGAGTTTCTTCAGCCCAGAAACATGACTTGCTTTGTAGCCAGGTGGAAACATTTTACATTTTAACCAAATGTCTGTGAAGAGTTTTCCCATGCCTCATCTTATTTGATCCTCACAGAAGTCCTGGAGTAGGTAGAAAGAAGACTCAGTAGAATCCTATTTTCTTTTCATCAGCCAGAAAACAAAGATTTAGAAAGTTTAGAAACTTTACCTGACTGAGAAGGAAGAAATGGTGGACCTTAAAAATGATTTCAGGTTTTCTCACTGCACAGAATATAGTCAAACCTTGCTGCAGTTAAATATTTCACCCTTTGTTCTCCCTGCATGATCTACAATAATAACCTGCTTCGTGTTGATATTTACTGCTGTGCTGCTGGCAATTACCTGAAAGAGAAGTTGGGGTGCTTCACTGGGCTGGAAAAAGTTTAGCTAAATCAGAAAGCAGGTCTAATTAAGCAATTTTATCTATATACATAAAGCTCTTGCTGGTGCCAATCACACATGTGTGTTTCCATCTGTCATTGTCGATCGTGAATTTGGTTGACACTTCTATTATAGAGAAAGGGTGAAAAGTGATATTAAAATATTTCTTCTGATTAATTTCCCTTCAATGTGCACGAATTCATGCACTGGGCCTCTAGTTAATTATAACAGCACAGGGCCTGGACAAGGATGTGGGAGAAATGCCTGACATAAAGTTGCTATTTTAAAGTGCATGTTTAAGAAACTCTAAAAAGAATTATTTTTCTCTTTTTTTGTCCCTCACCTTTCCACTTCTCCACTCTACCTTTCTCTCTTTTGCTATCTTCCTTTTTTATTCTCCCTTTACAGCATTTCCCCCCTTTCTTTCTCTCTTTAAAACTTGACAAGATTATTTGGTGCCAGATAAAGATCTTCCACACCAAACTCAAGCCCTCGGAGAATATTTTCAACACAGACATTTCTATGTCCTGCAAATTAGAATCTACAAAGGAAGTGCTGACAAAAGCCTTAAGTAGGGCAGCCCTGCACAGTCCCAGCATTTAATCAGCTTTCCGAGAGCTGGGCCCAGAAAACAGGATAAACTCCATCGTCAAGCTTTTCACACGTCTTTAACCCACCTACTTCTCATCAACCTATTCATAATAAGCTATAAATGAATCCATCACAAAGCCCCAGACCTCGGTGCAGCATTTTATTTCACAAAAGAACTTTCCACATTAATACCTTTTGCTTTCTGTCATAGGCTTCTTGGAAAAGACATTCTTCTCTCTTTGCGGAGAGAAACAAGCCAAATGGCTTTGAGATAGTTAAGATTTAGTGAGTCCTTACTATGTGCAGGGCTCAGCGTTTTACATGCATCATCTCACTTAATCCTCATAGGGACCCTAGGGGAGAGATCCAATTATTATCCTTTGTTGCTTATAAAGAACCAGAGGAGGCTACTCCAAGCTTGTGGGGGAACATACAGTGAGGACCTGGTGGAGTCAGGATTTGAATCTAAGCAGTCTGACTCCCAGGTTCATAGGAACTCATTGTTTCTTAAGAACAGAATTCCAACATAGCCTCATGGAAAGTCCTTACCAGGCCCTACCTTACTTAACTGGGTCAGACCAAATGGAGTATATTCAGGGTACAGAGGACATCAGAGCATAGATAAAACTCCTGCCTTTTCCTTAAACACCTTGTCCCCCCCCCCCCTTTCAGATATGCAATTGCAAGCACCAGCTATGCTTTATCTTATCTCCTTGTATCTCACCCAGGGCTGAATAGCAATATCCATTCCTGTTTGAGATATATTTTTGGAAGGCATCAACGAAGAGATGTCATTGGAAACCAAGTGAATAGATGTGGTTGCCCAAAAGCAGAGGCATAAGAGCAAGGGCAAACCTTGGGAAGATAACTTCAGGGGGAAAAGGGGAATAAAATTGGACTATACAAAGAAGACTAGGAAGCAGCAGTAGTAGAGGGGAAGACATGAAATCAGCTGTTGATAGGAGAGTATTTGACACTGTGGGACAGACAATGAGGGCATCAGTTGTCAAGGAATGTTGGCCCCAAAATAAATGGCCTTTTTTTTTATCACCCCATGAGTGTATGTATGTGTACAAGTTGTGTGTGTGTGTGTGTGTGTGTGTGTGTATTCAAATTCCTCACCAACCACCTCCTCTTTTTTACCTTTATTTACATTCTTGCTAGTATATTACACTAGTTGAATGTGCTGATGAAAGAAGAAAAGTGGCCATACTTTCACATTCCTCAACACTTCTTTTCTTTCCCCTTCCCAGTGGCCACAGCACAGAGATTTCCAGCTATGAGATATGTAACACAGTAACAGTGTCACACAGCTGACCTCCCACCCTAAGGGTCCCAGGCCATGACTACCACCTCGCCTTCCCCACCACCCCACTCTACTTTCACTTGTAGAAGAGTTGTGGGGTTTTTTGGGGTTTTGTTTTTAAAAGAAGGACAAAAATAAGTTCTAGCAGATGGGGGGGAAAGAGCCCCAAAGAAGGTGATTAATATCATCGCTGCTAATTTTCCATAAGCACTTGTCAGCACAGCAGTGAGCCAACTCAGACAGTGCCAAAAGTCATCTTGAAATTCTCCAGCATCTCGCTCCAGCAATAAAACACAGATTTATGTGGTGCAGGCCGTAATAGAAGATGGAATAAAATCATCCTAGATGACTAAATCGCAATGTTTCTGGTTGGGGAGCTTAATAACTGAACTCTTTATCCCTCCAGGGAGTACTCAGTCATTTATTTTCATTTCTCTGACATTTTGTCAGAGTCACATAATCAGATGTGCCGACCTCCTGCATGGTCTGGGCCTCAGAGATCACTGAGCTTCACAATGGGGTCGGGAGGTCCTCCTCCAGATCCTACCCTGTCACCCCTGACTCTGAGACCTGAGGCAAGTTGCCCCATAAACAACACCATGATTGTCTCCCACTCCACCTTAGAATTTATTTCAGGCTCATCCACCTCCCACCCCCTCACTCCTCCTCCTTTCTCTGCCCCATTTGGTCCCATATCTACATTCCTGGTCTTTAGTTAGCCTATTTGGGGCCTGATTCAGACTATTTTTGTAAGAGAACACCTCAAAAACCTAAATTACTTTTAAAACTATGTTTTCAATAGGTTTCACTGTTGATTGTTACCTGCAGTAGCTTTGAGATTATTTGGGTTTAGGGGTGTGTTTTTAGGGGGGTCGTCCTCTGCCACCAGGTGGACTAGCTCCTTTTTCTCTCCTTTTACTCTGTATCTTTTTCCAATTTTTCCCTTCCAATGTCTTTACCTCTGCCTTCTTCCTCCTGCTTTATTACTCCTGACAATTACCTTGACCTGTATCTGACACCCTTTGACACGCATTGCTTATTGACTGGTGACACTCAATGATAAAGAGGACACTCGTTATTCTGCACACAGTGTCAGTGCAAAATTGTGTTAAGTCATGGAGGAACAGTTTAAAGCAGTTTACATATTTAGCATGAGAATGCATGGAAATGAAATGGTGACACACAATTGCAGCTAAGAGACACATTTGAGAGTACAATATGGCACATATTTGAAGAAAAATGGTGAAAACTTTGGAAGCATTTCTCTGCATGAAGATTACTCTTCTTGTCCTCAGAGCAAAAGTAGATTGTAAAACCCCACTAAAAATAATCGTGAGGAAAAAAAGCAGCTCTTGAGTATTAGACAACAGCTGAGGGCCAACATGCTTGAGTTTTAGAGTGGAAAGAAAAACAATTATAAATGTAAACAGGGCAAATTATACCTGTATACATCCAGCTAATGAAAACCCCTCCACAAAGCTTAGACATAGTCCAAATGCATCCAGGGAAACGGACAATTCTCCAGAGATCCTTTATCAGTCCTGGTGTTCAAAACCACACAAACGTCCCATATGTGTGTATAGATACACATACATATACACATATTAAATACATATACTATATACAGTATAGTAGCTTAGTGTTAAGTTCTCTCTCTGTCTCTCTGTCTCTCTCGGTTTATGTTTACATAATTTTTTAGGTATGACTAAGAAGTACCTGAATTGGTTGGGCCAAATTGACACTTTCTGTCAAGATTCTTGTACACAAAGTTGGTAAAGTCTTCTAGATATAATAAGGAATATATTAGACTTTATCCTAGGTTTTTGGCACAGAACTCCTAAAACCCTAGGGATTTCCTGATAGGATTGTCTTTTGTTACTCATAAGGAGTCCTTTTGAGCAAACCTGAAATTATGCTAATGAGATGACTCTTGGAGGAGGGGCCTAAATAGCCTCTGGATGGGAGTGGGGGTGTGTCCACCAGAAGAAACCGTCACCTGATTACATACCATTGTTGGAACATTCAGCCCTACTCCAGGAAAGAAGTCCCCAGGGGGGGACAGGAGCTGGAAATTGAGTTCAATCATGGGGCTAATAATTTATTTATTTTTCCATTTTTTTAATTAAGGTATTATATGTGTACATATCTTACCATTGCCCCCCGCCACCTCACTCCCATATATGCCCTCACCCCTCAATGTTTTGCATCTGTTGGTTATTCTTTTTTTTATTTTTTATTGTTTTAAGTGTTACAAATAGTAGTACATCTCCTTTTTTCTTCCCCCACTGACCTCCCTCTGGCCTCCCCTACCCCCCAGTACATGCCTTCACCTGCCTGCCCCCCTCCCCCAGTGTCTTGTATCCATTGGTTATGCTTATATGCATGCGTACAAGTCCTTCGGTTGGTCTCTTACAGCCCCCCTCGCCCAACCTCCCCTGTCTTCCCGATGTAGTTTGACAGTCTGTTCAATGCTTCTTTGCCTCTGTATCTTTTTCCCACCATTTCCTTCCTTTAAAAAGTTTTGCCTTTGCAGACTAGAAATAAACATATAATAACAAAACAAAACAAAACAAAAAAATGTTTGAGTCCCAATTTCAATGTCCAACAGTTCTGAGTCCCCGTTTCAATGTCTAACAGTTCCTTATGTGTCATGTCAGCAATGATATCTGGATGGTGGGCACATGGTGGCAATGCAGGTCCGACCCTCTCTGGTTTGGTCCTAGGCAACCTGCAGCGGTGCACAGCTGCTGACTGCTCGTGTGGCAAGGCGTTGTCAGCGTCTTCCATCTCTGGATTGTTTTTCCTCTTGTCTTCGTGGTTGGAGCAGACCTGTCAATTCCTCTCTGTTGTAGGAATCCACATGGTCTTGGAGTTGTTTTCTGAAAATATACAAACATATTTTCGACCACAAGTTAATAAAGAAATCTTTTCTATATAATTGATTTGGGATCCTTTTTATTTTTGCCCAAACTATTTTCCTTTGTCTTATTTAGACACCATGTGTGTTTTGGGGAAGAAAGAGCCCCAAAGAAGGTGATTAATATCATCGCTGGGGAGCTTAATAACTGAACTCTTTATCCCTCCAAAGAGTACTCAGTCATTTATTTTCATTTCTCTGACATTTTGTGGCCTTCTTGCTGTTAGCATTACAAATGAAAATTAATTTTGTAAAAATTTTCTAGATGTAATTTACTTATAGGATATTTTTCCTTACATGATATTACCCTACTACCCCCCCTTTTTTTTTTATTAATGGAGGTTTTTGTAAATTTTATAATGCAGTCTTGATAACTTTAAATTAAAAAAAATTTTTTTTGCCCCAAAATATGACTGCTTTAGGTTCATTGCATGTTCAGGAATTTTACCATGAGATGAACTACCAATAGAAATTTTAGTTATTACTTTAAGAACAGCTTTTTGTCCAGTACAATTAAATTTACTTGAATATTCACTTATTTCAATTAGCCTATTTAAATTAATCTGAAAACTTGATTACTATTTTACTGTCAAATTTAATACTCTACCAACAATCTTAATTTACCCTGTAAATATTAGTGGGAAGGATTATTTGCATTCTTGAGTAGGCCCTGAGCATTCCTGATGCTAGGCTGAATTTAGATATAGGGCAGCTGCTGTTGGCCAAGTCTCTTGTCTGTTACCTGGGTCCCAATCTGAGCTGGGCCAAGTCTCTGTTACCTGTATCTCGATCTGAGCTGGGCAAGTCTCTTTCTGTTGCCTGGGTCCCGATCTGAGCTGGGTGTGGGAAGCGCGAAGCAGCCATGGGGGCAGGAGACCTCCTTCAGAAGGGGCAAGGGTTCAAGCCCCTGCATATTGGGGGGGTGAGGGTCTGTGCCCCACTTCTGTTGCCCCCCAAGTTCTCTCCTGATGGCCCCTCTGCGACTGTGCCTGTCTTAGGTTGTTCCTTCCTTGAGGAATCTTACCCGTCTCTGGCTAACCAGCCATCCTCTGGGGCCAAGCAGGGTGATGTGAGGTTCAGTTCTGTCTCCTTGGTAGCCTATGCACCCGTGGCCTCCACACCCAGCACCTGCCTTGGGAACCCCTGGCCTGCTGGTGGGGTCCTGGTGCTGATCACATATCTCGGGGAACTCGGGTTTCTTCTCCAGTGACGGCCCAGCTCACACAATTGGGTGTGAGACAGATCCATGGTACCAGCCCCCACAAGGCTTCAAGCTCAGCATGAACAGAAAGCTCAGGCAACAGCTGAGGGCAAATGGATTGTGAGAAGAGGGTCCCTCTTGGCACAAAAGGCAAGAGGGGCCAATATAGGATGCTCAAGTGCCTTCCCAGTGCCTTAATTCCTTCTGAAAGGGATTAAATCCTTTCATGTCCTTTTTTTTTTTTTAATTGCTGCCAACCATTCAAAGAATTAGTTTGTAAGTTTGTTTGGGATAATTGTAAAATATGCTGTTGTAAAATATCTAAAATTATAATGACATTGTAGAATAATATCATGTAAGGATATTCTTTGCTCTAGGCCTTGGCAATTCCATTTCAAACTGGCTGTCAATTTCTTTTTGTAGCTTTATATAAACTTTGTCATGGAGGCAAAAACACAAATTACTTACTTTAGTTCAAGAGGCCAAATATATTGTCTTTCAATTACAATCCTTATGACTTTTGAAGGAAACTTCCCTTTGTTTCCTTCCAAAATAATTTTCAGGCTACAGAGAGTTTCATTTAAAACTTTTTGTCACATGAAACAATTTCTCTTAAGGTTATGGTGACTACTAGTATTGATTAGATTTAGTATTTTATTTTTATTTTATAATTTTTTAATTAATTTTTTTAATTTCTATTTTTTACATGTGTCCTTATTCCCCCATAACCCCCCACTCCCCACTTATGCCCCGCCCCCTTGTTGTCTGTGTCCATTGATTAGGTTCATATGCATGCATACAAGTCCCTTGGTTGATCTCTCCACCTTACCCCCACCCTCCCCTACTTTACCTGAGGTATGATGTTCTGATCGACGTTTCTCAGCCTCTGGATCTGTTCTTGTTCATCAGTCTATGCCATTCATTATATTCCACAAATGAGCGAGATCATGTGATATTTATCTTTCTCTACCTGGCTTATTTCACTTAACATAAAATTCTCCATCTCCATCCATATTGTTGCAAATGGTAGGAACTCCTTCCTTTTTACCGCAGCGTAGTATTCCATTGTGTAGATATACCACAGTTTAATCCACTCATCTGCTGATGGGCATTTAGGCTGTTTCCAAATCTTAGCTATGGTGAATTGTGCTGCTATGAATATAGAGGTGCATATATCCTTTCTGATTTGTGTTTCTAGTTTCTTGGGATATATTCCTAGAAGTGGGATCACTGGGTCAAATGGGAGTTCCATTTTTAGTTTTTTGAGGAAGCTCCATACTGTTCTCCACAGTGGCTGCACCAGTCTGCATTCCCACCAGCAGTGCACAAGGGTTCCTTTTTCTCTGCATCCTTGCCAACACTTGTCGTTTGTTGATTTGTTGATAATAGCCATTATCAACAAGTGACAGGTGTGAGATGGTACCTCATTGTTGTTTTGATTTGCATCTCTCTGATGATTAGTGACTGTGAGCAGGTTTTCATATGTCTATTGGCCTGCCTTCTGTCTTCTTTCTGAAAGTGTCTATTTAGATCAGTTGCCCATTTTTTGATTGGGTTGTTTATCTTCTTTTTGTTAAGTTGTATGAGTTCTCTGTATATGTTGGAGATTAAACCCTTATCATTGATATCATTGGCATATATGTTCTCCCATGCAGTGGGCTTTCTTGTTGTTTTATTGATGGTTTTCTTTGCTGTGCAAAAGCTGTTTATTTTGATGTAGTCCCATTTGTTTATTTTCTCTTTAGCTTCTATTGCCCTAGGAGTAGTATCAGTGAAGTTCTTTTGGCATATGTCCGAGATTTTGCTGCCTGTGGATTCCTCTAGTATTTTCATGGTTTCCCGTCTTATGTTTAAGTCCTTTATCCATTTTGAGTTTATTTTTGTGTATGGTGTAAGTTGGTGATCTAGCTTCATTTTTTTTGCATGTATCTGTCCAATTTTCCCAACACCATTTGTTGAAGAGACTGTCTTGACTCCATTGTATGTTCGTGCCTCCTTTGTCAAATATTAATTGAGCATAGTGGTTTGGGTCAATTTCTGGGTTCTCTATTCCATTCCATTGATCTATATGTCTGTTCTTGAGCCAGTACCAGGCTGTTTTAGTAACAGTGGCTTTGTAATACAGCTTGAAATCTGGTATAGAGATCCCACCTACTTTGTTCTTCTTTCTCAGGATTGCTGTAGCTATTCGGGTTCTTTTTTTATTCCAGACAAATTTTTGGAAAGTTTGTTCTAGGTCTGTGAAATAAACGTTGGTATTTTAATGGGAAGTGCATTGAATTTATAGATTGCTTTGGGTAGTATGGACATTTTAATGATGTTGATTCTACCAATCCATGAACATGGTATGTTCTTCCATCTGTTTATGTCTTCTTCTATCTCTTTTTTTTCAGTGTCGTGTAGTTTTCTATGTATAGGTCTTTTACCTCTTTAGTTAAGTTTATTCCTAGGTATCTTAATTTTTTTGGTACGATGGTAAATGGGATTGCTTTTTTAGTCTCTCTTTCTGTAAGTTCGTTATTGGTGTATAGAAATGCCATAGATTTCTTGCCATTAATTTTGTATCCTGCTACATTACCGAATTCATTTATTAAGTCTAATAATTTTTTTATGGAGTCTTTAGGGTTTTCTATGTACAGTATCATGTCATCTGCGAATAAGGACAGTTTTACTTCTTCTTTTCCAATTTGGATGCTTTTATTTCTTCTTCTTGTCTGATTGCAATGGCTAGTACTTCCAGCACTATATTGAACAGGAGTGGTGAGAGTGGGCATCCCTGTCTCGTTCCTGTTCTTACGGGAAATGGTTTTAGTTTTTGCCCATTGAGTATGATGTTGGCTGTGGGTTTGTCATATATGGCTTTTATTATGTTCAGGTATGATCCTTCTATTCCCACCTTGCTGAGAGTTTTTATCAAGAAAGGGTGTTGGATTTTGTCAAATGCTTTTTCTGCATCAATTGATATGAGTATGTGATTTTTATATCTAAATTTGTTTATGTGATGTATCACGTTTATTGATTTGCAAATATTGTACCATCCTTGCATCTCTGGGATAAATCCTACTTGGTCATGGTGTATGATCTTTCTGATGTAGTGCTGGATTTGATTTGCTAGAATTTTGTTGAGGATTTTGGCATCTATGTTCATGAGGGATATTGGCCTGTAATTCTCTTTCATTGTGTTGTCTTTATATGGTTTTGGTATTAGGGTGATGCTGGCCTCATAGAAGGAGCTTGGAAGTGTTCCTTCTTCTTGAATTTTCTGGAATAGTCTGAGGAGGATACATTTTAGTTCTTCCTTGAATGTTTGGTAAAACTCCCCTGTGAAGCCGTCTGGCCCCGGGCTTTTGTTTGCTGGAAGTTTTTTGATGACTGCTTCAATTTCTTCCATAGTTATCAGCCTATTGGGATTTTTAGAATCTTCCTGAGTGAGTTTTGGAAGGCTGTATTTTTCTAGGAATGTGTCCATTTCCTCCAGATTGTGTAGTTTGTTAGAATAGAGTTGTTCATAGTATTTTTTAACAATCCTTTGTATTTCTGTGGGGTCTGTTGTTATTTCACCTCTTTCATTTCTGATTTTGTTTATTTGGGTCCTCTCTCTTTGCTTCTTGGTGAGCCTGGCTAGAGTTTTGTCAATCTTGTTTATCCTTTCAAAGAACCAGCTCTTGGTTTTGTTGATCCTTTGTATTGTTTTTTTGGTCTCTATGTCATTCATTTCTGCTCTGATCTTTATTATGTCCTTCCTTCTGCTCACTGTGGGCTTTTCTTGTTGCTCTCTTTCTAATTCTTTGAGTTGTTGAGTTAGAAGATTTATTACCATTTTTTCTTGTTTTTTGAGGTAGGCCTGTAGAGCTATAAACTTCCCTCTCAAGACTGCTTTCATTGTGTCCCATAGCATTTGCATTGTTGTGTTTTTATTGTCATTATTCTCCAGGATGTTTTTAATTTCTTCTTTGATCTTGTTGATCACCCAATCATTGTTTAATAGCATGCTATTCAGTTTCCACGTGTTTGAATTTTTTGGAATGTTTTTATTATAGTTTATTTCTAATATTATGCCATTGTGGTCTGAGAAAATGCTTGATATGATTTCAATCTTTTTGAATTTAGGGAGGCTTTGTTTGTGACCCAATATATGGTCTATTTTTGTAAATGTCCCATGGGCACTTGAGAAGAACGTATATTCCGAGGCTTTGGGGTGAAATGCTCTGAAGATGTCAATTAGGTCCATCTGATCTAGTGTGTCATTTAGAATTGCTGTTTCTTTGCTGATTTTTTGTCTAGAGGATTTATCCAGTGATGTCAGTGGTGTATTAAAGTCTCCTACTATGATTGTATTGTTGTCGATCTCTCCCTTGATCTCTTCCAGGAGTTTTTTTTATGTATTTGGGTGCTCCTGCGTTGGGTGCATATATGTTTACCAGAGTTATATCTTCTTGTTGAATTGCTCCCTTTAGTATTATGTAGTGGCCTTCCTTATCTCTTGTTATGCCCTTTACTTTGAGGTCTATTTTATCAGATATAAGTATTGCTACCCCAGCTTTTTTCTCATTTCCATTTGCTTGAAAAATATTTTTCCATCCCTTCACTCTCAGTCTGTGTGAATCCTTTGCTCTGAGGTGGGTCTCTTGTAGACAGCAAATATATGGGTCATGTTTTCTTACCCATTCAGCTACCCTATGTCTTTTGATTGGTGCATTTAATCCATTTACATTTAATGTTATTATTGACAAGTACATGTTTGTTGTCATATTTTTCCCCTTACTGTTTGTGTTTCTTTTTGCCTTTCTCTTTCTTCTTTTTACAGCAGTCCCTTTAGCATTTCTTGCATTGCTGGCTTGGTAGTGATAAACTCTCTTAGCCCTTTTTTGTCTGTGAAGCTCCTGATCCCACCTTCAATTTTGAATGATAACCTTGCTGGATATAGTATTCTTGGATTCAGTCCCTTGCTTTGCATCACTTTGTATATTTCATTCCATTCCCTTCTGGCCTGGTGTGTTTCTGTTGAGAAATCAGTTGATATTCTAATAGGAGATCCCTTGTAGGTAACTTTGTCTCTCTGGCAGCCTTTAAGATTCTTACTTTGTCGTTGGTGTTTGCCAATTTAATTATGTGTCTTGGTGTTGGTCTTTTGGGGTTCAACTTGTTTGGGACTCTATGTACTTCTTGGACTTGCATAGGTTTTTTCTTGCCAATATCAGGGAAATTTTCTGTAATTATTTCTTCAAACAGGTTTTCTATTCCTTGCTTCTCTTCCTCTCCTTCTAGTATCCCTATTATTCAAATATTGTTTCATTTTGTGTTGTCCCAAAGCTCCCTTAGGCTCTCCCCTTGCTTTTTAAGTCTTCTTTCCAGTTGCTGCTGTGTTTGTGTGTTTTTTCCTACCTTGTCTTCTAATTCGCTGATGCGGTCCTCAGCCTCTTCTAGTCTACTATTTAAGTCTTCCAATGTGTTCTTTATTGCAGCTATGTCATTCTTCATCTCCTCTTGGTTCCTTTTCATGTTGGCAACATTCTCATTCAGCTCCTTATAGTTCTCATTGAGTTGTGTGTATTTGTCATTGAGTTGTGTGTATTTGTCATCCAGCCGTTTAAACATCCTTATAACCATTACTCTGAACTCTCTCTCTGTTAAGCTGCTAGCCTCAATTTCATTTAACTCCCTTTCTGGTGTTTCCTCTTTCTTTCCTTTGGGTATTGCTTTTTTGTCTCCCCATGTTTTCCTGTAATGTTTTAATTGTAGATCCAATTGCTTTCCTACCCAGGTTCTTTTGGTGATGGTGCTACTGGTGAAATCTCTCAGTTCTCCTGGGCTTGGTTATCTAGTGTAGCTCCCTACTTGAGCTATTTGGGTTCTCTTGAAGTAGGCCTGCGAGCTTGAGAGGCACAACTGAGGTGCCTAGAAGTCAGCAGCTGTGGAGGGGAGTGTCCCAATTTTTGCTGTCTTGCACCCTTAATTGAAATAACGTGTGCCCAGTGGGGCCTCACAGTGGCACCAAGGAACCTTCTGTCAGGGTGATGTGGCTCAGGGGGCTACACTTTGGAAAGGGGTAACTGTGTTGCCCAGAGTTCTGTAGTTGTGGGGTGGGCAGACTCAACTTTCGCTGCTGTGTCTGTGGTGGATAGGCGCTTTCTCCTGGTGGCAGCTCACAGGATCACCCGCGGTAAGTTTGCCAGCGAGGTACACTGAAGCACTCTGAAGGGCCCTGGCAGTGTAGCCGCGTAATTGAGGTGCCTAGCTTCTAAAGATTTCTCTTTAGAGTAGATCCTATGGCCTCAGGGAGTATTCAAATTCCATGGTATTAATCAGGGTGGAATCTGGGTGTGGCTATATTGGTTGCCTGGAGACTGGAGGGAGAGGCTATCTCTCAGGAGAAAATGGATTCTGGGGGCTTAGATATGACTCAGCACCAGACTTGCTACCACCTCTCCTGGACCGTCCGCTGCCTACTCTCCCCAGATTCCACAACTCCACCCCTTCTTCCGCACTTCAGCCACAGGTAAGTGCCTGTCTCCAAAAGGTGCCACGAACTAGGTTCAGTGGGGAAAGGCGCAGGCCCCAGCATGAGGAAGGACCGCGTCTCTGCAAGTTCCTCTCTTGCTGGCACTATGTGGTCCGGCAGCTCTTTAGGGCTGCCTTTGAGCTCAGATCCCAAATCCAGACTCCCAGGTCTAAAATCCACTACCTCCCGCAGTCCCATTGACCCTTTCCTTTGTTTATTTTTTTTTTTAATTACTCAGACGCTTTGCCTGTCCTCAAGGACGCAGCTTGACGCTGTGTAGTTTCTCCCTGACCTTCTGGGCACAGAGGTCTGGCAGATTCTACTGCCTAGATCTTTGATTTTACCTTTATCCGGGGGATCCCTGCCCTTCCCGGCTGTAAACTGTCTCACCAGCTGTGCCTCTTTCGCCAATTCGGGCTGGATTCCACTCATTTCAGCTGCTCCCTCTATTTGCTCCAGGATAAGGCTCAGGACACGTCCTTCTATTCCGCCACCATTTTTTCTTTCCCCATTGGTTATTCTTATATGCATGCATATAAGTCCTTCGGTTGATCTCTTATTTCCCCCACCTTTCCCTAACCTTCCCGCTGTAATTTGACAGTCTGTTTGATGCTTTACTGCCTCTATATCTGTCTTTTTGTTCATCAGTTTATAATGTGTTTTCTATTATCCACAAATGAGTGAGATCATGTGGTATTTTTCTTTCATTGACTGGCTTATTTCACTTAGCATAATGTTCTCCATGGGACTATAATGTTCTCCATAGGACTAATAATTTAATCAATCATATGATTTTACTTACATATGAAATTTAAGAAAAACAAAGCAAATTAAAAAGCTAATGGATATAGAGAACAGATTGGTGCTGGTATGAGGCAGAGGGTTGGAGGAGGGACAATGGGTGAAGGGGGTCAAAAGGTACAAATGTCCAGTTACAAACAGATGTCAAGGAAATGTAATGCACAGCGTGGCAACTATAGTCAATAATACTGTATTACATACTCAAAAGTAGCTAGGAGAGTAGATCTTGCAAGTTCCCATCACTAGAAAAAATATAACTATGTATGGTAACAAAGATTAACTGGATTTATTGTGGTGATCATTTTGTAATCATACAAATAACTAATCCTTATGTTATACACCTGAAATTAATAAAATTTTATGACAATTGTACCTCTTTTTTTTTTTTTAAGTGAGGATGATCTGTCAGACTTAGTCCCTAAGCTGTGAGATCTTATGCTAACTCCAGGACTAATCCGAATTGTAGAACACCCAATTGGTATGGGAGAATTGGTATTGGAAAAAAATACCACCATGACCCCATTCCAACCTCTAGCAAACCGAATGGTTTTTTTGCCTTCTGAATGGTCAGTGTCGTAGGCAACATTCTAAGATGATCCCAATATTCCCAACTTTAGTGTGCTTGCCCTATATAATTTGCCTCCCCTTAGCATAGGCAGAATGTGTGAATATGATAGGATTATACTTCTGTGGTTAAGTTGTGTTGATGGCAACAGTGAATCACTTTTTGTGACATCAAGGTCCCTAATTAGTTGACTTTTAGTTTATCAAAAGGGAGATTATACTGGGCAGGCCTGACCTAAAAAGGTAAGCCCTTTCAAAGAGAGACTATATACCAGACAAAGTCAGAGATTCTCCTGCCAATGCGAGAGGGCCTGTGAGAGGACCATATGGCAAGAACTGGGTGGTCTCCAGGAGCTGAAAGCAGACTCCATGTGAAAGTCAGCTACAGAATGGTTACTTTAGTCCCACACCACAAGGAGCTAAATTCTGTCAGCAACCTGACAAAGCTTGAAAGAAGGCCCTGAGCTCTAAAATGCAGTGCAACTCAGACAATCATTTTTTTATATTCAATATCCTATCTAATAAAAGAGTAATATGCAAATTGACCATCATTCCTACACACAAGATGGCTGCCCCCATATGGACACAAGATGGCCAGCAGGGGAGGGCAGTTGGGAGGGACCAGGCCTGCAAGGAAGGGCAGTTGGGGGCAATCAAGCCAGCAGGGGAGGGCAGTTAGGGGTGACCAGGCTGGCAGAGGAGGAAAGTTGGGGGTGACCAGGCCTGCAGGGAAGGGCAGTAGGGGGGGGGACCCAGGCCTGCAGGGAAGAGCAGTTAGGGGTGACCAGGCCTTCAGGAGAGGACAGTTAGGGGTGATTAGGCCAGCAGGGGAGGGCAGTTAGGGGCGACCAGGCTGGCAAGGGAAGGAAGTTAGAGGTGACCAGGCCAGCAGGGGAGGGCAGTTAGGGGTGACCAGGCCTGCAGAGGAGGGCAGTTAGGGGCAACCAGGCCAGCAGAGGAGAGCAGTTGGGGGTGATCAGGCCTGCAGGGGAATGTAGGTAGGGGCAAACAGGCTGGCAGGGGAGCAGTTAGGCATCAATCAGGCTGGCAGGGGAGTGGTTAGGGGGTGATCAGGCTGGCAGGCAGTAGCGGTTAGGGGCAATCAGGAAGGCAGGCAGGCAAGCAGTTGGGAGCCAACAGTCCTGGATTGTGAGAGGGATGTCCAACTGCCTGTTTAAGCCCGATCCTAAATGGGCAGCTGGACATCCCTTGAGGGGTCCCAGATTGGAGAGGGTGCAGACTGGACTGAGGGACACCCCCCCCCCCAGCACAAATTTCGTGCACCGGGCCTCTAGTTATTTTATATTAGGTTTCAGGTGTACAAATAGTAGTTGGACAATCATATACTTTACGAAGTGTTGCCCCAATATTTCCAGTACCCACCTGGCATGATACATAGTTATTACAATATTATTGACTATATTGCCTATGCTATACTTTATATCCCTGGAACTATTTTGTAACTACCAATTTGTACTTCTTAATCTTTTCACCTTTTTCACACATACCCCCTGACCCCCCCTCCCCCACACCCACACACACACACTGGCAGCTATCAGTCTGTTCTCTGTATCTATGAGCCTATTTCAGTTTTGTTTGTTCATTTATTTTATTCTTTAGATTCCACATAAAAGTGAAATAATATGGTATTTGTCTTTCTCTGACTTATTTTTCTTAGCATAATACCTTCTATTCATACTGTGGCAAGTGCTAAAATTTTATTCTTTCTATGGCCAAGTAATATTCCATTGTGTATATGTACCACAACTTTTTTATTCACTTGTCTATTGATGGGCATTTAGGCTGCTTCCATATCTTGGCTGCCATGAACATAGGGGTGCACATATTCTTTTAAATTAGTGTTTTGGGCTTCTTCAAATATATACCCAGAAGTGGAATCACCCAATCATTTAATTTCAGCCTTGTTAGATACTAAACAAAGGACTCAGCTAAGATGTGCCCAAACTCCTGATCCACAGAAACTGTGATATGTCCTTTTAACCTGCTAAGTTTGTGATAATTCAATATGCATCAACAGAAAACAAATATAACCACATATCATACACACTGATCAATTTCCCATTCTCCTCTTCATTCTTACAATGCTTCCCACGTCTTTTCATGGTGTCCGCTTCAAGAGGAAGCACAATCAAAGCATTGACAGGTGCACAACAAAATGATTTGCACATAATATATGATTGATAACTTTGTTGCTGAATTGATATTATACTGTCATGGTTTGCAAGATAGTACAAGCAAAAACTGCTATGGTTTACCTCAGCTCTTTAATACATTCCACTCTTAAAATAAGAATTCCTTGTTATATGACGACTTACTATAAGCCATACTATCAAAATACCATTTTCAAATCAGGAAATAAATTTCATATATATCCTCTCAAGGCCCATGTTTGGATTTTCAATTTTAGGAGTGCTTTTTATACTTTATCACTGAGTAACAAATAGTAACTATGACTCAGCTAAAAATGTTCATCCAAATTGCAATTCTAACTTTTCTGTTCAAGAGTGTTATCAGCAGCTTTTGCATGGGCTTCTGATTTAATAGAAAGTTCAATAAACCACGTCAAATGAGGTCAGACCCATACCAGAGAAGTAAGGCCAACTATGGATTAATTGGCCGTGACTACCCCTAACCTCTCTCCCAAGCCCTCCACCAAAAGGCCTGAGACCAGAGCATGAGGATCAGTATGTTCTGGTTATTTAGGTCTCTCTCTTCTCATGCATTTATGTTTCCATCATTTTCCTCAGGTGTAACATTTAGATAATGGAGAAGGTTCACACCTCACAAATTTGCTAAAATCAAATTAGGAAATGCGTGTGAAACTGTTTTCAACAGAGTAAAGACATGCATGAATGCAACAAATGTTTGTTTTAGTGAGCAACTGTTTCATTTATTTGTTTGCTTGTTTGTTTGGTGCCTTTGAATGGAATTGAACTAGGGACCCTTTAGCCTGCAGGCCGATGCTTTATCCACTGAGCCAAACCAGCTAGGGCTGTGAGCAACTGTTTTATATAGGGTGTCCCACAAAATGTATACACACTTTGAATAATTATTAATTCCAATGGGATAAATTGGAAAAGAAAGAAACATCAATTAAGCTATCAGAAAAAAAATGTGTATAATATTTTTGGGGATGCCCTGTAGAATAATAGAAGTTCAGAGTTAAAGAATTTTATCAGACCCTCCGAACTCTGTTTTAATCTCTTTTCCAACACCCCACATTCACTTATTCATCAAATCCGTATAAAACACCGACTAAGACCTATGCACTCGGAAGGCCCTTTGAAATGGTCTGTCGTGAATATCCTCCAGTTACGAGAAATTCACTCTGACCTGAGGGATCTCATTCCATGTGGTGCAGCTCTAATGGTCAGAACTTATCCCTTGTAATAAAAGCCAAGTAACCTTATCAGTAGATAGGTTTGGGGGGGGGGGGGCGGGGTATAAAGTAAAATGTCAAGGGCTTGGCCACTGTGAGCTGGGAGATACAACTTACACACCTGAACCAATAGTGAACAATGCCGGTTGTGTTCTGGTGTGGGTACTGATTAAATGTACTCAGAAAAGCTACAGGGAACAATGAAATTTTCACTGAGGAGGAAGAACTTAAATGAAGCCTTAAGAGCCAGAACATGAGGAGGGGCGAAGCAACTTTAGATGCAACCAACAAAAAGAATAAAGGCACAGATGTAGTCATGGGGAAAAAGGATATGTGTTTGACAATAGCGAAGATCCTGAAAGTTTGACAAAGGAGTTTGAAATTGATAGGATGGGAACCAGGAAGCCTCTGAAAGCCATTGAAGCATTCAGTTTCGTTCTCACAGAGCACTTTTTATCTGAATGGTAAATGGGTGCTCTTCACCCAGAAGAGGAATATAGAGACATAGAATAGTATAAGTCCAAAGAGGACTTCAGGCAAAAGGTCAGTTCCAAAGGAATTGAAACAAACCAAACCCTGTGACAGTTGAATGGACTGTTACCTTTTTTTAAAATATATTTTATTGATATTTTACAGAGAGGAATAAGAGGGATAGAGTGTTAGAAACATCGAGAGAGAAACATCGATCAGCTGCCTCCTGCACACCCCCTACTGGGGATGTGCCCACAACCAAGGTACATGCCCTTGACCGGAATCGAACCTGGGACCCTTCAGTCCCGCAGGCCAATACTCTATCCACTGAGCCAAACCAGTCAGGGCTGTTACTTGTTTTATAAATGACCTGATGAAATTGCCAGAAGCCAATGCCTTTTGGCCACCTGTTCCTTGTGCAGTGTGGATTCCTGAGGTTTGTATAAAATTTTTTGTTCTCTGCATTTTGTCAAAAGGAATGAAGTATTTTTATTAGTCCCATAATTTAAGAAGTAGAATTCCTATATAGTAGAGACACCACAAATAAATGAAATTTCTTAATTAAAACTTGGGTTTTATCTATACACTAGAGGCCTGGTGCATGAATTCATGCACCAGTGGGGTCCCTCAGCCTGGCCTGTGGGATCAGGTCAAACCAGCTCTCCCACATCCCCTGAGGGGTCCCAGGTTGCAAGAGGGCGCAGGCCAGGTCAAGGGATCCCACCAGTGCACAATCGGGGCTGGGGAGGGACCACAGGAGGGCTCCAGGGTGTGTCCAGCCCTGTCTCACCCAGTCCCGATTGGTCCAATTGGGGCCGGCGGGCCAAGGAGGGACGCAGAAGGTTGGCCAGCCAGGGAGGGGCCGAGGGAGGGATTCAGGGCGTGTCTGGCTTATCTCGCTCAGTCCCAATTGGCCAGACCCCAGCAGCAAGCTATCCTACCAGAGTGTCTGCTCCCTGGTGGTCAGCTCACATTATAGCAACTGGTTGACCAGTCAACTGTCTGGCCCCTGATGATCAGTGCACATCATAGTGAGTGGTTGAGCGGCCTTAGTATATCATTAGCATATTACACTTTGATTGGTTGAATGGTTGACCAGTCGACTGGTCAACTGGACACTTAGCATATTAGGCTTTTATTATATAGAATTTGTTTTTGAGTATGCCTTAAAGTGAGATTTCTCTGAGTTGGGGCAGGACTATTCTCATACTCCACCAAATATCCCACTCAGGTGGGATATGTGTAAGTTACATCTAGGTAAAATGATTGAGGATAGTTTTCTTGTGCCCACAATACTGGATGAACAACATTCTGTAGAATGTTATAGTGGCCAGTTTTAAAAACTGATAAATCACAGAAGCCACCCCAGTCTGGGCCAACACTCACTCATTTAATCTCAGTGACATGGGTGCCATACAGAGGCTGACCATGGGAGTTTACTGCTCTTTTATTCCCTAGAAATGCAGGGCCAACTCACCAACAGCCCCTGCTCTGTTTGTCCTCCCCTGGAAGTCTGTGGTCTTCATTTATCCAGATGGGCCTAGCCCATCAAGTGAACTGTGAGTAGTTTTACTTTTTTAAAAAATACATACTTTTATTGATTTCAAAAAGGACGAGAGAGGGAGAGAGAGAAACATCAATGATGAGAGAGAATCATTGATCAGTTGCCACTTACATGCCCCACACTGGGGATTGAGCCTGCAACCCGGGCATGTGCCCTTGACCAGAATCAAACCCGGGACCCTTCAGTACGCAGGCCAACTCTCTATCCACTGAGCCAGACCAGTTAGGTCATGACCTTTCACTTTTAACATACAGAAAAGCAAGTAGACAAGCATAATTTTGGAGCAATAAGTGATGTTTAACAAAGATTTTCAGACATTACACATTCTCTTCATTTAAAAAAATAGCATGGCTTTCCTTATGGAAGGGAATTCTTGCTGTATATTGCCTAAATGCAACAGTCAATAGTCAATCTGATAATCCTACAGGTTGCCATCAGAAATGAAAAACACAGCATGATGATCTCATAGGGTCTCAGCATGTTTCCAAAGATAAACTTGTTACAATCCCCAAATTTGTACTTCCTAAATAAGTCATTTTCTCCCTTTTTTCATGATTTAAACCATTATTCAGTAAATGTAATCTATTATGTAGAACACTGTATGTAGATCTACCCTCAGATGCTCCAGGGGGCATCTGGGTGTGAAGTTGAATGCAAATATGAATGAGGATATGGTGGGAAATATGGCCTCAGCTGCAGAGATTAGGGAATTGGGAAGGCTGGTGCCTATACCTCCTTTCAACAGAGTCTGTGATTCTAGGCAAGAGAAAGGTTATGTTTTATTTAACTCAATATATCCAAAATGTTTTTAATTCTACATGTAATCAACATTTTAAAAAGTTATTGATGATATACTTTATATTATTTTCTCCATATGTATCCTTCCAAATTGGTGTTTACTGAATACCTATATCTGAATTTGTACTAGCCACACGCCAAGTGCTCAATAGCCACATGTGGCTATTGAACAACACAGCTATGGTGTATATTATGAGAGAAGTGAGGTACTAAGAAAGCTGATTTGAGAGAGAGAGAGAGAGAAAGAGAGAGAGAGAGGGGATAATACAAAGATTGGATCCAACTAGAATAGGATGAATCACATAAAGCATTTTTTGATAATTTTTTTATAATCCTTGTAGCAATAAATGAAAAATTTTAACTACAGAGCATAATTATAGGCCATCAACAGATACCAAATACTATTAAGAATCACAGCCTTCATGATTCTAATTACTCCATTTTAACCTGATGGCCCTCAGCAACACCTGGCCACCTTGTGCTGAGAGAGAGGCCTGAGACAATAAGAGTTAATTAGCTGATGGCCTAAATGCTTCCTGCCCTGCCTTCCAATTTGCCAGATTAAAAAATGTGAATTAAATTAAATATGCCCCTTTCCACTCAGACTTATTCAAGGTCCAACCCCAGGCTGAAAGCTTCCTTCCTTACCAAAAATTGTCTCTTACCATCCCTTGGCTAAGATCTTGAACTACTTAAACACAGATCAGAAGGCATGAAAGGAAAATTTTCTGATTAATTTCCTGTGTTGTATCATTACAACTAACTGTATGTATCCTTTAAAGCAAAAAATAAATCTCACAGCTTATGGCTGGTAGGTCCAGTCACTAACACCCAGGAAACTTGGAGCTTAAATCTATCCTGAAACATCTTCTCTCCAGCTTGGGTGATGCTCATAAGAGAGTTCAATCTTTACTTAAGTCATCTTATTTAAATGATGCTGTCAAGGAAACACATTCTTAAAACAGACAGGGTTGGGTTGGGTTTTTCTATTCTCAGCTCTCACCCAGAATGAAGCTATTCTGCATCCCATCAAATTCACCCCTAGATCCTTCATTCACACTAAAATGTAAATAATTATACCTCACAGCTGTGTTCACAAACTTGATCAGTAGCAGAGCCCCTGAAAATCACAGTTTTCTTCTTGAAATATCATGAACAATTACCATATACAAATTAAAATCAATTATACAATTCTATATTAAGTTGGATATCATCTTCGATTCATAAAACACAGTACACATCAAGAATATGAAGAGTTAGATGGGGGGAAATTTATAATTGATAATTTCCATCCTTTAAGATTTTTATTAGAGTTGATGAAAATGGCCATACCCAGATGAGTAGCAGAAACCTCTACAGATGAGTTGTTTTTTCTTGGAACCTTAACTTGAAAACTAACAGGTTTCAGAATCAGCCACTTTTTATGGGATTTACCTTTCAACAGGACCCAAGACTTTATGTTTAGTGGTAGAGAAGTGATGTCAAACCTTAGCCACTAGTAGGAAAGGATGGGTTTTCTGACTTGTGGTCTGTGGTAACCTCCCAGAATCACCGCATAAGCAAGGCTGATTAAGAGCCAATGCCACAAATCATAGGAACAGATTCTCCTCAGTTAATCTTACCAAATTTGTTCCACTGGATCCTGCCATCAGTCCACAATATAGTAGAAGTGAGAGGAGGGGAAGTGGAGAACAAGAAAAGTAAGATCAATACAATGTGAGACCTGAAAAACAATGGTTCCATATATTTAAAGAGGTCCTGGGAATGTCATCCTCATTCTTGAGGCATCCTCTATACAGCCATCATTTGTCTTTGCCAGAGACCTTTGCATAGGCCCCTGCCTACAACCAAATTAGCAGTAACCAGAATTACAGTGATTCAAAGGTGGTTAACCATAGCTGATTCTTTTCAACATTTTATTATGGAAAAAGTCACACACATGCCAATGGAATACTAGAGTGAACACCATGTCCCTATCCCCCAGCTTTAGTTATCAATATATGGCCAGATTTGCCAATCTATACCCCCACTTACTTTCCCCCACACATACACTGGATTATTTTGAAACAAGTCCCAGATTTTATATTAATTCAAATGTAAACATTTCATTATCCTATCTAATAAAAGAGTAATATGCAAATTGACTGTACCTCTGCTACACCCACAAGCCACGCCCACCAACCAATCAGGAGCAAGTATACCAATTAACCCAACCAAGGTGGCTAGGGACACGGAGAGAGCAGGAGGCTTGGGTTTCCCCGGCAATGGAGGAAGCCAAGCTTTCCGCCTGCCCTGGCCTGCCTTGGCCTCCACTTAAGGCTACAAATTTTTAATTATAAAAGATAAATAAATCCCAACAAAATAGTGGCAGCCACAGAGCAGAGAGAGTAGGAGGCTTGAGTTGCCCCTGGCAATGGAGGAAGCCAAGTTTCCCCAGCCCTGACTTGCCTTGGCCTCTGCTTAAGGCTACAAAGTTTCAATTATAGAAGATAAATAAATCCCAACAAAAATGGCTGCAGCCACGGAGTGAGCAGGAGGCTTGACTCCACTCAAGGCTACAAAGTTTCAATTATAGAAGATAAATAAATCCCAGATACCAGGGCCTCTGCTTGGGTCGCCAGGGGGCATGGCCGGCCTGCAAACCACCACAGGCCCCTCACCCAGACTACCCCACACCCCAAGGAAACCCCAACCCTGATCCGGGACACCCTTCAGGGCAAACCAGCTGGCCCCCACCTGTGCACCAGGCCTCTATCTTACCTAATCCTCCTATCTAATAAAAGAATAATATGCAAATTGACCATCACACCCACACACAAGATGGCTGACCCCATGTGGACACAAAATGGCCACCACAAGATGGCCAGCAGGGGAGGGCAGTTGGGAGGGACCAGGTTTGCAAGAGAGGGCAGTTGGGGACAATTAAGCCTGCAGGGGAGGGCAGTTAGGGGTGACCAGGCCGGCAGAGGAGGGAAGTTGGGGGCGACCAGGCCTGCAGGGAAGGGCACTTGGGGAGGACCCAGGCCTGCAAGGGAGAGCAGTTGTGGGGAATAGGCCTGCAGGGGAGAGCAGTTAGGGGTGACCAGGTCTGCAGGGGAGAGAAGTTAGGGGCAAACAGGCTGGCAGGGGAGCAGTTAGTCATCAATCAGGCTGGCAAGGGAGTGGTTAGGGGGTGATCAGGCTGGCAGGCAGAAGTGGTTAGGGGCAATCAGGATGGCAGGCAGGTGAGCAATTGGGAGCCAGCAGTCCTGGATTGTGAGAGGGATGTCCAACTGCCCGTTTAGGCCCAATCCTACCTGGATCGGGCCTAAATGGGCAGTCAGACATCCCTCGAGGGGTCCCAGATTGGAGAGGGTGCAGGCTGGGCTGAGGGACACCCTCCCATGCACGAATTTCATGCACCGGGCCTCTAGTGTATCCATAAAATGTAAGACTTTAAAAATATAACCATACTACATTATCACTTTGAAAAGTTAACAATTCCTTAATATTATCAAATAATCAGTTAGTGTTCACATTTCTCCTATTGTCTCATATAATTCTTAGTAGTTGGGTTGTTTAAATCAGAATCAAAAACAGGTCCATATGTTACATTTGTTCCTGTATCCCAGTACTTCCTGTAAGCTGGAAGGCTTAATTATATTTAGGTTCAATTTTTTTTCTTTTTTCTTTTTCTTTATTTTTTTCCTTTTTTTTGGCAAGAAGACTTCATAAGTGGTGCTGTGTACTTCTTGTTGCATCACATCAGGAGGAACATAAAGTCTGAGGCTAATATTGATCAACAAGTTCAGGTGTTGCCAACCTCATTCATCCTATATAATAAAAACCTAATATGCTAAGTGTCCAGTTGTCCGTTCAACCAATCAAAGTGTAATATGCTAATGATATGCTAAGGCCCCTCAACCACTCACTATGACATGCACTGACCACCAGGGGGCAGATGCTCCAACTGGTAGGTTAGCTTGCTGCTGGGGTCTGGCTGATCGGGACTGAGTGCAACGGGCCAGACACGCCCTGGAGCCCTCCCACAGTCCCTCCCTGGCTGGCCAACCTCCTGCGTCCCTCCCCAACCCTGATTGTGTACCAGTAGGGTCTGTCGGCCTGGCCTGCGCCCTCTTGCAATCCAGGACCCCTCGGGGAATGTTGGAGAGCTGATTTTGGCCAGATCCCAAGGACAGGCCGAGGGACCCCACTGGTGCACGAATTCGTGTACTGGGCCTCTAGTCCATTATAATGTTCCCTATCAGCTGTTCAACTAATGGTCTTAGCAGGCGTTGATATTACTTGCTTAGATCAATTATCTCATTAAGGATTGAAATGTTAATATTTTAAGTCTATCATTCTCTATTCATTACCTGGAATTTTTCTCTAAAGCAAAACTTTCATTAAATATTTTGTTGTTCTCAGGTACAGGTCAAAGAGGAAAAACAAGTTAAAGATTGAGCTCTTTGCCCATATTTGCCTATTTTCAGAATAATGGATTAGCTCCCTAGCATCCTGCAAAAGTGACCATCTTTTATGCCATTATAAATCATGCATATTAATCTCTCTTATGTATTTTAATCTATTCACAGTTATTCTTTTTGATTCTCAAATTGGTTTATCTTTGGCCAGTGAGAGTCCTTCAGGTTGGCTTTTGAATCGTCTTAACACCATTGCCAAGTCTTTGATAGTTTTCTTGCTCTCTGATATGACAAGATGTTCCTCGTTCACCTTATACATTTTTTTCTCCCAAACATGGAATTCCATTTCTCCACAAACCGTGGTTTTTTGGTTTGCTTGTGTGTTGTTGTTTTTCTAGCAAAGGCTATGTTTTTACCTCTCCCCACCTCCCATTTCTCTTTATTCCACCAGGAGTTCGACTGCTCACTATGAACTGACAAAGAAGCAAAGAAGTGCTACAAAGAAGAGACATCAAATTCCAGTTGGAGCCATTTGGTGATGACACGTAGGTAGATCTGACACCTAAAGAGGTCACATCCAGAAGAACTCAATTCCATAGAAATCCAAGTTCCAAAGCTGGGAGATGGCTTTTGCAGTTATCTTGCTTCCACCTCAGCGATGACCCCAACCCTGAAGATAGCAGAGGAGAGCAAGAGGAATTACAACCTTGATGTTATGGTTGAGCTGATGAATCAACCAACCTGGAAGTCACCCCACCTCTGGACCTCCTGATGTGTAAGATAATAAATTTCCTTGCTGTCTAGTTCCATTTAAGATGCTTGTTGTTACTTGAGGCTAAGTCCCTAAAGGATATACATCTTCCAATCCTATATAATAAAAGGCTAATATGCAAATTGTCCCCTCGGGAGTTCAACCCACCAGGAGTTCGACTGCTCACTATGACATGCGCTGACCATCAGGGGTTGGTGCGGAATGAAGGAAAGCCCCGGCTGGTGGCCGGCAGCCAGCAGCCAGGGAAAGGAAGGCCCCGATCGGCCCTGATCATGGCCAGGCCTAGGGAAACTACTCAGGCACAAATTTCGTGCACCAGGCCTCTAGTGTAGAAAATAATTGATTATTATATAAGACACCAATTGTTCTCTATTCCCCCTATGCCTTTATTTTTCCTTGAGTACCTTTGAGAAAGTGAGATGAGGGGCTCTCTACCTACCTACTTCCAAGTGAGTCTAACTTCAGCTTGTCTCTCTGCTTCCACCTGACTTTGACTCACTCCCAACTCAGGCCCAAGTATCTAAGTCCTTTTACTGCTGATAACTGCCTAGAAACCTGGTCCATGTCCTTTCCCTTTACTCTTCCAAAGCAGCAGCACTGGGCTGTGTGAGTAGAAAACTTTTACTGAAGGTTTAGGCTTAACAAAGAGCAGTTATAATAAATACATGAAGAAACAACTTCACACTGAATGTCAGTCCTCCCTGTTCCAAGAATTTCATTAGTGGTCCTCTCCACAGGAAATTGGTCACTCCTTCAAGGATCCTAACCTCCCACCGTGTTACTGAGTGCTCTCTTCTCTCTTTTCTCTTCTCTCTCTCTCTCTAGTTCCTATCTTCTTCTGCCATCTCAAGGTGCTACAGAACAACTCCAAACTTTCTGTTATTTTACTATACAGACCAGCAACCTCATCTTGTCTAAACGTCTTCCGTTCCAGGGATGTCCAGATACCTTGCTTTCAATAACAAACAGGCTTACGAAGGCATTTTCCTAAACAAAAGATTCTGTGTCTGAAAGAGGAATTAATTCTGCTTTCCCCTTGGGTCAAACAAGCAGCTCTAAAAATATCATTGATTTTTTTTCATTAACATTTAAAGTGGGAATAACGATACCTTTCTTGCAGCATTGCTAGAAAGCTTTATCAGGTTAGGGAAATTATTTAATCTCTTTGTGCCTTGGTTCACTCATCTGTAAAATGAGGATAAATAATAATACATACCTCATAGCTCACAAGGTTTTTGTGACAATTAAAATAAAGTAATATATGCAAAGGACTTTGAACAGTGCCTAAGTACCCCACAAATGTTAGCAGCAGCTGCCGCTACTTCTGTTATCAGACATCTGATCTAAAAAGACTGTTTGAACATGCTTCCTTGGGAAGATAAGAGTCCCTACAATACAGGGTTATTGTGAGGACCAACTGATATGTATAAGTTAAAAGAGCATCTAGGATATAATGACTAATAAAGGCAGGCTCTTAACACTGAGATGACCAGCAATGATGTGTGTAAAGCATGGCACGTGATAGAATATCAATAATGTGAGATCTGCTCATTTCACCTCTCAGGGAGGTGATGAATGATGTCAGGGATGGAGGATTGGGGAAGCTGAAGTTTTCAAAAATCCTGACAAAAGGCCCCATTTCGGTTCCCAGAGAAAACATCATTTTGCTATTATCTTTATGAGGGTTGCAAGAAGTAGTGGTCATATGGCATGACAGCTGAGCAGCTTCATAGGCCAAGTGTTCCTATCCAGTGGGGGAGTAGAGATAGACATGATCCAGCCTCTACCTGAAGGTGCAAGCAAGGAGGAAAAGCCCTGGGTCTCACTGTTCACTCCCAATACCCCTGCCCCTACCCCTAACTCGAGTGCCAGTGGAGACCAGGCCAGCCTCCAAGGTGGTTGGCTAGAGAGCAGCTTTCATGGGTGTGATTACCACTCTCCCTCAATGAGAGAGTCAGCAGGACGTTGACAGTATGAGGAAGCAGACTAGCCTTTCCCTTAGCTCCTTCCCCATTGTTCCTAGACCCACAGGAGCTGATAGAGGGGAAGGGCATGTCATAGGAATAGAGCCACAGTTGTCTAATATATTCACCTTACTAACTATAGATAAGATGTTTTCTTACAGACCCTGGGAAACTAGAGGATGAAACAAGGCTGTAAAAAGATGCCTCGATGGGCCCATTACTCAGAAAAGAAATACATTTTGAGAACAGGAAACGCTTTGATTTGGTTGCTATGCTTGGATGCTGTGCCCAGACCCTGACCCTGTCTCGGAGTTTGCCTCGGCAACGCTGACCATTCTCCAGTCCCAGGAACAGGCTGAGCTCTTTGTAACATCATAGAGATTAGCTACCTTGTTATCTGACTTTGAGCTCCTGAAGGATGGACTGCAAACCCTAACCTATCCTTTCCCTGTTACATGTACAGCTTGCAGCTGCATTTTACTATCTTCTCCCTTATGTGTATATAATCAGCCAACTGGCAAGGGTGTGGGGGGGGAGTCAGAGTAGAAAGAACTTCCAGGATTACTGACTCCTCTCCCCATACTTCTGGCATTATTGGAATAAATGCTCATATATAATTCAACCCTGTCTCTGCTTAATTTGGCTCAAGTAGTGACAGGCAGCCTCAGACCCATTGTGTCTGGTTTCAGAGCCAGCAGGCCCCACCAGCTGCCCCAGGAGTTAAGAATGAACATGAAAGTGAGGAAAACATTAAACACACTGATCCTTTGCCTGGACACCAAACACTACCAACGATGTGGGCCAAGGTGACCAAAGGTGTGAGAGTTTCTCAGGAGCAGTGACTGGTCCGCAGGGGACCAAATGTCAAAGAAAGGTATACTCTGTCCTTGCCTCAGAAGTGCTGAGAGAACGCCTATGGCATTTCCATGGAGATCAGAAGTTCAAACCCACTAAGAGTAAGCAGGCAACAGCATCAGGTGTGCACTGGCCCGAGCCCTGAGCAACAGGGGAGATCGGCTGGGGGCCAACCACGGGCCACCTGTCTCACTCGGTGGCGCAGACAAGCCAGGCCCCACATTGGACATGTGGCATCAGAGTATCTGAGTAGCACCTGGCTGATTCCAGCCTGCCTCTAAAGGGCAGAAAATCAGGTGAAACACGGAAAGTTAGAGAAAACCTCTTCAGTTGCCTGCTCAGAAACCCAAAGGCCCATTTCTCAGAAACAAAGACCCCGTGGAGTTAGTTTGCTTCAAAAGTTTCTCAGTAATTTCCCAAAAATAGACCCAGAAGCAGGGGAAAGGAAAGCCTGATGCAGGATACTGGCTACTCAGAGGACTGACCCTTATGCAACAATAAACCTCTTAAGAAAGAAACTAATTAAACGTGTCTGCACTGAAATGATTACATGGCTATTATCTGCCCACTCAGAGAAAAAGGGAGCCACAAAGTCCAAAATGAGGCAAGCAGCAGGCTTAATTGTCTTCCTAAGGAATGGCTTTGTTTTGCACAGAGCTCCATCAAAAACACTAAGTGTTAATGTACCCTGTAAAATCTATCTAGCCAGCTAACTAGTTTAATTCATCACACACCACGTGAAAGAATAAAAGCAGGTTAGTAGTGACAAGTTAATAGTAGATGTAAGAAATAAAATGGAGAAACACACTTTGATTGATGGTGCAGAACTATTAGGTGCCACTATAGATGGACTCTGTCTGGTTTTATATAGTAACCAATCAAAGCAAAATAGATCTAGTAATTTAAAACTTTAAATATGTCTCCCCAACTAAAAATTTAAAGGGCCAGTAGATGTCTTGAAGTTCGACTGAACAATAAAAATTCAATTACAGCCAACTCTCAAATATCTACAAATAGATTCACCATAAAAAGATCTTAATTTTAGCTCCTCATTAGCCTGAATATCTGCTCTGCCGGCCCCACCCACCCAGTCTGTCACCAAAATCTCTACTTTGTCTCTAGCTATACTTTCTTATACCTGGACAAAAAAGGCATCTCTGGAGTAGGAACATTCAAAATCAAATATCTCCTTTACTTTACTTGCAGAAACTATGAAAGGGTGAGAGGCTTCAATCTTAGAGGATCCAGATTTGTCTCCTTACACTGATGCTGTGAGGGACAATTAAGAAGTCTCACAGAGGCAAGATGGGAAACATTACAGCTTTCCAGAACTTATTATCCATCACAGCAGAACTTGTTGGATTCAACTGAACCTCACAACCAAAGCCAGAGCCCTCTTGGACTATTTAGTAGCTGCAAAACACAAATAGTCAGGGCTATTACTATAAGTATGTTTTCACATATCAGAATACATGGTTGACTAGGAATTTCTTCCAGCATAAAACTAACTGACTCTCTCTCTCTCTCTCTCTCTCTCACACACACACACACACACACACACACCATGTACAGACAATATTAATCATTGCTATACAATGCAATAGCAAAATACTAGAAACAACTTAAAATTTCCACAAAGAGAAGACAGGTTAAATAAAGTATAGTCCATCCACAGCAATGGGGTATGAGCATCTGTAAAAGAAAAACAAATGGCAAAGTTCTCTCTATACTAATATGAAATGATTTCCAAGTCATATTGCCAAGTTTTTTTTTTAAGATGCAGATGGGTATATATGCTATAATCCCAGTTGTATAAAAGGTTCACAGACACACACATACACACACACACACACTTGTATATACATAAAATATCTCTCAAGAAGTATGTAAAGGGCCCATAACTTTGATTGCCTCTAAGCTAGGGAATCGAGTAGATGGGACAGGAATGGAGACATTTTGATTATATGCTTCTGAACCTTTGAATTTTCAACATGTGAACATACTATTCAAAAACAAATAAATTACAGTTACTCCCATTAGTCTCTGCTCTCAGCTCTCCCATCCCTTGTTTCCCGTTAATTTAGTCATTCAATTCTCTATGTGCGTACACACATTATGACATGGTCCCCAGGTTGTTCTGTACCCTTCATTTCTGTTTGTCAATCTGTAACAGGAATCACTTTTCATTAAAGAGATGTCTTCATTAACATTCTTCTGTACTTCTAGGTTCTAGACCTCATAATTCAATACCATATCATTTAGCAGTGCCTTTAGTCACCTACACCTGAAGGAGCAGAAATATATCAGTTCTTCAGCAGAGCCTCAGCTTAGTTGTATCTTTATGTCATTGACCTTCATGCATAACCTGTGTACTCACTATAAAATACAGTTGCTTCCTTCTCCTGGACATGACTTCAGACCCTATATTAGCCCTTTTGGAGGTGCAAATTGGGAGGGGTCTTCTCTTGGATTCTAATGGCCCACCCCAAAGCTCCTGGGCTCAGTCTACAGGGATGTTCTATTGACCAAACTCCAGGCAAGCAGAGAACTGGAGAGCTTGATCAGTTCACTTCTGCTGTTGCCTCCTACAGCCACAGGAAGTCACAGAGCAGAACCGCTCCTGCTAGTCCAATCAGTGTTTTGCATGCTATGGTGATGTTATGTCTGGTATTAGTGTTTTTCTTCTATCCTCATTTATCCACTCCTGTTCCCAGATTAGAACCCTTTTGTTGCAAAGGCCTCCTGAATCTGCCACATGTTGTGTGAGCCCTGCTCACTGGTTAAGGTTTCCCTTAGAGGGGTTCTCCTTGATTCCTTCATGTTTCTGCCAATGGACCAATAAATGTTCTTAATGTGAATCTCAGGAAGCAGGGGTTGAAGTCATATCCTCTCCTGTCCCAAAGGCTCTGGAGCCATGCAAATACTCCCCAGTAGATCATCTCTGCATATTTGACAGTGCTAATGAAGGCACGAAAGGTCCTGATGCCCTCCTTGGGCAGGGAGCATTTACTAACCTTCAGTTTGCATAGCTAAGAAATTCATGCAAATGACTTTTCCCTGAACAAGAAAGTCAGATCCAAGGGATAGGCTGTCACTACCCCTGGATGTAGCAGAGGCTGGTATAAACCATACCTCTCACTCAACCCCATCCCAGACATCTCCACTTAACCTCTGCTTTTTCAAAAGCAATCACAGTTCATCTAATGATGCTCTAATAATAATGTTACAGCCTGACAGTGGTCGGCAAACTCATTAGTCAACAGAGCCAAATATCAACAGTACAACGATTGAAATTTCTTTTGGGAGCCAAATTTTTTAAACTTAAACTTCTTCTAACACCACTTCTTCAAAATAGACTCGCCCAGGCCGTGGTATTTTGTGGAAGAGCCACACTCAAGGGGCCAAAGAGCTGCATGTGGATCATGAGCCGCAGTTTGCCGACCACAGGGCCCTAGGTTAAAGAAAAAAATGTTATCTCAGAGGTCACTGACAATATTGTGTCAGACTTTCCACTTCATAATTATAAGGAATATCAACAATGTGCAGGTCAACTAGAATGATCTGCATATCAAAGTGATTTTAATAATTCATTAGTCAGGGTGGTAAAGTAGAAACAGTATGGGTTTTGGTATCAGACAGATCTATATTTTAAAAAGGTATTTTCAATTCAAGCTTCTTAATCCACATGAGCTCCAGTTTCCCCATCTGTAAAATGGGGATTATTGTAAGGATTAAGTGACTCAAAGTATGTGAATGTCTACTTATACATCACATGTACTCACAGTATCTCCTTTTCTTTGAAAACCTGCATCAACAAGATCAATGTAATAATTTCTAAATCAGATTATACTGAAGGGTTTCATCCATTTGAAAACAACTATGCTATTCAAGATACTGTATTAGGACTACAGGAGATTCAGAGAAATGAAAAAGGACTCTGTGGCAAACACTGCAGGCTGGCCACTCCCAACTACCTTGCATCTTGCCACCATCTGCCATAAAAGTTATAAGAGCTAAATACCCACTTTACCAGATTTTGTTGTAATTGAGAGTGGTCAAGTCATGGCTCTGGCCAAGGAGACAGTGAATTGAAAGTCTACAAACAGGTTTTTGAGAAACAAAAGGAATAGAAATAGCTGCCACTGCCCTTCCTCTTTTTTTCCTGCCCTTACTCTTAATTTGATAACTGGAGGGACAGCAGCCCTCTTGCAACCATGAGGCAACATGTGTGAGGAAAGGAGCAAGATAACTGCAAAAAAAAAATTTGGCCTGGTATCATTAAGCTACCAAACCAGCCCCAGCAACTGCCTCTGGACTTCTTGTTCTATGAAATAAACCAACCCCTATTTGTTTTAGCCCCTTAGTAAAGTTTCTGGCTACTGGTAGCTAAATACAATCCTATGTGTTACAGATGTTGCCCACAAGGAATCCATATTCTGGGGGTAGAAATAAGATATGTTTTCAAATTTCTAAAACACGAAGTGGGAGTTATGAGAATGATTTGACAATAAATTATATAGAAGTCATAACCACATTTATCTAAACATTTTAGGAAATGTTGGTAGAGGTATTGTATATTTAAGTGAAGTACTTTATTCCATAGTCAGCGTTCTAAAACATAAATATATTACTGCATATAGCTGAGCTCTTCAAGAACTACAAATGAAAGACACATTACTTGGAAAATATCCAATTTTACATATAGTATAGTACTTATCTTTTCAGATATATGAAAGCCATAAAGCAGAAGGATTTAAACACATGTAGAGAATCTGACAATGCCTAAGGTTATAAAAAGTCAAATTTCCAAATTTGCTATGCAACATTCATTTGGTTTACTATTTTCCCAAGCATTTCATTGTTAAACTCTGCATAGATATGACAAAGTTTCCTATTTGCCTACTATTATAGATACAACAAACACACAAATTGAAGAGGCTGCAGATATCTTCACTTACTGATTTTTTTCCATTGCTCTTATGTCGGGTTTAAGTGAAAAGTTCAGAGTGTACAGCATATTCTGCATACATTGTACCAGCAAAGAGATAAGAGTATTTTAGTGATTCTGTTTTGCAATAATGTATGCTATTAGCATAAGGTCTAAAATACAAGCATATATTTTTCAATGATTTACTGCATAATTCTTAGAACAATGGAAACTACTAACATTAGTTTCAGGTTTTAAAACATTTCAATTAAGTTTGCATTCAAAATTGGCATTGCATTACCATCATAAATCTCACCAGGTCCAAAGGTGACTGAGCTGGAAAGGCTATGTGTCCTATATAATAAAAGGCTAATATGCAAATTGACCAAATGGTCATTATGACACATACTGACCACCAGGGAGCAGATGCTCAATGCAGGAGCTGCCCCCTGGTGGTCAGTGTGCTCCCACAGGGGGAGCACCGCTCAGCCAGAAGCTGGGCTCATGGCTGGTGAGTGCAGTGGCTGTGGTGGGAGCTTCTCCCACCTCCGTGGCAGTCAGACATCCCCCGAGGGCTCCTGGACTGCAAGAGGGCGCAGGCCGGGCTGAGGCATCCCTCTAGTGCACGGATTTCATGCACAGGGCCTCTAGTTATAATGAAAAGAACATTGAATTGTCTTCAAATGACTGAAGATCTAGCTCTGACTCAGGAAATTGTGAGCCGTGCAACTTCTGCAGTGTCACTAACCTCTCTGAACACCAGTTTTTTCTCATTGATAAAATATTAAGAGTAATAGTCATCTCACAAGGTCATTAGAAAGGTCAAATAAAAGGTGGTGGCTATGCATTTTAAACTATAAAGTATGCTGCAGATGAAGAGTATAAACTCTTCCAGTTCCACTACCGAATCAAGACAATCTTGAGATGTGTGACAAGTTTTGTGTGCTTCTGCTTAGGAGCATATTCTTTGCCAGGAAAACTTGTGCTCCTCTGTTAAAGGAAATGTAAAAAACATGGTAGGAAGTAGGAAATCTGTATACTTTTTATTTACTCATTCATTCAACTAACATTTCTCAAGTGCTGACTATTGTTAACACTACAGAGCCCCAAAATCTACATATATATAAAAGGCTAATATGCTAAGTGTCCCTCCCACCATCTGACCAGTCACTATAATGTGCACTGACCACCAGGGGGCAGATGCTTAACGCAGGAGCTGCTGAGCTGCAGTGACTTGGCAGCAGCAGTTCTTGGGTGACGCACCCCAAAACCAGAGAGGAAGAAGCCCAATTCCTCACAGGGCCATGCTATTCCACCTTTGGCCAAGGGTTATGTTGTTGCTGGGGCACTGTCGGAGGGACCCTGCTCAGTCCACAGATGCCGTTTGAGCCACCCAGGTAAGGCCAGCTGGGGAGGGACCACGGGAGGTTGGCTCCAGGGTGTGTCCACCCAGTCCCACCCCACCGGCCACTTTCTAATTAATTTCCTTTCAACATGCACGAATCTGTGTACCGGGTCACTAGTATAAAAATAAATAGGATACACTTTCCTGACTTTCAGAAGCCCAAGGTCTCATAGGGGCTATTACCGCACAAATGTAATTATAATACACTGAGAGGAGTGTTAATAATGAGAGATGTTCAGAAGTTGGTAGTCTTTTAAGGGAGCTGAAAAGGGCACTGTGAGCCTTTTAGTTACAATCTTATAATCTGAGCGATGAGAGGAAGAACCAGAGAGGAGGGATAATTGCTGCATCAAGACAAAAGTCCTCTATGTCACAGTTTGGAACCTGCCCTTCAAGTCAGGCTTCCCAGGAGCTAACTTCAAGAGTTTCTTTGGACCTTTTCAGATGAGTGAGTGGTCATGGTTGGCTGAATCCCTAATGGCAGTAAATTCTCTTAAAAGAGAGTATATATGATGAATTACAATAAAGTCCTTTTCCCAGTTTTGGTGTTGATGAATTCTTGGCTTTAAGAAATACCTTTGTGATTCAGTGGTCCCTCGACCTGAAGTCAGGATTGAGGGACAACATGATCTTCCCTATCCTGACCTGGAATATTTCTCAACACAACCACATTCAGCTCACTGGAAATGCACTTCCTGGCACCACTGTTAAACTAGCATACAGAAGAGTTTTACAAGAAATCAAAGAGATTTCATTTACTCAATAAACATTTCCTGAGAGCCTATTAGACACCAGACATTAGAAACACAGAGTTAGCTAAAAACACATTGTTTTTGCCTTCAAAGTCCCCACAGTCTAGAAGGGGTGACAATCGTGTGATTAAATCACTCCCATGAAATGCTAAAGAGGCTATCAAACAAGGTGCAACAGAGGCATGAGGGACCTGGGATTTCTTGGAAGTTCAGAAAAGGATTCACGAAGGCGGTGAGTGTTGAAATACAAACGAGTTTTAACCAGATGGACAAAGGGGAAGGATATTCTGGGTACCAGTATGAATAAGGGCACAAAGGTGGTCTATTTCATGAACTACACTTATTTTTCTGTAGCTGCAGTATCAGGCTACAAAGAGATGCGAAGTAAGAGCTGACATCAAGGTAAAAGTTAGGCCAAGAAAGCCCTCCACGCTAAGGAGTTAGGACTCCTGGGGAATCTAAGGATTTTAATCTGACTTTAAGATTAAATGAATGTTGAGGAGGGTGGCCAGCCTGAGTTTGCCACAAAAAGGATGCTGATGGCTCATTACAAGCAGGACTAGAGAGTACTTCCAAGCTGCTCATCACTTTTATTGTATCTAACACCAGAGACTCAGAGCCATATCTAAAAAGTGAATTTGAGATATCCAACTGATTAGGTTCCCAAGTGCTGGAAGAAAAAAAAAGGCTTTTAAAGTGCTTACATGTCCCTGAAACAGGCAAAGGTAAAGCATTTTCCCAGCTGTTCCCTAATCTGGGAACTTCTCATGGTAACTGACAAAAGTTCAATGCAATCAGTCAGACGTCCAATGAAAAAGACACTGCTGCCGAGTTTCTACCAAGAACCCAGCCATCTCATATCTCCAAGGAAACCAGAGACTGTGCCAAGTGATTGTTAAAGTATCAGCTTCTCTGTAAGAAAAGAACCATTTGTAAAAACATTTCTCAGCAATAAAGCATTCCCTCCTTTCAAGGAGAATCTTTCACCAAAACGCTCTAAGCAAAGACCCTTCCATTCCCACATCAGAAGTTTCAATGCAAATATAGGAGAGGTTGCAAGTTTAGACTAGGACTCAATAGGGTACATATTTCTGCTAGGTGGCTTGCAGGAACTGTGCAGAAGTGGCTGGTGTTGACTCTGACAGTGAAGTCTGCAGCTTTGTGGTACCTGGTTGTCCCTAGTGGAGGCTCAAGTCTCCTCCCCCACTTCATCCCTCCCCCAGCTCAGCTCACTTCCAAAGAGAATGAATAGCTGGTCAGGTTTCAGGGCATTTCATTAGCAATTGTACTCATAGGTGAGGCTCTTTACTCTGACAATAAAATCAGGAGACACTCATAACACTCACGGATATGGAGGTATCGCTTACTATATTTTGTATAGAAGTTAGGAATTTTTTAGGCCAAAAACTAAGATAAGAAAATAAATCTATCTTTCTATATTTTTGTATTTATATTTCAAACCCTTCTTCCTCTTAGTAACAGAAGCTTCATCTTAAACATGGTAAGTAAGTACAGGTCAACCAAGATTTTCTTTCTGTGGCTTTGTCCAGAGATTTTCAAGTCCTCGTCTGGCCCATTGGTCCTCTCTTAGATATGGGAGAGGCCTTCTCTAGACTGGTGGTGATTGGGAATGGGGAGGGGATGTTCCCCCAAGTCACCCTGGGAAAGTCACTTTGTGGGAAAGTCAGTGGGGCCTCTATCTCAGGTTCTCTTTGCTGAGATACATGCAATATGCCAACCTGGATGGTACAAGAGAACTGAGAAGCCTAACCCCTCCTTGAGCTTCTCCTGAGAGAAGCAAGACACAGATCACTCTATCCTAATACCCCCACTGAAGTATGGGGTCTCAGCCACTCTCAGAATACAACTGCCCAGCTCCCTACAACTCTGCAGCTTTGTGCCCAGTAGTTTTCTCCAGTCTAGACAGGTATATAAAACTGCCTCATCTCCCAGCCTCCTGTTTCTGACTCACACAAAATCTAAGCTTTGCCCCAACTCTACTTCTCATGACTCTTATGTCTGTCCTAAATTTCAAAGAGCCAAGTACCACTTCTTTGTTCTTTTAGATTCTTATCTGTGGCAGTTCTAAAGCAAGGTCAGCCACTGACTGAATGGGCAAGAACCAAAGGTCACAGGAATTAACTAAATGAGAAACAAAGCGGTTGATATGGCCAATACTACATTATCCTGCCACATTTGTTGCTGCCATAAAGTTGGAGAAGTGGGGTAGTTTGAATGGTTTGGGCCTGCTCCCTCCCAAGAGAGGGCCCATCTCAGCCTGTGTCTGCCTATCTCTGTCCCCCTCTTTCCTCCTCCCCAACCAGCCTTCTCCTAGTGTGGTCCTGAAGCCCAAGACTTTTCCAAAGGGACACATGCCCACCACTTCTTATTCTTTAGTACCAAGCAGGTGAGATATGAAGGTATGAATAACTGGCCTGAAAATTCTTAAGGTGTAGAATCAGTTGAGTCAGTTTAGGTCTGGAACTTATAGGGGAAAAGTAAAACCTTTCTGGTTTCTCACTCTCTCTAGTCTCCATGTGGTCTACCCTGGATCACTAGAATTTTGCCAGTAGATTTAAGTCTCAGAAGTTATTTTGTACTGAAGACATCAGGGAAGTCTCCAGGTAGGAGTTGGCATTTGACCTTGGCCTTGAAGGATGAGATGGATGGAGTGGAGGGAATACCAGGGGGAAGATTCAGCATGAACAATGGTCAAGAGTTGGGAACACAAGTAAAGAGTCTAAGGAAAGGGGGAAGTTAAAGATGACCCCAAATTTCTGTCCCTGTATCATCAGGCAGATGGTGAAACTCTGAACAAAATCAAGGCTTCTTCTCACTGAAAAATTTTCTTAAGCAGCCATATGTTCTACTTTTTTGTCTGTATCTTGTCTTCTTGAAAACAGAGATCACCTTTGATTCATTCATTTATCTTCCTTTCAACCAATATGCACTGTAATACCTGAAAATGTGCCGTGGAAGATATACCTCAACCTAATTTTTGGCTTTTCTCCATTCAAGAAAATGTTGCCAAAACTACAGATAGCTATGTTTTTCTCAAACTATTTTTTAAGGTTTGCTGATTAAGGTTTTTTTCCTTCCCAACATATTTTAAACTATAATTTAGGTCAAATAATATATCTTCAAGCATGAGCATTTAATGATTTAACCTTCAAGATATTACTGCAAACCTTCAAAATATTATTTTTCAGGGTCCTTTGACTCATTTGCTATTACCTTGTCAACAAGGTAGTTTTTCCTAACAATATAAAAAAATGGAACTCTATTTGTTATAAATAAATTCTAATAAATTATTTGAGTCCACCTGGAAATATAGAAATGTCTAACTGCCAAAGCACATCCTGATTCTATTTTTTGATAGAGTCACAAGACATACAAGAGAGAAGCAAACAAAAAGGCCCTTTTATTTTGTCTGAAACACAACACTACCCTCAGTTTTTCTCATCATACCAGAAAATTCCCTCCAGCCCAGCTGACTGCAGTTCAGCTCAGCAGGGTGCATTGACATAGTTCCCCTCAAAAGCCTCTCTTCCCCCAGGATGGGAAAAATGCCCCAGCAGCTGGGGCTTGGTCCTTGCAGAAAACGCAACCCTCAGTTTTAGCCTCCTGCTCCTGTCTGTTTCACATGCCATCAAATAAAATAAAAAATATCACATGATCTCACTCATTTATGGAATATAATGAACAACATAAATTAATGAACAAAAATAGATTCAGAGACAGAGAAACATCGATTAGACCATTAAACCTCAGAGGGAAGGTAGGGGAGGGTGGGGGTAAGGGGGAAAGATCAACCAAAGAACTTGTATGCATGCATATAAGCCTAACCAATGGACACAGACAACAGGGGGGTGAGGGCATGAAGGTGGGGGTAGGGGGGTAATGGGGGAATAAGGCCACATATGTAACACTGTAATCAATAAAGAAATTAAAAAATAAATACATAAATATAAATTAAAATTAAAAAAGAACCAGTGAATATTACAGGCAGAGTAGTTACTGAGAATTTGGGTAAAGAGCACAATGATTTCTGGAATTTTAAAACCCTAGCCTGCAAACAGCTGAAGAAACTATTTGGAAACATCCACCTGACTCTGCTTGCTTTCTTGAGAGCATCTGGAAAATTCTTGGTGTCCTCAGGACATATTTTAAAAAAGTGTTCTGTGTTTTCCAACGAAGGATATTTATCTGCACAAATTTTAATATCCAATACTTAAGTTTTTCTGGAAGGTTTCTTTGCTTTGCTCATTCCTTTTCCCCAAACCAGAAAGAAACACCACACAAAGCCCATCCTCTTAAAAGCCAGATGAGCACAATTACTCTCAGAAAGTCTCCAGTCTTTTGTTTTGGACTAACCCAGTGGTCAGCAAACCGCGGCTCGTGAGCCCTGGTTTGCCGCTCTGTTAACTAATGAGTTTGCCGACCACTGGACTAACCCATTTATCTCCATCTGACAGAGAACTTTTTTTCTTTGAATACCCTGAATCAAATATTGCTCATTCCTCTCTCAGAGTAAGTGAAGCCTGTGGCCCAACCCAAGATCAGGAAGGACAGAGAGGTCAGAGGCAGCAGCTCCCAGGTCAGCTTAAATTTTCTCAGAATTTTCATTCAACTTGGAATTACAGCCATTTTAGGGCTATCAGAATGTTAGCCCCATATATCTCTATCCTAAGAGGTTCCACCCACTTCACAGATTTCTTCCAAACCCAAAAGCTCAGACATAAGAGGGATGTTGGGCAGATGGGCCACCTGCATTGAATTAATTCTTACACAGCTCATTTTACCCCTGGGTACTTTGATTTCTGGCTACATCAATTCCAAACTCAATTCTCCCATTTCCTCTGCAGTCTACTTTCTCCAGCCCCATATGCTATTTGTCCTACCTTGCTGGCTCTCAGCTTTTCTGCTCCAGTTCCTGGATTCTACCCAGCATTTTCCTTCTGGACCCATCCTCTCAAGGGAATCCTACTCTACCAGTAAAACCATTTTGGTTGATCCTGAAGCCCCTTCACATTCTTGAGCTAAGGGAGCCAAACCTCATGGTTTGGTTTCTAAAGAATCTAACTCATTTGTTGTATAAATGAGGAAATTGAGGCCAAAGATCACATTAATCACCCAGCAAGATGTGAAACCAGCATCCTGGCTCTAAATCATGGGCTCATTCTTCTACAAGCATTTTAGAAGAAATCCATAAAATTACCACTTCATCTTAACTTGATCTCAACTGCTGGCTGACACCCTCATCTCCCTGGCCTCCAAACTCTGGGGTCTTTCTTTCTTTTTTAAAAATATTTTTATTGATTTCAGAGAGGAAGGGAAAGGGAGGGAGAGAAAGAGAAACATCAATGATGAGAAAGAATCATTGATTGGCTGCCTCCTGCACGCCCCCTACTGGGGCCTGAGCCCACATCCGGGCATGTGCCCTACCTGGGAATTGAACCATGAGCTCCAGGTTCATAGGTCGACACTCAACCACTGAACTATGCTGGCCGGACAGGTCTTTCTTTTCTAATCTTAACATGGTCAGAGTGTACCCTTCTCTCTTTCTCCATTGTGTTGCCTAGAACTCAGATGTGATGGCTGGGACATCTTAGACCTTAAGGATGAGAGCTCCACCCTAGAAACAGCAAAGTGATAATCAGCCTGGTCCCAGATGACATAAAGGAATCACCAAATTGGACTGATTGCCTCCAAACTTCTTTCATGAAAGAGAGAAATTTAAAACTACATATTTTCATTTAAAAAAATTTTTTTATTGATTTCAGAGAGGAAGGGAGATGGGGAGAGAGATAGAAAAATCAATGATGAGAGAGCATCATTGATCAGCTGCCTCCTGCACACCCCCTACTGGGGATCGAGCCTGAAACCTGGACATGTGCCCTGACAGAGAATGGAACCGTGACCTCCTCGAAGTTCAACCACTGAGCCATGCCGGCCGGGCAAAAGAACATATTTTCATTTTTCACATTAAATACAACAAACATAGCTTCAGCTATAACAGGGACCACATATCAAGGGATAGAAGGACAAAAAGATCAAAAGGGCCTAGGTCTGAGATGGTCATGAAGCTGCCATACGTGTCCTGGTCTTACTTTCTTTGGGAGAAAAAGGAAGCTTCTAAATTATTTAGGGCTTCATGAAGAAAGTGGGCTTGAGCTGGAGTTTCCATAGGAAGAGATGCTTGACCACATGGGCTGCTCCTTGAGCAACTGGGAACTCCCCTTTTTTCTCTGGAGCTGGGTAGCCACAGTCAAGGCTGTGTGATTCAGAGGTACTCTGGTCCCTCAGACAGAGCCAAGTGCTTGAGCTGTTATCTAACAGCTCCTAAAAGAGCCTGTGAAATGTCCACAACTCTTAAGCCTTATGCCAGAGTTTAATGCAGGGGTTTCTCAAGGTTCTGTCTGTGAGAAAGGACAGGGAGGGACCTGGGGGGGAAGCAGTTACAGTGCTTATCCTAGTGATTTACTATAACCAACCTAGAACCCTGAAGCAAAACACAAACACAGTTCAGGACTTTAGTCTTCAAACTTCTCACCCAGCTCTATGCCTCTACAATGTTTACTGTGCAGCCATCTGTGAATATCTTTGTGAAACTAGTTAAAGCCTTTTATGGGACCCTAAACTTCTAGTTACACTAATTTCCCACACACACACACATGAATTAAGACCCGAATAAACAAAAGGCAGACGAGGATGGAGAGCAATTGCACAGCAGTAAATGGTGCGTTTAACAGAGTCTGCCCACAGATTTTTCCGTTCCCATCCCTGGGCATGCAGGCAGCACTGAAGCCCATATAATGGAACCTTTATGCGGTACTTGGTTAGAAAAACATATTGACAAAGGATCACAGACAAATCATAGCCGTGACCTTTAGTGCTCAAACAAGATTTTTCTTGGGAGTGATTTAATTGCCCATGCAGCTCGCTGGCTGCACACACGAGCGGCCTTTGTGGCTTTCCAAAGGCCACAGCCAGGCCAGTCTGGTTTGCCTTTCCTGTGATGTTTGGCAGAGAGCTGTTCTTATAATGAGGCTCCATTGTGCCATACAAGCATAAACAGCACATGACATCCAGCTGGACACAGCCAGCTTGAAAGGTTGCTTCCCAAGCCGACCTTGGCTGGCAGTGCCCCTGGCCACACACTCATCATTCTGATGACTAGCACAGATGCCATGCCAGGCCCTGCGGCCTGCAGCTACATGGCTGGACGTTGATTGCCAGGTGTAGGACTACAGAAGGAGGTAAAAATATTTGTTTCTGCCCTTCTCTAAGGGAACCTCCCACCATCCTTTCCCCTTATCTCTCCTTGGTCTGAGCTCGAGGAAAACAGAAGCCAAAGACCACCTGTTGTGTGATCTTATTCTGAACTGCATTTCACTCCAAGTATCCTTACCACTTGAGTGACTCCGCTTATCAGCTAATGTGATAAATAAATTCAAGTTAATATGATAATGAGCTGCTATGCATCCTTTCTCTATCCTCTTTGATGGCAATCGGATATTGCTTCCTTTAGGGATATTGTAACTTCTGCTGCTTATGGAGAGATGGAAAACATGAGGGTCTTGTAATATCTTCTTGACTCTCTCCAACTGGGTAGCTACTTACCTTATTTGTACATAAAGTCAGAGCCAGTGTCCAGCTAAAAGGCACACCTGAACACTGGAGTTGCCGGAGCCATGGACAAGAGTGAACATTACCACTGCCTGCTTCTCTTGGGAAAGCCTGCAAAAACTGACTTAAATGACTTTAAATAATGAGTGAGGCTAGATAGCGAAAGAGATTTCACAGGCTTCAAGAGAGTGGAAAGACCACTAAACTGACAGTCAAGAAAATTCTGCCCTGCGCTACCATTGATTCAGCTGATTAGTAGGACAAGGCGGTCTTCCTTTTTAAGCCATACTTACCTATATTATTTATCTTCGTCTTCCCATCGAGAATGCAATCTATACACAGAAAGTATATTTAGTCAGTGACACTGATCACAAGTGACAAAAATCAAACTCAGAGTAACTTCAGTAACAAATAACTATATTGACTCTTTTATGAGGAAGATAAGATATCCCCATGGAATAGCAGTAGCAATCTGGCTTTGGAAAGAAATCCAGAATTGTTCTCTAGGGGCTCGCTGAGAAATAACCTTCTTCCAGCTAAGTGGAGGATAAACAATGTGGTAGAGGAGGGTTGGCAGCAGCAATGAAGACAATGGGAGCAGCACAATGCTTCATAATGAAGTTGCTGGGCCAGAACTCTGGCCAAAGTAATCCAGAGCAAGTACAATCAGAAGAAAATAATGCCATCTGATTTCAAGAAAAGAGAACTCTCAGGTCACCAACATATAAAAATGAAGATGGGCACATTACTGAGCAAGATAAAAATGACAAAGAGGAATGGACCAGGAGAGTGATGATTTGAATTGATCTCAAAAGGAACAACCCACAAACAGTAACAATGTTACCAGGACTTGCCAATCACCATCTTTGGCCCCATTAGACCCAACTACAATAAAAGAAAGTTCTTTGGCCAAGAAAAGTTGTTAAATGACAAATTCAGGAAGACCCACTATGAATTATATAGTTCCTAGAGTGGTTGTCAAAGTTAAACCCAACCTGTGATGAAGATATTTAGAATGGCATCATTGCGTAAGGTATCCCTTTCTATCAAAAAGAGAGTTTAACATGGATAAAGACCAAAGGTGGTGGTGGGGGGGTATGTTAAGGTTTTTAAAAAAGTTATCTGGATTATTCAGAGTACTCAGATCAATCATTAGTAGCCTCCCTTGCTGGCAATTCCTGGTTTTGTTCAAATGCTCACCCTTCTGTGTATTCATGGAAAGGACTGAACCATAATGGGTTTAATAAAACCTTGGTAATTCTATTCTATTCCCCTTGATATGTGATCCAACCCTGGTCTCTGTGGTGGAAAGGGGCTTTAGAAAGGATTTAAGTGCTCATAAAAAGAAAATAAATAGAGGACAATTTCTTCATCATCCAGACAGTGTGTGTCTGTCTACATAAGATGCCTGAGCCGGGGCAACCATTTAGTAAACAAGAACGTAGAGCCCTAAAACCAAGTTACTACGCTGAGCATAACTTGCTAAACAATGGAAAGAGCCTGTGTCCTGAATGATATTTGTGAGATTGGAGAACCATTCTGGAACTCTGTATATATTAATAATATAAATAATATAATAATTTGTGTTAGCTTTGTTATCATTATAATTATCCTAATTAATAAAGAGCAAAACACTGAACTGGCTTCCTGGCTTTTACTCTTTCCTCCCTAATTATTCTCTGTATAGTAACCAAAGTAGTCCTTTTAAATTCAAATTTAATTATGTCATCCTCTTGCTTAAAACTTTCCAAAGTCTGCCCTAACTGGTTTGGCTCAGTGGATAGAGCATCAGCCTGTGGACTGAAGGGCCCCAGGTTCGATTCTAGTCAAGGGCACATGCTCAGGGTGTGGGCTCGATCTCCAGTAGGGGATGTGCAGGAGGAAGCCAATCAATGATTCTCTCTCATCATTGATGTTTCTCTCTCTCTCTCCTTTCTTCTCTGAAATCAATAAAAAAATATATTTTTAAAAACCTTTCCAAAATCTTTCCTCAGCTCCAGGAATAAAATCTCATCTCCTAGCCAAAGACTGTAAGCCTTACATCATCTCCAATCTCATCTTACTCTACCTTCTCCTTCATACTTCCCTTTTTTCTTCACTTATTTTTCTTCTTTGAACACCCTAATCTTTTCCTCCTTAGGGGTTTTGTTCTGGCTGTTTCCTCTGTTGGACTTGCTCTCCAGATCTCCTCATGGTTAATACTTGTACTTCAGGCATCAGCTCAAGCATCACCTTCTCAATGACATTTTCCTTGAACACTCAAGTGAAATTAGCTATCTTTCCCACCTTGAGTCAGGCTTTCTTCTGACTCAATCACCTCCTATTTTATTTCCTTCATAGCCCATTTCACTATTTTCAGTTACTGCAATTATTTATTTGCTTACTAATCTGTTATCTGTTTTCTCTACTTAGTATGTAAAGACCAAGAGAACAAGGACTTTGTTTGTCTTGTTCACCATAATTTCCCCCACCCTTAGAAAAGTGTCTGAAACATCATAAATTCTCAATAAAGACTGTTGAGTGAATGAATGAATGATGAATGAATGAATGACTTAAAGGAAGAAAGGGGAAAAGGGAAGGAGGAAGGGGAAAAGGGAGGAAGGGAGGGCTGTAAGAACCAGAGCCTCAGGTACTGAAATGAGAGGTTATAGTATATCAAAATTACTTGTCTTACTCTTATCAGCTTAGTGTCTCTCCAGATTGCAAAAAGGTTGGTAGCAGTAGCTCTAGTTACTTCCTCCCAGCTTATCTTCTCCAGCAGAAAGGTATTTCCTCTCTCAGGAAAGAATTCTGATCATGACTCTGGTTGGATCATGACTTGGATCATGACTTAACTATGGACCAATTACTGCACACAGAGAAATAAGGAATTATTATTGTCCAGGTCCCAAGTTACAATACATTGCCAGAGTATACTGTATCAAGATTGACAGCTCCACCTGCCATGATTGACAGATCCACAGGAAATAGTCAGTGCTTAGTACAAGAGGAACAGGGAAGGGAAGAAAGGAACAAGGGATGAAGAAGGAAGGAAGAGGAAAGAGGAGTTCTCAAAAAAAACAAACCACAAAACACAGAATTCCTAGATAGAAAAAAATCAATAGATGTTCCATACAGAAACAGACAAACTACACTGTACCTTGCCAGAATGTTTTCCTAGTTCTCCAGATTTAAATCACACTGATTTCTGCTTTACTATGTCAACATGAATCCTTATCTACACAACCAGAGTAACAGAAGAGCAAGTTTAAGTCTATACATATACTAGTATACAGTATGTGGCTTTATGTTGGGGTTGGAGAAAGAGTAGAATTGAGCCATCCACCTTGTTTTGAAGGCATCTCTTGCTAACTATTAGGCCAAGATAATGGCCTTCTACCACTCAGTGATATGGTCTGCTGTCTACTCAAAGTTCTTCCCACCATCCCAATCACCAGGAAGAAATCGCAGCTTTTAGCATAAAGGCAGCCTCTATTTCCTCTATTCAGAGAATGACTCAACCACATGAAGAGCCATCATGATCCCCACACTAATACACAGGACAGTTGAACCACGATCAGACTGGCAGTGTTGTGGCACAACAAAGACCTTGTTGGTGAGGGGAGGGCTGTCATCTACACTGCCTTATAAAGGGCCAGTAACTTACAAGGATAAATACAGGTTCTTGGCTCCAAACTGTGCTCTAGTGGTGCATTTCTGAGGGACAGTTATATTGGTGGGGTGCCTTTCCCTTAATAGGTTTGTTTACAAAAACATTAAGCATACATTGTACATCAACATAAATAATTCTCCTTATATCTCTGTCCTCCAAATTTTGCAGTTAATTAAACTAATTTGTCTGTTTTTGTGAGTTGGAAACTCTTACTGTCATCCTTTCCAATCACTACTTATTTAAATTTCATCCTTGACCAGTTTCATGATAATGTTTATCTGCTCTAGAGGATTTGAAATGAGAGAAACACACAGGGATCCCATTTAAATTCTTCCTTGAACCTGAAAAGAGCCAAGAATCAGCTGGCCAGTTAAATAATAATTTCTCTTGTAGGTTATTTGCTTAAGATAGCTGGTAGTTAATTTAATCCCAGAATTGCTTATTTATAAGTTTCTGTGAGGAATTCCTTGCAGTGAACAGTGAATTGGGTAGAAGGATTCTAAAGAAACATTCTTTGAAGAAATGTCTATTCAAGTTCTTTGCCCAATTTTTAATTGGTTTATTATTGTTGTTGTTGTTTTTGTAGAGTTGTGTAAGCTCTATATAAATTTTGGATATTAACTCTTTATCAGTTTTTATCATTGGTGAATATGTTCTTCCATTCAGTGCATTGTCTTTTTATTTTGTTGATGTGCAAAAATGTTTTAGTTTAATTTAGTCCCATTTGTTTACATTTTCTTGTGTTTCCTGTGCTTGAGGAGATATATCGGCAAAATATTGCTACGAGAAATGTTTGAGATTGTATTGCCTATGTTTTCTTCTAGGATTTTTATGGTCTTGAGTATTATATTTAAGTCTTTAATCCATTTTGAGTTTGTTCTTGTGTAAGAAGGTGGTCTAATTTCATTTTTTGCACATACCTGTCCAATTTTTCCAATACCATTTATTGAATAAACTGTCTGTAATCTAATAAACAAGATAAGCTAACAAACAACATAAAAAGAGACTCATAGATACAGAAAACAGAATGACAGCTGTTAGAGGGAAGAGGAGTTGGGAGGCTGAGTGAAAAAAAGTGAAGGGACTAGACAAAAACAAAACAAAAAACAACTCATAGACACAGACAACAGTATGGGAATTACCAGAGGGAAAGGGGTGTGGTGGGAGATAGAAGAGGTTTAAAGGGGGGATAAATGGTGATGGAAAGAGACCTGAATACCCAATATAATATACAGATATTATATTATAGAATTGTACAACTGAAACCTATATAATCTTATTAACAAATGTCACCTCAATTAATTCAATTAACCAATTAACTGCCACGATATTTTGAATTTAAAAAAGGTCCGCCGCCTGCGTCTATAGATACTTATGGCATACAAATGTTTTTTAAATCTTTTTTTATATATATAAAAAACTAAAAGAAACATTCTCTGATACCATCCTCGAAAGAAAGCTAAGTACACTTTTTAAAAAATATGTATTTTATTGATTTTTTACAGAGAGGAAGGGAGAGGGAGAGAGTTAGAAACACTGATGAGAGAGAAACACCAATCAGCTGCCTCCTGCACACCCCCTACTGTGGATGTGCCCGCAACCAAGGTACATGCCCTTGACCGGAATCAAACCCAGGACCTTTGAGTCCGCAGGCCGACACTCTATCCACTGAGCCAAACCAGTTAGGGCTAAGTACACATTTTTAAGCAAAATAAAAACCTACAAAATTTGCTGTCAACATTCCACTCTGGCCAGTTCACAACCAGAAAAAAACGTTTCAAGAACACTTGGATTCATTGTTTGGCATTTCATTAACTCACTTGGAAAGAAATTAACTCCTTGATCTTGACTCCTTTAAAATGTTAGCTTTAAGCCCTCAATCAGCATTTTGTGTTTATGTTACACAAGATCCCACAGCCCTGAACTGTCATGAAGAGCTGATAAGTATCATTCAGAAGACCTAAGGAAACCAATGCTGTGCATTGTTTTACGCTGTCAATTCCCTGGACGTGCCTCCACAGCTGATCTAGCCCCTGCGTAGCTCACCTCTACAGCATCTCTTGAGCTTCCCCTCTCAGCAGCTTCCAACCACACAACTCACCCAATTCCCTCAACCCCTCCCCAACTGTGACAGCTGTACTGACACCTTTCAGTTTCTCAGATGCTTCTCTCTTCATCCCCTCCAACTCTACCAAGCTAACTCCAGCTCATCCTTCAGGTCTCGGTTCAAAGCCACTTCTCCGGGGCTGCCTTCCATGACATGCCAGTCTACATCAGGTTCCCCAGGATACTCACAGAGCTCTTCACTTCTCACATCACACAGTTCTGATTGATTAGTTACCTGTGTAATATTTTGCTTGAAGAAAGCCTCTTTCCCCTACGAGTTTTCAAGTTCCACACATGGCAAGGACTGAGTCGATATTGTTCACTGCTGTATTCCACAGTGACTGGCACATAAAAGATGTTAAATAAATACTTGTCAACTGAACAAATGGAAAGATGTTAGGTAGGTCCCTTAAACTCTATGACCCCTTCCACATCAAGGATTATATGAATCTGTAATTCTGTGCAACACAGATGCTAGAACTGTAACAATACACCCAATTAATACTTGAATTATGCAAGTATTAACTGGTGAGGGGGAAAAGGTGAGAGAGGCTGAAGACTAAGCCAGCCTTAGCAGCTGCGATTGCCAGGGACTATCTTAGATGCTTTCGGATAGCTCATCTCAATCAGCTGTCACAACAATCCTTCAGTTTTGCTTATCATTTTTCCCATTATTCAAGTCACACAGATAGAAAATGATGGGGTACTTGAATCTAAAACTTGATTATATGCAATATACTATAAGTTAGATCTGTGCTTTAATTTTAAAAAAGAAAGAGAAGAGAATGTGTAGAGACTGGAAAGAAAAAGAATGGGATGGCTCCTTGTTTTATTCCCAGTCTCTGTAGTTAGTCTATTCTTTCTTATCACACAGCTTTCACACCTACTCCTCCACCTAAACACACACACACACACACTCTTAACACTGCAGATCTCCCTATGTGAGGATCATTTCTCAAATCCTTGCTGTTAACCTATACAGTTAAATAGGTGTGGTGTTAACTTGAAACCTTGGTCCTCTCTCTGCAGCATTACACCTTCTCCTCTTTTATCTTGGGTCCATTTTCAGCTGTGCATGATTTGACACTCATTGATGTGTCTTTTAGGCCATTATCCCCATTTCATGTTCTGAACAGAATTGCACTTTAATAAATTATAACAATAGACTCCAACTGACTTTGAGGAAAAGCCTCACTTTTGTTTCCCACAAAGCCATCTCTGTTCCCACCTCTCAGAGGAGAGGGACACACCTTCTACCCCAGCCAAAAAGAATTCAAGCAAAAACAAGACGACACAGAAAATCAGATGGCATTTAGCGCTGCGGAAATAAGCTCAGTGTGGCCTGGAGGGGGGCCGGAATGCAGAGGTGAATGCTCTCTTGAGGTAAAAGCAAGGTCTTCTCTGACTGCTCCGAGCACCACCAGCCGGTTGCTTTAAGGCTCTCTTGCTAGAGGACAAACTTTCCCTAGAAGAAGTCCTTCTCACTTTCCTCTGTGTCTTCCTTGTTTGTTTGTTAGGCCTGTTGAGCTGATTCTACTCTTTGAAAAATCTATCCAGGGATCAGAGTAACTCTGCTAAGGTTCCCAAGGACAGTTATCCAGGATAAGACATGCAGACCCCCCACTGTGAACTCAAGAGTTAGAACAGCTGACGTTGAGTTCAGGTTCTCCTCATGCTACTCTCTGGGAGCAGATGGAGACCAGGCTGAGAGGAACCAGGAACCTTCCACATGGGAGATTTGTAATATGTTAAAAGTTGAAAATATTCTTAAATAAGTTTACTAAAATTATGACAAATACTAAATATTTGCATTGGACAGGTCAACCCTCTACTAATAGAGCAGACAATGCAATTTCATGGATTTAAAATATAGATGCTCAGTTTCTACTCCTCGTAATGAATGGCGGAGGAGCTTTATAAACCCCACCCCAAACCATGAGCGTAACCAGAAGAAGGCAGAGATTAGAGAAGCATTTGACACTGGAAGAATGGACTGGCCCTGGGTGAGTTGGACTTTTCTTTAGTCTTTTATAAGTAAGCAACCTAAGAAAGCAACATTTGGGGGACTGAATCTTCGGCTACTGCAACATCTGGAAAGTGAACAGGCATCAAGTGGGAAGACCTGAAGGCTGAGGAAGACATGATAGCTGGATCTAGAATCACCTAAATTCTCATTCACTTGTTGGGCTCCTGGGCTGGGAGGACTTCAAGAGCAAGGACTGTTTAAACACCTGCACATGACCTCTCCACATAGCTTGGCTTTCTCACAGCACTGAGACCTCAGGGTAATTGGCCTTCTTACAAGAAGGCTTCGGTTTCAAGCATAAAATTTATAGCATATAAGGCAGAACTTACATAGCTTTTTCAAAACCTAACTTGAAAGTTACACAGCATCTCTTCCACTGCACTATATTAGTTACAAGTCAATCACAAGCCCCCAACATCCAAGGGGAGGGAAATTAGACTTTACTCTTGACAGGGTGTGATAAAGTTCTAGAAGAGCAGGTGAGATGAAAGATATTTTTATGACTATTTTGAAAAATGCAATCTCACAAAAAAATCAATGATCTAAGGGTCCACCATCAGAGGTTGAAAAAGAAAATCAAAATACATCCAAAGTAAGTAAAAGAAAGTAATAAAGGTAAGAGTGAAAGTGAATGCGAAGATGGACAAGACGTAGAAACTACAAAATATTGCTGAAAGTAAAGAGGAAGACTTTAATAACATGGAAATTTTGGAACTATTTAGAAATAATGTTTTGAAAAATTTATCATGTTCATGAATTGGGAGACTACATTTTTATGACACCATTTCTTCCCAAGTTCCAATAAAAATGCTGTAGTCTTTTTTTGTAGAAATTAACAAGCTTATTATAAAATTTTATGAAAATACAAAGTACCTAGAATAGCCAAGGCAATATTGAAAAAGAGTAACAGCTTTAGAGGATTTACACTAACCAACTTCAAGATTTACTCTAAAGCTACAGCAATCAAGGGAGTGTAGTACTGGCATACAGATAGAAAAACAGATCAATGATAGACACTTATGAAATCATTTGATATTCAACCAAAGAGCCAAAATAATCAATGGGGCAAAGATGTCTTTTTATAAATAGTCCTGGAACAACTGGGTATCCATATAAAGTGTCTGTCTAAATTCTTTACCCATTTTTTGTTCTTGTTGTTAATCCTCACCTGATGATATTTTTCCATTGATTTTTAAAGAGAAGGGAATGGAGGTGGAGAGAGAGAGAAACATTGATGTGAGAGAGACACATCGGGATCAAGCCTGCAACTGAGGTACATGCCCTTGACTGAAATCTAACCCGGGACCCTTTGGTCCACAGGCCAATGCTATATCCACTGAGCCAAACTAGCTCGGGCTACCCATTTTTTAAAAAAATTTACATTAGTAGGGAAAACTAACATTAGTAGCGAAATTGGTGTATCTGAATAAAATCTATAGTTTAGTTAATGGTGTTTTGTCAATGTTAATTTCCTCATTTTGGTAACAATACTATAGTTATATGTGATGCTCACATTAGAGAAGCTAGATAAGGCATATAGAGAAACTGTACTATTTTTGCCACTTTTCTATAAGTCTAAAATTAGTTCAAAATAGTTTTTTTTAAATGGGTAAAGTATTTGGACAGACACTTCATAAAAATATATAAATGACTGGTGGCACATAAAAAAGTAGTCAAGCAATTAGTCATTAGAGAAATGTAAATTAATGTAAACTACATTTCTCACTAGAAATTTTCTCATTAGAGAAATGTAAATTAAAACCACAATTCCAGTTCACAATCATAGAAGAGCTAAAATGAAAAAGACTGATAATACCAAATGGTGGCAAGGATGTGGAGCAACTGTAAACACACAGGTTGGTGGGAACATAAAATGGCATGTCCACTATAGGGACATGACTGCAGTTTTTAAAAACTAAACATATACCTACCCTATCACCCAGGAATCTTACTCCTACATATTTACCACCCAAAAAGAAACTTATGTCCACAAAAAGATGTGTACTACAATGTTCACAGCAATTTTATTTGTGATAGCCCTAAACTGAAAACATTCCAGGAGTCCATGGAGAACAGGAGAATAGCTAAGCAAACTGTTATATTCATATGAATAGTATAATACTACACATAAATTAAAAGAAACAGACCTATTAATACATTCAACAACATGGATGAATCTCAAAAACAGTATGCTGAGTAAAAGAAATCCTATATGAAAGAATAAATACCGTATCAATTCGTTTATATGAAATTTGAAAGTAAGCAGAACTAAGGTATAGTGAAAAAGAAATCACATGGTGGTTGCCTCTGGGAGTTGTGGCAATGGTCATTGATTGGGAAGGGACATGAGGGATTTTCTGAGTAATGATAATGTTTTGGGTTACACTGGTGTATGAATTGTGCTGGTTCACAAACTGTCCATCACCTCCTGCTCACCACAGGCCCTAAGCACATACACACAAAGAGGGCAGGGAGAGACCAAAGAAAGAGGCAATTGGTCAGTGGCAGGTTTAACAAGCAAGGGAACTTACTTATGAGGCTTGTCTTGAGTAGATCTCTGCATCCGCCATCCTGAATCTTAACAGTTCAGATAGAGGCTTTAACTGTGTTTGGTCACTATCATCCAGAGGGCTGTGTCCTTGAAAATGGTCTGGTTTTAGGAATGGTGAGCAGATGGGGGAGGGGGTAAGGAGTCTCCTATTGGTCAGAGTCAACCTGTGGTTATGTCCTCTCAATGGTCTCCTCCAACAATTTGTCAAAACTTACCAAACAGCCAGGCTGGTGTTGCACAGTGGTTGAGCATGAACCTATGAACCAAAAGGTCACAGTTCAATTCCCCATCAGGGCACATGCACAGGTTGAGGGCTTGATCCCAGTAGGGGGCATGCAGGAGGCTGCTGATCAGTGATTCTCTCTCATCATTGATGTCTATATCCCTCTCTTCCTCTCTCCCTTCCTCTCTCTAATATATATATATTATATTTTTTAAAACTTTCCAAGTGGTTCACTTAAACTTTGTATACTTTACTGTAACTTGACCTTAAAAAACATAAATATTGAATTCTAATAACATGCATGAAGTTTAAGAATGAAGTACACTGATACCTTTAACTTACTCTGAAATGCATTTTTACATGAAATGTTAGGTAGAGGGATGGGTAGATAAATATGTGACAAAGCAAATACAGCAAAATGTTCATTTTTAAATCCAGATAGTGGGTAAATGGATGTTCAATGTACATGGATGTTCTTTCAACTTTTCTGAATGTTTGAAATTTTTCAATGTTGGGGGAAAATATAAAGATAAATTTATTTTTAATGCGCATTCACTTTCTGTGGCACGAGTTTAAAATTGCATGATAAACAACTACTTCTTTGCATGTTGTCAGTAGGGCTTCATTTATAGAGAGTAATAACCAACTTACATTGCGGTTTTTCTATAAACCTGCACTGTTCTAAGCACGTGGGATGGGTTATCTCATTTCATCTTCACAGCAACCAGCCCCACCACTAATCCAAATGGCAACTTATTGCAAATTAGAAATAGGTATTCTTTCTCTGAGACACTACACTGCTGTCTGCCAGAAAATTGCCTTTATAACTTCACACACCTACAATGGCTCCAAAAAAATGAAGCCTCGGAGTTGGGCAGAGCCCCCCCCTTGCGCACCAGTAACTGGTGGCCCTGACAAGAGCCCTGTGAAGTCAAATTACTATCCTCAGGGTTAATAGCGGATTTAAAAGTATAGCAGCACCATTGTTTGAAATATCCAAATATTTACTGGTGGTAAAAACTCAAAACTTGAGCCACTTCAATGTGTCTGCAGCCACCCTGGGTTTATGGGCTCCCCTGGACTTCCCACATTCAGCAACTCTAGGGATATCATAGTGCCAGGTGAATAGAAAATTCTAGGAAAAATGCTTGTTAGAATAATTAATAACTGACTGAATAAAAGAATGAGCATAGGGGGTAGAAGTACATGCCTATCCAACTGTCCAGAATACACACACACACACACACACACACACACACACACACGCACGCACGCACGCACGTGCGCGGGCTTTCTCACACATCAGAATATTGATAGAGTTATACACAGTACATGAAGTAGTCCACATTAAAAGACAACACAGGCCATTATTGTATTTCTTTGGGGGCAAAGTGTTAAAAATTGACTATTTTTTCATCAATATAGAAAATAGCCTAGGCATGCCATTTTACAGGGGTATCTTAACACTGCTGAGTAATCTATAATTCATCTGACTATTCTGTACCTTCATCCACTAACCATTTTCATTGTTAAACCTATAACTAAATAGCTAATTCCATGTAAAAAATAATTAAACAGATAATTTCATGAAAAAAGAGGAAATAGTAGAAGGGTTTTGAGCAGGTGGGGACCAGAATAAAAGCCATATTTAATGAAGAGCTATCTGCTCTGGAGGGTGGGTGGTTAGCTAAGATGAGTGGGATGTTAGTTAGGAGTTGTGTGGGACAATAATCCAGACCAATAAGCTATGTAACTAGAGAGGAGATATTTGCGGGGCTGACGAGGGGCGGGGGATGGGGAGGATCACCAATGTTATTGACTGACTGGGCATGAAGGACAAAAGAGAAGGAAGTGGGCAAGATTTTGAGCCCTTATAGCTGAAATTACCCACCAGAATGTCACTATCTTGTCCCAAGTTGCACCTTCCAGATAAGAAAAATGGTAAATAACATTCTACTCTGAAATTCTACAGAAGGCAGCCACTCTGAACTCTGGTGCTAAAACCACTGTCACAGTGAAGGACTTTGTGTGGCCTTGTGTCCATAAAAGAGGAAGAGAGATGAGCATCACTGCTCAGAGCTCCTTTGCTGTTACCCACAGCCTAGCAGTAATTTATCATGTGTGCCCCAACTGCCAGCCGGGTTGTTTGTTTTCCATATAAACCTCCTATCTCCTACACTGGACCAAAGAGAGCTTTGAAAAAGTCTCTTCTGCAGGGCAAAATATGTTCACGCCTACCTGACTGTCAGAATAAATTTTTTTCAAATGCTATAGGAAAAATGCCCACTATCACTTGGACATTCCCCCACTCTGACCCCTGACCACTATTCCCTACACCCTGTTGCCTATGGCATAAATTGCTGGTAGTCTAGCCAGTATCCATCCCCTCCCACCATGCTGCTCTTCCTCATTAACAGAAAGTCTGTGGTCAAACTAAAAGACTGCATTTCCCAGACTCCCTTAGAGCTAACATGCTTAAAGGGAGCTGTGGTGGGGTTATGACCTTTTGACTCCTCCCCTCTTTCCTAAGCTCTTGAAAGTCAAGGGGGAGGGCTAGAGTTTCAGTGAGTATCTTAGACCACAAGATGACACTGGAAATGGCAACCACATGCTAATAAAATAGAGCTGAAAGGTAGGGAACCGAAGTCCCTGAAGACAGCACTGTTGCCATAACAACTTGGGGCTGCCTACCATTGGATCTCTGTTATCACACTAGAGGCCTGGTGCATGAAATTCGTGCATGGGGGCAGGAGGGGTGGGCGAGGATGGAGGACACGAGTCCCTCAGCGCGGCCTGCACCCTCTCAAAATCCAGGACTCCTCAGGGTCGTATGACTACCTGTTTAGGCCCAATCATTCCTAAACAGGCAGTTGGACATCCCTCTTGCCACCCGGGACTACTAGCTCCTAACTGCTTGTCTGCCTGCCTGCCTGATCGCCCCTAACCACTCTGCCTGCCTGCCTGCCTGCCTGCCTGATCGCCCCTAACCACTCTGCCTGCCTGCCTGATCACCCAACCCCTCTACCTGCCTGTCTGATCGCCCCTAACCACTTGCCTACCTGCCTGATGACCCCTAACCACTCTCCTGCCTGCCTGCTTGCTCCTAACCACCTCTGCCTCGGCTCCCGCCTCTGTGGCTTCGTCCGGAAGGATGTCTGGAAGGTCATTCGGCTGTCCAGTCTAATTAGCATATTATGCTTTTATTATTATAGATATTTCAGCTCATTGAGTCTGCTCCTATTGAGAGAACCACTTCATAAAGTTGGAAACTGAGTCCAGTGATTTTTCCAAAGTGTCACATCCTGTCAGTGACTCAAACCCAGGTCCCAGCTGCCCAGTGCTTTTCACATTAGAAGGACTTGACTAAAAGGTCCTAGAGGTAGCTTTTAGCTACAGAGCACCATGGATCAGTTTCAAGTTACTTCCCCTCTCTCACTGTGCCTCAGGTTCCCTCTTGGTTACTACCACACTCAGGTACTTCCCAGCACACAATTGTTTGACCCTGTGAGAAAATAAACTATAAAACTGTACCAAAGGTGAGAAGCTGTGAACAGGTGTCATGGCTATGAAGTTCTGTGACTAAGCCAGGGCAGACCTCCTCCATTTAGATCAGAAAATGGGAGTGCTAAGCTGTCTTCTCAGAAGGAAAAAAAGAAATATCATCACTAGAGCATGTGACTATCCTGTTGACAGGGCCCTGCTGACCTTCCAGTCCTTCTCCATAAAAGCCACAGCAACAGCAAACTGGGTGCCACATACCCAGTGATACTTTCAAAATAAGGGCTGCAGCCTGAAGTCCAAATACCAGACACTGAAATCTTCAGCTTTGCTAAGGGAATACCTCCGTGTTTAAACCTTTATTGTGTTATTTTGTACAGGGCAGTCTCTGTATTTGGTGGTGATGGTGGTGGTGGTGGTGGGTCTTTATAAAACAATTACCTAACAGTTTGGATTTGTATTTATTTTCTGTTATATACTTCTCCCAGATCCCATGTTTCCCTTTCCTTAAAATTTGTTCCTTTCAAAAATATCTGCTGGAGATGTCTATGTTAAAAAGAAAGAGAAGAAGAAAAGAGAGAGGGAGACAGAGGAGGAGGAGAGAGTAAGAAGGGAGGAAGAAGAGGAGGAGGAGGAGGAAGAGTTAGGGTAGGAAAGGAGTAAGGCCTTTGAAATACCCAAAGCTATTTGTGAGGGAAAATCAAGGTAAAGAAATAATACTGCACTTGGAATGAAATGCACCACAAAGAGGTTGGCCTATGCTTCTTGTGCTTTCGAGGCTTCTGAGACAGGGTGCTCTTGAAGGTGCCTAGTACCTACCTCCCCACACCAGCCCTTCTAAGAGGTTTTATTTCCCTCCATCTAAGAATAGTAATTCCTTAAGGGCAAAAAAAAAATTCCGTAGTTGCTAAACACCACCTGAGGGGAAGTTCTGAGGTTTCTGTTGATGTCTGCCTGGGATCAAACGGCTTAATATGTAGACTTATGTTAGGAAAAACAAACTGAGTCAGCTTGTGACTTTAAGATTGCTTTTCCCTCATTTTTATTATTAATAAAATAATATTTTTGGAGTATCCAAGGAGTGTAAACATTGCACCTAGCCCTCCTCAGTTCTCTGGGTGTACTGGTGTCCGTGTTTTACCAATTTCTACACCATGAAGTGCAGAAACATTACCCTCTGCCTGTATGACAAAATTTTAAATATTTCCTCCACATACACTTAGAAGCATCCTTGGCAGTATTATAATTTTTGCTCCAACAGTCAAACATAATTTAGAAGCCTCGGGCACATGGAGGGAGGCTGAAGGAGGCTTTGAATACTCAGCACCATCCCCAATTCCTTTATTTTACCTAATAAAAGACCTATTTCTGAAATATATAATTTTTTTGTATAAACCTGTCACTGGAAAAAAATAGTAAGATAAACTACTATTTTTAAAGGCATTCAGAGGCTTGTCAAAGTAAGAAAATCAAGACCCAGCCCAGGGACCTGCCTCAGCCAGTCCCCTACGCTTTCCCTCATTCCCTCACTGCTTTCAACTTTATACAGCTGTGGGGGAAGGGTGGCATGACATGGTCCCAACCAGCCTGCAGGAAAGGAAAGAGACAAATACTTCACATTTCATAAAAAACAGAAACTAGAAGTTAGAGGGTGGCTAAACACGAAGTTCAAAATGAGGGAGCCGTCTCAGATCTCAGACCCTGAATCTCTTATTGGGGAATAGCTGTTGTTGGTCCCCAAGAAACAGATTTCTTCCTGATGAAGTCTGGGGAGGTATGGCCTGCTCCCCATCTCTTAGCTTAATATTAATATTAATAAAAATAAATAACAGCCCAGCACCTGGTCCTTCTCCACAGCACTAGGAAATGCTGGACTTCCAGCTCTGTGGATGTGGAGGTGGTGCCCCCAAAGACAAGCATTCACCAGTGACCTCTCTTCCCTTTCGACCTCAATACCAATGAGCCTGCAAGCAGAATTTTATGGACTCTAATCCTCCCACCATTTGTGCCAAAGATTAGAGAAGATCTGGGAGTTTACCCTACTTGCAACTTCAGTTAGCCTGCCACAGTTTCATGGATGCTAGCAGAAGACACGAGATTTTAAAAAAATAATAATTCCCTATTGTTGAAAGTATTACATATGTCACCTTTCTTCCCTCATTAACCCCTCCAGCCCGCCCCGCCCCCCCCCCCACCCCGCCCCAGGCCTTCAGCAACCTATTAAGACAGGAGATTTGTGGATTTAAAACAAAGGACTTTATTAGTCACAACACAGCAAGCAGCATGAGCTCCATGTTTTCATAGAGAGTTGGAAAGTAAAACTCACTTGTGATTACTTGATGAATACCTGTCTTTCCCCAAAACTGTAAGCTCACGAAGATTGTGACACTTGCTCTTTTCGTTCTACCATGTCCAGCTCCTAGCGTCTAGCACAGTGTAGGTATTCGAGGAATTAATGAACAACCTAGCTCAGGGCAACTGGCAAGTACAAGTTAGCCAGTTGGATATTTGCCTGTGACATAAAGCTGGAGGGGTTTAAAGCATGTAAATGGAATTTGCACCATTACCTGGAGATGGCTGCACAATCCTGCCTTTCTCCCTTTTTTGTTGGTGTTCTCTCCATCAATGTATCAAAGCACAAAACAATCTTTTCTGGGGGTTACACAGGAAACTTATTCATCTCTAATTTGAGCAAACCATCATCTAATTAAATAACTTAATTAAATATGCTAATACAGAAGATTTTTTTAAAAGAATAATTAAGGGACTTCAAGAGGCTAATTACAAATGGAAAATGTTGAATTGATAAAATTTCTATTTTCTTTAATTACTGAAATGTCCTCCTAGCAAGAGCCTGATATTATCTATATTTAAGTGTTGAATGGTATGAAGTTTTCTCTGGGCATCAGAGAAAATATGATTAGGTTATTGGTCAGGCAATGTCCCAATTCTTTTATTATTAAGTTATTTATTGTTTAAAGCATTACATAAGTCTCCTTTTTCCCCCCATTAACCTCTCCCTGGGTGTCCCCACCCACCAGCACATGCCCTCCCCCTCCCCCTGTCTGTGTCCATTGGTTAGGCTCATATGCATGCATACAAGTCCTTTAGTTGATCTCTTACCCCTCATCCCCTGCCTTCCCTCATAGGTTGGACATTCTGTTTGATGCTTCTATGGCTCTGGTTCTATTTTTGTTCATCAGTTTATGTTGTTCATTATATTCCACAAATGAGTGAGATCATGTGATATTTATATTTCTCTGACTGGCTTATTTTATTTAGCATAATGCTCTCCAGTTCCATCCATGCTGTTTCAAATTGTAAGAATTCCTTCTTTTTTATAGCAGCATAATATTCCATTGTGTAGATGTACCACAGTTTTCTAATCCACTCATCTGCTGATGGGCACTTAGGCTGTTTCCATATCTTAGCTATTATAAATTGTGCTGCGATAAACATAGGGGTGCATATATCCTTTCTGATTGATGTTTCTGTTTTCTTGGGATATATTCCTAGAAGTGGAATTACTGGGTCAAATGGAAGTTCCATTTTTAATTTTTTCAGGAAACGCCATACTCTTTTCCACAATGGCTGCACCAGCCTGCATTCCCACCAGCAGTGAAAAAGGATTCCTTTTTCTCTGCATACTCTCCAGCACTTTGTCATTTGTTGATGATAGACATTTTGACAGGTATGAGATAGTACCTCGTTGTTTTGCTTTGCATCTCTCAGATGATTAGTGTCTTTGAGCATGTTTTCGTATGTCTCTCGGCCTTCAGTATGTCCTCTTTCAAAAAGTGTCTATTTAGGGCCTTTGCCCATTTTTTTAAATTGAATTGTTTATCTTCCTTTTGTTAAGTGTATGAGTTCCCTATAAATTTTGGAGATTAAACCCTTATCAAAGATGACATTGGCAAATATGTTCTCCCATGCAGTGGGCTTTCTTGTTATTTTGTTGATGGTTTTTTTTTTGCTGTGCAGAAGCTTTATATTTTGGTATTTCCAAATTTAAATGAGCAAATCACTAGAATTTACAAAGCATTAATTCAGCATTCTGAGAAATGTGGCAACCATGCCACACTTGGAAAAGTCACAAATCTTCTGCTTATCAGTAAGAAGGATGTTCCCATTTGTTTATTTTCTCCTTAGTTTCCATTACCCTAGGAACTGTATCGGTAAAATATTGCTACAACAAATGTCTGCTGTTTTGCTGCCTAGGGCTTCTTCTAGGAGTTTTATGGTTTCCCATCTTACGTTTAAGTCCTCTATCCATTTTGAGTTTATTTGGGTGTATGGTATAATTTGGTGATCTGGTTTCTTTTTCCTTTATTTGCATGTATCTGTCCAATTTTCCCAATGCAACGTCCCAATTCTTGTCCAGACATTCAAATTCAGGCATAATCCAAACTATCGCATGAGACTCAGCCCTGAATTAGGGTCTCTGTGGAGACTGGTGGGACCCTGTGACCATTACAGTCAGCAACACAATGGCACTGCCATGTTTTTGTAAGTTAAGCAAATTCCAGACTCGTGGCTGGAGGTAAAATTTCTGGAGAGTTTTTTTCTACTTGGTCCCTAGGGACCTCACCAGAGAGAGTCCTAGGGAAATGATCCTTCTGAGAGTCCTGACTAGTCCTGTATGTCAGTATTTCTCAAAGTAAGACCTGGGGCTCCTAGGACTCCCTGGTAGCTCCAAACATATATATAAATGTCATTTGTTTGAATCTCGGAATGCTGCTCAGTTCAAGAAACTTTCAATATTTGCCTGCATCAGAGGGCTCCTTAATCCATTGCGTGAGTTACTGAGGGTGACTAAAGTTTGGTATTTCCAAATTTAAATGAGCAAATCACTAGAATTTGCGAAGCACTAATTCAGCATTCTGAGAAATCTGGCAACCATGCCACACTTGGAAAAGTCACAAATCTTCTACTTAATCAGTAAGAAGGATGTTCCGGTAATAGGCACCATCAATACTGTTTTGAGTTGGTAGCAGAGTTGGTAGCAAAGTGCGGTTAAGAGAAGTTAGAGTCATCTTACCAGGATTTGAAATCGGGTCCCTCCTATACTAACTGTGTGACTTAGAGAAGCGACTTAACTTCTCTCTGTCTTCATTTCCTCATGTGGGAATAATAATAGTACCCACCTCATGGGTTGCTGGGGGAACTTACGTAATCAATTTAAAATCCTCAACACAGTGACAAATGATAATGCTCAATAAATGAAATTGTAAATCCATGATCTTTTCAGTAGCAGCTACTTGTGTCAATCATTACTGCAGTGACCTTATTACTATGAGGTGTCATTTTTGTTCATGCTTTTGTTGTATAATTGCTGCGCTGTTATCATTTTGTTTTTCAACAGTTGCTCTGTTGTTACCTCTTGATCTTCCTCATTTGTTCTACTAACTTCTAGTATTTCCTCTGGGAAAAGGGAAAAGGTGGGTAGCGGCCACTGTTCCCAGGACACCACCCCTGTCCCATGTGCCCCTCACTGCTGAGCAACAGCCCTAAACCACCTGCGGTCTCCCAGTGTAGGCCCAGAGGCCAGCCCCAGAGGAGAAGCCGACTGAGCACAGATGTGACAGGCCAGCAGTGCCAACTCACAACACAGCCATACATACTCTCCTCAGCACATGGCACCTAGTGCCTGGCAGATATCAGCACTGGGGGAACTAAAGGAAGGTCCCGATAAAGGCCAGAGGAATCAGGATGCCTTTGGCTTCACAAAGATTCTGAAAAATCATTCCTTTTTACTCTTGTAATTCCACTATCATTCAAACCACCAGCTTAAAACCTAGGCTCAGAAAGGAAAAGGTCCTTAAGTTTCCTTCTCTATCTTGCTTCCTGCAGGTTCCCCTTTGCAGGTGAACCTTTGTGAAGACCTGCACATAATGAGCTAGAGGCATGGATTTTAAAGTCAGAAAACCCTACTTTCAATACTAACTATGCTACTCTCTAGTTATGTGACCAAAGACAAGTTACTTTACCTTTCCAAGCCTCCATCCCTCATCTGTAAAATGGGACAAATAAGGCTTGACTCATGGGATTGTCATAAGGATTCAGTGGAATAATGCTCATGAAGGCACCTAGCCAACACCTTGCTGGCACACTGCAGTTGTGATCTTCATGCACACACAGGTTCACATAAATTTACACAAAATTCACACACACTCAGTAAGTTCCTTCAGTTTCATTAACCATGTGACCCAAACTGATTCATTCAAAGCACATCATGTGCATCCTGGGATAGTATCTAAGCAAAACCGCCTATGAGGTCTCACAGAACTGCATCTTCTCTCTTACACAGCGCCATGGTTAACTGGCAGACCAGAGCTGATGCACGCAGGTGTTTGATGGCCCTCCCTCAGCGTCCCTGGCAGGATGCACATTGTCCTGGTATTGCCACCCCTACCCCATGCACTTATGTAATTCTTCTTTCAGAATTGCCTTCATAGAATAGAGCACATTCTTTGGAATACTGTCAGGGGTGGTAAAACTTTACCCCTTTTGGTGGATATGATCTTTTTAAAAAAAGTTTTATTTTGAGATAATTGTAGATTCACATGCAGTTGTAAGAAATAATGCACAGATACCCTGACTACACTACTCAGTTTCCCCTCAATGGTTGCATCTTACAAAATCATAGTAGAATATCCCAACCAGAGTATCAGCCTTGATACAGTGAAGATACAAAACATTTCCATCACCACAAGGATTTCTCATAGTGCTCTTTTATAGCCACACCCACCTCTTTCTCATCCCCAACCCCTCCTTAACCCCTAATCTGTTATCCATTTCTATAAATTTGTCATTTCAAGAATGTTATATACATTGGAACTTGGCTTTTTTTCACTCAACAAAATTCCCTGGAGATTTATCCAAGTTTCTGCATGTATCAATAGGTCACTCTTTTTATTGCTGGGTAAAATATTCCATTAAAAGGATGCACCACAGTTTGTTTAACCATTAACCTATTGAAGGACATCTTGGTTATTTCTTGTTATTATGAATAAAGCTACCACTAACATTCATGTATAGATTTTTATGCAAACATCTCTAAGTTTTAATATCTCTAGGATAAATACACAAGAGTGAGATTGCTAGGGTACATGGTAGTTATATGTTTAGTTGCATTAAAAACTGCCAAGGAGTTTCCCAGAATGGCTGTACTATTTTACATTCCTACCAGCAATGTATTAGAGATCCAGTTTCTCTGACTCCTCACCACTCACTACTTTTAATGTTAGCCATTAGGACAAGGTGTGCGGTGATATCTCACTGTGGTGTTAGTTTGCATTTCCTTAATAGCTAATGATCATGAACATCTTTTCATGTGCTTGTTGCCATCTGTCTGTATTGGGTGAAATATCTGTTCATGTCTTTTGCTCATTTTCTAAATGTTTGGGGTGTGTGTTTTTTTACTACATGTAACTATTTATTAAGTAATTTCAGCAAAGTGTTATGAACACCTTGAGTGGTTTCTCTAAGTAGTATCATTTTGTACTCCACCAAACATACCAATACACACACACACACACACACACACACACACACACACACACACAAACAACCCAAAATGTATCTCTAATCAGTGAGCCTCCTTTTCTTATAAGGATCTTAAATGGGCTCAGAGCAGTTGTCAAAACATATGCTGCTGAGCCTCTTAAATGTTGTAATCATGAATCTCTCTGTGAATCTGATGGGTATAAAAGACCCTCTTTCCACAAAACACACCATTTTATCTCAAATTTTACAGGATTCTTGGGGCCCTTGAAGTTAGCAATGAACTTCAGATTAAGAAAACCTAATTTAGCAGAATGCCTAAGTGGTTGACTAGACATGGCTTTGAAGAACTCTACATTTACTTGGAAAGTACAGCTTCAGAGCAAGTTTGAAACTCCCAACAATGATGTCAATCTCCAGTGAGTCAAAATTACCTTGGAGCTCATTAGCCAGATGCTTGGGCACACCTCCAGATCTGATTTGGTAAGTCTCACATGGAACCTGGAAGTCTGTATTTTACACAGCTCACAGGCTGGGGCTGGGGAGTCCAGCTGGATTCAACAACCTTTAGTATCCACCCTCCTTCCCTAATAGGCATTTTCCTTTTACTTAAAGGACTCAGGGAATGAGGTTATGTAATCTCCAGAGTGTAATTTCTTTTTCCGGGGGCGGGGGGGGGGGGGTAATTTCCCTTTAGACTCTGACCTAAATACGCTTGGGATGTCCCACATCTCCTATTCTCAGGACAAATGCATCTTTAAAGTGCCACCAAGGAAATTTTCAAATCCTTAAAGCTGTATGGAGGCAGGTCCCTAGGCCTCTCTATCCTAACTAAATTCCTGCAGGGTGCTTTCAACTTTCCCCAAATGTTCACTTTGCAAAGTTAGCATTTGGTTCCTCTCTGCTATAAGCTGTCCCGTAAAATCTCATCTATTGGTTTTAGAACACCATGCCCATAACTCCCAGGTTACCTGCAGAAATCAGTGGAGTGTGCTCCTCGGAGCAGCAGGGTACCCGGTTTACCTGGAGAGATTAACAGGTGCACTGTTTTACCTACACAGAACAGTGGGTGTACTGGCTTAGCATCCACAGTCATTGTGGGCTCTGAAGGCCTGATTCCAGCTGGTCTCAAATCCCAGCTCTGCCCTTAACTAGCTGGACATCCTTGAGTATGATTCTTAACCTCTCTAAACTCCACTTTCCCTAAGTGTAAAATGAGAAGAATAAAATAGCACCATCCTCAATCAGAAGTTGAGAAGATTGGATGGAACAATACCTGCACGATTCTTGGCAAACAAGGGCTGTTTGCTAAGCATTAGCTCCACTTCTTTTCCATGGATATTGATCCATATTAATGGTATCTTTCTACCTGGAGTGAGGTTGCCCTAAGCTCCATGTGGGTTAATCTACACCTCTTTCTTGCCCCACAAGGAGACCCTTTGCTTCACACACTGCTTTTTACTTCCCCGGTGCAGCAGGGTCCCCATAAGGCAACACTGGACCCTTCTCTCCCACCATGCTGGGCTCTGTACCACCCATGGCACCGATCGGTGGGACTCTTGGCAACTCAGCCTCTCCGGCTTCTATGAATGAATTCTCTACCAGGACAGAGAGCAGAGGTTGTTGGCTCAGAGCTGGGTGGCAAGGTGGTGTTTTTACACCTTGATCATGTCACTTCTCCAAACTGGCAACATCTGCTGCCCCCTTTGGCCCAAAGGGAGTAACTTCCTCTAACAGCAGCCGGAGCAGAATCTTGAGAGAAAGGAACCGGACTGTTCCAGAAAGCAGAGATTACTCACATGTGCAAATTCCCCAAGGACCACAGAACACTCCAGCCACAGCCCCCCTTTCATGTGTCACGCCCTGCTCAGCAATGTTATTCTCCTCGACTTCAATGCAGAATGTTTCCTCTCCTCTGCTCATGTGCATAGCTCTTTAGCTGGGTTTGTAATGTCACGGTGAATGTAAAGGACTTCTTTACATTCACCGTGACATCTCTCAGAAGGCAAACCCCAGAAGGTGGCTTGAGGTGTTAAAGGCTTGGACTCCAGTACCAGGTCGCCTAAGTCAAAACCTAGCTTTGCCCCTTTCTAGGTAGGTGACTTTGGGCAAATCACTTCACATCCCTGTGACTCAGTTTCCTCACCTATGGAACAGAAATGATAACAATACCTACCTTCATAGGGTTATTGTCAGGATTAAGTGATTAGTATGGGGAAGTACTTAGAACAGCACCCAGCATTGAAAAAAGCATGTGTGCATAGTAGCTTTAGTACTATTACAGTATTTGTTATCAGGAGTTGACACCCATAGGAAACTGTCAGTGATAACAAGAACAGTAATTGGACAGGCTCTCTGTGGCCCCATCACTGCCCCCCCCCGCCCCGCCCCACCAACACCCCGTGCTGCCGCAGCTGCTAGTTCAGGTTCATCTTATTATAGTTCAGCCATTCTGAAGACTCTGGGAAAATTATCTCCTCTCCCCACCCAGCTAATCCAAGGAATCTATCTTCAGTAAGCAGAGAGCTTAGGGTAGAATCATTTCTGCAGAGCCAGCTAGCCCTTATCTACATCATGCTCCCTAGCAACTCAAAGACCCAAAGGTTCTCTTCGCTCAGTTCCTCTGAGCTTTCTAGGTCCAACTTTGGTATTTTCCCAGGGACTAGGGCATGGTTTACTCCTGCCCATTAGCAGTTGCCCACTATAGGCACTTCTCTAGTTGCTGCTTCCGCCCCCGCCCCGTCCATGTTTGTTGTCGGCCCACAGAGTAGTGAAGAGTAGAAGTTCTGCAGTGAGACTGCTGAGGTTCAAATGCTGATTGTGTTGCTTCTTCTCTGTGCCTAAGTCTCCTCTGTAAAATGCATATAAATTATAGTGCCTGCACCATAGGGCTGTTAGGGAAATGAAATGCAAACAATGCAGGTAAAGCACAGTGCCTGGCACATAGGTGGGTACCTAACAAATGTTGGCACTTTTTAGTATTTCCTTTCTCCCGTCTCTACTTCGCCCTGTCTATATTTTTGTAGCATGGAAGCTCCTTGATTTTGGCCAATAGGAGGCAAGATCATCACTCCATAAACACTCCCCCCACCACCACACACACACACACACACACACACACACACACACACACACACACTGCCCAAGACAGCTTTGAGAGGCTGGATGACTCCATGCAGAGATGATGCTACATGGGGCTGCTAAGAGAACGTAGCACTCCCCTTTCTTCCCTCTTAGGTGACTGTGTGGAGCTGTGTTTCTGGGGCCATGGAGGGGAAGATGGTCTGTCTTGTGATAGAGTCTATATCTCGCATCCCCCTCACAAGAGTCCACAGTGCACCATGACTTAGATCAGCTGTTGTTTTCCAATTTCTTTAGTGGCCACCTGCTGTCTAAGCTAATTTAATAGCCTCCACAGCACTGGGGAGCCGGATGTTCGGATGTTAACAGAAGTGGGTGGGGGAGGCTCGGAGACAACCCAGTAAGGAATGTTAGCACTGATACAGCCATATATCCAGGCGGTGAGTAAAATAAGCCCATAGATTACAAACCCCAGAGGTTTTCTGCTAACACTGGATTAGCAAACATGCCCCATAGGGGAAATCTGCCTTTCCATGCTTTCCTATAAAGTGATCCATAACATCAGGAAGGAATTCAAAACACTGCTCTCTGTGCACTCATGGCCACAGCTCTGTGTTGCTGACTGGGAATTACAGAGTGTGGGGGAGGAGAGAGAGAGTGTGCATTAGCTTGATGTGTATGTTCATATGCTCCAGTTGGGAGGATTGGTGATGAGAAACAGGAATAAAAGATACATAAAAAATAGTAATTCTCCTTTCTAAGCCACACAGCATACCCAACACCAGTATCCCTTCCCATCACCAGCCCCTAGAGATATTTATCACTTGCCAATGCAGGAGTTATCTTGGGGGACAGAGAACAGATGAGGTGCAGGAAATTTAAAATGGCTGCCCTGGACATGAAAAACCTGCTCTGTCATTGACATGGATTCATTTCCATTTAATTCATCATTGGAACAAATATGCATCAGGCTTGGGCTCTATTTTATACTTCCCTGTGATTTTTCTAGAGAGTCTTTTAGATTCATGCATATTAGTCTTGGTTTTCCTATTGTGGGGAAGTATGTTCCAGTGGATCCCCTCTCCTTTCAGACTAGGGAAATTTAAACCTTGCTGCTCTATTCAGTCACGTCCTCCTCCCTGGGTCCCATGGCATCTTTCTCTTTTGGCCACTTGCTTACTTTGCTTGCTTGACTCTCTCTCACTAGTCAGACTATGCGTTCACGGGAGGCCAAGGCTATATCCCCTGATTCCCTCCCAGCATCGGCACAGGCCAGGACACTCAGTGGATGTTCAATGAATCCAGATCTCTTCCTGTGATAGGCCCCTTTCTGCTGTGTGCCAGGATGCTGTGGAACAAAGCTCTTAAGAGTCTTAGAAGCTCTGTTGTCAAGCCAAGAACATTTAAGAGGCACATCATTGAGATTCTTAGATGTCCTATTATCTACCTAAGGTCTACAGACACATCCTTAAGTACTTCTGAGTTTTTAACATCAGGTATAAAGTCATACCCTTGACTTTATTTTTACTTCAAGACAATGTTTTACAGCCCTGAATTTGTTTCTTTCCCCTAGAGCAGTGGTTCTGAACCTTTCTAATGCCGCGACCCTTTAATACAGTTCCTTCATGTTGTGGTGACCCCCAACCATAAAATTATTTTCGTTGCTACTCCATAATGTAATTTTGCTACTGTTAATGAATCGTAATGTAAATATCTGTGTTTTCCAATGGTCTTAAGCTCTACAAGAGCTCTCAACCTGGTCGTGACCCGCAGGTTGAGAACCACTAGCAGGGTCGCCTAAGACCATCGGAAAACACAGATATTTACATTACGATTCATTAACAGTAGCAAAATTACATTATGGAGTAGCAACGAAAATAATTTTATGGTTGGGGGTCACCACAACATGAGGAACTGTATTAAAGGGTCGCGGCATTAAAAAGGTTGAGAACCACTGCAGAGCCTTTATCACTTGGAGGTCCTTTTGCTGGCTTTTGCTTCATTCCCCTATATTTCTTCTAAATTCTGCTGAAAAACTTTACAGTACCCTTTAAATCTCATCTCTATCTCTACCTTATCACATATTGCTGAAGGAAACTAGCTGGCACTTTCAGTATTCATCCAGGATCCCCTTAACCAAATCTACCAGTTCATTAAGTGTATTTTCTATTTTCCAATTACTACAGACCATAGTGTTGCCAAACTTTTCACCATTAAGCATGAATTGCCTTTTCTTTGTCCTCTGATATCAACTTCCTAACAACCCTTCAAACCTTTACTACTAGTTTCCTTGAGACCCTTCAAATCTCTGACAATGTCAAAACCAATGTCACATGAGTCATAATGGATTGACTAAACAGATTAGACCTGATCCACTGTGGGAGAAACGAGTAAAATACAAGTCCAGAAAGTGATAACTAGAGGATCAGGGAGAAGTTCCTAACAGAAACTGCAAGAAGAAGCCACCAAAGAGGTCTGTGGAGGGCTACTGGCTCTATATCTGGAGGTGGGGCTGGAGTTGCTGTAGGTCAGCAGGGCCAGAAATCAGAAAAGCTGGACATGAAGTGGGGGGTGGGGGAGATTTGCACCCATAAGTCAAGCCTGAACTTACAGGACACATCAAACCCACTTGTGTCTTTCATCACATGTACCTCAAAGATGCAGTGCCCTCACCACAAAGATACAGGTACATCTGGCTCAGGACGCTGAAGGACCAGAGTCTGCAGGTGCTGGAAGATCTGAAGGCTCAGCAGCCGCCCTACCCCTGCCAGCAAGGTGAGCAGCAGGTCATGCTTTGTAAGCAAGCCTTGGAGTGGACTTTGATAGGAGCCTTTGCAGGGTTTAAGCAGAGGAGTGACAAGAAGCATTCACGTGTTGCACATAGACCAAAGAGACCAGTTGGAAGACCACTGCAATAATGTTGGGAAGAGAGGGCCCAAGTGCATGAGCTATAACAGCACACAGATCCCTACCTCGCCCTCCAGAGTACATATTGTTGATGCTTCAATACTGCCTTTCAGATCTCATGCAAATTTCTCTTACAGTTAACCTTAACCCACAATCATGCCAGGAAGATAAGCTGGGAACTACAGTTCTGATTTTGCTAAGTCAGCAAAGTACATAAACATCACAAAGGCTCTTAATTCATGGTCCCTATCTTAAAGAAAACACTTAATAAATGTAAAGTACTTATTTGTTTTCTAACTACCTCCTAGCCCAGTGGTCAGCAAACTGCGGCTCCTGAGCCACATGCGGCTCTTTGGCCCCTTGAGTGTGGCTCTTCCACAAAATACCATGGCCTGGGCGAGTCTATTTTGAAGAAGTGGCGTTAGAAGAGGTTTAAGTTTAAAAAATTTGGCTCTCAAAAGAAATTTCAATCGTTGTATTGTTGATATTTGGCTCTGTTGACTAATGAGTTTGCCGACCACTGTGCTAGCCCACTGTTAACACAGAGCAGGTGCTCCAATTTTGTTTGTTAAATAGAAACTTGGTTTATAACCCAGATTGATTGCTACACCTCTAAAACACTTCCCTGGACACAAATTGTCTTTTTCTCTGTAAAGAGATAAGAATCTTCTGCATCAACCTAATATTTGTTAATTTCCCTCTCTGTGGGATGGACAGTTTATTGCTTAAACTAAAGCCATCTATATGCAGAAAATAGCAGCATTAAAATTCATTTAAACTTAGCAATCAGAAGAAAGATGATCTCATGATGTTAGCATTTTCAGTGGGGCCTGAGTGAGAGGGCAGGATCCATGCTTGAACACTTTCTCTTCATTAGCACTTCAGTTCCTGCACTGGGCTCAGCGCCCCACCTCACTGACCCCACTCAGACAAGGGGAACTGAGTGATGAGGTGATAATGAGGAGAAAATGTTCTGCCCTGTTCTGGGTCTGGCTGGTATAAAGCAGGACCACAGAGATGAGACTGTACCTGGCTGTTTTAAAATCTTTTCTCATTTGGGAAGCAGCATGATGAAAATTCATCATCATAATAAAAAAGAGGAGGCTGCAGCAGCAATGAGCAAAAGTAAAAGTGTAGGCAAAAATGTGCTGGCCTGGGCTCACCAGATAAACTCAGATTCTTGTTATGATAAGTCTTACAGAAAATCCTAGCATTGCTCTCCACTGCTTAACAATACCAGCTATATGACTGTGGGAGGGAGGGAGAGAGGGAGGGGAAGGAGGGAGGGGAAGGAGGGAGGAAAGAAGGAAAGGGAGGGGAAGGGAAGGAGGGAGGGATAGATGAAAAGGGAGGGGAGGGGGGGGAGGGAGAGAGGGAGGGGAAGGAGGGAGGGGAAGGAGGGAGGAAAGAAGGAAAGGGAGGGGAAGGGAAGGAGGGAGGGATAGATGAAAAGGGAGGGGAGGGGGGGGAGGGAGAGAGGGAGGGAGAGAGGGAGGGAGATAACGGGGAAAGAGAGATCTTTTTAAGCCATAAAGAAGCCCCAATCTCATGTTATTTATTTAAGCTCTATTCCAAAATGTGATTTTTTTAATGAGAAAATTTATAATTTTTCTTTCAACAGTACTGATTCCCCAAGGTATGCAGAATGCCGACAATATGCAAATGCTTTCCTAGGCCCCAGACCCAGGCTAGAGAGGAAAGCAGCACATGAAAAAATAGCACTTGCTCTTTCCAAGGTGATTCCCCCTAACAATATAGGGGTTTGATCATGAAAAAAAAGTGGGAAACAAAATCTTGGTAAGCAAATAGCAATCTCTGCTACAGCCCTGAGAGACTCTTTCAGAAAGAGCCCTGGTGTGCTCCATCTACAGTCTCTAGGCCAATTTCTGGTTCTATTAAACCAAACTGCGGCTCACGAGCAACATGCGGCTCTTTGGCCCCTTGAGTGTGGCTCTTCCACAAAATACCATGGCCTGGGCGAGTCTATTATGAAGAAGTGGCGTTAGAAGAAGTTTAAGTTTAAAAAATTTGGCTCTCAAAAGAAATTTCAATCGTTGTATTGTTGATATTTGGCTCTGTTGACTAATGAGTTTGCCGACCACTGTTTTAGACCATGCTCTATCCCACCACATTTACTCACCCCTTATTACTCTTTCACTCTGTCCCACTGATCTGTATCCCCAACTTCCCTTTCTTTACTTCCAAGGTATTAATACCTTATTTGGCCTTTTAGCAATCAAATGAAGCAGAAACATTAACATGAACCAATTTTTAGATGAGGACCGAAGGCCCAGAAAAGATGAATTACTTGCCCAGGGTTACAACTTGTCATCCTATTTACAGCAAAATCAATACTACAGAAACCAGGACTTTGGAATCTTAAGACTTCTGTTCTTCCAATTTTCCCACCCACTCTGAGTCTACATGTGAAGGAACATGTTAAAGAAGGATAAACCTGTTTTTCTTACCCACAATTTAGCACTGAAGTGGGGCTTGAACATAATATTCCTCCAACACTATAAATGCATCTGTCTCAAGGTTTATAAGTTGCATTGCTATAGAGCTATGATCCTATGGATGGTCCACAAAGATACACCAATCTTGATTTTTGGTTTGATAGATAGTGTATCTACTGTGAGCAATACACTAATTAATTAATTGGATCTGTTGGCATTTATCATATCCAAGGCTCAATATCCATTGATAAAAGAAAAAACAAAATGATTAGGGCATGGTCCTATCTTCAAGAAGTTCACAATATAGTCAGGAAGATGTCTGAATGGACAAACTAATTCTTATACAAGTCTTGATAGAATAAACCCTCTCAACAGAAGAGAAGATTTCAGATGATGAAGCCAACATTGCTGCAGGGAGTTACTAGAAAAGTCTTAATTAAAGAAATGGAATCTGAATGGAGTCTTGAGTGATGGATAACATACTGGTAGACAGAGATGTAGGAAAGATTCCTGCAAACAGAAAGAATAACAAAATCAATGGCCAGAGTTTTTTTTAAAAAATCAAAGGGAAAGGAACACTGCAATTGATAGTGGTAATATCAATGTGACTGGACTAGGGGATGCCCAGATAGCTGGTAACACATTATTTCTGGGTGTGTTTGTAAGAGTATTTCTCAAAGAAATTCACATTTGAATTGGTCAGCTAAATGAAGATCACCCTCACCAAGGTAAGAGGTGCCATCCAATCCTGAAGTAGATCAGGATTTTCCATTGTACATAACAGAACCAACTCTAGCTAAAAGAAAGATCATTACAACTAATGTGAAACTCACAGAATTTTCAGAAACTCAGAGCCAGTGAATCAAGCTCAGCGACTCTACAGCCAAGAAGAAAATCCAAATGCCAATACCAGACCACTCATAGGCTAGTCTTATTGGCACTATGGATGCAGGACCACAAAAAACCTGTAGGACACAGACCATAGGACACTGAGCCAATTATGCCGATCCAGGATTTTACTGTTAGGAGCTTTGCTGCTACTCCTCCTGAAAGCCCAATCGTGGCTTGCCATTCTCTATGAAAAGGCAGGTTCTGAATGTGACCTTCCTCCTTCTGTGGCCCGTTTCCCTGGTGGAATCTGGCTCACCTATCTGGCCTTAGCTAGCCTCAAGGAGGGCTTGGAATGCAAGCTGTCTTGCCTGTAGTGTTGCAAGGTGAAAATCTCAATGATAAAAATCACCAAAATGGAAGATGATAGTCCAAAAAATGTAGGGCAGCATGATTATGACAAATACCCACTGCATAGCATGACCTGAAGACAAGCTCATCTAGTACCACCAGAAGGTTCTTGTTCAACATAAATTAAAGAAAGGAAGATATATATATATGACCTGAGTTTTCCATAGTTCTAATTTTTGGCTCTAAGAACCTGTTGAATTAAATGCCACAATTCATTCATTTGATCAATTATACAGGCATTTGCTATTGCCCATACCACATGTACTCCACAGTGCTGCTGGGAGCGACACTACCCTCCCTTTGTCAGTCTGCCTCAGTGACGTTACTCTCTCTTCCTTTTTTTCTTTCCCTCCCAAGCCTACATCTGTTCTTTTATTTTCCATTTGCAATCCACAAAGCTAGTATAATCTTTCAGAACTTGGCCTGAAGAGAAGAAAAAAGCATTTTTCCTATTAGCATATATGTCTCCTGGGCCAAAATCTTCAAATCATCTTCCACTTGCCAGAGTGAATCCAACTTTGACACCTGCCCACTCAAAACACCAGTAATAATCCCAACTCCCCTCAAAAGCTATAACTTTAATAATAATAATAATAAAAAACATAGTCACATGTCAGACACTAGTATTGCCAGAAGATGCAAACATACATGAATATCCTACTGCCGATAACTCATAAAATGAAATATCCAATAGCATCCTCCCCACCAGTTCCTCTAAGGAATTCCCTGGGGAACGAAGGAGGGGGCATCTAAATGCCCTCAACATTCTGGATGCAATGTACAGAGATTTTTGGTTGTCATGGTCAGCCTCCTTATCAACAGAGAGTAATTGGGACACACAGTTGGAGGATGGGTAATGAGGGGTCATTAGGAAAGGTATATATTTGAAGTCACACAAACTTGGGTTCCAGTCCTGGCTCTTTCTTTCATCAGCCTTGTGACATTAGACAATGACTTATTCTATCTGTCTCAGTTTCTGCCTCTGTAAAATGGGCATGAAATTCCTACCTCAAAGAGCTCTTGTGAGAATTAAAGAAATATATGCAATACATCTCATATAGCAGCAAATGGTAACTGAAAGGTTAAAGTCGGTGGTGTGTGGGCAGGCTAAATAGCCATCTCAGATGGTGATTAAAGAAAAATTGAATTTATTTAAGGAAAAGTTAATGGGTATATCCAAAGGGAAGGACTACATAGCACCAAAGGGGTATTGGGTCAATGATGGCAGTAAAAATATACTTAGGACAGTGAAACAAGGGCATAGAAGAAGCAACAGGAAGGCCTAAGCTGGACTGCTTTGGCTCAAATGAGAAGGCTAAAAGTCTAATTCCAATGTAACCCTGATGTTTGGGGGGACTAGCAATCTGAATCTGTGCCAGGAACCTAATGTACATTCTTGATAACCTATGATTAAGTCACTGCCCCTTTCTCCAGAATCTGGTCTTGCAAGACCTGTTACCTAAAAGCTCACATTTTACAGAGGCCATAAACCATGAACAATACACAATCCCCGGAGGGATTTATCAGCACTGGCGCCAGGCTAGGCCCTTAGATATGGTCTCAAGGCCCCCATCCCAACACATGGGGCTTTTTTGCAAAGCCCATGAAAGGTCTGGAAGTCCCATCCATATTTGGGGGACACAGAAACCAAAGGGGATAAAAGAAGAGCTTCCACCATATTGGTTTGCTCAGACTTTGGAGGCAACTCCTCTGAGACCACCGGCGTAATAAAGCTGTGTAACTCCATTTCTGTAAGCGTGGCTTGGGTTTCTTTGGTCTTCTACAACACTAGTACTGCTGTTAGTGCTGGTTACTATCACCATCACCTTTATTATTGAACCTAAGCTGTCCTATTAGCTCAAAGTCAAAAACAGAAAGAGTCCCTCATGCCCATGCTGAGAGTTCATCTCTAATAGATGGAAAAACCACTTCCTTGTCATTTAGATAATGGAAACATTCAAATTCTGTTGGACGTAATGGTTAGCCTGCAAGTGGAGATGACAGCTCCATTGGGGGAAAACAGAACTATCTCTTAGGAACCCTGTGTGGAGCTTAACCCCTTTTCACCCCCAGTAGTTGCCTCCCCATTTCTCCTAACCCAGACACTGGCTTCCTCGTTATAAGCAGCCTGGGAGGGAGGAGGAGGTTACTCTCCCTCTCGCAGAAAACAGTGACTGTATGCACTGCCCTGTAGAAAGTGAAACTGCATGGCTGGGAGAATCCCATCATCATTCCACCCCCTAATGAGAGAGATTGTTTGCAGGCAGATGAAATTAAATTGTAAGCTCTACTGACTTCAACAACAGGTGCCATTTGGGCAAACCCAAAGGGGGCTATTGAATTGTCAAAGAGATTTAACTCTTCCTGACACGTCAGCATTGGATAATAGCCTCCCACAAGTTTTGCTGCCAGAAATATCACCACTGGAGATCCATTCCACTGGGTTCTTGCCCTGAAATCCTTTTAAAATGTTGATCCTCAGGGAGAAGAAACAGACGACTCAATCATGCTAAGGTGCTGGAATCGAACCTTAGCTAAGGTGCTGGTCCCAATCCTGGCTGAGTTCCTTGGCCAAGATGCCTCATCTGGAAAATGGAGGAATGCTGCGAATTATAGCTACCTCCTAGGGTTTGGGGAAGATAAAATGAGAATTTATGCAGAAGACACTTAACACAGGACCTCACGGTATGAGCGTTTCACAAATCATTCATCATTTGAGGAATCTTTATTGAGCTTTCTCTCTGGCAAATACTAACGTGCTTGGAAAAACAGACCCCCACATCAGTGGCTCTGGGCTGGGGCTGCAAATATGCACTTTTAACAACCCTCCCAGTAACTTGTAGAGGAGGGTCAGAGCTTAATCCTCAGAACCTCACCCCCACCCCACCATGGGGCCAATCCCTGGGTCTAGCAGATAGGGATTCGATTCTTCCCACAGGAAGGGCCAGAGAGGGATGGATAAAGGGTAGAAGGAGTGAGTACTAAAAAAGTCAGGGAAAGAAATGATAAAATTCTCAGAGCCACACTTTTCACCAGACACCCTGGGTGAGGAGACCATTGAGGGTTAAGTTGGGTAAGAAAATGAGGGAACAAATAGCAGTCTATACAAAAGAAGGTGCTTTCAAAAAAAAATTATTGTGAATCCCAGACACCAGCCACAGGCCCTGAAATTCCAGTTTAAAGCAATTCAGTTCCTGTTTCCTTCAGCAGGCGATGAATTGCAGGCATTTGCACTTCTGTGGCGCTTTTCAAGCCAGAGCCACAGAGCCCTTTTCAAACACAAATCTGTTCAGCCTCACAACCTCTCCCAGAAATTTGGCAAAGGGACAGCAGGGATCACTTCCCTCCCTACCTCAAGGGAAGCATTTTGGGTGGTGGGAGGCCAGAGGTAGGAAGTAGAGGCTGTTTAACAGCCACTTAACCAGGTACCTTGACAGTTCAGAGAAGGAGCCTCCTGACATCAGCACCATTCCTGGGACACTTAGTCTGAGGCACGAAATTGCAAAAATACCTCGCTATCCACCTCTGCCCTTTTGGCTTTATTTTTTTCCTTGTTTAGCATGAATAGTGTCTTGTGATTGGTAGACACTAAGAGTGCCTACCCAGTGTCTTCCCTGTAACAAAACCCCAGCTTTTTCTAGGGTAAAACAGCCCCAAGGGGTAAAGCATGTTTCATTAAGGCAAATTAGCAATCTTCTTCCCATTTTCCCAGCCTTCCATGCAGCTATGAGTGATCATATAACTTCAGTTTGGCCAATTAGATGGAAGGGGAAATCAGCTGGATTTGGTCATAATTCTCTATGCTACAGTAACAAAGTAACTCTGCCTTGGTGACTTAATGCAAGAAAGATTATCTCACATTGTAACTGTAATTGTATGTAAGGGGCAGGAGGTGGAACTATTCCACACTCACCCAGGAATTCAGGCTGATGAAGTCTTCATTATGTTAGAATGGAACAATCTACACTGTGGTCTCCAGAGTCATCATGAAAGAGACAGAAAAGACAAGAGTTGTTGCCTATGCTAGGAAACGACACATGCCACTTTTTCTCACAGTCCATTGGCCACACACAGTCACGTGGTGCTAATCTAAGGGAGGCTTGAAAGTTCAGGGTTACACATAGAATGTTTGGTGACACTGTCTATGCCACAGACATGACTGCATGACAAAGATGACCTCTAATGCTACTGCTGCCAGAGGATTAGATTGGTGGGATTCCTCCATCACTAGTGTGAGTGGGGTGGCTCTTGTGATATCTTCAGAAAAGGAAATTTCTAAGACTCTCATGGGAGAATGGAATATTTTTTATTTACATAGAGTTCTATCCCTCTGGTTGCAAAGTTCCATTGTCCTTAAACCAAGGCTAAAAAATATCAATCTGGGGCTCCAACAGAGTCAAAAGCAGGGCCAGTGTCCAGAGCTTCCATTCCATGATGGAGCTGGGTCCGATGTAGCATCAGGCAAGATTCAGTCCATCAGTCCATTGTGTGGGTCCCACATGGCCATGAGCCATGCGGGCAAATGCAGGGGAGTGTGCCCTCTGCAACAGGGGTCCCAAGAGAGCAAGAGGGCCAAGAGAACAAGAGAGCAAGAAAGGGAACTCCCTTTGTGCAGGAGTTTAAATATCAAATCTTCCCAAGTTTGCAGTGGCCACACCTATTCTGGCCACTGACTTGTTCCCAGGTGTGACTGACTGGTAAGCATCTTCCATACCATCCAGACCTTACTGGGCATGCGTCTATTGTCCAGTCCCTTCGCCCTATCGATCTGTGGGGAACAGACATGGGAATGTTACACTAAAGCTTCCTGGCAAAGCTGTATAAATGGCGTGCCTGTATTATATAGTCTCCCTTTACTCCTTTCCCGTTAATAATAGCCAGGCTATTAATGGTATCATTACCTCACATACCTTTGTATCCTGGCTGGAAGTCCACTTTACAAATGGTAGTCTGAACTACCTCTCAATTGAAGCTAAAAGTGCCTAACCAGGCTAGCGTTGATGTCAGCTCAGCACCTGTATAGCTACAAGTAGCCTACGGCTGTGAAGATAATATTGGGAAGTATAAGAAGAATGTCACCACCAGCAATGTCACCACCTTTCTCTACTCAACAAGAGAGGCATATCATTTCCATGCCAGGCTCTGTGCTGGGCTCAGGAAGCCCAGAGTAAATAAAATGGGTCTAATATTCCTCAAAGATCTCAAGGAGTTTTTACAGAAATCAGGAAGAACTTTCAAATATTATCCTGTTGATGTTACACATTCTAAGCAAACACTGAAAATTAATTCCATCCACAGCACAACCTATGAGACCTGCACAAGAAGAATTCTAAGGAAAAATGGAATTAATGGCAACTTTAAAAGCTATTTCAAGAATTAAATCTTTAATGTAAAAAGGGACAATAAAATAGGAAATAACACCGGCATTTTTGTCATTGAATGTTTAGTGGTTTGGAATCATAAAACGTGAAGAAAAGCTCTTTATTTTTTTAATATATTTTTATTGATTTCAGAAAGGAAGGGAGAGGGGGAGAAAGAGAAACATCTGTGATGGGAGAGAATCACTGATTAGCTGCCTCCTGTGTGCCCCCTACTGGGATCAAGCTTACGTAGGTCAACCCTCAACCACTGAGCCATGCCAGCTGGGCAGAACATGAAGAAAAGCTCTTTAAATAAATTTGTAAAGTTTGCCTCCAACATGGGAACACATTAAAAAGCCCCACAGTACCCTGACTGGCCATAACCTCCTTCAGTCCTCAAAGATGCCCTCCTTGTGTGCTCCTGCCAATCATCTCAATCACTAATGGGTCCTCCCTAATCTGAGCTATAATTTGGTTTGAAAGGAATGTGAAGAACAATTAACCACTAGAGTATTGCATAACTTCAGAAATCTCTTGAGATGACATGTATGCAAATGATAGTGTCTATTATTGGTCTGATAACCATTCTTTAATTCCAACTTAAAAGAGGAGAGATTTCCAGACATTGTGATGTATTTGCGCCTATGAAATATTCAAACTAACTTTATATCACTTGGCTGGTAATTTATCTTCTCTGCCTGGAGCAGAAAGAGGTTTCAGAACAGCAATAATGGATCTATATCATTTTTCCCCCAAGTCGGTTTCTTTTGATTGGAGCATGGACATTCAAAACTATGTAGTCTCTATAGCAAGGAGTTGCTCTGGGCATGGAGCAGTTCAAGGATCCTAAGATGTAGGTAACCTCCTCCCCACCAATTGTTGTGTCTAGGTAAGAAGTTTAGTACACAAGGATGGAAGCTCATTCTTGATATCAATCGCATGCAGTGAGAGGAATGAGAGACAGTGGGAAAGAGATATGCAACAAGTGGCTGAGCTAATGGGACAGATGATGGGGAGCTAAAGAGAAAAAGAGAGAGAGCAGTAAGTTAACAGACCACACCTGCACTTTCGGAAGATGGAGTCCTCCTTGTTAAAGTTACTGCCAGGCATTTCCCATTCCTCATCACATTCCCCTGGACATCTCTGCTTTTCCCAGATTTGTTCTTGATGCCACTGCCTCCCAGAAACTGAGACTCCGCCAAAGCCAGACCCAAAAAAGCAAGAGAGTCATGTGGGACCTGGTGGGGATAATGCCTGTTTTATTCAAATAAGGAGGAAACTGATAACAAATGCCTGTGACAGTTAATGATGTGACTTTCATTTCGAACACATCATTGCTCAACATTGAATCCATCCATTTTGATAATAAACACCAGGACCACAGAACTCTTGCTTTTCACCCACAAATAAATAAATAATAGGGACCTGTTTTACATGCTGGGATGGGGGGAGGATGGCAACTCCCCTGCATGCCTTTTCGTCTTATGAACTCCATTCAGCCACATGGCCTCCCATTCGTCTCTCTGGAAATCCAATTTCCCTATTGCAGGTTCATCTGCCAGTTTTCTAATTTTCACATCAAACTGCATATTACTCATTGTCAGGCTGGTTGTTCTGGAAGAATCGTTAGTCTTAAACCCTTTACTATTATTTTCAGTCCAGCCACAAGACTGGCATCCAGCCAGGCATCACATTTTCCAAACCACCCCCCAAGCGCTCAAAATTTCAAACCTGCATTCTCTTGGCCCAGGCAAGGGCCAATGAGAATAATACTGTCTGAAAGATAAATCCAAATTCTTTAATGCAGCAAAATGCTCCCTCCCAGCACACTCGGTATTGTGTGACTCATTCTCCATCCCCAGCACTTAGCACACAATAGACCCTTAATAAATCATTGATTTAAAAGGGAATAAGTGAATGGTATGTTATATATATATATGCACACTTCTGCAAGATTACAGATATAGGTTACACATATATCACAATTGAATTTTATTGCATCTAGTATAAATTTTTATTTAACACATTTATGCCAATGAAAATATCTTTTTATTTCAGAAGGATCACTAATTATGCTTTAAATGGTGGTTTTAATTGATATAATTAATTTTAATTTGTCATAAAGTTGGTCTGTATCAAGTGACCAGGCTCAGATCTTCCCCAGATCTGCAGCCTCCAAATCTGTATATTGGGTCCTAAGGTCCTTGTTCACACCCACATTCCCAAGTTGTCAGGATGTTGGAAGTGCTAGCTTGCATTTCCCCTTTAGACATCCTGGAAAGGGATGTCTCGGGGTCACTGCAGCCAGAGAGTAAATAGGTTCTGCTGGAAATGCACACCCTGGCTGCATGCAGAGGGTGGGCAGGCAGCTGTAAGAACCTACCTTTCGAGAAGTCGTGCTGCATGGACATTTACCCTGTTACTGGAAACATCCCCAGACTGTTCTAGGTGCTCCCCAGGTAAAAGCTCCAAAAGACCAGAGGAAATGTTGCCTTTCCCTTACAGTTTTCTGGGGAGATGAACTATATAGGAAGTGCTTTATTCCTTACTACAATCAAACCTCAAAAGCCTAACGTTCACAGCAAGTAAACGAAATTCTTAACTCTGAATGTCATACTGGAGGGGGACAAATACTACCAAGGACAGTCACTGAAATATGGCTGGTGGAGTAGATAAAAGTATTATATCAGTATTAACCTTACTAAAGATGAAAAGTGTACTTTGTTATAAAAAGAGACAATTCCGATTTTTAGGAAGCCTGCACATGTGCATGAACGGAGCTTTGATGTATGTAGCTAAGCCTCAAATGATTAAAAATATTATCCTATATAATAAAGAGCTAATATGCTAATTAGACCGAACAGTGGAATGACCTCCTGGATGTCCTTCTGGACGTCCTTCCGGACGAAGTTGGGGCTGCGAGAGCTGAGCCCCTTGCATGAATTTCGTGCATCAGGCCTCTAGTATATAATAAATATGAAACATTAAATATAAATAGAGAGAGAGTGAGCACATAAAATAAAGTAAATGGTGTAAAATGTTAAACAAGAGTTGAATCTGGTGAAGTTCATGTAATATCTTTGTATTATTCTTAGTCTTGAAACTTTTCTATAAATTTTAAGTTATATCTAAGGTAAAAGTTTAAAGTGAGTATTTTAAGACCACTGGCATAAATGAAACCAGGCTGGACCTTTTAAATATGATCAGGCTAAGGCCAGGGACTGGGATCATTAAGGGGTCCTACCAGAGCAGGAGTTTGCAAACTTTGTAGAAGGCCAGAGAGCAAATACTTAGCTCTGCCGTTGTAGTGTTAAGCAGCCATAGACAATATGTAAATGAATGGACCTGTGTTCCAATAAAACTTTATTTATAAAAACAGGCTGGATTTGGCCCAGGGGGCATAGTTTCCCAACCCCTGAACTAAATAATTGGGCCTTTGGGATCTAATTTACTCCCATTCCACTGGGGTTCCCACCTTTCTCCCTGTGGCAGGCTTCATCTTTAACATCTGCCACCCTCACTACCATCTGAATACAGTGATTGACATCAATAATCTCCACTTTCTTCAGGAGAAACTGCAGAGGGAAGCCCTCTCATCGCCGGCTACCACAGGACAGCTGGGAGAACACAGATGACAGCTTTCACATTCAGCAGGAGACAGACAAGAATGTCATTACAAATGCCAGTCTGGATATGAAGGGGCAAAAGTTCCCCTTCCATACACAGGCAGGGGAAGCTTGCTCCTCATAAATCACAACCCCAAACTGTATAGTGAATGTTTTGCTTTACTTAAAATGTTTCTACTTGGATACACTGTCCTACTTGGAAATGACCACATGTGATGGGTGCCACCAGATCAAGACATGGAGGGTACAAGAAGCAACGAGAGGTGGGTAAGGTGGGGAGGGGAGAAGGGAAAGAACTTGGCGCAGCGCATTTAAAATTCCTTTTGCTGCTGCAGCAGTTGTCACTGGGCTGTTACCCTCACGTTCCCCTGCTGGTCCCCTTGGTACGCTCACAGTCATCCGGCTTCTGCCCTGTCTCATTACACACCCTATGCTGTGTTATGAGTTCCTGTGGAGAAGACAAGGCACCTGCCCCACCACAGGCTGCCAGAAGCCCCCAGAGAGGGACATGGACTTGCTGGCGCTCAGCCAAATCCCCCTGCTAACTCGGAGCCTCCACTCACCCCCAGCCCAGCTGTTGGTGCTGTCCCAGAGCACTCCTTCAAGCTAATGGTGCCTGCCCAGGACCCCAGGACATGTGGCTTCTTGAGAGGCAATTTTACTTGGAAGGTAATGAATCCCCAGGCAATGCAAAGAAGCAAACAAACAAAACATCTGGAGCATCTAGTGTGGCTGACTTTGGAAGTGAGTGGAAGACAGTGGAAGCAGGAAGGCAGAAGTCAGACGCTTGGCAGTTCTCTCTAACCAGGTCCCCTCACTCTTTTTCACCTTTATCTTTCTGGTTCTACCCAGAAGAATTCACCTACCATGGGTTTGGCAGACACTGAGGTGAGTAAGACAGTTGCAGCCCTGCCCATGAAACTTACCTCTGGTGGGGGTAAGTTCCAAACAGTGGACAGGCAATTACATTAGAGTGAGCAGCGGTTTTCAGACGGAGTGAGCACCACAACCATCTGAAGGGCTATACAGCACAGATTTGAGGTCCCCACCTCAAAGTTTCTGATTCAGGGCTTGTGATTGGGGCCTGAAAATCTGTGTTTCTAACAAATGTCCAGGTAATGCTGATGCTACCCAAGGACCAGGCCTTGAGGACCACTGCACTATATGTAGCATGATTAGTGTGTGAACATAAAAGCAAAGGGTGTAGTGGGAGCTTATAAAGGGGGACTCTACCAAGACTCCGGTCAGGGAAAGCTTATTGTGGGAGTAAGCCAGGTGAAATGTGTTCCAGGCAGAGACAAGCACATGCAAAGCAATGACAGCAGGACTGGGATTCAGAGACCAACAGGGGCCATGGTGAGAACAGTGTTGAGAAAACAATACCTTCTTCTATGGCAGTGGTCGGCAAACTCATTAGTCAACAGAGCCAAATATCAACAGTACAACGACTGAAATTTCTTTTGAGAGCCAAATTTTTTAAACTTAAACTTCTAACGCCACTTCTTCAAATAGACTCGCCCAGGCCGTGGTATTTTGTGGAAGAGCCACACTCAGGGGGCCAAAGAGCCGCATGTAGCTCGCGAGCCGCGGTTTGCCGACCACTGTTCTATGGGATTTCCCCAAGAATCCAGTGGAAGCACATTGTAAAAGCAGGAAAAGAAAATGTTCATTCTATATAAGCATAAAGGTATCTTTGCAAAACAAAACACCTCACATGGGGGAGTGTGCTTTTGTATTTCCTCCTAAGCTTCAAAATGAGGCACCTCATTTCCCTCCCTCCGAAAATGAGCCAGGCTAGTGTCTCACTTCTAACAAATACAAAATGATGCTATGTGACTTCTGAGCTTAGAGCAGAGAAAGAATTGCTTCTTCCTGGGTCTCTCCCTTGCATCACTCATCCTGCGGAAAGCCAGCTGCCATATTGTGAGGACACTCAACATATGGAGAGGCCCCCATTGGAGGCCTCCCACCAACAACCAGCCCCAACCTGCTAGCCATGTGTGTGGTCACACTGAAAGTGATCCTCTAGCAGCTAGCTAGAATCTAGCTCCAGTCAAACCTTCTCATGATGGCAGCCCTTCATGAGAGATGCAAGTCAGAACTAAGATACTCCCCAATTCCTGACCCACACAAATGTACAGATAACAAATGTTTAAGGCTGTTTTAAGTCACTCAGTTTGGCGAAGCATGAAGCAATAGATAACTAATAAAGACAACATTTATGGTTACATCAAAAATATCAAGAATCTAGGAATCAATCTAACAAAACCTACCTAAGAACTATGCAGGGAAAATCATAAGAGATGCTAAAGAAAACCTAAATGAAAATTAAGCCTTAATATCATCAAGACGTTGATTCTTCCCAAAGTGGTCTATAGATTTAATACAGTTCCAGCCAAAAGCCCAGCAAGGTTTTATCATGGAACTTGATAAGCTGGTTGTAATGTTTATATGGGAAAATAAAGCCCCAGAGTAATCAGAACCTTTGTGAAGAAAAAAAAAAAAAGTCAAAGAGAGCTTATCCTAGTAAGAGATAGTTGGGTTAATGCTAGTATAATTTGAGTGCACCTCAAAGCATCTACCAGAAATCCCATGCTCTTTCTACAGAAGGTAAATCTGGAAGGAGCTAGCCTTCGTAGCTGGTGGCAGCCATTTATTTTGTGACTGAGAAGAGAATCTGACTGAGAATGCCCTCAACAGAGGAGAATGTGAGTCCACAGATGAGAAAGAAGAGGGGTCATTATGAACTAGAACTGCTCCTAAAGCCAGTCTACTTCCAGATTTCCAGTTAAACAAACAAACAAACAAACAAATCCCTTGTGAGTAAGCAAGCTTCTTTTCATTATGTAAATGATTATTTTTAAAATTATATGTATTCGGTAACAATGTTTTAACAGGTTTCAAGTGTACATTTCTATGCTACATGATCTGTGTATTGCGTTGTGTGCCTACCATCCGAAGTCAAATTATCTTCTGTCACTATATATTTGGCCCCCTTTACCTTTGACTAGCCCCTGAATCCCTTCCTTCTGGTAACAACCATACTGTTGTCTATGCCTATGAGTTTCAGTTTTACATCCCATATATGAGTAAAATCATATGGGTCTCAGCTTTTTCTAACTGACTTATTTTGCTTGGCATAAATTCTCAATAATGACACTTAATAATAAAAATTAACCATGCAGTAACTTTATGCCAGATTATTAACTTAATGCTGGTCAAACTGGACTTCCATTTGGGTAAGCAAGTTTGGATAGTCTCCCAATAGCTGCAACAGGTACGGTTCTGACTGATAACCACCTTCTTGTCAAATAACGTGAAATTTCACCATTAGAGACTCATTTCTTAGCATTTCTACCTCTTCACACTTAGTCATCTAAGGCAGGGGTCAGCAAACTACTCTCTCTGGGCCAAATCTGGCCCACCATCTACTTTTGCAAATAAGGTTTTATTGGAACACAGCCACACTCATTCATTTACATACTGCCTATGGCTGCTAAAATGGCAATTTAGCAGTTGTGACACAGATCATATGGCATGCAAATGATTATCTGGCCCTTTACTGAAAAATTTTGTATTATCTGGCCCTTTACCGAAAAATTCTGCAGGCCCGAGTCTAAGTTCTTCTGAAGTTCTGTTCAACACAGCACAGTAGTCCCCCCTTATATGTGACGCAAAACCCCCAGTGAAGCCTGAAACTGTGGATATTACCAAACCCTATATAACCTTTTTCCCCTATATTTGTATACCTATACTAAAGTTTAACTTATAATTTATGCACAATAAGAGATGAGCAATAACTACGAATTTGATAGAACAATTACAACAGTGTACCAGAATAAAAGTTATGTGGATGTACTCACTGGTTTCAGGGGACCCCTTCTGAAGTCTTCCTAGAGGCTCCGTGCTTCCTGGAGCAACACACTGCGTCCATTGGGACATGATTTCCATTCATGTCTCCCACCCACAAATTCCACGGCTTTCCACCTCAACTAAGCACTATCACATACTGGGACCATAACTTTTGCAGTTTGCACCCACAAAACTAGCAGGAGTTTCTTTTTCCTTCTTCACAATTTCACAGGTAGAAGTTTCGTTCTTACCGTAGATCGTGGCGACCTCAGGATATGATCCTTTTCCTTCCTTATTAATCAAGGACTTTCACCGTTTCCCGTTAAGGAAGGACTTCGTGGCTTCTCTTTGGCTTTGGAATTGCCATACCACGTTGCTCTGACGCTTTGGGTCCTTACTTAGGAAAACAAGGGTGGCTTGAACCCAAGCACTGCCGCACGGCGAGAGCCGACAGGTGCCTAAGCAGCGTGGAGACGCTGGATGAGGGCGTGGTTCACGTCCTGAGCGGGAGCCAGGAAGTCTCGCGAAATTTCATCACGCTGCTCAGAACAGCGCAATTTCAGACTTACTGTGTACTTTGGGAATTTTCCATTTCATGTTTTCAGGCCACAGTTGGCCATGGGTAACCGAAACTATGGGAAGCAAAAATACAGATAAGGGGAGACTACTGTACCTCAGAATTGTCCTGCCTATTTAAGTGTAGCCTTCCCAGTCCCACGTTCTGAAGAGCAGGAGGCCGGTAAAACGCGGACAAAAATTGGTTCCTGAGGGGGGCACTATGGAACCATCTCTTGTGATCTTTGAAAACGAGTGCCCAGCCCTAGCTGGTCTGGCCCAGAGAATAGAGCATAGGCCTGTGGACTGAAGGGTCCGTGTTCAGTTCAGGTCAAGGCACATACCCTGGCTGTGGACTTGATCCCCAGGAGGCGGCGTGCAGGAGGCAGCTGGTCAGTGATTCTCATCATTGATGTTTCTCTTCCTCTCCCCCTCTCTCTTCCTCTCTGAAATCAATAAAAATATATTTAAAAAAGAAAATGAGTGCCCATTAGTGTGGGCTCATTCAACAGTTGTCCTTCCTTTCAGGTTGGACTTCTTTAGACAAAAGTCTCTGATCTGTGTCCCTGGATCCCCAGCACCCCCTGCAGCCTGCCCGCCTCCACCCCAATCTATTCCTAATTAGCCGCCACTGCTCGTTCCCCCCCCCCCCCCCCCCGCAGCCTAACGCAGGTGGCAGGGAAGGGTACCAACAGGACTGAGAAAGCAATTTGTCAGCCTTTCTATTTATCCCACTGGGAGCTGCCCAGAGCTGAGGGGAAGGCTGCTCGGCACAATGTCACTTAGGAAGGACCAGACCCAGCTCCAAGATCAAATCGCCCATTCTGATCGCCTGATACAGAGCCGCGGGAGGAAGCCGGTGTCTGGGTGAGTGAGACAGCGGTGCCCCCGCAGGCCATCTCCCCAGGGTAGAGATGGTGGGCACTCATGAACAACCCACAGGGGAAGACTTTTTCCCCCCTAAGCTGAGTCAGCACCCCCAGCCGTCTCCCCTCCTCCAGCACTTACCACAGGCTCTTAAATCTGACAAGATGGGGGAATTTCATGTTTTCTAAATGGGCTTTTATATACAGAAAAAGATATTCAGAAGTTACTTTGGTTTGTTAAGAATAATATTAATTTTATTCAAGTAAATTAAACTTAATTCTTCCTTAAGCTTTTGCATTCAACTTTATTATTTTATGTATTATTCTAGTAAATCTGATCATCACTTTTAGGGGCCTTTAGTTAAAACTGGTCCCATTTACAAAATTAATTAAGCATTAAACATTTAAAATTGTATTTATAAATTTAATATATTCTAGTTTATCTTGTTAAATTATTTTTTTTTTGTTAAAGTAACTCATGCACATAATTCATAGCCAAATAGTACAAAAGCCTTATAACAAAAAAAAAATGTAGTTTCCTGCCCTTGCCAGGTGGCTCAGTTGGTTGGAGCATCCTCCCATGCACCAGAGGCTGTGGGTTTGATTCCTGCTCAGGGCACATATGTAGGTTGTGGGTTCAATTCCCGGTAGGGGTGTGTACAGGAGACAATTGGTCGATGTATCTCTCTCACATCGATGTTTCTCTCTCCCTCTCCTTACTCTCTCTGTCTCTCTCTTTCTCCCTCCCCTCACTCTTCTTCCTTCCCCAAAAGTCAATTTTTAAAAATGTAATTTCCTTGCCTCACTGCTCACACTACCTGCACTCTGTTTTTCTAGACATTTCTTTTGAAATATACACTCCTCCACATTTCTAAATAATATGCATATACTGCTAACTTTTGGTCACTCAATTTGACTTATTTCTTCTGACCTATAATAACAGAAAGGGGTTTTGCTCTCATGCCACCTTCCTCTTTGCTTCTCCAGATCATTGTCTCACTACAGTTATATCAAGATCTTTGGTTGAAGCAATTCTCAGTGGTCACATTATGTGTTTATGAGGTAAACGTTAGTCTCAGCTGTGCATATAAGACACTATGATTCTGTTTTATTTCTTATTTTTTGTTTTCCCTGAAGTTAACAATTGCTTGCTTTTTAAAAATTTGCTTATAGGTTTTTGTTTGTTTGTACATTTTGCTTTTTCTTCCAAAACTCAGTACAACATTTCATAAATGTTATAACGTCAGGATCTAACACAGCGTTTTCCCTCTTGGAGGCCTCCCTCCTGGAGAATCCTATTCTCTGGCTCCCGGGCTGGTCTAGGCCTGCTGCAGACTGTCGCCGTGATTCTCTGTACTGTCATTCCAAGAATTCCGTGTCTTCTGATGAGTAAGATCCCTATTTCCTTGGATCTCATGTCGCCCTCCTTCTTGGTTTACTCCCCTATTTTGTGGGAGCACATCCTCCAGTCGGTTAAGGTGGGGATGATGGCCAATATGGTGCTGACAATCCGTCCACCCCTTGAATCTCACTGCAGGGCACCCAACACCTCCCTTCACCACACAGTCCTGGAGATTCCTTGCACCTGTGCCTTATGCTACACTCCAGTTTTCTTAACCCTGTATAATTTATATAATAGAATACTTCAGACTTATCTCCTATTTAAATCCTAACCATTCTCAAATGTCCAACATTCTATCTAACACAGAGCCAAGTGGCCCACTTTCTCACCCTAAAAGAAAATCAGAATATAGAAACTCAACATTTTCAGTGTTTCGTTACAGGATGGACTGTTAATTTCCTGTTTTGGTGATATACATCCCCTACTTCCCAAGAATGTATGCATGGTAGCTAAATCTTTCGATATTCCTGTGTCTGGAAATATTCTTTCTACCCTCACATTTAATTACCATTTGTCTGGGTAGAAAATTCTAAATTAAAAACTGTTTTTCCTCCAAATTTTGAAGTCATTGTTCAGTTGTCTCTAGTTTCTATTATGGCTGTTGCAAAGTTTCATCCAGTTTCAACTATTAATATTTGAGCCTTTTTATATTTGTTAGTAGCTATGTAACCCCACAATGATGATATTCTATATTCTGTGCTCGATATGGACTCTTATCATCCATTATGCTGGGAACATGATGAGCCCTTTAAATCCAGAAATTCCTGTCCTACAACTCTAGGAAGTGTTCATAATCATTTCTTTGATGATTAATTCAGCTATTTTTTTCCTTTCTGTTTCTTTCTAGAACTTCTGGTATTTGGATGTTAGTTGTCCTAAGTTGGTCATCTAATGTTTTTCTTTTATCCTTTTTTTTTTTTTGTCTCTATTATTTTGCAGATTATCTGGAGGAATTCCTCACCTTTGTTTCTTTTTTTTTTATTTCTTTCACTTGTGCTATCCTGTTTTTCATTTCCTAAGTCTTCCTTTTATTCCGCCTTGTTCTTGTTTCATGGATGTAATATCTGTGCTTATTTTTGCTTTTGCAAGAATCACATTATTTATGTTTCCTTCCCCTATGTGGTCTCCGCTTCTTCCCACTCACTGGTTTGTCTTGGTTTCTATCATCCATAGTAGAGCCTTTTTTCAGATGTCTAGCAAACCCTCTTTGACAGACAGAAGCTTAGCTCTCGGTGCCTGTTGGAACGGAATGGGAAGAATGACTTGGTGGAGGTGGGAGCGGGAGTTCTGTGGAGGTCTCAGCACTTTGCATGCCATGTGCCTACATTCATTTATTTACTCTAATTTCTTTGGCACAGTGCTCACGCTGTCACCTGTGCCTTCGTACCCTCCAGTCCAGAATCCCTCTGTTTGATTCTGCTTAGAGAGGAAACGTCCATGTTTATTCTGCCAAGGATAGAGAGAGGCACTCAGATGGAGGTTTGCAATGGGGGATGTGATCTAGGGCTCTAACTACTTTTAACCAATGATCCTTTTTGACCACTACCTTCACATTCTTCCCCAGTTTCTGCGCTGAGTCTTTTGAGGGTGCTATGGTTTAGATCAGGATATTCTTGACTTTCTCCATTTCAGGCTTAACATTCCAGCTTAAGTTTTCTTGCATCTGCTAAGTAAATTAACAGTCATCCATCTGCTATTCAGCTTCCAAAATTTATTGCCTTTGTCTCCTTGCCTTTTCTCTCCATCTTTATGGGCTTCTGTCTTCAAAAAAAAAAAAATCCCTTTGCTATTGCTTTTCTGAGGTTTCAAGAGAGAGGCAAGTGATGTGGATGTTAAATCTACCTTCATTACCATATTTTAGCCTTTTGAAGCATACCAATTGTCTGATTTAGCTTATAAAACCTAGTACTTAACCCTTGTAAAGCTATCAATTAAACTTATAAATTCAGTAAATCTTAATTTTTACATGTTCCAATACTATTTATAAAGTAACTTCAACTTAATATCACAAATTTAAATAAACTGAAGTACACCTATGAAATTAGAATTACCAGACATGCCTTTATTCTAACAGGCTAAATTATTTTTAACCTTTGGAAATGATCAATTATTAACAGATTCCTTAATGCAAAAATATATTAATAATGTGTTTTTAGTTTTCTTTCAAAATTATGATCAGAATCATATATCTGAGGTTAAAAGATGAAAACTATATAATCCCGAACAATTTTGGGATTGTCTCCCCAAATATTTTTGGGGTTGCGGTGTCCCTTCTTGCTGTGATTTATTAACTACAGAAGATGTTCCTTGTGGGACGATGACTGAGTTTTTGCCACAGCACTGATGGGACACATGGATTCCCATGTGTTTATGAGAGGGAGCATTTCTCAATTCTCTCATCTCTTCAGGCAAATTTGCCACATCTATCCACGCTGCTATACTGATTGAATTTTGCATTTCTTTGGCTTCTAAAAGATTTAGATCGTTTTTATGTGTACCCCTAAAAATCTTTGAACCAGAGGAAATCCTATAATCATTTCATCATCTCCCATTTAGGACAATGTTTCTTTTAGGAAATAAAATAACTTACAATTACCCTCTTGAAATCCTTCTTGGCCACAACTTCTAGGGTTAGTCCATGGACATAATCAAAGACAAAAACTAGAGAAGACAAAGGAAAAACTAAGGTTCAATATAAAGCAAAGTGTGTGAGGAGATTTGATCTCTGCCGCCTCCTTTCACACAATCTCAGGGGGTTCTGTTACCAAATGTAAAATGTGCTGTGCTCGCTTCGGCAGCACATATACTAAAATTGGAACGATACAGAGAAGGTTAGCATTGCCCCTGAGCAAGGATGACACACAAATTTGTGAAGCACTCCATATTTTAAAAAATGAATGAATAATAAATAAATAAAACATGCTTGGCGGGGCTATGAATCCACTGGGGCTTCCCCTTGGAGGAAGGTGGGAGCACATGAAGGGAGGAGAATGTGCTCATCTAATTGTGGGGCTGTGACTCAATATAGACCAAAAGTGCTCATGCCAAACAGGGAAAACGGAGGCTACCTCTAATGTCATCTTCATGTGAGCCTCAAGGTGAGGGGGAAGGCTCAATAGAAAGTAGCTTTACAGATGGCCAAAGAAGTCAGAGAAGAGCCAGGCTGCCAAGACTGATTTTGGACACTAAGAATGTGCTAGTGATGTTCGCTGGGAAGACTGAGGCCATAGGGGACACTGGCACCACCTGGTCTAAGGATTGCTGAAGAAAAATCTGGCAAAACTAGCTCAGTCTCTCCACTACATGTCAATTTATGGTGTTACTCAGAGTTATGACTATGAAACTCGCAAGCCCCCAATCAGTTCCACTGAGGACAACTGAGTCCTAGTGACAGTGTTTATGTCCATTTATGTCCGCTCCCCTTCTAAGGACCCAGCAACTGCCTCTGTATATTATTTTCTTTTTTGCTCTCTCATCAATTTAACTTATCCCAACTTCAGCTGATTAATGACCTGTCTTGGCTTGTAAGATGCATACTTTCAGCCTTAGATCGTCTTCATTTCTGCTCTGCTCTTTCCTATTAGGACAGAGTCTCTAGCACTTCACGGGCCACTGGCCAGCAAATGTTTACTTGCCCTTGGGTCAGGTCCCCACTCCTGGCCAATCAGGTGTAGCTGGGGTAGCAGCATTAGACATGGTACTAAGGTATGGATATGAGAGATATTCCTGGACCCCTGGCCTAAAGGCCTAGGAGGAAAAACTCATTTCCTTGCCTTCTCTCCTTTTCATCAAGAAGAGTACTCAAAGGCTGAGAGATCACTGGGAGTACCTCTAGGGAACCAGAAACAAAGGCTTTATCTGCTTTTGATTAGGACTATGGAGAAACATTTGGGGTTCAAGGCTTGGGAAGAGATCTCTTCTGGGATCTTAAAACACTTGGTTAATCAGAAATTTTAGTCAATGACAAAATTTGTTGCTACTCTTATGTGTGAGGTCTTGGGCATTTTCTGCTTAGAATGACTCTGAAAATCCTATAGTAATGAGGATAGGCCAGAGGATGGGGGCGGAAGCTACCTGTCTTAAAGCTTATTTCAGTTTTAAAGGAGAGAGAAAAAGGACCTTCAGGCTTCACTCTAAATTAATTTAAGCAAACCTCCCATCATGGGAGGTAGCAGGATTCAGGCCAGAAGTTACCATAGTTAACAACTGAGTCATTGCCTGAGACATTCTGTGGTGGGCTTTCTGGAAAGCGAGTAGGTAAGCAATGAAGTTCATCACTGTGATGGACAAGAAGGAAAGTTTTGACCAAGATAAATACCACAAATCTATGACTAGAAAATCTGCTCTCTCCCATTGGAGCTAAAAGATGGCATGCTGAGATTGGAGCTCGTGCCCCCAAGTCTCTGGGCCAAGGTAAAGAAGTTCTGGCTCTGGCCCTTGGCCGAGGGTGAACACACAGCTTCTGACCCGCTCCCCTGCCACTTTCTTCCCTCCAGCAGACCCTGGAGCTCATGCTGTTGGCTCCCAGGGCTTCAGTCATTCTTTTGCCTGGGTTTCTACTAATCCCAGCTAGAGAAATATAGAGGATAGGATTTCCTCCCTCGTCTTCCTGCCCACCCAGTCCATCTTACTGCTAAAACCCATAATAAAACAGATAAGGGTCTAGAAGTCTTAAAAGATTTAATATATTAATGATGGGTCTTTATTGAGATGTGAATGGCACTGGTTGGCTTGTCCTTCATGAACTCACCACACTGCACTCTCTTGGGAGCCAGTGACTCCCTCCTGCCCACCATCAGGAAAGGACACTTGAGATTAAACATAGACCCCTTTGTCCCTGAAGGCTTGGGGGCCTTTATTTACATCCTAGTGATCTCCCTCCCCTCAAAAAAGAATAAGAAAAACAATAATAATGAAGAGGAAGAGAGGCAGTACTATGTACTAAAGGCTTACTCTCAGGCAGGTGCTGCACCAAGCTTCAACATACATATTTTATTTAATCCTCACACAGCCCGATGAAATAGATAGTATCTCTATTTTAAAGGGACACAGAGATGCTAATAACTTTGCCTAAAGGCTACAAAGCAAGTAAAGAGAAGAGCTAAAATTCAGTCTAAGCTTTATATGACTCCAAAATACTTGCATTTTTAAAAAATAATATATTATTAAAATATCTATGCCTTGAGGAAAGGATAAAGAAAACAATGAGAAACCACACGTAATTCCATTGCTGGGATATAATCACTATCAACATTTGGTACATTTCTTTGTAGACCTTTTTCTCCTAAGCATCCACACAGATACATGCATACACCAAGCACATATTAGTTCATATATCAAATAAGTTTTTAGCATCTGCTGTGTTGCAGGTCCTGTTCTACATATTGGAGTGTTCCAAGTCCCCATCCTGGAGGAGCTTACAAATCTATAATAATAAAAGCATAATATGCTAATTAGACCAGACGTCCTTCCAGACGACCTTCTGTACAAAGCCAGGGCTATGAGGGAAGCCCGGGTCCCAGGTACTAGAGGGAAGCTGATGCCAGCAGCCGGGGAAAGGAAGACCTACTCTTGCACAAATTTCATGCATTGGGCCTCTAGTCAGAAAATAAACATATAAGTGAATAGATTTATGCTATAATGTGGGCCAGCATGCATCCATCTACAGCTATGGATACTGTATCTGCCATTTCTGGAACTCAAGCACTAAAAAATTTGGAGAGTGCCATGGGTGTAGCCTCCAGTCCTGGAAATTTTTAAAAACATTTTGGCCTAGTTTTATGTTAAATGTTTTTCTTTAAAAAAGAGATTAAAAAAAGAAAAAAGAATTGAAGGCACAGGAAGACAAATAGCTTGCTCTAAATTTCCCAGCAAAGCAAAAAGACAAGCTTGGGTCTACCTAACTCTAAGCCCTTGCCTCGGCCCTGTCCATTGCACTCTCTGACTCACACTGCCCTGCCACCATCACTAGCCCTTCCCAAGCTTCCTCAGGCCTAAGAGCGAAGCAATAGCTCTTCTGGGAACAGTGTCCACTCTGAGTCAAAGCCTCAGGGCTCCATGGAGTCAAGGCCAGGGCCTTTCCACCTTTATTTCCAATCTTTTCTTCACAAGCTCTGTGAAGCCACACAGGCCACTTCCTATCCCAATATACCCTGTGATTTCCTGCCTCCTCCTCTTTCCTATGCCCTTCCTATGTCCAGATGTCCTTTGTTGCCTCCATATGCTGGAGTCTTACCCACTCTTTCAAGGCCCAGCTCAGATGCCACCTCCTCCAGGAAGCTCTGCCCAGTGTCCTTGGGCTTGCCCACTTCAGAACTCCAACAGCTCTTTATCTGTCCCTGTCTTGTGAGCATTAATACTTACTACCTTAGTTGGAGGTCATTTTCACATTTATCTTGTCCCACCAGATGGGAAACTTCTAGAGGGAAGGGATAGTTCCAGACACAACCTATTACATAGGGTTGAAGGATGGATGGACAAATGGATGAAGAAATAGATAAATGAATTCCCTACCTATCCCTGGCTTGGTAACTTTTTTGAGGATTGTGTTTTATTTTATTTAAACTCTGGAACCTGTCCCAAGCTGTCCCTAAGTGCCCTGAAATTCCCCAATGTCCCCCTTCCACTCCTGTTGCTACTAGTCACCCAATTCCTCCAACCCACCTCCATCCTATCCCCCTGAAGTTCTTACTGTAGGTTTTCCATAATTTCCTCACTCAAATATTCCTAGCTGAGAAGTCAGATAATAGGCATTTAAAATATAGTCTTTGCCAGGGGGATATGCATTTTAATAGGACTTTCCAAAAGGCAGAAATTATATAGGTTTCTAGTAATGAAATTTTAGACACTATGATAAGAGGTGGGGAGAAACCCTGTCTAATCACCTATGTGTCCCCTGACTCGTAAGCCTGTGTGGCCAGGTTTCCTGTGAGGGAACAGGAATTACCATGAGGAGTCTGCATCCCTGACTCCCACCCACAGCCTAACGCAGGAACTGAGGGGAGAACATCTCAGAGCCACTGTCTCTGCTGAAAGTCATCCTTGGCCACACCAGAAACTCAGCCAGTATCCACTTAGAGCTGCAGAGGCCACAGCCCCTGAGAGCAGTCCCCTTACAAGTTAAAAAGCATTAGCATGCCTAGTTCCTGCTCTAGCTAGATATCTCAAAGCCAAGAGCAGAGCCAGGGGCTCTCCCCATAAACCCAGCAGGAGACAGGCAGCCACCATCTGCCTTTCTGGGCTCTGTCCCCAGAAGTAGGACGTCAGAGGGTTCCAGTTGGGATTCCTGAGCTTGGGAAGGGACTGAGCCCCAGCCTGACTCCAGGGAAGGTGACCCTGTTGCCGGACCCAAGCTGGTCTTCCCAGCATCCCACTCTGAGAGTAAAGGGCCCCAGAGGAATTTTCCAAACTCTGGCTCTGCACTCATCTTTGGGTTCAGTGGGTCTATAGAAGAAGGGCTGGTCTCGACTTAAAGGAGGGCATTACGTGCAAATAAACAAAAAGCACAGGGCTGGGTTCTGATCCAGTTCCATCATTACCAGCAGTGTGACCTTGAGCAAATGCCCAACTTCCGGCAGCTTTCACTTGCTACAATTTTATAATAAAACAGTACCAATTTCATTGACTGGAGATGTAAGCACCCAGAATAGTGCCTCAATTCATAGTATGAGTTCAAGTAATGTTAATAGTTGTTAAGGAAATTACAGACTGGCTGCCCACGATTAGAAATGGCATTTAGGTAATGGACAGAACGGGAGAGAAGTAACACCTAATGCGCATAGACCGCTACTCCCACCCCACTTTTGGATCTAGAGTCCTGCCATTGTCCATGAGAGCTAGCACCAGCCACGGGATGCCTGGTGCTCTTCTGCCTGACCTTCGGGACCCTCCAAAGCACGTCCTAGTCTTGCTTTCAATCTTCATTTCTCTCAACTTCCTTCAAACCGCTGACACTCTGCCCATAGCTGACTGTTACCTTTCCTGTCCCTGAGGGTCCGGCCATCTATGTCATTACCAGTGTCAACATCCCCTGCATCATTCAAGCCTTAAATCCAAATGCCACCTCCTCCAAGAAGCCTCTCCAAACTCCAGCTGGAATAAAACTCGTCCTCCTCTTAGTTTCCACAGCACTGTTCAGGTTAGTAAATCTAGGAGGCTGTGTTTTCTCAAGTCTCCCTTTGAAGTGCAAGCACATCACAGGCATAACAGCTTTTCTGCTGAGTTTAGATACTCTGAGTATAATAAGACTCTGAGAAGGGACACAGCACATGGTTCAGCCACCCTGCTTAGTCATCAGGCCCAGGGCACCCTGGGCCCCGTGCTTCATTCCCAAGGCAGAAGGCTCAGCCTTCAGGAGTTAGTGCCAAGGTACTAGCTCTCCTTGTCCCTTCCCAGCCCCTGGGGAAGCAGACCTGGTTCTGTCTAAGCGTAGATCAATTCTTCCCTGGCAGCCCGAGAACCCTGGCTATGCTCACAGCTACAGGATGCTTCTCTCACTCCCCTGCGGCACCTTTCTGGCTGTGGAATTGCTCCCAGTATGTTTCACCTGCTGGTCACACCAGTCTCTGTTTCTCAGATTTTGTCAACATATTCTTCTGTCTTTGATACTTAGCTCCACAGCCAGCCAGCCTTGGGCACTCCTCTGATCAAGCTCCACATCCTTAGCCCTTGCAAAGCTCTCTGCCTTGGGCTTTAATCAAAGGAAACGTGGGCAACGCATCCCTACACTTCCTGTGGCGGCATTACTCAGAGCCTTGTCACCTACATCCCTGAATGTCTCCTATAAAAGCCTCACATGAGATATTTCTTTGAGAATTTACTGCTAAGCAAAGTTTTTCCGCCTGCCCTGAGGAACTTTCCATAATTCTCTGATCATCAGGATTATGTAACAGTTCATGTCCCAGTTTTGGTTTTTGACTGCCAAGAGCTTGGCAGCAGACTTGAGGCCCTGCTAAAGGAACTTGGCTTTCTGTGCCATTCCAGGCTCCTTCTCAGGCTGCCCCTGGATGTTTAGAACAGCCAGCCTGTTCTGCTTGTGCCCTTTGGTTATTTCCACGTGGAGCTTTCTTGGGTGCAGGTTCCATCGTTGCCTCTCTGTCTCTGTACCACCCCAACAGGACGGTACCCCACACAGGTTCTCCCATCCTCTCTGCCTCTTTGCTCCTCGATCTTTTGTCTTAAGTTCTGCTCTTCTGGAAGGCAGTGTGGGAGTTTAGGGAGTTATACTATTTGAGATGGGAATAAAAAGAGAGAACTGAGAAGTTAGTTGCTTTCCCCTTTTTAAAGAAAACTCAGTTTTATTTTGATTAAATGTATACCTGAACATAGTTTAGACACAGTAATTCTACATGTCTTGTTTAAAAAACAAAAAAACACTTTCCACGCTACCCAGGGAGGGCTCCATACGGCGTTGTTCTAGGTTCCCACATAACTGAAAGGGAAATGTTTCACAATGTCCGGAGCCCTTGATGTCCTGCAAATGGAGGAGGAGGATGTCCTCAAATTCCTTGCAGCAGGAACCCACTTAGGTGGCACCAACCTTGACTTCCAAATGGAACAGTACATCTACAAAAGGAAAAGTGATGGCATCTACATCATCAATCTGAAGAGAACCTGGGAGAAGCTTCTGCTGGCAGCTCGTGCCATCGTTGCCATCGAAAACCCAGCTGACGTCAGTGTCATATCGTCCAGGAATACTGGCCAGCGAGCTGTGCTGAAGTTTGCTGCTGCCACTGGAGCCACTCCTATTGCCAGCCGCTTCACTCCTGGAACCTTCACCAGCCACATCCAGGCAGCCTTCCGGGAGCCAAGACTTCTGGTGGTTACTGACCCCAGGGGCTGACCACCAGCCTCTCATGGAGGCGTCTTATGTTAACCTGCCCACCATTGCTCTGTGTAACACAGACTCTCCTCTGTGCTATGTGGACATTGCCATCCCTTGCAACAACAAGGGGGCTCACTCAGTGGGTCTGATATGGTGGATGCTGGCCCGGGAAGTAATACGCATGCGTGGTACCATCTCCTGTGAACACCCGTGGGAAGTCATGCCTGATCTGTACTTCTACAGAGATCCTGAAGAGATTGAAAAGGAAGAGCAGGCAGCTGCTGAAAAGGCCGTGCCCAAGGAGGAATTTCAGGGTGAATGGACTGCTCCTGCTCCTGAGTTCACTGCTGCTCAGCCTGAGGTTGCAGACTGGTCTGAAGGTGTGCAGGTGCCCTCTGTCCCATTCAGCAGTTTCCTACTGAAGACTGGAGTGCTCAGCCTGCCACTGAAGACTGGTCTGCAGCCCCCACTGCTCAGGCTACTGAATGGGTAGCAACAACCACTGAGTGGTCCTAAGCTGTTCTTCCACAAATTCTTAACAGAACGGAAATAAGGTTGATGGAAAATAAACAGTTTCTAAAAATAAATAAATAAATAAATAACAAAAACAGTAATTCTCTACCTCACCATCCACTTTCCCCAAAGGCAATTCTTTTCACCTCTTTCCGTTGATTCTTTTGGTTATTACCCTAAATACTCGGTCTATAGACTGACTGGAGATTATTATGCTAAGTGAAATAGGTCTATCAGAAAAAGACAAAACCATATGACTTCATTTATATGGAATCTAATGAACAAAATAAACTAACAAAACAGAGACTCATAGATATAGAGAACAAACTGACAGCTGTCAGAGGGGAGGGTTGGGGGTTTGGGTGAAAAAGGTGAAGGGATTAAGCAAAAAAGAAAAAACCTCACAAGACAATAGTATGGTGATTTCAGAGGGTGGAGGGGTGTAAGAGGAGATAAGAAGGAAAGAGTAAAGGAGAGCTAAGTGGTGATGGAAGGAGACTTGACTTGGGGTGGCAAACACACAATACAATATACAGATGATGTATTATAGAATTGTACACCTGAAACCTATATAATTTTATTAACCAATGTCACCCCAATAAATACTATAAAAAACTAGTGGATAAATGCCATTCCAAAATAGTTGACTATAGAAATGTTCATGCTTAATAAATGTTTAGATTAAAATCATTTTGAAAAAAAAAATCTCCTTATAGGTTATTTCTGCTACTTATATTATATTCTGCTATTTCTTTGGGTTTTATTTTTAGGTATTACTTACGAATTTCTCACTGAAGAAGATGAGGATGTAAATCTCACTTGTCACCACCACAATCACCAACTCTCACCAACCAAAACACTAGTGTTTGTCTCCCTCTATTCCTCTATTCTAAATCATATGGTAATTTGATTAGGTCAGTTTCAGTTACATTATTATTATTATGACTCTGTAAGTGCTGTAGCTGAGCTATATAGTACACTATAATTATTTTTCCTTTCCAGTACAACTTTTTAGTTTTCCTGAATTTAATATTTATATTGTTTAATGTTCTTGACACTAATTCAACCCAAATCTACCCTCCAGTTGTGTATCTCTCCCCTCAATACTTTCAAGCACATTAAGGATTCTATTGTTTTCATCTTTTTGACCAGCAGTAGAAAGCAATAGTAGCAAAGGGGAGAAACTGTTATCTGAAACTGGTAAGAGCTGTAGCCAGGGCAGAAGGATCACCCAATGGGAGTCATGGTCTTCTGTAGAATACAGCCTCTGCCTAAGTGAGGCCCAGCAAAGAGGAAGCATAGGGAACAAATATTATCACCTCAGTTCCTTCCTGCTGAACACGTGCCAGCATCTCTACTGGTCAAATCAAGCAAGGAAACCCAGGTAATAGAGTACACAGAAGTGCTTATATACCTTTTGTACAGGGAGCAGAATCAGAGGAGGCAATCACAAAAGTTTATTTGTTTCATGGGATTCATTACAAATTCATCAACAGAACACAAATAGTATTACTCTCCATAGAGCTTTATACCATATATTTGAATGCTATTTTCCAGATCTTAGAGCACTTCCATGAATTATTCCCTTCGTCCCTAGAGAAACCTCTCTATAAAGCAGACAAGTGCTACTATCCCTTTTTTACAAATGTGGAACCTGAAATTCACAGAGGTTAAATGATTTATCTGTAATGACTTGTCCAGCTTAGCGCCAGAGCCAACACTACAATTCAGGTCTTAAAATGCCAAAGTTAATGCTTTTCCTTTGGCCCATGCTTTCTCCAAGTGGTAATATTCCTACTTTTTAAAAAATTTAGAATATTGTGCTTTATTTTTTTCTATGATTTATTTTTATTTTTTTATTTAATTTTATTTTTCAGTTACAGTTGACATTCAATATTATTTTATATTAGTTTCAGGTGTATAGCATAGTGTTTAGACACATATAAATTACAAAATTATCCCTCTGATAATTCTAGTACCCACCTGGCATCAATATTTCTGCTTTTGTAACTCACTCAGGATAGCATTCAACCCAATAGCATTGGATCCACCTCCAATATATTGTCCAGATTGGCCCATGATGGTCCACACCAGGACCATCCTTGTAGAATTAAAAGGACCCTAAAATTCCTGGACTCTGGATTCTGATTTATAAGGTCTGGAATGTGGCCCATGAATCTATTTTTAAATAGTTCCCTAGATGATACTAGCATGTAACTTCATTGACAACCACTGTCCTAAAGGGCATGAACGTGATCTGAAGGGGTCTCTCAGGCTTCAAGGTGAAGAAAATAAAATGCCAGCTCCCAGAATGTAATAATTTAGCCATCCAGATAGCAGGCATCCCAGCCTGCCACAGTCTAAGCTAAGAGCTTCATCCCTTCCTCTCCTCCTCTTGGCCCTTGGCAGACCTCACTTCTGACTGGTCTGCCAACGCACATAATGGAGACTCCCTTGTCAGCTCCCTCCACTGCTCCATCTCAGCTTGTGGAACTTAAGGGACTCAACTTCCTGAAAAAATTAAATTGAAAAACTTCCTTCCTGATAACTTAGGATCTCTTGTGGAACTTGGCTTTCATAGGAGCCAGTGGAAAAGAATAATGAGCTCTGCTAGCTGTCTGATTGGCAGCCCCAGAAATGTTATCACTGGCTCTCAGGTGGCCTTTTAGCTGGACAATATAAAATCCAAATACCTTTAAGTCCAAGAGGGAGCATCTTGGCATCAAAATGCAGGTATGTGCATACAAATGCACAGTAGTGCTCAGGGGAGGAGGCCTCTTTTCTGGAATTCAAAGGTCCCTGAGCTAAAGAAGGTCAAAGAATGACATGGACAAAGAGAAAGGAGCTATATAACAAGAGTCTTGGCATTTTATTTACCACTGAGAGTAAGAAGACTGAGCCTATTTGGCAAGCGCATGGGAGAGACCACTCAGGAAGAACAGAGACTCTGGGTAAGAATTGCCCTGAAGAAGGAGTTGATGCATAAATTTGTCAACAGTAATTCAGCCATTGGAAGAATGGGATGACATTGAATATGGTTTGAGGTCACAGACCAGACAGGCATGCCTCAGATTATCCATCACTTCCAGAAACCTCTTTTAAGGGGTTCCTTTTATATAAAGTCATTTTGCTGATGACACAGATCCCTAACCTGCTAGCCCAATAAATGGCCTGAAGTGAGAACGCAACCCAAGGATGGTCAGTAGAGGCTGAAGGGGAATGTGAGGTAGCCTGGGACAAAAGTTCTCCAGTAGAAAACAGGCAATTAAGTCCATCTGATCCTTTAAGAAATGTATTTAATGGATTCAACAAATATTTGTTGAGCACCAACTATGTGTAGATACTTTATCTTTTAATTTTATTTAAAAAATAGTTCTATAGAACATACTCTATCAGACACTAATATAAGTACTTTTCAATTATTAATTTATTTTCATAGCAACCCTATTAAAGTTATTACTATCCCCATTTTGAAGGTAAAATAAATAAATAAATAAATAACGAGAGCCTATGAAACCTACCCCAACGCTACTATTTATTAAGTGGTAAGACCAGTCTTTTAAGTTCTAGGGATATATTAATAAACAAAAGAGACCAAAATCCATGTTCTCAGCAAACTTATTTTCTACTAATGATTTGGTCTGGATGTCTGGGGAGAGAGTCAGTGGTACTTGGCACAGAAGCTGAAAAAAATCAAAGGGTGAAGGTTGGCAGCAGAGGCCTTTGAAGGAAGTGTGAGGGAGGTGGTTGCAGATATAGAAGAAGTTAAAGACTGGTGGCCTGAAGGTGAGGGCCCAACAGGACTAACAGATCCCAAGAGCATGTTGCCTGTCATTTTCATTTCCATGAGGCTCAGCTTTGTGGCTGAGTGTGCAGGCTCTTTTCCCTACAGTAGGTCCAGTAGTACTGACGTCATCGGAGTGAATTTTGGTTCTTCACATACTTAATAGCCTCCAACACTCAGCCCTATGGAGTCCTAATCCTGCCTGAAAGCAAGGACTGCAAGAAATAAACACAAAACACAGTCTCCTTGAGAGGCTAAGAGTAGGAAGTTGCACTACTTTGGGATAAGCACAGACACAGAAAGAGGCACAGAAGGGGATGACAGTTCTTTGTGCTTCAGAGAAGTGTAGGGTTGGTGCAGGGCAAGGTCAATGGGAGTCAACCTCATTTAAGAATGTGGTGACATGCCCTAGCTGGTTTGGCTCAGTGGATAGCGCATCGGCCTGCAGACTGAAGGGTCCCAGGTTTGATTCCAGTCAAGGGTACATGCCCAGGTTTTCAGCTCAATCCCCAGCGGGGCGCATGCAAGAGGCAGCCAATCAATGATTCTCTCTCATCATTGATGTTTCTATTTCTCTCTCCCTCTCCTTTCCTCTTTGAAATCAATAAAATATATATATATATATATATATATATATATATATATATAGATATAGATATAGATATATAGATATATAGATATATATTTTAAAAAAATGCACCCTGACTGGTTTGGCTCAGTGGATAGAGCATCGGCCTGCGGACTCAAGGGTCCAGGTTCGATTCTGGTCAAGGGCATGTACTTTGGTTGTGGGCACATCCCCTGTAGGGGGTGTACAGGAGGCAGCTGATCGATGTTTCTAACTCTCTATCCCTCTCCCTTTCTGTCAAAAATCAATAAAATATATTTTTTAAAAAAAGGATGTGGTGACAGGCCTAGCCCTGCAATCCCCAGGTTTAGCAGCAGTGAGGCCAACAGGACAATGTCACTGTACCTTAGGCATTACAACAGGGCATCATCCACACTGGTTTTTGGGTATGATATGGGATAGCTTCAATTTTATCAACAGGATATGGAGGAGAGGCCCTTTCTCTCCCTCAATCTGGAGGGGAGTGACACCCGAGGAAGGTGACAATCCTGTGGTTGTCAAGGAGAAGGAACAGAGCGAAATGGTAGCCACCATGTGGAAACCAAGAGGATTTATTTTTATTTATGAGCACATCTAAGATAGCCCTTGGGAACTGTCAGAAATAATTGGGGAGCATTTAATAGAAGACTGAAATATTGCAATAATATCTTGTAGTTAAAATGAAAGTAATTCTGTTTTTTTTAATTTCTCACTGAGAACCCATTTAAACCTCCAGTCTGATGAAAGCAAGGAGGTCATGAATAAGTCTTTTCTTTGATTTTCCTTTGTCTCAACCAGGTCTGAGCTCTTCTGCATAGGAGAGGCTATGTTTACTAAGGCTGTGCCAAATCCCACTGGTCCTCATTCTCACCTCTGGTGAGTCTCAGGAAGCCACATCCTAGCATTGAGTCAACACACACGCTGGTGGGGAACACTCAGCAGGAAGCTTCAGCGATTCTGATGCAAGTTGGAAGGATTTCTTGGCGAGGTCTGGCTCATTGGAATGTGGTCGGTTAGGCAGAAGAGTTGGTCGTAGCTGCAGTATTGTAAGTGCCTCAAAGCTGGAAAGGTCCATAGGGATGGCCTCTTTAATTTCCTCACATCACAGATGGGAGAACAAATGAGGATTTTCTGTGGATTTTACCATGCCCTTTCCCCATATCATAAGCTTTATCAGCGTGAAGAGTGCCAACCCTCCCAGCCCCCTAAGCACACTGACCTTATCATCTCACCTCTTCCCTCCAGTTGAGTAGGGAAATACTTGGGAAAGCTTATTGTTGACCAGAATCACCAAACTAAGTTAGCTGAGCTGAATGGTGGTGTAAGATTGAAGATGAAGATGATAAAGAAGAGCAGTAACACTAATAACAGTAGTGGCTCCCACTTTTTAAGCTGGACAATATGCCAAATACTTTATATACATTTTCTCACTGAATGCTTACCATCACTCTTAAGAAGTAGGTATTATTATTCCTACTGTACTGAGGTTCAAATGCTGAGAGTCACATGCCAGGTCACCAAGTTACTAAGTGGCAGAGGAAAGCTTTGCTCCCCAATCATCCCTCCTTACCGCTTGTTAGATGCTGCTCGATACCACGTTCTCACCTCAGAAGTGAAGGGAGTTAGCTGTGCAAGGCTGGGCCACGCTGGGCTGGAAGAGTGTTTCTACCTTGGTTCTCTGTAACTAGTTCCCATTCACTGGTTCCCTTGCCTCCCACCTCCTTGTAGGTTTTAGGAATTTTCTATTGCTTGAGGGGAAGAAAAACTTGGCAAGTCAAAAATCTTATTAAATTCTAGAAATCTTAGTCTCTTATTCAATGGGGGGAGGGTGGGAGAGGAGGAGACCTAGGGGCAAAAAGTAGCCTAAAGAGTCAGTCTTGAGGAAAATAAAGTCAACTACATTTCCCATTCTATTCATTTTCTAACCCATTTAAATGGGATTCTAATTGCACAAAACAACTAATTTTGTTCATTAAAGTTCAATTAAATTAGTCTGAAATGCAGGATAATGGCGTTGTTGAATAGCCATATTAAAGATGAAACATAATCTCTCTTGACTCCATTTATTTTGACAAAATAAAGTTCAGCTACTAATGAGCTCACTGTACAAGGTCTCTATTATAAATGGCAACAAAGGGGACACATTTGTGAACAGCAGTTTTTATTATCATCATCAACAGCCATTTTCTTTGTTACCAAAATATGCAGAAATGACTATGGGGCCCTTTTTCTCATTATGGCTTTGATTTTTTGGGGAAAATGGAGCAAGTAGCTTCATAATCATATCACAGTGAAGTCACACATTGAGAGCCCACAGGGGATGGCCTCAGAGCCTGGATGCTGGTCATTCTATAGACTAAGCAGCCATTCCCATTTCCAGCCTTGCAGGCCTCGAACAAGGCCTCACCCAGAGTCCAAATCTCTGCTTCAGGGCAAAACAAGAATCGTTTATCCCAATCCAGGTGGCCTACCCTATTTCTTTCATAGCCTCAAAGAACCACCTGTTTGCTTTCTGGAGTCAGGGAAACAAGCAGCAGCCTGCAGCATGAGCCTGCCTTGTGAATGAGCCCCTCCATCCTTGAGCGACACCTGGCACTTTCCAGAGGCAGCCACCAGGAGGGCCCAGTGCCATCATATCCCGCCTCAGGGCCCTGCTGTGTTCACAGTTAACCTCAGTTGGCAGAGTGTCTGGCCCTGGTCAGCAGTATGGCAACTCTTAAGCCTGGTGATGTTAATTTAGTTCCCGGAGCTAAGACAAATGCCCTCAGTCCCTGTCCCAGGAGAGAACAGATCTGAGTGGCAGGCTCAGGGAGGGTCTGTGATGATCACAGGGACTAAGGAGATGAGTAAGGCCCATGTTGCAGGGGTGAGAAGTGGGTGTAAAATAAAAGGCCACATTCTCTTATCTGGAATCCATGCGGCTAGATGTACTTTGTGTGAGTTCAGAATTTTTAGAATTTTAGGAAGTAATTTCATCCCTAATTTACATTATCTAACACCCTACATCAGTGGTCAGCAAACTGTGGGGCTCACAAGCCACATGCAGGTTGTGAGCTGCAGTTTGCCGCTCTGTTGACTAATAAGTTTGCCAAACACTGCCCTACGTGAATATTCTATAGTGACATGTTAGAATACTCATACTAAGTGAGATAAAAACTACAAACAGTTCAGGTCAGGTCAAATTTGCCTCTCAATGATTTATGAGTCACGAAAAATCTCTGGGAGCAATAGAGCACCCATGCAGGAAAGGAGGACCCTCGAGAGAAAGGGAAGAGGACTGGGTCATTTATAACATTCCCAGAAAAAACCCAGTGCGATGACCTGAGGGAACTGACCTCTCCTGGACCCCGTGGGACTCCTGCAGGTAGGGTGTGAGAGGCCCATCACTGAGTGTGGGCCAGGAATTCATCTTTCTCCAAAGAGCGGCTGCAAAAGGCCCGAGCTCCAGTGTTCCTGGTGGAGCCGAGACCACACTCCACCACAGGCTCCCAACCCAACCTTCAAGGGCAGCTCGGCCAGGGAGTGCCTTCCCCCTGCACCCTGTCTGCCACTGAAAAGACCCACCATGGCCACCACCACAATCACAAACCTGGCCAGATCAACAGGAGGCGCGTCTCTATTTGGCCCAGTGTATAGTCTTTTCAAATGGGTATTTTAAATATGTTCAGAAGAGTTTTTCATACTCAAGGATATATTCTCATTACAATACTCTCCTTAGGTCTCAACCTCCAGGAGCTGCAGCAAAAACAAATCGAGTGTTTTTTAAATGTTGTAATGGATGAAGACAACGAACACTGCTCAGTCAAAACTAACTATACTGGTCACAGCCGCACGACTTTGTGAATACACTAAAAACCATTAAACTGTACATTTTAAAAGGGTGAATTTTATGCCATATGGATTATCAATTTTAAAAAACTAAAAAGTTAAAAGAAATGAGTTAAATTCAGTGCAATGACTTGAAGCTCCACTCCATTCCCACAACCATACCCTAAGCCTTGTCATCACTGGAAGCCCAACAGTAGAAACCTTAACTACTGCCCCTCTTCTGAACATGCTTCTGACTTGAAAGCCTTCTCTCCCCTCCTCCTGCTATATCTGTTTAGCAGCTGTCTTAGTTCCCATGGATACTATAGCACATTACCACCAGTTTACTGGCTTAAAATTACAGAAAAGTATTTTCTTACCTTTCTGGAGGCCAGATGTCAGAAGCCGGTCTCACAGGGCTCAAGTCAAGGTGTCAGCAGGGTGGTCCCTCATAGAGGCTTTAGGGGAAAATCTGTTTCCTGACCTTTTCCATCTTCTAGCAGCTGCCTGCATTCCTTGGCTTCTGGCCGCTGCCTCTGTCTTTGAAGCAGATCACTTCGCCCACTGCTTCCATCATCACATCTCCCATCTGCCTCTGACCCTCCTGCCTCCCTCTTATGACAGCCCTAGTGATTATGGTGGGCCCCTCCTGGTCATCCAGGATTACATTCCTGTATCAAGATCCTTAATTTAGTAGCAATGACAAAGTTCCTTTTTGTCATTTAAGGTGACACGGTCACCTTAGGCTATGGGCATCTCTCGGGCTAGAGGGACAGGGGGAGGCCTAGTTGGTCTTTTACAGCCATCCACTTCCTAGATCCCTCTATATTTTCCCAAGAAATCCCCTCTAGACACCAGCTACCTTCCTTATTCAACCAAGACTAATGGACAGAAATACTTTCTCTAGCATCTTCAATTCTCTCACACCCTTTTCCATACACCAAACACCAGGAGAGCCCCTTCCTGAAACAATTTTGTAACTTGCCATCTCTGCTCTTATAATCAGGAGTTCAGTCTTTATGGACGAAATCTCCCTCTTCCTATGTCAGGCCAACCATTTTACCTCTGCTCTCAATCCCCTTTCCTCCCTTCAGAATCCCTCTATCAATTATTCCCTTTAAATCTTCAATATCTGACTTTAAACAAATCTCTTGCTCCATGCTTTTAGCAATAAATATTTCCTCCCATCTACAATAAAAATTGAGGACTTCTTGTCCTCAACAAGATAGAGACGACTTTGTTCTTCGGGCTCCTCCTGGCTAAATATAACTCAAAACCATGGATGTAATACAACAAACAATCATAGGAGGACTATGAATTATTGAAAGAGGCAGGCAGATTAATGAGGGACTTCAGGATATAGGAACTACACAGGGATGAATAGTCTGGGTTTGCTTATTATGTCTCATGTACCCTGAACTCGCAACTAAACCAGCCTGCAAACTGGAACCCCCCAACTACAGGCACAGAAAAGGAATTCTAAAGCTATAAGAAAAGCCTGCTCTCTGTAGTCAAAGAACCCAGAAAGGAGCACCATACCATGACAAAATCCTTTTGGACAATACACTACCCCCAATCAAACATAATGAATGGCCCCTGCCTGTACCATCTCAGTAGACACCAAGCGGGGAGTCTGGATGTCCACCCCCACCCCAGTGTTGTGTGGGTGGAGACTGAGTGGGGAGTCCGGACTTCCACCCCTGCCCTGACTTGGCATCAGCTGGAGGGCCTGAAGGGCACTTCTCTCCCTGCCAGCATGCTGTCAGTGGAGACTGAGTGAGAATTCCAGTGGGAGGCAGCATCCCCACCTTCCTAAGTAGAGAATGGAAGGAGGATCTTGGAGAGCATGTAGCTCAAAATGGGAATTCTTTAAACCTGCATAGGAACTCACTGAGCAGCTCACACGTGAAACTGACCTATATTCACTCACCAGCAAGTTTGAGAACTGAGCCAAAGTGTGGAACAGTACCCAGGTTTGCAGAGTGGCGTCTGGCAGCACACAAAGCAGAGCAGAGGAAAACTGTAAGACCACCGAAAATTACATGGTCATTGGAACCACAGCCCATAAGGTTAGGGCCTAGCACCAAACCAAAACAGGGGGGCTTCCCAATAAAAGGAAAGATTTAAGTAGAAGCCAGTCTTCTAAACATAACACCCAAAATGTCCAGGTTACAGTTGAATCACTGGTCAGGCCAGAACCGGGAAAATCACAACTTAAATGAGAAAAGACAATCAATAGACACCAATACCAAAATGAGTTAGATACTGGAATAATCTGAGAAGATTTTAAAGCAGCCACCAGAAAAAGAGTTCAATGAATAATCATGAAAACCTTCAAAACAAATGAAAACAACAGAACATTTCAACAAAGAAATAGAAGATATAAAAGAGAACCGAATGGGAATTATAAAACTTAGAAATACAATAACCAAAATAAAAAAACTCACTCAAGGACTCAATAATAGTTTGGAGATGACACAGCATAGAATCAGTGGATGTGAGGGCAAATCAATGGAATTTAGCCAATCTGAACAGAGTAAATAGACTTTAAAGATCACCTGAATAACCAAAGACCCAACATTTCTGTCATTGTAGTCCCAGAAAGAAAGAGTATGAGGTTAAAAAAAATCCCAAGAAATAATGGCTGAAATTTCCCCAAAATTTGGTGAAAGGCCAACAAATTTGAACAAACTCCAAACAAAATAAAACAAAATAAATCAAAGCCAGGACACAATATCATCACACTTCTGAAAACTAAAGATAAAGAAAATGTTTAGAAAGAGAAGAGAGGTGCATGTCCAATAGGAACACAAATTTCAATGTTAATAGATTTCTCATCTGAAACCACTTGAAATGCTTTCCTCAAGGTCACTCTTTCCATCACTACAAAGAAGTTTCATCAAACCCCTTTGTTCTCAATCCCTCCTTACCTCCAGTCCTTGGCAGCACCGATCCCTTTCTGTCCCTATAGTTTTGCCTTTGCCAAAAGGTAAATCTCATGTATTTTTAATAAAGATGATGTCTTCTTTATGACTCCAGTGCTACTTGTCATTGAGCTTCAGATTCATCCATCCAATATCTTTTATTTGGGTCAGGTTTAGAATCCTCTTTGTCCCTCATGCAATGAGAACTCTGAGTAATTCAAATCTTACTTAACCTCTCTGAGACTTAGTTTATATTCATGAAAGAGGGAAATGATACTTACTTTGCTAATTTCTTGGGGAGGCTAAGTAAAATAAACACCACTAAGGAGCCTACCAGGCTGGGTATACACGACAGATACTCCATACATCATTAGTGTCAGCTTCACTCGATGAAGTTCCATTTCTACGGAGATCTTCACCTTCTGAGGATGGAGCATGGGGTTTTTACATTGTCAGCCCACTGATGCAGAACTTGGGTCTCAACGTCAGGAACCATTCTCCCCACCACAGTGCTGTTTGTCTCTACACTGTGCTGGGTGAGAGAACGCGTAACACCTCCAATGACTGCCATCTGAATTCCCAGAAAGGGTCTGTAGTACAACTGAGTCGTGCAACCAACCAATTACTTCAGGTAATGAAACTGTCTCAGTATCTTTAGTTAGCTTCAAGTTTATGGGGCTGATTAATATGTGAAATAAAGATAGTTTCATTCCCTCTACCCTTTAATGAAAGGCAAAAATAAAGCATATTGTTATCTTGCAGCATATCCTACTCCAATATGATTGCTCCTGGACCTCCAGGCCACTCACAGTCACATAGGAGGCATTTCAGCCTTGTTTCCCATCGGATGGGTGCAGGGAGAAGTAGCAGGCAGACCATTTACTCCCACATATTTTTGTATTCTGAATCCTCATGTTTTCATATATAATTACCCAATGGCAATTTATAATGTATGCGCTGAGAACCCACGGGATATTTTAGTGTTGATGCTTCTTCTCAATTTCTCTCTAGAAGAACTAAACAAAAGTATCTTAATAAAAGCAAACTGACAAGGATCACATTATTCTCATTTCAAACACACATAAAAGAACTAAAAGGTTGTGAAATATGTCAGGCAGTTATTACTAATCCTTTAACCTTCAGAGAAAAGGCATGCATTTAGAATTACATTAGAAATATCACAGCTAGCAACATTTTTTTTTTTTAATGCTAGAAGGACTTCAACTGACTTCATGCTACACACACATACTAAAAATGCAGTTAGTGTAACGCAAAGCAATGAACATTACAACTGAGGTGTTCTGCAGTAAGTGGAAAAGCTTTAACAGCCTTTTTGGTCATAGAACTAGTAAGGACTATGTCGGATGCAGTGACACCAAGTGTCTCTCTCCAGAGCCGCATACAACTGTGCTTGGCACTGTTTTGCTAAGGCTGTAGACAGCTGTACTTGGTTATACAACCACTAGTTAGGTAGACTACAAAAAGCAGCTGTATTTGACATCACATAAGACTCTGTACATTCTCTCCCTGTGGCAGCCAATGAGCAATCTTGCTGACAGGCAAACATGTACAAAACGAACGATCCTGTTTAGATTAATTCCTCTTAATGCCTTACACAGGCCTACTTTCCTGGCATATCGTAGACACAGCAGGTCAGTGTCATTCAAAACCGAGAAATATAAAATGCAAGCTTGATTACCGGCTAAAATATCTGACTATAATGGCAGAGAATGTAAAGTGCTCAGTCTGTGAAAATAAAGCTGGCGGGCTCTTCCCCAGCTCAGAGTTCAGCCATGAGGCACTGGAAATTCAGCTCTTTACTCTACCCTGTAACCCTATACATCCACATTCCTTGCCATGAAACTCTGAAATGCCCTCCAATCCCTGGCTGTGGGATTTGGCCCACAGATGTTAACCAACATCCCAGACAGGGCTGAAATGCACTTACTCAGCTGGGCTCGCTTGCTTTCTACCTCTGCCATTGACCTGAGAAGACCTTACCTGGGTTACCCACGAGGTCCAGTGGGCTGACAGGAGACATGTGGAGCAGATATGAGAGCCAGCCCAAGCCCAGGTCAACACAGCTGCCAGCCAAGCCCAGCCTGGCACAGGCTCATAAGCAAAAGAAGTGCTTCTCCCAGAGGCCACTGAGAGCTGGCAGCTGTCATGGGGCATCACTGCAGCCACCGTCAACTGGAGCATCACTGGGAACAGTGTGACTTTGGGCAATCCCTTTCCCGCCTATCCCCAACTTGTCCTCTGTGAAGCAAGGGAGGGGTTAGAGGATCATACAGCCTCTTCTAATGGCAACTGGGGACCAAGAAAACCGGGATGAAAAGAGCTGAGACCCCCAGGTGCTTGGATCTCTTCCAGGCCTGGAGGAAGGAGCTGAGGAAACCCCAGCTGGCACTGTGGGCAGGTGGAAAAGCCTTGTCCCCTGTGACTGTCCTGGATGCCGGCACCATGTCCATGACAGCCAGCTCCCAAACAAACCAGATTTCCTATTGGTTGAAACCTAGGTGAATAAGTAAGTCAGAAGACAGAACTGGAGAAGATGGAAATCTTTATTTTTAAACACTAGTACATTTTCAAGCTGTTTTAAAAAGGGAAACATATTAATTCAAAACTATGCATCAAGGCATATTTATTTAAACTCTAATTTTACAAACACATAATGAAAGAAACCTCTTATAAATATCTACTTAGAATATGTATTATGAAAAAAAGTGTTTAAAAATAACAGCCCCAGGTCTCCCTCTTTAAATATATAAAATTTCCATACAATTCATAAAATTTCCATACAATTCATAAAAATTCTTTCTCAAGAGCCAAAAATTCCACAAATGCCAACAACTTAGTTCTCAGCAGACACAATCAAAAGTAATACGGATATAAAAAAATGTAAAAGTTCTGTACAAGGGAAATACAGGTAGCACATGGGTAAATCTCATCACCATCCATGCCATTTGTGGTTTAAAAATATTTTATAAAAACTGCCATTTAAAACAAGTAAGTGAGAATCCTTCCCTGACTGTGGGAAATATAGAAATGACACCCCTCCCCACCCCCCTGGGAGGTTCCCACCTGCCGGGAGAGGGGAGTTTCCCTGTGTTTCCTGCCTAGGGGCCTAAGCCACACCTGGGACCCATGTCCTCTGACAGTGGTTTTTTTGGTGGGTGACTCACTATTATTTCCTTTCACTTAGAAAAATCCTTTGGGGTCATAAAAGACAATTGTGCACATGTGAAAGCAAGACTAGGGGATGGCTCCAGGTTGTTGTATCCAATTAACAATGTGTGTATTCTGCGGTTTGGGTTACCACGCTCTGGGAGCCTAGTTTTCCAACGTCAGAGACAGACCCGTCACCTACCGCAGTGGAACGCGTGGCACAGCCCATGGCTGCCCCTGCCTTTCCTCTTCCTGCCCACGCTGCTCTGGTGCTGCAGCAGTACACGCAGACTACTGTCTCTTCTGGCACTTCTTCTGGAAAGAGCTCCTCAGAAACGTGCGGTACACGGGGTCGTCCACATATTCGTTTTTAAACCTGGAGCTCAGCACTCTTTGTCTCTTTTTCTCCCCTTGGATTATGTCTGCTCCATAAAATGTGTCTTCAAATCGCATATCAGAGGCTGTGGACTAAAATTAGCCGGCGTTACGTTGCAGAAGGGCACGGCATTTGACCATGGCAAGAGTGTACAAAGATTGATCCAGGGGTGCCAGGGACAGGTCACCAGCCCAGGGTGAAGGGCCCACATAGGTGGCTCTGGAACCTTCCTACCCTCCCCCTCCACCTCACTCCTCTTTCTTCAGGGTCTCCAACCCCAGGGACTTGCCCCAGCACCAGCAGGATTAAAATCTCATTTAAATCTCCCTCATTCTCCATCTTCCCTCTGGTTCCTGCCCAATCAGATTTCTGAGAAATTGGTCAATAGTCATCTCCAATTCACCCCTATTCCTATTTACTCTAGGTCTCTGCCCCCACAACCTCCCTGAAACTATCCTTGCTCAAGTCCTAGTTCCTATGACACTTTTCTATCCTAAATTTATTTAACTATTCTGTCACCTATTGCTGAAAGCTCTCTTTTCTGTCATTTTATAAGCCCCTCCTCCTGACCCCCTCCTCCTTCGGGTACTCACTGTTGATGGCACAGGGGTTCTCCTTTCTTAACTATTTGCTCAACTCTGATGCCCCTGGGATTTTACATTTGGCCTTTTTCTCTCCCCATGTTCCCCAGGTCTTCACACCCACATTCACGGCCTCAATTCCTGCATCTATTCCCACGATGATAACATTTCTCATCCATCCAGACCTCCTCCTGTGTTCAGGCCTGCATGTCCAGCTGCCCAGCGGGCATCTCAGAGTGTTTACCCCACAGGCACTTCGAATCAACCTCTCCTGAATGAAACTCAAATTCTTCCTTCTCCATCCCTGTCCTGCCTATCTATATATATAAAAGCCTAAGCAACTGGCCGACCGGCCAACCAGTAGCTATGATGTGCACTGGCTACCAGGGGACAGACACTCAATGCAGGAGTGGAACCCACAGGCTTGGAAACATGGAACAGACTGATGAATCTCAGAGGGAAAGGTGTACAGGGGAGGGCAGGAAGAGATTAACCAAAGATTCTTATATGCACACTAGAGGCCCGATGCACGGATTCGTGCACTGGTGGGGTCCCTCGGCCCGGCTGCACCCTCTCGCAATCCAGGACCCCTTGGGGGATATAGGAGAGCCGGTTTCAGCCCGATTCCCGCAGGCCAGGCCGAGGGACCCCACTGGTGCATGAATCCGTGCACTGGGCCTATAGTATTTCATAAATGGCACAACTATCCCCATCCATCTAGCTACAATGATCAGAAAGCTAAAAGTCATTGCAAACTTCCCCTGCCCCAGCCTGTCCAGTACCCCTCCTACATGAAGCCCTCCATCCTTTATTCTTTAACACCACTGACCCCATGGTGCAGGCCTCATATATCCTTTTCTGAAGCATTGAGACAAATGTGACACCCTCAGGCTATCTTCTACAGAACCAGTAGAGAAAAGTTCTTTAAAAACTTTCTGACTAAGTGACACTCATGCTTATAATCTTTCAATAAAGACAACATCCCAATGCCCTCGGCTATACCTATATAACCTGGCAGAATCCTATCCCAAGCTCTGGTCAGACTGACTTGTTTCAGGTCCCGGCCACACTACTGGCTCTTCATGCAAGCCTGTCTTTAGACGCACTGTTTCCTTTGCATGGGACAGACTCCATCTTCTCTGCCACAGGCAAATCTGAAGCCCTCCTTTAGGGTCCCTGTAAGACTTTCCATGGCAGTGCAGTGGAATGAGGGCAGTGGCAAGGACAGGGACAGGTGAGTTTCTCCCCATCAAGGGTTTCTCAAAACCCTTAAGGGTGAGAATATTAGGGACTGAGTATTGATTTTACACATTTTCTCAATATCAAGCAACATGCCCAGCTCTCGGCCACTGCTCAGTAAGTGTTAGCTGGGGGAAAGAATGTGGACTTTTCTGTTAGAATCAGGTAAATTCTACATCATAAAGCACTGTTTTTGTTTCCTAACTCTCTACTACTTTGCCTCCAAAAATCATTCCCAACTGGTTTTCACTGAGTTGGATCACACAGAATAACCAACGTGTAGAGCATCTTACTATGTCCCTGAGGCCTCCTTCCCGGATTGGTGACGGAGGCACAGTCCGGCTTTTAGGTTTTGAAAACACAGTCAATTGTGAAGAAGAGGCAAATAATGGAATAGTTACAATGAAAACTAAAAAATGGCCCAAGTGCACAGCGGGGCATGCTCCCTGCCAGCTATGAGATGGGTACCCAGGGTAATAGGCTGCTTCCAAGGGTCCCCAGACACTACCTTGTTTCACCCAGGAAGCCTGGTGGTTGGTTGGCACTCTCTGCCATTGGGAGAAAACATTTTTGCTTCGTTCTTTCTGGGGAAAGTACTTCCTCTGAGTAATCTTTCCCTTTTATAAATGCTCAAGTTATCAAAGGAGAAAATAAAACATCGACAGTGTTGCCACTGTGTGAGAACAGCAAAACTCAGCCTCTCAAACACAATAATAAAACCGATTTACCAGTAGCTCTAGTTAATTATGCACTGTTGCTATGGTTATTCTGTGAGACAATAAAAGGTAATGGGGCTGTTTCTGAAGTTAGTGGGAAAGAACCCAGCACAATCACTGAGGTGGACTGCTGACTCTTTTGAAAAATTTCTTTCCAAATCAGCATGTGTCTGGGTGAGCACAATTCACTAAAACATGGAGGCCACCCAGGGAGGACTGCTAACCCACCCCTCCTTAAAACACACAAAAGAGATTTCTCTAGTCATAAATATCTCCCTTCAATGAGTTTTCCAATTAGATTTGTTTCACCAACTGGGGAAAAAAAAATAACAGTCAGAGACAACTGCCTGAGGGCCAGAGGGCTGCATATCAACCTGAGGGAAAAGCCGTTCCTACACCAGGAGCACCTCAGTCTTTGACTCAATAAAAGCACAGGCGGCAAGCTGGACCGTGAGCCTTTGTTCCTGAAGATATTTTCTACGAGGCTCAACCGTGTGTCATAACAGGTTACATTCAGATTATATATGTGACCGCCATTTCTTAACATTTTTTCCTCTAATAATTTAAAGAAGAAAAAGGCTGAATTTGATGTAATTGTTCAGAGAAATGGACCTTAGAAAACTCAGGAGCTGAGTTCAAATGAAGCCACATGAGAACGTATCCTGGTACTAGAGCCAAATCTACTGTGGAACAGAGATTGTGGTCAGAGAAGAAAGCAGAACAATTTCTTCTAATACGAATAAGAAACAGTATGTAAAATCTGCAAGACCAGCGCACAGAATGCTTAACCATACATGGATTAGAGACTTCAAGAGGGCTACTCACTCCATTTCCCATCCTCAAAATCTAGGCAGTTAAAAAAAAGTGTGTGTGTTTAATTTAAAAGCAAAGGAAAGGGGAGGAGAAGGGAGGGCGGAGAGGGGAGAGGAGGGAGACGCTATGGAAGCTACTCTGTGAGACCTAAGCATGTTTCCCGCTGGAGAGGATAAGGGAACTACAGGGCAGATCCCTGAGCGGCATTTGCCAGCACTTACAAATCGAGCTTTCACTCTCTTGGGTAACTCTTCATCTAGAGTGTAGATGTCCTCTCTCTTCATTGCTAACTGGGATCCATCTTCAAATTCAACCTAATGAAAAGTAAGGCATCATGATACATATTAAAAAACAAATGAGCACTGACCACTTTTTTTCAGGGTTCCATTGAACAAGCTAAACAGAAAAAAAGGATAAAGCAGATAAGGGAACTAGCCAACAGCCAAGGAAGGAAGTTTGATAAGTTTCCCTTATCAAACTAAGAACAAAATATGTTTTCAAACAAGCTAAAAATTTTTGAAAATGACTGTCTTGGAATCTGTGATGTAAAAACTTTACCCACCACAGCAAAAACAAAGAACAGTAGCTGCTGCTTAAGTAATTGTTCAGAAACTGGGCCTGTCAATTTAGGACGGGCTGGGCCTGTCAGTACCATTTGATTCTTTAAGAGGTTCTGACAATATAAGAGGGAGGGCTGTTTCTCCATGAGAAAGAAATGATGATATAATAATCCTCCCAGATAAAGTAATTTCTCAAGTTCTTACAAAGCTTTTATGTTCTGAACTCACTTTTGTCAAATTCAACCAAACGGACAGAAAAACCCCAAGTTCTAACCCTCACAACAATTAAACCGCACTAATGTGTAAAAACATATTGTTACCTAAAATGCAAATGTTTGAAAACTTTTTTCAAGCTAACCAAATGGGAGCAATAATTTCAAAATCAGTTTTCCCCCCAACATTTCAGCAGACTTTGTTAGAGAAAAGGGCATAAGTGACATGAGTTAACAGAAACCTAGAGCATCTGGGAGAAGTTCGTCAAATGCCCTATTTGAAGGGATTGTTCTTGGTTCACGTTTAATCCCAAGTTAACTCTTTCAGGGGAAAACAACAAGAGAGATGCAAAAAGGGTGGAATACCTAATGTGTTCTACCTCTGAAGCACTCAGGATATTTTTGAAGTCCCTAACTTGTCTGTTTGTCTGAATGTTTTACTTTTAAGAAATAAAAAATGCTTGCACTTCCAGTTAAAAGGTAAGTTAAACCACAGAGCTGAGCTATGTTTGTAAAAAATATGCTGGAGTTTAAGAAAACATTATAATAAATTACATAAATAACCCTATTTCCATGTCCTGCTCACATCTGACTAAGCTGAGCGGGTGGAAGTAGGCCTCCCTCACAGGAGCGCTCCCTGTTACTCCGGAAGGCTGAGGCAGGAGGCTTCTCTTCCTGGCCTTGTTTGATCACAATGGTTTCTTTAATACTTAATCAGGCCAAGGTGTCATCTCATTTACACAACTTGAGAGCACAGACAGAACCACCTGTGCCTACCTTTCTTCTGTTTTAGATAATTTGAAAATTGTTACAAGAGGAAAGGGCAATTATAAAACGAAAGGGGAGTTATGGTTACTGATTATCCTGGCTGCTGGGGACTGAGGGGTCTCCTGGGATGCAGGACTCTCAGGGCTAAAATCAGGGGCAGCCCCTGCACTCTGGGGTGGTTGTGAACCATGACTGGGACAGAGCTGAGAGCAGGTTCTGGCCCTTTCCTTGACCAGATGTGTGCTCTTAGTCAAATTATTAAATTCAATGATCCCTTTTGGCCTCATTTGTAAAATAAGAGTCAAAAACACCTACCTTATAGGGCTACTGTAAGGGTCCAAAAATGCATATATTTAGGATATTGATCACTGTGCAGTAGGTATTTTAGTTATGTCGATTTTTATGTCTTCGCTTATTCAATGTTGAGGTTGAATAGACACAAAACACAAAATGATCGCAAAAGGCCGCTTGCTTTAATGAGGAATTTTAAACTACTTGTACTTGAGAGCTAATTTTAATATTAGTCTTAACTTTTTCATTAAGTCTATGAATGTGCCCACAGTTCTGTTGATAGGCCATCATAAATTCACCTGAAGTCCACACAAACTGATTACTAATTAACCTGAATTTCACCATGTTCTCATTATACTTTGCATGGAGCAAATAGCTTTGCTACATGTGAGATGCTTTGCTTTTGTATTTATTGTCTAATTAAATGTCATTATTTTCTTTTGAATGATGTAATATTCAATGATGCCTCTTTTCTAGGAGTCACCAGTATTATCAGCCTATCTTGTGATTTTTCTTCAATTTTGAACATCCTCATGCAAAGATGCTCTAGCACTTACCCTATTATAAAATAGAGGCCCGAATTCTTGCACCACCAGTACACGACTGGGGCCGGGGAGGGATGGAGGAGGTTGGCCAGGCGGGGAGGGATGGAGAGAGGGCTCACTCAGTCCCAATCGGCCAGACCCCAGCAGCAAGCTAACCTACTGGTCGAAACGTCTGCCCCCTGGTGGTCAGTACACATCATAGTGACTGGTCAACCAGTTGACTGTCTGCCCTCTGGTGGTTATAGTGAGTGGTTGAGCTGCGTTAGCATATCATTAGCATATTACGCTTTGATTGGTTGAACAGTCAACTGGATGACCAGACACTTAGCATATTAGGTTTTTATTATATAGGACTATTGGCTCAGTGCACAAAATTCATGCAGGGGTAGGGGGGTGTCCTTCAGCCCAGCCTGTACCCTCTCCAATCTGGGACCCCTCAGGGGATGCCCGACTGCCGGTTTAGGCCCAATTCCACAGCAGTCGGACATCCATTTCGCAATCTTGGACCACTGGCTCCTAACCACTCACCTGCCTGCCTGCCTGATCGTCCCTAACCACTCTACCTGCTGGCCTGATCGCCCCCAACTTCCCCCCTTCCAGCCTTATCACCCCTAACTGCCCCCCACGCTGGCCTGATCACTCCCAACTACCACCCTGCTGGTGTGATCATCCCCAACTGCCCCCCCCTGCTGGCCTGCTCACCTCCAACTGTCCCCCCTGCTAGCCTGATCAACTCCAACTGCCCCCGCTGCCGGCCTGATCTCCCCTAACCGCCTCTGCCTCAGCCCTGCCATCATGGCTTTGTCCAGAAGGTCTCCTGGTCTAATTAGCATATTACCCTTTTATTAGTATAGATGACCCGCACTTGTAAGTTTACATTGCCACCAAAGCAAAGGGGAAAATGGCCTACACACAAACACACACACACACTATGTAAATGTCTTCCCCTCCCCACTCCCCTTGCACTTTTCTAGACTTCAAAAAATGTTCTTCCCTAAGTTTTCCAAACTTTTCTGAATACTTTTAATGACACTGGACTCCAGCCCCTGGTGCACTGTATTGCCATGTACTCTTCCATTTAAGCCCCTTATTGATCTTTGAACAACTTCTCTGCTGAAACTGGCAGTCTTAGCATTCTCAAACTGTTATTTCCATTAAATCTTTATTATTGAAAGTATTACGTATGCTCCCCTTTTTTCCTCATTGACCCCTCCTGGCTCACCCCTGCCCCACCCTATTTTCTGTGTTCACGGGTTATGTATATATGCATCTTTGCTGGATCTCTTTCCACCCAACTTAACAGGCCTGACCCTTCTTGCTTTTTCTCCTTTTACTTCAATCTTCCTGTTTTCACTCTACTGCTTAGCCTAGAAATGTTGATTCCACCTCCATGTTACTGAAAGAACTGCAGTGTATTGGTTTCAATAAATTCACTCCTTTTTAAAGACTTTCTGAAGGAATATAAATGCATGTGTGCTATCCATGTTATTTTTCTTGTTAGAGCTTAACTCATTCTCACTTTTGATAGGGATAAAATTCATTTTCTAATTGTATACATACTCTAATACAATGTAGCGTGCCCTCGTGAGCAGAATAGCCAACTGACAGCTGTACTCTGCATTAGACAGCACTCCTTTAAGGTTGGGTGTACAACTGGCCACATCTGTCAATGCACCATTGGTTTACATTTGCAATGGGCATCTCAGGCAAAAGCCACAAATTCAGGGGCTGCTGGTGAATAGCCATCACTGTGTTGGCTCTGGTGAGATTAACTAGACAATTAGGCTCTCCCCATATCATGAAAACACAGGAAAGCTGCTTAGCATCCAGCTGCCTACCCTAACAGCCTAACAATGTTCTTTACCATTCACCAAATGTTATTAGGGTTCCCCAGTGGCAAACATGGTAATAAAACTCTAGAAATACCTGGGTCATCAGACATCAAGTCTTTGCCTCCTTTACGAAATAAGAGGTACCCCATATTGATATGGTTTACTGATCAACAGCACAATGGATATACCATCTGCCCTCTGGCTTCTCCTGTCCCTCTCAGCAAGCATCAAACACTGCTCAGCACTCACCTGGTACATGTGGGCCACATTCAATCCGAGATATTTCGCTCCATAGAGTTTGCCATCGGGCCACTTGACTTCAATGACTTCTCCCTCCGCAGGAGGGCCCAGCTTCACACAGTCTCGGCTCTGCGGAATAAACAGCGACAGGCTTTTCAAGACAAGTGTCTAAGTGACTGCAGTTAGAACTCAGCAAATGATGAACTCCTGGCAATTAGAAGGAGTTATTGCTGCTGTGTTTTATGGATTATGATCCTGCATGGGTGTTCAGGGGAAGAGATATGAGCCAAAGGAGTAAAGATTTAGCCTACATCATAAAGTTGCAAAGGAACCACCATAATCCAAGCAGGAAAAAACAGCGGCATTTACATTTGTTATTTGACAAAGAATTGTTCAGAGGGTGAGTAAAATATACATAAAAATGCTTTAGCTGAGGAAAAGACCAGCTAATGATTTATAACACCTGACATTTATGTAGCATTTTGCAGTTAACAAAATGCTTTAACATACATCTCATTCCATTCTCATGATTACTTCATGAAGTAGGCAGAGGTTATTAATTACCCCATTTTACTGACAAGGAACTTGAGCTTCTGAGGAAGCTCTGTTAGGGAGGAGTAGAGCCGATAGAACAAGAGCTGAGAGGGGAGTAAGGAATATAGGAGTAGAATGAGATGCCAACTAGGAGGCCTTGAGGAAGAAGCAAGGAAAAGGAACTCAGGGAGCAACTGCAACACAGCAGGTGAGGCTGGGGGCATGGCACGCCTCCTCTGCAGACCCCAGGACCTCCTCTAAGAGGTATTCTTCTACGGGCATCTCCCAGTAAGTGACTAGCCCACTTCTTTCCACAGGTAATCATGGTGACAGGCATACCCATCTTCTCACTTCAGGTATTCTATTCAACACTGCCTCCTCCTCAGAGCAAACTGAATTCATCCTGGAAAATGCCTCTTTTGGGGGCACGGGAGGGGTACAGGTAAAACAATAAAATGCTTTCATAGACATAGTTGCAAACTCTTAAATTTATGTGTTCAGTATGGCACAATACAATTTGAATACAAAGGAATTAAATACTTGACTACTTTGATAAGTTTTTTGCACACTGAGCAATTCATGTTTTGCTAATACTGGTGGTTTCACTCATGAGGCAAATCCGACTGATTGAAATGCACACTTGACCAATCAAGCTATAAATGCAGGTGGGGCATGATTCTGTGATACAATGAGAAGCACACAGAGGAAATATTTAGTTGTTTATGGTAAGAAATCCACCATGTGTTACTTTTCATTATTAATAGAAATTCTGCATTATAATGGAGTGGCCATTTTATTGTTGGGGTCGGAGAATACATGAAAAGCTCAGCTATTCATTTTTCCCTCCATAGGCTATGCTTCCATTTAGAGCTATGGACCAAGAAAAAGACTGCTTAGAGGCTCAGCAGAATTGACTGTCTGTATCGAACTTAGGCCAATAAAAATGAGTTTATTCTTGGCCTTCATAATATTTGACTTCCGGCATGCAGAATTGAAAGGGCAGGCTGTAGAAATGTATTCCATCTACATCCCTGGGTTTATCACCTCATTTTCCATTTTTCTTCCAAACATGTATGTGGTACTAAAAATACTAGAAGATGTAACTTCTAAATACATGCTGTCCAATCTCCTGGGTTAGTTAGGGAGCCACGTCAGTTCTGGGCTAACTCTGAGCTGAAACCTGGATGTTGTGGTGATGCTTTGGATAAGAGTATGTTTCTTTCCCGTCCTCAAATTTCCTTCCACGTGCAGGAAGCTCCATTAGAGTAATGCTCCTGGCCTTTTTTCTACTTCCTCGTTCATTCACTCTTCTAAGAGAATAAAGAGTAACTTAATTTTATTGTTGAGTTCTGAAGGTGAGTGCATTTTCCAACTATGCTCCATGGTGCCTTGGCTGCCAAGCAAACTCGCAGGGGCTCTATGGGATATTTTCAGAAGCATAGCAACACTTACTACTGTTAACTTGTTGAGACAGAACTTAATTGATTGAACCTTTTGGTATTCCTTTTGGCCTGGGGGTACTATAAAAAGTGTGCTGGGAGTGCCTGGCCGGTGTGGTTCAATGGTTGAGTGTCGAACCATGCACCAAGAGGTCACTGATTCAATTCCCAGTCAGAGCACATACCTGGGTTGTGGGTTTGATACCCAGTAGGGGGCTGCAGGAGGTAGCTTATTGATGTCGATATTTCTTTCTCCCTTTCCCTTCCTCTCTCTAAAAAAATCAAATAAAAACATTTTTTTTTCAATGTGCTGAGATATCTATTTACTGACCACTGACCATGTGAGCCACTAGAGGGATCAACAGTGTCCAACTCCCCAACCCACAGACAGACAAGGGGCATTCTGTCTGCACCTCAAGGCCTGACACACTGAGCTCCACAGCTCTGGGGGTGGGGCCGCAGGGGCCCTGAGGGGCTGAAATAGGCATGGAGCATGTCAGCTTTGGCCCCCATGATTACTTCAACCAGAACACAACTTTTGATTTACAGATTGAGTTTCTGAGTAAGTTTTCATGTGGGAGGAAAAAATTTTATGTTATAAATAAAAGGTATGAAAAATAAAATGTCTAAACATGAGGATTTAGTTTGTGGAAAACCACAGCTTGACCCTGTTTTAAAGGTCTTCCGCTGGCTCCCATGTCCCTGGGCTGTGCCTGAAGAATCAGACAAGCACAAGCTTCTTAAAGTGTGGTCCCAACCTCTGGAACACATGGGAAAATTGAGACTCCAGCCCCCTCTCCCACAATCCTAAGTGACCTGGGTGAGTTTTTAAAAGGATTCTGGAATCTGAGATGTTATATTATAGGATGTACATGCTAATAAGGTCTTTCCTAATGCAGCTGGTAATGTGCTGCTGGAGCAAGTACACACCTCTGCTGGAAAATTACATGCATTAAAAACATCGACTAAAGCATTTTTCTCAGTTGCTGTCTGGACCCTCAGAAGCAGTTTGCCCTCACCTGACAAAAATAGCTGTTTACCATTTGCAGTGTTGCCTCCAGAGATGTATAAACATCCCTAAAAATCTGCCAGAGTCCTGTCCACGGGGACTCAGGTGTCTGGAGCTGCCACTAAGCCAGTAGCTAGAATACTAAATAGATGATGTGAAAATAACAATCACAGTGAAGGGTGGACTTAAAGACTGAGATGGGTCACTGATCCAGGCAAGAAGAATGTTCATATATTCTTGCCAATGCCAAGCCAAACTCCTATATTGCTCCACCTACTACAGAGAAAAGCCAACTGCCAGTCTGATTATCTAAATTCTGAAGTTGTGTTCTTGGAACTATTCTGGGCACAAACTTTTACAAGCTGCTGTCCTTGATGGTTACCTGTCTTACACCCTCCTCCCCACCCATGCCCACCTCTACTCCTATCAGGTATGAACCACGAAGCAGGCAGCCCTATCAACACAGCTGCATCAGGTGAAGACGCAGTGCATGAATCCCCAACAGTTAATCCACATCTAGTTTGGAGCCTGTGATGGCCCCCACTTAGGAAAAATGCTTAAGAGACCAGGAGCAAACTGGTGCTGGCAGTTGCTGGCATTTTGAGGGATAATCGCCTGCTCATTACTGGGCTCTGGCAGGGGTGAACAAGACTGACTGACAGCCAGGTACCAAGCAGACTGGCTATCTGTCATTTGTATGGCTGCCCAGCACCTGAATCCCTTTCTCCCCTTCAGAGTCTAAGTGGGAGCAGAGCAAGCCTGACATTACTGATGCTGGAAAATGCCAGATACTCCTTTGCCCTGCTTCCCTGGCAGCAAACACTGACAGGGGCCTGGCCAGTTGGCTCCCCTGCCCAGGATGTCCAACCTTTGATGAGGGATGCAGAGAAACAGAAGAGGAGAGGACACTCTCAGAAGGCAGCAGTTATCAACTGAGGGCAGAGTCCAGGTTCAGGCCGTGTCTTCCTGGGCAGGTTCTGTGGCCGTGTCCTTCCTGGGCAGGTTCTGTGGCCGTGTCCTTCCTGGGCTGGTTCTGTGGCCGTGTCCTTCCTGGGCTGGTTCTGTGGCCGTGTCCTTCCTGGGCTGGTTCTGTGGCCGTGTCCTTCCTGGGCTGGTTCTGTGGCCGTGTCCTTCCTGGGCTGGTTCTGTGGCCGTGTCCTTCCTGGGCTGGTTCTGTGGCTGTGTCCTTCCTGGGCTGGTTTTAGAAGATTGTATGTTTCTATGAATTGATCCATTTTGTCCAGTTTGTCCAATTTATTGACATGCAGTTGTTCATAATATTTTCTTACAATCCTTTTGGTGTCAGTTGTTACTTCTCCTCTTTCATTTCTCACTTTATTTATTTGTATCCTCTCTTTTTTTCTTGATGAGTTTGTAACAGTTTGTAAACCTTGTTGTAGTTTTTTCAAAGAATGAGCTTTTAGTTTCATTGACCTTTTATATTGGGCTTTTTTAGATTCTATTTCATTTATTTCTGTCTGATCTTTATTATTTCCATTCTTTTACTCACTTTGGACTGCACTTGTTGTTCTTTTTTCTAGTTCTTTTAATGTAAACTTAGATTATTTGATATTTTTATTATTTCTTGAGGAAGGCTTATATTGCTATGAATTTCCCTCTATGTCCTTTTTCATGTTGGTGAGCATCCTTATAACCACTGCTTTGACCTCTATATTTGATAAGTTGCTTGCCTCCACTTCATTTAGCTCTTTTTCTGGGGCTTTTTCCTGTTCTTTGGGGCCTGTTTCATTGTCTCTCCATTTTGGCTGCCTCTTTGTATTTGTTTCTATGTATTAGTTAGATCTGCTAGAACTCACACGCTTTGTGGGGTGGGCTTATGTAATAGGTGTCCTATGAGGTCCAGTGGTGCTGTCTCCTTGGTCACCTGAGCTGGGTGCTCCAAGAATCTTCCCTGTGTGGGTTATACTAGGTGTTCCAGTTAATAACGTGGATTTTTTTCAATAGATGGAGTTACACATATGTTGATATGTATGTGATTTGATATGTATGCTATTTTGTTGTATTGACAGCAAGCTTCAAAACTTCATATGTCAAATTTGCTGAAGGTGTTAATATCACAGATATTTTTACACTTAAAAATGTTGAATTTCGTGCCAAGAAAAAAGCATTTGCAGGAAGTTTTAATTCATTACTTTATTTTGAAGAAAAATTTATCGTATACTTCGGGAAACTTATGGTGAACATGCTCCATCTTAAGATACTTGTGAATGTTGGTTTAAACACTTTAAAAGTGATGATTTCAATGTGAATGACAAAGAACATCCAGGTCAACCAAAAAAGTTAGAAGACCAACAATTACAAGCATTATTGAATGAAGATGAGTGTCAAATTCAAAAACAACTTTCAGAAAGATTAAATGTTGCTCAGCAAACCATTTCCAATCATTTACAAGCAATGGGAAAAATTTCAAAGGAAGGAAAATGGGTGCCACATCAACTGCATGAAAGACAAATGGAAAACCAAAAAGTCATCAGTAAAATGTTGCTTCAAAGGCACGAAAGTCTTTTTTGCATCAAATTGTGACTGATGATGAAAAGTGAATTTATTTTGAGAATCCCAAATGCACAAAATCATGGTTTGATCCAGGTCAACCATCAACATCGACTGCAAGGCCAAATTGCTTCGGAAAGAAGATAATGCTCTGCATTTGGCGCGATCAGGAAGGTGTAGTGTATTATGAGCTTCTAAAACCGGGTGAAACCGTTAATACTGATGACTACCAACAACAAATAATCAATTTGAACCACGCTTTGATCGTGAAATGACCAGAATGTGCCAGAAGACACGGCAAAGTAATTTTGCTTCATAATGACACACTATCACACACTTCAAAACCAGTTAAAGACACGTTAAAAGATCTTGCCTGGGAAGTATTAACCCACCCACTATATTCACCAGATCTTGCTCCTTCAGATGGCTACTTGTTCCGATTAATGGCACACACACTTTCTGAGCAGCACTTCAAAATGTACGAAGAAGTGGAAAATTGGGTCTCTAAATGGTTTGCCTTAAAACAAGAAAAGTTCTATTGGGACGGTATCCACAAATTACCTGAAAGATGGGGAAATGTGTAGCTAGCGATGGACATTACTTTGAATAAAGCACTTTTGATGTTTCTCTTGAAATTATCATGTTTTCTTTGATTACAAAATTCGCATTATTAACCGGTACACCTAGTAAGAGCCTTTCTATTGTATTTGTATCTTGATTGCTATTGACTTGTTCGTGTATGGGACTGACTCTTAGGCTGGCTGGCTGCGAGGCTCCACCCCAACCACAGCAGGCGAGCAGCTGTGCTGGTGCTGACCACAAGAAGCAGAATCGCCTCAGCAAGGTATGGTGCTTGCTGAGATCTCACTGGATATGCTGCTTGTGAAGCTTACTAAGATCCTGCCCTGACGCTGTCTGAAGTTGGCCACTGGGTGTGTTGGTTCTGGGCCTCTTGATAGGGACTCAGATGCTGCCTGTGATTGGCCCTGAAAAACCTGTTTGGAGTTATAAGCAATTCACAGTTTGTGGCTGCCTCTGCTGAGCCTGGATGCATGCAGGAAGGACCAATCGCTGCATCAAACCTGGCTTTTAGTAGCAGCAGGCCTGGAAGGCAGGTCAGCAAAGCCCCAAGACATCCCGAGTTCCACCTTCGCCTGCCAACTGCCTGTTAGGCTCAGTCGCTGAAAGGAGCTATGGCAGTACTTGAGTTACATGAGGTAGATTCTCAGTGAGTCACTAGGTAGGGGCGAGTGGTGTTCACCAGACTGATGCAAGTTCAAACTTGGTGCCAGTTCTTGGTCTGAGGCCACTCAACAAATGTCCCAAAGGTATACCAAGTCTAGCTGACACCTGCTGGGCGCTCCCACACCTTTGTATTGGGGCGGGGAACTCAGGGAGTCATCAGAGTGAGGGCAGCAGAGTTTATCAGGCCCAAACAAACCAAGATTTAGTCACATGAAGAGAGGGCTCTGTTCCAGTCGGGGGTGTGAGGGGAAAATGGCCTCTATCCTGGAGCCACATAGCTCAGTCTGTCCCAGATTCTACCAGGAGGAGACATTTCAACAGGGTTGGATTGCTGGGAATCAGGAGGATGTGGCTGCTGGGAATTACAAGGATGGGGCTAGTGGATCTCCTGTTACGAAGTGATGGTCAGGCTTCAGGGAAGGTGTTAGGAGCTGCCGCCCTCACCCCAGAGCCACAAAACTCAGTCTGTCCCAGATTTAGCCCCAACCTCAGCAGGGAGGAGCCTCCAGGTGGCTCAGGCCTCCTGAGCCCAGTGGCTGGATCTACCAGAAGCCCAGAGGGTGGTTCTAGCAGATCTCCTGTGAGGAGGAAGAACCAGTCAGGTTCATGGGAATGTGGGGGAAATGACTCCTGTACCACAGCCACGCAACTTAGTCACTGACACCCCTGAGCCTGCCCAGACCTCTACATCTGGGCCAAGGCAGCTAACTCCTCAGCAGAGTTTAAGTTCTGTGGATGGGGGTGCGGGGGCGCGGGGAAGGATGCACGGGGAGTCCAGAGGATGGGGCTATTGCTTTTCTCCAGGCTGATGCCACATGGAGGGAGTGCTGCACCCAAGAAAGATGGCATCAGTGATGTAGGGAGAGTGACTCAGCACAGGGATCCTGGTGGCTATCCCTTCAGCTCTCCCCCCAAAGCCACAATCCCACCCCCTCACCCCCACTCTCCTCATGTGACTCTAGTCTGCTCTGTTCTCCCTCCCTTGGAGCCCAGGGTGAGTGGCTGCGAATGACATTTTGTGCACTGGTCCTTTGAGAGCATATCTGTGTCTCTAGCAAACTCTTGTCTCTCCCTGATGGACAGAAACCCCATTGATTTTCAGAGTCAGATGTTATGTGGGCATCTCTTCCCAGCTCTGGTGCTCTGGGCTGAGGAGCAGGCTTGGAGTTGAGACCCAACACTTAAGATACCCTGCAGCTGAGATATCCCTCCGGAACCTCAGCGCTATCAGTTGGAGCAGGGCCAGCCCTTTTGCACCTCTGACCTTCCTGCCTGCCCAATGTGGCTTCTTCTGTAGTCCTTGGTTATTAGACTCTTTAGCTAGTCTTTAGTTGATTATTCAGGATTATTGTTCTACATTTTAGTGGTAACTCCAGTTTGGACCTGGGAGGAAATGGGTGTAATTTCCACCTACTCCACCACTATCTTGGATTCCAATCCTTAGTTATTATCATTTAAAAACTCCTTGTATTGGATGAACATATGCAACATTATGGATCTTCCATAATTAATTTAAACACATTCCTACTGTGAGATTTAAGGTTATTCTAATTTCCCCTATCTACACTAATAAAAGAGAAACATGCAAATTGACCATACCTCCACTATACCCACCAGCCACACCCACCAGCCAATCAGGAGCAAGTATGCAAATTAACCCAACAAAGATGGAGATGGCCATGGAGCTGGAGTGAGCAAGAGGCTTGGGTTGTCCCGGGTGATGGAAGAAGCCAAGCTTCCCACCTGCCCTGGCCAGTCCTGGCCTCCGCTCAAGGCTACAAAGTTTCAATTACAGAAGATAAATAAATCCCAGATACTTGCTTCCAGCCGGCCCTAGCCTCCACTCAAGGAGGTGCTGAAAAAAAAAAAAAAGAAAGAAAGAAAAAAAGAAGGGGCTGGGAGCCTGGATCACTGGGGCTGTGTGGCCAGCCTGCAAATAGCCAACAGCCCCTCACCCAGGCTGACCAGGCATCCCAGTGGGGACCCCCACCTTGAAGGGGGTGTGGCCATCCTGCCAACAGCCATCAACCCCTCACCCAGGCTGGTCAGGCACCCCAGCAGGGACCCCCACCCTGAAGTGGGTGTGGCCAGCTTGAAACAGCCCTCAGCCCCTCACCCAGGCTGGCCACACCCCCATGGGGTGAGGGTCCCCACTGGGGGGCTTGACCAGCCTGAAAACAGCCCTCAGCCCCTCACCCAGGCCGCCCCATGCCCCAAGGAAACCCCCACCCTGATCCAGGACACCCTTCAGGGCAAACTAGCTGTGCACCAGGCCTCTATCTATACTAATAAAAGGGTAATATGCTAATTAGACTAGGAGACCTTCTAGTAGACCTTTTGGATGTTCTTCTGGACAAAGCCATGGTGGGGGGGCCAAGGTAGAGGCAGTTAGAGGCCAAGAGGGGAGGTCAGTTGTGGGTGATCAGGCCAGGATGGGACGGCAGTTGTGGGTGATCAGGCTAGTGGGGGTTGGGGCTGTTAGGAGTAATCAGACCAGTATGGGGGCAGTTGGAGGCGAACAGGCCAGTGGGGAGGGGAGGTGGGGGTGAGCAGGCCAGCATGGGGGACATTTGGGGGTGACCAGGCCAGGATGGGACGGCAGTTGTGAGTGATTAGGCTGGTGGGGTCGGGACCGTTGGGGGTAAGCAGACCAGCAGGGGGGCCAGTTGGGGGCAAGCAGGACGTCAGTGGGGGTCAGTTGAAGGTGATCAGGATAGCAGGGTGGGGGGGGGCAGTTTGGAGTGAGCAGGCTGGCAGGGGGGGCAGTTGGGGGCAAGCACACTGGCAAGGGGGCAGTTGGGGTGATCAGGCTGGTGGGGGGTCATTTGGGGGCGAGCAGGCTGGTGGCGGGGAGTAGAAGGGGGCAAGCAGTCCAGCAGGCAGAGTGGTTAGGGGCAATCAGGCAGGCAGGCAGGTGAGCGGTTAGGAGCCAGAAGTCCCGGATTGCGAGAGAGATGTCTGACTGCCAGTTGAGGCCCGATCCCTGTAAACCGGCAGTAGGACATCCTTCGAGGGGTCCCAGATTGGAGAGGGTGCAGGCCGGGCTGAGGGACACCCCCTCTCCCCATGCACGAATTTCATGCACTGGGCCACTAGTTAACTATAATGCTATTGTACATATTTCTCCACAAATTGTTGTCCAAATTATTGACTCATTCTTCTAGTGCAGTCAATCTTATCTTCACCAACAGAGAAAATTCTGATTCAGTCAATCCAAGATGGGGTTCCAGGCTAGATGCCCTCCCAAGCAAACTGATGCTCAGCCAGATGGAGAATCACTGTGAGGCCATCTCCCAGCATACATTCTATAGTCTACATATAAAGAAAAAACTAATTCCATGCTGCTTCCTCTATCGCTTCTCTGCAGTGCGAGCCTTCTAACATACCTGAAAGAAAATTTGGAATGCATCTGCACTGAGGTATCTTATCTCAGGGTTCTTTTCTAGGTATGAAACAGTCATTTCAGCCTGCGGAATAAAGGATCAAGCCAACCCCCTTCCACACTGATCCTCGTAATTCTGGGAAAATTCCAAGTCTAATGTCCTTTTTAATTCTTTTCTTTTTTTAATGGTAACACTCACACCCTTTCTCTACTCTGAGATACTCCAGTTGTCTCTGTTAAGCTGGAGAGCTAAATTCTTTCCCACCAGTCCCACTTCACCAGTATCCCGACACACCTGTCTTCACAGAAAGAACAGCACTGACATGTGGTGGATTCCTGAGGATCAGTGGTTTGTTAGTATATCCTTTCCCTCTGCCATAAGCCGAGAGTGAGCACATGCCTGATAAAGGCACTGAGGTTGAGATGGAGATTGTTTTCTGAAAGTTACTATATAAAGCCTCAGAAGGAATATTTCTAACAGAAGTTAACTCCTTATGCTATTACAAACAGGTGAGATTCTGGCATAAAAAAGCTTCAAAGGGCATAGAAAGCATAAAGTTAGGCAGTTTCTTTGGAAATTAACTTTCTGGTTCTTTGAAGAGAGGAAAAGTTGGTAACCAGAGTCAGGGGTGATATTGGGGAGCTGATCTAAACAAAAGGGCATGTGAGGGAGGGACACAGGGCGGCAGTGAGCATATGTGGGCACACAGGACAAGGCAGGAGGCTCTGAAAGCCAACGAAGGTTCCCTGCATTCTAGGAATTGGAGAGTATGAAGAGAACTAAAAGCATCATTTATTCACCAACTACCTGCCTTTGAGAGAGGGCCTTGCCCCTCCTTTCCGCTCTCCCTCTTTTCTCCCTCACTCTGGCATATACTGAGTGCCTCCTCTGTGCCTAGCACTGAACTCAGCATTGGGAAAACAGAGACGAAAATGGTCCTTTTGAAGTCCTTTCTACCAAGGACTTTGGAGTCCAGCAGGAAACTCAAACATACACATGAATATCTACAATACGAGGCACTATATCACCCTCCATGTAAGCTGAATCAATCACAGAGTCCCCATTTAAACTCTCCCGCACTCCCCTGGCTAGGTAAGCTGTGGTGCGAGCAAGAAGGCAGTCCTTAAAGACAGGGGCCCCGGGGAGCAGCGAGCTGGCAGCTCCAGCAGTGTTTTGCAGGAGCACTGTTGGAGCCTCTGGCATCAGCAATTCCATGTTAGTGGTCAGGCTATCGCATTGACTAGATTGAGTGGTGTGGCCAAGCCAGGGGGCCAGCACTGTGGCCCAACCCTTGCCTCAGCCTCTCAAAGAGAACTCTGGATGATCCCATCAGCAGTCCCAGGTCCAATGCCTGTCACACCAGGGGCCAAAACACAGTCTTTCAAGTTCAATTCCTAAAAGCCCTTGATATACAAACTACGTGAAGAGGAAGTTTATATGTTTAAAGCTTTCTGGTACTTCTTTTAGATGGTCTTTTAATAACCTCTCCTTTGGTAAAGGCATAGAAGATGTATAATTTCCAAGTGTTACTAGGAGTCTTGTGCTCAGGGACCAGTCCCTCTGATCAAGGTGCTGACTACAAGTTACTGGCCACCACCACCAACAAAAATAACCACAGTCACAAACACCACCAGCGTATTTATTATGTGCTGGGCACTATCCTAACTGCTGTATACATTGTATTTCAACAATTCCATTAATAATCCCGGCATTTACCTCAAATTTATGGACAAGATAACTGGTGTCAACTCCCATGCCCAGGGTTGTATGGTTGTCTGCTACACATCCAACTCTTCCCAGCATGGAAAGACAGGAAGCCCACATTTGAGGACTGCCCTGGGTGGCTGCATCCTCCTCTCACTTCTCCTGCAGACACTAACGTATAAGGACCCTAGGATGAACACTCCACACACCCAAATAAGGGGAAAAGATTCCATCTGCAGAGGACAGATCTTTCCCCTATTTATAGCTGTTGAAAGAGGCTAAATTCATGAGGGAAATATAAATATTTATTGTGTCAATAAAAACTTATGTTGCAAAATGGAGAAAGACAGGCTTGAGGGGAATATCTATAGTGGTTTCTTAAAATGAAGGTCAGTTCCAAAATCTGAAAAAAGAAAGATGACAGGATAAAGATAAAGATAAGGCTTGTGGGGAAAGAAGACTGCCCTGTACTCACATGCTACACAGTGTGTGTGTGTTGCGGTGGGGGAGGGTTTCACCTCCTAGAGCACACACTGGACTCACATAGGACAGTCATGTTGATAGATTGTGCTTCCATATGTCCCGAGTCACACTACCCTGGGTCTAAAAGCTATTTTACCTCTCTATGTCTTGGCTTCCTCATCAGTCAAATGGAGATGATAATACAACCTTACCAGGTTGTTGGTAGAATTATAGCTAATATACAGAATGTCCCAAAAAATGTATACATGTCTAACAGCTGATATAGCTCCATTGATGTTTTTTCTTTACGGATTTAACCCATTGGAATTATGTGTGTATACATTTTTTGAGACACCCTATAATTTAAAAGAGAATAGAAAAGCAAAGCACAGTGACTGGCAGCTGGAAAATTTGATGTGAACTGTGACTGAATAAAATTTACATCAACAGGGAGCATCTGGAGGATGATAAGAAGAGGACAAAATACCTTGGTAGAAGGTGATGCTTGGGATTTAAAATTGTGAAGAAAGAATGCAGTGAGCCTGAGAAACCAAGATGGCAGCATAGGTGAACACCTAAACTGCTGCCTCGCACAACAATTTCAAAACCACAGCTAAAAGACAGAACAGACATCATCCAGAACCACAGGAAAGCTGGCTGAGTGGAAATTCTACAACTAGAAGGAAAGAGAGGAGCACACGGAGACTCAGAGGAGATGCAAAAGGCTGAGGTGTGGAGACATGCGCGCGGAGAGGACAGGTGGCTGAGAGCCTGGCTAGCTTTCTCTAGCGGGAGAGAGATGGAAGCTCCTGACTGCACTGAACCCCAATTCCGACTACACTGAACACCAGTTTTGGGCGAGACCCTGGGTTCCCAGACTCATACGGGGGGAGTCTGGACTATGGGGAAAAGAGAAGAGTGCACGGAAACTCACAAGAGCCGCGAAAGGCAGAGGTCTGGAGGTGTGCATGCAAGTGCGTGCAGAGAGGACTGACTGTTGAGTGTGCTGCTGGCTTACTCTAGCGGGAGGAAGGCAGAAGCTCCCGACTGCACTGAACTCCAGTTCCGGGCGAGAATCTGGGAATCCAGATTCATTGTGGGAGAAACTGGACTGTCTGGCAGCAGGCGAAACTCGAGGGCAGCTTTCTCTCAGAGGTGCTTGCAGCGATTACCGAGGGACACTGAGACCCAGGGGTCTCATAGGGCAGGGCTGATAGGAAGCCAAGGCTATCTGCTCAGCCCTAAGACTCCGTCCCATCCAGGCTGAGCACAGAGGCTTTTGCAATTTTGCAACTCTTATCTCATAAGGCTGTCTCCAGCACAGAAGTTCTCCTGGTGTAGACACAGCTGATCCTCACAGCCAATTGGCTTGGAGGTCAATTCCTCCCAGCGATACCAACAACAATCAAGACTTAACTACAACAAGACTGTACACAAAGTCCACGAAGGGGTGTACCAAGAGTGTCCACCTCAGGTAACTGGGGAGGCTGAGCCACTGGGCCATATAGGACACTTAGCACTCAAAGCTACTCTACCAACTCAGGGAAGCAGCGAAAACGCGGAGACAAAGAAACAGATCACAAACAAAAGAAATGGAGGAAAGCAAACGACTGAATATAGAGTTCAAAAACACGGTTATAAGGTTTTTCAAGAATTTCCTAGAAAAAGCCAATAAATTTAGCGAGACCCTCGAGGATATGAAAAAGGACCAACTAGAAATTAAGCATACACTAACTGAAATAAAAAATATTATACAGAGACCTAAAAGCAGACTAGAGGAACGCAAGAATCAAGTCAAAGAGTTGAAATACAAAGAAGCAAAAAACTCTCAACCAAAAAAAAAAGAAAAAATAATGCAAAAATACGAAGATAGTGTAAGGAGCCTGTGGGACAACTTCAAGTGTACCAACATCAGAATTATGGGGGTGCCAGAAGAAGAGAGAGAGCAAGATACTGAAAACCTATGTGAAGAAATAATGACCGAAAACTTCCCCCACCTGGTGAAAGAAATAGAATTACAAGTCCAGGAAGCGCAGAAAACCCCAAACAAGAGGAATCCAAAGATGACCACACCAAGACACATCATAATTAAAATGCCAAGAGCAAAAGACAAAGAGAGAATATTAAAAGCAGCAAGAGAAAAACAGTCAATTACCTACAAGGGTGCACCCATACGATTGTCAGCTGATTTCTCAACAGAAACTATGCAGGCCAGAAGGGAGTGGCAAGAAATATTCCAAGTGATGAATAGCAAGAACCTACAACCAAGATTACTCTACCCAGCAAAGCTATCATTCAGAATGGAAGGTCAGATAAAGAGCTTCACAGATAAGAAAAAGCTAAAGGGGTTCATCACCACCAAACCAGTATTATATGAAATGCTGAAAGGTACTCTTTTAGAAGAGGAAGAAGAAGAAGAAAAAGGTAAAGATAAAAATTATGAACAACAAATACATATCTATCAACAAGTGAATCTAAAAATCAAGTGAATAAAAAAATCTGATTAACAGAATAAACTGGTGAATATAATAGAATCAGGGGCATAGAAAGGGAGTGGACTGACAATTCTCAGGGGGAAAGGGGTGTGGGGGTGCAGGAAGAGACTGGACAAAGGTCGTACACTTATGGATGAGGACAGTGAGGGGGAGGTAAGGACAGAAGGTGGGGTGGGAACTGGGTGGAGGGGAGCTATGGGGGGGTGGGGAGAAGAGGAACAATTGTAATAATCTGAACAATAAAGATTTATTAAATTAAAAAAAGAAGAATGCAGCGAGAAGCCAATAACCTACTATAGAAGATCAGACAATGTTATCCTAGTTGAAATCCAAAACAACCCAGTCGAGTAGGTAGGCAGGTGTCAACCCCCATACATTACAGAAGTGCATGACATACCCTGGGTCACACAGCTAGAAAGTGGACAACGGGGCAGGCATTCACTCAACACCTCAGTTCAAACATCTCTTGTGCTCTAGAATCAGTGGTCAGAAAAACAGATGTGGTATTTCATGCAACTCTGGTGGAAAATGCAGGCATTAAAATAACAAAACTCGGTGTGGTGAACACACAATATAATATACAGGTGATGTATTATAGAACTGTACACCTGAAACCTATATGATTTAAACCAATGTCACCCCAACAAGTTCAATAAAAATTTAAATAATAAAAAAGGTAAGTGTAAGAATTGCTATGTATAGAACTACAGTGTAAAGCAGAAGCTTTTAACAGAATGATTATTAGCATAGTATGTGGTTACTATGCCTCAGAGGGCGTCAAGATACCTCAAGATATGGGAGAACTAACATGAAAATTTGACACAAGAATGTGAAAGAAACCAGATTAGGAAAATGAGTCACAATTTAAAGAATTCTCAGAAGGGTAAAAAAATAACTTTTTTTCCTGATTATAAAATAAAACATGCTCATTTGAAACTGTAAGAAGGTGATAAAGTTGAAAATCATAATCACTTATGATTACACTCTCCAGAGATCATCAGTAACATTCTGATGCATTTCCTTTGAGGACTTTTCCCTTTGCATATTTATATTTTATATGTAATTGGGATCATACTGTATGTCCAATTTTGAGCCTGATTTTTTCCATGTATTATATGAGGCCATTAACTACCCTGTGAAAACATGGTTTTTAATAGCTGTGTGAATATTCATGGAGCTTGCCTCCTGGCTGCAGGGGGAGTGTCTGGTGGCCAGATCAAAGGAGCAGAGCTGCCAACGCCTGCGTGGTCAGGGTTTGGCACTGTGTTCTCACACCTCAGAGCAACATTTTGAGTGGGACATTGTCCAAAAAATTCCATCCTGAGTCTCCCAAAGGAAAAGCACTCTGAAAACCACTTTGTCATTAAATCATTCATTCCTTGTCACAACCAATATGTACTAAGTGATTCAGGCAGGAAGACGGTTTAGTTTGGATTTGAGAAGACTCAGGAGAAAGCTGATAGCTCTCTACATGCACAGAAAGAGCTGTGAGTGAGGAGAGAATGTTTTTTGGTGTGTGGTTTTTTGTTTGTTTGTTTGTTTTGATTTGTTTCGTTTTGTTTTGTTTTTTGTCAGTTTTGCTCTAGAGGTCTCAAAGCAAAAATGGCTCTTGGGGTATTTCAGAGGCAGTATTTATTTATTTTTAAATAATTCTTTACTCTTGAAAGTATTACATATGTACATTTTCCCCGCCACTGACCCCTTGCCCCAGTACTTCAGCACCCTATTGTCTGTGTCCATGGGTTATGCATATATGCATACAAAGTCTTTGGTTGATTACCCGCCCCCTCCACTTTCCCTCTGATTCCACACTCTGCTCCATGCTTCAGAGGCAGTATTTAGAATCCACACAAAGAAGCCAATGCTTCCTAATAATTACAGCAATAAATTGGTAGTGAGCTACCTTTCGCTTGCAGTATTCAACAAAGGGCCTGAGAACCACTCACCAGGGGATGACAGAGGAAACTGCCTGGAGTGGGTGGGAGTTTGAGGGAGTCACAGAGGAGGAGCGGGAGGGAATGAGGTGGGTTAAAGGCTGCGGTGGGAGGGGACTGCACACTTACCCCTTAGCCAGTCTTATTTATATAGCAGCCCTGAATTGAGCCATAGCTACTCAGAACTTCTAAATAAGAGACATCTTGGCTAAGATTCTCTGATGGAAAGACCTGCCCACTGGAAATGACAGGCAGAGCGAGGATTATGGTTCTGAAATGTCCCAAGCTCTTGTCTAAGTGTTCTCTTTTTCACTGAAGTATTGGGAATGGAATATGGAAAAGAATAGGAGAAAGATCAGACACAGATGACAGTTATTATTTCCCTTAATCCAGTCTCAGTCATTCTCTGGCTATACTCCCTTAGCTCTTTATAATACCAGCTTCTTCTGTGGTCAAAGAAAGGGAGCATCCTCCTGGACCAATACCCCAAGGAGGAGATCTACTCATGCAGCACTACCTTACTTTCTGGTGGGCACACAGAAGGTCTGCTTTAACTTAACCCAAATGGGTGAAGCAAAAAGTATAGGATTAATTACGCCTGGGCTGAAACCCAAGAATAGCTTGGTCTCCAAATGATACTGCCATACACAAATGACAGACTACCATGTAGTGTGGAGTTATTACCCATATAAACAGCTATTTCCCAGCTTCTGGCCTCACATTGCCCACACAGGTAGCCTTTAAGGCCTGGAATTGCAAAAGGAGAGCGTGTGTGTGTGTAGAAGAGTGGAGAGTTGGCCAGGGACATTCCCATGCTTACAGTCAGAACTGATTACAGACAATTGCATTTCTCCCCCGCCAGAAGCAGAGGAGGCCTATGAGAGCTCCTAGGTCAAATGGCCCCATTTTAAAGAGAAGGACCAAAAAATGAGATGACTTGCACAGAGACACGACGCACCAAGAGATGGCTACAATTTAACTTTGCATTTCACAGCCAGCAGTGCAAGGTTTTAAGCAAATGAGTAACATCTGGAGAGGATTTTAATGAGAGGATGAAAAAGGAAAACCAGAAAGGGGTGAAGAAAAACAAAAGGATTTGGGAGAACATGATTTGTCAAAAAATGTCAGCTCACATTACATTAAATTCAGAAGCAGAGAATCCTGAAGTATATATGTACAAATGAAGTAATCCAGAATGGCCTCAAAGTTACAAATGTGCCTGAGCATGGCAATACAATGGGAGCAGTTCTACTCTATAAGCACTTTCCATGTAAGCTATTGCTTCTATCTCTGTTCATTTAACATGTCCTTCCTTTCAGGTTTAATGGAAATGCATAAACTGAAACAATCATGTTCATAACAGACTGTCTCCTGAAGAACAGGATGTAATTACTACCAGCCTCTTTCCTCACAGGCTAAATGGGAGACAGATAAATAAGATGGTTGAGGAGAGGATAATGCATCAATCTATTTACTCAACATTATTACCCATACAGGGAAAGCAGAAATTTCCAAAACTCCCCAAATGATTCTTGTGTTGTCAAAAGACTGTCAAATCGAAATAATCTTAATGTGAAATTAAGGAGAATATTGCCATTTGTAGGTTTCCAGACAAGAATGAAAATAGTATGTAGATAACACACCATTGTCAGATTTATCCAAACATGAGCTTTTAATCCAAAAGCTTAAGAATACATTAGAGGAAGGCAGTGAATTTGGCTTTACTGATCACACTCCAGCTTAGATTGCCTGCTTCAGCATTACATTGAGGATTATTTTATGCCCTTTTCCTGATAAATAACGAACCTTTGAAATACTGACTTCTCTGTTCTTTTTCATGCCAGATGTTAATCTTTCTTTGAAGCCTGATTCTTGCTATAATCTGATTTGCTTAATGATCACTGAGTAGCCAGTCAATTAATAGTTCAATTATGATTTTTTTTTTCCAATATCCCTTTCCTCCTCCTCCCCCCTCCAAAAAAAAAGAACTCTGAGATTTTGTTAGCTTACTGTTACTTTCCTTGAAACAAACACCCATAGTATTATTGAATTGATACAGATTTGCATGTACTGGCAACTGTGAGCCAAAAATATGCCAAATGGGGGTAGGGAGGGCAGGATATATGGGCATATGAAACAGGGGGTCAGTGGAGGTGTTGATGGAGCCAGAACAGCTGAGCCTGGCTTTTATAGGTAAAAATAAGAGGTGGGGAACAAGCCCCCAGGGATGATACTGTGAAAAATAAACATGGAAGTAGAGGAACATAAAAGGTGACAGCTTCGCCAACTAACAGTTTAAACACCAGTTTTAAACAGCCATCACTAACAACTAATTAGCAGTAACATTAATAGTATTCAGAATGTGATTCCTAGCGTTTTCGCTTTTAGCAAGTCAACATGATACCAGGTGCATTCAAACAAAGATCTGCACACGTGTGCACTCACACACACATATGCAGTTTATCTATGCACTTGAAACACCTTGGAATATACAAGCAGCAGGTGGGACTGCACCCAGATGTGGGGCACTATAGGACTACTTGTATTTTCATCTCATACCCTTCAGTATTTCTTTTTTAAATATATTTTTATTGATTTCTGAGAGGAAGGGAGTGGGGGAGAGAGATAGAAACATCAATGATGAGAGAGAACCATTTATCAGCTGCCTCCTGCATGTCCCCATTGGTGACTGAGCCTGCAACCCAGGCATGTACCCTTGACCTGAATTGAACTGGGAACCCTTCAGTCTGCAGGCCAATGCTCTATCCACTGAGCCAAACTGGCTAGTGCTGTATTTCTTGAACTTTAGCCAGCCATGAGCATGTTATGCACAAAACTGTACATATGCAATCTTCTATATATATAAAAAGCCAGTGACCATAACGACTATAACGACCAGTCGCTATGATGCCCACTGTGGCTAGTGAACCAGCCCATCAGGGGGTGGGGCCAGCCAACCTCAAGGCCCCTCCACCCTGCTGGCCTGCCGCTGATCAGACTCTTCCCACCCCACCAAGAGCTGGCTGCAGGCCAAATGCCCCATCCCTTCCCCCCCACACAGCCCCGCCCCCGATCAGCCCACCCCACCATGATAGGCCTGCAGCCCCTCCCCCTGGCCAGCCCACCCCTGATCGCACCCCCCACCCCAATAGGGGGTGGGGCTGGCCAGCCAATCTCCTGCAGCCGCTCCTCCTGGCTGGCCATGCCCCCAATGGGTCCCCACCACCCTGATAGGCCCACAGCCCCCCCCCTCTGACAGCCCCCACCCCAATAGGGGGCAGGGCCGGCCCACCAACCTCCTGAAGCTCCTCCCCCCTCCTAGTCCCACCCAACTGCCCCCCCGCAACCCCATCAGGGGCCGGGTCGGCTGGCCAACCACCCATGGCCCCTTTCCCAGGCTGCTGGTCCCCGATCGGCACCCCCCACCCAATTTGGGGGTGGGACCAGCCAGCTTACTGACCACAGCCCCTCCCCATGGCCAGCCCCCCCCATCAGACCCCCAACCCCAATCAGGGGCGGGGCCCGCTGGTCAATCGCCCATAGCCCCTTCCCCCAGCCAGCCCAGCCCTGATCAGGCCCCAATTGGGGCGGACAGGCTGGCCAACCTCCTGCCATCTCCTCTTCTCAACAGGCCCAGTCCCAATCTGCCCCAATTGGGGCTGGGCCGGCCGTAACCCACCCATGCACGAATTTGTGCACTGGGCCTTTAGTTGTTAAATATTAGCTGCTAATTATTGTTATTACTCCTAATCACACACATTTTGTCTATCAACATGTCAGTGATCCCTCCCTTTAAATAAGGTATACTAGTATGAATCTAAAAAATAAGGGGTGTACAAGACTCTGGAAGGTTATGCCATCTCCTTCAGAAAATAAGAGTTATCCCCTGGCCAGGTAGCTCAATTGGTTAGAGCATCATCTTGATATGCCAAAGTTGCAGGTTCAATCCCCAGTCAGGGCACATACAAGAATAAACCAATAAATGCATAAATAAACCAATGTGGGTGGTTTTTTTTATTCTCTCTCTCAAATCAATTAAAAAAAATTAGCCCGGCCAGTGTGGTTCAGTGGTTGAGTGTCAACCTATGAACCAGAAAGTCAAGGTTCAATTCCCAGTCAGGTAACAGGCCCAGGTTGCAGGCTCAATCCCCAGTGTGGGATGTACAGGAGGCAGCTGATCAATGATTCTCTCTCATCACTGATGTTTCTATCTTTCTTTCCCTCTCTCTTCCTCTCTGATATCAATAAAAATATTTTTTAACTTAAAGAAAGGTAAAAAAAGAAAATGAGCTCTTCCTAGGACCCACAGCAGATGCATCACCCTTATGTGATTCAAAATGTGGGAGCCCTGGGGTGGGGGCGGCACAGACACTGACGGCAAAGGGGAAGTAAAAGTCCCAGGGTAGGAGCCAAGGCTGCATGCACAGAAAACAGGGTTGGGGGAGCCATATCAATACATGAGTGCTCAAGAGAGCTATGGACTAAGGGAATTAGTGAGGTCAAGTGTAGTACGTATGTGTGGTTACCTCAAATTAAATGTTTATGTGTCAAGATGAAAGCCCCATAAAGGCTAAATATGACTCATCAATTTTGGTGGCCATATTGTCATGTTGAAGAATTACTTGGGCAAATATTCACTGTTTTATCAAATGGGTGAGAGTGAGGTAATATTGTGTGTGTGTGTGTATGTGTGTGTGTGTGTCTGTGTGTGTGTTATAATATATCCATTTAGAGATGAAAATGAAGGGTCATACTATTTTTGAAATATGGGATGTCTGATCTCACACGGTGTCATGGGGCTTTCCACTCAGCCTCTTTCAACTCTGAGACAAAAAAATAAAACAAAGCTCCAAGCCTAAGCTTTGGAAACTAGGGGTCTTGGAATGGCCCTAAATGCAATAAATGCAGTGAAGCTGGAGTGACATGGGAAGTTACCTGTCAGTCAAAACTGAGAACAGAGATCACTAACCAGAATGGGCAGGGTCACTACAAGCCCAGAAATATTTTGGAAGACATAATCCCCTAAACAAAGCAGCTCACTCTCTTGGATCTTGGCTCTCTCACAGCCACGAGGACCCCACATACAATGGACTAATGCCGTGGTCGGCAAACCGTGGCTCACGAGCCACATGCAGCTCTTTGGCCCCTAGAGTGTGGCTCTTCCACTAAATACCACGACCTGGGCGAAGTCTATTTTGAAGAAGTGGCGTTAGAAGAAGTTTAAGTTTAAAAAATTTGGCTCTCAAAAGAAATTTCAGTCGTACTGTTGATATTTGGCTCTGTTGACTAATGAGTTTGCCGACCACTGGAATGGACTGCAGCTGGAAATACAACTAAGCTAGCCTGATGCTGGATTGGACACCTTTTCCAAAATGGAGCAAAAACTCTAGTCACTGGCTCTGATTGTAGCCCGTTAAAAAGCAAAATGGGACTTCTTCCTTGGCAGGACAAAGGGAAATGGGGCCTTAGAAACTCAGGATTGTAATTCCACAATGGGCCCTAACCAGTTTGGCTCAGTGAATAGAGTGTCAGCCTGCTGACTGAAGGATCCCGGGTTCAATTCCGGTCAAGGGCATGTACCTTGGTTGCGGGCACATCCCCAGTAGGGGGTCTGAAGAAGGCAGCTGATGGATGTTTCTCGCTCATCGATGTTTCTAACTTTCTATCCCTCTCCCTTCTTCTGTGTAAAAAGATCAATAAAATATAATAATAATAATAATAATAATAATAAAGACCATCAATGGCTTCCCCCTGCTCTTAAAGACCCAATCCTATAACATGGTCTTCAAAGCCTAACCTAGTCTGGCCCTTTTCTCCTCCATTAGGTTCATCACTTACCTCTTTTAGCAATCTGAGCAACTCCTTTCTACCAACAGCTTGTGTACGCTTTGCCTGGAATACTCTCCCTCTGCCTTTTGTTTAGTTAACACATCCAGTAGATCTTAGCTCTCACTCTGATCGCTTATCTACATAAGGTTTTTTTGTTTTCTACTACATGATCTTACAGAATTATATTCCTATCATCCCAGGATTTATCTAAATTTGGAGTACATTTTTATTAGTGTGACTGTCAAATGTTACTCTTTCCCAGTAGGTTATAAATTCCATGAGAGCTCAAACCATTTCCATTTTATTTCTCACCATCATAATTTCAGAATAGGTACTCACTATAAACAAAAAAAAAATTCATAAGGCTATTGCTTATGGAAGAGTAAGATATCCCTTGACTACAGAATCCATAAATCACCAAATCACCATATGTAGGTACCCAGATATGCCTTATCAATGGTCTGGCCTGCGGGAGTTTCTTCTCTACAAGAGGAAGCACCTCCTGGGGGAGCATCAACCATCCACATCAATACAAGCTCCTCACTCTTGGAGAAAGAAGAGGACTTGAGCACCACACACCATGTTTCCCTATCCTTATTATACCACTTCTGGAGGAAACCTACTCTTAGATAATGGTTAGATATTTGCCCTTCCAACTTCTTGCAAACAAACAGAAAAGCAAAGCACAACACAAAACAAACAAAACCCTGTGAAAACATAACTAATAATGTGGGGTAGCGTTTCAGCATAAATAATACAGGAAAGGGGTTTTACTATTATTGAAAAAAATTTTAAAACTCTAAATAAAATATTAAATTTCATACACAAATCATTTAAAAATTCCTTGTGAAGAAGAGAATAAAATACCTACTAAGAAGCAAAGTTATCTAGCTGGTTTGGCTCAGTGGATAGAGCATCAGCCTGCAGACTGCAGGGTCTTGGGTTTGATTCCCAGTAAAGGGCATATGCCTGGGTTGCAGGCTTGATCCCCAGTAGGGGATGTGCAGGAGGCAGCCAATTACTGATTCTCTCTCATCATTTATGTTTCTATCTCTCTCTCCCTCTTCCTTCCTCTCTGAAATAAATAAAAATATATTTAAAAAAGAAGAATTAGCAAAGTTATAGGGTCTTGTAAAGCTTCTTGCAAATTATATATATATATATATATATATATATATATATACACACACACACACATAATATCTTATCTCATTATAGAATGTCACCTATTGTTAATGGCACTCACATTCATTCACAGTTCTCTTAAAGTTCCTATTTCAACAGGGCTTCAGATATTGGTTACTCAGCATGAAATCACTAAAGCCTGATTTGTTATATGCTAATCACTATTTTTATGGTATAAATCAGATAAAATGCTTTAGAAGACTTGATTTTATCTGTAATTTCCCCCATCCCCAAAAGAGAATATCACATATAAAGGAATTACTGGGACACATTATTCTTAATTAATGGCTAAAAAGGGTAAATATCAAGCATGTTTTAAAAACAGTTACCTATACAAATATCCTGAGAACTATACTACTGGAAATATGCATAATTTAAAACCCCCTTTCCTTTTGCCAAAGTATTAGCCATTAATTTGCAAAAGGCATCTTTTTCAAGCACAGATCACATCAGCATTATTTATTAGTGGAAAATCCTACTCAGACCTGAAAAACCATGTATAAATCATTATACAACACATTGTACTATTATAACATTTAGAGGAGTTAAACATTCTTTATGTTTAATGGCCCTGGATAAGATATCTAAATCATAGAAAATGTAAAAACATCAATATCCTCCATTTTATAGAAGCCAAGAAATCAGATGGCGTGAAGCGGTTGATTTACAGAAATACACACAGCCAACAAAGGTTAGAGCAGGTGATAGCTTCCAAGTTATCACCCACTTCTTAGCAGAGAGCATTTTCTTACAATGTGAAAGAAAAAAATGTACCCGATCCAATCTCTTTCCACGTTTCCTTATATCATTTTTCTCCCTTTACCCACATACTCTGATCTCAAAATATAATTTGTTTAGTAAAACAAAAGGCCAGATTTAGCACTGGTTCTGTCTAACCTAATAAAATCAGCTAAACTCAAATAAGATGTGTTCAACACAGTACTGGAAGTATTAGCCATTGCAATTAGACAAGGAGAAGAAATAAAAGGCATCCAAATTGGAAAAGAAGTAAAGCTGTCCTTATTTGCAGATGACATGATACTGTACATAAAAAACCCAAAAGACTCCATCAAAAAACTAACAGACTTAATAAGTGAATTTGGCAATGTAGCAGGATACAAAATTAACACCAAGAAATCTATGGCATTTCTATACACCAATAGTGAACTTACAGAAAGAGAGACTAAAAAAGCAATCCCATTTACCATCGCACCAAAAAAATTAAGATACCTAGGAATAAACTTAACCAAGGAGGTAAAAGACCTATACGCGGAAAACTACAGGATACTGAAAAAAGAAATAGAGGAAGACATAAACAGATAGAAGAACATACCATGTTCATGGATTGGGAGAATCAACATCATTAAAATGTCCATACTACCCAAAGCAATCTATAGATTCAATGCACTCCCTGTTAAAATACCAATAGCATATTTCACAGACCTAGAAAGAACTCTTCAGAAATTCATCTGGAATAAAAAAAGACCCCGAATAGCCACAGCAATCCTGAGAAAGAAGAATAAAGTAGGAGGGATCTCAATACCAGATTTCAAGCTGTATTACAAGGCCACTGTTCTCAAAACAGCCTGGTACTGGCACAAGAACAGACATATAGATCAATGGAATAGAATAGAGAATCCAGATATCGACCCAAACCACTATGCTCAATTAATATTTGACAAAGGAGGCATGAACATACAATGCAGTCAAGACAGTCTCTTCAATAAATGGTGTTGGGAAAATTGGACAGATACATGCAAAAAAATGAAACTAGACCACCAACTTACACCATACACAAAAATAAACTCAAAATGGATACAGGACTTAAACATAAGACGGGAAACCATAAAAATACTAGAGGAATCCACAGGCAGCAAAATCTCAAGACATATGACGAAAGAACTTCTTCACTGATACTACCCCTAGGGCAATGGCAGCTAAAGAGAAAATAAACAAATGGGATTACATCAAAATAAAAAGCTTTTTCACAGCAAAAGAAACCATCAACAAAACAACAAGAAACCCCACTGTATGGGAGAACATATTTGCAAATGTTATCACTGATAAAGGTTTAATCTCCAATATCTATAGGCAGCTTATACAACTTAATAAAAGGAAGATAAATGATCCAATAAAAAAAAATGGGCAACGGACCTAAATAGAATCTTTTCAAAAGAAGACAGAAGGAGGCCAAGAGACATATGAAAACATGCTCAAAGTCACTAATTATCCCAGAGATGCAAATCTAAACAACAATGCGGTACCATCTCACACCTGTCAGAATGGCTATCATCAACAAATCAACAAACGACGAGTGCTGGCGAAGATGTGGAGAAAAAGGAACCCTCGTGCACTGCTGGTGGGAATGAAGACTGGTGCAGCCACTGTGGAGAATGGTATGGAGTTTCCTCAAAAAACTGAAAATGGAAATCCCATTTGACCCAGTAATCCCACTCCTAGGAATATATCCTAAGAAACTAGAAACACCAATCAGAAAGAATATATGCACCCCTATGTTCATAGCAGCACGATTTACAATAGTTAAGATTTGGAAACAGCCTAGGTGCCCGTCAGCAGATGACTGGATCAGAAAACTATGGTACATCTACACAACGGAATACTATGCTGCCATAAAAAAGAAGGAATTCTTACCATTTGTAGCAACCTGGATGGAATTGGAGAACATTATGCTAAGTGAAATAAGCCAGTCAATGAAATAAAAATACCACATGATCTCACTCATTTGTGGATAATAAAAAACACATTATAAACTGATGAACAAAAAGATAGATTCAGAGGCAGTAAAGCATCAAACAGACTGTCAAATTACAGGGGGAAGGTTAGGGAGAGGTGGGGAAAATAAGAGATCAACCAAAGGACTTATATGCATGCATATAAGAATAAGCAACGGATGCAAAACATTGGGGGGTGAGGGCATGTATGGGAGTGGGGGCGGGGCAGGGTGGGGGGCAATGGTAAGATATGTACACATATAATACCTTAATAAAAAAAATAAAAAAAACAACTCAAATAAGATGTAAAAAGGAAATAATAAAAATGAGGGCAGTGTCAGTTCATCACTAAATAGACAGTATTGGCTTCTACTGGATATATTTGCCAAATAATAATCTAAGATCACTCTATTACCAAAATAATTTAAACCCTATGGTCAAATAGGAACATACACTCTGTTAATTTATGAGCCCAATATCTTCAGGGATGTGTTATCAATGTATATGCTATATCCTGGTTGGGTAGAGGTGAAGGATAAGGTAAAAGAGCTGGCAAACAGGTAGTGGGAATTTGATGAGGCCTTCACCTCATAGGCTCCCAGGTCCTCAGTCAGGAAAGGGCACTGCTCCTGAGCAGTCACATGCCATGTGCACCATTCCTGAAGAATCCCTAACCAACCTTCCCTGGCAAATTTCCATTGATTCTAGAAAGGCCGCAGTAGGGGTTTAGGGGGAAGGAAGGTAGTTAGGGGCATCAGTCTGGAGGAAACAGAACCGATGGTCTGGGATGAGGTACAACTTCCACCTGACTTGAAAATCAGGGCACCTCAACCCTGAGGAGCCAGGAGGAATCTGATAGTGCTTCCCAGGATCCCACAGTAGAGACTGCTGCTGGGAACAACTCTTTTCTTAGTTTCTCAACCCTGCCCCTCAGATGTTTTCTTTTGCCTCCTTCCCTACTTGCAGAGTGGAAACAGGAAGCTGTTTGTATGAAATCTCACATAGGCACCGTTTAATCTAATAAGTAGGAACCAAGTTCGGAGAATACATCTTCTAACCGAATGTCATCATGACCAGAAAAGACAGCATAAACTAGTCGGCGACGAAAATGAGGAAAAATAATGGAGGCTCGCAAGTTTAAGCAATGTGCTTTAAAAACACCTGAGAGAGAAAAAAAATCAGCTCTAAGAACTGCAGTTTGCACCATACAGCCCATGAACTAAAGGCCTTGACAATACACCCCTACAACCCTGAAGAATATAGTTCTCATGCTTCTTTCACACATCAGCCAAGGCTGAAAAATGCAGCGAGTGCTCGTGGAAATTGCAGTGTTGGACTCTTGCTGTCGAGTCTCTAAACGGTCCTGTTTCTCTTCGCATGCCCACTGGTGAATGTCAAGCACTCCTCCTAGAACTATCTAGATCCCATGCACCAGCCTCCTTCCTGGAAATGAGCTCTAAGTTCAGACGAAAGGAACCTGTCGTCACTCTGGTGTCAGCATGGGCTGCCAGAACTTAAAAGGGGACCCGGAATCTCTGTGTTCCTTGAGTTCTCTTGGGTGGGCAACTTTCATTCCCATCAAAATAGTAGGAGACAAAAAATTCATCAGGAAGTGTGTCGCAATTTCATAGACTGACAGGTGGAGGCATGTTGTAATACATCTTTTATTACTGCCCCTGACAGCTACAGATTGCATGCTGAGTGTAACTGGGCTGATACACACATTCTGCAGGTGCACCGTGGAAAGAAGGATTTTTGGACATTTTTCTAGCTATCAAAGAAATAAAGGTATAGAAATAAATTTCCTGGTAGTCCAAGGAATGTTTCTCTCTACAGCTTCAAATACTAGGCATTTTAATGCTTGGCAAACTTATTTTAAAACATGGACAAGCTGGCCTGCATGAAAGGTTCTATTCTCTGGGTTTAGGAAATGATTTGTAATCAGTGATTCTATAAATAGGGAATGTGACTCTCCTTACTAAAGCATCAGGCTTCAAAAGGGAAGATATTCATGACATACAAAAATAGTTGGGATGATTAAACTTGATATTCTAAATCTGATTTTCATAGTTAAACAACTGAAATTGTGCTATACCCTTACAGCAATGCTAGCTAGCAAGCACCACAGCTTAGAGAGGCTCATTCTTCAGTAGCCAGTAACACTAACGTCACACTGAATTTGAGAAAAGAACCTTTCCAGCAGCACTCACACCTGGTAAGTACATTGTGTAAATTAGTGTAGATGAATATCAAAAGTAGAAGTGGGATGATCACAGCAATTAAACTACATGGCCTAACAATGATGACGTAAACATATTTACATTATATCATATAGGGGAATCAATATAATTTTTATGTACTTAATTACAGTCATCCAATATGCCTTAAAGTTTAACACCAAATTCTCCGATCTCAAACTGAAGTCTAGGTGACATACTATAATGGCATTTAATTGTATAGCTTTCATTAATTTCAGTGAGAAACATAGACCCCAACCAACCTTGGATAATCCTTTAAAAGCTTGCCTTAAAACCCCATGACTTCACCTTGTGGAGCCTGGACAATGACCAGGACCAAGTGCATGGCTAATGGACTGGATTGACAGAGTGCTACAAACCGGCTAAAACAACGTGGCCACTGTTTCATTGAAAAGGAAATTACTCTCTGCCACAGAGTCCGAGCTCCTGGCCCCACAAGGTAAATAAAGAGTCTTCTAAAGTGCATTAGGATCATACATTTGTGATGATTCATTTATGTGTCAACCTGATTGGGCTGCAGAGCACCCGGATACGTAGTCAAACATTACTCTGGGTAAGTGTGTGAGGATGTTTGGATGAGTTCAATATTTGCGTTGGTTGACTGAGTAAGGAGTGCCATCCCCAGTGTGAGTGGGCCTCAGCCAATGAACTGAAGGCTTGAACAGAACAAAAAGGGTGACCTCTGCCTCTTCCAAAAAGGGAATTCCTCCTGTTGCCTGCCTTGAACTGGGGCTCGGCTTTTTCCTGCCTTTAACTCTAAATGAAAAGGGCTCTTCCTGGGTCTGAAGCCTGCGGCCTCACACCACACCTGGTTCTCAGCCTGCAGACTCAGTTGGAACTGCACCACTGGCTCGCCAACAGCAGACCTTGGGACTTCTCAGCGTCCATAACCACATGAGCCAATAAATCACACTCTTACACACTTTTATTATATTTATTATATTAAATACATACAAACACACTGATTGGTTTGTTTCTCTAGAGAACTTTGATATAATATTTTAAGGGAAAAAACTCTCCCTATAGAGCCATCCTAGATATCCTGGGAATGCCTCACTTAGTACCAAGATAACAAAGAGCAGGAAGACAACCAAGGGTGGGATTACTAGAAAGCAGGTGAAATTTTAAAACACAACATGATTGAAACCTTCCTACTTGGTGTAAGAGGCCTGAAACAAGTAACGAAAAATGTCAGACATGGCATGGGGTGGGGGGAAATATACAGGGAGGAAGGATTGGATGAAAGAGAGAAGACCTGCTCGCAGGTTACTATAATATTTTTCTCCTGAAGAAATTACCAGTCACGCATATTCACGTAGGTCCCCCTATAATCTATGCCCCTCATCACTGCACATGCTGTCCCTCCCCCCTTCAATGGTAGTGCCCTGACCACACACACGTGCCTACAAAATGCCCCCGAACCTTGGCCGAGTATGCTAAGTAATGCTAACTAAGCTGTATAGAATTTTGCTTTCACATTCTTGTTGATTTCAATGCCATGATGCTTCTCAACAATCTTATACATTTTAGAGCCAGGGTTCTCACAACACCTACACGTACTTAGAACCAAAATTAAAGGTTCACAGAGAGTCGGAGTAGACAGTGTCAAAGGAAAATTTATGGAATTTCAGAAACTTCCAGGATCACAGACATTCTTTTCCAATGTATAAGTTAAAGACATTCCAGGGAAGTTTACCACCTGGCCGTTTGTGTACAGATGATATGCTGTAGATTGAGCACCTGAAACCTGTATATTTTGTTAACCAGTGTCACCCAATAAATTCAACAACAACAAAAAAACTGGCTGGGTGTATGAAGGCTTGTGAAGTGAAAGGGAAGTTAGGACTCATATGGCCTAACATGGACAAAGACCTAACTATTTGCTCAGGTTTGGGGATTAGTTCTCAGAGGTCTTTTATCACACCCAACCACACTCCCCACCCAAGTTTTCTCTCTTTTGCCGGCTCAGGATTCACAGTTTGCACAAAAGAAGGCTGATTCTGAAGTATTTTGCCTAGGCAAGGCTGGCCATAACCATGGGCCATGGTCTCCTTTGCGAGACCATGGTCGGGCCTTTCGTGGCCTTGCAAACCACTCTCCTCCTGCTTCAAATGGCCTTTCTTCCCAGGGGTTAAAAACACATGCTCTGAAGCCAGGCGCTGGGACTGAAAACTCTTTCTGACACTTGATAGTTATTTACCTCTTTGTGCCTCAGTTTCTTCAGAAGCAACATTTGGAAAATAGTCGTGCCTAACATGGAAGGCTGTGAGGAGAAAATGAGTTCATGCACATTAGGTCCCTGAAGCAGTCCTGGCCTTGGACATGCCAGTCAGTGGCCGCCCAACTCACCCTGGGGAGTCTCCTACTCATTCTTCTGGAGCCAATAGGTGGTAAATTGCATCTGGTTTATTCATGGCATTGATCACACTTACGGAAAGCACCCATTTACTAGTCTGCTTTCCCCCCCCAACTGAGCAGGAATCACACCTTCTTTCTTATTATTTTGCCAGCTCCCAGTGTGATGCTTGGCACACAGGTACCCAATGACTGTGTGTTGAGTGCCCAAAGGGACAACCTACTCTGACCAGTTAAGCACGTTATCTAAGGGATGCAGTTTACACGTGGCGATGGCAATGCAGCAAAGTGAAGCTCCAATCAGAATTTTGCAAAGAAGCACAATTAACCCTTCTGATGTAGGATCAAGTCCTGGGATTGTTAATTTGTCTAGCTTCATTTGCTTTAAAACCTTCAAAATATGGTTACTTGTGTTTACAAACATGTGTCTCTTAACAGCATAGAGAAGTAAGCATAAAATGGTAACTAAATCAATGTTTCTTTGGCCCCAAGAGACTGAAGTTCTAGAAATAACTGAGCAATCTCATATGGTCACATCTAATTATCAATGCACATAACACATAATTATTACTATCAAGTCATTAAAAATGACCTGCTAAGTACAAAGAGCAAAGCATCAACAGACCTAGAACAAGACAGAAGTTACAAATACAATATTGAGGCCTGGCTCCCCAAAACGATACTTCCCTTAAGCACATAAGGGTAACAAGATGACCACTAGACTAACTCTGACCCCAGTTATCTGGTTGATCTCCGTTTCAAAAACCCTTCCATGAAAATTGTTCTTGAGAAACATCCTGCTAGAAACAGTCTCCTGAGACACATTCACCTGGTCCTCTAAATAATTCCCAAGGGTTCACTGAGGGGACCGAGGAAACAGGAGACAGATAGGTAGATGGGCGCACATGCATGCCCACAACACACATACACGTATGTTCATTCCAGACCATGGTTAAGAAACTCAGTATAAGTCACAGCCCTTTTTCTGTGTGACTTTTGGTACTGCTGTATGATACATCTGCCAGATCACAGATGCCACTGTCAGGTCAGATTAGTAAATGCCATGTTCTTTAGCTAAGCACAAAGAAAAAGAAGTAATAAAGGTATTCAAATGTGCTAATTGTAACAGGAAAGAATAGGTGAATTTGCATTTTATGTTCCCTGGCCCCATATATTTCTCATTTAATTAAAAGAATTTGAGGACATGAGTCTACATTTACCTGGCTACTATTTAGGATGATGAAGGCTAAGGAACCTCCTAGAAAACAATATTTATTTGTGGTGGGAAAAACCTGAATGAAATAATAAATGAAAGAGTTACTACCAAAGGCAGAAGAAAGATTCCTGAAAGGTTCAGTTGCTTTAGTATACCAAAAAGTAAACTGGGAACATGCACTCGAGGAACTTACCACGATATCCTCAGGGAACGTGTCTCTGCTGAAGGAGCCATCATCAAACATGACCTCGTAGAAGGTCTGCGATGTCACAGCGATCACTCTGCAGCTGTAGTACCGGGTGTTCCGATGCTTCGTGATGACGGTCTGCCCCACAGAGATGCCCCTCTCGGCAGCCTTCAACTTCTAATGAGGGGTGGAGGCAGAAGAGAGAAAAGAAAGAGGAAAAAGAGAAAAGAACAGAAAATAAATTTTTTTAAAAAAAACAGTAATTGGCTTAGTAATATCATTTTTTATTTTTTAACTTTTTATTGGGGAATACTCTCAGACTTAAAAGTTGCAAGGATATGAAGGTACAAGAGTACCCATATACTCTTTAACCCTTTATCTATTCCTATTAGCATTTCACCATTTCCTTTATTTGCATATTATACTTCTATCTTATATATGTGTATATTTAAGTATTATATACAAATTGTGTGTGTTGTGTGTGTGTGCGCGCGCGCACGCGTGCACGAGCACACTAGCCCCTCACCACCAACCATTTAAGCTTTACTGGGCTTTTATTCATAAATACATCAGTGTGGAGGAAACCAAGATGGCAGCATAGGTAAACACCTAAACTGCTGTCTCGCACAACAATTTCAAACCTACAACTAAAAGACAAAACGGACATCATCCAGAACCACAGGAAGGCTGGCTGAGTGGAAATTCTACAACTAGAAGGAAAGAGAAAAGCACACTGAGACTTAGAGGAGCTGCAGGAGGCAGAGGTACTGAGATGCTCGCATGGAGAGGACTGACATCTGAGGGCGCGGCTAGCTTTCTCAAGCAGGAGGGAGACAAAAGCTCCTGACTGCACTGAACTCCAGTTCTGGGCAAGACTCTGTGGACCCAGACTCATACAGGGTGAAACTGGACTGTCAGGAAAGAGAAAAGCACACTGAGACTCAGAGGAACTGTGGAAGGCAGAGGTACTGAGGCGCGTGCACAGAGAGGGCGGGCAACTGAGTACGCGGCTGGCTTTCTCAAGCGGGAGGGAGACAAAAGTTCCCGACTGCACTGAACTCCAGTTCCAGGCAAGACTGTGGAGACCCAGACTCATTCGGGGAGAAACTGGACTGTCTGGCAGTGGGCGGAACTCGAGGGCAGCTTTCTCTCAGAGGTGCTTGCAGCGACACTAAGACACAGGGGCCTATTAGTGCAGGGCTGATGGGAAACCAATGCTGTCTGCTCCACCCTGAGACTCCACCCCATTCAAGCTGAGCACAGATGCTCTTGCAAGTCTTATCTCATAAGGGTGTCTCCAGCACACAAATTCTCCCTGCATAGACACAACTGATCCTCACAGCCAATTGGCCTGGAGGTCAATTCCTCCCAGTGATACCAACAACAATCAAGGCTTAATTACAACAAGACTATGAACACAGCCCACAAAGGGGTGCACCAAGAGTGTCCACCTCAGGTAACTGGGGAGGCTGAGCCACTGGGCCCTATAGGACACCTAGCACACAAAGCCACTCTATCAACTCAGGGAAGCTGCCAATATGCGGAGACAAAAAAAAAAAAAAAACAGGTCATAAATGAAAGAAATGGAGGCAAGCAAACAACTGGATGTAGAGTTCAAAATCACGTTTATAAGGTTTTTCAAGAATTTTCTAGAAAAGGCCGATAAATTCAGCAAGACCCTCAAGGATATGAAAAAGGACCAACTAGAAATTAAGCATACACTGACTGAAATAAAAATATTATACAGAGATCTAACAGCCGACTAGAGGATCGCAAGAATCAAGTCAAAGATTTGAAATACAACGAAGCAAAAAACACTAAACCAGAAAAGAAAAAAGAATGCAAAAATATGAAGATAATATAAGGAGCCTCTGAGACAACTTCAAGCGTACCAACATCAGAATTATGGGGGTGCCAGAAGAAGAGAGAGAGCAAGATATTGAAAACCTATTTGAACAAACAGTGACCGAAAACTTCCCCCACCTGGTGAAAAGAAATAGAATTACAAGTCCAGGAAGCGCAGAAAACCCCAAACAAAAGGAATCCAAAGATGACCACACCAAGACACATCATAATTAAAATGCCAAGGGCAAAAGACAAAGATAGAATATTAAAAGCAGCAAGAGAAAAACAGCTAATTACCTACAAGGGAGCACCCATACGATAGTCAGCTGATTTCTCAACAGAAACTATGCAGGCCAGATGGGAGGGGCAAGAAAATATTCCAAGTGATGAATAGCAAGAACCTACAACCAAGATTACTCTACCCAGCAAAGCTATCATTCAGAATTGAAGGGCAGATAAAGAGCTTCACAGATAAGAAGAAGCTAAAGGAGTTCATCAACACCAAACCAGTATTATATGAAATACTGAAAGGTACTCTTTAAGAAAAGGAAGAAGAAGAAGAAAAAGGTAAAGATAAAAATTATGAACAACAAATACATATCTATCAAGTGAATCTAAAAATCAAGTGAATAAAAACATCTGATGAACAGAATAAACTGGTGAATATAATAGAATCAGGGGCATAGAAAGGGAGTGGACTGACAATTCTCAGGGGGAAAGGGGCATGTGGGGTGCTGGAAGAGTCTGGACAAAGGTCATACACCTATGGATGAGGATGGGGTGGGGGCTGGGGAGTCGGGTAAGAGCAGAGGGTGGGGTGGGAATGGGGTGGAGGTGAGCTATGGGGGAAGAAAGAGGAACAATTGTAATAATCTGAACAATAAAGGTTTATTAAATTAAAACAAAAAATAATACATCAGTGTGTGTTTTTCTAAGAAGAAATATTCATTCTCCTTTACATAACCATAGTTATATAAGTTACAGTTACTAACATTAGTAAATTTAATATTGACATGTCTGATTCTCTACAATGCATATTCCAATTTTGTCAACTGAGCCAATGATGACTCAGGGCCCCCAAGCCCCTGGTTCCCACACTCCAGCGCCTGCCTATAGTCATAGGTCAGGCAGTGCATATAGTCACCATAGCTCCTGAGCTTCCCTTAATCTGGAACATTTCCCCAACCTTCCTTTGTCCTTTCTGATAGGGATACTTTTGAAGGATACACTCTTCCCTCCCCCTGCTTTGTGAACAGAGCATTTGTCTGATGTTTCCTCATAATCAGATCCAGGCTGTATGTTCTTGGCCAGAACCCCACACAGTTGATGCTGTGTTCCACTCAGGATATCACATCTGGAGGCACATGCTATTTGTCTGCCTCTCCATGGGGATGTGAATTTTTATCATGGTCAAAAGTATGGTCCAATTTCTCCACTTCATAATCACCCTTTTCTTTTATTACTAATAAACAATCTGTAGGAGAATTTTAGCACCACACATATATCCTGCACACTTATGCTTGGATTTAACATCATAGATGAACCTTGCCCAATCCAGCCTTTACTATGAGGATGATGAGAACTCCAAACTGCATTTCACTATGATATTTGTTCCTTTGTGCCTGTTATTTTAACACTGGATTTAGCATCTTATGGAGACAGTGGTTTGGATCTGAAGCTCTGCTTTTAGCTATATGATCTTGGGGATGTTACTTAGCCTTCCTCGGCTTCAGTTTGCTTATCTACAAAAAAAGGGGATATTTATGAGGAAGGTCTGCTGTAAAATAGTATAAAGTACATAAAATACCTAGACTCACAGGCAATTTGTCCTCAGTAAATGTGAAATGGCTTCATTTTGGGAAATGAAGAACATACCAGAGACCTGGTCAGTAAACCACTTCTCCCTCAGTAATTGGTGTGCATGCCTGTGCAGCACCCTGATTTCACATGACAATGCTTAATCCAGCTCCAAATCATCACTGTCCTGCTCTTCACCACATCCACTCCTGACTCTAACTCTTGTCATAGCACAGAGCTATGGTCCTTAGGAAGGAAGACATAATGTGGTCTTCTCCCCACACTGCCCAGGCTCCCAGAGCCTTGTTTCTATCTTACTTAAAGCCCTGGCCAAATGTCACTTTCATGTACTGTCCCTCCTACGACAGGGCACATCCAAAGGACAGCACTAGGACTTATCTGTCTTTTTATCCATGGCATCCATCAGGGTGTGTACAACGCTGTTGCTGAATAATGAATGAGTGAATGAATGAATGAGCAAAAAGAATGCATAAACTATGAAGATGGGTACAAACACATTTTCAAAATAAGAGAGAATTTGATTCATTCACTATTTAGAAACTGGCAAAGTAAAAGCAAGTTTCAGAAAGACGTTCTCTTTCTGGAGGTAAGGAAGGATGATGTGGGTAGGGGAGGAAATAAAGGAGGGTTACGGTGAAATTCACAGGGTATGGTAAGTGGAAGCAGCCAGTCAAGGGAAAGAAAAGTGATAAAGACTTGACAGAGAAAAGGTTGACTCCAGACCACAACCATTTTTTTCCTACTTAGGACATGAAATTTGTGAAAATTGACTGGATGGAAAGATGGCCAGCACACGGATTAAATATAGAGCCTTCATCTAAATAAAAACATTCATAAGCTTCAAGCATGACCATTTCATGGGAAGTACTAAGGAAAATAGATTTTTTCATAGTGCTATTTTGATAGGATTTCTGATTTATTTTTGTAAGAAAAATTTATTGATAAGCATACCCCATAACTGATCATACATCCTCACAAGTATTTCCTGTCAGAAAAGCCCACGAGTCTATTGATATTAAGAATGTCATTCCAGATCAGAGAAGACAGATGTTATGCAAGGGGGCTCCATCAGATTAAAGAAATGGCCATGGTATTTTGAAGATCAGTATGCAGTCTAAGGCTGTGAAAGTAAAATTTTCTTTAATATGCACTAAGCAGAAATAACTGTAGTTGTTTTTATTTGTTTTTAACACAACTTCTTTTAAAGAAAAGCTAAAATCAGTCAGTTTGAGATGCTGGGGATGTGAAAAAAATGTTAAGTAAAAAAATGTTCTAGAAATTCTACAAAACAAATGTTCAAAGAGTTCTTAAAAAATAATAACACATCTAGAGTTTCCAACACATGTTGATACACATGAGAATTAAATTCTCCCCCAATAACTCTGTGAAAAAATTATTTTTACTAAATAGATGAAGTAACAGAGATACAAAGTCAAGTGACTTTTCCAAGGTCTCACAGCTGGTGACAGGCTGAACTAGGGCCCAGAAACGAGTTTTCTCCCATTACCAGTGCCTCGATATCATCAACCAGAAGAGTAAACGTGGAAAGAAATCAGAGGAGAAATAAAACCAACCAGAAATTAGACTGATGGGATTTAAGCAGTTTCTTAAAGAACTTTTATTTTCTTTTTCTTTCTTTTTAAACTATGATTTATTGAGTATCTACCTCCTCTGTTCTACATACTTTCTAAGGAACTTCTCATATAAAAATTCATTTAAGCCCGGCCAATGTAGCTCAGTGATGGAGTGTCAACCTATGAACCAGGAGATCATGGTTCCATTCCCGGTGAGGGCATATGCCTGGGTTGCAGGCTGTATACCCAGTGGGGGCATACATGAGGCAACTGATCAATGATTCTTTCTCTCATCATTGATGTTTCTCTCCCTCTCCCTCCCTTTATATTAAATATATATAAAGATTTAAAAGGATTTTTAAAATTCATTTCATCTCCCCAGTATCTCACAGCACTGAAATAGCCACTGGTATTTGAAGCCTATCTGGTGATGAAAAATGCAGAAATAACTGCATAGGCTCTCGGTTTCCACATATGCATACACATGACATGCACACACACACACTGCAATAAGTTGCAAAAATGCCTACCAATCTTCACTCTTCCCTTTTCCCACAACCTTGCAATGTGACTTCGTAGCCCCTCCTATCAAGAGCTGAAGTCTATTTCCCCACCCTTTGATATGGGGTAGCCTTGTAGCTTAGCCTGCTTTGGCCAAAAGAAAACAGTAGAAGCAATAGTATGCCAACTCAAAGCCTTTTGCTCAAGAGGCCTTGTACATTTCTGCTGTCTCTCCAGGGGTCCTAGATTCTGTCACATGAACAAACTCAAGTTACTCTGCTGGCATATGAGAGATAACATTGACCAGAGCTGAGGCCCTAGACATGTGAGAGAATCCAGCCAAGAGAAGGAGAACTGCTCTGCAGCTGACCACAGATGAATGAGGCAACCAGCCTGGAACAGAAGAACCATCCAGCTGATCCCAGCCTAAACTATGACCTACAGAATCACCAAAGAGTTGTCACTGCTTTAAGCCAGTGGTTGGCAAACTCATTAGACAACAGAGCCAAATATCAACAATACAATGATTGAAATTTCTTTTGAGAGCCAAAAACCAACTTCTGAACATGGGCCACGAAGTTTCAATCGCACTGTATGTGCGTGCCTGCACGTGGTATTTTGTGGAAGAGCCACACTCAAGGGGACAAAGATCCGCATGTGGCTAGCAAGCCGCAGTTTGTCGACCACTGCTTTAAGCCATTAAGTGTTGTGATGGTTTGTAACACAAAGATAATATATAAAATAAATGCTATGAAAAAATACACTGAGTGGCCAGATTATTATGATCTCTGAACGCATAATAATCTAGCCACTCTGTGTGTGTGTGTGTGTGTGTGTGTGTGTGTGTGTGTGTGTGTGTGGCCCAGTGCATGATTTCGTGCATGAGTGGGGTCCGGCCAGCCTGGCCAGGGGGAGGGGACATGGGCGGGTTGGCCAGCCTGCCTGCTGGTCGAACTCCTGGTCGAGAGGACAATTTGCATATTAGCCTTTTATTATATAAGATATACACTGAATGGCCAGATTATTATGCATTCAGAGATCATAATAATCTGGCAACTCAGTGTATACTAAACTGTATAACTCCAGGTAATGAAATTGTACTTATTTGTTTATGTACTTTTCTGTACTTTCCATTATATATTTCTTCAATAATTCTTGAAAACACTAAAATTAATAAAATAAGAGTCCTTTCAAGTTTCTAATTCTTCAAATAGCAACCAATCCACAGTTAGACCTACTTAACTGAGATGCTAAAAAAAAAAGCTGAAGCCAAATTACTTAGTAAGACCATCTTCAATATTTATCTTCCAGTTCAGTAAATATGTTATAAGAAGGACTTGAGGAAATGAACACTTTATAAAGTGGAATGATACACAAATTTAATTATAAAATTTCATCTGACTTATATCTCACATTGAGGCCAACCAAATGTGATGTAACAAAAAAGGCAATTTTATTTTATTCTTAATAAACATTACTCATTCCTAAGAAATGTTGTTTCAATCAAATGAATAGATTATTTTTCTATTGATTTTAGAGAGAGGTGGGGTGGGGGAGAGAGGGGGAGAGAGACAGAGAAAGAGAGAGAGAGAGATCACTGTGAGAGAGAAATACCGATCAGTTGCCTCCTGTATGCTAGGGATCGAACCCACAATATGGGTATTTTATGCTCAGGTTTGGGGCTGTACTCATTTAAAATAACACACACACACACACACACACACACGCCTCATTGTCTTTTTGAAACTCATTACTATACCTGTCCTTCCCATCAAATTAAGCCACCTCTACAGGGCAACACCAATAATAAAAACTAATTGTTTAGCTGTAAAAGAGTTTTCTCTCTACTGATACCATGTTGCCTTCAATCAGGGTGGGCTTAAAAACTAAATGGGCCCTTATTACAAAGCTCTCTAACTTTCCTAAGATTCTAACCAATGTTGACATATATTTCCACACTTAGAGAAAAGATGGCTAATTATCAATGATTACAACCTGAGTAGGGAGAAAAATATGTCCCTAATACTGGCTCATCAAAGGCATGCCAACATCCAACAGGCTGACTCCAGAACATTTAAAGCAGCGCTGGCAAACAGGATGGAAAAATCACCGTTCCTTACCTGACAAGAACTTTACAGCAGTAAACTCTGAGCCGGAGCCAAGAAAGAACTGGCAGGCACACAATGCAAAGAGGAAAGGCAATGCATGGATGGCATGGAGTGGGAACACGGCATTTAAATAAGCAGTTCCTGAATGCTTATTACAAGCAAGACACACTGCTAGGTGCTAAGGATTAAAATAAAGGAGGGAGAGGGTCCAGTCTCTCAAAAGCTCACAGGCAGAAGGGAAGACAGACATGGCTGATCACAGTGTAGGTATTAAGAGCACCCAGGTAGGGGCAGGAGGGGCCTTCCAGAGAAGGCTACACCCCTGGGAACACCTGAGCCAGGCCCAAAAGAGGCAGGAAGCCCACATGCACAGATGGCGGGAAGACCATTTGCAAGCAGAGTGGTCACCTTGTGAGCCTGTGAAACCCGGCTCAGATTGATGTTTGTAACTGCATAGAATAAAGCACACAAGATTACAAAAGAAACAAATTATATTGGGGGAAAAACCAAATTGTGGTTTAAGACCTATGCTTCTATAATAATGTATTCAATACTAATGTTTTGTGACAATGATGACATGATTACTACTGCAGACAGGTCACAGAAACTGCTAATGCCATCGCTGCCTATACTCAAAACTGACAGGATTGTCCAATTCTAGCTGGAATTTAGTGGAAGAAATTATAATTTTTTCTTATCCCCTAAACACAAATATTTCTTAATACTAAATTATAAAAAAGATATTATTGTCTGGGATATTTAGACATAAAGCAGTCAATCTTTTAACAGCAGTCATCTAGATAATGGTGTTTGTATACACTGTCCATAAAAGGACACGGTGGTGAAATGAAACTCAAAGAAGACACCTCTGTGACAGGTTAATTTATAGAAGATGAAATGGGTAATTTTGGGGTAAAATGGTTAATTTATAGAAGCTGAAATGGGTAACTGACTGACACAGGAATCTAACAAGTTCTGGGATTGGAATATGTACTATATTCTCAAATATAATTTATCCCAATGAGTTTCTGACAGAGCAGAGAACAGTTAATTCAATATGACCTCTACAGAGAGGGTTTAGAGGGAAAGAGTCCTGTGTGATAGAAGGAGGAAGATTCCTATGCTCTTATCCAAGATTCCTAAAGTCTTATCCAAGACTTTGCAAGGCTGATCTGTGTTTATGCTGTAAATGAGGGTCACCCAATATCTTCCAAGATGTGCCATGGGCAGAGATGTCATCTTGGGAAAATCCATGACTGAGTTAACCATCTATAAAATGTTACTGAAGGGAGTAAATCCAAATAAAACAGTGTACTCAGAGGCTCACAGAGCCAGCAAGGCAGGGGAGCTGAAGAAACAAAGCCAAGTAACTTATCCCATGAACAGACAAAAAAGCACATTTCCATGTTTAGCCAATGACCCTTCCACCTTCTCCACTTCATTATTTCTCCCTTACTTCTACAAAGTAACAACCTTTGAGATATTACTGTACCTTTTCAAGTATCCATCTTATAAAAATTTCTAGAGGGATCTGAGTAAATGCATTAATACAAACTGTCCTTCTTTTACCAAACGAATGCAGCAGAAGTCACTCCTCTAAACCTGCCCTGTAATAATGACAGCTTTCTTCATAAAATTACAAGAGCCTGGTAAAAATCTCCTTACCAGAAAAACCTAAAGCCCTGGGGCTTCGTGAAGAAATAATTGCTCCTACAGACAAATGCACATGCACACTCATAAAATGTCACAAGTATTTAATTTTCTACATGTCTGCTTGTTCACATGTACTTTTATTTCTCATGGGTTTTTAAGTGCAAACATAAAATAAGTGGGAAATAGTGGTAAGCAGTTTCCTAGCAGACTTAGGTCTTACTCACTTTAACGTGTGTAGAAGTATAACAAACTGCAGAAGAAAGTGGGGCGGGGGGGGAAACTAATTATTTTCCATCTGAGTCATGAGCTCACCTCATGGTCTTGTTTGGGAGGTAAGTGAAGAGAACTAGAATGGGAGAACTGTGCTTCCCTGTGTTAATGTAGGAAACTCTCACTAGGTAAGCACCTCCTACTTTCTAGTCTGAAGAGTAAGCAACTTGCTACATAAAGAGCAGGGGGGAAGCTCGCAGCAGGTAGACTGGTGGAGCTGGAGGGCTGTGGCAGCATCCCACTGCTAAGACAGAACCTGATGTGCGTTCCTAAGACACGTTCACTCTCATTAGTTGCTAGAGAACAGGTGAGTCTTCCCTGAATGCCTGCCCTGAGAAGCTCTGCCTTGGTATTTATATTTCAGGAGCCCTCAAGCTTCTTGTGTAGCAAGAGTGAAATTGGGGGAGAACTATAACTTCACAAAATCTCAATAATTTAAATAATTCTAAGTGTATGTGTAGAAATTAACAAACTGATTCTAAAATTTATCTGAAAATGCAAAGCATCTAAAATACTCCAAATAATCTTGAAAAACTGTTTAAGAAATTACAATTTTGGGGAAATGAGGGGGGAAAGCATTTGTTCAATTATAAGATAATAAAACAATTTTGTTTCATTATCTTGGATGAGACATTTTCAATAGGAGAAGCAAGGGGCATAAGGTATTACTATATGGTCCTCTTGCCAATAATGATTTTTGAATCTCAATTAAAGTTTGTGAATAGGATAAAAATAGCTAAAATAGATGCAAAATTTTTGTAAGGAAGTTGAACCCTTTGAAGTTCCATTTCATCAGCTATAAAAAATAAATACAATCATAATAACTCCACACAAGATTACTTACTGTGAGGCCCAAATGAGATAATGTACTATGTATGGAAATGCACAGAAACGATAAAGGCACTATACACGTTATTATTTGTATTTACTTTATTTACATTGATACACTGCAACCAACAAAGGAAATGGTCACCTTGAACAGCAGAGAAAAATAGGGTGGAACAAGTCTTTAGTGGTTCTATAAAGACACACTACTTATATCGGTGAGAGAGAGAGAGAGATTGATCAAGCACAAGCTTCCTGGTTTCTTTCAAAATTTTAGGAGAAATAGCCAAAGGAATAGTTTAAGAAAAGTCAGCCAAAAGCTTTCTCCTGCCTATCACAACAGCAGCAGCAGGAGGGCAGATTCTGCCCAGCTAGCTCACTGTGTTGACCCAAGGGGATAAAACCAGTCTTTACAGTTCATTATTAACCAAGAAGGTAATGGCCATCTTTCAGTGTATCTAGTGTTAATTAAATGCATGCATGGGCCTAGCACTGTGATGGAGAGAGAAGTGTGTGGGGTTCCTGTAGAGACAGGAAAGGAAAGGAAAGAACTGAGAGACTCTAGTTGTCACCCCTCTTTTCCGATTTCATGCCTGCAGCCCTTCTGTTCTCTCATTTTACCAAGGGTCATCTCTGGGTCCCCACAACCTCAGCAAAATCCACTTCTCAGTCTCTAGTAAGGATGCTGTTTTTTACTCCAACTATGTGACAAAGGAATATGTTAACAGATTTTAAGGTACAACTAAAAGTTACTGAATACAAGAGTTTTCAAATTCTGTGTTTTCTTCTAATTCCTCAGATGTATGGGAAAAGGCAGACAAACTTGACTAGAAAGGTCTACCTAGTACTCAAGGAGAGAAACACAAAATGGGGAAAATAACTCAGGAGGATATCCGAGGCCCACAAAGAGGGCTTCACTTCTCCCTGTCTCCTGCTCAAGCAAAAGCTGGTGCTATGCCAACCCAGAAATGGCTGAAAGAAAAATTAAAAGAATGCTTCATTCAAGAATGTAGAAACAGGAATTTCTTATGTTTCTTTGGATACCACTCTATAAATTCACTGTCCCACTATGCCCAGTGTGGGACAAGACGATGAGAGGATACATAATACCTCAGGATGAAAAGAACACAACTTCAGATAAGGAGTGATCAAGTAACTGCCCATTTTACCAGAAAAGAAAAGAAGTATTGATCTGCATGTGAGAAATGAGAGAGGGCAGGACAAAGAAGTTGGGGTATGCCAGGCTGTCTGTCAGCAGGCCTCTGAAGGCCTTTCTAGTTAATCTAGACTTTTATACATCAGCTCTGATGAACATGGACATATAATGTCGACATAGAGAATGGTCTTTCAGAAAGAAATGTTTAAACTTACTTAATTGCCTTTTCTATTGCTTGCAGTTATCGTAAAAAAGTTATACTTCCATTACATTTTGTCAATATCTATGGATTTCACTATGACTATAGCATCTAATTACTGTTTTCTACCTGAAGGAATTGAAAATCCTGTTTCTTATGCTTTACAAGATGTTGGAATGTCAAATATCCTTTGCTGTCATATGTCTGTTGACACATTCCATTTATATTTCTCCCCGTATTCATGGTGTTTGACTCTAATACCAATGTTAAAATATGGAATTAGTGTCACCATTTAATTTTCTTTTTTTTTTTAAATATATTTTATTGATTTTTTACAGAGAGGAAGGAAGAGGGATAGAGAGCTAGAAACATCGATGAGAGAGAAACATCCATCAGCTGCCTCCTGCACACCCCCTACTGGGGATGTGCCCACAACCAAGGTACATGCCCTTGACCAGAATCGAACCCGGGACCCTTCAGTCCGCAGGCTGACGCTCTATCCACTGAGCCAAACCGGTTTCAGCACCACTTAATTTTCTTAACAAGCTATCAGACAATAATGCATGCCTTAATTATTTTTCTAAAAAAAAGTATAATTTGCTAAAAATCTTAAAACGTCCTGGGAACTGAGAAATATTAATGTTATGGAAAAGTGAGCAAGCATTTTACATGGAAACACACATTGCTTAAGAGAGAGAGAGAGAGAGAGAGAGAGAGAGAGAGAGAGAGAAAAGGACAGAGGAAGAAGCAACCAAATAAGCTGTCCTTGGAATGGAAAACTAGATTTCCCTCAGTATGTGTGGTCCTTGAATTTGTTGAATATCAAGTGTGCCTTGTAAATATTCCTCAGGCAGTTGGCCCTCACAGTGGAGCCCCAGGTCTGCTCCACATGCACTTCGTGGGGGAATAACAGAGCCCAGTGGGAAGCACAGCATTGCCGAGGCTCCTGATTCTGATGAGTGTGCTCCTGTGATAAAGTCAAACACCTGCCTCAAATTGCAGATTTTTCTTGAAATGTTTGTTTTAAAATCAGCATTAATTTGTAGTTTTACAGGCCAGAATAAAAAGTTAAAGTAAAATAGTCTACATTTTGTACAATATATTACACATTTATATTATACTAGTGACCCGATGCACAAAATTCGTGCAAATTAAAAGGGGATTAATTAGAGGAAATAATTTAATATTGCTATTTGCCCTTTCTCTATAACAGAAGTATCAGAGATGAAAGAAAATTAGTAAAATGTATATGAAAACTTTCCTCCTGTCAGAGTCTGGGGCTCACCACAGGACTCAGAGTCAAGTCCCCGCCCACCCACATGCACCTCAAAATCACGTGAGACCCAGACCCAGCCACCCCGCCCCCCAATTGGGCTAGATCCAGACCAGCCAGTCCCACCCTTGTCAAGCCCTGCCAGGCAGGGGGCGTAGCCTCAGGTCCCCTGGCCCAGAGCCAGGATGGGGGGCATGCCTTGAAGTGCCCCGTCAAGCCCCGAGAGCGGGGGTGGGAACCTCAGGTCCCCTGGCCAAGCACCAGGAGGGGGGCACAGCCTCAGGTCCCCATAAAACCCCACCAGCAGGGGAGTGCAGCCTCAGGTACCCCCTCAAGCCCCACTGGGCAGGGGTGCAGCCTGAGTTTCCCTGACCCAGCACTGGGGGTGCACCTTGAGGTCCCCCGTCAAGCCCTGCTGGTTGGGGGGCACAGCCTGAGGTCCCCCGGCCTGGTGCTGGGGTGGGGAGCACGGCCTGAAGTTCCCTGTCAAGCCCCACCTAGTGGGGGGCACGGCCTGAGGTCCTCTAGTCCAGCACCAGGACGGGAAGTGCACTTGAGGTCCCCCGTCAAGCCCCACTGGGTGAGGGGAACAGCCTGAGGTCCCCCAGCCTGGTGCTAGGGTAGGGGGAGCAGCCTGAGGTCCCCTAGCCCAGCACCAGGACAGGAAGTGCACCTTGAGGTCCCCCGTCAAGCCCCGCTGGGTGGGGGGCACAGCCTGAGGTCCCCTGGCCTGGTGCTGGGGCGGGGGGAGCAGCCTGAGGTCCCCTAGCCCAGTACCAGGACGGGAAGCGCACCTTGAGGTCCCCTGTCAAGCCCTGCTGTCACATGATGGCAGACTGAGAGTGATGTCCCCTGTCAAGCCCCACAGGGGCAATGGAGGGCATAACCTCAGGTCCCTGCTGATTGCTCATTAAGGCTCCTTATGGGAACTTGGCCTCAGCTGTGGGTGCAGCCATCTTTGTGACTGAGTGATGGTCAATTACCATATTCACTCTTTATTAGATAGGACTAGAGGCCCGGTGCACAAAATTCATGCACATGGGGTGGGGGGGAGTCCCTCAGCCCAGTCTTCCCCCTCTCACAGTCTGGGAGCCCTCAGGGGATGTCTGGCCTCCTTCTGTGGGAGGTGACCAGCTGATCAGGGGAAGGCACCAGCCCCATCACTCTGCTGCTGCTGCCACTGCCGGCCGCCACAGTTGCCAAGGTGTTTTCATCAACAAGGACTCCAGTCCCTTCACCATGAAAAAAATGACAACTTTCTTTAGGAATTTTCAAGATGTCTCTTTCATAGAATATGACATTTCTTTTTTTTTTTTTTTTTTTATGCTCACCTAAGGATATTTTCCATTCATTTTAGAGAGCGTGGAAGAGAGAAACATCAATGTGAGAGGGACACTTCAATTGGTTGCCTCCTGCATGAGCCCTGACCTGGGCCCCAGCCAGGGAGGAACCTACAACCTAAGTATATGCCCTTGATCAGACTCGAACCCAGACCCTGCAATCTGCAGGCCAGGGCTCTATCCACTGAGCCAAACCGGCTAGGGCAGGATATGACATTTCTTAGCCCCTCCAGCAGCGGACCTTTGTTTTCTCCTCCAGGAGTGAGGTGGAAAAATCCTAGATCACCCTCTTGGATTCTTATTACCCAAGTTACCAAGAACACTGCTAGTGGTGTACAGGGAGCTTATCCAATGAGCAATAAGGAAAGGTATTTCCTCTACAGCTCACGTGCAGAGGTAGACTGCTGGTGAGCTGCAGCTGGAGCATCCCCAGACCCCCCGGTCAGTGTCTGCTGGGCTGCCCCAGGCTCCCCTGTCAGTGTCCGCTCCAGGGCCACCTGAGCTGGCATGGCGGCTCGGGCAGGCCCCGTCTCTGTCTCCGTTTCCACTCTGGGCCTCACCTGTGTGCACAGCCTCCTCCTGACTGGTAGGTTAGCTGGCTGCTGGGGTCCGGTCGATCGGGACTGAGTGAGATGGGCTGGACATACCCTGGAGCCCTCTCACGGTCCCTCCCCAGTTGGCCAACCTTCCACGTCCCTCCCCGGCCCCGATCGTGCACCGGTGGGGTCCCTCGGCCTGGCCTGCACCCTCTCGCAATCCAGGACCCCTCAGGGGATGTCGGAGAGCCAATTTTGGCCTGATCCCGCAGGCCATACAGAGGAACCCCACTGGTGCACAAATTCTAGCCTAAGTGACCAAACAACCGGTCAACCAGTCACTATGAAGTGCACTGACCATCAGGGGGCAGGCACTCAATGCAGGAGCTGCCCCCTGGTGGTCATTGCGTTCCCACAGTGGGAGTGCCGCTCAGCTTAACAACCCGTCCAGGCGGCCTACCATCCCGACAGCAGCCACTCCCTCCCTCAGTAGTCCTGCAGGTCCAATCTCCAGAGAACGGGTCAGCACTGATGGACTGGCACCACTGGCATGATCCCAACAGTGCCCCCGGCTTCCTGGAAGTTGGCCTCGGGCACTGCAGTCGCTTCCCCTCCCTAGATGCTCCACAAGGAAGAAACAATATAAAAGTGGCTGCCAGGTGGCTCCCAACAACCGGCATGAACATCAGCAGGACAGATCCAGATCCAGATCCTAGGCGGGCAAGGGTATCCCACCACCTGCCCAGAGGGCCACTCGCATCCCGGCTGCCCCCACCCTGACCCCCCTCGGGTCAGGCACCAGACGCAGGGCTCACGGCTGGCGAGTACACCTGCAATGGTGTGAGCCTCTCCTGACCAGGACTGGCTGGGCACGAGCCCATGGCAAGTGCAGCAGGGCCGGGATGAGCAGGAGTGGTAGGCAGAAGCAGCAGGCAGCATTGGCCTGCCAGTTTCGGCCCAATCCCTGCAAGCCACGCCAGGGGACCCCACCCATGCACAAATTTATGCACTGGGCCTCTAGTTATACTATAATACAGTACACACTTGAATTAAATTCTTTTTTCTCCAACCAGATTAAAGGATAAGAAATCAGAGTCTGGTGAAAGGCTATATTTAAAGGCAGAGATAATATTCTGAGCCACCTGGGAACTGACTGCGTTCTGCCCCCAAATGGGTATATGGCCTTGGCCTGTGTCTGATGCAAGAGCCAACTACTTGCGAAACTTTCCTTAAGTGGTAAGGCCCAGATGGTTAAGAGTAAATTTTCCAGAATGAAGGTGTAAACCCCTAATATAGAGCAAGAGTATGGTAGCAAAGCACAGCTTCCACTCAGATCCCACAGCAGCCAACCCTGGGCCACCCAGGGCACTCCGCCTCTGCTCTGCCTGTGGGGTCTCCACGCTCTGATCAGTTTCTGTATCCTTGGTTGATTAACATTGGAATCTGCAATGGAGGCATCTGTTTTCTCTTCCCACAAATTCAACACCCCTTGAAACACTGTAGCATCAGAAATGGGCCTGGACCACTGCAGCTCGTGCCCGGATGGAGACTGGCACAAAAACCCTTACCAAGACACCAGGCTTTGAAAGAAATCTGGAAAGGGGGGAAGGATAGAAGGCGTGGCTGAAGATGCCTCAAAAGAGGTTGAAGAGCCTCTGGCCAGGGATGTGAGGTTACTGTGGGGACCTTCTGGGGACAGTGTCCTGGATCTTCTCCTGCATGCCCCACAGCCAGGCCCTATGACTGAACAGCCAAGGCCCCACAGAAGGCAGGATGGCCCACAGTGAGACTCCCTGGCTTTCTCTAACTGCACTGACTAAAAGGGCAGGAACAATGGGCCCCGAAGGGAACTGAGCCCAGGGCACAGAGATGTGCTTCGGATCCACTCAAGCCTGTTCTACTGACAGAAGGCATGGGGAGAAAGGCTCTAGGCTCCTTGACTCAGCCTGCCTGTGGAAACGACTACAGGAGGGGAAGTAAAAAAGAAAAACAAGGCATATTAAATAGAGTGCAGAAGTTTAAAATGTGATACACTTAATTATCTCAATATAATTTAGAAAAACACTATCTTCACTGATTTTACCTGATAAAGTGAGCAAGGAAAAGACTGGTTCCAGATATAAATATTCTAAAATGTCTGTGCTAAAAATTCTCCTCCCAGGCAAGCCAGGCCTTAACTTTTATCATCTGGCACAAATGGATTGAGATCTCAACAAACTACTTCTATTGATAACAAGGTGAATAATTTCCTCTCTTTTTAAAATGTATTTTTAATTTAAGAAGATTAATCAGATTCAGGCCTCCTGAGTCACTATAATTATTTTTTTAAATCCTTGCTAAGAATTTTTTACCCCAGACTTTGCTTTGATCAGAATTCTCTCTGTTTTTCAATATCAGTACAAATTCAGCAGGGTATCTGGAAAATAAATTATGTAGAAGAAACAACCCATATACAAATACCAGATTAATATACACAAGTCTGATCTGAGAATACTTGGTCATAATCAACTTTACTAAACAGAATGGAGGTTAGCAAAATCTAAATCATTATAAGAATAATAACCACCACCAAAACAATTCCACTGCCAGCTATACACAAAGAAGCCAAGATCTGGAGACAGGAGGAGAGTTTGCGGAAATGGCACCATTCTTATCATTGTTAGATGAGTGTGAGTTAAATTCTGGTTCTCGTTCTAAAAAGTATGGAAGAGAAACTAAAAGGGGACATATTCAAGCCATGGGATTGAGCTCCAAACTAAAGGAGGTAAAATAAAAAGGGAAAGAAAGGATGGAATCACGCCATAGCTGCACTGGATGGGTCAACCCTTTGAAGCCACGGCAAGCTCACTGGCATTAGAAGGCCACACTGAAAGCAGACACAACTCTCACATATGATGAGTTCTCATTATCTGGTTGTCTTTGAGACTTCCCTTCCCCCCTCCCACACCTGATTAGTTACGAGGGCCTGTGAGGCTACCTCCAACAGGTCTCTAGAACCAAGGTGCTTCTCCTCACCCCTGACATGGCCACTTGGATATCCAATTCCCCTTCTCCTATCACCTGCAACAGGATATCACCTCCCGACTAGCTTTCCTGCTTCTTCTCATTTCTTCTGCTCTGTGTCAAGAGAGACCTACCACTCTCCTGCACATGTGCACCCCTATGGTGGACCTGTGATGATTAAAATGAAAGGGATTATCTGTGAACTTTCTGGTACATACTTCTTTCTACCTTTAAGAATATGAAAACTACCCTTTTTTAAAAATGGTATTTTTTTAAATTACAGAATGTGCTTACGGTTTAATAAAATAATTTTTATAACATTATGCATCATTATATTTTACACCCAAAGCTCAATAACATTGAATAGGCCAGTATATTTAAAATAATTTGTACCCTAGCTGGTTTTTCTCAGTGGATAGAGTGTCGGCCTGTGGACTGAAGGGTCCCAGGTTCGATTCCAGTCAAGGGCACATGCCCGGGTTGTGGGCTTGATCCCCAGTAGGGGGGCATGCAGGAGGCAGCCAATCAATGATTTTTCTCTCATCATGGATGTTTCTATCTCTCTCCCTCTCCCTTCCTCTCTGAAGTCCATAAAAAAATATATTAAAAAAATAAAATAATTTGTGGTATTAAAGGAAAATTAGAATTTGCCTTAAGATGGTCTTTTTGATGCAAAATGAAAATAATTGGAAGAAACAAAAAAAAAGGGGGGGGACAAAAAACCCAAAGTGGGTAAAAATGGAGATCCTATTGAAATAACTATAGCTTTATACTTCATTTCATCCCAATTGTACAAGCATCCTCTATTCTGGAAAAAGACAGGGTTAGGCTTCCAAGTTAGCTTGATGTTAATAGTACTCACTGCTATGATTCAGCAATTGCTCATTACTCCCAAATACCCGAGGCATGGCTGAGAATGTAGACAAACCACAGTTCTGACTCTCGGGAGCACATGCCCTAAGCATTCACAGTTTACACAAGGAGAAATACATGAGTGAATTTGGACTTCTTTATGCTTGAAAAGGAAAGAACGTTGAATGCAACAGGGGCAATCACAATGCCTCTCCCTGGAGTTGCTGTCACACATTTAGGGGAGGACTCCATACTTGGAGTCTAACTGAAGAATACTGGGTAAATAAGAGCTAACGAGAATATTTTTTCAGAAATCCTGTGCTTGTAGTGCTTCCCACTAGAGAACTTTGCAAAGGCAATTTAGAAACATTAAAATTCTGCCCTCATAAGAAAAGACTGCCACATGTAATGGTATAAATTATGTGATGTTTTCCCTGCCCTTACAAGGCATACCATGCTCAAAGGGAAGAATAGAGTAGTTTCTAAATCACCTCAAAATCAAATATTTTCTTTTTCATCATCATTTATGGAACATTAGTAACATAAACGTGACTGAACCACACACATCATGCTTCAGAGGAACGAGGTCCTGATTAAACACCTGGATCTCTTTAATAGTAAAGGCTATATAATCATCAGTAACCACAGAACTTTGGAATATTAAAATGGCAATGTATGATCTCAAGCCCAGATGAACACCTCTACCACCATTCAAGGTTTGAGGTTTGGAATGCATTCACATACTAGCACCTGCCACTCATAAACTGAATCTACTTGGGCAAGGAACTGAGCCATCTCTGAATTTAGGTTTCTTATCCCAGTTCCCACAGGATTATAGCGCCGAAGCCAGCAGTAGTAGTGGTCACTGTAAAAAGAGAAAGCAGTGATACCACTTCCATCTTCTGAGGGCTTACTCTGTGCTGTGGTCTAAAAGCACATGGGGAGGTAGGCAGCCATTTTGTATGTATGGGAGGAAGCTGAGGCACAGACAGACACCTGCATAAGGTGCACGTGTGTTACCATTGGCAGAATCGAGGTGTGAACATCAAGTGCTCTGACTCCAGAGGTCATGACCTCATTTACACCTTAAGATGCATCCCCCCATGACATCTAATGAAGTAATGCTACTAACTGGACATTGTAAATGGCAAAGCACCAGCGTGATGCAATATGGTAACACTGGAACATTTTTTAAGTTGCTGAAATGTATTTTCTGCTGAATACATAATACTATTTTTAGCAAGAGTACATGAACTCAAGGAACTAAAGAAAAAGCACAAATAAATATTCTACTTGAGACCTAAGACAATGGAAAAATGTGGAAAATAACTTTAAGATAGATGACATAATTGGTGATGTCATTTTGTACATTTGCACATTCACACACAACCTCACAGACTAAGTCTCAACCCACAGACATTAAGAATCTCTCAAGACACCCATGGAAGTTGCTGGACTCATTAAAAAATTTTGGAGACTTGTTGTGTGGGTCATGGCTCCTCAAGCCCATGCTGATGACTTGGCAGGCTGCTCACAGGAGGTTACTAGAGACATAGACAAGCACGTTAGGCTGCAACTAGTCTGTGGCCAAGCCTCCCAGGAATAACAAAGGGCAGCAAGGTAGTGAAGCTGAGCTTTGATACAATGCTTTAGCCTCCTCACTGGCAACCGAAAACAATTACGGTGAACTGGAAAGATAATAGGAACACAGCAACTATCTCTACGTTGTTATAACATTTCTAAGCATTTAAAAGAGAGGAAAGACTCCACTCACTCAGGACAGGTAAACTGAACTATAGTTAAACTCACATGCTATTTGTTGCAAACACTCTTTCCCCAGAAATAGGTACAGTCCTGAGTGAGAAGGTCAAGGCAAAAGAAATTGATCTCTAAACTTCTCTTCAACATTTCCACTTTTCTGAGACTGCCCTCACCCCTCCCAGGGCCTCATGCTTCCCCTAATTCAGTGGTCGGCAAACCGGGGCTTGCGAGCCACGTGCGGCTCGTGAGCAGCGGTTTGCCGCTCTGTTGACTAATGAGTTTGCCAACCACTGCGTAAGGTATTACCCTTACCCAGAAGTTGTGACATCAGCTTAAAGACATTAGTACATTATTAAAATGTTTTTTAAGTGTTTTCCCCTAAGGCAGTGGTCACCAAACTCATTAGTCAACAGAGCGGCAAACCACAGCTCGCGAACCGCAGTTTGCCGACCACTGCCCTAGTTTATCCCATCTCAGGCAGCGAGGCCCCAATGTGTATGACCACCCCTCTCGCTGTCCTGTGTTGCTCTCTTTGTTTCTTCTAGAAGAGATGAAATAAACTCCGAAGGCCAGAGTGTACCGTTGTGGAGATTAAGCACCACATAATCTAAGGTGGAGCTCTCACATCACTCAGTCCCAGAAATGGTCTCACCCTCACCCTGATACTGCAGTGCACAATCTGCATAACATTAGCAGCCCTGTCCACAAATCCAAAACCAGAACAGGCATAGTGAGTTTCATCTGTTCATTCATTCACTCACTCATTCAACTCAAAAAATATGTATGTGTGTAACACGCACCAGACACTGACTGGTCCTGGGCAAACACGAGTAAATAATATTGTACAACCCCTGCCCTCCAGAAGCCCACACCTCAAATCTAGACATGTCAACAATGAATAACATTTCAGAGTAGAATTCATACACATCTTGGCATCTGGGAAGGGAGAGCATGCCTTACCACATTTGGGTTAGCCTTATGCCGAAAGCACGTGATGTTCACCACGTATGGCCAATCATCAGGCTCCATCAGCACCCCCGCAGCGTGAGCACATGTAACATGGAAGGAGGCTGGGCAGCGGCCATAGGAACACTGGATGCAGGCTCCAGAGACCTTCTTAACCCGGTGTCTGCAGAAGATGCATTTCTGGAGAGTTAAAACAAAGAAGAGCATCAATTCACTCTGTTAACAGCCAATTTCCACACTTCACAGAATAATAGCTATTAGAGATGAAGAAAACTCATTACATCAACAAGCCCTGACCCTCCAGGGGCCCAAGTAGTGACAGCAACACTTTCAAGAAAACACACTGCTACGGTCACATACTCCCAGACATATTGAAATACTTCTTGTGGTTAGGAAAAGCCAAGCCCTTCTGTACATGGTTCTCCAGGAGCAGAGCTGAGGCAAGGCCCCAGGGTGCACCCATGAAAGCTGAAGCTACTTCTCCTTTATTTCCTGCATGGCATGCCTTTTTGTACATCCAGAGATAGAATGCAGGTTTGGAGGACAGGCACACACTTGCCTAAAATAGATGAGGTCTTCAAAAGTACTCAAATAGCACACAGATGGACTAACTTTTCCATTTGCAATAAAATATAAGATTGTTAAATGGTCCAATGTGGAAACTCGGGGTTCAAGTGTTTAATAATCCAAATCCAAACCCTTCATGACTGACAAAAATATGCCTCCCAAAGTGAGAAAATTGAAAATCATCCCAAAGGGCATAATTTTGTTGAATATCTATAGCTGACTAAGCCTGGGGAAGAAAGAATGAAAATAAAAACAGCAATAATGATTACTACAATCTGAAAATTAAATTGCACACAATTAGCATTACACATCATCAGTACAATTCTTATAGAGATAGGAAAAATAAAACAGCTTCATTAAATATAAGATCTGTGAACTAATACTTGGGTTAGGAAAAATATTGATTGTAGAACAACATAGGTTAGAAAAAAAAACAGAATGATCAAAATGCTCAACTTTTCATTCCTAAGGATAAAGAAGGCCTGCAATCTGACCAAATGCTGGAATAACTGTTCTTCTTTTATAGGTACATTTCCTTCTTCGGCCAAAAAAAAAGTACTTAAACTCAATGCCTTTTGGGGGCCGTAATATTTTATCACAGAGCTGCAAGAATCAATGTGCACTTAACTTCTAACTCTTCCTTGCCTTCACATCTAATCAGCCACTTCAGTCTTATAGATTCTGTACCTTAATCTTGCTTTGATCTCTCTCTGCCCATCTATACCAACTGCCACTGCCTCTGCCTCTGCCCATGGTGTCTTGCCCAGCATAGTAATGGCCTTCTAACTCGTCTCTCCCTCTTCTATTTCATTCCATTTCAATTCATCTTCTCCAGCCCTGCCAGAGTGATGTCTTTACAACATAAATCCTATGTCACCCCCTGTGTAATGTTCTTCAATGGCATCTCCTTATCTCCAAGACATTTTAGAAAAAAAGCAACAGTATGAGATGGAAGAGGAAAGCTTATAAAAGGCCCTTCATAGTCTGTCTGAGCCGTATTCTCTCTCAATCGTCCCCATAAGAGTCCTGCATCCCAGGCATTTATCTGATCCTCCTATACATCTGGATTTAATGTATAATTAAAACAATCTAAGTGGGGAGAGGGGTAAGTATGTGGCTTAGCTAAATAAGAAATTACAGAAAGAGAGAACACACCATAGAACTAAACAAGACCCATTATAATATGAATAAAAGCATTATTTAGTATCTTATTTTAATATATATTTTTATATCAGTGTCAATACATTATTGGTAATACTTGGTATATTGGTATCTTTTTGAAAATTCTAATTATTTGAAATGTGATAACAGATATAATAGCAAAACTCATACCAGGAGCCCCAGGCATAATCAGACAATCTTTTAAGAGCCTAATCATAGAGGTCAGCATTTGGTAAGTTCAGATAGTAACAGATGTATACAATGAGAACTTGTTTCCTATTTTCCTAATTTAATAGGTCTTAGGGGTGGGAAAGAGTATTATGACTTAACTAATTAATGAATTAGTAACTCTCAGCCTCCTCCACCATCAACTCCTTATTAAACAGAGGCCTTCCAGAAAGGGTGGAGACAGAAAGAATACACTTAAGTCCAGGAGGATCCAATGCTTGGGATCTAGTGAGGGAAGTGCCTCCTTTCCCAGGATAAAACCAGTATCCTTGGAAAGCTGACCTAACTATAGACCAGCGATTTTTCAACCGATGTGCCACAAGAATTTTAAAAACATGAAATACCTGCCTCTTTTCCCTTAGACTGTCAAATAAAATAAATGACAATAGCCAACACAACAAAAGCCATCCGGTGTGAATGAATCAAAATATAGCTATATTTTTGTCAGATTGGCAAAAAATATACTTTTTTGGTGTGCAGAATTTCAGTAGTTTACATGTACATGAGCTGAAAAAGGTGGAAAATCGCTGCTATAACTAATACTGTGGAAGATGTTTATCCAGAGGGTTGAGAAATTTGACTTAAACATCAAATAGGTTCCTGTTGAGATAGAGAACTACACAAAATCCAGGGGAAGCCATTCTGTGCCCTGCAGGACAGTCTCTGTGGTACAGTAAGTCCCTAGTTGATGCTGTTGATAGGTTCTGGAACTTTAAGCAAAAGGATGTATAATGAAACCAATTTCACCATAGGCTAATAGATGTAAACAAGAGTTAAGTTCTTTTTTTTAACTGTTTAAAGTATTACATATGTCTCCTTCTCTCCCTTCCACTGATGCCCTGCCCACCACTCCCATCCCCGAGGGCAAGCTCCCACTGCCCCAATGTCTGTTTCCATTCATTATGCTAATATGCATGCATACAAATCCTTTGATTGGTCTCTAACCCACCCCCTCTTCCCTGCCATTTGTCTCTGGATCTATTTTTGTTCAACAGTTTATGTTGATTATTATATCCCACATATGAGTGAGATCATGTGATATTTATCTTTCTCTGACTGGCTTATTTCGCTTAGCATACATAATGCTCTCCAGTTCCATCCATGCTGTTGCAAATGGTAAAAGTTCCTTCTTTTTCATAGCGGCGTAGTATTCCATTGTGTAGATGTACCACAGTTTTTTAATCCACTCATCTACTGATGGGCACTTAGGTTGTTTCCAAATCTTGGCTGTGGTGAATTGTGCTGCTATGAACATAGGGGTGCATATGTCCTTTCTGATTGGTGTTTCTGGTATCTTGGGAAAGAGTTAAGTTCTATAAAAGACCTATACACGGAAAACTATAGGACACTGAAAAAAGAGATAGAGGAAGACATAAACATATGAAAGAACATACTGTGTTCATGGATTGGAAGAATCAATATCATCAAAATGTCCATACTACCCAAAGCAATTTATAGATTCAATGCACTCCCCATTAAAATAGCAATGGCGTATTTCACAGACATAGAACGAACTTTCCAAAAATTCATCTGGAATAAAAAAAAAAACCCGAATAGCTGCAGCAATCCTGAGAAAGAAGAACAAAGTAGGGGGGAACTCAATACCAGATTTCAAGCTGTATTACAAGGCCACTGTTCTCAAAACAGCCTGGTACTGGCACAAGAACAAACATAAATCAATGGAATAGAATAGAGAACCCAGAAATTGACCCAAATCACTATGCTCAATTAATATTCAACAAAGGAGGCATGAACATACAATGGAGTCAAGACAGCCTCTTCAATATATGGTGTTGGGAAAACTGGACAGATACATGCAAAAAAATGAAAGTAGACCACCAACTTACACCATACACAAAAATAAACTCAAAATGGATAAAGGACTTAAACATAAGACAGGAAACCATAAAAATACTAGAGGAATCCATAGGCAGCAAAATCTCAGACACATGCCGAAGCAATTTCTTCTCCAATACCGCTCCCAGGACAATGGAAACTAAAGAGAAAATAAACAAATGGGACTACATCAAAATTAAAAGCTTTTTCACAGCAAAAGAAACCATCAACAAAACAATAAGAAAACCCACTGCATGGGAGAACATATTTGCCAATGTTATCACTGATAAGGGTTTAATCTCCAAAATTGACAGCGAACTCATACAATGTAACAAAAGGTAGATAACAATTCAGTCAAAAAATGGGCAATGGACTGAAATAGATAATTTTTGAAAGAAGACAGAAGGAAGGCCAAGAGACATAAGAAAACATGCTCAAAGTCACCAATCATCCGAGAGATGCAAATCAAAATGACAATGTGGTACCATCTCACACCTGTCAGAATGGCTATCATCAACAAATCAACAAACGACAAGTGCTGGTGAGGATGCGGAGAAAAAGGAACCCTTGTGCACTGCTGGTGGGAATGCAGACTGGTGCAGCCACTGTGGAGAATAGTATGGAGTTTCCTCAAAAAACTAAAAATGTAACTCCCATTTGACCCAGTAATCCCACTCCTAGGAATATATCCCAAGAAACTAGAAACACCAATTAGAAAGGATATATGTATTCCTATGTTCATAGCAACACAATTCACCATAGCTAAGATTTGGAAACAGCCTAAATGCCCATCAGCAGATGAGTGGATTAAAAAATGTGGTACATCTACACAATGGAATACTACGCTGCAGTAAAAAAGATCTTACTATTTGCAACAGCATGGATGGAACCGGAGAGCATTATGCTAAGTGAAATAAGCCAGTCAGAGAAAGATAAATATCACATGATCTCACTCATTTATGGAATATAATGAACAACATAAACTGATGAACAAAAACAGATCCAGAAACAGAGAAACATGGATCAGACTGTCAAACCTCAGATGAAAGGTAGGGGAGGGTGGGGTAAGGGAAAGAGATCAACCAAAAGACTTATATGCATGCATATAGGCCTAACCAATGGACACAGACAACAGGGGTGAGGGCATGAGTTGGGGGGGGGAGGGGAGGGGGATGAAAGGGGGTAATGGGGGATTGGGACATATATGTAATAACTTAATCAATAAAGAAATTTTTTTTAAAAAGAGTTAAGTTATTCCCGGAGCAAGAAGAGCCAAGCATAACAAAGGAGAGTGAGAGGCTGCCATCTCAGTTGTTTCTCAAACAACTCTGAATGGAAAGACATCTTATTCGAGGACTTGCTGTATTCCAAGCCCCAACCATGATCACTTACTGAACCAGCTCTTTGCCCTGGCTGAAGCATCTGTGGCAACCTAACAGCTACACATGTCTGGGCTGCAGGGTTTAATCCAGTAAGGCAAAGAGTCAGACAAATAAGACACTTCTTAAGAAGGTTACAGTGGAATAAGCACTGTGAAAGAATTAAGGACAAGACACTCTGTGGACCGAGAATGGCTGTTGCAATGCGTTATGCTTAGGGACAACATTGGGAAGAAGGCTTTAAAGAAACACAATGACTGACTGGTTCAGTCAGCCGCTGCTACCATCCCTCAAAGGCATAGGAAAAGGAATGAAAACAGAACTACAAGAAAGGGTGTAACTAACTCCAAGAAGCAGATCCCCGGCAAAAAGCTATTAGTAGGTATCTCTGAGGGGACAGTTCTCGCAAAACCAATGCCAAGAGTGGGAGCCCAATACCTAAAAGACAAACTACCTGTCAGGCCAGCCCCATATCCCACCCTGCCCCCAATCATCAGTAGCACGTGAGATAACCTGATTTGATCTGAATCCAAGTCGTGTATCCAAACCAACATTCAACAAGACAAGTGGGCTCTCATTGGGCTGTGGAAAGAACAAGCACACCCAAGATGTGCAACAAAAATACCAACAGATTCTTTAAAAATCACAAACTTTTGAGGAAAACCAATATCATAAAAGAGAGGTGCCATAATTAATAAGCAGAATATATGACCTCAGAAGCCAGTTTAGGGAAACAAGAGTTTAAAAGACGTACAGATTTTGATAGAGATTCTAAAATATATCCCATCAATTTAAAAAAAAACACAGTAACAACTCTATAGCCACCTCTAAGAATTTTAAAAATATTATTATAACAAAATTCAAGATGTGCTAAATAGTGGAATGGATCCCACTGGGGATCAAATTAGCAACTGGGAGATGGAGCCTAGAGATTGTACACAACAGAAAATATCAAAAAGAAGAAAAATGGAACACAAATGCTAACCCATATGCAGAAGCAATCCAGATGTTCTATCTCTTAAAAGGCATTCCATGTGAAAAGAAAAAGAGAAACGAACAGAAAATTCCCAGAACTGAAAAAGACCTAACATGTAAGACTGATTTTTTAAAAATCTTTTAACTATATCCTACACTTCCAAATAAAAAAAGAAAATCCCAAAATCTTCCAGAAGAGAAAAATCAGATTACCATAAAATCTCTAATCTGCAACAGTGGATGCTTAGACAACAAAACAATGTCTTCCAGCTTCTAAAGGATAATTAAATCAGGTCTACATGCATGCAGCCTAATTATCATCCAAATGTGAGGGCAAACATAAAGATTTTTTTCTTTTCCTTTGAACATTCAAGGATCAGAAACATGCATGAAGAAGTGAAAAGGCAACCAAAATTCTAAACATGTAGGTAAATCTAAATGAATATTGACTTTGCAAGAAATAGTAGCAATATCTTCTGGATTTTAAATATAGAGAGAATTTAAATAAATGACAATAGTAGCATATAAGGAGGAAGTGGTAAAAGTGAAGTTTTAAATGTTCAATCATTCTTGAATTGTTTGGGAAAGAGTAAAATACCATTTAACTAATCATGTGACTGTAACATATATAAAATAAACTGCCAGTCTCCAGAGCATTTTCTCAATCCATTGGGATTTTACTTCTGGCAATTGTCAGTTTGGTTCAAATAAACTTTAAAATTCTCCATAGGTTTGGATGTTTCTTATGTTGACAGAAGCCAAGGAAATTCAGTGACAAAGGATGGTGAGTACTCAGGCTAGGGAAGTGGCTAATAGGAGGAAGGTAAATTTTGAGTGTTTTTTACTCGTTACTCGTTGTCAGAGACTCTATATCTTCCTCTAAATAGAACTACTCTATTTAGCTCAAGGTCAGGGTTGGACAGTCTGTCTTCTGTGGGAAAGAACCTCTCTAGCAGCTGCCTAAGTCTAAAAATGGATGAGTGTGGAGGCGACGCAAGTTTCTAAGGGATAGGGATGGAGGGGAGCTGGTGAACAGTAAGATTATCGGGCATTTAAAAGTAGGGAAGGTTCAGAAAGACAGGGCCATTCTTCCTCCAGGTCACTTGGGTGCCAGTGAAAGGGAATAGAAGCCAATTTCAGGATGGCAATTAATAAAGGAGGTTTGAGAAGTATAATGGGGCAGCCTAGAGAACCATCATTCTGGGTGCTACAGCACCAAGTCAAGGAGGGGCTGATGTCCAGGGAGACCGACAAACATGGCACACCAGGAAAATGCTGACATAGAGTGACTTTAAAGTGTCCTTTACCTTTATGGTTTCCTAGTAAGGATGCCTGAGACATAACAGCTACTGAGTAACGTTTGCTGAATTAAACTGAATCCAAGCAAGACTTTTTGTCAAGGTCTGGCCCTCTCATCTATGCCCTCAACAGTGAAAAAGGATGCCTCATTATATTACTAGGGTGTGCACTTTGAAAGGAACTGTGGGCCACAAGGCTGCGGTAGACCTGCCCCATCCTCTGCGCCCCCACCTGGCCTCTCCTGCTGCAGCCTCCGGTTCCCTGTCTGCCCACAGCCCAGCAGCCCCGCTCCCGCCGCTGCTCCCACACACTGACGGCACTGGCCCCACTCACACCCACTGATGGCACAGAGTGATTGGGGCCAGTACCAGCAGCACAGTCAGTGGGTGCGAGTGGCAGCTGCTGTCCCAATCGCTCCTCAGGAGCAGGGGGAGGTGGAGAAGCTCTCAGGGGCGATCAGGGCTGACAGCTGCCACACCGAATGATCAACCGGCAGCAGGTACAAGTGGCGGCTCTGGCACTGGCTGCAGGTGTGAGTGGCGGCTACAGCAGTAGGTGTGAGCACCGGGTGGGACCACAGTGAGCAGGAGCAAAGAATTTCGGTAACCACCAGAGGCTTGCCCAGATGACAGTGACTGGTGCCCCACCTTGTTATGGTGCCCCCACTCACCTGCTCCACCATCACGCCACCGCCAACACCCACCATGTTCCGCACATTCCCCCAGGTGGTCAGCGTACATCATAGCAACTGGTTGTTTGGTTGTTCCGGTTGTTCCACCATTTGGTCTATTTGCATATTAGCCTTTTGTTATATAGGATGCAACAGTGGCTTTAGAGCACTTTGGAATGACTAGGAGGCTTTCTTAAAGCACAGCTTGCTGGCCCCACCCCCAGAGTTGGGGGGGGCGGGCATTTAATTTGTATTTTTAACAAGTTCTCAGGGATGCTGACCATATTGATACAGGGATCATACTTTGAGAACTACTGGGTTGGAGGATGAAAGGGTTAAAGGGTGTCAATTATTGAGAGCCTCTATAATACAGTATAAGGGAATTCAGGAAGTACAATGTTTTTCATCTATTCTCTGTGTCAAGGGCTGAGAGAATCCTCAGGCGAGTATGATTTATAGAGCACTGTACTTTCTTGGAGGACAGGATTTCCATACTCATTCCAATGGCATAGGCCATTAAGGCTCCTAATGGATTAAGGAATTAATGAAGTATCTGGCAATGAGACTTTGTGTATCATTAGATTCCTTGAACATACAGCCTAGCAAAGGGTATAAAGAAATGATGAGGTGTGAAGGAGTTGGAGGTTCAAAACACATCCCCTTCCCTTTTTTTATTTTAATATTATTTGTAGTATAATTTTATTGTTGTTTCACCAGTTTTATGATTCTTTTTTCTTCCATAAATAGGCAGGTAATTCCAAATCAGGCACAAATGCTTTTTATTTTAATTAGTGCTTCCCTCTCAGACAAATAACAAGCTAATGATAATGATATATTAGCGAGTTCCTTTTTCCCTTAGCTCTCCAAAGTCACTTCCTTCCTTCCCCTTCCCCCCGCAAGCACTACACAGCAAGCTAACATTCCCAACTCAAAACAGGGAATAATGCTGGACTCAATGAATGCCACTATTGTTGTAGGCAAGTCAGAGGATTGGGGTCAAAAGTTTAATTCTGCTTCAGATTTTTAATACTGGTTTTAAAACAGAATTTTTTTTTAACTCACAAAATTTACCTTCTGCTCATCAGTATCATTAAGTGAATCACCCAAGTGCAATATTGGCCAGCACTGGGAGGACACTGTTCTGAGTTCTACAGCAAGAGTTCACAGTCTAGGGGAGGAAACAGACAACTTAGCTGAAGGCAAGCAGGATGCAACAGCTGTTAGGAGAGCAAGGTTCAGAAGGAGCAGAGAGAGGAGAAGACTGACACCAATCAGCTTATCCACAGAGGTAAGGAGCAGTTGGGGATGGACAGAAAGGGGAATATTGAAACCCCACATCCCAGGTGGACGGAGCCTGCAGGGTTTGGGCTGCTTTTGTGAGAGGTATCAATTTATATGTAGTCTCATGTCACTTTAGTCACATGGACTTGTTCCTATCTTAGCCATCTAACAGCAGACACCATGAAATGCTACAGTAAAACTCAATTCTGACCATGCATGCATCAGCTCATAACATGGTGAGTCCTCTGTCTCTCCACACAGCCACTCCCTGAGAAAAGTTACTTCTACACTTCAAGTTCAGAGCATTAAAATAAATGGCTCATGATGTCAAGTGTGTTGAATTAAATCCTTATTTATGAGATGTGTCAGAAGCCATTTATCTCATTGCTTTTTGTTTGGTGAGATTCACCCTTCAAAAGGTGAGAAGCTAAGAAGTCAAGTAGCAGGCTGAAGAGGAAAGGGCAGAGGAATGAGCTCAGCCAAGCTATGGGCAGAGCTAGAGGAACAGGCAGAGGTGGCAGGGGTCAGAGAGAAGGCTGCACTCACTCCAAACAAGGCTAGAGCATCATTATCAGCCTCAAGAACTGCAAAAAAACACAAAAGACTGCCAGCACTGGAAAGGCCTTCGCAGTTCGGACACAAACTGACAAATTAACAAATGACTCTTGAAATGCATTATATGAACAGCCCAATCACACTTCCTTTCACTTTGGATCAGCAGATACTCCACAGAGAAGATCACCAAAGAGGAATCTTTCTGGAGAAATCCCAGACCAGAACATAATTGCACATAGTCAGTGCTCAATAAATACCCACTGACTAAATGAATTATTTTTTCCTTATATAGTATGTTAATTCATTCTTTCAACCATTTTAATACTTAAGTATCTTCTACATAAAAGGCATTATACAAAATGTGAAAGGAGATGCAAAAATAATAAAAAACAGTCTGTGTATTCAAGGAGCTTTATGTGGCATACAAAAATAGCTGTAACCAAAGCTTCACAGTGGTAATTATGATAAACAAGTTAAGGTGCTACTGGACTTGGAAGGAGAGAGGGTTGGACTAGCTGAACAAAGGCGAGGCCAGCATGTGTGTCTTGGCTAGTTACCTGCCTCCACCCCAGCATATCCACACTTCTCTACTAAAATCTAGAGGAGGATGAACTTCATGGCAGCCACTTAAGGTACAGAACAAGGATGTGATTCTGCCTGAACAGCTCAGGTCACATGGCAAGAGAGCTCAGGCAGGCGACCTGTGAGCCACTCAGAACTGAAGGCCATGAGTCACCAAGTCTAGGTACTGTTGGGTGAGATCCATCGGTCTGGCTCCTGAGAACTCGGAATAAAAGGGTTTCTCCAAAGTCAGAACGTTCCTATAATTAACTTCTTGGAGTTCAGAGGCCACATGCAGGGCTTCTGCCCCAGGCCAGGTGCTGCCTTGGAGAGCCTTGGGGACATGCTGCACACTGGCACAGGGTCTGCCATGTGCCTTGGAGAAGCCACCCAGCAGGCTGTGGAGAACTGGGGAAGTCAGCAAGAGCAGGTGGACTGTGAGCTCTTCTTAAAGAGCTAGCAGGTTTCAGACAATGAATATGCGGTGGAACGAGGGCAGAGGAAGGACATTCTAGATGGATGCAACAAAGCTCAGAGGTGGAAACCATGAGGCTAAATTGTGCTAAGAAGTGTGGGCACAGCTAAGGGATGGCAGGCTGGAAAGGCAAGAGCTCAGCAGAACATAGACAGTAGCACCCTGACACAGATCTCACTTTCACATGCCAAGGGGAAGAATGATGGTGGCTCAGTTGTGGCAGCTAATTTTTAGATGAAAAATAGGACTACTATTTTATTACAATTTTCTGAGTGGCTTAGTTTTAAACTTCAGGCAACCAAGCAACTCTTTAGAGCAGCCCACACAGAAAATCAGAATGACCTTTGGCTAAGAATGCCTTTTGGTCAGGCACGACTCTTTGCTTGACCACCTTTTGCTCCTTTGAGCTAGACAAATTCTACTCATCTTGTTATCAAAGGCACCTGGTGCAGTGTATCTGGGGAGTACCTTGACCAAATAACCACAGTCTTCCTCTCTTCTCTATGTGAACAGTATTTCATCGTATTAGAAGCATGAACTGGGAAGTCACAACCGAGTCTGAATTCCAGCTCAGCACAGGTACATGGGCAAGTCACATGAATAGCAAAAATAACTTGGCAGGAGCAAACAGAAGTGAAGGAGAAAAGAGGTTGTGGGGAAACAGGCTAGCCTCCGAATGCTTCCTGCCTTTCCTTCCTGTACACCCCCCCTCAGCTTTCCCTCTGCACTTATGACCTGGGCTGTCAGACATATAAGCAGCATTTGTAAATAAATTAACTATTAAAGGCAACATCACAATCTCATGTCGAAAGGGTCATTTCTCTAATAGTATAGAGCAGCATTTGCTGAATCACAAAATAGGTAAAGTTATCTATGCTGAGAAAAATCAATCACTTACTGTTTCTACTTCTCTAACCACCTATTTGAGTTCCATCCTTTATTTCAGGTTTCTTTCCAATATAAAGGGCAACAGGGGTATACAATTACAGCATATAAAGAGCACTAGAACAAACATTCTTGGGTACTTACAGTCACTAAACATCTTTCAGCTGACGGGCAGGGAAAGCAAGTCTTCTAAACCACAAAATAAACATCTCTAAGTACTTCTGCACTTTTATTTCTTAACTAGAGGCCCTATGCATGAAATTCGTACAAGAGTAGGCCTTCCTTCCCCTTGCTGCCAGTACCGGCTTCCCTCCTCCATCCACCGGCTTCGTCTGGTCTAATTAGTATATTAGGCTTTTATTATTATAGCTATTAAAGAGCAGCTGTTTTGTTGAGGCAATTTCATTCTTTGAAATTATTGTTTATAAGAGAGCAAACAGAAATTCTTACTCTCCCTGAATAAGGCTTTTAATAGAAATCAGAATTACTGAATTATTTACTTTTTTAAAAAGGCACTCTTTCCTTTTTGGTAAAACTAGGCCCTGTTAAAGTAACTAACGTGTGTGCTCTTCACCCTATAAAAACATACTTAGCTTTGTGAAGTTACTTATAACTTAGGAGGATTTCTTAACTCTATTTTTTTTTTTTTAGATCTCCCTGAATTAATGTTGGAAATGATAATATTTCGATCATTTAATTCTCAGTGTTAAACTTAAAAAGAAACACAATTTTCCTGTTTGACACCATGTAGGAAGGCTGGCTAACAAGCTTTCTGCTGTTCCAAGGACAGGCAAAAAAAGGAAATCTTTATTATAAATATCGGATTTTTATTAGCATTATCAAATCATGGATTAGAACACATTTCTATTTATTTCTGACCTCGAGCCTGAAGGCCTAAAGATATCTGACCAAAAGCACAGAATAAATAAAGACAAAGACAAATTTTCCTTCATAGTATTTGTTTTGAGACAGTGTGAACATCCAATCCCGTGAAAGGTGCTGTTTTGTTCAATGTGTATTTTTAGAAAGGTGTGTATGTTTCTCAAATCTCTGTTTTCAGTATATTTACTGAAACTGCATGCACGGGTGAGGTTGGGGACTAAACAGTAAATGCGTCTCCCATTTGCTAGTCTTCAAGGAAGGAGTAAGATCCCACAAGTCAGGCTTTAAGCAGCTCTCTCTTGTCCAGCTTCCCACAGGCATTTCTGAACCATTTAAATGAACATTTACACACATTTCTGCTGCATATGCTTATCTTTCTGAATGGTACTGACTTAAACCATTGATAAGAGGAAAAATAAAGAGATCTTGTCACTTTTCTTTGATAATGACACAAGCTGCTACTCTGGGGTGTGCTTTCTGCCTGAACACCAGACGCTATCCCCAGGCCTCTGGATACACCTGACCCTTATTAGAAACTGTCACCCACGGATCGTTCTGTCTGTGGCCTGCCCTAACCTCTTTGCCTCTTGTTTTTCAATTATGCCAGCAGCAGACCACATTGAGAAGGCTAATGCTTAAATTAAAAGTCTCTGGCATCAGGTCCCCATATAAGACTGAGGAAGCAGTGATGAAACACTATGAAATCAATGCAGAGCGGGCGTGTCCGGGTGACCTTTCAGAGGAAGGACCTCTCTGGCGGAGTAACTGTGGCCCTGAGAAAGACTGGTTCAGGGTAGCTCCCCTGTGCAAACACAGACTGTACAGCCAGAGCCCATCCCTTCTCCGGCAGCCCCTAACCACCGCCTTGCTTGGTTCAGATGCTACGATGGTTGTTTCAGGAGAAAAATCACCCTGCAATGAGTTTGGAAATTTGTCTTCTAGGTAAGACAAATTTGGGGTTGCTAATCTCCAGTGGCCCTTAGGGTCACTTAGAAATTCTTTTTATCTTCCCCAATTTGGGGAGTGGACGAAGATGGTAAAACAGGCTCTGGTCAAAGGTTTGGGACTGAATCCAAACGCTGTCCCCACTGTGGCCCCACACTGCATCACGAATTAGGACATTGTTCTGGATTACTTAGGCAGACTTCCTTTGAGGGCTAGTACATGGACAATATTTTTTCAATGAACTATTTGTGGGTAATTTCTCCAAGATTAGTTGCCTCACTGGTCAGGTAAAGATGACAACAGCAACTCCTCTTCATGAAGCTGTACTCAGGGTTAAAAGAAATAACGTATACAAGAGGCTTTGCACAGTAACTGAGACATAGCAAAAGCTAGGCAATGACCCCTTCTATGTCCCAAAATCTTATCACTCTCCAACCCCAGCCCAACTCCTCACACCCTAAGACAACTGAACCTCTTCCTTCACCCAGATAGCAGGGACCCTCAGGAATGAAATTCGTCAATCACCCTGGCCCTTCTCCATTCCACACTCAGATCCACAGATGGTTTCAAAATATCCATGCTCATAATTACTCAGAAATTATATAACTATGAATTTGCCAATGTTGTTATTTAATGTACTGATAGAAAAGCACATGTTACCATGACACAATTAGAGCTATTTATTTTCCTCTCCTATCGCAGATTTGCTCCCACAATGAATCAAAGACACAATGTAACACCCTCAGCTTCCTGTCCTTGGAACTAGCCATGAACAGGTCATGAAAAAAGTGTAGCTGCAACAGGTAATTCCAAACATGCAGATTTTCTTCATGGAAATAATACTTTATCTACATTATCTACAATGTCATGACAAACTGGCTGACCACCTTCAATGGTAAGAACATTACCTTCTTTTATTTATTTATTTTTATTTTTTTTATTTTTGGTACATTACCTTCTTTTAAAAGCTCCTTTCTTTTACAAGTTAAGTATTTTTCACAGGGTAGGCCAAATCTGATTTATTCTTGGCGTGGCTTTTATAATGAGCCTTTCATTCTCCCTCTATTTCTTAATGGAATTTTCTCAATATTTAAAAATTCCATTTCTGTGAGATCCTTTCAAACTGAACAGTGAATTACCCAAGCAGATGTGTGAAAGAACGTGTTCATACTCTGAGAGACATTTACTGCTTATATTATGGCTCACTGGCAATCATAAAACTCAAGTGTGGTCCTCTATCATCCACATATGATTTTAAAAGATGAAGATAATCCGGTTCATCCTGAAATCACACACTTCCATTTCTCTCGTGTGTGTGCTTAGGTACAAGGAGAGCCCCTTTGCTGCTCCATGCAAGAAGAGCCCGGCAAGCTTTAGGGGAGTAAACTACACACTGCTTTTGCCTAAGTGTATGTATATATACTAGTACATATACTTTAGTGCTACAATATTAAGTTCAAAGTGGTACCTTTCAATGGTAAATTATCAAGAAAAAAACATTATTCTTTGGAATCTTCTTCAAATGGCCTTGGTCAGATTAACGCAAAATAAGGAAACAGAAAGAAGAGTTCAAGTCCTCTAGTGTTTTTGTTATACAGGTCAAATTATAACCTTATAACGCTAACCCCTGTCCCCCACCTGCCAGGGTAGAAGCGCTGATGGAGGCTGCGGTGTGGGTTCCAGCTCTCCCACTGAAGAGCAGGGAGCAGGGTGCTTGGGTGAGTTCCCATGTGCCTCTGAACCTCAGTTTCCACAGCTGCACTTGGCAAGATCACCATGGAAATTAATGGGCTAATGGATGCAGAAGTGCTCTCTAAACATAAAAGCTTTACAAACATGGCCATTGTTACTATGTTCTTTAAAAGAAGGAGAAAGAAAAGCAGAATGTGATAATGCATCAGTTCCTTTCAGGTTGCCAAAGCAAAAGGCACAAGTGCGTGAGCATACAATAAAGTGGGGCAGGAAAACGGATCACACTGGCTGTCAGGAGTGCACCACCAAGGGACAAGAATGTGACTGCTAAATCTCCACAAAGCAGTGGCAGCACGGAGGAGCCTGTGGCTGGAGCCCTGCATCAAGACAAGCCGCCTCGTTCTGCCTTGCTCAGCACCATGTGGTGTTTTCCCGACAGCTAGCCTGTATGCTCACCCTTCAATCCCCGCTTCTCGCTTCCATGGCAAGTGCGTGGGCTGCAGCTGAACTCTTTATCACCTGTGTATGTTTTTCAGGTATTTTATGATGGGAGGGGGAATATCTTACCAGATTCTGGGTTTCCATCCAGGACTTTGAAGTAGTGTCGTCATTTTTTCTACACTAACCATGTTTAGTAAACTATTTTAAAAATCAGATACCGAAATCATGTACCTACCTAGCACTCGTCAAAATACAAGACACTAAGATACCTGGGCTCACAGACCCTTCTTGAAATATAGGGAGCATATATTTCTGCTTTCTTCTAGAGGGAAAAACCCTTTCTTTAAATAATTTTCAGTAAAGATTTTTAGTTTTTAAAAGAACAACATCTATATAGCGGGATTATATTCTGTTCTGTTACTAGACTTGTGTGAAGCTGGACAAAATGTTATCCAGGGTTTCCCTGTTTCTCGAAAGTAAATTCAGATCTTCTTTTTGACCCGAGTTGGTTAAAGCTGTTCCTGTGAAAGTGACACACTAAGTTTCCACTGAAAACTGTGGGAGCCCCAGGGAGGAGAGTCCCCTGCCTGGTTCACTTGGCATATTCCTGCGCTCGGCAGAGGAGTCAACTGAAACACAGCCCCAGCAGCAGAGGATTTTGCCCAGGTTTAATGCAAAATGAGGAAACAGAAAGAAGGCTTTATGGTGGTCTTTTCACAGGTTGACCCACCTGCTTATAAAATGCCCATGTCCCACCAGGATTATATTTTATCTGATAAACTTTCACCTAATGAACAAGAACAAGATGTAAATGAAATCTTCCCTTTGCAAGTAGTGTAGTTATCAGCAGTCATAGGAGAAATTGTGACAATGGGTTGATATTGTGGTATGTGCCTATTTTTTGAAAGAAACAGTTGGGCACATAGGATATGTATCACAGGAAACATAACCTCTTACAACATTAAAGAAAAATATACTTAGGAAGTTGTATCTGTTGTGAGTAAGGGGATACAACACATGTCACAAAGTCAAGTGAAAATGGTACTGAACCTTCGTGGGAAGGTCAAATGGGGCATCATGAAAAAAAACAATCTAGCCCATTCCAAAGCCATTCCTTTATTTGACCACACCAGACACTAATTGCTAAAGGAAGCTTAACTCTTCTGAAAACATTTTAAACCTGGTCGAATTAAAAGCAGCACCAGAGGGATTATTTTTTCTTAGCAAGAACCCACAAGCAATCTACTTACTTGACTAGAGGCAAAAATGCAAAGAAATCCTTTATCACAAAATAGTTTCCCCAATCTTTCCACCAATAAACTTTCCATCCAGCCAAGAATACCTATTTCCCTGCTGATAACAAGCTGTGGAGATAAATATTTTATTTTTCTCTATAAAACCCAAAATGATATTTTCAAATAAAATAAAATACTATATGCCACTATCAAACACATGGTCCTAGAAGAAGTAAATGTCATTTTAAAGTCTGTGTTAAAATATTTAGGAGGAAGAATCTACTTGCCAAGTTTCTACAGAAAGCTCTGAAGAAGTCATAAATGCATTTATCAAATTTTCATCTGCCTTGGGGCTGATCTATGGGAGGAACCATAGAAAGCCTGGCCTGTGTAAGGGGGTGGGGGTGTTGAACTTCTAGACATAACTGGGTCACAATTAAGAACAAAGATACTGGGGCTGGAGAGAGATCCTTCGAAGATTCCCCAGGGAAGTCATGCTGGCAGGGGGCAGCAGGCAGCGGAGTTCTGCCTTAAGCCCCAGTTCAAGCTAAGGGCCTGAACCCATCTAATGGACCATCAAACTCCTAGAGAGAATTCTGACCTCTCACTCCAAGCCTCGCAAAGTGCTCTCCGTCCAATAGCAAAAGAAAGGCCAGGCCAGCAAATCATGGGAATGATATTTTTTTAAGTCTAATTTAAATAGCTTCTATACCTTACCCTTTGGGAATTATATTCAGTAACTTTTTTTAACTAGGAAAATTTGGTTTTAAGGAGCTTATGGGAACATTTAACTTGACCTGGAAAGGTTGTTTGCTCAATGTTGGGCTAAAAGCCAAAATCCACTTTTAGCCAGAAATGATTTTAATATTATACCTCACAAGAGTATTGTGTCATGTGAGCAGGCGGCAGCGATAAGCAGTGTAGTAAAGTTATGACTTCCCCCCAAGACTCATTAAAATATATTATTAAGTAGAAAAAAGTTCAGAAATTCCTAAAAGAAACCGTCTGTACTATCTCAGACACAGTAAGAATTCTTTCCAACTTATCACTTCTTTTGCTCTGCCTTCGCTACAAATACAGCAAGTAAATGCTGTGAGGAACTCAATCCTGATACAAATAAGGATGAAATGCCTTAAAGTTGTATGCCACTATGATGCACTGCATATAATTTTTCCTTTAAACATACTATGGAGGAATATATAACAAATTTAAGTGACTAAAAAAAAATAATAAACCTGCAAAGACTCCATGGTTTTTTAAAAAAATTACTAATCTCACAAAACACAGTAAAAGTAGAACCATTACTTTAAAGAAAAAATTATTTTTTTCCAATTTTAATGTTTATAATTCTAAATTTTAATAACTCCAATATTTTTCTTCTTTCTATGTTGGTTTTTACCTTATGTCAAATATTTTTCCCTTCATCGATTCTTGGAAATGTTCTCCCACCTCTTTAATTAAAAAAAAAATTAATGACTTCAGTTAAATCAGCCAAGTGTGCTTTAGAAAGCTGGACCAAGTATCGACTTCCTTACACAATCCTGCAAAAATGTAAAGCACATTTGCAAAGGCATTCCAAGCTGCTATAGAAACGACATTTTTTTTCACAATAACAGTACAGGATGAGGGCTGCTGGCATGCAAGCTCCCAACACAAGCCCACTGACAGCTGTGGAGTGGACAGATGAGGCATGGAAAATATTTTAAATTAGTTCATTTATCTTGTTGAGACACAGGAAACAGCAACAAATGTCTCACATGAAGAAAGAAGAGAAAGACAATACACCTCTAGCAATGTGTAGCAAATTTAGTCCATTAAGTCAAACCCTCAGACTGTTTCATAACTGCTTAATGAAAGCCCCATGTCATATCCTGAGGGGATGTTGCATAACCCAAAGATCCAGAAGCATAGCCAGAAATCACTGACTGCTCCTGATTTTCTGATGGACCTGAGTTTTGGAAGCCAACTTGTTTTCAAAATGCATGGATTTGTACTGATCCCAGGTACATCCTGGGCCAATATTAATCCTGATTACTCAATATACAAAACTGCAGTGAAGAACTGAAAGTTCTTCAAGGAGAGCTCAAAAGTGCCACCTTTAGGATGAGCCGGGCAAAGAGCACTTAAGGAAAGGATGTGAACCTCCCTTAAAAGTGAATGGACAAAACAGTCTTTGTCCTAGGTCACCATCCCACGATGACCAGGAATTTTTTGCTTCATGGTTCCTTCCCACCCGAGTGTCTGTCACTGCACCACTTCCACAGCATCTATCACCTCCCATCTCCTGGGCCCTTCCCAAGAGGACAAAGCAGGGCTTCAGGCCTGGGAGGAGAAGCAAGCAGACACACTGGGATTGACTGCACCAGTGTCACTGGGAATCAGGGAATCTTGTTAAAAATAAGGTCCCGCCCTGGCTGGTTTGGCCCTGTGGATAGAGTGTCGGCCTGCGACTGAAGGTTCCCAGGTTCAATTCTGGTCAAGGGCACATGCCTGGGTTGCGGGCTCAAAGGGATGTGCAATCAATTACTCTCTTTCATCATTGATGTTTCTATCTCTCTCTCCCCCCTCCCTTCCTCTCTGAAATCAATAAAAAATAAAAATAAACTTTAAAAAATAAGGTCCCATTCCCTCCGAGTATGATTTCTGATTCAGAGATCTGAATGGAAGCCAGAAATCTGCATTTTTAAAAGGCACTCCCAAGCCAGACTTGGAAATCACTGTGGCATCCCAAATTAGTCTCCTTCAAGAGCGAAAAGCAGAGAGAATTTTTAAAATCTATGTACTCCCTTGCATAATTTTATGGAAACACATAAATTCCACATCTTAATTTTAAATAATTGTGAAAGTTATAATTCTTATGTATTAAATATTGGCATTTAGAAATAAGACGTAAGTCTCCAAGTACAATGGTGATTTGATACCTCCATTATCCACTTAAAAAAAATAAAAGAATAAGCTCTTCTTTAACAGTTTTTATAGCATTCCTTATTCTCTTAAACTTATACTACCTTTAGTCCATTTCCCCACAAAATTTTATCTGAAGATAAGGTATTTTTATGCTTAAAACTCTTTTCTTGACAACACTAACATAGTCCTCTGTATAACAAAAACATGCATATTAGATTCGTTTCATTTTTTTTCATTTTCTATAACAAAGCTCTATGTTTAAAAAACTCATTTTAATAATAATTACATTTATCTTCAGTTTGTAACTTGTAAATATTAAAGTAAAAGGGTAATTTTCTTTGGAAATGTATTCATCAACCAAAGAATTTTTAAATTATTTATGCAAATAGAGGTATACATCACGCTGCTAGAATAGACAGGTTTTAGTGTCATTTTAATTATATATATGTAAAGCATTCACATTAATAAGTGGATAGGATTGGAGTTTTGTTGCAGCAATGTCTCTCATTTTCTAACTCTTCCCAAGTTATATGCCTAAAACACAGAGCAACCACCATTCATCACAATCAGCTTATCTCTTTTGGAGACTCCTTTAATTTTGTCAAAAGTAAAGAAAAGGAGCCACCTGTGTTGCAAATAAACACCTGTTACTGGTTCCTTACATTCATTCCTGTTTTCAACTTTTCTAAGACCAACATTTTGCATCATTCCTGTTCAGTGTGCCAGAGGTCCTCCAACACTGATCAGGTGCCACTGTAAGGGCAGAGATGAATGAGAGTCAAGTGGAACTGTGAGCGGGTGGAGGACAAGAACCCTTGTGGACTACAGGCCTGCTCTCATGCAGGTCACCTTAGGGAGAAGTGTGAATTATCTTTGCCCTTATCCTTAGGAAGGGTGAGGGGGGCACACCAGTTCCAAGGTGCTGCCAGATGATCGTGCAGTCCACGATCCCAGAGGGCCTCTGCTGTCAGCTACAGAACTGTCCAAGGGGAAGAGCACTCTGTCTGACAGCAGCTCAGACAGGAGAGAGGGCTGACCAGGGCAGTGCCCAGCACAGCAACTTCTTCCCCAGGGCAGTGTGGTGGGGAAGGCGGGGAAGGAATGGAACTGAGAAGGTGGGTGGGCATCTCTTAGACCAACTCCAAAGTGGACTCTCCCAAGTATCCCCCACCCAGCAGCCTCACTTTCCTATAAAGATCCCATTGAGAAACACGGCACAAAATGTGGATAATTATTCCCCCACGTGACAGAAGGAATATTTACTCAACAGAGTAATGATTATCCGTGTTTCAGCAATCAAAGTGCCTAAGAGGACACAAAACTGGAATCCTGTGTGGCCCAACTCAAAATTCACAAAGTAAGGCCAGTTGAGTTTTAAACTACAGATATATCTACCAACTTTTTAAACTTTCCTGCTTGCTCTGGGATTCAAATGTGCTGGAGATGAATAGCTTTTTTAAATGAAAAATAATAAAAGAGAGAGGAAAAACCCTCAGCTCTTCTTCTGCATGCTCCATTCACTTCAGGAGGGGTTAACATCTAAACCCAGTGGGGAGCACCGCTTTCCATAAATGCTGAAATTATCTCACCATGCAGTCTGAGATGAAAACACCACAACAGAAAAAGCTTTAAGAACCCACACTCCCGTGAGCAGAGAATGGGTGCAGGACTGCAACCCTAACCCCTGCCTTTCTGCATCTTGCAGAGCTACCACCAGGGTGCCTTCCTCAAGCAAAACTAAATGCCATCTGAGGACCTAGAGCTGCCAAGGGTCAGCCATCATGACCCCTATTTCACAGTGCAAAAGTCGGGTTAAGCACCAACCAGAAAGAGCCCATTTTTACCCTCCTTTTGGCTGTTCCTCTTAGTTCTCTCTAAACAAGTTGGAGTTTATAAGAAATCACTTTCAGCACAATCTCACTGGCTCTGAAACAAGGGACAGAAAGGGCAAGAAAAATCCTAGAACAGGAAATTTGGAATGGAAAGGATCATTCACGTTAGAAATGAGAAATTGAGGCCTGAAGGTGTCTGCCCATGGTCACACAACCATGGCCGAGGCGCCCCCCAGAAGCCACACTACTCCAGGCTTCTTCCTCCTCTGTTGGTCCCTGGCCCCTCTGCTACTCCTACCCACACTGGCTTCTTCCAGTTCTCTGATGTGTCTAGCTTCTTCCTGCCTCAGGGTCCTTGAATACACCACTCCCTCTACCTGGATCACTTATCCCCCGTCACCCCTCCAAACTCTACTTTTATCTTGGCTACACCTACTCATCTTTCAGTTCTTAAATGCCATGCCTTCAAGGCCATCCATTCATGACTGTCCAAATTAGGTTAGTCTCCCTACTGGCCATTCTCGTGGCACTACACCTCTTCATAATTAATCATTTTCTAACATCTCTCCCTTCCTAGACCTAGAACTCCAAGAGCACTGGAACCACTATGTTCTTAAGAGTTCATCCTGATAAGCCCTTATAAGTAACTGCTCAGGACCTGAAACATGATGTATACTCATTAAATATTTACTGATAAATTTAATAATATTTACACGTCAGATACTGCTTTGAGGGTATTTCACATACTGTACATTTAGTCCTCTAAACTCCCTGAGACAAGGCAATAGTAATATTCCCATTTTACAGATGAAGAAACTGAGGCACAGCACAGTTCAGAAACTTCACCAAGATCACACAGCTAATAAATGAAAGTGTTTAAAATACACATAAAGTGGCACTAGGCATCATTTATGGCAGTGGTTTATGAATGGCCATGGAGGCCTGCAAGAGAACACAATGCATGGAACAATTACTAAAGAATACGTCCATGAACAGAGTGGGCCCTATTACATTTTCCAAAGCATATGATAGCAGATGTATGTTAATCATCTTTCATGCTTCAGTACTAACAACCTTCAAACCTTCAATGGCTAACACCATAAAATGTTTGTTTCTTGCTCGTTTTGAATGTTGGCTGTGACTTTGTTCTAGGTGTTCTTTGGTCTGGCTCAGGCCAAGGGAGTAGCCCTATCTGAACCAGGCCATTCTCACAGATGGGAAAACAGAGGTGGCAGCACCACGCAGTGGCTCCTAAAGCTTTCTTTTAGTAGCAGCACAGTTCGTGTTAAATTAAAAGCCCCGGCTCATTATTTTCTTTCCCAAAGTTCCCCAGTGCTTTAGAAGCAACCAACTGACTCCATTAAGCGCCTTATTTTCACTAAAATGTTCTCTATGGCAGCAAATACTTGGTCACACAGAGTCTTGTCTTCTCTAAGCACTTGATGACAGCGATGTAAAGGTGATCATTTGAGTAATTCCTTGCCCTGTATACCATCAACTACCAGTTGAATCTTTCCTATAATTCTCCATGGCTTTTAGTCCTGTCTTTACATAATGCTCTTACTCATTCCATCTTCTTCCAACCAAAAACATCATTGAGGACTTGGACCCACATTCTCAAAGAGGTACAGTGAAAAGGCCTCTCCAATTTTTTCTTTGAGAAATGGGATGATATGGAAGGAACATAATCTGTCCAACAACTTTACTGTTTAAATTATACCACCTTGTCTCATAAAGAACCTAACTTCCACTTGCCTCAGGCACTTTACTCGTAATAATTCATGATTCCTATCTCTCATTTTACAGGTAGCAATAATTTAGATAACTATAGACTAAATTCCTTGCCTAAAGTTTCATACCCAGCAGCAAAATGGGGACAAGATCCCTTTTTAGTGGTCTGCCCTTTGCATAGAAATGCTAACCTAGACTTTTTGATGATCTTGAGCTAAAGTTAGGACATGGTCAAAGTCAGTATCATCAACCCTCTCCCCTGACATACACAAAGCATACATCCATACACAGTAACACATATTTCATATGTGTGTTTTACATAAATGCACACACACACTGACTCAAAATGGAGGAAATGTTCCTGAAATATTGAATGCGTGCAAGTTGGTGAACTCTACTTATTGGTAAATAATTAAATACTGTGAAAATAGACAACAGAGAACTGCAGGTCTCATCTTTGCTTGGGACTGAATCCAAATAATGTCTAGGATCATAAATATTAAATAAAGAACAAGTCTTTAATGTTTGGTGCTATATAGTATCATTTCTACTACATCTGACTCTTTCCTTTGATTGCATACAACTTCATCATTCATTCTGTTGAACAATACACTTAAGTTCCTATTGTCAGTTCTCTGTTGTGCTATTGCAAATGCTTGACAAAATTGCTCGTTTCATTTTTTATTCCCTGTAGATCTTCCTGCCCTCAAGGAAGCAATTCTAAAGCAGCATGAGATCCAGATGAAGTGTCAAGTCAGCAGACAATGCTGGCTGCAGGAGCAAAGCAGGCTCGCAGGAAAAGGACTGCCTGCAGCCCTCAGAGGCACCCAGAGACTCACAGGCAGAAGCCTCAGAGCTCCACTTCTGCACATGGCTATAGGAGAAGCACTATCCCTTCCATCATCACCCTCAGAGAGGACGGAATTGCAAGGCACTGGAAGATCCAGTGAGGGTTTGTGGAGCACTCTAAATGGGATACCTTTGCCCTTAGTGTCTTATCCTGATCACAGTCTCAGTGACAACACCTGACTTGGTTCTCCTTCCAACTTGTCCTGAATCTCATTTGCTAAGGATTCTGAAATGAAACTTGTATGAGCACATAGTATTCCTAATGGAATGTTAGTCTGAGTTCCTCTGCACCTCACTGGGTGAGGTTGGAGGAAAACCTTTAACTGGTCCATGCATTCATCATTTAAAATTTTCCTGAGTAAGGACTGGGGCTCCACATGAGGCTCTAGTGATGCAGAGATGAACAGGTCAGTCTCAGCCCTGGGGAAATGACAGTATCTTCAGGGAAGGAGGCCTCGGGAGTATTTCTTTGATGACTCCATTCTCAGAGTCACTATCATGCCATTCACAGGACACAGAACAGACAGAGTGGATGGCACCTAATGTCCAAAAACACGCATCCAAATTTCTTCCTGAAAAGTCCCTGTAGCCAGCAATTAGCTCTCTAGGATCCTGTTGTCATGCAATTTCTATAGCAGTACAAGAAAGTCAGGAAGTGCATCCTGCCCCTTGAGTTTCTGCAGTAACATTTGCTGTTCCTTGCTGAACCTCACCTGTCTTCTACTATTGCCCCTCTCAACTCATCTTCAGGGCTTCAGACAACTTGTTTTATAGACTCGGGAAACCTAAAGGATTCCTTCCTTCAACATGAAGAGGTCTGTCTTCCTACTTATTCATGCAAGGCAGTTGTTCTACTTCCCAGATTTCCCCATCACCCCTACAGGCTCTGGGCTTATTAGGAGTTCAAAGTTTTTCAACAGAAATGCCAGGTGTGATTCTGGCATTTATAATTGCCAGCATTGTCAAAGTGGATGAGTGCCAGGGACATACTCCTGGAGACACTTAGTCTTTGGGGGGAGTGGGGATACCAACTGTGAGCTCTGCTGGTGTCCTCCAATCTTTCACACAGCCACATGGAGGACAGATGCTCAGGTTTCCCACCGTTCCTTGCTGCAGTGAGTTTGCTATGCCGTATGGGGCCCAGGTAGGAATGTTCCCTTAAGTTATTTAAAACCCTATGGGCACCAGGCTTGCCAAATCATAAATTTAGGAAATTGCATTCTGTTAAACTAAGTCCTTCTTTGAGCACTTTAGTCACCTAGTTATTCTTCAATATCTTGCCCACAAATACTTGGCCCAGATCCCGAGTTCCATCCCATATCTGTGTCTCCTTGGCACATAAAAGAGATTCAGGAAAGGAGAATGAACAATAAAATTTCAGGTTTACTGGCAGCACTAAGTGAAGTAATCCCCCTATGCATACACTTTTCTTACAGGAAGATCAATTATTCAACTTTTCCATTCACCTGCCTGATGAGATCTAAATATATTTTAAGAGGGTAATTTGGAAGACTTACAACAACAGAAGTTGTTCTGTAGCATCAGTCTATTTTGTTTGTTTTAGGTTTGCCCCAAACATTTAGCTCATTTACACAAGTGAATAGCTAACTCTCTGGTTATTAATCAGGTCAACCAAGACTCATTCAAACTACTTACTAACAGCCCTTTTTTATATACTAATGTTCTTTAATATTCTTGCTTAATAGTTCCCAAAAGAGTTTTGCAAAATGACATCTCTCCTTAAATATGTTAAAGTTGGCCCTTACAAATTTTTCAATTTTAGGAGTAAAAAAAGTAAACAATATTATTTTCCAGCATAGAATTCCAGGATATAATTACAGGTGTGCTTTATATGTTTTGTGGTCAAACTTTGAGACTGCAAATTAAGCCAAATTTATGTCAAATGTCTGCCATATAGACAACCTGATAGACAAAGGCAGTCCTCATTGCCGAACAAATCTGCCAAAACAGATTTATTTTTCCAAAAACAGTCTAAATTATTTTTAAACATATTAATATGAATAAAATAAATATTAATATGAAAAGCATCTAATTTATGAATTTTAATTCTAAGAGATAATCAAGGGTATCTATACTAATAAAAGGGTAATACGCTAATTAGAATAGGAGACCTTCTGGACAATGCCACAATGGTGGCGGGGTTGAGGCAGAAGCAGTTAGGGGCGATCAGGCCATGAGGGGAGGGCAGTTGGGGGTGATAAGGCCAGCGGGAAAGGGGGCAGTTGGGCGCGAGCAGGCCGGCAGTGGGGGGCAGTTGGGGGCAATCAAGCCAGCGAGGGGGGGGGGGGGGGCGGCGGGCAGTTGGGGACAAGCAGGAGGCCAGCAGTGGGGCAGTTTGGGGTTAGAAGGCCAGCGGAGGGGGGCAGGGCAGGCGAGCAGGCCAGGAGGCAGAGTGGTTAGGGGCGACCAGGCAGGCAGGCAGGCAGTTAGGAGCCAGCAGTCCTGGATTGTGAGAGGTTGCAGGCCGGGCTGAGGGACACCCCCCACACACACACCCCCGGGCATGATTTTCGTGCACTGGGCCACTAGTATTTAGGATAAAATATAAGCCCTCAGTTATGTAATAGCTTAAACACAATAGAAATTCACTCCTGCCTTACATAACAGCATTGGGCTGGCAAACAGTTCAGTGGGTTAGCACTGCTCCAGTCATTCAGGGACAAAAGTTTGGGTACTGAGGTCACTCTCTAAGTCAACTCCATTCCTGAAAACAGCAAGGAGGAGCACAGATGAGGGTATTTAGGAGCCAAGCTGGAAGTGCCTTCTGCTCTGACACCTCTGGTGGAGCTCCTTCCAATCTGCAAGGGAGGCTGGATGATGTGGACTAGCTGTGGACCAGGGAAAAGAGGACCATTGTTTTTAGTGAGCAGCTAAGTAAGTAAGGTGACCACTTTCCAATAAATGTATGGCCTAGGTAAAACAACATGCTGTTTTCCAGTATTTATTACCTAATCTATCTTTGCTTTGCTCTCTCCAAACATGCCCTCAGAATCTTTCCCTTTGCTTTTCTACCTGAGAGTAATGTACTTATTCTGTAAAGAGAAAGGAAAACCAGCAGCCCCTCCCAGGTTCATTCTCATCCAGATCAATTATGAGGAGAGTATGTATGAAAGTTGAGGTTCTGTCTTCTAAGACAGTCTTCCCATAAATCTTGGGTACTTGGACCCCAGTTTGAGAATCACTGACATAAAGTATTAGAGAACAATCAGAATCATAGAATTCTAAGTTGGTTGGGCCTTGTCCTGTGCACCAGAAGTCAATGGTTTGATTCTCAATTATCAATCCCTGAAAAAGGGGTGTGCAGGAGGCAGTTGATCGATGTTACACTGTCACATTGATGTTTCTCTCTCTCTCTGCCTCTTCCTTCCTCTCTCTAAAAATCAATAAACTATTCTTTTAAAATAATAATAAAAAACAAAGTGCAAAGTATACCCTGGCCAGGTAGCTCAGTTGGTTAGAGTGTTGTCCCAATATGCCAAGGTTGTAGGTTTGATCCTGGATTAGGGCACATACAGGAATCAACCAATGAGTATATAAATAGGTGAAACAACAAATCAATGTCTCTCCCAGAAAAATAAATTAAAATTGTTTTTAAAATAAAATGCAAAGTAATAGTACATTTAACTGAGCTAGAGGAAAGAGGTCCAAAGTCACCCTTGTAGAACATAGTGGGGCCATTCTTTACTCTAGCAAACACCTGTTTGCCTTTGGTGAAAATGGCTATTTCTAGTTTTTATTGCACAATGTCTAGAAAGGCCGGACACTGCTATCCTTCGAAAGTCCTGCTTACAAGATTGGCTTGACAGGTGTGTGGGAACCTACATTGTGAATCTAGAATTTTGGTACATGCCAGGTAGAGGGTGCCTATGTTATCAATCCTGAATGAAAGCTCTGCACACTCATTGTCTAACAAGCTTCTCTAGTTGGCATCATTCCCACTGTTGTCACAACCTGTTCTGGGGCGTTAAGGAGTCCTGTGTGACGCGCCACTGGGAGAGGGTCTGGAAGCTTGCACCTGGCTTCCTCAGACTTCATCCTCAGGGGCTTTTCCCCTTCACTGATTTTGCTTTGTATTCTTTCACTGAAATCATGGCTATGAGTACAACTATATGCTGAGTCCTGTGTGTCCTCCTAGACAAGCCTCAATTCTGGGGTAGTCTGGAGGCCCCAGCACACATAAAAACTATGTTTGACAGACAAGAATAGATTAAATGTAGGATATTAAGAACATAGTAAAGATTGAAATTTCAGTACATTTTGAATTAAAGCTATTTTTTAATATGGAACCTCTACAAAAGTGTAAAGGCAATTTATATTCAATTTAAATAATCTACACACTTTTTATATATATTTTATTGATTTTTTACAGAGAGGAAGGGAGAGAGATAGTTAGAAACATCGATGAGAGAGAAACATTGATCAGCTGCCTTCTGCACGCCCCCTACTGAGGATGTGCCCGCAATCCAGGTACATGCCCTTGACCAGAATCGAACCTGGGACCCTTGAGTCTGCAGGCTGACGCTCTATCCACTGAGCCAAACCGTTTTCAGCAATCTACACACTTTTAAAATGACAGATAATGAAAATCACTTTAAAAATACAGAGCTTGGTTATAGCTAGCAAGCAAAACTTAGTATGACTACCAAGACATCAGAAGGGAAACTTCCATTCTGAAAGGAACCATTAAAGAGAAAATAAATATGGAATTGTGAACATTACAAGAAAAAAATTGTCTATAATTGAAAGAAATAACAAAATAAAACAAAAAATGACTCAGGGTGTTTGTGCTGAAAACAAAGGGAGAAAACCCAGAGATACTCTCTGACACTCCTACAAGGGAGCGCTCATACAACTGTCAGCCGATTTCTCAATAGAAACTTTGCAAGCCAGGAGATAGTGGCAAGAAATATTCAAAGTGATGAAAAGTAAGAACCTAAAACAATATTACTCTACTCAGCAAAGCTATCATTTAAAATTGAAGGTCAGGCAAGAAAAAACTAAAGGAGTTCATCATCACCAAACCAGTATTACATGAAATGTGAAAGGGTCTTCATTAAGAAGAAGAAGAAATATAAAAAATATGAGCAATAAAATAGCAATAAATATATATCTATCAACAATTTAATCTAAATATCAAAATAAACAAACAAACAGAACAAAAACAGACTCATAAATACAGGAAACATTTTGACAGTTGCCAGACAGGAGGAGGGTTGGGAAGATGAGTGAAAAGGGTGAAGGCATTAAGAAGTACAAGTTGGTTGTCACAGAAGAGTCATAGGGGTGTAAAGTACAGCACAGGGAATATAGTCAATAATCTATAATAATAAAAGGGTAATATGCTAATTAGACCAGACATCTTCCAGATGTCATTCCTGATGTCCTTCCTGAGGAAGCTGGGGCCGAAGGGAAGCCAGCCCGGGTCCCGGGTGCCTGCCGATGGCTAGAGGAGGGAAGCAGCCTGGGTCCCGGGTGCCTGCTGGCGGCCGGAGGAAGGAAGGCCTACTCTTACATGAATTTTATGCATTGGGTCCCTAGTATTCTAATAACTATGTATGGGGTTAGATTCATACAAGACTTATCGGGATGATCACTTATAAAGTTATAGAATGTCTAATCACCAGGGTGTACGCTTAAAACTAATATAATATCGTATGTCAATTGTAGTTGAAAAATTAAAAATAATTTTAAAAAATACAAACAGTACAGGCAGCACAGTGGGTGAGAGTAAGGTGCATTTTACAGAGGTGAAAACTGAGCTAGAGCGAGGAGGTTCTCTTACAGGCTGTATGAGCAAAAATTACTGAATTCTTCTTAGTGTCAGTTTTATCAAATATAAAATGGGACTAATGATATCAACCTCAAAGAGTTGTAAGATTACCTAGACCAGTGGTCGGCAAACTGCGGTTCGTGAGCCGCAGTTTGCCACTCTGTTGACTAATGAGTTTGCCGATCACTGGGATAGGGGCTTAATCACAAGGAACAACAACAGTCTGTAATTATTGGAATTGAGAGTCTAGGTCAGTGGTCGGCAAACTCATTAGTCAACAGAGCGGCAAACCACGGCCCGCAAGCCACATGTACTAATTAGTAAGATGTACTAATGTTTTTGTGTTGAATATTCTTTTTCACTTTGGCTGCTCTTTACCAGGCATTGTCTAGGTCAGTAGTCGGCAAACTGTGGCTCGCGGGCCGCGGTTTGCCGCTCTGTTGACTAATGAGTTTGCCGACTACTGACCTAGACTCTCAATTCCAATAATTATATGCTGTTGTTGTTCCTTGTGATTAAGCCCCTATCCCAGTGGTCGGCAAACTCATTAGTCAACAGAGCGGCAAACCGCGGCTCACAAGCCGCAGTTTACCGACCACTGACCTAGACAATGTCTGGTAAAGAGCAGCCAAAATGAAAAAGAATATTCAACACAAAAACATTAGTACATCTTACTAACCATTAAAATAAAATAAGCTACCCTACTTCATATTTGCTTTTTTAGCACAGGTTGGGTGGAGGTGGGGACAACTTTTAATTACCTCCAGAGCAATGCAATCAAACTACAAAGACTCATCCAAGAGACATGCAAACAGCATCTTTAATTCACCAGACTGTAGGTGCTCCATTCTGAATGCTAATGACCTGTCTTCCTACAGCATGCATGACAACAGGAGCTTCATCAACAGGTCCATTCTAACATGTCAGCTCTGTTTCCACGTCTGTTTTCAAAAGCAAAAATTATCACCCAGACAGAATTTTGATGAATGAGTGATAGTTTCTCCAAAATTCAAAATACGTTGGATTGCTTTGACGTGCTGCAGGAAGGCAGGATTCAGACTGAGAGATGCAAAGTGGATTCCCCACCGAACAAGCCTCGGGGCCTGTGATGTGCTGCAGGATTACCAGCTCTACTTCTAAGGCTGCTACTTAAATGCCTCCATGTTACAGAGGTGACCCCAGGATGTACCAAAATCATTAACTCGATGGAAAGAATTTGATTTCAGGCACTATTTTTGAGGCTATAGTAGAATATATGTTAGACTCAATTACAAAAGGAAAGAGGTTCCAGGAGAGGGAGAGTACACCAGTCAAAAGAAGTAGCTTTATCCACACATTAGGTCAACAAACAACACTTAAAATATCTGAGCACAATATCCTAAGGTTCCAGGGGGAAAGCACAGGTGACATATCTTAGGAAAAACCCATGGACTGTCTCAGCAGGAGCTCAGGCTTTGTGCCCCATCCTAGAGTTGCTGCTGACTATTCCCATCTAGAATGAGAAACAAGACTGGGGTGGGGGATGGGGGGCGGGAGGGAAGAGGGTGTCAGGAGAGGAAGCGCCAATGCAATTTTCCAATTCTTACTGAACTGCGGTTTTCACAGTTCATTATTGTTGTTGTTCTGTGTCTGAATTCCAAGTCTGAAATGCACAATGTATGAAAAGTTACAGTAGTCCAAATGCCAGACATTAATGAGTGTTTGTGCAAATAGCAATTGTTTTAACTGTGACACAGGTCAATTTAATCCCAGGCCAGCCACCTGCCATATGTATACCTTAAATGAATTTCATTTATCTTAATTGCCTTAAAATCATCCGAGTTTCCAGTAAAAATGGGTTGAAATAATGCCCAGCATAAAACCTCATGAGAGCAAGAACATGGGGAGGGGGTTACTGGTGTTTTTACTGCTGTTTCTTTACAGGATGGTGCTTACAAAGGGGACTGGCAAGGAGGGAACTGAAATTGCTGAACCTTGAGAACTGCTGGGGACCACATGGGTGACAAACGTGACAGCACTGTGGACAGCATCCAGTGCTGGGCACACCACGATAAATGTTAGCTCCATGACTGCGACAAGTGAGGGTTGACTTGTTTCAAGAATAATAACAAGACAAATCATTGAATCAAGATTTCAACTCTCCCAAATCAAAATCTTTCAAAATGACTACAAAAAATGTCCACAAGAAGAGGTCTCTCTCTCTCTTCTCTACCAGCTAGCTTATCCTTTCTGATAAGTAAGGCCAATCCGACTAAACAGGTGCTTATATACGTATAAGATTCAGACATTAAGAAACAAATCTGATAATGACATCTTCCTCTCCTCTGTAAGGTGAGCGGCACTACAGTCTTTTCATCTGAAGGCAAGGTTGGATTTGCAGTGCTTCCGACAGCAAGTTCCTGTCTAGAACTGTCTTTTTAAAAGCTGTCAGTGGTAAAATGCTGTTTCTGGTTAACAAAACCCCTGTGCCCACATCACCGTGAGTTAGAGTTCTCAGACACCTGCCACGGGTGGAGTTTATTTAGGTGATAGATTTATGTGTCTCAATACACCTCTCTGAGGCTTTAGCTGTCTCTGACATACCAACTCTTTGTCAAAGCTTTCCAACAGATCCGACACCAAGCAAGAGTGAACTGGAGTTTGACGGGCCCTGCAAGGCTAATGATGCTGTGTGAGAATATTTTAAAACTTAATTTAAGAACACCTCCCCCATTCTCTTGCAAACTACTTCTCCCAAGGACATAGCACAGACATCATTTTAAGTACTGCATTCATTTAAAGTCCTCCAAAATGAAAAACAAAACAAAAAACAGGGAGCATATCTGAACTGAAGTAATTGTTTTCATGGCAAATACTGGAAACAATTAACTTCTGTACATTCGTGTTTGTTATCAGCCTTTTAGGGGATCAGGAAGCTACCTAAGTCAACAGTGAATGTAGCCTACTAGCAAAGAGCATGGGATTGGGGTCAGTATGCCAGATTTGACGAAGCTGTTCAGTTATTATCTATATAACATAACCAATTTAAGCCTCTGATTTCTCATCTATTAAATAAGAGTTGACATCATCACTTCATTATTCAGTGCCACCATTGTGCTAATGTAACAAACATCTCATTTAATCCTCAATGAGAGAATAATTATGATGATGCAGCAGTAGTAACTAAAATTAATCCCTTTCTTAGAAATGATTTTGGCAGTAGGATTTTAGCTATGGAAATAGCTACCTCAGATCAGAACTTTCGGAATGGAGGGAGATCCATGAAACGCCTTCTGAGGGGATGATTCCATCCACAAGTCTAGTGTTGTCTAGAAGGAGTATACACAGTAAGTGTGGGGTGGGATGTGGGTGGTCAAGGACTCTACTTCCCAAAACATTTCCCTTTGTACTGCCATCTACATTCTCTCCTTTCATTCCTTCTCCTTCTACTTCTCTTCACATTTCCTTCTTCCTATGCCACAGAGTTATCATTAGTTTTATTAGACAAATCCACAGTCAGTCTAGCGGCATTAACAATCTTGTTTTACATTTAATTTTTAACAGATAATGTAATTGGCATGTAGTAAAATTCATCCTTTAAGTTTATACTTTTATAAATTTTGCAGTTATGCAACCCTCACCTCAATCAATATATACAACAGTTCACTGGCACAAAAAATTCTGTGTTCCTCTGTAGTCAACTGCTCCATCCAGGCACAGTCCCAGCACTAATCTGGTTTCTGTCCTCAAAGGGATTTTTGTGTTTTTTTCCAGATTGTAATTTGCATGGAATTAGACAATATGGGACCATCACTTAGCATGACCCATTTAAGATTCACCCACACTGGTGGTATCAGTGATTTGTTTCTTCTTAGTGCTATACTAAGTAAGTAGTAGTATTACATTGTGTGGATGTTCCATGGTTGGTTAATTCACCAGTTGACAATGGCTATTTCCAGATCTTAGTCATTATAAATTAAGCTACCATAAAAATCACTTGTAGGTTTTTGTGTGAACAAAACTATGGTTGTTCTTAGGTAAATTCCTAAGAGCAGGGGTGCTCGAAGGCATGGTAAATTGTATGTTTAACTTAATGAGAAACTGCCAGTGCTTCCAACATGGCCGTAGCATTGTGCATTCCCACGAGCAATGCAGGAGAGCTCCTATTGCTACACGGTGGCACCACACCCCTTAGTATTGTCAGTCAGACTGATTTCAACTATTCCATAGTTATGTACCAGCTTCACATTGTGGTTTTTACTTGCTTTTACTTAATGGATAATGACATTAAGCATCTTATCATGTGCATACATGCTATCTATATTAATTTCTGGTGAAATATAAGATCAAATTTTTGCACAATTTTTATAGGATTGTTTTATATTGCGTGCCAAGAGTTCAATGCTATAAACCATATACATTACTACTATTTTTGCTTTACCTTCCTTTTAATCATTTCTGTAGAACTAAATTTCCTTGTAATAAAATTACATAGAACTAGCACACATAGTGTACCAATGTTGATTTCCTGGTTTTGATATTAGACTATATTTATATAAGGTATAATCAAAGGGGCACACAAGAATCTCTATACCACCTTCATAACTTCCTGTGAATATATAATGATTTAAAATACAACAGATTTTTTAAGTTAAATAAACATTTGCAAATTTATTGATACTTAATTATTTGTAATATTTTATGTATGAGAAAATGTATCACAAGTGATAAAAGTAAACTTTTAAAACAAACCTAATTTCATTTATTTATAAGTTGAAGATTAGCTACAGTTATTTTAATATCATTTTGTTATTATAACAAAATTACTTACATAATGTAATCATACTAACAATAAGAAGAAGAAACATTTTTTGAGAACTTACTATAGCCAGGTCTGGATGAAAGCCTCCACATGCCTTACCTTACTTGATACTCACAACAATGTTAGAAGGTACTATCATTGTGATTACAATTTTACAAAATCCCTCCTGAGACTGTAAAGAGTGGTAAGAAAAAAAAAGAGCTTCAGACAGAAACTGGGAGAACATAAACATTCCAGAGGAAGACAGGGAGAAACCTGAAAATCAAGTGGCCAATAGGAGAGAAGGGGGTGATCGGGCTGGCAGGAGAGTGGTTAGGGGGTGATCAGGCTGGCAGGCAGAAGCGGTTAGGGACAATCATGCAGGCAGGCAGGCAGGCGAGCGGTTGGGAGCCAGCAGTCCTGGATTGTGAGAGGGATCCCAGATTGGAGAGGGTGCAGGCTGGGCTGAGGGACAGCGCCCCCCCCCATGCACAAATTTCATGCACCGGGCCTCTAGTATTTTTATAAAACAGATTCACATATGTGTCTGAGTATCACACATATATAGTATGCTATTGAAACACACTTAATTATAACACTGTATGGCACAATGCTGTATCCTTCCAAGCTGTTTTCTCCACAGAAAAGTCAAAAATATTACTCCCATATGTTAAACATGATCACCTGGATGGAGTGGCACAGAGGTAGAGATGACTCTCATTTTCTATTTTGAACACTTAGGTTTTAAAAAAATAATTTTTAAAACAGTAAGTAAATAAATCTTTAAAATATAATTTAAAAATAAGAACCAAGAGTCTTATATGATCTATATGTTAAAATTCTAACAATAAATAAACAAGTCAAAGTTCAAAAGTACAATTTAGCCTTATCAGTGGTGGAGATGCCCTGGGCCCTGCGTGTCAGAGGCTGATAACCTGCACTGAGCCTGGCCTGTCATATTCCTGGAACATATCTGGAAGAGAGAGAATGTGATTAAGAATGAACACATCACTCTAGCTTGTTTGCCTTCCCTGGGGCAGGTGGGCTGTCATCCACTGCGTGCAAATGGAGGTTAAAAGGCTGTCGTACCTTATCTATGCAGAATGTACACTGAGGTGGTGTTATGTGCCATAGCTGTGGGGTCAGCTCTCCAAACCAAAATGTGGCAAAGAACACAGACACAGTAAGGCTGTCATGGGCAGAAAAAGGAGACTCACTAGTTCTAAGCCATCACTAAGATAAATAGAATTTGGAAATCAAATGGTGATTGACCCTGTCAAATTGAGAAGCCTAAAAATGCACATACATTAACTCCTGGGCCTACCAGGAAAAGGAGTGATTTTCATTTTGCTGGCTTTCTTCATTATCTAATTATAAAAAAAGGATTGTTAAAGAAATGGTACCTAAGAGAAGTTTTTTAATTTTCTTGTTGTTTCTAAAAACATTTGGGCCACTGACCTCCCTCTACGTTCTAAGTCGACCTGCCAACTGAAATGTTCTGTAATGGTCACCTTATTTGAAAACCACAGGGCTGGGTAAAGTAGGCTTACTGTTGTAAGTGTGTGAAACACAGAGTTTATTCTTGTATTATTATTTATTAATTATTGTATTACTTTCCACACCAACTGTAAACCTATTTTTGCCCCGCCCTATATTTATAAATAGCTTTGAGAAACCTAAGAAAAGGATGATACCAAAGGATAATTACCTCTAAATGGCTTCTTCCTAGAGACTTTTCAAAGCACATTTCTGCAGCAGTAGTGAGTTTCTGCCTTTTGTTGTATATTATAAAAGAAGTGACAACACAACCCCGCAATTCTTTATGATAAAAAACTTCAAGATACTGTGATACTTGAAAACTACATATTATGAATAATATTTCATTACTTGAAGTGTTTATTTATAAGATATTTCTTTTTGTTGTGAGCCATGAATAATTTGAAACTTTATGTTAACAATATAAGACCATTTGAAAACTTTTGTTTTTTTAAAGATGTTCATTATTATTTCTAAAATGATCTCAAACCAATTTCATTATATCTGAAAAAAATAGACTTCTAATATTTTTATATACTTATTCGAAATTATCTACACTAGATAAATATCCTGACATGGGGAAACAGAAATGCTTATTGCATATCTCTGTAAAGAAATGCCTTACGCCTGGCTGGTGTGGTTCAGTGGTTGAGCATTGACCTATGAACCAGGAAGTCACACTTTGTTTCCCCATCAGGGCACATGCCTGGGTTGAGGGCTCCATCCACATAAGGGGCATGCAGGAGGCAGGCAATCAGTGATTCTCTCTCATCATTGATGTTTCTGCCTCCCTTCCTCTCTCTGAAATGAATAAAAACATTTTTTTAAAGAAAGAAATGCCTTAGAATGCTTTAATCTAGGCCTTCCTTTCTGCCTTTCAAAACTACCAAAAGAACAAATGGCACCCTTAGAAGTTCTACATCTAAATCCTTCCTGCATCTAAACTCCATGAGAGGAATGACCCTTGTCACCAAGCACCAAACAATTTGATCAGTTCCATAAACATCTGCTGAATAAAAAATTAATAAATGCATGAGAGAAATGCTTTTATTCCACAATTTTCCTCTAAACCTTTAAAATGACAAGCTGGAATCCTCAAATTATGCAATGAAAGATGACTATATTACATTTCAAATACATGCTTTGTGGCAGAAGTTATTCTGAGGAGATCCCTACAATACTAAAGAAAGCTGTCATTCTTCCACTGCTCCAAAACCAGCAGCTGTCAATCAAATCTACACCCATGACATCATTAAAGCTGGAAAAAGAACTGAATGGATCTGTGGATCATGATTTGGTTTTTTATTTGTTTGTTTAACTATAGTGGGTGATTAACTTATTACGTTTCACACCACTTAGAGTTTTTAGGATTAAATGTGGGTCAACAATGACTAAACACATCAACAAGTGACATTCATTGAAATAAATCATACCAAATAGCCAACACATTATAAGCTGCTGTGGCGCTACCACTGCTTTCATAAATAAAAAATGAGAATTAAACTTTCATAGTAAAATATTTCACCAGACTAGATTGCAAATTTTGACACAGTCAGTTTATCATTGTAAAAAGCAGATGAGGCTCAGTCAACTCTGGTCAGAGAACTCATTAGTCTATTAAAATTATACCTTTTGCCAGGATATCATGATTCTTTTTACTGAAAAATATCTGCTATTTACTGAAAAGATTTCATACTATTTTTTGCTTTGTGTACACAGAAAATAAGTGTTTAAAATTGATGGATTTCTAAATCAATAAAGAACAATAAAGAGTAACAGATGGTGCTAGGAAAATTTTTTTTAAGTTTTAATTAACCTTTACACTATTTCTGTAATAAAAAGTGGTCAATTTATTGGACTACTTTTTCTACTTATTCAAATTAAAATACTTGGTTTCTAAAGAAAGATGGAATTTTATATTCCAAACAGAAAAAGAATCCACAACTTAAAATGCTATCCTAAAGGCAGTTTGAGTTCCAAAACTATTAGTGAAAAGCTAATTTTTTAATAGTGAAATTTAAAAGCAATTATGAAGTGAATACTTTTTCATAGGTTTGTACAATCCTATGTGAATCTTACTGCAAATCCCGTTTCCTGTGTGGCCACACACCTTGGCAATGCTATCCTGCTATAGCCTATGTTTTTACTGGTTTCCAGGACACATCTTTCATGAGAACACTGAACTTTTCCTTCTTGCTCAACTTTTTGCAAATTAATCTACTTCATTTCTACAGGTTTTGTTTTCATTATCAATGTATTTCATTTCTTGACTCTAAGAGAAAGCATAAAGGAAACTTCCAGAGCTGACACTGTTCTACCTGATTATTACACTTAAAAAAGAGCACGGAGCAGCAGATACAGTATTTTCACGAACAAAAAATTCACATCCAGGCAAAGCGCTATTGTTCCCTGCTCTGAATTACTGACCATCACAGGCCTCCAGATCTAATAACCTAGGATCAAACTGTGAAATAGCTGCACACCCATGAGAGTAATGTTCTGGCACATCTCTTTCCTGAGCCACCCAGATGAACTACAAAGACCTCAAGTTAAGTGTGTCCAAAATGTGCTTCCCTGTGTGTAGCATGACCACTCCCCAGCCGCCATGCCAGCCTGGGCTCTTCCACCCTCTAGTCTGAGCCACCCTCTCATCATCCTAGTTTACTTCTTCACAGGCATTAAAGGTTCTCCAGTGTGTTTGGGGTAAGTACAAATCCTGTAAACCAGCACTCTACAGAAGAAATACAATGCAAGCCACATGTACGATTTTTAATTTTTTAGGTGCCACATTAAAAACAGGTGAGAGAGGAGAGAAGGGGGAGATACAGACTTACAGTATAGAAACATGAGAAGGTTCCGGAGACAGATTTTCTGGAGATTCAAGAGAATAGGACTGGAGGAAGAAAGTACTTGGGGGGGGGGGGGCAACAGAAGTGGGGCATAGACCCTTACCCCCCCAACATTGCAGGGGCTTGAACCCTTGCCCCTTCTGAAGGAGGTCTCCTGCCCCCATGGCTGCTTCGCGCTTCCCACACCCAGCTCAGATCGGGACCCAGGCAACAGAAAGAGACTTGGCCCAGCTCACATCGGGACCCAGGTGACAGACAGAGACTTGGCCAACAGCAGCTGCCCTATATCTAAATTCAGCCTAGCATCTGGAATGCTCAGGGCCCACTCAAGAATGCAAATAATCCTTCCCACTAATATTTACAGGGTAAACTAAGATTGTTGGTAGAGTATTAAATTTGACAGTAAAATAGTAATCAAGTTTTCAGATTAATTTAAATAGGCTAATTGAAATAAGTGAATATTCAAGTAAAGTTAATTGTACTGGACAAGAAAGGGTAATTTCAATAATCATGTGGAAGTGATTTGTGTGTGAACCTGGGGATAGACAGAAGTGAACTGATCAGAGGCAGGTGGCTCAGACGAGCTGTGGAGGAAGCTGTGAATGTACTTAGTGCCACTGAACTATACACCTAAAAATGAACAGAATGAAAATGTTTAATGAATATTTTACCACAATAAAAAGGGTAAAATTAATTTTAAAAATATATCCTATTTAACTCGACAAATCCAAACTATTATCATTTTGACATATAACCAACATAAAAAATTATTGAGCTGTTTACATTCTTTTTCATTCTAAGCCTCTGAAATGTGTACTATATTTACACTAACAGTACATTTCCATTTTCAAGGGTGTTAGAAATGTGAAATGTAGACTATTAAAACTATAGCTGTGTTTCATGTGTTTATGCTGCTTCAGTTTTAAATTTTAGCTTATTTTAAATTAAACTTAATGTTCAATTCTTGAGTAATACTAACAAGGGCTCCACAGCCGCAAGCGGCCAGTGGTTACTGTATTGGACACATCAGCCCTAGATCCTCTTCTCCACACTTACCTCTCCCTCTTCCCTTCCTGTTCCTGCTCCAATGGAATTCCACTTCCCAGACCGTCCATTTCTCTCCCACCTCCAGGCTACTGAGCATGCAGCTCCTCTTCGGGCCCCTCCCCGAGTTCTTCTCATCCTTCCGGTCTCAGCTTGGGCATGATTAGCCACTGCTTCTTCCAAAAAGCTTTTCCACATTCCTACACTGCCAGCCTTGTATCCCAGATCTACTTAGGTCCTTCAATACGTTCTGGATATTTTTCTTTATATTTTATATTTATATTTATTATTCATTTTCAGAGAAGAAGAGAGAGAGAGAGAGAGAGAGAGAGAGGAACATCAATGATGAGAGAAAATCATTGACCGGCTGCCGCCTGCATGTCCCCTACTGGAGATTGAGCCTGCAACCCAGGCAGGTGCCCTTGGCAGGAATTGAACCTGGGACCCTTCAGTCTGCAGGCTGATGCTCTGAGCCAAACTGGTTAGGGTGTTCTGGATTTTTTATTGTAATAGATATTTTCATAGTGATTTGCAATTGTGTATCTCATTTTCAAGAGCTTCCATTATTGTACATTATCTATCAAAGTGAAAATACAGTACATCACCTAACCACAAAGCAATGCCTAAGTAAATATCTGTTGGACAAATGAATGAATGAACACATGGGAGAAACCAGAGCCTACTCTCCCCTTAGAAATATTTATCTGCACTGGTCCTTCTGGCTGGAAGGCAGCTTACAGAGATTTATGCAGCAGGGGTTGCATCATTAGCAGAAAGCAATGAGGAACCTTGAATGAAACTACATGCCAGGCCCTTCACTTGTTCATTCATCCTCACACCACCCACTTTACAGATAAGGCACAGAGAGGTTAATCTGCAAGGCCAGGTCTGCCTATGTGGAAGATGCAAGACTCAAACAGTCTTCATTCAGAGCCTGCACACTCAACCTCTGTGGCTTAGAACTGCAAGATCCAAAGGGTAATCAGGGTGGATGCAGAGAATCTTTGATTTTAAATCAATGAATCCCAGCCGTGGCTGCCTAGAGCAGTGCTGGTACCTGCATATATGAGCTCATGTGAGAAAACGACATCACTCCCTTTGTGGGACTATGCCTAAAATATACCACAATGACATATTAAATCAATTAAAGTATGGAAAGGTTCTCACTTTATACAAAAAGCATTTTATTGCTTTTTGTTGATTTTTAAAATAACCTTCTGAGGGAATACATAGCCTAACTTATCTAAAAATATTATAAAAATAATAAGGAATCTACTGTTTTACAATAATGACTGTTGCTTTGGAAAACTATAACCTCCTGCTGTCAGTCACTGTTGATCAAGCAAAAGCCTGGTGCCTGTTTAGAACTGTCTGGCAGCTGCCTCGGTTTGGCATGTGCTTGTTGGTACTGACCCAGTCAATGCTGGAGTGAAAGGGGTGACCCCATCTCTGAAACCCTGACCCCAAAGCACTCACTCAATTAAAAAATCCATCAGTAATCACTCCTCACACAGACAAGATCAGAAAAAATGGACCATTCAGCAGTACAAGCTAAAAATGAGATTACTCCCTCACAATACTCTAATAATAAATTATCTGAAGTTCTACTTATCTGTCTAATAATGTTTTTAAAATTAGTCCTCGGTGGGGGGGATGAGTTCAAAACTAAAAATGTAAAGGTTCCAATCAATTTCCTTTTGCCTCCCAGTCTTCTTTCAGCAGATAAAAGAAAAATCCATAGTAACAAGATAACATTTCATGCACTTACACATTTTCTCCTATAGATATCTACAGCATTCAGAAAGTATATTATTTGTAGTCATGCCCATCTGACATTTTCCATTCTACTCAAAAGATTTTATGGTTTGGTATTACAGCAATATACAAATTTTGACAGCTTGCAATAGGATCTACTCCCTGTAGCAAATCATTCTGACAGTTAAGAACTATACAGTTACTAATGTACTTCTTTTTTTTTTTTTACACTACACTTATTTAAAAATCTTACAAAGTTAGGAACATGTGTATGTTTAAGTCCTGAAGAATGTTCCAAATGACACTGTAAATTTTATGCTGGACTTGTTAAATAATAGGACCCTACACACCACCCCACAATTATGCCATTTCTAGTATCACTCCTCCTTCAGTAGTTCACTATTAAAAGCACATTTTTTCCTCAACCTCATTTAAACAATAAACTTGCTCATCATTGTCAATGTTTATTATTCTCTTAGAATTCCTCTTTTCCTTGAAAAATCACTGAAGACATGAATAAATCAGTATATGGGCTAATGCAGAACATAATGACTTTTTTTATTGCCTATACAATGCTACATTTTTTTTCTCTTAAAGTGATGAAAGATCATCAATATATCTTTACATTTCCCAAAATGCATTAACAGAGGCTCTGTCAAATACAACTGTGATTCCTCTACAAAGAGAACAAAGCTACTCTCTAACACTGTGGTAACATTAACTAGATAGGAGTGATCTTACAGCACGAGAGGCAGACCCCATCTCTCTCTCAGTAATTCCGTTTTTAGTATTCAATACATCTGATAACATAAGCCAGTTAGCAAGAGAACAAGTGCCTTCCTTCTTCTAAGAAATGGGAAACCTGAATGCATTCCCCACCTCAATTCAACTCTTCGGATGGAATACCACAGTGAAACCACTCTATTTTCAGAATTGATGTACCTTTCAAAACTATAATCTTTGGCTTTCAAGTTCACTATTATTTGCCTTCAGGTACAAATTTTAAAGTGTATAGAGGCTTCTAAGCAGAATAGTTGGTCTCAGCCAGATACTAAAAGGCTTGTAGCTCAGCCATCATTGCAGTGTAAATTCCTTTTCAAAATAATGTTCTTCACTCAGAGAACACTTGTGCCTGGTTCACTTGTCAAATACAAATCGGATGGAGGTCATCGAAAGCCTGGGGGCAACTTCAGCTACTCCAAAACTCATTTCTCCCTCTATTTGGTTGCAGAAATAGGATTTCAAATGTAAAAATCCTAGGAATGTCTACAGACATAGAAACCAAAGTCACGGTGCTATGCCACTGAGGGGATGTGTGGTCCATGAACACCACCAAGTTTTGTATGCAATGTCAACAAGAGAGATAGACATCATTTGCTTTGATACATGCAATTTATTATTTAAATATTCCTACAACACTTCTATTTGAGAATTTTCCCTCCAAACAGGAAGAATGTTTAAAACTAATGGTTGCATTTAGGGTCTGCTGTAATTTTCTAAGATTTCTTAGAATCCACAAACTTGTCATACTATTCTACTAATTAATTTAATTTGATTAATTTAATCTTCATAAAACAATCAATGTAGGTAATAGATATCCATGGTAAGTATGTAACAAATACCAAAACTTTATGCTGTTTTACACCTTTTTAATGTTCTTCCCTTAAATTTTATAATCAAATCTAATGATATTTTGGTGACCTGCTTCTAAAAGACCGTATGATACTCAAGACCGTTTCAGCAGATGATACTGCTGTCTCCTGTGAAAACCAAAAAGATAGATTCCAACTTCATGTGTGGTTTATATCTCTCTACTTTTGTGTGTGTGTTCTCATGTATGCACAATTGTGTTCCTATTCCAGAGACTCAGTTATGACCATGGGCAACCAAGACAGAAGGAAATAAGAAAAGGAAATGATTGCATAAATTCTAAATCTACATCATGTGGGGGCAATTGCTTTCTTTTTGTCCTCAGGCATACCAAGCTTCTGTGACTCCTTACAAACCCGTCCCTGGCGATCCCTGAGCACACTATCAAATGCAGAGTGGGAGGTGTCCTCAGCATCCTGCCAGGGGCTCAGGCTCTCTGGACATGCAGAGAAGGTACTGAAGCACATGGGAAGTGGTGGGGAAAGACAAGACTTGTCACATGGATAACTTTTCCTATGTTAAAACGTCAGTTAGAAGCAAAGGAATTCATGCTAAGTAAGTAAGAAAAATACTAAGAAATCTAGAATCTGTATTAATTAAGCTGACAGAGAAAATGGTTTTCCCTCTCAAATATGATTTTGGATATAGCCTATTCAGATAACTTTTAGCCATTTCTTTCCTATAAAAGGAAGGTTCTGCTTAATAACCTGATGCTTTTGGGTAGCAACCTGTAATATTTTTCAGATGAGACAGCAATTACTTTAATAATTCCTGAGATAATTATTCTTCATAAAAGCTAAATATTTTTAAACATAAAAAGGAAAGAACAACTAATTATATAAAGACCATTATAGCCAAATATACTTTTGCACTAAAATTTTGTTGTTTTTTTAAAAATAATACATTTTATTAAAGTATTTCAAATTATCAGCAGTGTAAATAGAATAAAATACAGTGACTTGAAAATAAGTCTAGTCTCATCATTGCTGTCCATTTAATTATCTGATGAGTAAAGGCCACAGCTGTGATATTACCAAATCAGGTGGCCAGATGAGATAAAAGTTCTTCTTAAAGCACACACCATTTTAGGATCAATATAATCCACTGAAGCGCACTGGAACTCTTTTTTTAAAAAATACATTTTATTGATTTTTTTACAGAGAGGAAGGAAGAGGGATAGAGAGCTAGAAACATCAATGAGAGAGAAACATCGATCAGCTGCCTCCTGCACACCCCCTACTGGGGATGTGCCCGCAACCAAGGTACATGCCCTTGACCGGAATCGAACCCGGGACCCTTCAGTCCACAGGCTGATGCTCTATCCATTGAGCCAAACCAGTTTCGGCTGGAACTCTTGTTTTCCATTTCCTGTCTCTTCTTTCCTAATGGTCTTTATTAAGCAAGAGCAAAAATCTGCTAAAGCTAACAAATCCTTTCTTACACCCTCAATAAAAATCTTCCTACACAAATAATTGTACAGAGGGGTATTTCAAAAGCTACATGTTGACCTTATGAATAAATAAAAGGCTAACAACAGTATTACTAAAATATTCAAATACTTCTGTGTAAATACCAGTATCCCACAATCTTGAAAGATTGCTAATAATAATGAGCATTTCTTTTAAATATGTAGCTTTCTTATATCAGAAGATATTTTAAACTCATGTTGGCCTCTTGCAGTTACTGGCTCTTATTAGTGTTGCTTAGTATTTATATAGAAAACACTAACTTACCCCCAAGGGAAAGAAGCTCCTTTCAGGTGACTAAATGAAAAACTGAACTAAAAACCTGCCCTCTGGAATTCATCACTTTGAATGCACAGCAAGCTGCACCTTCCCTACCCTGCTGCTATTCCTTGGGTTAGACCACCCTGGCATGCATCTGTGAGTGTGGCATGCATCCTTGGCGCACGCGCGCGCACAGACACACACACGCCCCCTACCTCTGCAGGTGCAGGCAACTTGCTAGGAGAGGTGATTTAAGGCCAAGGAGATGGAATGGTACACCAGCACCACCTAGTGGGCAGTGGAGAGAGACTCAGAGTCCCCTTGCTGCTGCTTCATGGATGAGCAATTTGTTCTACCTCGAGAGGTTCCAAGATCAGGACTCACAGACAATAGGGCAAGTGCTGCACGGATGTTCCACAGGCTCTCTGAAATACTGTGAGGCTCTTTAACCTAATCACATGTACCCTGTGATGCCAGCATGGAAATCAATACCTTGGCTTAGAGCAGTGAGCACAGAACTGTGCATGAATTTACCACCACAGCTTTCTCAGTGGAAACCATAAAAAGGCACAAACCTGATCAAAACGTCCAGCCATAATATGTTAAGCCAGAAGCACAAATAATAAGTAACTATTTTCTGCCTTTTATTTAATAAATATTCACTTAGTAACTACCATGTGCATAAGTGTCTGCACACAAACCTCACAGAATTTTAATATTTATGAAACCTGATTATTTTTCAAGGTTGTTCAATTTCCATAAAAACAGATGATAAAATACTAAATCAGATTATATAACTAATACAGTAGTAAATATACACATATGTTGTCAAATTCCATTAATTTATTGACAAATAAGAAATTTGAATAATTGGAAAAAAAGATCTCTAAGATGTTTTTAAAAGCAATTAAGAATTTCTGTTCTCTCAGTCTCCAACTTACTTCTTTCAATCAAGATAGTCTCTATCTGAAAACGAAAATTTTCTCTGTATGTTTATGTCTTCTCTGTAGACCAGTGGATTCTCAGATGGGGATACGTGGCACTGTCTGTTCAAGGATTCTGCCGTCTGCCACGCACATTACAGTCACCCACAGCAAAGAAGTATCTTTTCTAAAAGGTCAACAGAGCCAACACTGAGAAAGCCCAATCTAGACTATAAGATACTAGACAAGAGAAATGCCTTATTAAAAAATATACACTAAGTATTTGGTAAGGTAAGGTAACTGGTGAAATAAGTTGACACTGACCTCTAACTCATTCTTAATATCCCCCATCCATGTGAATAGGAAGGTGGGTGGGCAGTCTAGCATCCAGAAAAGGACTGGCTGCAGCCCCAGAAAAAGACTGAAACTGACACCAGCAGACATACACGCGTTCACTAGATAGACATAGTGAAATAATTTGCCTATACAGACAGTGGCCTGTGTGAAATACCACACAAAACGACTGCTTTAACTTCGGATTGGTGATACACTCACTAAATGAATGTTCGAAAGAATGCTAATGTCGGAAAGCACATTCGTGACTGCAATAGGGCAGAGCATCCTATTCTCTGGGAAGGTGCACTCCACCCCACACACATGATCATTTGTAAATTTTGTTATTCAAAGCCAGCCTGTCAGAGTCCAATCACCACAGGACACTGGATAATACCAGGGCACAGACAGCACTAAGAAGGGTTGCAGGTGATGGTGCTGTGATGAGGTTTCTTGGCGAAAAAATTAACCAGACTTCTGACCATTGCCCCCTTGCAAACAATTACAGCACTTTTGAGTGAATTCCAGCACTCCCCCCCCCACACACACACAAAATGAAGTTTCTCCTTGAAATTTCCCATTTAAGGTAACCATTGTAAGCATATCGATAAATACATTAAGACATTTTCTATGGATATAAAATTATATTTAAAAATTGGGGGAAATCTGATATATCGCCTGCTATTTTCACCCAAATTATTTCATGGATATCTGTATGTCAACAATCAGCTCAATAACAGACATTAGGTGATCTTAAATCTTAAATTCACTCAAGACATATTGTTGTAAAGGTACCAATTGTTTAAGGATGGAAAGCATAAGGAGTATGTGATATACACAATCAAAGTAAGGCAAGACATTGTGAAGAAAATAGTAATCTTGCCACCTTCCCATGCAATCATCCAATTCCAGCCTTCTAGACACAGCTTCCTGAACAGCACTGATATGGGCGTGCTGTCCCTCCTGCTGTTTCCTTACAACCCATGTGGGACTGGTATGGATAACAATATACCATTAAGAAAACACTCATGAAAAAAAAAAAGAAAACACTCATGGACAACAGCAGCAAAATGAAGGTCCAGCTTCAAGAGCCGTGACCACTCATTCTGAGGGGCATTAACCTGGGGAACAGAAGTCACTTTCAATGAAGTGTTTAAATTTTTGAAAATACATATTACTTGTAAATCATAAAAAAGTAAGATATTTGTTAGTATTTGTCACATTAAATATTAAAAATTCTTTAACATATGAATTCAACATTTTTTAATAACCTGCCTGAAAGCAGATCTTTTTCTTTCTTATTGGTGATTTTTTTAATTGGTGACCAAGATATAAGATTTCAAGCTTTCCTATGGAAGTCCAGGAGCCAAAGAATTGAATTTTAAAGGGCCTTTTAAATGATCCATTCATTTCCATCTCATTTACAACCCTGAGCATCCTAGTCCCACCGCTCACATCTGCCCAGCAGTCATCAGTTCTACAAAGGGCCTCTGTTTTCTAGCAATGTGAAATCCTAGAAAGAGCTATAATGAAAAGTAAGTGTTCACTTTTCCTTCTGGGGGAGGAGGAACAACAGATTCGATTCCAAGTACCTAAGAAAGAGACAGTACACCTCGTTCCCTGTTGGGGAAAAGAATGGTAATGAACAAAACAAATAATAGGCAGAACGAGTGCTACAGCTACAGTGCCTGAGACATTCTCAAGTGGAAGTACCTCAAGTAAAAATAACAAGAACTGAAGGCATTCTAGGGAATTAAGTCCATGTGTAAGATACGCTCCCATATTTTAAGGTCATGCAATTTAACTTTAGGGAAAATTCTCATTAAATATGAATTATAAGGGCCTAACCTAATGATCTTTTGGCTACCAAATGAATAGAACTCCAAGGTTACTTCAATGTTAAGGACATTAAAGGCCTATCTTTTTAATAAAACATACTCTGAACCAAGAGAACCACTGGAAAGATTTTTATGAAAGTTTCTAAACAGGTCAGAAGAAAATCAGCCTGAGAGTTTGGCACATTAAATGACTTGTATCTTATTAATAAGTGAAGAAATCCCTGGGTAATAGCAAAAATTTTTATTTCTCTACCAGTCTTTTGGTGAAGAGATGATGAAACCAGGTTAGATGCATTTTGCTAAGTCCAAGACCAACCAAAGAGAGGCAAGAGAGAAAAACAGAAACTCTAAACAACTTAAACAGAAATAGATAGTTCACGTCTGTTACAAACAAACCTCACCAGATCGCCTATAGTCTGAAAATTCACATTAACCCAGGAAATGTATTCCTTTGCCTTATTTCAAACAGAATTTGAGGAAGGTTATAAGCATACTTACAATATAACAGGAAAAGTGTATGTACAGATAAGTAAATTTAGCCTAAAGGAAAGAAAGGGTAGAACAATAAAATGAAGCTAAGAGAAAAATCACCTTGAAAATGTGTGTATTAATAAAAATATTCAGAACTTGAAATTAATACTAATTTATGAGGTAAAAAAGCTTTGCCACTCACCAATTTTAACCTCTGTAAAGGTATTCTGCCTACATCTATCTGTGTCCTTTCAGGGACATTAGTGAATCGAACTTCTGGGACCGCGACGGCACACATGACATGGGCCCACCTACAGAAAAGGAGACATTAAACATAAACACAAGTTCCCTAAGCTTATATACCTCGTACTTCAACCAGGCAATGCAATTTTCACAGAGGGCAAACACACAGATAAGAAAAAAAGCCAAGAGCCTGAATCCATCACAAACAGACTACTCTTCGAATTTTAAATCTATTAGACAATACCTGGATGGATTCAGTAGCACACCTGCCCAACACTGTGAAATGAAAAACTAGGTAAAGACCAAAGACTCAATCCTATCAATATATGTATGGTTTTTCTATGCTTGACCTGCAAAATACTGAAATGTAGGTTTGCTGTTTCATTTGATATTACAATACAGGTGTTTAATATACTTTAGCTAATTAACATGTGACAAAAGATTAATTCAAATAATAAAAGTTAAGAACTGGGTATAGCACATAATCTTTTTACATAACACAAAAGCCATAAAGCAAACCAGAACAAACCACAAGTTTTCTAAAAAAACTAATACTGATTAAGTCTTTAATTAAATTGTCTCTCATTGCAACCCCACTATAATCAAAGGAACCTATTAGAGACAAGAAGAAATGAAATTAGCTTGCTCCCTTGTTTCCTACTTAAAATCTAGCATCTCCTTTCAAATTCTGAGTTGCTCCAGAAAATGATAACATCCCCACTAACACCATTAAGTTTTTCATTAATATTATGCCCCACACAAAAAAAAAGACTCTTGAGGTTTAAAAAGATCTTGAAAGAATTATCAACTCATCAACCTATTTTTAAATCAAACAATATTTATTTCACTCAAACAACACAAGATTCTGTGCTGCTTTTAAAAACCACAGGAGGAGAAGACAAGTGTCAACCCCATCAGGGCACACTCTTCCATGTCTAGATAAATACTATAGTTCCATGGCAAACACTTTTTGTCCTAGCCCAAGAGCAGGAAAAGAAGTTCTTATCATCTCTGTCTTTATAGGAGCCACCTAAGTAATCTCACAGTCTGCATGACTTGTACAACATCCTAGAACTAGTCATTACTTTTTAGCAAAGTGCCAATCACATTAACTGTGAAAGATGAAGATCCCAAATTAAGCAAAAATACAGTTTCATAGACTAAACTTTATTCTTCCTTATAAGCAATCAGAAACACGTGCACATGTACACAATTATGCAAACTCCATCATTACATTACACCCAGGGTCCCAAATCCAGTGCTGGTGGGACCTTGCAGGACATAAACAAACAGCGTACAGTTTAAATCATGGGACCTTGGGGAACGCATGCCCATTTGGACCAGGTTCTCATCCCAACTTGTTATGGCCATATAGAGAGGCACAATCATTTTTTCAAGTAAAGATGAAAACTTGTATTTTATTATAAAAATCTCTCAACTTTTAAATTTTGGATCAAATGTATAAAATGTGTATCAGTCAACTAAAACATACCTTGGGGCTGAATCCAGCCCTCAAGTGCCAGCTTAAAACCTCTGCCTAAACCATGTCTACATGTTTCTATTTCTAAAGGATTCTATAAATACTTTGCCCCATTTTAAATAGTAAATTCAAGTCATTAAAGTAAAATTCACACAAAAATAATTTCAATAATTGCCATAAAATCCAGAATACCTTCCGTTTATGTTCACATAAGACTCTTCATATTCTCCAACTGTCCCCTCTAAGTCTTAAAATCAATGTTTCTCTCTATATTTCTATTGTAGTATATATACTTTCTTGTTAGTTTACTGGTATTAAAAAGAAATGGTTTTGTTTTAATGTTATGACCATGATTGATTTTATTTATGTGAAGATAACAATTTCACTGTTTTCTGGCATACTGTTTTTATTGAACAAATAGGATTCATTATATTAAATGCTACAATTCCAACGGCACCTAGAACGATATGGGCTGCCTTTATTTAAAAGACTCTGTTAGTACAAAGGGGTTATTCTTCATGGTGTCAAAGACAGAACAAAAACAAGAGTTGGAACACCTTTGTCAGCAGAGGTGAATGTGGTGTCAGTAAAGGTCTCTGCACAGAGTCCCAACCTCAGATCTGGACAGCACAAGCCTTGGAACAGTGTGTCTAATAATGACAGGTAAAGCAAACTGCTACCCAGAGGCTCAACCATTCCAGAGAGGAGAAGAAAACAATGAAATTCAACACATGAATGTATTACTTACTTATTGTCCTTAGTTTCCTTAAGAGCACCCCCTCTCAAATTGCAGAGACAGCACTCCTAGAGGAGAAAAAAAAAAGCCACACAATTACCAGACCTATATAATAAAACAGTAGTTAATTAAATGTTCCCATAAATTCTCATTGTTTTATTTTAAAATTAAAACCATTAGGAATTTTATTAAGGCCTATCTCTGAGCAGTTTGAAAGGGAAAAGCAAAAGAGATGTGGGAAGCTGAGGCTGTAACCCAAAATGTCCTCATATACATTTCTAGAAGAAAACCATCATTGTGCTGGTACCATGTTCAGCTGCCACCTGTGGAGGAAAGCAATGGCACAGAGAACTTGGTACCTGGAGAGGTACAAAGTACAATTCTAGAAGAGACCATGACTGGGTTCTCGTGATCTGGAAACCAGATGGCTAAAAAACAGAACTGGCACACTTCATTCCAATGTCAGGAGAAGCAGAGAGCACTTTGTAAAAGATGTGGCTAGAGTAGTGAAAAGGGCCTATTACAGAAATTTCAGTGTTTAAGAAGCATGAAAGAGAGGCCTGTTAAAGGAAGCTGAGAATCAACTAGAGATCATAAAATTATCATTTTGGTCTTTCTGTGAGCAAATGGTATTGAAAAGATTGTTCTGATAAACCCAGGCTATCCCGCCCTAGAAGACAGGGCCATAAAAATGTTTTCCTTTGCCCACATAAGTTTTATATTTTTGGCACTTTTATGTGTCTTAGATTGACATGGACGTTTTCACTCCAAGATGACTCCCTTTACTATAAATAGAGATTACAGTCATCATTTCTCATTATAATCTTAGGGAGAAAATCTATATGTAAGTAGGGCCAGAAAGCAATGCAATGCCTTTTGTTGACCTAGAACTTGCTTTTAAATACTTAAGTAACTCTTTTTATTTTCAACTTCAAGCCTGTCCTCCCAATTTACTGCATTAATAGTTTTTTAAAATAGTTATAGGCTTTGGGAGATGAGCAAACGATGCAGTATGCAGATGTTTTATTGAGGTGTACAACTTGAAACCTGTATGGTTATATTAACCAATGTCACCCCAATAAATTCAATTAAAAATAGTTACAGGCTATTTTGTTCTTTTTTCTCTAAGCGGTATGCATAAAATTTCTTTATCTGTTCTCCAAGGTGACCTGTAAGTAATTTTAACAGATCTGCCTAGCTTTAAAAGAACTCTCTCTAACGTATCAACTATTAATAATGGAATGTCAGACTCCATAGCTTTTATTTTTCTGAGGAGAACAATAACAAACAACTGAGGAGAATAACATATCTGTATAACTCTTAATAGGCAGCAAAAAAAAAAAAAACAAACAACTGGAGACATTCAATGGTTTTATGTGTCTAGAATATCTCTGCACATCCATTTGAAATTTCCTAGGTATTTATCAATGGTTCTGAGCAGCAAAAACTGCTCTGTGTACATACATTTGAATCCATAATAAATTCCCGCTCAAGGAGATAACTCAATGGAGAATTTCTCTATTCACATCACAAAGTCTTTGAAAGAACTTGTTTTGATACAGCACACAATGAAAGAAATATTTCAAAGTCCAAGTATTAAAAATGAGAATTGCAATAATTCAAATTATTTAAAATATACAAATTATTCCATAATAATTTCATATACCATTACTAACTTTATTTTTTTTGCCATTAATTTAAGATGCTTTCCACAGGTGTGTGTGGGGTGGAGAATGAAAATGAAAACAAAACACGAGGTCAAAATAATATATAAAAAGATAGTATCAAAGTGGGAATGCAGCAAAGGAGAGCTGTGGACTGCGAGAAGCTCAGACACTCAGAGAATTAGATGTCTGATTAATGAAACTAGTAGTGAGAAGACGCCTAAAGGGACAAGTTAGCAGAGTTAAATACAGCAAAGCAGCATGGATGCTGCTTTAAGCACCTGATTAGGATCATTAACAGGTACACATGTTGCAGAGCGCTACTATAACAGGAAGAAAAGTCCCCTAAAGTAGAATGTGTAGACTTAAGATTTTCAGTGGAGTTGAGAAGACTCCCACCTACCACACTGTGAAACTCGCTCTTTCTAGGATCACCAGTAACCCCCATGTCACAAAATCTCACAGATCATTCCAAGTCCTTGGTTTGCCTGACATCTTAACAGCATTCAACATTGTTGATCATGTCTGAAACAGTTTTCCCCTGTGGTTTCTATGACCCATAGTTTTCCAGCCCCTAACCAACCAGCAAAGGTAACAACTGGGATTCAAGCTCAGGTCTGCTTGACCACATGTCCAAGCTCTTTGCCTTTACCATCCTCTGCCTCCAGGTACAAGGCAAGGCACAGGATATCAAATTAGAGTGCCAAAATCAATGAGAGACTATGCCTGCCCTAGGAAGCTCACAGTTAAGAAAGGGAGAAGACCTGTGGGTACTTAACCATACTGGAACTAACCAGAACCTGCTAACTTTGCCAGAATCTTTCATTTGCATGAAGGACCAAAACAGGAACCACACTTGTAAATTTCACTTCTATAAAATTATGCCTTCCTTTGTTCTCTTTAGAGCATAGGTTGCTACTTGAATCTGTCCCTCCCAGGTTGCAACCTTTTTGGTCAAATAAATGCTTTATATTCTTTATTACAGCCAGAACCTCTTCTTTGGTTAACACAAGAAACAAAATATGGATCTGTCACTAACAATTCTCTTTTATTTATTTATTATTATTATTTTTTTATTACAGGTGTTTCTCTTTTATTTTTCCCCATAGCTCCCCTCCACCTGATTCCCCACCCCACCCCATGCCCTTACCCCGCGCCACTGTCTTCATCCATAGGAGTAAGATTTTTGTCCAATCTCTTCCCGCACCCCTCACACCTGCTTCCCCTGAGAATCGTCAGTCCACTCCCTTTCTATGTCCCTGATTCTATTATATTCACCAGTCCATTCTGTTCTTCAGATTTTTCATTCACTTGATTTTTAGATTCACTTGTTGGTAGGTATGTATTTGATGTCATTTTGTTGTTCATGATTTTTATCTTTACCTTTTTCTTCTTCTTCCTCTTCTTAAAGGATACCCTTCAGCATTTCGTGCAATCCTGGTTTGGTGGTGATGAACTCCTTTAGCTTTTTCTTGTCTGTGAAGCTCTTTATCTGACCTTCAACTCTGAATGATAGCTTTGCTGTGTAGAGTAATCTTGGTTGTAGATTCTTGCTATTCATCACTTTGAATATTTCTTGCCACTCCCTTCTGGCCTGCATAGTTTCTGCTGAGAAATCAGCTGACAGTCGTATGGGTACTCCCTTGTAGGTAATTAACTGTTTTTCTCTTGCTGCTTTTAATATTCTTTGTCTTTTGCCCTTGGCATTTTAATTATGATGTGTCTTGGTGTGGTCCTCTTTGGATTCCTCTTGTATGGGGTTCTGTGCGCTTCCTGAACTTGTAAGTCTATTTCTTTCACCAGGTAGAGAAAGTTTTCTGTCATTATTTCTTCTAATAGGTTTTCAATATTTTGCTCTCTCCCTTCTTCTGGCACCCCAAAAATTCGGATGTTGGTTCGCTTGAAGTTGTCCCAGAGGCTCCTTACACTACTTCATATTTTTGGATTCTTTTTTCTTTTTGTTTTTCTGGTTGGATGTTTTTTGTTTCCACATATTTCAGATCTTTGGTTTGATTCTTGGGGTACATTGATCTACAATTGAGTTTCTGTATATTATTTATTTTAGACAGTGTATGCTTCATTTCTGACTGGTCCTTTTCCATTTTTTTGGCATTCTCATTAAGGTCCTTGAAGGTCTCACTAAGCTCCTCAGAAGTGTCATCAAGTTTCTCAGCGGTTTTTAGAAGATTCTTGAGTAACCTTATACATGTGGTTCTGAACTCTATGTCATCCAGTAGTTTGCTTTCCTCCGTTTCTTTCATTCGTGACATGTTTCTTTGTTTCTGCATTTTGGCTGCTTCCCTGTGTTGATGGAGTGGCTTTATGTGGTAGGTGACCTATAGGGGGCAGTAGCTCAGCCTCCCCAATCACCTGATGTGGACGCTCTTGGTACACCCCTTTGTGGGCTGAGTGCAAAGTCTTGGTGTAGTTAAGCCTTAATTGCTGTTGGTACACTGGGAGGAATTGACCTCCAGGCCAATTAGCCGTGAGCACTCCCTGTGTCTGTAATGGAAGAACTGCTGCGCTGAAGACACGCTTATGGGGCAGGACTTGTTTCAGTGGGGCTTTGGTGCTCACTGAGTCTGCCTCTTGAATGTGTCACTTATGGATGTGAGGAGTTGAAATCTGGTGTCTCACACTGACCACTAGGTACCTTGGCTTCTGGATCTCCAATGGGGTGCAGGTCAGCTACTGTCTGAGGCCACTCAGCAGGAGCTACAGTGAGAGCTGCAGTTTTCTCCTCTTTGCTTGGGGTTTGGAGGTTTTGGAGCTGTCTGACCCAGGCTGCAAGTTTGCTATGTTAAGCTGCAATAGGGCAGGCCTTTGTTATGCTAACTCCGCTGCTTGGAGCTTGGGTGGGTTTGTAGGTTGTGCAGGGCGGGGCCTCAGGGTGTCACTAAGTTAGGGCGTGGCAAACAGCAATGGCTGCTAGTTAGCCGGCTCTGCATCCCGTTGGCATCCCAGTCCCGTGCCCCAGTGCAGTAAACAATTATTCCTGCACGCAGCTCTGCAAGCAAGCCACCCTCACTGGCAGACAGTCCAGCTTCTCCCGGTGGGAGTTTGGGTCCCCCGCGTATCCCAGAGACTGGATTTCAGAGTAATCGGGGGCTTGTCTCTGTTTGGGTTGAAAAAAGCAACGCACCCAGTCGCCCGCAGCCAGCCCGGATCACGCGCCTCCGTACCTCAGCTTTTCAGCGCTCATGCACGTCTCAATGCTCTTTTCTCTTTCCTTCTAGTTGTAGAACTTCCACTCAGCCAGCTTTCCCGTGGTTCTGGGTGATAGACGTTTTGTCTTTTAGTTGCAGTTTAAATTGTTGTGGGAGGCAGCAGTTTAGGTGTTTACCTACGCCGCCATCTTGGATTCTCCAATAATTCTCTTGAGGTGCAAAAAATAAGATGCACAACTGGGAAGAAAAGAAAACTCCCCAGGAACCCAAAATCGGGCAGCTAGGCTCTAAAGCAAGGAGAGGTCTTCCACAGCTCGAAAAGCTGCCAATTCAGCTGTAAAAAACAGATAGCACTGGAATCTCCACAGTGCTCAGAGAACAGACACTGCTAAAGGCAAAGCCCTGCTCCCACCCTCGAAACATCTGAAGCCAGAGTAGACAAAATCAAACTAAAGCTGCAACAAAGCACAGACATTGATCAAATACAAATCATAATGACTTCACTCCTACTCTAGATATCTGACAGATGAAGAAGCAGGCCTTTACTAGAAATAGTAATATTAACTTCATTTCCTATAGACAAAATGTCCAGAACACAATAAAGGGGCCACACAGAAGGTGCCAGAAGGTCAAAGCATCATGCTCAAGGCTTTGCAAAAGGCTATAGCACCCAAGCCACAGAGGTCCTCCAGCAGTGACCTCTCTGCCAGCCCCAGTCCTATGCCAGCCCCCAGTCCACATACCCAATACACCCAGACTCAGGGGTGGCAGAGAAAGACAGAAAGAGACTGAGTTTTGTGGCTCTAAGGTGAAGGAATGGGCATGGAAGAGAGAGAGAGCGAGAGAGGAGAAGAGAGACATCAATGTGAGAGAGACACATCAACTGGTTGCCTCCCTCACATGCCCTGAAAGGTCAATTGACAAAATAGTAGCAGTAGTTTTCTATAGAAAATGAGATTTGAGAATGGACAAAGGAAGCAAGAGTATACAATGGAGTCAAGACAGTCTCTTCAATAAATGTGTTGGGAAAATTGGACAGATACATGCAAAAAAATGAAAGTAGATCACCAACTTACACCATACACAAAAATAAACTCAAAATGGATGGATACAGGACTTAAATGTAAGACGGGAAACCATAAAAAGCTTAGAAGAATCCATAGGCAGCAGAACAGCAGAAATTTGTCATAGCAATATCTTTACCGATACAACTCCTAGGACAATGGAAACTAAGGAGAAACTAAACAAATGGGACTACATCAAAATAAAAAGCTTCTGCACAGCAAAAGAAACCATCAACAAAACAACAAGAAAACCCACTGCATGGGAAAACATATTTGCCAATGCTATCTCTGATAAGGGTTTAATCTCCAAAATTTACAGGGAACTCATACAATGTAACAAAAGGTAGATAACAATTCAATCAAAAAAATTGGCAAAGGACCTAAATAGACACAAGGCCAAGAGACACATGAAAACATGCTCAAAGTCACTAATCATCCAAGAGATGCAAATCAAAACAATAATATACCACCTCACACTTGTCAGGATGACTATCATCAACAAATCCACAAACGACAATTGCTGGAGAGGATGCGGAAAAAAAGGAACCATCTTGCACTGCTGGTGGGAATGCAGACTGGTGCAACCACTGCAGAAAACAGTATGGTGTTTCCTCAAAAATTTAAAAATGGAACTGCCATTTGACCCAGTAATACCACTTCTAGGAATATATCCAAAAAAAAACAGAAACACCAATCAGAAAGGATATATGCACCCCTATGTTCATAGTGGCACAATTTACAATAGCTAAAATATGGAAACAGCCTAAGTGTCCATCAGCAGATGAGCGGATTAGGAAGCTGGTATATCTACACAATGGAATACTATGCTGCTGTGAAAAAAGAAAGAATTCTTACCATTTGCAACAGCAGGGTTGGAACTGGAGAGCATTATGCTAAGTGAAATAAACCAGTCAGAGAAAGATAAATATCTCATGATCTCACTAATTTGTGGACTATAAAAAACACCATAAACTGATTAACAAAAATAAAGAGACAAAGAAGCATCAAACAGACTTTCAAACTTAAGTGGGAAGGCAGGGGAGGATTTGGTGGGGGCGGGTAAGAGATCAACCAAAGGACTTGTATGCATGCATATAAGCATAACCAATGGACACAGACACTGGGGAGAAGGGGGTGGTTAGGGCATGTGCCAGGGGGTGGGGGTGGCCAGGAGGAGGTCAATGGGGTGGGGGAAAGGAGACATATGTACTACTATTTGTAACAATAATAAAAATAATAATAACAGGAGAATCCAAGATGGTGGAGTAGGTAAACACCTGAACTGCTGCCTCGCACAACAATTTCAAAACTACAACTAAAAGGCAAAACATCTATCACCCAGAACCACGGGAAAGCTGGCTGAGTGGAAGTTCTACAACTAGAAGGAAAGAGAAAAGAGCATTGAGACGTGCACAAGTGCTGAAAAGCTGAGGTACGGAGGCGAGTGATCCGGGCTGGCGGCAGGCGTTGCTTTTTTCAACCCAAAGGGAGACAAGCCCCCGATTACTCTGAAATACAGTTTCTGGGGAGACGCGGGGGACCCAAACTCCTACCGGGAGAAGCTGGACTGTCTGCCACTGGGACGGAAAGTGAGTTTTCATGCAGTGGGTTTTCTTGTTGTTTTGTTGATGGAGCTTGCTTGCAGAGCTGCGCGCAGGAATAATTGTTTACTGCACTGGGGCACGGGACGCAGTCGGAGACACAGAGCGGGCTAACTAGCAGCCATCGCTGTTTGCCAAGCCCTAGCCTAGTGACGCCCTGAGAACCCGCCCCACAAAACCTACAAACCCACCCAAGCTCCAAGCAGCGGCTTTTGCATATGAATGGACTGCCCTATCGCAGCTTAACCTAACAAACTTGCAGCGCGGATCAGACAGCTCCAAAACCTCCAAACCCCAAGCAAAGAGGAGAAAACTGTAGCTCTTGCTGTAGCTCCTGCGGGTGGACTCAGACAATAGCTGACCTGCACCCCATTGGAGATCCAGAAGCCAGTGTACCTAGTGGTCAGTGTGAGAAACCAGATTTCAACTCCTCACATCCATAAGTGACACATTCAAGAGGCAGACTCAGCAAGCACCAAAGCCCCACTGAAACAAGTCCTGCACCATAAGCATGTCTCCAGCACAGCAGTTCTTCCATTATAGACACAGCGAGTCATCACAGGCGATTGGCCTGGAGGTCAATTACCAAGAGCATCCACATCAGGTGATTGGGGAAGCTGAGCTACTGCCCCCAATAGGTCACCTACCACACAAAGCCACTCCATCAACACAGGGAAACAGCCAAAATGCAGAGACAAAGAAACATGTCACAAATGAAAGAAACGGAGGAAAGCAAACTACTGGACGACATAGAGTTCAGAACCACATTTATAAGGTTACTCAAGAATCTTCTAAAAACCGCCGAGAAACTTGATGACACTTCTGAGGAGCTTAAGTGAGACCTTCAAGGACCTTAATGAGAATGCCAAAAAAATGGAAAAGGACCAGTCAGAAATGAAGCATACACTGTCTAAAATAAAGAATATACAGAAACTCAATTGTAGATCAATGTACCCCAAGAGTCAAACCAAAGATCTGAAATATGAGGAAACAAAAAACATCCACCAGAAAAACAAAAAGAAAAAAGAATCCAAAAATATGAAGATAGTGTAAGGAACCTCTGGGACAATTTTAAGCGTACCAACATCCGAATTTTTGGGGTGCCAGAAGAAGAGAGAGAGCAAAATACTGAAAACCTATTAGAAGAAATAATGACAGAAAACTTTCCCTACCTGGTGAAAGAAATAGACTTACAAGTCCAGGAAGCACACAGAACCCCATACAAGAGGAATCCAAAGAGGACCACACCAAGACACATCATAATTAAAATGCCAAGGGCAAAAGACAAAGAGAGAATCTTGAAAGCAGCAAGAGAAAAACGGTTAGGTACCTACAAGGGAGTACCCATATGACTGTCAGCTGATTTCTCAGCAGAAACTATGCAGGCCAGAAGGGAGTGGCAAGAAATATTCAAAGTGATGAACAGCAAGAACCTACAACCAAGATTACTCTACCCAGCAAAGCTATCATTCAGAGTTGAAGGTCAGATAAAGAGCTTCACAGACAAGAAAAAGCTAAAGGAGTTCATCACCACCAAACCAGGATTGCACGAAATGCTGAAGGGTATCCTTTAAGAAGAGGAAGAAGAAGAAAAAGGTAAAGATAAAAATTATGAACAACAAAATGACATCAAATACATACCTACCAACAAGTGAATCTAAAAATCAAATAAATAAAAAATCTGAGGAACAGAATGGACTGGTGAATATAATAGAATCAGGGACATAGAAAAGGAGTGGACTGACAATTCTCAGGGGGAAGCGGGTGTGAGGGGTGCGGGAAGAGAATGGATAAAAATCTTACTCCTATGGATGAAGACATTGGCAGGGGGTAAGGGCATGGGGTAGGGTGGGGTGGGGAATCAGGTGGAGGGGAGCTATAGGGGGAAAACAAAAAGAGGAACACCTGTAATCTGAACAATAAAGATTTATTTAAAATAATAATAATAATAATAATAACAATAAAAAAATGAGATTTGAGAATCTGAGAGTGTTGGATATAAGAGACTCCTCTAACAATATACAGACATATGAAGAAATTAAACCTTTTTTCTATTAAATAATTTAATTTAATATAACTGTGGAGGTTTATCCTATTTTTCCTTTTTGCACTTAAATTTAAATTTTAAATAGGACGCCTATGATTTCTTCCATAGTTTTTCAGTGTATTAAAATTTCTCTTTAATCTAATCTATGGAAATACCAAAATTGTGCAGGCTTACAGAACAAAATAAGTAAAATTAAACAGCCAGAGTTCACTGCCATCCTTGTTTTATCTTATGTGTAATGAGCATGCTTTTCCAGGAACAATAACACCCAATATAAAATGACTGACTATTATAAAAATTTAAATTTACTGCTAGTCAACCAATGTTTCCTAAAACAAAAGAAGACAAAATATTGAAATGCCATTTACGAATCTGCTAATCCTGACTTCCAAGTGCAGCATTAAAAGATTCATTCTATTGGGTCCCCCAACCACCACCCCCAGGCAGCTGAAAGCTGAATGAAAAAATATAAATTCGGATTATATATTCTGAACATTGTACCTTTCCCTCACCTAATACCATGCACAAAATCACCTTTTAGCAATAGCAAGTACTTTAAAAACTTTGATTCCATAAAAAAATCACCCCTGAGATGAACAGCTAGTACACCAATTTACAATATGGAATGATTTTGTTATGGCTCAGTTATTAAACCATGAAAAAGAGTGTTTATAATCAAAGTGCTGACACAACATTAACAATGGTGAGAAGGACATTGTTATGATGCAGTTATCACAGTTGTTCATTATTTGTAGTAGAAGGAATTCATGTTCCAATGATTCTTCTATAAAACATCAGTTAGAGAAATGCCAATACCAACATTCTCAAGCTGCCTCATAAGAGGCTCTCATTTTAGCTGACATATCCGTAAGTGCCACTAAAGCCAATTTTCAGAGCTATAGAAAAATTATGAGACTGAAGTACCTCCCCACACCCTTATTTATCTGACACGTTCATAACAGAAATGCAAAACCGTAAAATAAGGCTGTTTGAACTGGGAAAACAAAAAGTAATTAATCACATTAACAGAAAGCTAGCTTACAAAGTGCTGATCAACAAAACATGGAAGAACCATTTCTGAAGATGTGGCTCATTTATCAGGGCTGGCGAGAGGGCAGGATCTCATATTTGGACAGGGCTGGCATGGATTCTGAGTGATTGGAAAGTGAACGACAGGTTTCCTGCAGCTATCTTCTGAATGGAAATTCAACAGGCTCCAATGAATTTTATACTAGCAAGTGAGTTCTGCCATTTAGAACCCACATCTAACTTGTATTAAAAATGAAAACCGCCCAGCTGGTGTGGCTCAGTGGTTAAGCAATGACCCATGAACCAAGAGGTCACGAGTTCAATAACCCATCAGGGCACATCCCTGGGTGTGGGCTCAATCCCCAGTGGGGAGCATGCAGGAGACAGGTGATTGATGTTTATCTCTCATTGATGTTTCTATCTCTTTATCCCCCTCCCTTCCTCTCTCTCTCAAATCAATAAAAACGTATGTTTTTAATGAAAACATGCCTTCAATAAATATTGATTAATCACCATGTTCTACACACTGCGCAATAGCAGTGAATGACAAAGACCCTGTCCTCAGTGAACTTACGTTCTGGTTGGGACAGCAGCAAAATAAATCAGGAGATTATTTAGATGACAGAGGATGTTAAGTACTCTGGGAATGAGCCATGGAATTACCTAGAGAAAGATGATGCCAGCAGATCCTGCTAGTCAGAAAGTAAGTGGGAGCCCTAGCTGGTTTGGCTCAGTGGATAGAGCAGTGAAGACCAAAGGGTCCTGGGTTCAATTCCAGTCAAAGGGCACATACCTTGGTTGCACGCTCCTCCCTGTCCCAGGCCCTGGTTGGGACAAGTGCAAGAGACAACCAATCGATGTGTTTCTCTCTCATCAATGTTTCTCTCAGTCTTTCCCTCTCCCTTTCCCTCTCTGTAAAAGTTCAAAGGAAAAATATCCTCGGGAGAGGATTAACAAAACAAAAAGAAAAAGAAGGTGGGAGATATCTGATAAGGCTTCATAGGTCATGAAAAAAAGGTGATGACATTACCATGAGAGATGGAAAGCCACAGTAAAGCTTGAGAACAGCAAAAAGATGATCTGACTTATATGTTAACTAGAGGCCTGGTGCATGAAATTCTGCACCGATGGGGTCCTTAGGCCTGGCCAGCCAGGGCCTTCCTGGGGGGGTGGGAGAGGGGGGCGCAGCGGGAGGGACCACGGGAGGTTGGCCAGCTGCGGGGAGGGACCAGAGGAGGTTGGCCGGTTGTGGAAGGTTGCCTGTGGGAGCACACTGACCACCAGGGGGCTGCTCCTGCATTGAGCATCTGCCCCTGTTGGTCAATGTGCTTCATAGCAACCAGTCAATCTGGTTGCTCTGCTCCTTCCAGCGTTCTGGTCACTTAGGCTTTTATATATATACCAGAGGCCCGATGCACGAAATTCGTGCACGGGGTGGGGTGTGTCCCTCAGTCCAGCCTGCACCCTCTGCAATCTGGGACCCCTCGAGGATGCCCGACTGCCTGTTTAGGCCTGATCCTAATGGCAGTCGGACATCCCTCTCACAATCCAGGACTACTGGCTCCCAACTGCTCGCCTTGCCTGCCTTCCTGATTGCCCCTAACCGCTTCTGCCTGCCAGCCTGATCACCCCTAACCACTCCCCTGCCAGCCTGATTGATGCCTAACTGCTCCCCTGCCAGCCTGATGGCCCCTAACTGCTCTCCCCTGAAGGTCTGGTCACTCCTAACTGCCCTCCCCTGCAGGCCTGGTCCCTCCCAACTGCCCTCACCTGCTGGCCATCTTGTGGTGGCTATCTTGTGTCCACATGGGAGCAGCCATCTTGTGTGTTGGAGTGGTGGTCAATTTGCATATTACTCTTTTATTAGATAGGATATAGATCAGATCATGCCAACTGCTATGTTGATAGCAGAGGATAGAGGCTCAAGGGTAGAAGTGAGAAGAGAAGTTAGCAGGTTACTGTGTTAACCCAGGAAAGAGGTAACGAGTAGATTGGTCTGGGTTCATGGTCGGCAAACTGTGGCTCGTGAGCCACATGCGGCTCTTTGGCCCCTTGAGTGTGGCTCTTCCACAAAATACCATGGCCTGGGCAAGTCTATTTTGAAGAAGTGGTGTTAGAAGAAGTTTAAGTTTAAAAAAATTTAGCTCTCAAAAAAAATTTCAATTGTTGTACTGTTGATATTTGGTTCTGTTGACTAATGAGTTTGCCGACCACTGGTTTGGGTATTATAAGCAGAGGTAATTAAGAAGTAGCCAGCAAAACTTTTTAAAGGAAAGATATGGTGGGAAAAAGATACAGAGGCAAAGAAACATTGAACAGACTGTGAAACTACATTGGGAAGACAGGGGAGGTTGGGCGAGGGGGACTGTAAGAGACCAACCGAAGGACTTGTACCCATGCATATAAGCACAACCAATGGATACAAGACACTGGGGTAGGGGGGAGGGCGGGCAGGTGAAGGCATGTACTGGGGGGTAGGGGAGGTTAGGGGGAGATCAATGGGGGGGAATAAAAGGAGACATAGGTACTACTATTTGTAATACTTAAAACAATAAAAAAATAAAAATAAATAAAAAAGTAAAAAAAAAAAAAAAGGAAAGAAGTGGCCAGCAGTAGATGAGTGGATAAAAATGCTTTGGTACACAAAAGATAAGTGATGGTGAAAATGTGGAGAAAAGGGAACCCTAGTACACTGCTGGTGGGAATGCAGACTGGTGCAGCCACTGTGGAAAACAGAATGGAATTTCCTCAAAAAAATTAATAAAAATGGAACTCCCATTTGACCCAGTGATCCCACTTCTAGGAATATATTCTAAGAAACCAGAAACACCAATCAGACAGAGTATATGCAACCTTATGTTCACAGCAATAGTGCAGTAAAGGCCTGGGGAGGGAGCAGGAATGGGTTGAATGGGGTCATGGGAGGAAGGAGAACATCTGTAACACTTTCAACAATAAAGATAAATTAAAAAGAAAAAGTATCCAGGATTCTAGATTATTTAAAAGCAGACAAGACAGGTCAGACATATATGGGGTATGAGAAAAAGAAAAGCATATCTGACTCTAAAGTTTTAGGCCTCAGCAGCTGGAAGGTCTGGAAATTAGGAAGCCCGCAGGAGAAGATCTGGAATTCAGTTTGAGACAGGGTGAATTTGAGCTACTCACTGGACATGCTGCTCAGGAAGTTAGCCATATGGATCTGCAGCTCAATGGAGAGGCTGAGCTGGGCAGAGAAAGGTACCAATGACTAGATGCTGTTAGTGTAGAGAAGAGGCCCACATTTTGAACTCTAGGGAGTGAACTCATGACTGCACCCAAGCAACCAAAATAATCTTCCTCTCATAGAGTCAGTTGATTAGCAATCGGAATACTATCTGCTACCATAATTCCCCTTTTCATGCAACAGGACAGACCCTCAGGTTCCAGGGATTAGAATGTGGACATCTTGAGGAGGGTGGGTGTGCTTGCTACATTTTAACTACTTAAATATCATTAACCATTTGTACGAAAAGAAGATAACAGAAGAATAGAAAGCTACACTTTGTGTTGGTTTCAAATTTCTTTCTTAGATCTGTCTTTCTAATATCATTGCTTACACCAATATAAAAATTAATTTGAGCCGAAACTGGTTTGGCTCAGTGGATAGAGCGTCGGCCTGCGGACTGAAGGGTCCCGGGTTCGATTCCGGTCAAGGGCATGTACCTTGGTTGTGGGCACATCCCCAGTAGGGTGTGTGCAGGAGGCAGCTGATCGATGTTTCTCTCTCATCGATGTTTCTGACTCTCTATCCCTCTTCCTTCCTCTCTGTAAAAAATCAATAAAATATATATTTTTTTAAAAAATTAATTTGAGGTTTGCAGAGCACCTGTTTGGTAGCAAGCCAGACACACGCTTAGTGGCAAGGAGAAGCACCTCTATAATTGAAGAGTGGTCAGAAGTAATCTACATGGGACTTGCTGCATTTACATAATGGTATTTCCAGGATCCTGAGCAAAGTACTTCAAGTTGAACATCTTACTTTTTTTAAAAAGTACAACATTTGGCTTTCAAATAAAAGCTCAGCTGGTTTACTCTTTCCTCCCAGCACGACCTTCGATAATAAATAGCAAAGTACATGATTTCTTCACCCTGCCACTGGACTAACTTTTGCCATTCATGAGAAACGCCTGCACTGCGTTTCTAAGGAGCTGTACCTTGCAGCCCAGTGACCTCCAGGCATGCACATCCTGGTGTAGAGTACAGTATGTTATGCTCCCCGTAATGTCAGTCATTATTCTTCCTGACTTTACTTGTGCTCTCTGGTTGAAGCACTTAAGATTAATGAGGCATTTGTTCTCAATCAAGAAGCTATTTATGAATATAGTTCCACTTACAATAAGCTTTGTAGACTTTTCTTTCTTTCTCACCACTACCAAAAGAGGGTGGGGGCAGGGGAGGAATGATTTTTCTTGAGCAAAAGGGAGAAGAATAGAAAAAAATTATTTGTGACTTTATAGTTTGTGAGCAGTTTCCTAACACAAAGGCCTCCATATCACAGCTATGCTATCAGGATAATTGATAGACACAAATGTGCTGTTCTGTTTGGTTAAAGCCAAATAATTATTACCGTCCTTGCCTTTATGAGCCAGGGTGCAGCTAATCAAAATTATGTGCCTCCTCAGGAGGCAAGAGGTAATTTTGAACACAAATACATTACACCTCAAATGGGAGCATGTGGTCCTGGCTACAGGCTTACAGGATACTGCAATGGTGTCAAATGGCTACAAATGGCCACTGCCCACCTGTGACTGCCCAACCTTACCAAGAATAGAGCCTTTCAGCCCGGGCCAGCATGGTTCAGTGGTTGAGCATCGGCCTATGAACCAGGAGGTCACAGTTTGATTCCCGGTCAGGGCACATACCCGGGTTGCAGGCTCGATTCCCAGTGTGGGGCATGCAGGAGGCAGCTGATCAATGATTCTCTCATCATTGATGTTTCTATTTCTCTCTCCCTCTCCTTGCCTCTCTAAAAATCAATAAAGATATATTATTTATTTTTTTAAAGAACAGAGCCTTTCAGAGGGTCAATAAGGGAAAGAAGGGGGGGATATTTGTAATACTTTTAATAATAAAAGTTTTTAAAAATAGAAGAGAGCATTTCTTTTTTTCTACTAGTTTTACTGTATATGAGGATCAAAGTCAGCCTTTCGGGCTGACAGCCTCTCATCACCAGGTCTTAACAGTATCCCATGGAATAAAAAACATACAGCATAAAACGCATCACAAAGTGCGCAGTGTCACAGTGACCTCTCAAGGCCATAAACCAACCTGATCTGAAAATCAATGGCTCTAACCTGCAAAGCCACTTCAGAGCTCTTTGCATAAGACAAATGTCAGCACTGTTGTCAGCTGGGAAATTGAATTCAGGAGATTACCCAGTTCTGGGACAGGTTCTCCAGACAGAAACTAGTGAAAACGTGAAAGGGTACAAAAACTGCTCTTCACAACTACCCAATAACACTAATTATTCCATATTAAGTAGATAACCAATTACACCAGAAATTAGTAGTGACTTTATTTTCAGTGTAAACTAACCAAAATCATTCAAAAATGTGGGTCAGAATTAGGCCATCTGTTCAACCTTCTTCTCACTCTAAACATAAATAACTGGAGAGGGGAAAAAGAGCCAGGGCCTGGGGATCTGGAGGCTGGGTATTGCCCTGAATGGGGCTTCCTCACCATAAGTGGGGTGATCCTGAGCAAGACTTACTCTTTCAAACCCCTGGTTCATTATCTGCAAAATGAGATTTCTGAGGCAAAGAATTCTTTAGTCTTTGTCAGTATTAAATTTTATGGAAACTAGAAAAATTCTAACCGTGCCACATATATTAGTTTATATTTAAATCAACAATTATTCTGGATTTGTAGGTCAAAAGTTAACAAGTGAAACTTTACTTTTTTTAAAATAAGACTTCCAAGAACCAAATGATTGGCTATTTTTAACATCTATTATCATTACCACTATTTTTATTTAAGTTGGAGGGGAGCTACAAAGGTTGTATTATTGTAGAGTAAAGGTAACATAATCCTCAACCACACAAATTTTCTTTAGTAATTTACACCCTAAGAGAACTCCTACTTTGGAGAGAGAGAGTAGAGAAAGCAGTATCTTCAGATTCAACGGTGTGTTAGGGTTGCCCCACATCAGATGCACCTCTATAAAACCTAGCCTCAATGTAATGTGGGAGTCAAAGACTCTACACCTAGCACCAGGGGTTGTTAGGGCTTCCTACTTTCTGAAGATGTCAAGAGTTCATCAGTTTTCTAAGAAGTTGAGCACATTTACCTGAGACTTAAGAATCGAGTGTTAATGAAGTATATGATTGTTTGACCACTGTGCTCTACACCTGAAACTAATACAAAATAACACTGAATGTAAACTGTAATAAAAAAAAATTGAGTGTTAAAACTAAGATACACTCCAAACATTAGAAGTTCAGATAAACATGTTCTAACAAATGACTTAGCCCACAAGCTTGAGCAGCATTGTGGGAGTGGATTTTATAAAGACCACTATACCTCAGGTACCTTGTAATTTTGTGACTACGATTTATGCAAAGAAAATACTTCACTTTCTTTCCAAAGCCAAATAAAATAGCTATGTACAGCCTTGCAGGGCATGAATGGCAACCATTATCCAATCTATAGAAGCCACTGATTTACAATGAAGCAATAAAAAAAACAAATAGACACCAAAATGTTTGTTTTTAACCATCACAATTACATATTCTACTGTAAGAGAAAAGAAAATGCTAATTCCAAATGATCATCAAATTATAGTTTGCTTATATCTAATTGTTACTCTATTTTAAAAAATAAATAAGCAAAATAAAGGGCACAGTGAATAAAAGTATATATAGCTAAGGTGAAAAACAATTTCATGCCTGGGCTTTGCTTGCTTAAAACCATTTTGGGGGGAAAAACTAGAATGTTATGTTTGTCGTACATATACTAGTACAATATTGTCCTACAAAGTAAATAGATATTCTTCAATAGATGTGTGCAGTTATCCAGTTTATGCATGTCATTATACAGAATAAAAATTCTAGCCTATAAAGTGTTTTCTTAAGTTTTTCATTACAAAATTTACTTTCTCATAGCATGACAATATTCATCCAAGAATATAATATACTAGTCGCCTGGTGCACGAATTCATGCACATTGAAAGGAAATTAATTAGAAAAAATATTTTAATATCGCTCTTCACCCTTTCTCTAAAATAGAAGTGTCAACTAAATTCACGATGGACAATGACAGATCGAAACACACTGTGCAATTGGTGCCAGCGAGAGCTTTATATGTATCGCGCATGCTTAAGTCAACTTAGCCTTTTATAGATATAGATAGTTCCATGTTTCTTAATACTGTATAACTTTCAAATGAAAATATTCAAACAAATTCCCCTAAAGCAAGTGAAATAGGATATCTATCTACATAACAGAGGAATATGCAAATTAGCTGGGATGCCATAACTTCACGACCAAACAGCAGAAACCTGAGGCTGCATGGCTCCTGGCCGGGGCAAGAGACCTCAGGCCATGCCCCCACCCCGCAGGGCTTGATGGGGAACCTCAGGCCATACCCCTCGCCAAGTGGGGCTTGACGGGGGATCATAGGCCGTGCACCTTCCGCCCCAGTGCCGGGCCAGGGGACCTCAGGCCACGCCCCCTGCCTGGCAGGGCTTGACAGGGGACCTCAGCCCACCCCCCTGCCCTAATGCTGGGCCAGGGAACCTGAGGCTGTGGCCCCCCCCCAGAGGGGCTTAACAGGGTTGGGTCCAGCCAGGTTTGGGTCTCACCCAATGTGGGTGGGGCTGGCCAGGTATGGGTCTCCTGCATTTTACAAGTGTGTACAGGTGATGGGCAGGGACTTGACTCTAGGTCCCGCGGCATGTCTCAGACTCTGACAGGAGGGAGATTTTCATATACATTTTACTAATTTTCTTTCATCTCTGACACTTCTATTATAGAGAAAGGGCAAATAGCAATATTATAATATTTCCTCTAATTAATTCCCCTTTAATGTGCACAAATTTCATGTACCAGGCCACTAGTGTTGAAATAAAAAGGAATTTCAAGGATAGTGCCTATTGCTATGCATTCCCAAACAGCAGATAAAATTATAGTAAGGCTCTGAGGTCATTTTTTTTTAAAAAACCAATGAAAGTTTCCTTTAGCTCATAAAAACTACATTAACTTTACCAATAATTATCAGCATTACTTATTTTCCTATACGTTCCTGTTATTCATCATCTCCAGGTTAAGAAGCACAGAAATAAGTTTAGTTTCCTTGAAGGTCCCCAATTCTTAAGGAAAACTAAAGAAAAATGGAAATACAAAGCAACACATAGTCAAAGCATTTTAGGACTAGAACAGGCCTTAGATATACATTTCTAGTCAAACCTTCACATTAAGTTACTTTTAAATCTTCCTTTAATTTAGATTCTGTTTGGATTATAGGTATGTGAGCTACTGCATCTGCCTTGCCCACCCCCAAAGAATTATTTAAGGTAATAAAAGAGCTTCCTAGTAAGACACAGAACAAATGGTAACTGTATTTGGAATTCTTCACACTGACAATGAAAAACTATAGCACAGGCTTAATGCTGCCATGTACAGAAAACTGGCAACTCATGATTTGTCACAGTCATAAATCTGTGTATGATGTGACTTCCCATGATACGTATCCGATCTGTACATTCAGTTTTCACTCCCATCTATGGCAATAACACAAAACCTCACAGACCCCCACCCCAAAGATCCCTAAAGAAAGAACTACATATCTGGAAAGAAACTACATTATCCCTAATGAGCTACATTATCCCTAAATTTAAAAAAAAAAAAAAACACCTTATCAATATTCCTTCTTACCCTCTTAAATCTGTTTATATTTATTTACTCTCTAGAATTCTATACTATAAATTCTTCAGAAGATATTATAGAAAATCCTCTTATTTTTAAATACTCCACATAGTATTAAGCATATAGGTTATTAATTTTTAGAAGTATTTAGACGATTTAACTAACACCTTCCTTCATAATTAGAAGTATAGCCCTAAAATAATATTCTGTAAATACAGAAATACCCAGACTTAAACAAACGTTTTTAATGTAGGGATAAAAAAGAAAATAGTGGAGATAAACCTCAAAGAAAATAATATAAATTTTACATTTTTACAGTGAAAATATTAGCACTATGTTTTTAATCAAGTAGTAACTTATAGTCATTACACCATGGAATTCAATTAACAGATTAGACATAAACTACAGTAATTTAGGTCAAAAGTGATTTGATCCACATTAAGTATCAATAAGAAACACAACTATAATCAGAATACTGACATTCAACACCTAAAAACAGAACTAGGTAATGTTTGGAATGTGCTCAGAAGTGATACTATAATGAAGGAGTAAAAACTGTTCCACTATGAATTATATAGCCACAAAAGGGAAGAAAACAAATAGCTGAAAATAAAATAATCTACTAAAGCTAGGTTTTAATAAACCATAAATGCAAGCATAGCATTCACATAGCCACAGTGGCGGGGGCCAAAGAAGACGGTTAGGGGTGATCAGGCTGACAGGGGAGAGTGGTTAGGGGCGATCAGGCAAACAGGGAGCAGTTAGGGGCATCAGGCAGGCAGGCAGAAGCAGTTAGGGGTGGTCAGACAGGCAGGCAGAGGTGGTTAGAGGAGATCAGGCTGTCAGGGGAGCAGTTAGGGGCGATCAGGCAGGCAGGCAGAGATGGTTAGGGGTGATCAGGCAGGCAGACAGAAGGGTTAGGGGCAATCAGGCAGGCAGGCAGAGTGATTAGGGGAGATCAGGCAGGCAGGTAGGTGAGTGGTTAGGAACCAGTGGTCCCAGATTGCATGATGAATGCCCGACTGCCCTGCAGTATCGGGCCTAAACCTGAAGTTGGACATCCCTCAAGGGGTCCCAGGTTGGAGAGGGTGCAGGCCGAGCTGGGGGACCCCCCCACTCCTGCACGAATTTCATGACCCACAGGTTGAGAATCACTGCTGTAGAGCCTAAGACCATCGGAAAACACAGATATTTACATTATGATTCATAACAGTAGCAAAATTACAGTTATGAAGTAGCAACAAAAATAATTTTATGGTTGGGGGTCACCACAACATGAAGAACTGTATTAAAGGGTTGCGGCATTAGAAAGGTTGAGAACCACTGGTCTAGATGATCACTGTAAAGTTCTATTCAAGAGTTCCATTTCTATTGCAAATTGAAATACTTACATGATATCAATATTAAATTACAAAAGGCTTACTGTATATTCTGAGGGCGTTGAGGGGTGAAGATTAATAGAAAGATGTTTTAAATCAATTTCTTTCTTAAGACATGCTTAAGGAAACCAACACAATTAATCAGAAGCAGCCTTGGAATCAGGGTGAGTGGCCTAGCTCTGGCCCTGCACTGCCATGCAAAGAACAGTGGTACCGTGAATAAATATAGGACTGCTCTCAGCACAGGTGCCAAGCAATAACCAAGGATCCAACAAAGAACTCTTTTCCGCCTGGTGACCTGGATTAGCATATCTCTAAACCTACACTTGAGGGTAAAGGAGAAGATATCCCTGGTCAAACCGATTTTACAAGGCTTTGCTTCGGTGCCTACAATGGGAATAGGAACTGCATAGTAAATAAGAGTAGAATGTATTTATTATAGGACTTCCTGGCTGATTTATAGATGCTCTGCATTTTCATATTTTTTGTTTATTTATTTGTTTGTTTGTTTGAATCCTTACCTGAGGATAGTTTTTCCATTGACTTATTTTTTAAAAGAGAGTAGAGGGGAGGGAGGAGGGAGGAGACATAGAGAGAGAAACATCTATGTGAGAGAGACATAATGATTGGTTGCCTCCCACATGCAACCAATCCAGGGATCAAGCCTGCTACTGAGGTACATGCCCTTAACCAGGAATCGAACCTACGACCCTTCGGTCCAAGGCTGGTGTTCTAACCACTGAGACAAACCATCCAGGGCTACATGATCACTGTAAAGTTTGTTAACATAATATCACACTAAAGAAAATACCAACATGTTTTCTGAACCCACTAATGAGAAGACCTCTCAAGTTGGAAGATATAACCTCTAACATCAAATGTATCAGATTACTCAAACTAGAAAGAGTGCCCACATTTTCATCCATTTCCCCTCACTAGCCAAGGTGAATGCCAGCAAAAAAGTATTCAAACAACATCCCCACAGACACCTTTAATTTATAGTTACCATATGTCTATTTCAACAATGAGAGCTAAACATACATAATCATGACATAAATTTGCATCATTCAAGGCATTTTCTTTACATTGTCCTTCGGGTTTTTAACTCTGGTTACAAGGATATTTAATTCATTATCATTATTAACTGAGAAAGAGAGTAATTGCTACTATTACCATCAACACCATCAAGATGAGCATATACTCTTGAGATCAAGAGTGAGGGATATGGTGTTAAGAACTGACAGATACTCCCTTTCAAGAATGTTCTTGTACCTCTTGAAATAAACGATTTTATGAAAAATTCGGATAGCACATAATTAAATGGCAAAATGAGTAACATACTGGATTAATGAAACAGGACTCAATGCTAGGATATAAGCTAAAGTTTCAACAGGGCTTCCAGGAAAACAATTTCAATGAAGAGGAATCTGTCCCCCCCACATAGGGGATCATTTGTTGCTGAAGATTCTGTCTCAGGTTCACAGCAAATGCCTGGGACAAGAGTAGAACTCAAAGAGAGTAGAACTCTAAAAGTATGAATATAAGAATAAATAAGTGGGGAAGTCCTCAGGCTAGTTGAAGAGTTATGTATGAGTGTGGTTTCCTCAGAGAAGATCCCCACCTTGAATAATTATTTTCAAGAATCGCAAAATAGGACAATATTTTGGACCTGCTCTGACAAAACTGGCAATCTCTGTAGGTTCCAGAGATAAGAAGTGACACCTAAAACTTTATTTAATATTTCTACAATGACTATAAACAACACGTAGGATGACACAGAAAGAGAAGACTAGAAATACAGTAAGTGTAGAATTGTACACGAAAGCATGTGTACAATCTTACCTTACCACTAGATGTAAATGTGTCCACGGTGGAGGAAGTGAGAAGAGCTAAGAGATATTAACATAAGCTACTTACTGCTGTCCATGCATTTCTTTTGCACCGGGCACATAACCATCCATCAGAGATTTCATGAGAAGGGATACCATAACAACCTATAAAATATTAATATGGATTAAAGAATTAGGTATTTTGCATTGTGACAATATTCCACATGTTAGCACTGATTAAATAAAAGACACTACTTACCCTACAGTTTTTGATTCTTAGAACAAAACAAAGATACTTTGGGTTCTCATGGATATCAGTTCCAGGAAATATGAGTGTGGGCATTAGTAACTAATGCTCACAATAGTTATTGTAAAGAATACTGATAATTCCTGAATGGGCAATAATAAAACTTCAAACTTTCTTGTCCACTCCTCTACTCATGCAAAACATATTTCAAAATAAGTTGCAATTTAGGAAACAAAGCTTGGAGAAGTTTTAAAATAAAACAAACTTTGACAATATTTGAAATTAATGTAATTTAAAATTACATTTCAAATATTATGTTTAACTAGCTTTAATTTCACTGACAGAGACAGAGGATACACAATTCGTGTTTAGTGATAAAGGGATGTGTTCAATTCCACTTGTCTATTCTGTACATGCATGACTCAAAAGAACTATGTAAGGAGATAGCTGATGATGCCAATACAAATAGCAATTATGCAGAACCAACAAATATGTTAATCTGACTTCTTGAAATAAGGTTTTCAAAGATTTAAATGAGTAATTTTTAATATCACATTTCTATAACATTTGAGATAGGAAGAGAAAATAACAGAAGTGTAATTACCCAAAGAAAAACCTATCATAGTTAAGCAAAACCATAAAATGTTTAGTTCAAGCACATAAAATATTATGGTTAAACTGCATAGCTAGTATATTCAGAAATCAAGATTAAAATCCTAGCTTTTTTGTGAAATGATGCTTTGCCTCTGATATACATATAATAATGTAGGGTGAGTATGTGTGTGAATATGTGTTATGAATTGATATAAATACAATAAGAAGGTTGCTATAATTATATTTCAAGCAGATTATGTTCAAGTACTTTGGGGAAGCTAATAGTATCTGATTAATAAATACATGACAGACAGTAAGACTACCTCAAACCTAATGTAAGATTGGTATTACACTGGGGTAAATACAGTGTATATTATATTATAAACCATTCATACTAAACTGACAAAGAGAAACCCTGTGATTTGGTATTGTATAAAACTGGAGAAAAAAAGAATGATTATACCTACTCATACTTTCATTTTTTACAATGTGAGAAAAAATGATCTAATATACCAATAGTTCAATGTCAAATCTGGCAGGTTACATAGGGGTAAGAAATAAAGACTGTGAAGCACTAAAAAGCCAATGATTGATGAATGAGAGATTCATTTACTTGCATGAACCCGTACGCAGCACTTTGCACAGGAAATTAGAAGGCTTGTCCCATCCTCTTCCAGGAAGGCATTAGGTGGTGAATATTCTATATTTTCTTCGCTATAAATAAAACACATCTCTGGAATGAGGGGCTTAGTCTTTCCTCCCGAAGCAACCACGTCATCTAATTTTGTCTCCCATCTAGAATCATTTTCTTCATTGCTGCTATCTGGCTGAAAAACACAATATTTCCACATGAGTGAAAAACATGAAAATAAACTCTTTAGTTCTGCTACTCATATCTACTAACAGCTGTTCCATCCACTAACTTTCAGCTCCTGTTCTTCCTCTTGTTCTCCTTAACCCAACTACTAGCTTTTTCCTAATGTTCCGCCTCAGGCTCCCATCAGGTGCTAAGCTATAGGAACAAGAAGATACTCTGTGCATCTGCTTGTAAGAGAAAGTACTGAGCTACTAAAACTATGTTCTTACATAAATAGTTCATGTAAAGCATCAGTTTTTCTAATGATTTTTTTTTCATTTCTTTATTTGCATTTGGTTAACAGAACTGGTTTCATTTACTGAAGAATCTTACCCAGTTACACCTAACAGGAGTGTTATTAAGACCTAAGCTTAAGTCTGTGCTAAAGTATTGAGAGAGTTTTTAAAGGCTTCTGCCTTTCCACAAAGTTTGAAAACATCAAAACAGAAAGATCTGGCAACTGTCATTAAATAAAAAATATAATGTGCAAAACAAAATTGTCACCTCTTATCAAAATATATGGAAAATGTTTACTGTTTATTTGAAAGTCTAATAACTATCGTATTGTCTACAGAGATATGATATTAATTTCCCTAAATCTTATAATTTCTGTGGGAATGTTTTAATTACTGGGGAAATATACAGGCAGATTACGATATATAAATAAGAATCAATAAAAGGTTGTTTTCCCAAGAAAATAGAAATTTAGTGACTTAAAAGGAAAACAAAAGTGTTTGTCACTCACCAGGACCACATTCAAAGATGAGCAAGTACCTACTTCCTATTTACAAAGGTCTGAAAATGTGAGATTTCACACATTTTCATGCTCTGAAACATCTGAACAGAAAAGCATTTACTTTACATGGATCTTGAGGAGAATATTTCTGATTCAATTAGTGAAAATATAACCTGGAACACAATGTTCACATCAATACACATTATTGCACCTTAAAATAGATCATGTAGTTCCGTCACCCTTACTAGATTCCTAGAGATCACTTTGTCGCTATTAGAGTTGGAGAATGTGGTCCTCAGGGAGCTAAATGTCATCACTATAACGGATATGGAATGATATGGAAAACATCATGCATAGCTGGCATCATGCACATCATAGCTGGACAATTCAGTTTGAATTTAATCCTGTGGTGTCTTTTGTATGGGAAGATAAAGAGACACTTAAATGTGGTCCCAGAGCTAACATTTATATTATTGAGAGTGGTATTTTCAAGCATAAAACAGAGACTAGGTCTAAGATCTCTCTTGTTAAGCTTTAAGGTCTGTGTTTCTTGGTGAAAGGGGTGGAAAAAAAGGTTGGAATTGCCCCCTGAATGAAATAAACCAAGGCCAACAAGTAAACCAATCATTTATTCAAAAGTGGTAACTCACTGTCAGGGAAATGAAGTAGCACTTAGAAATTCTGGTTGGGGCTCTATGGTGGCCATTAGCTACATAAATATGAATGTCTTCCTTTTCATGTGCACACTTACCTTGCAATGATTCACTGTGCTTTCACAGTCACACAAAGAGTGCATCAGTGATAGGAACCTTGACAATGACCCCACCAGCCTCATTACCTTGTAGTAGGGCATGAGGAGAGCACAGATGGCACAGTGTGGCTCCATTCTGCCCGTCGCTGCATTATACTCCTGCTCAGCCACAAAGTTTGGAGCCTTTGTCTGCCAAAGGTGGACCAGAGGCTTTGCCCAAGACTCCCTTTCTTCCACTTGCTCCTCAATTAATGGAACCTCAGGTAATTCTTAAGAGATAGGGCATGAAAACACAGTGAGTATGAGACCCAAGGTAAAACATCCTTGGTTATAAAAGAAGCAAACATTCCAAAGTGTCTGTGATATTAATGTCAGACAGGAAACCTATTTTATCTTTCAAACAGATTCGGAGAGAAGAGGAACAAAAGTTTCCTTTTCATCCTCTTCATCTTCAAGGACTAGATCAGATATGATGGCCAGACAACCACCCTCCTTTTGACAACATCTCCTTCCCTGCCAGGAATAACTAACCTGTTCAGTTCCCTCCTTTTGACTACACTACTTCCGTAATTCTACTACTATCAGAACACCTCCCACGGTAAGAGTTTATATATGTGAGATAATCTCCAGGCAGCATAGGCATCTGCTAACCCAACAGCTGGCTTACCAATATTTTTAGTTTCCTCACCTAACACAGTGCATGGTTCTATATAAATTTATTAATTAGAGGACTTCATTTAATTAACTTTTGGGCTCAAGAATTCATGACAAATAACATCTGCAGAGCATCTATCATATTCCAAGCAATATACTGCCATTACATGGATATAAAAGACAATCGCTATGTCAAAACTTATTTGTTCAGTATGATGTCCCCAGAGGGTCAAATTTCTTAAGTATGTGCATCTGTTAACATAAAAGAGACAGAAATACACTCCATGAGAATACCATTTTAGAAAAATTTTATACAAGGGAGAAAAATACAGAAAGACCTAACAGGTTAAGAGAAAAAAATTCTTCATGCCAATAGCAGAGGACAGTGTATCCGAGCAGGTAGGAGAAGCCATAGCTCTGCTCAGTATTTAGTGTCTCAAGCTGTGGCACACTCTAAAATTCCTCACCTGTAGCTTACACAGGCTTAAGAATAAATATTGTGGACAATGTCATCAATTCCCAAGCATGGGTGTTCCTATGAACTAATGTGCACCAGCCCTGGAATTGTTGACTTACCTATTTTAGAAAAAGTCAAAAGAGATTTGCTCAGATGAAAAAATAAGGACTCATGAGGCTGCAAATAACTCTAAAGAAGCTAACTAAAGCAAAAAGGAGCATACCTGCTTCCATGTTGGCGGTATTATTATTATTGCTAATTGCTTACAATGGAACATGCTTAGTAATCGGGCAGGGGCAGTGGTTTGAAAACACAACAAAAGGTAACAACCTTTGCCTATCTGGATTTGCAATGCAGTAATCTTACTCTAAACATAAACTGCTTCCACCTCAGTTTCCCTACAATAATATTAGAATACTTACTACAAAGACTAAGATTTGAAAAATGAAAGATGGGAGTGAAAAGTTAACCAGGAATTTGAAATAATATTAAACCTTTAACCTATAGGCCAATATCTCCCACATATGTAGTAAAAATGGATCTAACAAAAAAGAAATCCAAATTTGAGTAGCTGTTGCTTCCACTGACATACAATAAGTTCATCATATCACTTACTTTATTATAAAAGATTGAAACACACGCTACAGATGATGCCCTTATCCCTTTAGTTGGTCATAAGTTAATGTGAAGAGTTGTCAAAATATTTTTAGGAATGGGAGAAATAGTACTTAATTCCTAAAAGCCTAGCAATAACGAAAAAGAAGTAGCGAAAAAGGACAATTCCTGACAATGGACAGAGAGCAAGGGCTACAGCAAGACATGACCTATGATAGCCTATGTAAATTGAGCTTGTCCTCAAACCCTCTCAACGCTGACCTGGTAGAGGACCCAGGTCTACAGCTGTCCTCCAAAGATGACGCTGTACTCTGGCCCAAGAGCATCTGTCTTCTGTTTGGATGCTCCCCAAGCTAGAGTATACACTGACCACAATAAGTATGTAATACCATACATTAAAAAAAAAAAAAAAAAAAACCAGCAGCAACACTGTGCATCAAGTACAGGGAACTGTCAGTCCAGAGACCTGAATTTAAATTTTAAACCCTTTGAGAAAACTGGACAGAAAAGAAAGGAAAAGAAACTAGACCACTTTCTTATGCCAAATACTAGAATAAACTCAAAATAGTCCAGCCAGTTTAGCTCAGTGGTTGAGTGTCAAACCAGCAATCAAAAGGTCATTGGTTCAATTCCTGGTCAGGGCATGTGCCTGGATTGCAAGCTCAATCTCCAGTAGGGGGAATGCAGGAGGCAGCCAGTTGATGATGTTTCTCTCTAATTGATATTTCTAACTCTCTATCCCTCCTCCTCCTTCTCTCTCTCTAGAAATCAATAAAAACACATTTTCTAAAAAGAGACTAAACTTAAAATAGATTAAAGATTTAAACATTATACCTAAAACCATAAAACTCCTAGAAGAAAAATTTTTCTTAGTAATATTTTTCTGATATATATCATCAGGCAAGGGGAATGAAAATATAAACAAATGGGACTATAACTAAAAAGCTTTTACATCGAAACTAAAAGAAAACCTACTGAATGGAAAAAGATATTTTCCAATGATAGATCCAATAAGAGGTTCCAAAATTTATAAAGAACTCAGACAACTCAAGACAAAAAAAAATGCAATTAAGAAATGGGCAGAGGATCTGATCAGACACTTCTCCAAAGAGGACATAACAAATGGCAAATCCTATATAATAAAAGCCTAATATGCAAATCAACCAAAGGGTGGAATGACCAGCAGAATAACTGGTGGAACTACCAGTCGCTATGACATGCACTGGGAGCTGCCCCCAGCCTGCAGGCCCCAAGCCAGCCAAGGTGGGTGCCAGGGGAGATCCCAATCACCCCTCTGGTCACCCCACAGAGGGAGGTGACCACCAGTGGCAGCGGGGAGCAGGGCCGGCAAGCAGGTGGTGCCAGGCTGGCCAAGGCAGAAGGCCCCCCAATCACCCTGCCAGTTGCCCCACGGATCAGCCCTGATCACTGGCCAGGCCTAGAACCCTACGTTGCACGAATTTCATGCACTGGGCTTCTAGTAGACATGTAAAATGATGCTCAAGGTCACTAATCATTAGAAAATGCAAATTAAAACCACAATGAGCTATCACCTCACACTTGTCAGAATGGCTATCATCAGTAAATCAACAAACAAGTGATGAAAATCCGGGAGATCCATGAAAACATTACCAGCATAAAATTCCCTTCTTTCCCAACTGTATTCTCAACAAAAACAAAAGAAGAATTAATAGTATTAACAGCAGTTATCAAGATAAGGAGTTTATGGACTCTAGGAGACAAACACACATAATTGCACAAGGACTGTATGGTCAAAAATACTTTTATGATAATACAAAGCTGTTATTTGTCACCCTGTCAACATTTGTAATGTGTGATACAAAGCAATGGAGGGTAAAACTATGCCTTCACTTGAATCAAGGCAGTGGCACCAATGCAGTCATTATATTCGACTACGTTGTAGTGTGTGTGTGTGTGTGTGTGTGTGTGTCTGTCTGAGAGGGAGAGTGGGAGTGAGGGAGGGAGTATGGATGGGGGACAGTTTTGCTTTTCCATCTCCATGTGAATTACCTTCCTGTACTCTGAAGTCCCAAACCACAATACTTTCTCCTAAGTTCAAAATGGCATATAAATCCCTCAACTGCCCCATTTGTCCTTGGGTCTCATATTCTAATGGATCCTCCATGTGTACATACATATCAACTTTGCTTATTTTTATGTAAATATGCACGTTACTTGATTAATGTCCTCTGTAAAAGTATCCCCCCAAAAAGTACCCACTTAAAAATATATAATTATGGCATGGCCACATTATACCAGCATTAGAAAGGGTGCTTTTGAAGAATATTAATGAAGTATAACATAAATACATGTTTTATGTAACATATAATATTAAGTAAAAATAAATATTAACTTAGAGAAAAAAATCAGAACATAAGACTATATATAGAGAATGATGTCAATTCTATAAAAAATATATTTAAAAGTCTGGAATAAAGGACAGGGGTGTTGTAAGTTTTTATAATTATGAAAATACTAGAGGCCCGGTGTATGATAATCAAGCACTGGGCGGGTGGGGAGGGGGTGTCCCCTCAGCTTGGCCTGCACCCTCTCGCAGTCCAGGACCCCTTGGGGGATGTCCACCTGCTGGCCCAGGCCCCATCCGATCCCCCCTGGGGAGATGGGGCCTAAGCCAGCAGATAGAAACCCTCTCACAGTCCGGGACCCCTCGCTCCTTACTGCCCTTGCCAGCCGTGAGCAGAAGCCGGGCTCAGTGCTGTCCAGTGCTGCCATGGAGGCGGGAGAGGCTCCCACCACCACCACAAGCCCACCAGCCACAGCCCGGCTTCTGGCTGAGCAGCACTAACCCTGTGGGAGTGCACTGACCACCAGGGGACAGGTCCTTCATTGAGCATCTGGCTCCTGGTAGTCCGTGAGCATCATAGCGACCAGTCGTTCCGGCCTTTGGTCGATTTGCGTATTAGGGTTTTATTATATAGGATATAATCTTTAAAGTTTGAAAAAATGTGTTCAAAATAATATGAGGTAGGTCCTATTCAGATTTATTCACTTCTCAGTACAAGATTTTTGAACAAATTTTACTTACTCAATGTAAGTGGATTTCTCAATAGAAAAACATTTGGGCGATTGTGGAAGGGCTGCTGCCAGGACTTGCTGGTGGAGCCTGGCAGATGGGGAAAGCCATCACCTCTGCTACAGTACAATTTCCCTTTACCAGTCACCACAATGATTTTGCTGCTGAGGTTAGGTTCCAGTGATGTGTTTTGGCTGGTATAGCACTATTCTCTGCTATGAAGAACACAGCAGTATCTGTTATCTTTCAGGTACTTGAACAAAATCTCAGCCCTGGGAAGCATTCTATATATCATTTCAAATGTCCTAGAGGAAATTGGGGGTGGGGGGAAGAGGGCAAGAATGAGTTACTCAAAAAAAGCAAAGAAATTCAAATTTGGGAACTTTATTGTTCCCATACAAACTATTACACAATCTGTTGTCAAGCTGTATTTCAATGATTTTTTAAAATCCTGAATGTCAAAGGTTTGTAAAGGTATGTTCAAAGTACAAAAGGGGAAAAAACATATCAAGTACAAAAGAAAAAAAAATCACAGGGCTTTTTACATATGATTTTACTAGGAAGTGGTGACATTAGGGGAAGTGGTGACATTACAGCACACCACTTCTAATTTCCTATTACAAAAGAATGCCCTGATACTTGTACCTCTAAGGGTTGGAGGGTTTTCACTGAGAACTTCGGCATTGCCAATGTTGCTTAAATTTCTTAAAGAATGTTCACTCACATTTCACCAATGTGTGTTTTCTTACAGTACACCTGGACACAAGGGATAGTGCAGATGATCTACTATCGCAAAAGAGATGGCTGGTTCTTATCAGACATTTATACATGCTCACTTCAGCTTCTTTTATCAGTACTGAGCCATTATTGGGGTTGCTAGTGTGATAAAGTAGAAAGAGTGCAAACCTAGGAATGAGACATAATTTAAAGCCTGTTATCTGCCAATTGCCAGCCTTGTGACCTTGAACAAGTGAATTAATGTCTCTGAGTTTCAGTTTCCTCAGCAGTAAAAATGATAACACCATCTATCTTTAGAAACTGTAAATAGCAATTGCTAATATGTACAGTAGGAAGAAAGCAGCATGGTGAATTTCCATATCTCAGTGGGGATGGGGAAAAGAAAACTTCTAACAGAAAGTTGGCATATCTTTAGAAAATTTGATGACAACATGGCATCAAAAGGAACTTATTCTAATCATCAAATCAAAGGTAAGTGAAGAAAGAGTGATCATATACAACTCACATTATGTTAGGCAATATGACAGATCCTAGAAATAAATAGTCTCCTGCCTTCAATGAGTTCAAAATTTACCATGGGAGAAACCTCCAGTTTCTTAAACTATTTCATTAATAGCATCTATAATACAAAGTAAAAAAAAAAAAAAAAAAAAAAGGCAGAATAAGATCTATAAGCATGTTGCAATTTACAAAAAAAAACAAAAACTCCCCTTACCTAAAAGTCAGTTCTTGTCATCTACGTAAAGGATAGCAGGACCCTTAGACATATTGGCCCCAAAACTAAAAGAAGTATCATCAGGTAGATCACATAAAACAGCTACTAAGGAAAAGGAAAAACCCCCATACAGGGCAGCCATGGATGCCAACTACTGGAGAAACAAGGGTATGAACTAGCCCATAGAGAGAATGTATAGAAAGAAGAAAAGGAAAGGCAGCAAATGTCCATTTTGTCATTCTACATCCAAAACCATCTGGTGGTCCCATCAGCCTCTTGCTGTTTTTCAAACATGCCACACTTATTAGCTCTTTGGGGCTTCTGTACTCACTGTCCTCTCCCACAGAGATTCTTACCCCCAGGTTCATAACTCACTTAAACACATTATCCTATATAATAAAAGGGTAATATGCAAATTGATCCTAATGGCAGAACAACCCGTCACTATGACGCACACTGACCACCAGGGGACAGATGCTCAATGCAGGAGCTGATGGCTGCAAGTGCAGCAGCGGTGGCAGGAGTGGGCCTAAGCCGGCAGGTGGACATCCCCTAAGGAGTCCCAGACTGCGAGAGGGCACAGGCTGGGCTGAGCCCTCCCACCCTCAAGTGCGTGATTTTTTGTGCACTGGGCCTCTAATAAAGTATATTTCCTCAAGAAAAGACCTTGGCAACTATGAAAATATTTTAATAATATTCAAAAATGTTCACATACTAGTACTATTGCAAACCTTTTCTCCTTAAGTTTATACTCTTTTTGATTAGCACAACAAAAATTCCTACACTTTCGATCTTGAAAATGGTTCCCCAAAACAGAACATTAGCAGTAAAACAACAGACATCAGTGTAGACTTTAGAAGTCCATTTGACATAAATAAAATGAAGTCATATCATCATTTCCCAAAAACTGGGAACCTAAGACCCAAAAAAGAGAAAAGGAATAAAACAACACTTTATACAATTAAAATGATGATAAAGTGAGCCACTCACTATCTGGGTGGCACTTAACCCACACACCTATAAATGGCACTTAACCCACACACCTACCTCCCACAAAGTGAAAAGTCCCTTTCTAAAATCCATGACAATGGTCCCCAAATGTCAGCCTATAGAACATTGCCAGGCCGGGACTAAGTTTTCAATAGTCAGAGGCAAAATATGGAAAATGAAGATCAAAAAGTAAATTTTAAAATCTACAAAAACTTAGCATGCTTATTTTTGATCTTCACTGTTAGTTCCATGACCAAATAAAAGGTGGAACTAGAAATAGAGAAAATTTGGTACAAAATAAAGGATAATTCAATGCCCTGCAGGGTTAAGACTTCTTTGTCTCCCAGGAAAGGGAGTTGTGTACAAGTTTGAGGAAATGTAAAGCAATACATTTGAGTTAAGTTATACAAAATTACAGTTTTGTAGGAAAAAAAAAATCAAACATTACCAATTTCATCCGTTTCAACCAATTCAGTAACTTATTTTTCTCAAAATCTCAAGAACAGAATGAACCACACACTTGCAGTATCAAAAGCTGTTCCTGTTCCTCAATTGTTTCCTTCAAGACTTTAAGAGCAACAAAGACTTTAAGAGCGTGAATTTAAAAAAGTCTGAGTCTTAGCTATCATTTTACAATCCCAACGCTCTCAGCACACTCAGACCTAACACTTTATGCCAATCACATTTAGAAAAGTTTCAAGAATGATTCTGAAAAGGACAGAAAGCAACCATATAAGTTTAAAACCTAACATTTTCCCTCTAATTCAATCAAACCCTTGTGAAGCCACTAGCATAATAAAAGAAAGGTGTTTTTAATTTTTATCCCCTATGTTACAGTAAAAGTCAATGCCACTGGGGCTCCCAATATAATTTATGGGCAAAGAAATAAGCTAAATTGAGAATGCCTATTACTACTCAGCTGAGTGCTAGATAAAATAGCCATAACATCTGAATGCCAAAAACATCTAATCATCTAATGTTTTATTGTCCACATAATGCAGGAAAACATTTGCTGTTATCAACAAACATTCCAAGCCAATCTACTTAGTAATCTGCTGAAGTTGCTGTTTTAAACAACCAGAATATATAACTGTGCTAAAACAAACAGAAAATGTAACTGCTCATTCTGAAAGTATGATATTACCTCAAGTTAATAAGAATTGATACAAAAAGATCATTTTTATAAAAATTAATAACATTTGGAGCATGACATGCAACAGTCATAAAACAGCATTTGTTTTCAAAATTGGCAGAGAACAGAAGTTTTACAGACGGGAAACACTGTTGATTAGGGATGTTCCTATACTTCACTATTTTGCTTTTCAATGAAGGCTAGTATGGGATATGGGAACTATAGAGTATCCTCTCCTATTATAATTTCAAAGGATCAAAGACCTTTGGAGTTTGAATGAAACTTTGGGATCAGTAATAATCCAACCATTTCACCATACAGAGGAGTAAACATCTGATGAGCCTTAGAGATTCCATGATTTAGTTCTCCAAGGAGCAGCCATTAACAGCCAAGGAGAGACCAGAAGGCAGGCAGGTCTCAGGTTCCCTACCATAAACAGAGTCAAGTGCCCATTACCATCCAGCAAAACAAATAAATAGGTGCTTTTAATATTTAAAATGAAAATTTAATTTCATTTAATACTTAAAATAACATTTGTAAAGTTTGAATCAATAAACGACACTATTATTACATTTGGTCAATATATCCTTAATAAAACCTTGAAGTAAAAGAAATAAAATGAAGACCAACAAATCTATACCAATTCTCTTAGAAAGGAAGGAGCTATAGCATGCCAGGGGCAGGAGGGCATAATTCTCCCCAAAATATCTATCTACCAAAGGTAAAGTGAAAGAGCCAATTCCAAATAATGTCCCTTGTATGAGGAGTAAGTGGAAAGTGCCCAAGAGTCAGCTTGTGCACCAGAAATAGCACTTACAGTGACTACTGACACAGGGTAAATTTCATAAAATACCACAGGAAATATCACACCATCCCAGAAGAAAACAAAAATTTCCAACAACGTGAAATCAGTAGTAGTTCTAGTTTTTGGAATATACACTCAGGGCTGGTTTAGTATTCAACTGCATCATAAACATGAGAGCTTTAATAAAGGAGTGTGAAACAGAGAAAACCACTGGGAAAGTAATCAAACTGTGTCAGACTTGATTTCCTGAGATTTTCCTTACTTAATTGCACTTAAATGTGTACATTTTATTCTTTAAAATAACTGAAAACCTAGATTAAATGGGTTAAATAATGGTCAAACACCAATATAATCTCTAATTAAAGCAGCAATTTCCATCTCTTCCATCTTTGTATTTAAATATTTAATCCATTACTAAATGAATTATAATATTAATAAAGACAGACTGTCCAAAAACTAAATTGCTGTTACATAGCCTGAAATATTCTCCTAATCAAACTCTCAAGGCATGCAAACATTACAGAGATAGGGATCAGGGTCCAAGCTGTCTTTAATTTCAAAGAGATGCTTAACAGCTCATTACAGTGCTGCACTTGCTGAATTGATGAGTTATGAATTGATGAGTTATAAAAAGTTATCCAGACGGCACTCAGATTACAGAAAATTAGAACTATAACCAAGTTTTTAATCTGAATCTTTTCAATTTTCAAACTTGTAGGTGGGTCAGCTCTGCACTTGGGTGAATGCAATATGGATGGGTACCTACATCTTTCAACCTTTCTGTATAATTATTCTAGAAATCATAAAATTATAGTTTAAGAGTAACAAATAAAAATTTAGTCTAATGGTGATGAGCTCAACATATTACCACAAGTTATTTCAGGATAGCTGAAGTGCCAAAATCCACTCATGAACCTGTAAGTTAGGAACCCTGATAATTAACGACCAGTCCTCATATTTTACACAAAAGGAAACTGAAGCCAGAAAGAGGACTTGTCCAAAGGCAAAAACTTGTAAGGGACAAAGCCAGGACTCCAGTCAGAGTTTTACTGTCCATGAGTCAACCAGATTCCTCTTCAAAGTGGATTCAGAAAGATTTGTCAACTGCTTCCGCTAGATGCCCTGGAGGCTTTAACAGGCAGTGCCCACTTTTACTTTAAATTTCTGACTTGGAATAAGAAAGTATAAATGTGATACCAGTCCTATGATTAAGAACTATTAGGGTAACTTTCTCGTCTTATCCTATCACCTGTCCTCACACAAGCCCAAACCCAGGCATCAAGTCCAATTGTCCTCTGCCTGAGCATAGGTCAGCTGTGGTTTTGTTTTTCTCTAGTACATCCTTAACTAAGGATACAGGCTTGTAAGAGTCGAGCTTTGTGTGTCTGAGGGACCTATGAGGTCTCAGCTCTAATTTCCTTACGTCCACTCCAGTCCTGGCGTATTTCCCCCAAAGAGCCATAGCATTAGCTCTTCCTTCCAATCTGGATGTCATTTCTCTCAGAATCTCCTCTGGAGTTCCCTCATTGTTTGAGAGCTCAGCTATCACCCTCCTCCTGTGCTTTGCCACATACCAGGTATAAAAGGATATGGAAGTACTGCATGTAGTTTCTTACTCAAGATGGTGTTCATAAATTTAAAAGATTCAAGTTAAAAATCCTGAAAACGTCACAAGCCTACCTTCGTCACTAGTTGCCTGCTGCTTCACCAGAGTCATTGGGGATCTTGCTGGAGGCTTGCTCAGGGGATGGCGCCAGCTTTTAGCTGTTTTGGTTTCTCCCTCTATTTTCTGATTACAAAACAAAAAATGGGGGAGAAACACAAGCAGTTAAAAACTTGTTTTAAACAAAACAATGATTTATAACAATTTAATTATGAAGAACTCTTATACTTTTTTTTACCTCCTAGAAAGTTAGCCCTTTTATAAAAAAAATGTAAACTTTTAGGTAAAAAAATAGGAATCCAATCTATTACTTATTTTATCAAAATATCCATTAACTATCCTTCTGCTTCATATTAAAATGCTATCTGTATGTAGTTCAGGGTAGGCTTATCTAGCCAGCAATAAATTTAGCAGTTAGCAAGTTTTCAAACGTTCTTCAAAACTAACTTAAATTTAGGGTTATATTTTCATAACAATATAGATTGTGGCACTTGGTCACATCCATGCTGGTCAAATGAGAATATATAGCATATTATTTTGCTTTCTATCCACACACAAAACCACACTGCCAAATTGAACCCATACACTTCCTTTCATTCAGACATGAATCATCACTTCTCTGAGGATTAAAAAAACACGAAATCAAAAGTGTTTTTTTGCCAATATGATAAATTACTGTCATCTTGAAATCACTTACCTTTTTTTTGTTTGTGGTTTTCAGAGAGAATAAAAGGGAGGGGGATGGAGAGGAGAAAAACATCGATGTGAGAGAGACACATCGATTGGTCACCATTCAAGCACTCTGACCAGTGCCAGGGAACAAACCTGCAACCCAGTACATGTTTTTGACCAGGAATCGAATCCTCGACCCTTTTTGGCTTGGGCTGATGCTCTAACTAGTGAGCAACACAGGCCAGGGCTGAAATCACTTAAATTTTCTAGGAAATCTGGGATCTGTAAACTACATTTTCTTTTCAAGGGTAGAGAAAAAAGGCTATGTGCACCTTGACATCTTCCAGACAGAACCCACTTGCAAGCTTTCTTGCCCATTCAATCCAAAAAAAGAAAAAGGTAGGGAGACTCCCAAAGAGAGTTTGAAATTACTAGGTTTATATCAACAGTTCACTGGGGAAAAAAGGACTCTCAGAAATTTTCCTGTTAGCTAAAACAGCAATGGCCAAAAGTGGAGAAACTACCCTGGCATCTGACAGCAAAACAGGATTTGCTGAAAAAATGTTCTATGCTCGAGGCTATGAGAAGGAAGAGTGAAACAGGATGAATTTAGCTGTGGTTTGGGAAATTATAACTTGGTCAACAACAAAAATTTATTAAGCCCTTACTATAGGCCATACTGTTGTAAAAACTGGGTTACAACAAGAAAAAGTACACCAGCCCCTGCTTTCAAGGAGTGTGAGAAGAGCACAGACAATAAGTAAAAGGTAAATCTCTATCAGGTACTACTAAGCAAATATGCAGTAAAGAAAAAATAAAGTAGAACAAAGAAATGGAAAGAGCTAGGGTGGGGCTATTTCCTACAGGTCAATGGAGAAGGCCTTTCAGATGAGGAGACAATGGAGTGAACCCTTGAGTGCAGTGAAGGAGCGATGCACTCAGGTCTCTGAGGAAGGAGTATGTTGGTCAGCAGGAATAACAGGTAAAGTGGTAAGATATTTGGTATATTCCATGGAACCCAATTATAGACAGAGACATTATGTTCAAAAATTAACCTAGTATTTCTTGAAAAGATTTACTAAAGCTGGTTGCTACCAGAATACACATAGTATTGCACTTGATAGGAAGAAACACTGCTCAAAGCTATACAAACATGAGATGGATCTGTATTACTTAGAGGGGCTGTCTGACACTATGGTGTGAAAAAAGAATACTAATCCTGCCCTGGCTGGTGTGGCTCCGTTGGTTGAGTGTCACCTACGGAGGGGTTGCCAGTTCGATTCCCAGTCAAGGCACATACCGGGTTTGCAGGTTCAATCCCTGGTTGGGATGTGTACAAGAAGCAACCTATCCTTGTTTGTCTCTCAAATACATGTCTCTCTCTCTCTCTCTCTCTCTCTCTCTCTCGTAAATAAAAACATTCTTTAAAAGGGAATATATAATCACAAATAAAATGATAAAGATTATTAGGTCAAATTCGAAAATTTATTTATATATTATTTAACATTTTTAAACTACTTATAAGTCAAATATTCCAAGTGGATTTCCTTGTCTAATCTCCCTCGCTACTCAAAGATATGAAAAGGATTGTGGTGATTAAAATGAAAAGGAGGAATGAAGAAGTGGGTCTGTTCAGGGGCTCACTCTATCAGCTCCCACAATTGAGGCTCTTGAATTCCTTCATCAAGTTATACAGGTCAAAGAGGTTAATGAATTCTGATGATCACTATACACAATCAGAGTGTGTGATTGCCTGATCCACTCACAACCTTATGGTCACAATAACAGTTTACGCTGAAACCATATGACATTAACATCATATGAGAACATATGAGAAACAGGGTGGTCCTATGAAATAGATAGAATGAAGAGCTTGGTAATCAAGAAGGGTCTTGAGTTTTCCAAGAGGTAAATGGCCTGTTTCTGGTAGTGGGCAGGGCCAGAAAGGTCAGCCTGGCCCTGGAATCAGAGTCCATGAGGAACATATCAGGGGGAGGTGTGACCAGGGGAGTCTACTGTTAAAATAGAGGCTATGGGACTTACAGGAATTAACTGTTGGCAGGAGGAGATCAAAACCCTGAAGGTAACTCATCTCCAGTCTGGTAAACACTGCAGGTAATAGAACCACTCTGTATCTTGACTGTATCAATGTCAATATACTGTAATATCTTAGTATAGCTTTCCAAGACGTCACTATTGGGGGAAACTGGCTACACAGGAACTTTCTGTACTCTTTCTTATAACTACATATGAATGTATAATTATCTCAAAATAGTTTAATTTTAGAATAATTTAAAAATAAAATTAAGGTTCAACATGTGGCAAAAATTTCTATGCTTTCTGAATTATCACCATATGAGCCAAAGCTCACAGAAGGCTTACCTCCCAATCATGGAAGAAAATATGAAGACCCATACACTGTGAAATATTATTTCTGGCCTACAGCAAGATTCAGATGCACACCACAACTTTCAGAAAGTCCTCTCATCACACAATAAATACAGTAAAAACAGACATTGCCACATACACTGGGGACTTTGAAACCATTCCTCTCTCTACTAGGGACCGCTGGGACTCCCCCAGGTTCAAGGCCACTCACAAGGTTTTCCACATTACTGCCCTCTCCTTCTGTCAGCAATCTGTTACTTGCAGGAACTGAGGAGCACGACTCTGGTAACTTTGGCCATGGATGTTTGGGTGGGTCTGATTCCTTGGAGGTCAAATGGCCAATAGATACAGAATCAGCAGTTTCTCTGATGTTCAAAGATGGAATTATGGCATAGGCTTGGTCATCCTTAGTTTTTATTTCCTCCTTCACAGATGTACTTAAGCAGCTGTTTCCTGAGGAGTAAAACAAAAGACTTACTGAATCTTGCATTGTGTTATTAGTGAGTACAACTGTTAAACTATTCTCAGCTAACTTTCTATCTTCCAACTTCCCCTGTACTAGTAAACTTCCACAGACAAGGGTAGAAAAGGTCACAGTAGCACCATGCAGCCTTCATAGTTGTTAAGGTGAGACCTTGGAGTTTGGCAAAAGAATATACTTACTGACAAAATAAGGAATTAAAAAGAGATTTTACTACAGACAAAAGCCAGGACAACAACAATAATTTTCCAAAGCAATAGCAATTTGAAATATTTCTAAAAATAAAAATTATATTCTAATATATGCTGCTAAGAGATGCTACAGAGGAAACATTCCAGTTCAGAGGATGTATGTAAAGAGCACTTGTAAGGCTGAGCAGATACAGTAAAAGTTATTTCCTACACTAATGCTGTATCATACAATGATCATAAGGACTTTTCCACTGCCTTCTCTATTCACCCTTCTCCCTCCCTTACACACACGCACACATTATTTCACCTGTCACATACTAGCTGTGGTGCTGAACGTAGCCACATGTTCTACTTAAGTGTTCTGCCAGGTCTCTAAATCTGGAGGTTAAAATGCAAGGAAATGTGTAATAAAACTGTGTGCCCTTGGCCTAAATGACCCAGTAATTAAACTATGGTAACAGACTCTAAAGAAATAGCCATATGTATTGCATAACCGTCTTCTCTGCACTGCCTGCTGCTGTTCCCTTCTCTGCCTTCTCCACCTTCCTACCTCTTATCCATTTATTTCAAGTCAATTCAATACCACCTACTCCAAGAAACATTGCCAGTCCAGTCTCCTGTCTCTTTAGGGTCTTTCCCTGGTATACCAGCAACATTCCATGCAATCTCTAACATGGCACTTACCACACTGGCTCTCCACTAAAGTATAAACTCACTGAAGAAAAGTCTATGATTTAAACTCTATTAATAAAGATATTTCGAGAGAAAAAGGTAATGAGCATGGAGAAGCAGCTGAAGGTCAGATGAATTAGGACTATGATAAGGACATTTTTTACACCATAAGTGGAATATGAATAAAAAAGGAAGAAGTGGGGATAAGACCTAAGCTACACAAGACAAAGGAGCCAGCGCATGCTCACCCTCTGGGGAGTAGCTCCACCATTTCTTTCCTTTTCCCTCTCCATCCCCACAGGCATGCACCTCCTAAACCCTAAAGGACCCCTTGAGGCTTGCAACCAGGGGAGCAATGGGCACCGGCCCCTTGTCCCACACTAAACCCTGAACCTGATCCCAAGGCCCCCTTTTCTCTAATTGCCCAGAGAACTAGGGCAGCCCAGCCTAGACTCTCCACTGCTTCTTCTATGCTAAGCCCTTTCTCATTCTACTGTCCCCAGCTTTAATGAATGTTCCCTCATAGTAAAAAAATAAATAAATAAGCTAGTAGTTTTCAAAGATCACTGCCATATAGAGAACTGACTAGCAGAGATTTCTAGAGTGAACACTGGCAAAACAGGAAGGAAGCAATTTCTGCAATAACCCAGGCAAGAGATAATGGCATCTTGAAGGAGGAGAAAGCAGGGCGGGCTCGGGGGGAGGCAATGGCTGGATTTGAAGAGCCTATGATTGAAAGACAGACTGGTGGAGGGGCACAAGAATTACCAATAAGCTCGATTAGTAAAAGGACAAATGCCCCAACATGTATTAAAGCAGCAAAGTGTTAAAGCAGTTTCAGAGATATATGCAGTTTCAGGGGGGAAAGCAAAGTAGTTGAGACTTGCAGATGATGGCTTTAGTATAGAGCAGTGGTCAGCAAACTGCGGCTCATGAGCCGCAGTTTGCCGCTCTGTTGACTAATGTGTTTGCCGACCCCTGGGATAGGGGCTTACTCACAAGGAACAACAACAGCCTGTAATTACTGGACTCGAGAGTCTAGGTCAATGGTTGGCAAACTCATTAGTCAACAGAGCGGCAAACCACGGCTCATGAGCCACAGTTTACCGACCACTGGTATAGAGGAACAGCCAAGGGACTATACATACCATTTCCCAAGACTAAGTAATATTTGTTGTTCTTTTTTATTTTCATTTTTTTAATTTTTTTGTTGTTGAAAGTATTACATATGTCTCCTTTTCCTCCATTGACCTCTCCCCGCCTGCTCCCACCCCCAGCATAGGCCCTTACCCCCCACTGTCTGTGTCCATTGGTTATGCTTATATGCATGCATATAAGCCCTTTGTTTGAACTCTTACCCGCCACCCCTCTACCCACTCCTGCCTTCCCTCTGAGGTTTGACGGTCTGTCCGATGCTTCTATGTCTCTGAATCTATTTTTGTTCATCAGTTTATGAGTGAAATAAGCCAGTCTAAGAAAGGTAAGAATCACATGATCTCACTCATTTGTGGAATATAATGAACAACATGTTGTTTTTTAAAACCTTATTCCTTATTTTTTTTGTCTTAAAATTAAGTAAAAAACTAAGAATTGGCAAATAATTACCTATATTTGGTTTTCTCTGTTCCATATGAGCTCAAGAGAAGCTTTCTAAAAATGTAGTGTAATTGAGTTGCACAAAATATATTTTTTTCCATTTTAGAATCTTTTTTTAAAATATATTTTTATTGATTTCAGAGAGACAGGGAGAGGGAGAGAGAATTAAACATCCATAAGAGAGAATCATTGATCGGCTGCTTCCTACACACCCACTACTGGTGATCATGCCCACAACCCAGGCATATGCTCTTGACTGGAATGGAACCTGGGACCCCTCAGTCCACAGGCCAAGGCTCTATCCACTGAGCCAAACCAGCTAGGGCAGTTTAGAATCTTTTTTATTTAACCACACAGGAGCTGAAGGCTGTATGTCTCATAATTCCACTCAGTGTAGCAGGGGTGCTCCTGACCTTTACAGCACTCCCTTGGCTTCCTGACTGAATTACCCCATAACTCTAGAAGGCTTCTTGGCTAAGCTATGTGGAAAAGTGAGATATCTGTCCCAGTGAACATAGATTAAAGGCATGAGATCATCAACCACCTACTAGTTATATGTGAAACAATCAGCCAGCTTCTCACCTGAGAGCCCGATATTATCTGAGAGATTCTGGTCCAGCTGCATCCTGCTAGCAGAGGCCACTCCCTCTGAAGGTGCTTCTATGTTCTCCAGCTTCACTGCTGCTTCTGGCTGTTCACTGACCTTAAGGTCATCTGGGTCTGGGTCAGGGGTAGGGCCCTGTGCCCCATCGACTGCAGCTGACACTTCCTCATCCTCCTCATTCTTAGGCCGCTTAGAGTGAGAACTAGTGCACTGGAAGCTATTAACAAGAGAAGCTGTGGTCAGAGCAATGTTTGCAAAGAACAGGATAAAACATATCAATGCAAATGTTATTTTCACTTACTGAAAGAAGAAAAAAATTGATAGCTTTTTTAAAATTATTGTGCAGAGATTATCTTCACAATTAAAAGATTAATTTTGACGTTAAAATTTTAAGTTTTAACAATTCACTAAAAATTAAAATTAAGCCGTAGCCAGTTTTCTCAGTGGCTAGAGCATCAGCCTGCAGACTGAAGTGTCCTGGGTTCCATTCCAGTCAACAGCACATGCCTGGGTTGTGGGCTCGATCCCCAGTAGGGGACATGCAGAAGGCAGCCAATTCTCTCTCATCATGGAAGTTTCTATCTCTCTTCCTCTCTAACATCAATAAAAATATTTTTTAATTTAAAATTAAAACAATTGTAAATAATTGATTATTACAGACTGTTGGGGGGAAGTCTTTGCTAAAAGTTTATAACAATATTGAAAGACATCTAAAAATAAAGTGAAAAATGATGACCTGGGGGAAATCTAATCAATGAATCAAGTATTACTTAGGTAATGAGAAATAAAGACGAAAATGAGGAGAGCCCATAAAGCCATTGTTAAAAATCTGTGTAGGCTTGCATTCCAATGTGAACAGGTGACCACATTTCCCTGATTTTTGTGTAAGTCTTAAGTTTTCATTAAAATCATTAAAAATAAATGCCAAATCATCATTAGCTAAAGGAAATAAGAAGAAGGACGGTCAACAGTATGTATTTGACATTTATATCAACTTATTATTTCAGAGTGGACACCATTTTTAAGGTTTTCCTCTTTCAGTATTTTCCAACAAGTCACTTGATAGCTTTGTCATAGATGCCTTTTGTATATAACACAACATTTCTAACACTCATTTAGGAAAAAGTGCAATTCAAATCAAAGCAATATGTATTTCAGTGCCCCCAAATACATACACATAGTCACACAAACAGCACAAAGGAAGACAGGAAGAGCAGAGATCTGAGATAAAGGGGTAGCTTTGGATAACCCAGTGGTCTGCAAACTGCGGCTTGCTGAGCCACATGCGGCTCTTTGTCCCCTTGAGTTTTTAGCAAAGGCCAGCTTAGGAGTACCCTAATTAAGTTAATAACAATGCACCTACCTATATAGTTTAAGTTGAAAATATCTGGCTCTCAAAAGAAATTTCAATCGTTGTACTGTTGATATTTGGCTCTGTTGACTAACGAGTTTGCCGACCACTGGGATAACCTATGTAAATTGGCTCTGGCTATTGCTGGTAGTGACAGTACTAGTACCACATCACCATTATCACGTGTACTGAGAACCATGCACGGGCCTATGTGGAAAATCTTCCCATTACCAATAGCATAGTACACGTAAAGTTAGATGACTAACATCTCTTTGAGATTTCAATGAATCATTCCCTACATCAGATTTCCTTAGATAGGGCTTTACTTAAGGGAGTCAAAAAAACTATGATCAAGCCACAAAGCTGAGCATAATCAACAAGTCCCTTAACATTAGCTTTTCAAACTAAGTGAGCATGAGCAAAGTCCACTGATTATTTTAACCTGCTGAAGGCATTTCAAATCTGTTCCATGTCATGGATCTATGTCTCTGTCAACCCAAAAGGGCCACTGTGGTTAGTAACTAGGAGACCAGATCATACATCTAATTAAAGTATTGTATTTTTTCTGACCGTTAAAGAGCAATTCTCAACAAGATCTACTGGTGTTTCTTCTGAACTCAAGATTAACTACTGCCCCCTTCCACAGCTAGTGTCTTTTGTAATGTGGATTAACATGTTTATCAAAGGCATTGACTCTCTAAATCTGTGTTTCCCAAACTGTTTTTAATGCAACCCATAGTAAGTTATACATTCTAGATGGTGACACAACACACACATGCACACATACTCATACATATCATGAGTTAATACTTACCCTTCCCACACAGGAAGGACTATGATACTTTTTATTCTATTTTACTTCCTAATTTAAAAATGTTGCTCCTAACCTACTAAATAGCTCTGAAAACTAACAGTTTGAAAATCACTGCTATAAACTATAGGGTGAAATAGAACACCTCAGTTTGAGTCCTGCTACTAAATCTGTGCCTCAGGGATTTCTCTCATAAAATGCGGAAGTTTGACTCCATGTTCTTAAGGTTCCTCCGCTCACTATCATTCTAAAATAGCAGAAAATAAATGTCAGGAAAAATAAAAGAGAATCAGAAAATAAGCATCAAAAGTGTGGGCAAAGATTTAAAATTACAGTGTTATTTTAGTTAGTAGCAAAAAAACTGGAAACAAGCTACAGGTCCAAACACAGGGGATTAGTTAAATACATGCAGTCATTAAAAATAACGTTGTAGCAATCATTTGATTACATTAAAACACTCACAAAACTGGTCATCAAATTGCTAATAGAGCATCGCCCCAATCTTAGAAAGGCATATAATACTATATGATATAGAATCAATATATATGTAAAGGATATATACAAAATGTTAACACTGGTTATCTCTGGATTGTGAGGTTATGAGTGATTTGGGATTCCTTCATTATTCTTTTCCTTATTTTACAAATTTTCTCCAATGCACAAATATTACCTTTACAATCTGAAAGAAAAACAATGAGTAATATTGGAGAGTAAAAATGTAATATAACCCTGGAAAACATCAAGAGCCTAAAAATGTTGCCTGAGGACCTGAGCAACATAACACATACCCTACTGGGTTTTAAACTAGCTAGATGCCCGTGACAGGTGTAAGATTCTGAAATGGCCCTGGCCACGAAAATGGAATGTAGAATAAAGTTCACGGGGACAACCATGTTACAGAAACACCACATGCTTGGCTTTCTATCTCATAAAATAAAACCGAGTGTATAAAATGGGGCAAAAAATAGGCATCCCGATGAGAAAATTAATATCAAATGAAGAAGAAAACTACTGAAGTCAGAAAGAAAATCAATAGCAAAATGAAAAGGTTGGAAATCGAGTTATTGAAGTTAATAAAAGTATGGAGATGAATAAGAAGCACCACCAATACAACTTTAAAATACATTAATGTAAGACATCCAATAGGTTCTAGTATTGTTTTACTTGCCATGGGTAACAACTTCAGGAATATTCTCAAACACAAAATATAACTCTTTCTATTTCTATTTAGTTATTACATTTCTCAAGAATTAAAATATTTTGCCTCAAATTTTCAGTAAGATCTGATGTAAACTTATGAGGAATAAATTTTCAGCAAGACAAAAAGTCTTTGAGAATATCACATCATAACCCATTTTAACTGCATAAGTACAAGTGGGATGGGGGAGGGTGGGACCGTTACCTCCTGGATGCTCTTATTTTCCTCCTCCTTTGCAGCCATGCTTTTACTTCAGGGGTGGTTTCCGGAGTCGGCTTTGTGTGATCAATGGTGTATATATCCTTTCCTTGTTTCCAAAGCTGGTATCTGTCTGGCTGAAATTTCTTCACAAAAATATCCATTGAAATTTTCACCATGTCATTCCTGCAGGTGCACTGAAACACAAAGGGTATGCTGTGCTTTAAACATTTCACTAGCTACATGAAGTTACACTGAGTCCTACTTTAAATGTGACTCACAAGAATATTTAGTCACTACATATATGAGGATGTTTTACATTTTCAAACATTCAGTGAGGGGTAAATTCAATTTCTTCTAAAGGGAGGCGAGAACCTGCAAGTTCACACTTATAAATGGTAAAATAATATGCTCAAAGGCATGGTAGAGTTGATAGGGAACAGTGTACCAGGAACAACTAAAAGGAAAGAGCACCCATTCAAAAGCATGCCTGCCACAGAAGGATTAACCTCTCTCCTATCAAAAGGCTGTATCAGTGAGCTGAATGCTGAAAGGTCTATAAAGCTAAAAACCTGGGTTCACAAACAAAAGTAGCCAATGAATGTGATTAGAATAATTAAACCAATGAGAAGAGACAAATTTTCTTCAAGATAAATTTTAATCACATTATGTCTATTAACAAATATACTCTCAAAAAGTGGCCAACAATTAGGAGCAAAAGAAGAGTCTCTTCTACATCATATCACATAAAACACACCCACTACAAAACACTACTACAAACACATCCACTAGGAAAAAGGAATAATATTAAAGTGAGTTCAAAGAAAAGATTATTTTGAAACCACTAAGACTTTGATTTTCATGAATATATACTTACCTACCACCTAGGAGACATATCTCATAAAGCAAGTTTCCTATAGAGACTTCACACAGGTTAAAATTGCATCCAGCCCAAACTTCATCCAACAGGACAAACATTAATCAAATAGTGGTACAGAATTGTCTCAAAGGTGTAACTAATAGCCCTAACCGGTTTGGCTCAGTGGACAGAGCATCAGCCTGCGGACTCAAGGGTCCCTGGGTTCAGTTCTGGTCAAGGGCATGTACCTTGGTTGTGGGCACATCCCCCGTGGGGGGTGTGCAGGAGACAGCTAATTGATGTTTCTCTCACATCAATGTTTCTAACTCTCTATCCCTCTCCCTTCCTCTCTGTAAAAAATCAACAAAATATATTTTTTTAAAAAGGTGTAACTAATATACCTTGACAAACCCTAACACACCGGGCAACAGACTGGTTGACTCAACAACAGCTTTGAAACTGCAAGTCGCTCAATATTTTGTTGATACAATTATCATCTCCATGCAAATTAATTACTGTTTTAATAATGTCCAGTCTAAAACTTCCCTCCATAGAATTCAAATGTTGACAGGCATTATGATTTAAAAGTTCAGAGAACAATTAACATGCCTTAAAGCAACTTTTACTGCAAACAAATATGCTGTTATCAATGATATGACAATTCTTCTAATCTCCTACAAACATACTCAACATTTCCTAATCCATCTTTCCCTTCTTCCCTTAGAAATCCAGTCTGTCACCAACTACCATTAATTCTTCTTCTGAAATGTCTCCTATACAAATGGTCTCTCTTAGCACCAATTCATCTTTATACCTGTCACTTTAATCTCCCCCAAATGCCTTGTAATCTTTTGTATCTGAGTTCAATAGAGTGTAATCACCCTTTGGAATTAAGTCTCAATTCCTGAGCTGGGCATTCAAGGGCTCCAAGATTTAACTCCAGTAAAATTTCCAGGTTTCTCTCCCATTGCCAGTAAACATGAATATTCCCCTTCAACCCAAGAAGTATAGTCACGGGAGTCCAAGTGCCCCCATATGCTTTCTCACCTCAACACTACTGCTTCTACCACAAAGCCCTTCTGCTCACCATTCTGCTATCCAAAGAAAATTCATAATAAACACTGGAAGCAAACTGTACCGAATGTTTGCATGTGGTACTATTAATCTACATCACTGCTTTCTATTGTTACGTACAGAGAGAGTTCTAAGTCATTTTGTTTTACTCATCTTGGCTTAGAAATATGGAAAATTAGGATCCTGAGAAATTTTAATATATTTTGTTTAAGATGTAATATTTGCACTAACGAAAAAATAGAATCTTAGACTCATCAGCAGAAACTTTCTTATATTCTTATAGTGTTACTAATATTTGCTTCATGAAAAATAAAATTTGTAGACAATATAGGTACTCTAAGTTTCTTTGTCAGGGAGAATTCTGTCTCACACATTTCAATTTCCTATGACCCTCTCCCCAGAAGTCTTGAATTTTGTAAATATGCAACAAGATCTACTACTCCGCTGACTGCTTGACTCACTGTAATTACAATAGATAAATACTATTCTTTAATTTTAAACATTCAGAAATGAACTAAAAAATACTCAAAATAATGAAAGAAACAATGTCAGAGTCAAAAACAATAAGCTTTAGCAGCACAGTGAAAATCTACTCTTGTTAATACTGGAAAATAATAACATTCATCTAAACCCCTATGAAGATTAAATGAGATTATCTAAGAGAATGCATAGTAGGAAATGAAGATATTTCTCATTTAGAAATAAAAAAAACTTAGTGACTACATAATGGTACAAAGAGCAATAACCAGGTAAAACTTTTCAAGCAAACTATTTTTTAAATGAAGTCAAAATACCAATATGAATGGCTTTTGTTGCTTTTCCTTTTACGAACGTACATATTAATTTTAAGTGTTAAGTTCAAATTTAAAGAGAATTATCAAATTTAGAATTATTTAAGTGTTAAGTTCAAATTTAAAGAGAAGAACATGAATTCTTCTATGTTTACTACCCTAAGATTTATTATACAGAATCATGATTACGTTGTTCCTGTCTCCAGGAAGTCAAATACATGCTCTCCATTATTTATACTGAAAACCGATCATCTAATCTACACTAATAAAAGAGAAACATGCAAATTGACCATTACTCCACTACGCCCACCAGCCAATCAAAGCAAGTATGCAAATTAACCCAACAAAGATGGCAGTTAATTTGCACAGCAGGCACACAGAGTGAAGACTGAAGACAGTGTACAAAGAAGGGAGAGGGCAGCAGAAAGTGGGGCGGGGCGGCAGCGGGAGGCAGGAGGGAAGCCCTTCTCTGCTTCTCTCAGGCCTCAGGAAGCCCTATTCTTGCAGGAATCTTCCTGCAATGGGCCTCTAGTTTAAATATAAAAATATTTTTAAAAATAAGCAACTTTCCAAGACAGAAAATAGTAAGTTAGAATTTGAATTATAGAATTAAAAAATTCATATAACCAAAATATAAGATTAAAAAATAAGAAGGTAATACTTAACAAACACCTAAACTAAAGTATTTACTTTACTATATGTTTTTGTGACACACAGCATGACTAATTTTTTAATTGCGTTTATGTGCAAATTTCTGGTAAGGAAGACTTTGAAGGTATGCAAAAATGTGTGAAATTACTCTACTTTTCAGTATATTTACAACAATTAAAATGATAATTAGGAAAGAACAAAGGAAAAATACCTTAAAATACAACAAAGTAAGCCTCTTGATATACCTGTTAAGGTTGTTATATGGTTGTTAAATGGGTATTATGAGTTGAATTGTGTCCCCCTGCAAAGGTATGTTAAAATGCAAACCCTCCAGTCTATCAGAATGTGACCTTATTTGGAAATAGGGTATGACAGAAGTAATTACTTATGGTCACATTGGTGTATGAAGATGCAGTTACCCGGGAAAGATGTGTGGAGGACCCTCTTATCTGATGGCTTGGGCATCCATGAGTTATACAGAAGACCAAAACAGTTTTTAAAATTTTTTAAGAAACGCTGCCAGCCTGGGTTCAAAGGGACAGAGGAAGCATGAAATGAAGAAAAAATGACTCTAATGGCAAAGCCACAATGAAGAGGACTGAGCCTCGGGCTCTCATCAGGCTGTTACAGAGCACATAGAGATAGCCAACAGACATATGAGGAGCTGTTCAACATCAGTAGTCATCAAGGAAATGCAAATTAAAACCACAAAGGGGAATAGCCACACTGATCAGAATGGCCATCATCAATAAATCCAACACACAAGTGTTGGTGAGGATGTGGGGAAAAGGGAACCCTTGTGTACTGCTGATGAGATTGACAACTGATGCAGCCACTATGGAAAACAGTACAGAGATTACTCAAATAATTAAAAAGAGCTTCCATATGACCCAGAAATTCAACTTCTGAATGGATATATATATATCTTTGAAAAGATATGTGCATACCTATGTTCAACACAACATTATTTTCAATAGCCAAAATATGGAAGCAACCCAGCTGTACACTGATAGGTAAGTGAATAAAGAAGATGCGATATGAAGATGGAGTAGGTTTATACTACATCATACCAAACGTATAGAAGAGAAAGGCCCAGCTCTTTGGGAAACTTCCATACTGTTAACTCACACTAAATTTATAGATGTCCAGAAATCTGAAAACTTACTCTGCTATACTAAGCATAGTTATTTCTGGTTCCAAATATAATTGAGGGACAAAATTTTGCAATATGCACTCTATAAACTAGTATTTCTGATCAGTATTTTCTAGCATTTTGTTCCAATGAAGAAGCAACTAAACTTTTAAGGAATTTAATCAATTATTTTATGAGAAACATGGCCTAATTTAGAGTTTGTTACATAAAACAAATTTAGAAAATAGATAATTATACAGTTAGTAAATCCAGCATCTATTGATATTAATCTATTTATAGAAATACCTAACCTAATGAGATACTACAAAAATTGATGAATTTTTTTTCTTTGCATGTTCACCAGACAACAATAAAAAGTATTTAATATGTGAATTAACTACAAAATATACAAAGGGATCAATTTATATTTAAATTCCTCTAAATAAATACCAAAAGGTGAGTAAAATACTTCTGTAGCCCATTCATTCTTTTATCATAAAATTTTCATTACCAATTACAAATTTGAACTGAATTTCACCCTCTTTGGAGTATGCCCAATGGACTAGTATTTCTTAGCTGGCTTAAGAAATCAGAAATTTCATTCTAAAAAATTACATTCAAAAAGGGGAATTCAGAATTAGTGTAGTAAATGTAGATGAATCTAACATACATTATGCTGAGCTAAAAAAGCCAGATTTTTTTTAAGTCCACAATGGTGGTTATTCCAACAAATTAATGAATATGACTATGTTTAATATGATTAATAAGCAGTAGCCACATTTCTCTTTCTGCTTGATGAATTGTGGTCTGAGTTTAGCTCCTTTAGCTTTTCTAGTTATTAACTACTTAAAATTAGAGACACAATGAGCTCTGGGTCATCTTCTTCATATAAAAAAATGCTTTCCTAGCTCTTTCACAGGGGCTCAAAATCAAAGTGTGTAAACATACTAGACTCCACAAAAACTGAAGTAAACTCAAAATGCTGTTGTAAACCAAAGAAATTTTTCATATTTTCAGTTTTTGCTCAAATACTTATATTTTACAGAATGTTTTTTCATAGATGGTAAAAATGTGTGCTCCTTCTGATAGCAAATCAAAGCTTAAAAATTTTACAAGAAACTAAATGCAATAATAGAACAGAAAATGCTATTTCCTGCCAATTTCTATCTATGGAACATAATGGGCACCCACCACTGTTCACCCACCTTATTATGTAACTAGAGGCTCGATGCACGAAATTTGTGCACTGGGGGGAGGGGGAGGGGGAGTTGTCCCTCAGCCCAATCTGCACCCTCTCCAATCTGGGGCACCCTCGTTGATGTCCGACTGCCGGTTTAGATCGGGCCTAAACCAGCAGTCAGACATCCCTCTCACAATCTGGGACTGCTGGCTCCCAACCACTCACCTGCCTGCCTGCCTGATCACCCCCTAACCACTCCCCTGCCAGCCTGATCGATGCCTAACTGCTCCCCTGCTGGCCCGGTCACCCCCAATTGCCCTCCCCTGCAGGCCTGGCCCCCCCCAACTGCCCTCTCCTGCTGGTCTGGTCACCCACAACTGCCCTCCCCTGCTGGCCTGATCACCCACAACTACCCTTCCCTGCCGGCCATCTTGTGGCGGCCATATTTGACCACATGGGGCAGCCATCTTTAACCACATGGGGGCGGCCATCTTGTGCAAGGGCATGAGGGTCAATTTACATATTATCTCTTTATTATATAGGATTGTCAACTATAACCCTGATTTATTTCATCCACATACTTATTCAATCATTGCTCATGTGTACATGTGCCCTCTTACACAAATAATTTTGGGAGAAAATTATAATTACTTTGACAATGTATAAGAATAAATTTAATATAGGAAATGGAGTTTTAAAATATTTAGATCTAATTAAGTTGAAAAATAATATTTAAACAGCACTTTGATTTTCTGGGTTACAATTCATATAGTACCAGTCAAAGACAAATGATAGGCTGTTTCAGCAGAGTACACAAAAAGTAAATTATGTGATTATATCTACACTCACTGAGCAGGGGGAAAACAGAAATACAATTCTATGATCAATATTAATCAACAAAGCTGGCATATAAGAAGTGCCAAGGCCATTTCCTTTGTCCTTATGTCCATTAACCAGTTCACTGCCACACATCCAAAGACACTTTTATCTCACTTGCGTCTATAGACGCTTATGGTGTACAACGGGTTAAGAAGGCAAGGTCTGCAGGAGGCCTGAAGTTCCCTTGTTTTCCCCCAGAATGGTCTGCAGAGCTTACAGAACCCTGATTTGTCAAGGTGTACAATGCATTTGAAGGTTCCAGGGGACCCAAAATACTCAGAAAAAAATTCAGAATGTTTTGTTTTCATAGAGAATAGCTTTTAAAGTTCCCTAAAAGCAAAAGGTATATCACAGTCATAGCAAAAAAGTATGACACCAGAACCAAATATCTTATTCTAATTTTAATAAATCAATCACTGTTGTGAGTTGTTTCAGCTACTTTTGCCCTATCTGATCTTCCCCTTCCATTCTATTTTAAACCATGAAAATAGTGTCTGTCTTACTGAGAAGTGCATTCTAGACAGTATCTAGAGGATTAAGAGGCCCTTCAAAATATTTTCTACAAAGCCTTTTTTAGAAATATATGAGGAAACAAACACACAAAGATTCTGGGTCAATTTGCCCAGGGTAACACAGCTCACATTCAAATCTAGAACAACTCCCATACTCTTATGTAATACACTGAGGAAATTCCAAAAACAAACCATATTCAATACATTTTAAATGGTTTTACATTTAAGTGTAGACCATATTTTTCCATCTCAAACTTCTTTTTCTATGACCCATAACCAAACTGAAATGTTGTTGAGAACAAATGTCTGTGTCTCATTATTTTTTATGCATGATATCATGCCATGTTGATAGAGTTTATCCAGTCTAGCTAACAATTTTCCAAAATGTGTTTCTTCCACTCCCCCTACTTTGAACAGGTTCAGATTAATTTCTTCTGAATATTTCCAGGCTTCACCATGCCAGGATATGGCTTCCTTATAAAGTAAGGCAATTATAAAGCAATTTAAGGTATGGGACTAAAAAGTCCATCTTTCTAACCCAGGGGGACAAAGAAAAACCATGCAAAAGAAGGGAAATAGATTCAAGTAGCTTGCTCCAAGGGTCTCCAAAAAATTCTGTAGAAATTATTTTTAGAATGCCTGCTTCTCAACACTTACCGGCATATCTGATAGAGAGGTGGTGGAAGTTCAGAGTTACAGATATTAAACAATCCACTCCTGCTGTGCCATGCAAAACACAGCATGAAATTGAACTTTCTAGTATCGAGAGACAGATGACGTTATTTTTTCTGAATTCATGCTTGCATGTCACATGTTATATGGATGATATATTGGGCAAGATCAGATAAAACAAGGTTCTGCAGATCCTGAGGATTCTAAGTGGTTTATGAATATAAATATTAGCTCATAAGAGTATACTAGTATAAGATCATGTATGAGAGTCATCAGAAATAGCATGGAAGCATACAACATATAATTCTTCTATGATGCTCAGTTATATTGACTTTTTTTAAAAATGTTTTTATTGATTTTCTTTTTTTAGAGAGAGCGAGGAGAAGTGAGAAGGATAAAGAGATAGAAACATCGATAAGAGAGACATCATGAGTTTGCTATTCCTGCATACCCCCTACTGGGGTTGAGCCCAAACCCAGGGAACTCTTGGTTCATGGGTCAATGTGTTGCCAACCACTGAGCATCACTGGCCAAGACAGATATATAGACTTTTGAGAGACATTCAGATAATACTTTTTAAATGACTAAGTGGACACAATGAGAAGTTAGTACTGCACCCACTTTAATCTTTCTTTATGTTCACAGATGAGAAACTGAGGCACAAAAATGCTCAGTGACTTGTATATCATAGGATAGTGAATTGAGGAGGAATAAAAGGTTCAAGAGATGCAAGATTCAGTTTCCTATCTGCTAACCTCTCTGGGGTTTTCCATTTCCCATTCAATGTGGTCTTAGAAGGAGGTGAGTGCCATTTTCACCTATTCTGCCACCTTGGAGAGTCTCTCTGGAATTGTTTAAAGGGGACTTAACTGCTTGGCAAATCATAAGGCTGAATCATCTGTATTCATGATGACTTTATGGACTCAGTCCAGCTTGGATTTCAAGATATTAAAAGTACATGTGAATATGAGGAAATGTAGATCATTAAAAATTCATTTATTATATAGCCATTTTTATATTTGGGCTGATAAATGAATTTCTGTAGAGTAAAAATAGAGCACATACCGCCAAACCACTTTCTAGATTTTATCAGTAGACCCATTGTCCCTGGGGTAGTGAAGGACTGCTTTTGTCCAGAATGTGTTAATGATTCATTGGAATAGTGACAGTTCTACATTTTCTTTGCATTAACCAATTTCTTAGAGAATAGACCTAGAGTGAGAAATCTGCATGTGGTTTGTAGCTGCATGTCATCTGCTGGACAAAAAAAGGTACTCCTTAACATTTATATCATGTTTTCTATTAATTAAGGTAGGGTTGCCATATTTACTAATGAAATAATCTTGAGGTGTTCTAATCAAAGGTTCTACATAATAATCAGGTATGTAAATAGAAATGAGCCAAACCATTAAATAATACAAATATAATGAGATCAACATTAGAGTTTAATTTTCATTTTTGTCTTGCTTGTTATGTTACTGGCAATACTATAGTGTTTTGGCTACCATTCAACTAATATTTATGAAGCATGTAATGTGTTGGTGACGGGTATACAGTGATAAAACAGACCTGAACCCTCTCCTTACAGAGCATAGTTTCTAGTGTGGGAAACAGAGATTAACTAACTAAACACAGAAACATGTGATTGCAAATTGCTTTTAGTGAGCATAAGGTGCTAGGAAATTAAATACTTTTCGTTTGAGAAAAAAAATAGGAAGATTAAGAGTGAAGCACTTCAGGAAGGGATCCATCAATTTATAGATATTTCCACTCCAGGTGCGGGGCAAGCAGCCTCCTCTTGCCATGCCCACTTCTAGTTATACCCACAACCTCTGTTCCTTCACTGCTTCCCCCAAATCAGGTGTAAGGAAAGTGGATCAGTCTCTCACATATGTATGCTTATCATAGTAGACATACATATATATTACATATATGATCATTATATAACATACTAATATTGTGGCAGAATGCACGGGAGAAAGATCAGCCAGCACTCTGAGGGAGGAAAGTTTAACCTTTATTTTGTGGATCTGCTAGTCCAGGGGAATTCTGGATCCAAATCCTGAACTGAACTAGTGGGGAGGCTCTAACTTATATATCTCCTCCTATGGTGGGCCCCTGAGGGTCCCCACAGCCCCGCCCACGTCAGTCAGAGTGGGGAAGTAAGACTACAGTTTTAATCAGCTACTGAACTAGGTTGCAAGCCCTCCCATTTTCCTTTTCACTGTTTCTAACTAATAGTAATGCTTTTTCTATCATTAAGTGTTCTCCCATAAGTTATACCATTTTTAATACCCTATTATTTCTAGAAAAAAAATGTTTTCATTTTTTAGGTCTTTGATAAACACTACTGAGATTAAACGTAAGCTAGTATATTGATTAATAATAATTTTCTTCCCAGCTGGTGTGGCTAAGTGGTTGGACATCACTCTATGAACCAGGAGGAGGTCATGATTCGATTCCCTGTCAGGGCACATGCCTGGGTTGCAGGCTCGATCCCCAGTAGGGGGCATGCAGGAAGCAGCTGATCAATGATTCTCTCTCGTCATTGATGTTTCTATCTCTCTTTCTCTCCATCTCCCTTCCTATCTGAAATAAAAATACATATATATATTTTTTAAAACTCTCAAGCAATTCCAGTCAAGCTCAATATTACTCAAGACATGTAGGGAGAAACTGAGTTTTATGCCTTTAGGGCCGAAGTGGCGTTAGAAGAAGTTTAAAATATTTGGCTCTCAAAAGAAATTTCAATCGTTGTACTGTTGATATTTGGCTCTATTGACTAATGAGTTTGCCGACCACTGCTTTAGGGCAAGGGCTAACTTCCCACCTAACCAACAGGCACCACCACTCCCCTGTGGTGAAATCCCCCCACTCAATCAAATCCTAATCTGCTTTAGCCTGATAAACTCTACTAGCTCCACCCTGACCACTCCCTAAGTCCCAGTCCCACCACAAAGGTCTGCAGGTCCCAGGGGGCAGCAGTATCCCAAGACATTTGCTGAGTGGACTCAGACCCAGCACTGGTGCCAAGTTTGAATCTGTATTAACATGTTGAACACAACTCTCCTGTACCCGGTGACTCCTTGAGAATCTGCTTCACACAGCCCATGACCACCCAAGGCTTTTTCAGCAGCTGAGCCTAATGGGCAGGCAGCAGAGGGTCTCAGGGTACCTTGGGCCTTTTGCAGACCTACCCAACCCCATTACTGGTGACAGCTGGCCTCGTTTCTTACCTTGGCCCATTCCATGCACACTCAGGCCCAGCATAGGCAGTTACCAACTGTAGATCACTTTGTAACTCCTAACAGGAAGCCCCAAGCCAGTCACAGGAGGCTCTGACATTGACCTGCACTGTATTCCCTCCCAAGAGGCTCCTGAACCAACACATCCAGTGGCTGGATTCAGACCACAACTGAGCGCCACCTAATTAGATCCACAAGTGGTGCACAAAAAAAGGAGGTCTTGGTAGGCGCCAGACCCTGTTGGGGTATATTCCACTTCATAAGGTTAGCCAGCACCTACACAGCAACTTGTACACTATGGTTATAGGCAATCTTCACAGCCAGCCAGCCTGAAGGACAACCCAACCAGAGGGGAGGGAGGGAGAAGACTAGATAAAAGAAGGTGAAGGGATTAGCCAAAGAACATACATGTATAACCCATAGATGGAGAAGATAGTGAGGTGATGGCCAGAGGGAAGGGGTTCGGGGGATGGGGCTGGCTGGAGGTAGGCAAAGGTAGGGGAAATGGAAGCATCTGTAATAGTGTCAACAATAAAAACAAAGATTAAAAAAAAACAAAACTACAAGGTATTGCCTTCATATGTCCTAATTGTGTGATTACCAGAAGTTGAAAATCTCAATTATCTTAATTCATCTGAAAATTAAGGGATTCAGAGTCCAAAGGTCAAAGTTTACATTTCTAAACACTAGGCACCTGGAAGGGTTGTGTACATCTTGTCTTCAAATGCACTGAATAGAATTTTTTCTCACATTACTACTAAACCGATAACACACAGATGTCCGAAGAAAGCATATGCTATGATGTAAGGACTCTACCTCAGGTTGTTAATGCAGATTCATTGAGTATTTCCTGAGTAAAGGACGTTAAAACATATGCCTAATCACCTTCAGTCCTATTCTTGCTTTTGTCAAACCATTTATTTCATTTTCCTCAAAATCATACCCAGGAAGTTACCTGTGCTCATCGTGTATCCTGCCATGACTCCATGGTTCCCCGCCACTCTGACATGAAATGTAATAGAGTGAATATTGACAAACATAACCTAGCTAACAGCTCACTTATAAATGAACTTGAGAGTGCCACAGGCATCTCACAATATTTGATAAATGCATACACTTGTTCGTGCACAGAAACTGCATCTACAACACCCTTCAAATACCATGGACCAGTAAGCAAAGCAGTCTAAAATGATGGCGATTTTTTTGTAGCAGAAGCAATGGCAAGGAAAAGTAATGGTCCAAAATAACGGTCGCAGTGAAGAGACATCAGAAAAGTAACAGCATTAAATATTATCAAAGAGGTTAGAAAGTTTTTGTTTTTGTTTGAGAAGGGTATATTCCTTTACTTTTGCAGGTTACATTCTTTTGATAAATGATTTTGAACTTAAGTCATACTTTAAGATATAACTAGAGGCCTGGATTCGTGCACCAGTGTGGTCCCTCAGCCTGGCCTGCAGCTCTCCAACATCCCCCGAGGGGTCCCGGATTGCGAGAAGGTGCTGGCCAGGCTGAAGGACCCCACCAGTGCACTATCGGGGCCGGGGAGGGAGTGCGGGAGGGTTCCAGGGTGTGTCCAGCCCATCTCGCCCAGGCCCGATTGGCCAGACCCCAGAAGCAAGGTAACCTACCGGTCAGAGTGTCTGCCCCCTGGTGGTCAGTGCACGTAACAGCTACCGGTCAAACAGTCACTTAGGCGAGTGGTCGGCAAACTCATTAGTCAACAGAGCCAAATATCAACAGTACAATGATTGAAATTTCTTTTTGAGAGCCAAATTTTTTAAACTTAAACTTCTTCTAACGCCACTTCTTCAAAATAGACTCGCCCAGGCCATGGTATTTTGTGGAAGAGCCACACTCAAGGGGCCAAAGAGCTGCATGTGGCTCGCAGCCACAGTTTGCCGACCACTGGCTTAGGCTTTTATATATAGATAGATAAGAAAAGACAGTTTATGAATTACCAATGATGCTATCTATTTGTGCTATATTTTTCCACTGAGAAATAATTAAAATGTGACTCTATACCAGTGGTTGGCAAACTGTGACACTCTCGATTCCAATAATTACAGGCTGTTGTTGTTCCTGTGATTAAACCCCTATCCAGTGGTCGGCAAACTCATTAGTCCACCGAGCAGCAAACCGCGGCTCTATACAAACAAAAACTTCTTTTGACAGTTTGTACAATCACTTCTATCTCAGATGGAAAGTAGATGAATAACTTTCAGAGCTATAGTCAGTCAGTAACAATAAATACAATGTGCTAAACTTGTATGCAAACCACCTGATTCTTCTAGGATTGTACAGAATCAATTCATCAGTGCCCATTTGGTGTTGTTCATATGTAGCAGCATGATGGCAGAACTGTATTATGTAATTGCCACTACATAATTATAAAACTATCCTTTCATATTTCATGGTTATTTAGCACTAGTAATATTTAATTTTAATAAAAGAAAAAATGTAGATACTTCCTTTAGTAAACAAAATACTTTAAATGTTTGAAAAACAGTAATTTTTATATAATGGAAACTTGTTTAGTTACCATGTGGGTAAGTGTCACCCTGGGAGGAAGTCAATGAATTGGAAAGCATTCTGAAAACCACCTCTCCCTGCTGTCTCTCACAGCTCTCCATATGGCTCATATGTAGTCCATCCACAATGTGTACTTACTACTTATTTTCCTGTGTGCTTGCCTGTTTCTCATAGCTAGCAGTGGTGCGCACAACTTCAGTGGTTCTCAGCTGTAGGCCCTTTGCTCCCAGCCCCTGTCGCTCCAGGGTATACCTGAGAATGCCTGGGGACATTTCTGGTTGTTTCAACTGGAAGCTGATAGAACTCCAGTGGGTAGGGGCCAAGAAGCTGCTAAAAATGAAAATAATGCTGAGGTTAAGAAACACTGCACGAGCCTAAGCTACGGGAGGACATGGTGTATCCACTCCCTACAGCACTCTGCTCACTCTACAGCGAGGGGCACTGTGGGCACTCAGATACAGGACAAATGGATGCATGTGCACACGAAAATTTTGGTCAGTGTGAATTTTTAACTTATCATTCTCCATATGACACTCTTTAAAGAGCTTCCTTTTTTCTTCATTCCGCTGCCTCATAGACACTGTGGCATGACAGAGTGCACAAATCTTTGATAAAGGTTAGGGGTTCAGCTCTGCCCTGGCACAGAGAGGTAACAGGAAAGGCACACTGGCCAATGTTTCAGTTCCACCATGTGACATGGGAAAGTCCTTAACTTCACAGGGACCTCTCCAGGACTTTAAGCAGCTGACCTCTCAGATCTCTGATTGGAAGGATTGCTTTAATTGTTTTTATGTCTAAGAATACTCACTCATGTAAAAGTTTTTCCTATGTGCTCCCCAGTTTTTACTACAGCAGTCAAACACCCTCCAGTATTTTACTTTGGTCACAGCTGCTGCCAAGTCTGCATGAACCATAATCTTTAGGTCAAGTTTTCATTTCACTATAAAGGGCTTTAAATATGAATATGCTTGGTGATAAATTAAATTGACAGGCATTTCCTTTTATAATGATTCAATAGAAGACATATGTATCTATCATACTGTTTGGTGTAAACAACTCATAACTGCAGTCATAATTCGTACAGCCTAACTAGACTACAATTTCACAGAATTAACATACCATGGCCACAAATTACTTGCACTTCTTGAAGTCGTCTTCTGAACTGTAATAGGAACTCATACATTTAAATGAATCTAGAGAATGACAGTAGCTGTGCACTGCCTCAGTAAATCTGACCAGTGTAAAAGCCCAATCAATGGTTTTACCAGTTGTTCCCAGTAAACGTTTGATGACTGTGCATTGGGTGGCACTGCGCATGAAAACCACAGCAAGATATAACCAGGATGCTTAGAATGTACTAGGCAAATAAAGCTTCAGCAATAATAATACCATGTATATTTTCCAAGAGCCCCTGATGACATCTAAAATTCAAAAGAAAAGGACAATGATGTAATAAAACAGTCCAACACTTTAAAGAAAGAAGAGGCAATTGACAGCCTCTCCTCTGTGGCCACATGGGGAGTACCATCTTCTAAGACTTCAGGGCAGGATCATCCATAGGTTTTTAAAGGACTGTAAACCAGGAAGAAAGCTTGGGGCTCTCCTGTTGTCCTCTTCTTGCCTCTTTCTTTTAGAGAAATATTTAGGATAGAGTTATATCAAACTAATTTGTTTGGTTTTAGGGTTCCTGGGCCTCAATTATTAAGTGATTTCTACTGAAAACACTTTAGTCGTTTTTTGTAACTGTGGTACTATTTATTCCTGAGCAAGATTGTGAAGCTGACAAGGAAAAACAGCATTATGAATCAGTTTTGAAAACACCTAGTTGGATAAAACTTTTCATTGCCCTAGAATGAAAAGAATCTATGAGCAATTTTTAAGGCAATTTTGCTATAGCAAAGCCCAAAATGTTGCCTTGAAAATCAGAATTAGCTGAATGTGACTAATGCTTTCATGTCTACAACTGTTCTCTTTCCCTTATATGAGTTATGTACTTGCAGGTCATCTTATCGCAACACCCAACATCTCTCTGGCCATAAACATGAATTCTGTAGGTTTCTAGTGATAACACTTTTATTATCAACACCATAAACATATGTACTCTAACTGTGTGCATCTTACTATAGAGGGATGTGAGGGTCAGAGGGCCAGGCAGTTAGCGCAAGCAGAGCTGCCATGGAGGTCTAGCTCTTTGACTCCAAACCTGAACACATACCAACCAGTCATTACCTCAACTCCCTGTACACGACTCCACCTTAGCATGGACACCCAGACCCATTCCTGAGTCCCTTTGACAGACCATGAAGATATGTCTCTGTTAGAGAAGATCCATCACACCTCAGCACCAAGTTTGTGACAAGAATCCTTGTTCACAGAGGCATGCACAGCAGACATCAGCAGCAGCATGAGACACTTCTGGGAAGACACCATGGTCTGTACAAAGAAGAATGGAATGGCTTGGCCTTCTGAGAAACAGTAGTCTCCCATGTTTCATACCTTACTATGGTGGTGGGATCATGATCAACAAACATTCTTTGATGACATAGCTGCCACCACTGCTGCTGCAGCTGTTACCGCAGAGAGAGAAAAATTTTCTCTAATTCTCCTATGGTTCTGACAAGCTCTAAATTGGCCAAAATGCAGCCTTCTTTTGGCTGGAAGGTAAAGGGTCCCATCAGAAAGGTTGTAATAAAGAATGGCATGGCAAAGGCCACAAACTTCCATGGAAGCTAGGACATAGATTTCAGTCTTGCATTCCTCATTTCGTAAAGAAAATAAATGGTAGATTTAGTTTGTAATACTTATAATAAAACATAGTAAGTGTTTTTTAATAGAAATAAGTATCAAAAGCAGTAACAGGTAGAATTTTACAGAGCATAATCTTCCTAAGCAGCTGTGTGCCAGGGAGAATTTGCACATGTATTTGAAGGGTATTACAAAAAAAAGAGCTTATGCCAAAGTCATTACTTTCTACCTCTAGATGCTGCTGCCTGAAAAATATCACAAGCAGGAAGTTATGCTTTATGCTAATCAGCCCCACTACAAAACCAGTCAGCAAAGCCAGCGGGCCCCTGGTCCACCTGAACGCACTGTGAGAGTGCAGCACGAGCTCGCATCGGGAGGAACGCAGCTCAACCAGGCTGACCCTAAGACACCATCCCAAAGCCCAGCCCAGCTTGGGGATGCTGGGAAAGGCTGGAGCACTAGGAACCAGGAATAATGACACACAAGGCCACCACGCATTAGAGAGCTCCGGATGCGATCTTAGGTCAAAGAAAGAGCTACCACAACCCATGCTTTGGGGAAGGGAAGAAACATCTCTCTGCTACCAATACGCATAAAGCAGCCAGCAGGTTCTTCACCTAAGCTGTGCAAACACACCTGAATATGCCAAGCCCCTGGGGCCAGGCAGGCAGCACAGAGAAGGGGGTCAGCAGCCTTTTACTGAAAAAATCCAGAAAGTAAAGATTTTGATCTCTGCCACAACTACTCGGATCTGCCATTGTGGTACAAGGACAGCCACTGGTAATACACAAGTGAGCCTGGCTGTGTTCCAATACAACTTTATTCACGAAAGTGGAGGGGGTCATAATTGCTAACCCCTGACTTAGAAAGAACGGAGTTTTAGAAAAACAGGTGAGGCAGTATTTGACTCTTTGAATAGAAGTCAAGTACAGTATTTAAAAACCAGGAGTTACCAGCCCCCCACATCACCATTTCCGAAAGGATTTGAGGAGGCTCTGGAAATGAGGCCTGTTCAGAGGTGGCGCAGCTCTGATATAGTTCCATCCCAAGTGAAAGACAGCTGGCTGTAATGTGCTCTTTTATTCACATTACAACGATTGAGAATAATATTGTATTAGACAAAAATGATGCTGTATTCCATGAGAGGTTAATGATTTTCCATGAAAATTAAAGTTAATACATCAAATTATGAGATACTGTGATACAAAGAGAGCATTTTTCCACAAAATGAGTTAACTGATTTGGTACTGCTGGTAAGGTAAATGTGGAGAGAAGCCGAAAGATTGTAACTATTTAACAAAACAAGAAAGAGGAAGCTAAAAAATTTTCAAAAGCCAAATTTCATAAGCCATCATGCCATTAATTAGAAGTCGGTCACGCTTCCCTTTCCGGGAGACATGCTTAATAAGGGTATAGCACAAACTCCCTGCAAACCTGCCAGCAACACAATGGGAGGGCTGAATAATTAGGTGAATCCAGATCAAAGACATCCCTACTCCTCTCTTGGAGACAGATCCTCTACCCTCAGTTCTTCAGAGCCTGGGTCATGGTCCACTGCCCTCCAAGAAAAAGAAAGGGTGAACCAAGGGCAAGGAACAACATGGCAGGCAGCTCTGTCACTGCTCAGATGTGAAAACTAAAACCCACTGCCATATGGAGCTGTGCGTGGAGCCTTTCATCTTCTGGGTTTTCTCACACCTAAATAACTGGTTATTTTTGTCTCATATCACTGACCAAAAATTATCCTCTTAAAAGCTCTGTGTCCACTCCTCCCATCCGAGAGAAGCAGAATTTGTGCTAACACACAGGAAGGCATCCAGACATAAGCTCTACGCTGCAAGTTCAGAGGCTTCCACTATCCAGTCTCCAGCACTGGGCTCTTTAAACCCCCAGTGCACTCACCTATTTCTAAAGGGGAGGCCCTGCGATCTAGCACTGAACGTTCATGAGTATATGACCGTTCACACTAGCAAACTAAGAGTTCCTCCTCTTCAAACCAAACTTCCCTGATGCTGGAGAAGAATGCAAAGTAATTAGGGCCAGAATCCAGCCTTCAGTTCTCAAGTTGCCATCCTCTGCCCCTGGTCAATTTAGCCCAAAATTGAGCTAAACAAGAATTTTCCAATTTCCTCAAGCTCTAAAACCCATGAAATAGGGAGAGGGTGCATGAATTCTGACCACTCAGATTCTGAACAAACTACCTGACAATAGTTACTGGCTTTCATTCTCCTTTGTTGGGCTTATGTACTTTTAATAAATTTCTTAGAATGCTAAATCATTTTAAGTAGAAGTTCTTAACCATGTAAAAGTTGCTTTTACAGTCTGATAAAAATCAGTGGACCTAAACTCCAGAAAAATGCACATAGAACATAGAGAAGAATTTTTCATGCAATTTCATTGGGCTCACTAAGGCCTCTCCTTGGACCCCAGGATAAGTACTCCTGCAAGGAATAATAAAATATCATCTGCAAATAAGATTTCTCTATCTTACTGGACTAGTGTGGCTACCAAAATCTTTAATTTTATTCAACGTAACAAATGTGCAGGAATTCTGCAGGGTTCTAAGAAAGCACAGAGAGAAAAGCACAGCCACATTCTCCTAGGACAGTGGTCGGCAAACTGTGGCTCTATTGACTAATGAGTTTGCCGACCACTGTCCTAGGAACATAAAAACAAATGTACCATGAAGGCATCTATCTACATGACCAAGTACTAAACAGAGATTCAGATGGAGTCCCAGGAGAAAGTCGTACTGCCTGGGGAAGAGGGCTCATGCTATTTGAAGTAAATGTTGAAAAATACACAGGATCATAACCAACAGAAAATGAAGGAATAGAAGACAGGGAGAGAACAGTTCAGGTAGAAGGGTCCTGCCTGATCAGTTCACTGTAAACATAGAATGAGGTGTAGTATCCAAGAACACAGTGAAAGGAAAAGAGCATGGATGACCTCTGAGAGAAGCACTATGCTGACTCCCCAACAGCTACCCCTGAAAGTATATGGTACTCATTCCAGAAATTTGGTAGGAGAAAAGAGGCCGTAGTGTCCTAGGAAAATCACTGTATTTACTATTACCCAGAATTAATTTGATAATGGCTCTTTAAAAAAAATCTTGGATCTCTCAAAGCTCACTAATCATATCTGAAGGATATGAAAAGGTCAGCATGAATTAGGGAAATGTTTGTATGACATCATACACTGAGACTTTTATATGAAACAAAATGTTACTCTCTTAAATACATATTGTTTTAAAGTGAGCTATCAAAAGCAATTTTGTATTTCATACTCTAATATTAAAGAAAGCTCTATAGTCAGCTTTGCACAGTCTCTAGAGCAATTGGAAAAACAAAGGGAATGATTAGATTATTGCTTTGCAAGGATTAAATGCTTCTCTTGAAAATGAATGCTAACAAAGTTAATTCAAACCAAGATCTAAGCAGAATAAATGTTTAAATCTCTCAATTTTCTCTTCAAAAACTGAAGGCAAGGAGAGCCTTTACTTCATCATAGATCAAAATTGCTGAGGAAGCAAAAGTGATTAAATAAATAGACTATTACATGTCATCAGCTCAATCGAGAACACTCTTGAAAGGAAGATGCTTGATGCTTTTCATAATAAATATTCATAAAATGTGCTGAAATGAAAAAAAAAATCTATTGCCAATTCCAGCCATTTCACAGAAAAAGTTGGCAAGGAATTTTCTAACACCTAAAATAGAAAAGTATCAATTAATCATGAAAATGGCTTAGATAATGTGTTACATTTTGTTACATATTATCATATTCATCCGGGTGTCTGAAACCATTTATAAAAATTCATCACATAGAAATCCAAATTCAACACACAGAAAGGGGAGGTTGGGCGAGGGGGGCTGTAAGAGACCAACCAAAGGACTTGTATGCATGCATATAAGCACAACCAATGGATATAAGACACTGGGGCGGGGGGGAGGGCGGGCAGGTGAAGGCATGTACTGGGGGGTAAGGGAGGTCGGGGGGAGATCAATGGGGGAAAAAAAGGGGGGGACATATGTACTACTATTTGTAATACTTAAAACAATGGAAAATAAATAAATAAAATAAATAAATAAATAAATAAATAAGAAATCCAAGTACTAGTCATCTCAGGACTCAAAATCTTTTAAAAATATGAGTAGGTGCCACCCCCCACCACTTCCCCACTGCATAGTTAAACCTGCTCATTGGAGTAATGTTGATAAATAATAACTACCTAGAGAGAAACAGCATTTAAAGTAGGTTTCTTGAACTCACCTTTCTAGGTGCACTTATGTCACTGGAACAATATTACATGTGATGTTTCTCTTAAAACACACTATGAACACTGTCCCATGGACTAAGCAGTTGCCTAACAACCCTGTAGAACGGTTACACAGCATTCTCCTGGGTAATGTCACTAACCCTCTACTGTGACACACAGTGGTGCTTCCAGGAGGGTGTTTCGTTCTACTCTTTTAAATAATGTTATGTTGAGCATCTTTACAAATAAAATATTGCATGTACCTGTAACTATTTCTCCACATTTATCTCTTTAGATCAAATTCTTAGAAAAAAATGCCAGATGATAAGATATGTACATTTTTAACATTTTCCCTAATTTTCTTGCTTTTTTATTAATAAATTTTTATTGATTTCAGAAAGGAAGGGAGAGAGAGATAGAAACATCAATGATGAGAGAGAATCATTGACCGACTGCCTCCTGAATGCCCACTACTGGGAATCAAGCCCACAACCCGGGCTTGTGCCTTTGACTAGAATCGAACCCGGCACCGTTCAGTCTACAGGTCAAGGCTCTATGGACTAAGCCAAACCAGCTAGGGCTCTCATTTCCTTTCTTAAAGATTAAACCAATTGCTCTAACCGGTTTGGCACAGTGGATAGAGCGTCGGCCTGCAGACTCAAGGGCTCTGGGTTCGATTCCAGTCAAGGGCATGTACCTTGGTTGCGGGCACATCCCCAGTAGGGGGTGTGCCAGAGGCAGCTGATCAATGTTTCTCTCTCATCGATGTTTCTAGCTCTCTATCCCTCTCTCCCTTCCTCTCTGTAAAAAATCAATAAAATGTTTTTTAAAAAAAGATTAAACCAATTTACAATGTCACCAACAATATATGTTTTAAGCAAATTTAAGTTCATCCTTATAAACTCTAGCTATATTTCTTAAATTATGAACCAAATAATAGGAAAAACAATTTTTAAAAATCATCATTACCCTACTCATGATATTAAAAGAATAAAGAGGAGGAAACATCTAAATACACTTAAAATGACAAAACATGTCCATTACCATAAATTGTATATTAATAACAAAAGTCATGCCTGGCTGGGTGGCTCCATTGGTTGGAGGGTCACCCTGTACACCAAAAGGCTGAGGGTTCTAGCCCCAGTCAGGGTACATATGGGAGGCAACCAATCAATGTTTCCATCCCACATCCATTTTTCTATCTCTATCTCTATCTCTATCTCTATCTCTATCTCTATCTCTATCTCTACCTCTACCTCTACCTCTACCTCTACCTCTATCTCTATCTCTATCTCTATCTCTATCTCTACCTCTAACTCTATCTCTATCTCTATCTCCATCCCTCCCTCCCTGCTTCCCACCCTGCTTCCCACTCTGTCTAAAAATGAATTTAAAATAAAAAACATATCCTCAACTCATACAACTTAACAAAAGGAAGATAAACAACCCAGTCAAAATATACACAAAGGACCTAAATAGACACTTTTCGGAAGAAGACATACAGAAGGTCAAGACACATATGAAAACATGCTCAAAGTCACTACTCATCCAAGAGATGCAACTCAAAACGACAATGAGGTACCACCTGACACCTGTCAGAATGGCTATCATCAACAAATCAACGAAAGACAAGTGCTGGTGAGGATGCAATGGGAATGCAGACTGGTACAGCCACTGTGAAAAACAGTATGAAGTTTCCCTCAAAAAATTAAAAATGGAACTCCCATTTGTCCCAGTAATCCCACTTCTAGAAATATATCCCAAGAAAACAGAAACACTAATCAGAAAGGATATATGCACCCCTATGTTCATAGCAGCACAATTTACAATAGCTAAGATTTGGAAACAACCTAAGTGCCCATCAGCAGATGAGTGGATTAGAAAGCTTTGGTACATCTACACAATGGAATACTATGCTGCTGTAAAAAAAGAAGGAGCTCTTACCATTTGCAACAGCATGGATGCACCTGAAGAATATCATGCTAAGCGAATAAGCCAGTAGGAGAAAGATAAGTATCACATGATCTCACTCATTTGTGGAATATAATGAACAACATAAAATGATGAACAAAAACAGAGTGGGGGGTGGGGGGAGGGAGGCAGGGGAATATTTTGTAATATAATAGAAGTAACCCTGTTATTTGCAGATTTTTAACATTTCCTACAACTTTTGTGATATCATACTATGTTAGTACAGTTTTGATATTATTATACTTAAAATCCTTTTCTTGAAATATTAATGTTTATTGCATGTAACATTAGTATATTTAAGATTGCTTTGCTTGAAATGTTAATGTTTATTGCATGTAACATTTTTATATTTAAAATTGGGCAAACAATGAAAAAGGATCCCAAGTCAAATTTATAAAAAAGATTGCTTTATTAACTTTTGGTCGAGAATATGTTTGTATATTTTCAGAAAACACCTCCAAGACCATGTGGATTCCTGCAAGAGAGAGGAATTGACAGGACTGCTCCAGCCATGAAGACAGAAGAGAAACAGTCCAGAGATGGAAGAAGCTGACGACGCTGTGCCATACTAGCAGTCAGCAGCTGTGCATCGCTGCAGGTTGCCCAGGACAAAACCAGAGAGGGTCAGACCTGCATTACCACCATTTGTCCACCATCCAGAACAGAAATATCACTGCTGATATGTACACATAAGGAACTGTTTGACATTGAAACTGGGACTCAAAAGAACTGTTGGCCCAGAAAGAAACTCACTACAGACTGATTCATTTGCCTCTCAGCATAACCATTATTGCTTGTCTCATTTTCGGTTCTTATAAGGGTATTTCTAGTATCACATGATCTCACTCATCTAGGGGAAATAATGAACAACATAAACTGATGAACAAAAACAGACCCGGAGACAGGGAAGCATCGATCAGACTGTCAAACTTCAGAGGGAAGGTAGGGGAGGGTGGGGGTAAGGGGAAGAAATCAACCAAAGGACTTGTATGCATGCATATAAGCCTAACCAGTGGTCACGGACAACAGGGGGGTGGGGGCATGTGTGGGGAGGGGTTTGGGATGGGAATGGGGGGATGAGGACAAATATGTGATACCTTAATCAATAAAGAAATTAATAAAAAAATAAAATAAAATAAAAACAGATCCAGAGACAAAAAATAAATAAATAAATCATTTTTCTTGAAAAAAATAAATTTTCACTTCTAAGAAGAAAAAAAAAAACATATCCTCAGGTGACGATTAAAAAAGTAATAAAGAAGTGTCCAGTCAAGATAGTGGAATAGGTAAACATGGTACTCACCGCCTCCCATAACCAAATCAAAATTTACAACTAAAATACAGAACAATCATTATTCAGAACCATCTGAAATCTAGCTAAATAGAAGTCCTACAACTAGGGAATTTTTCAACAGAAACTTTGCAGGCAGAAGGGAGTGGCAAGAAATATTCAAAATTATAAAAACCAAGGACCTACAAATCAAGACTACTCTACCCAGCAAAGCTATCATTTAGAATTGAAGGTCAAATACAGAGCTTCCCAAACAAGGAAAAGCTAAAGGAGTTGATCACCACCAAACCAATATTACATGAAATGTTAAAGGGTCTTCTTTAAGAAAAAGGAGAAAGAGATCAAAAATATGAATAATAAAAATCGATCAACAATTGAATCTAAAAATCAAAATAAACAAACAAGCAGAACAGATATAGAGAATATTTTGCCAGATGGGAGGGGGTATATGAGGATGGGTGAAAAAAGGGGAGAGATTTAGAAGTACAAGTCAATAATTATAGTGTAGTCATGGAAGTGTGAAGTATAGCACAGGGAATATAGTCAACAATATTCTAATAACTATGTATGGTGTCAAGTGGAAATGAGATTTTTTTTTTCGGGATATCACTTAAGTTGTATAATGTCTAATCACTGGGGAGTACACCTGAAACTAATATAATATTGTATGCCAACCGTAATTGAAAAAATTAAAAAATGATGAAAAAATAATACAAATCATTTAAATAATATTGCTAGTTACTGCTCTGACAATTTTGTTCCCAATTTACATACAAAGTACTAAACTGAAGAAATCACATGAGTTTTATTTTATTTGTAAATGAATGTCTATGCTGCGTGCTTATTTTATACTCAAATTTAAATAATATGTGAATGATAGTCAAATTCTCAATGTAATAAGTGCTTTTCAACATTATTTCTAAATTTTGTATGTTGGTACCACTGATCTATTATAATAATTGGTGGGTTGCACAGAGCTTAACACTCAGCTAAGGTGGTCAATTCTGGTTATAAGAAATATTTAACAGCCACTACCATAAATATGTATTCTTGATCCAGTTTCCAAGACATTCCTCAATTTCACAGAAAGCCAACTCCCAATAACACACAAGATGCAACCAATGGTAACCGATATTTCATGGGATGTATCAATCTCCCTATGACCAACTGAATATTATCAGATCATGGCTTAAAGAAACTGATATTGGGTTCTGAATCCAAAAGATAGGGTTCATTGTGGAGTTTTTCCAATGAAATTAGAAAAAGTGTTCATATCCAGAACTAGTAAGGGTACAGAGAACTATAGTTGGAGAAATTATAAATTGAAATTCCTGAAATTATAAATTGAAATTTCTGAAAGAAACCTGGCACAAATTAGTAAGCATAAATACCTTCCAGAGACTGCTTGGAAAGGACCTAGGAATGCATTCCTGTGGTTGTTTGTTTGTTAATTTACAAAAGTACAAGATTTGCATTTGATTCTGTTAAAAACTGACCTCTTCCATTAAATTTTCCTTCCCCCTACTTCACCTTATGTCACATGGCATTAGAGTGCTGCTGGAATATTTGGGATCTGGGCAAGAAGCAGCTAGATTGGGATGCATTTAATTTAAGATTAAAGGTAACATTTTATGTATAAATAATTTTTTTAAACTTTAGGATAACTTGCTAATCAAGTTAATGAGGAAGAGCAAAAAAGACAAGTTTTCTGCTGTGGGGCATTAAATAGTGACAACAAAAATAATGTAAAATTCATAAGCTACTACAAAAGAACATCATTAACATACTAGTTAATGAGTACCTTCAATTCAAAGAATATATTCAATATTTACTTATTCTCTATGTATACATGCAAATATACACTCACATAAACAAGTCCCTTTAAAAGCCTGAAAATGTTACAGCTACATATGAAGAAACTTGACAGAAGTTTATCCCAAATCTGAATATCAATCCTAAAAATGTGCATGGCATTACAAATAATGAGTTGTGACAATGAAATAAATTTTTAAAAACTAAATAGTAATAAAAATTAGCAATAACAAAATTTTTTAATGATGCTAAAGTAAAAAATGAATCACCTTGCTATACTCTTTAGAAAATATTCTAAATTTGCCAGGATGTGGAAATCAATGATAGGCAGTCAAAAAGAGTAAGAAAAAATGTTATGCAGGGTTATCATGTACACCTCTAAATATTTCATAAGAAATAAAATTAAAATGTAAAATTAAAGTGTAGTATTCATATACCATTACCAGAACTCCAATTTGCATAACCTATTGTTCTATTGTTTTAATTTTAAAAATACAGGAAATAAAATTTCTTTAAATATAAATTGTTAGAGCCCTGACCGGTTTGGCTCAGTGGAGAGAGCGTCGGCCCGCAGACTCGAGGGTCCCAAGTTCGATTCCAGTCAAGGGCATGAACCTTGGTTGCGGGCACATCCCCCAGTAGGGGGTGTACAAGAGGCAGCTGATCAATGTTTCTCTCTCATTGATGTTTCTAACTCTCTATCCCTCTCCCTTCCTCTCTGTAAAAAAAAAACAATGAAATATATTTAAATATATAAATATATATATATAAATTGTTAGAATTCCTTCATCTATAGTATCAATTAAACCACCTCACATTTTCCAATAAGTAGGAATCACTAGCAACTCTGGTCATATGAGCAACACCATAAGATGATGATCATCCAATTACATATAAGTGGACATATTTTTTATGGCAAAAAATTATTTTTAAATTATGATTTATCACAACTGAATTTTCATTTGCATGGTATAAATTTTTCCATAAATAACTACAGAAAAGACATCTGTATTGAACAAAATATCTTAAAATCTGTGGGCTCCAGTTGTGCTGCTTCTGACTTAAATGAAATTAAGCACATTTATGTAGTCCCTTACATGACCAGAAGAGCTCCTTTTCCATAAATATCTGAGAGCAGGTATAAGAATATGCTTTGCCTGGGATTCTCGACCTTAACATCTCAAAAATTATTTCCACTATCTTCAAGAAATATTAGCATGTACCATAGATTAAAAGTCAAACTATATTTAATAAAACAATATTTGGTTTACGCCAATCTTTAAGATCTGAAAAGGTAATTAAATTTACATGTATTATTATTTCCAAGAAGTATTAAAATCCATTTAACTTCAGATTAATCCTCAGAAAAAATTTAATAGACACATCATTAATATTACCAAGTAAGTCCTACTTGGAAGGTGATTGTTTTATTAAAATCAAGTTAATTAATTTAACCTTATATCATTTTCTCTTTAATCATAAGTTCAAGAAACAAACACTTAGGCAAATGAATACCAGAATAAAATATAAGAATGCTACTTTTACATGTAGCATGTGAAGTGGAAATAAATGATATTAGTGCCTGAATATCATTGATTATATAGTTTTATTAATTTTATTAATGTAGTTATTACATTATAACCCCCAAATACTTTGAAGTTTTGTTGCCCAAAATAATGTTTACAACCAGACTCAAGCAAAAACAGTCTATTTTCAAAAGGAAGATTGGACTGACTCTAACAATAAAAGACAAATTATATTCATTTTTTTATTGCTCACTTAAAGGAGCTGACTAAAACAAAAGAGAAAGCTTCTCTGTGTGTGCACAAAGCAAGAATGAAAGTGATCAGAAAAGGCCATTCTGATCAGGACAGAGCAAGACAAAAACCAGATCACTACACAGTTGTGTTGAAGGACAGAAAAAATGAGAACACTATAAAACCACAACAATAATCTAACATCCCCAGTTCCTGCTAATATGAGTAACTGCTACTTCTTCACCAACTACAGCTTTAGCCTATTGTATCCTGTTGCCCTACAGATAAAATTAGATAACAAATCATACAATTGTTCCTACTTTCTGCCAGCATCCAACCCAAACCAAAACATTCTTCCATTAAATCTCCCCCCCAAATCCATTAACCAAGCCCAAATCCAACAACAAGCCCCTCTCACATACACCATTTCCTATGCTGTGCTGTTTCCTTTGTTCAAAAAAAGAGGCAAAAGATTCTACTTTACAGTGTTTGAAAAGTGTATTTCTGGTGGTTTGGTTAGAGGGCATCTACAGAAAGCATATTCAAGTTAATTTTTTACCCCAAAGTAACCCATATGTGTTAGAGTGGGGGGAAAAATGAACAGAATTTTCACAATGAAAATGAGTGCCAAAAGCCTGTGATGGTTTTCAGATATTTCATTGTACCCAATTTAGGTTTTTTTTAAAAAAAAAGCAAAAATGGTGTGAGCCAAACTCTAGAGTAACCAAAAGACACACTGCATATCTATTGAACCATGATTTCAAATTATTAAAAGACACTGCTGTTCCATCAGCGATGTGCATGAAATCCTGCAAATGAAAATCAATTTGCACATGGGAGTTTAACACCCTAGCTTCCAGCACTTACAGGCTTAACTATCACTGCAATATTAACTACTTCCTGGCACCACCTGGGCCTCCAGAATGTGGCATAAATTCACATGTAATGATGTTCATTCAATCAATAATAAATTCAGAATATAGAGCCAATTCAACAGCACCCTCTACTTGTAGATAATTTAATTTCATTTAAATATTTCTTAAAATATCATAATTCCACAAAAGCAATCTTTAAAACTGTGCAGTCTCAGCTGATATATAAATTTAAGCTAACTAGAAAGAATACATCATAACATTTTACACTAAAGCCAATAATGATTGAAATTTAACAAGAATCCAAGTAAAAATCAAGTCTGAACTTTGGCACTGCTCTCCTGGCAGCCAAACACAGGGGAGTGGATCTCAAACTTTGGCAAGCATGAGAAACACCTGGGGAGTTTATAGAAAGCACAGATTTTTCTCAAATATTCTCAAGATTCTGGTTCAGTGAGCCCTGAAATTAGGCCCTGAAATCTGTCTTTTTAACAAATATTTCAGCTAGTTCTGACACAGAAGGCCATACTTGTGCACAGTGTGCTGAAATAGCCTTTAGAGGCAGACCAAAGTGTTTCCACGGTGGCCGACCATTATTTGTGCAATTTTTTAATGGTGTCCTCTGCTTTGTCAAGGAAGTAACACAAAATGTTTTAAATAATATTTTTGAATAATGATGATGACTATATAATGTTTATAACTTTCTAAAGAAAACTAATTTACTTCTCTTAATATTGATGCCCTAAAAATGGCTATAATATTATTCTGGTTAAGGGATATAATGTTCAATTGTTTCTAATTTAGACAATAGAGATAAGCACAAAATTAAATACATCCTGAAATCCTATCACAGAGATAACCACTGCTTAGCACTATAAAATATTTTTTGTTTTCTATGCTTCTATGTTCCCATCTTGAGCTTTGCTTTATTATATAAAACATGAAGGTAAAATTGTCAAAAGAAAGTTAGATGGCCACTAGATGAATACCTTAATTTACAAAAGTACACAATGATACTAATAATAAAATCCACAGGCTTAAAACAACATAAAAATTAGCAATCAGTTCACAAAAGAATTATCATAACCGAGGGAAAGCACAGGTGACACAGTTTATGCTAAGCTCATGTCTTCTTGGTACCAGAACAGTAACAGCAGGAGTGACATACTATGAAGTTCAGGACGCATACTAGTAAAATATAAGGAGGTGCTGTCTGTGTAAAAGAAGTAGCCATGAGATTCAGCACCAAACCACTTAGGTTACAAAAGTTTTTTTGGTTTTTTTTGTTGTTGGTGGTTTTTAAATATATATATTTTATTGATTTTTTTTACAGAGAGGAAGGGAGAGGGACAGAGAGCTAGAAACATCGATGAGAGAGAAACATCGATCAGCTGCCTCCTGCACGCCCCCTACTGGGGATGTGCCCGCAACCAAGGTACATGCCCTTGACCAGAATCGAACCCAGGACCCTTCAGTCCACAGGCCGACGCTCTATCCACTGAGCCAAACCGGTCAGGGCAGGTTACAAAAGTTTTAGTAGCTACTAGATTTGTGGGTAATTATATATAGAGAAAAAATAAAACTGAAAACTAGAAATAAAAAATAGATACGGCTAAACAGACATAATTAAAAAAGGGAAACTAAGTATAGGAAAGGAAACCAAATAATTATGATAGGTGAAGATAAACCAATTTCACCTTAGTTTAAGAATTACTCTACTATTTTCTGAAACTCATGTGATACATTTTCCTCCAAACATAATATGGTCAAACCTATCCTAAAGAAGATAAAAGCATATATATTCAAAATAACTACTCTGCCAATTAATACCCACCATCCCTTTAAAATGGGCTCCTTGTCTGCCCTGACCAGTGTCACTCGGTTGGGCATTGTCCAATGCACCAAAAGGCTGCTGTTTAAGTTCTAGGTCAGGGCACATACCAAGGCTGTGGGCTAGATTCCGAGTGGGGGGCATGATGTTTCTTTCTCTCTCCCTCTTCTTCCCTCTAACTCTAAATATAAAAAGGGTGGTGGAGGCTCCTTGTCACCTGGACTCTGGGCTGTAAAGGAACAGGGGTTGTGCACATTTAGAGCTGCATTGTGCTGCATTGCCAAGCTCATGCCAAGAAAGAGAGCTAAGGAAGAGTTTAGTGGGGGAATCAGGAAGGCAAATCCACCCCCAGCGGTGAGTCAAAGAGAACAAGCTCTTGTGTATACACACAAACATTCAACTTTACAGCCTGTGATGTGGAAGATTCTTTCATAATGAGATCTCCTTCCAGAAATTCTAATGAAAAATAATTAGTATTTTTAGAATTTTCATCAGTATGTCATTTCCTTAGAATGTGGAAAGAGCAGCTTTATTAATCAGATATCTTATGCACCCAGGTGTTAGTACAGGCTTTTTTAGTTTAATCCTAATTGACTACTATAACACACCCGAAACATACACCATTTTCAATATAATTTCAAGGAATTATATTAAAATAACAAAGCCAAAATAATCTATTTAACAGTCTAGTTGATTGAAGGAGCACTAAAAGTGGAAGGTAGTGAGGAGCAAACTCAAAAAGCCCCAGACCCAGGCAGATGATATGAACGCAGCAGGCCAGGTGACTAAGAACTAAGGGAGTGGAGAGAGCTGCATGGTCTGAAGCAGCCAGCCAGCCTCTGCCAGGATCCAGCTCAATCATTCCCAGGAGAAAATGCCAGGCAGAGTTTTCAAATCACCCCGGTTTTCAAAAGAACCTGTAACTCCAGAGTTTTGTGTAAAATCTCCTGATATTTGAACATTGCCAATGAATGTAATTCAACTATTTCTGGAACACTGAGCCACCACTCTGTGCTCACTAGGCTGAACTTATAGGCTGGTGGTGGCCTGCAGACCGCTAGCCTCCTGGGATTCCAGGTGAAACTACTGTACTTACAGGTTGAGAAGGACCATGGCAAGAAATGGACAGCCATTTCTAGCTCTTTTGCCCTGAGGACAAACCTCAGGGTATTAATGACATAACTGATAAAAAGCAAGCCAACTCCATTTCTCTCTCTGCCTTCTCTTGGCTACAAGCACACTCTGCTCTCCTGATAAAACCCAAAGGAAAATAAAATGAAATTATTGGCCCATGGAACATTTAATAGATTTTTTGAGTTTTTATGTTTTATTGTTCCATGAGTATGTCCCATTAATAATCTCATAATGAATTTGTTTTGTATAATTTGAGCTATTGTACATTTGCTTCTAAAAACTAAAAACTTTAAGAATATAATAAATCTTTAAATATAATTTTAAGTTATAAGAAGCAGAGAAAAATTATTCTGGAAAACAGCAGCAAAGATATTCTTATAAACAGAAGCCAAGGCAAAATCAACTACCACAAAACACAACAAAAATCTATTTCAAATAGCAAAATTGTACAAGGAATAACTAAAATGCATCCAGTATTTACTGCTTTGTGAACCAAAGCAGTAAAATTTTACACATCTTGATTTAAAACAACAAAAAAATGAAGAACCTTCTTTAGGAATCTGTCCACAGAAGAGGAAATTATATTGAACCTCTATGTATTTTAGGATAAAATTCACAGAAATAGAGTAACTAGCCTTATCTTACCTAATAATAAGAGAAACATGTAAATTGACCGTACCTCCGCTACACCCACAGCCAATCAGAGCATGCAAATTAACCCAACAAAGATGGCAGCTAATTTGCATACATACCTGGGTCCCAGGAACCTCCTCAGCACCCAGGTCACTCTCAGCCAGCCATTGGAGGGGCGGGGGGGGTGGGGGGGAAGGGGCTCAGCCTGGGATCGGAGGGAAGGGGAAAAAAATCAATGGAAACATCCTCAGGTGAGGATAAAAAGAAAAATAAAGAAAGAAATGTCATATCCTATGAAAGACACATCTTGAAAATGCTCAAAGAAAGTTGCCATTTTTTCATGATGAAGGGACTGGAGTCCGTGTTGATGAAAATACCTTGGTGGCTGCGGTGACTGGCAGTGGCTACAGCAGCGGGGTGATGGGGCTGGCACCTTCCCCTGATCAGCCCGGTCACCTCCTGCAAAGGGAGGCCAGAATGCAGCTTAGGTCCACTCCCAACAGGGAGCAGGCCTAAGCCATCAGTAGGACATCCCCTGAGGGCTCCCAGTATGTGAGAGGGGGCAGGCTGGGCTGAGGGACCCCTCCCCAGTGCACAAATTTTGTGCACCAGGCCCCTAGTCTATAATAGAAATGAAGGCATTCTCTTAACTGAGACACCGTTCATCAGAGAAAAGAAATAAAATCAATATTTATATCTTCACTAGATTTATTCTTTTTATCAACTCCTACGAGTTACTGAGCACTGTTCCTCAACAGAGAATGGAAAAGCACTTTTATCCTCGCTACATCAAGAGAGTTTATAATTAAACTAACTCAATATGGAAAAAAGTTTTAATATGAGATTAAATTTTTAAATCACATACTGAGCAGCAAATATATACAAAGCAGCAATCTAGTTTCTGTGAGGAGAGAAACCTGGGAACCCAGTGCTAATGAGAGTGCACGGGGACAGTTCTGGAGCTGAAGACCATGCTGAGGCAGGGCCAGACGTGCTTGTGGACTGACAGTTAGAAGCCCGAGAGGTGAAGCCCCAGGAAGCTGCGTAGGGAAAGACAATGAGGACACGTGACTCAGTTGGAAAGGAAGAGAGGTACCTCCTCCTCTCCAATGAGGAGAAGGATGAATGAGGAATCACTTTGAATAGGATGTTTTAATGTTTCAAAATCAACTAAAAGAATAAATATTATATAAAGGTCACTCAATGAAGACAGCCAAAGAGAAAGTAAAATGACAATGAAGTAATCAATTTCTGGGGAAGGAAATTTGCCCTTTGAGTATATGTTGGCCATAGGTTTGTCATATATATGGCCTTTATTATGATGAGGTATAGATCCTATTTTTGTGGGGTGAAATTGAAATGTTCACAATTCCCACAGAACCTTTTTTTTTTTTTAGAGGAATGGGGAGAGAGAGAGAAACATCAATCAAGTTGCCTGCCATATGCTCCCGGACAGGGATTTGAACCGTGACCCTTTGGTGTGCAAGATGACACTCCAACCAACTGAGCCACACTGGCCAGGGCTGAAAAAGGCTTTTAACAGTTGTTGTACACACCTTGGTCTCCAGAGTAGTGACAATAATAGGTAACAACTGTTCTCATTTTGAAGCTCTAATGAGACTCAGGTTGAGAATTGTTATTCTCTAGGTTTATAGCACATGTGATTGGAACAAGAAATGTTGTTCCTACCCACAGGATAAAGCCTAAATCTTTTTGTCAATTATTTTCCCTGCCAAGAATTTTACATGATGCCAGGAGATGGTAGGAGTCACTTGTTGACCGTCAGATGATAGATATGATTAACTTTTAAAACATCAAGGAACACTCACTTATTAGAAACGTGCTGATGTCTATACATCAATTTTAAAATATCCATTCTATGGTTCTAAAAAACTATAATCAGTGTAATAAGCTTTAAATAAGTCTAACATCAATATCCTCTAAGGAGTGTTTGCAATAAAACTGTAACATCACCAAATCTGAGATAAAAATAAAATAATGGTAGAACTGAAAAATATAATGCCATATGCTTTGAGTAATGGGTTTGTGCATTTCCAGTAAATGAAACATGAGTATGTTCACCTCAATGACAGAGCTACCATTTTATTACTGGCATATCTAGAAAATACATGCTTAGGTAAGAAAAAGAATTTTGACCATCTTTCTTCTCTTCTCTGATTCTCCCTCTTCCAGAATTTATAAAACCAGAAATTCCATAGAAGTAAAAACAATTTGGAATTATACAATAGAAGACTGACAAATGAACCTCAAAGTCACACACAGCTCTTCAAAAGGCTCTGCCATGCTATGATGATTTAGAATCTTGTGGCCTCCCAAGGGAAAGCTATAAAAATCAGGGAGACTGAAGACAGTGCCAGCTGAAAAACCACACAGATGGCTTAGCCGACTAAAAGCCAGCTGAGTTTTGGAAGATTGTTCTCATTTAAAGTATCTTCCAAAAACAGCTTTATGTGGTTGGTTTCAATTTTCCCTGTCTTTGACACTGTTAAGCTACCTTTTCAGCCTTTAGACAGGCGGAGCACAGAAAACATTAATTTCCTTTAAAAGGGAACAAACAAAAGACTTACTGTTGTTTTTTTGTCCTCCTGAAAAGTTTTAGATTAGACCTGAGTTTTACTCATTTAGTAAAATCATCACCATCCAGCTGTTGTATTCAAGCAACTCTCATGAAAACAGGTGTTAAGTCATGGGAGTGAGGAAACAAAACAAATGTATTTCTTAAATACATATTATATATCAAATATATAAATATGATATATCTTCAGGATGTAAATTATCAGTATATATTCTATTGACATATTAAATTATATATATACATATACATTTATATATATATATATATATAATTGCATATGCATACACACATGTATACATATCATTCATGCAAACAAGAAAGCCTTTGGCTGAGGAAGGAAATGGAGGAGAATACCTTGTGTATATAATTAGAATAAATTACTCTGTTCTGTCCTGGTTAGATATGTCCATCAATTTGTAAGTGTTGAAAGCAACTGACTAATATGATAAATTTAAAAATTTACTCTGCAGCAGAGACAAGAAGGGGGAGGGATCAGGAGACACTACTGTTCCGTAGCTAGTTTAATGGAGAGGACTCTCAACATGGGCACAACAGGTAGAACTGCTTGCTCTGCTATAAGAGCTGTCAAAATCCAATCATATGTAGAATTACAAAAAGATCACTTTTAGTCACAAATATTGTCTCCCTAAAGGTATTTTGAACTGTTAGGCTTACAAAATCCTTCCTTATAGATGCTACTGCTTTTGCAGGAATAACTTTAATTTTTTATGATGATGATAATGATAATGAATTTTTTTTCAAAACCTGAAATGTATTTTTTTAAAGCCTGGAGGGCTATATAGTTTCTTTTTTAAAACTCAGAGCACTCTATAGTTAAAAGACCATCAAGTCTTGAAATATAATAAACAAGGAAACTATCAATAAACTTTTAATTCTAGTATTTCTTATTGACAACAACATTAAATTAATTGTAGTTTTTTGCTGTTTCTATTTCTCTGATTAAAGTGGCTATGATCACACAGTCTACATCATAAAATGGCCAAAAGATTTAAGTATTTATGGGAATCTAGGTCTGATCCTGTTCCTGAAACTAGGTCAATAATAACAGACATTTAGTCATGTCCTCAGTGCTAAGTGCTGGTCATTGTGCTGAAGTTCTTACATAAGGTGCCTCTCACAATAACTCTATGAGGTAGATAAGATCTCAGATGAGAAAAGTCAAGCACAGAGAAGGTAAGTACTTTGAAAAAGGGAACACAATTATTACGTGGCAGAAATGGGAGTTAAATGCTGATCTCTTTTACTTCAAAGCCTTTGCTGGTAACCACTACACTCTACCTCCCAAAATATTGTTCCCCCATGTAGCCTTTCTACAAACTGGATCCCAGAGAACGGACACTGCCATTGTCTAAATAATTAAGGTAAGGGCCTTTCTCATTCACCAGAATGCTACAGTGAGTGGTCAACCTTAACTAGTTACCTAAAGCACCAGGACCAACCAAAAAAAAAAAACTCATGAGAGCCCACCAGTGTGGCTCAGTGGTTGAGTGTCGACTTATGAACCAGGAGGTCATGGTTTGATTCCCAGTTGGAGCACATGCCCAGGTTGCAGGCTTGAACCCAACTAGGGGACATACAGGAGTCAGTCAGTCAATAATCCTCTCTCATCATTGATGTTTCTCCCTCTCCCTTCCTCCCTGAAATCAATAAAAATATATTTTAAAAATTAATTTAAAGAGCTCAATTTAGAGAATCAGCTAAATGAGTTAAGTTGAAAAACCTTTAATTTATCTTAAGAGGGTACTCTCTAATAGTGGACTATATAAGGAGATGATGACTTCATTAAAATGAAAAGTGAAAATGTTAAAAAGCCAAAGGCAATGTCTTTTTCTCACTCCGTCATCTACGGATAAATGTATGCACTGGTTTGCTTAGCAAAGCAAGTCCAGCAAAGTAATACTGCTTATATACATACTAGAGGTCCAGTACATGAATTCGTGCACGGGAGGGGTCTGGCCAGCCCAGCCCCGATCGGGGAGGATCGGGGCCAGGCCTCTCAGGAGGAGGAGACAGCAGGAGGTTGGCCAGCCAGCCAGCCCGCCCTGATCGGAATACAATCAGGGCAGGGCCAGCCGGTGGGAAGGGGCGGAGGGTGATTGGCCAGTGGGCCCCAGGCTAGCCATGGGGAGGGGCTGTGGGGGGTGGGCCAGCTGGCCCTATCCCCAATTGGGGGGGGGGGGGGAGATCAGGGGCAGGGCCAGCCAGGGGGAGGGGCCGTGGGCAGTAGTCACTGGCCTTGCCCCTGATTGAAGGGGTGGCGATCAGGGGCAGAGCTTGCTGGGGGGATGGGCCATGGGCCAATTGGAGTGGTGGGGCTGATTGGGGTTGGGGCCGGCCTGGGGAGGAGCTATGGGGAGGGGCTATGGGCAGTGGGCTGGTAGGCCCCACCCTTGAATGGGATGGGGGGGGCCGATCAGGAGCCAGCGGCTGGGGGGGTGGGAGGAGCCGTGGGTGGTTAGCTAGCTGGCCCCACCCCCTATTGGCGGGGAGGGGGGGAGGGCCTGATTTGGGTTGGGGCCAGCCAGGGGGGAGGGGCTGTGGATGGTTGGCCAGCCAGCCCTGCCCCTGATAGGAGTGGGAGTGCTGATCAGGGGCGGAGCTGGCTGGGGAGAGGAGCTGCAGGCCAATCAGGATGGGGCCATCAGGGCGAGGCCTGCTAGGGGGAGGGGCCACAGTTGCCTGCCAGCCCCACCCCTAATTGGGGGGGGTGATCTGGCGTGGGGCTAGGTGGGGGGAGGGGCTACAAGAGGTTGGCTGGCCAGCCCCACCCCCTATTGGGGTAGGGGGAGCAATCGGTGGCGGGTCTGGCGGGGGGGAGGAGCTGCAGGAATTTGGCCACTGGCCTCACTCACCATCAGGCCGGTTTACAGGCCATAGTAGGCATCATAGCAACTGGTCGTTCCGGTCGTTACAGCATTCTGGTCGCTGGCTTTTTATATATATAGAAGATGTATACACAAACCCACAATCTCCAATTTTTATAGCATGTGTCGTTTTAAAAATAGATATGAAGTTACATAATTATGTGGGAGGAAATCTTACCAACTTAAGTAAAAACACCAATTTAGCAAGTAATGGGGTTTAAAAAGAAAACACAAACATCTGGATATCTAGAAATCACAAGGTATTTTTTTAATGCTGTTAGTTTAAGGGTTTGTTTCCCTTCTCACTAACATTTGAATAAACTCCATGTGTTGGAGCTACCTTCTGGCTCTAAGTAATTCTAGGTTTCATTTGAAAGCCAAAATAAATTATTTTTTAAATCCAAACAAAATATGTTAAATCTTAAACATAAGTATACTTGTCTGCCAGTGTAGTATAATAGGTTTCATTAAACAAGAAGCTGACGTTTTAAAATTAACAAGAAGCTGACATTTTAAAATTATTACTGTTTACTACTTGTTCATCTACTTTTCATGATGTCTTTAAAAAATTCAAGCCTTAAATCTGGAATACATGTTCCTTGTGGGGACTTTTCTATCCAGCAAGTAATTCTCTGCAGGAACTTAATGCTGTTTAGTGACAACAGAAATACAAACAACACAAACTACAAACAGATATAGTACAGAAATACATCTTAATGGCCTCTTTATAATCTCATTTTATACCCATAGTTTCTAATAAAAATGAAGTCCTGAATGATTTTCATAATAAAAACCACTGATTATTAAAAATTAGGAAAGTGGGAATACAGACACACTTTAAACATTAGAAATATTATTTTTTTTAAATCCTGAATATTAATCATTTATCCTCGTCTTGGTTATAAAAGCTAAAGTTTTTAAAAAGGATCAGCTCAAAAAGTAAAAAAATAAAAATAAAAAGGATCAGCTCATATACAATTAAAGTTCCTAATAAAAATTAGAGGAGGATATAAACTGGTTTTAAATTTTAATTTTAGAAACCATTATCCAACTCTGATTTTTATAATACATAAGTCTGGAAAATGGCAAATCAAAGAACCATTCACTCCAGAAATAAACATGCCAAAATCCTTGCCATCTCATTATGTTTGTCACTGCCAAGCCTATTTTCTTGACTGAAATGTTTATTCTTTTTGAGATTTATACACTGTCCTATGTGCACATTAAAATTAAGCCAGTTCAATTGTACTGAAAAGGCTTTTATAATTGCCCTTTCAAAGTTTACTATCGCCCTAGCCAGTTTGGCTCAATGGTTGTAGCATCGGCCCTTGGACTGAAGGGTTGCTGGTTTGGGCACATCAGTTGCAGGCTCTATCCCAGCCCAGGTCAGGACTCGTGCAGGAGGCAACCAATTGATGTGTCTCTCCCACATCAATGTTTCTCTCTGTGTGTCTCTCCCTTCCCTTCCACTCTCTCTAAAAATCAATGGGGGAAAATATATCCTTGGGTGAGGATTAACAAACAAACAAAAAGTTTACTATTAACATAAGATTCTTTTTAAAACTGTACATAAAATTTTAGCCTAACACTATTTGAAGAGCCAGGTTCCCAAAGGAACAACATTATTCATTAGAATGACTTTTTTCCATAAGGAAAGTGGCCCCTAAATGTGAAACAAACCATTCCTTTCCTGAGTCCATTCCATTTCAGCCCCTCATGCAATGGTGCACGCCACAGATAACTAGGATATGCTTCAGACAGGCAGGTGATGCTGGCATTTATCATTCCCTTAGCAAACAGCACCACCTGCAGAATTAAAGAAACAGAGGGGTTTGGAACCTGTAGGCATAATTACCTGTCAGAATCTACTGCGGCCTTTCTAAAGTTAATATCCTGATACCTACTGTTCCCACAGGAAAATTCCATAATGTGCTTTAGAGAAGTTAATTCAATTTGTGCTGATAGCCTCTTTTATGCCATTTAAATATAGTATTACTTAGTACATGAGATACACACTTCTTATCGAATTAAAATACTTTAAGATTTTACTACTTCAGATACATAAATCAACTTACTAGACCTCCTGTACAATCAAGACACTAAGAAAAAGATAAACTGTGTTTTCTTAAATTAGCTCTACAGCTAAGAGAAAACCTTAATAGGTCTGCACGAAGGTGGTTACAAAGAGCAGTAGTGGTAGTACAGGTAGTACACTAGAACCACTAACATTCTGGGACCATTCTTTGATGCAGGGAGCTGTCCTGTGCGTGGCATGTTTAACAGCACACATGCTCACTCATGACAATCAAAATCGTCCCTAGACATTGTCAGACGTACTCTAGGGACAACATCATGTCAGGATTCAGAACTAATGAGTTAGTGGAAATGGCCACAAAGGGGCTGGAGTTTATTTAGCTCTGCTCCTTTGGGTGTGCACCAGGGCAAGAATTTCACCCCTTCCCCCACCTCTCTCCATCTCAGTTTGTCCTACCTCAAGTTACTTGTAAGGATTAAATATGAAAAGAATTGAATGGTGGCTAGTGCTACTGCTACGATTATTTTAATTACATACTTTGTAACATCTCTCTCTACTTCAGACTCCATATACCACAAATGTGTACTCTTTTCAACAAAAAAATCACCGAAGGCCCAAAACTCAAGGATTTAAAATGTTGGGAAGAGGGCATCACTAGACTTATGGCTTATTTAGAGATCCCTCCTATAAGTCCAGTATTGTGGATCATAAGGATATGATCCCAACTCCTGTTTCCTACTCATTGTCTAAACACCAGAGAACCAGGATTATCTACTTGGACACTGAACACCTCACATACTTTCCCCCCTGCATTCTGACTGCGGCTATTGTCTAATAGGTAGCATAACCCCACCACATGTATTCCTACACACCTATTAGAATGCAGCATCTTCCATGAGGTATTTTCCTGATGGCATCTAACTCTCCTCTCTTACTCACCACCCCCCAAACACTATGGTGGAACCTCTCTCATAGTACCTGTGCTCTTCAGGGCACAAGTGATTCAGTGAAGGCAAGGGCCCATAGAATTCATTTCCCTGTAAACCTCAGCACCTATTCTACCCTCATCTCCATCTAGCCTGCAGGGCCCAGCCACATTATTACTTAAGATTTATTTTTTAATTGGGCAGCTACCTTTGGATAATTAATTGTAATTTTCTTATAGGCTGATTATATAGCTCCATAGTAAACATTTTTACTGTATACACCCCTTTGAGCAACTCTAAACCTACTGTAGTGAGGTGATGGTATTTTCATGAGGGGAGGAGAGGGGGATGAACAAATGGAGTACCCAGCAATGCCTCCTATACTCGTTACAGAAGATTAAGGCCCATGGTATGTGTGGTTGGGGGAGTCAGAGTACTCCAAACACCCACAAGTCAAGGAATTAAGCAATTCTGTGTAAATGCCAGTGTTGTCCTGAAGGATCCTGGCAAAAAAAGGCAGTGGTGACAGGCAAAGAAGAATACCGCAGTAGTGTATCTCAACATGTACTCAGAGGATCACAGGCCTCAGAAAACTCTGTGCTGTCTGAATCAAAACACAGGTGTAGGGGAGCAGGACCCAGCTTCTACTTTTCTTTTGATCCTCACCCAAGATATGTTTATTGATTTTAGAGAGAGGGAATCGAGAGAGAGATTAAAAACACACACACACACACACATCGATGTGAGAGAAAAACATTGATCGATTGCTTCTAGTGCATGTCCCAAGTGGGATTGAGCCGGCAAACTAGGTATGTGCCCTGACTGGCAATTGAACCAGTGATCCCTTGGTGTATGAGACAATGCTCCAAATGAGCCATCTGGCCAGGGCTCTCCAGGTTTCTTATGCCCATTAATTAATTTGAAAGAACTACTGGATTAAAGAGAATAATCCTCTTCTAACAAAGAATGCTGACTGTTTAAGAAGTAGGAAGGAATTGTGCTCTGCATATCCTCTCAAAATATATTTTAAGTAAATGCCACTAAATTCAACAGCTGCTTTATTTTCTAGGCATTCTCTGTATTAGGTGTTCAATTAAAATGAATAAATTTACATAAAAAGACTAGAGAGGAATTTATAGAAACAACTAATGTTGCCAATTCTGTAAATATTGACAGAATGGGGCAGCATTTATTTCAAGGATGTGAATATTCACCACAAACCCCCAAAAGCCTACCTGGGACTGCCCTGGAGAATTTCACCTCTAGGAGATCCCAAGAACTGCTGCCTGAAAACATGATTTCTGTAGGAAGTCTTGGGAGATAGAGACACTTTAGCCCAGCACCAAGGAGAATGCCTTTCTCGAACTCTGACAAACTGAAGCTAATTATATCAAAAGCATCCTTTGGATAATTAATGGATCCAATTGCACCAGGAAGAGTTAAAATACAACTAATATCCCCAAGAGCCTCAGGACTCACCAAGAGTGAGTAACTCCTTTAGGGGCCAATAAAATTAATGACATTTCAGAAATGAGACTCTCAATTCCTTCAAAATAGGAAAGACAAACTTTTCTCAAATATTCTTTTTGGGGACCCATCAAATATCCCTTCTTCAGACACATCCAAAAAGAATATATCTGGGTTGCAAACCTGACTGAAGTACCCACTGTGTGACCTCAAGTGGGTTAAACTCGTGGACTTCAATTTTCTCCTCTATAAAACAGGGCTGCTAAGAAAGTCAACTTAACAGGACAGATAAAGCTCTTGGACCAGCGACAGGGGCAGAGCAGCACTTAACTGAAGAAACAGCCTCTGCACCTCAATGTCTGTCTTATTTCATAATTTACACACACTGTCTCCTTCCTGGACAATTGGGGAGCATCAAATAGGATAAATGTACACTGCTGTGTGAAAAGTGAAGCATTACACTCAAATGTTAGCTGTTATTAACTTGGAAATGAAAGAATAAACACAATTAAAAGAGAACTGACACGCAGAATAGGTAAGTAAATAGTTAAAGGGCACTTTGTTTCTTTAAGTGAGTTCAAGTCTCTTTTATTACTTCAATATTTATTGAACAAAAGGCAAGGGCTAAGCATTTGTTTTCCCTGACCTACAAGAGATATTAGACATAAGCAAACACAAGAGAGAAAAGTCTATAATTAAGGTAAAGATAACTAGGGACTTTGCCGTAGAAAGAGATTACTGCAAGCTTAGGGTGAGCAGATAAATCTTCACAAAAGAGGAAGCAGTTGAAATGGCCTTGAAGTATGTGTACAGTTTGGATAAGGAGCCTAATCCAAACTGTACACAGTAGATGAAAAGGCACAGGTGCGGGGTATAAGGTAACTCAGTTTTGCCAAATCAGAGTGCAGGTAGTACTAGGCCAACAGACTGGAACACAACCTACAGACAAACTGAAGAGGACCTGAGTATGTGTCCAAGGAAGCAGGGACGGAGAATGCTGGCAGGTGGGATTCCTTGCTCAAAATCCTTTCATGAAGGAATTTCAGAGTTTTACATTCTCAGAGTAATCTGACAGATTTTAGGTGGTGGAGTTAGCCCTAGCTGGTTTGGCTCAGTGGATAGAGCGTCAACCTGAAGGGCCCCAGGTTCGATTCTGGTCATATGCCTGTGTTCCGGGCTCGATCCTCAGTGGAGGGTATATAGGAGGCAGCAGATGAATTATTCTCTTTCATCACAGATGTTTCTATCTCTCCCTCCGTCTCCCTTCCTCTCTGAAATCAATAAAAAAATATATTTTTAAAAAGAGGTGGGGTTAGAGCCAAGGGTTAACCAGCAACCTCCAAAGTGGTTAAACGGTGAAGGTTTGAAAAGAAACAGCCGGTAACAGTGAAGTCTGCAAAGTAACTGATGGCAGGAGATAAATAATGGAGGAGACAGAAGCACACAGCAGAAGACCCCAGGTGTTATCTGCCACAGAGAGGTAGTACCATTATTGAAAAAAAGAGGACACAGGTGAGTGAGGCAACCAACAATGTTCCAGGATACTGAAATAGTGTTCAAGATGATCACAGAACTATTGCCTCTAAACTTTGAGAAACACAGGCTTTACCAAACAAAATAGAATGATTTACAGAGAGAACTTTCACACCTGAAAACCTAAAGCATATTTCAAAATAAGAAGTGAGATTTCCTGAGAAATCTCCCTACAACATCGGCTTTTAAGTTAGTAGGGAAATACCATTTTGGAAATAAATCTAATATGTTATCCATTTCTGTAGCTAATGCACAGTGGCTAGAACCAGAGAAGAGCGTCAAGCATCCCATCTATGCTTTGAGGCTGGAGTTCAATGACTACTGTCACTGAAAGGGTCTGATCAACATTTTTTTAAATATATATATTTTATTGATTTATTACAGAGAGGAAGGGAGAGGAATAGAGAGTTAGAAACATCAGTGAGAGAGAAACATTGATCAGTTGCCTCCTGCACACCCCCTACTGGGTTTGTGTCAGGATAGAACCTGGGACCTTCAGTCCGCAGGCCAACGCTCTATTCACTGAGCCAAACCAGTTAGGGCTGATCAACATTTTTAATTTCATTTCTGAAAATGTTTGAAGCTTTTGTGTTGGCGATGTTAGCTGACTATTCCAAGAATCCTACTTCTTCTTATTATGAACACTGAGAACTGGCCTTTGATAAAAATTAGGTAGAAAATAGTATAGGAGCCATTTTACTTACCATTGTAACTACCACATACCCTGGACACTGACAAACAGCACTCTTTGAAGGCAACAGAAATTAGAAATGTTGAGTGTTGGTTATAAAACAAAAAGTGAAAGTGGGGATTAGACAGAAATTTCCCCAAATTTATCAGCATCAGCTAAAACTGGGCTAAATTGTGGCAGATTAAAATGTACATCCTTCATTTTGACACTGTAGTTATTCAGTAACTATTAAGTACCTACTATTTACAAGTTACAGTGTGAGATATTGGGGATATAAGTGTGAATTAGACAAAAATTTCTATTTTCATAGAGCTTATATTCAAGTTGGGGAAAAGAGATAAAAATAAATAAATAAGTGAAAGAGCATGTCAAATAATAAGTGTTATGAAGAAAGAAGCACCAGAAGAAAGAATAGGAATTTTGGAGAAGGCTCCCATTTAAATAAATAAACGGTGAAAAGATGGTATCTAAGCATATACTTCAGGGAAGAATAAGTCATACAGGGACCATTTCCGGCAAAGTGACAGGGGAGTCCAGGGGCCTTGGGGCCGAAGCCAGGGGCTGAGTTTTGGAGCTCAGTGGGCAAGCAGCAGAGAGAGGTGGTAGAAGAAGTCAGAGAGGGGAGAAGTATCTGTATCTGGAGATGGTGGGCACTAGCTGAACAGTGATCATGTAGCATTTGTGCACCTGGGTAAGAATATTTAAAGTGAGGCTTATTTTAGAAGATACGATCCTCTTAATAGACATGCAACATTCAATGCTTATATTAGGGATGTGATGAACAAAATTTAAAAAAAGAAATAGACTCACAGATACAGAAAACAGACTGACAGCTGTCAGAGGGGCTGGGGGTGGGGAGAGAAGGTGAAGGGGTTAAGCAAAAAAAAGAAAAAACCTCATAGTCACAGACAACAGTATGGTGATTACAAGAGGGAAAAGGGGGATAGGGTGGAAGTAAAAGAGGGTAAAGGGGGGATAAATGGTGATGGAAAGAGACTTAACTTTGGATGTGAACACACATTACAACATACAGATGCTATATTATAGAACTGTACACTTTAAACCTATAATTTAAATAACTAATGTCACCCCAATAGGTGCTATAAAAAATGTTAAGTAATAAATAAAATGGCACATCTATGGCCATACAATAATTAGTAAAGGTATCTTGTTACTACAAATTAGAAGTTCAGGTTGAAACTGAGGGCAATTATTTACAGTAGTAATTAAATGTGGATGAAATATGCTATTAAATTATAAACTCGTCTATTATTGATTTTCACCACTATGTTTTATAAAGAGTTTATATTGGACCTCTTCTTTAAAAATGTTCAATAACTCCCCATCACACAGAATAAAATGGTCCAAATTCCTTCATATAACACTCAAGGTATTTCATAGCCTGGCTCTATCCACCATTCTAACTGTACCGTATTTCAAACTACACAGAGTCAATTGTCAAAAACATCCTATCATATCCTGCCAACATTACTTTACTCAAGCTGCTGATTCCCTTTCAGATACATACTTCCTAACCACCAAGACTTGCAAAATCCCATCCAATCTTAATCAGCCCAAATATCAGCTCTCTCCAAATATGTTTCAGATCCCTGCCATGTTGGAATTAAACTCAAACCATCCTGTATTCCCATATTACCTTGTACATTAATCCCAGCATTAATCGGTGATAAAAGTCCAAGCTGTTTATGTTCAAGTGCTACCAAATTATCTTTGTGAATTTCTCACACCCAGAAGAGGTCCTTCCTTTACCACAAGCTGTTAATGTTAACTCTGTTAACAGATAGCCTGAATCTGCACATGTGTAACTGGCCCTTTCCTCGTTCCTCAAGAGCTATACCTTCGACACAGTGTATACCTATCAACATACAAGCTACAGAGAAACCAAGATGGCGGCATAAGGTATACACCTGTACATGCTGCATCATGCAACCACACCAAAACTACAACTAAAAGACAAAACATCTATCACCCAGGACCACGGGAAAGCTGGCTGAGTAGAAATTCTACAACTAGAAGGAAAGAGAAAAGAGCATTGAGACGTGAACAAGCACGGAAAAGCTGAGGTATGCAGGTGCGGAAATCGGGCTGGCGGTTGGTAACTGAGTGCGCTGTTTCTTTCAACCCGAAGGGAGATACAGCTCTACATTACTCTGAACTCCAGTTTCCGGTGAGACTCTGGGGACCCAGACTCCTACAGGGAGAAGCTGGACTGTCTGCCATCGGGTCGGAAAGTGAGGGTGGCTTTCTTGCAGAGCTGCGGTTTACTGCGCTGGGACACAGGGTGCTGGGACTGGGAAACACGGAGACACAGAGACGGCTGACTGACAGCCATCGCTGTTTGCCACACCCTAGTGACTCCCTGAGACTCCACCCCGTCCAATTTACAAACCCACCCAAACTGTGTGCAGTGGCTTTTGCATATAAATGGCCTGCCCTATCACAGCTTAACCTAACAAACTGCAGCTCTGGTCAGAGCAGGAGAAATCTGTAGACCTCGCTGTAGCTCCTGCTGGGTGGCCTCAGACAGTAGCTGACCTGCACGCCATTGGAGATCCAGAACCCAGTTTACCTAGTGGTCAGTGTGAGACAACACCAGATTTCAACTTCTCACATCCATAAGTGACACATTCAAGAGGCAGACTCAGTGAGCACCAAAGCCCCACTGAAACAAAGCCTGCCCCATAAGGGTGTCTCCAGTACACCAGTTCTTCCATTATAGACACAGTAGGTCCTCACAGACAATTGGCCTGGAGGTAAATTCCTCCCAGTATACCAACAGCAATCAAGACTTAACTACAACAAGACTGTGCACTCAGCCTACAAAAGGGTGCACCAAGAGTATCCACCTCAGGTGATTGGGGAGGCTGAACCACTGGGCCCTATAGGTCACCTACCACACAAAGCCACTCCATCAACACAGGGAAGCAGCCAGAATGAGGAGACAAAGAAACATGTCACGAATGAAAGAAATGGAGGAAAACAAACTACTGGACATAGAGTTCAGAACCACATTTATAAAGTTACTCAAGAATCTGCTAAAAACCTCTGAGGAACTTAGTGAAACCTTTATAGATCTTAATGAGAATGCGAAAAAAATGAAAAAGGACCAGTCAGAAATGAAGCATACCATTGTCTGAAATAAAGAATATACAGAAATTCAACAGTAGATCAAAGGACCCCAAGAATCAAACCAAAGATTTGAAACATGAGGAAACAAAAAACAACCAATCAGAAAAACAAAAAGAAAAAAGAATCCAAAAATATGAAGATAGTGTAAGGAGCCTCTGGGACAACTTTAAGCGTACCAACATCCGAATTTTGGGGGTGCCAAAAGAAGAGAGAGAGCAAAATACTGAAAACCTATTAGAAGAAATAATGACAGAAAACTTTCCCTACCTGGTGAAAGAAATAGACTTACAAGTCCAGGAAGCGCACAGAACGCCAAACAAGAGGAATCCAAAGAGGACCACACCAAGACACATCATAATTAAAATGCCAAGGGCAAAAGACAGAGAGAATCTTGAAAGCAGCAAGAGAAAAACGGTTAGTTAACTTCAAGGGAGTACCCATACGACTGTCAGCTGATTTCTCAACAGAAACTATGTAGGCCAGAAAGGAGTGGCAAGAAATATTCAAAGTGATGAACAGCAAGAACCTACAACCAAGATTACTCTACCCAGCAAAGCTATCATTCAGAATTGAAGGTCAGATAAAGAGCTTCACAGACAAGAAAAAGCTAAAGGAGTTCATAACCACCAAATCAGGATTATATGAAATGCTGAAAGGTATTCTTTAAGAAGAGGAAGAAGAAGAAAAAGGTAAAGATAAAAATTATGAACAACAAATAGATGTCTATCAACAAGTGAATCTAAAAATCAAGTGAATAAAAAATCTGATGAACAGAATAAACTGGTGAATATAATAGAATCAGGGGCATAGAAAGGGAGTGGACTGACAATTCTCGGGGGAAAGGGTGTGTGAGTGGTGTGGGAAGGATTGGACAAAAATCTTACACCTATGGATGAAGACAGTGGTGGGGGGTAAGGGCATGGGTGGGGTGGAGAATCAGGTGCAGGGGAGCTATGGGGGGAAAAAGAGGAACATATGTAATAATCTGAACAATAAAGATTTATTTTATAAAAAAAAAAAAGATACAAGCTACAGTAAGGTTCCAGGAAGAAAAACAAAACCAAGAAATCTCCTTATTCCTGAGACAGAGGAAATTTTTTCCCATACTGTTCTCTTTCTAAAGGGTTAAAAACAATCAAATCTTAACAATGGAATAGCCTAAAAAGTGTTAAGCACAATGAGGATACTGCTCTCTTAATGACTAGGTGTAACAATCATTTTCTGTCTTCTGAAATTAAAAGGGAATTTAACCTCAAAGTGGCAGTTCCAATTCTGCATCAAGGTGGTAGTTAGAAGAGAATATTTGGAACATGATTGCTTCAGGAGAAGGTCAATTTCTCTTGTTTCCTATCCCTTTTCCCATGCAACAGCTTAACCCCCTCAGAGGGAAATGTGATCCTAAGACAAAGGCTCCTAGGCAGAGGAGAGAACACCCATTTTGCATAATCTAAATAGCAGGAACAGATAATGTACTTCTTGCATGTTTCTACTAGGAGAAAAAATTAGGTAATTTTAATTTTTAATCCTAGCAAATTAATCCTAGCAAATTAATAAGATGACGTATCTTAGAAGCAGTAAAGAAAGTTGGTGAATTTCCTAAACAAAAAAGCATCTCATAAAAAAATTCTATCATTCTAGGTGCATTCATAATGTTTACAACTAACTGGCCAGGGAATAATGTACTCTTTAGTCACTGTCTTTGAAAATCCCATTTAGAATGGAAAAATAATTGCTGTAGACTAAGATCAGAATTGGAATCCAAACTGCAAACAAGGACAATGGAACAAAATTCAAATGGAAAAGCAGAAAGTGTGGCTGCTCCTAAAAGAATTCTTAGCATCCTGACCCTCGATTTATTACCTGTATACATCCATCAATGCTATCTTTTTCTTCAACATTGACAGCACTAAGTTTCAATTAAAATTGCATAAAATATCAGAAACTCTTATATCAGCTGGCCTCAGGGGATGTCAAATACAGCTGTTTGATTTTAACAGTAACTACATGAATTTTCATCTGAGAATTTTCAATTCTGCTCATATTTACTACCAGAATTAAGTTAAAGTCCTATTTTTCCCACGTGCTAATTTCACTGATAAAAAGGAAGGGAATAGGCCTGGCTGATTTTGCTCAGTGGATAGAGCATCAGCCCATGGACTGAATGGTCCCAGGTTCAATTCCTGGTCAAAGGCATGTACCTTGAATGCAGGTTGATCCCCGGTCCCAGTCAGGTGGCCCCAGTCAGGTTGAGTGCAAGAGGAAATCAATGTGTCTCGCACATCGATGTTTCTCTCTCTCTGTCTCTCCCCCGCCCTTCCACTCTCTCTAAAAATCAATGATGGGAAAATATCCTCGGATAAGTATTAACAACAACAAAAAAAGAAAGAGAATAAAGTAAGAGAAGGAAGAAAGGCAGACAGGCAAGCAGGCAGGCTGCCGGGACATCCTGTGGAACTAAGATAGCACCCCCTAACAAGGGGCCTCTGCACAAACCCACCCACTGGGCATGTGGAGAAAGTGATGTCTACCCATCCACACCTCCAAGAGGGGCCAAGTAACATTCTTTTACCTGCCTCTCACCAATCCCACTGAAGAAGCACTCTGTATGTAACATTTACTCTTCCCCAGCTGGCACTGGCATGGAATAAAGAAGGATATACTTCATACTAGTAAAAATCCATTTTGCAAACTTTAAACCTAAGACAGTGCAACAGATTCCACAACTGTTGCATTGCAATACAAGAAATATGTTTGTTTCACCACATGCTTCACAATACCTAAATATTTAAGTTTTAAATCAATTTAAATTTTAGTACTAGGGAAACATTTTTGTGCAAGAATTTTTATTTTTCAATTAACATCCCTGGGTGACTAATTTTAAAAGAGTTATATTACCCAGAAAGAAATCTGATCATTTACTTTTCCTAGTATACATGCTGGTATTTTGTTTACTTGTTTATTTGAAACTATAGAAGTGAACTGTCATTACTGAAATAAGGTTATACCAATTTCTTTTCATGACTGAAACAGCCAGTATTTTGTTTGCTTTTTATTTTTGTTTTGTTAAATTTCTCAACATGCTGAAAATATCCGCTGATTTGCAACAATATAGGAAAGTTACCAAATGGGGGGGAAAAAACTCCAAGAAAAGAATACCACAATTATTAAACATCAATAGTAGAAATGCTGATAATGAGAAAATGTATCCTTTCATTCTTATTTCTACATCAAAGTTAGTACAAAAAGAAAGGGGGGAAATCCCATCATAACTCATAAGGCATTACACACACCTACCTCTGAGAGCAACCTGCGGATCAGAGGACTCTTGACACATGCCATCTGCTTAAAATACAGTCCTGGGAAAAGAAACACCTCCTTGTCTAAGCAGCAATTCTTATGGACCACAGCAAAACAAAAATTAGTTAACACACAAAGCTGTGAATATACACAATCTGTCTCTCACCACACACTATGGAAAAGGTTACCCTTCAGACAGAAAAGTAACCAGCTGTGTCTGTGGGTTTTCTGTACCTTCAACTACTCCATGCACATACATTAAAGTATATTTCTGTTCTGATCCACTGTGTTTGGCCAAAGTACTTGTGTTCCTTCTACAGTGAATTCCAGGACTGTGTAGGCGCCTTTGACTCTGCCTCAGAGAACAGCAGTTCACAGGGGCACTGTGAGGAAGGCAAGCACTTCCTGTACATGGAATCTGCAGACTAACCCGGGAAGGAAGATATGGTCTATTAACCTGAGGTCAGGAATGCTGCCAGCACGAAGCAATAGCACAGGGGAGACCCAAAGCACACAGGGTTCAACAGACTGGGAAGGAGCAGCACAATTCCCAAAAGAGGGCTGTAAGGAAGTGCAGGAGAGCAGGGAGGGAAGAGTTGGGGTAGAGAGGGTGGGAGAAGGAATGAGGCTGAGAGGTCAGAGGAGAACACTGTGTGGGCCCCTCCCTGGCTCTGCCTGCACCTTGGGAAACCTATTCCCAGAGGTCACCTTACACCTGCCCATTCTGTCCCACCTGAGAGAAACATTGAGACAGGAATTGGCGAGCAAGGAATTTCAGGACCAGGTTCCTACCTTATTCATGTCACAGAGGGTCCCCCCTCTCAGGAGGTAGTGTCCAGCCCCTCCCACCTTCCTCCCTCAGTCCCTATGATCCTACACAGGACCTGAGGCAGCCAGCTATATCACACAGATTCATAAATACACCTTTCAAATACCTCAAAGAAGTCTCCACAACCAAAAAATTTTAATTAAGATTCCAGATAAAATAAATTATTTCAGTGATCCAGGAGATTAGTCAAATGCCCCCTTTTGTTTGAAGTAAGAATATCTTTATACAATTTCTAACATTATTAAACAGGCATGATTTATCTAATGTAAGAAATGCAATGTACCATAAGAAAGGTGGGCATGAATTGTAGCTATTTGATGCTGTTAATTCTAACATTCCTAATACACGTGTTTACTTTTTTAATCATGTTATGCAATTCATCAAAATCATTAACTAGCTTAATAGTTCACAGTCATCACTATAAATATTAGATATAGATATACACACTCAGGGATTATTGGTACTTACACTCCTGTTTGAAGCTAAAACAAGTAACTTATTCAAAGCCTCAAATCTAGCAATGTACTAGTAAACCCTGATCTATCAGTTTTCTCATCTTGGATATTTTCCTAAGCTACTGTTCTTGTCTTTTTACTTCCATTTAAAATGCATTCACCTTTTTTTTTAAATTGCTGCCCACCATTCAAAGAATTAGTTTATAAGTTTGTTTGGGATAATTGTAAAGTATGCTGTTGTAAAATATCTAAGATTATAATGAGATTGTAGAATAATATCATGTAAGGATATTCTTTGCCCTAGGCCCTGGCAATTCCATTTCAAACTGGCTGTCAATTTCTTTTTGTAGCTTTATATAAACTTTGTCAGGGAGGCAAAAACACAAATTACTTACTTTAGTTCAAGAGGCCAAATATATTGACTTTCAATTACAATCCTTATGACTTTTGAAGGAAACTTCTCTTTGTTTCCTTCCAAAATAATTTTCAGTCTACAGAGAGTTTCATTTAAAAATTTTTGTCACATGAAACAATTTCTCTTAATGCCCCGCCCCCTTGTTGTCTGTGTCCATTGATTAGGTTCATATGCATGCATACAAGTCCCTTGGTTGATCTCTCCACCTTACCCCCACCCTCCCCTACCTTACCTGAGGTATGATCTTCTAATTGACGTTTCTCAGCCTCTGGATCTGTTCTTGTTCATCAGTCTATGTCGTTCATTATATTCCACAAATGAGCGAGATCATGTGATATTTATCTTTCTCTGCCTGGCTTATTTCACTCAACATAATATTCTCCATCTCCATCCATATTGTTGCAAATGGTAGGAACTCCTTCTTTTTTACTGCAGCGTAGTATTCCATTGTATAGATATACCACAGTTTTTTAATCCATTCATCTGCTGATGGGCATTTAGGTTGTTTCCAAATTTTGGCTATGGTGAATTGTGCTGCTATGAACATAGGGGTGCATATTTCCTTTCTGATGCCTGTTTCTAGATTCTTGGGATATATTCCTAGAAGTGGGATCACTGGGTCAAATGGGAGTTCCATTTTTATTTTTTTGAGGAAACTCCATACTGTTCTCCACAGTGGCTGCACCAGTCTGCATTCCCACCAGCAGTGCAAAAGAGTTCCTTTTTCTCCGCATCCTCGCCAACACTTGTTGTTTGTTGATTTGTTGATAAAAGCCATTCTGACAGGTGTGAGATGGTACCTCATTGTTGTTTTGATTTGCATCTCTCTGATGATTAGTGACTGTGAGCAGGTTTTCATATGTCTCTTGGCCTGCCTTCTGTCTTCTTTCGAAAAGTGTCTACTTAGATCAGTTGCCCATTTTTTGATTGGGTTGTTTATCTTCTTTTTGTTAAGTTGTATGAGTTCTCTGTATATGTTGGAGATTAAACCCTTATCATTGATATCATTGGCAAATATGTTCTCCCATGCAGTGGGCTTTCTTGTTGTTTTATTGATGGTTTTCTTTGCTGTGCAAAAGCTTTTTATTTTGATGTAGTCCCATTTGTTTATTTTCTCTTTAGCTTCCATTGCCCTAGGAGTAGTATCAGTGAAGAAGTTCTTTCGGCATATGTCCGAGATTTTGCTGCCTGTGGATTCCTCTAGTATTTTCATGGATTCCCGTCTTATGTTTAAGTCCTTTATCCATTTTGAATTTATTTTTGTGTATGGTGTAAGTTGGTGATCTAGCTTCATTCTTTTGCATGTATCTGTCCAATTTTCCCAACACCATTTGTTGAAGAGACTGTCTTGACTCCATTGAATGTTCATGCCTCCTTTGTCAAATATTAATTGAGCATATTGATTTGGGTCAATTTCTGGGTTCTCTATTCTATTCCATTGATCTATATGTCTGTTCTTGTGCCAGTACCAGGCTGTTTTGAGAACAGTAGCTTTGTAATACAACTTGATATCTGGTATTGAGATCCCACCTACTTTGTTCTTCTTTCTCAGGATTGCTGTAGCTATTCGGGTTCTTTTTTTATTCCAGATAAATTTTTGGAAATTTCGTTCTAGGTCTGTGAAATATGTTGTTGGTATTTTAATGGGAAGAGCATTGAATTTATAGATTGCTTTGGGTAGTATGGACATTTTGATGATGTTGATTCTACCAATCCATGAAAATGGTATGTTCTTCCATCTGTTTATGTCTTCCTCTATCTCTTTTTTCAGTGTCGTGTAGTTTTCTACGTATAGGTCTTTTACCTCTTTAGTTAAGTTTATTCCTAAGTATCTTAATTTTTTTGGTGCGATGGTAAATGGGATTGTTTTTTTAGTCTCTCTTTCTGTAAGTTCATTATTGGTGTATAGAAATGCCATAGATTTCTTGGCATTAATTTTGTATCCTGCTACATTACCGAATTCAGTTATTAAGTCTAATAATTTTTTTATGGAGTCTTTAGGGTTTTCTATGTACAGTATCATGTCATCTGCGAATAAGGACAGTTTTACTTCTTCTTTTCCAATTTGAATGCCTTTTATAAAAGCTATTCTTAAAGTAATAACTAAAATTTCTATTGGTAGTTCATCTCATGGTAAAAATTCCTGAATATGCAATGAACCTAAAGCAGTCATATGTGTGGGGGAAAAAAATTTTTTTTTTTAATTTAAAGTTATCAAGACTGCATTATAAAATTTACAAAAACCTCCATTAAAAAGAAAGGGGGGGGATAGTAGGGCAATATCATGTAAGGAAAAATATCCTATAAGTAAATTACATCTAGAAAATTTTTACTTTACCAAATTAAGGTTCATTTGCAATGCTAACAGCAAGACGGCCATTAAAAACACACATGGTGTCTAAATAAGACAAAGGAAAATCGTTTGAACAAAAATAAAAAGGATCCCAAATCAATTATATAGAAAAGATTCCTTTATTAACTTGTGGTCGAGAATATATTTGTATATTTTCAGAAAACAACCCCAAGACCAGATGGATTCCTGCAACAGAGAGGAATTGACAGGAGTGCTCCAACCACGGAGACAAGAGGAAAAAACAGTCCAGAGATGGAAGACGCTGACAACGCCTTGCCATGGGAGCAGTCAGCAGCTGTGCACCGCTGCAGGTTACCTAGGACCAAACCAGAGAGGGTCGGACCTGCATTGCCACCATGTGCCCACCATCCAGATATCACTGCTGACATGTACACATAAGGAACTGTTGGACACTGAAATTGGGACTCAAACATTTTTTTGTTTTGTCTTGTTTTGTTATTATATGTTTATTTCCAGTCTGCAAAGGCAAAACTTTTTAAAGGAAAGAAATGGTGGGAAAAAGATACAGAGGCAAAGAAGCATTGAACAGACTGTCAAACTACATTGGGAAGACAGGGGTGGTTGGGCGAGGAGGGCTGTAAGAGACCAACCGAAGGACTTGTACGCATGCATATAAGCACAACCAATGGATATAAGACACTGGGGTGGGGGGGGAGGGTGGGCAGGTGAAGGCATGTCCTGGGGGGTAGGGGTGGTCGGGGGGAGATCAAAGGGGAAAAAAAAGGAGACATATGTACTACTATTTGTAATACTTAAAACAATAAAAATAAAATAAAATTTAAAAAAATAATAAATAAATAAATAAATAAAATGCATTCACCAATAGACATATACTTAATTTTAGGTAAATTCAATATTTTGAAATTTATATTTACCTGCAAAACACAGAAACCATTCTTTATAAAAGCAAGCTTTCAATATTTTTAATTGCATATGTAATGATTGATTGCTATAGAAATATAATAATAAAAATTACAGCCCTGACCATGACAATGTTACAAATTAATGAATACCATTCTATAATTTACAATACACATGTAGTTTCCATCATAAAAAGGAAAATATCCTGTTTTTGTAATATGCTTTTAATCCTTGACAGTGTATTATAAATGTCTATTTGTATCAATACACATCCATTCATTTATCATGCTCATTAGCATATCATGGATGGGTATATGTACCATAATTTATTCAACCTTCCCTCAATGTTGGATATTTACTTGCTACCAGTTTTTCAGTTTCATAATCAATTCTGCAGATTATCCAAATAAACACATCTAGTGTGACTTTCTCATTTTTTTCCACAGAATAAACTCCCAGTTACAAAATGCAGAGTCACAGGGCACTCTTATTTCTAAGGCTGGTGGTCTGAACATCTTCTAGGTTTGCATGGAATTAGCAACACTGATCAACACTCTAACCAACTGAGCTACCCAGCTAGGATATTTTTGTTGTTGTTGTTTTTAATAAAGAGTACTCTATCACTTTAGAAATAGCAATAGAAGAAATCTTTGCCTGGCCCGGTAGGCCAGTTTGTTAGCACATCATCCCAATATGCCAAGATTGTTGGGTTCAATCCCTGGTCAGCGTACATACAAGAATCAACCAATAAATGAATAAATAAGAGATACAACAAAACTCTCTCTCTCTCAAAAATCAATATATAAAATATAAAAAAAAATTTTTTTTAAATAGAAGATATCTTTGAAACATCGGACAATAGCAAAGATCTATCTACATCTCTGGTGATTTTTCACAGCCACTGCTAAATAGGTTGAGTTATAAAATTAAATTTCTATCCCCAATACACACCAACATCACTGAAATGCTAAATCAGACAGTCATAACACATCCAGATTAATGATCTGTAGGAGTAAAGGAACATGTTGCATTCTCCAACCTCTCTGGCCCATGTTAGAGAGGGCAAATGCTGATCTTTGCAGCTCTCTGTCCCCAATCCCACCTGCATATGTATGCACCTGTACAGCTCTCTTAGTCACAGCCACAAAATCAAGAACATCCTTCCACAACCATAGAGTTAGAATTGGACTAAGATCAAACACTTCTACTGTGTATGTACATATCCAGCAAATTAAAGAATTACAATCTTTTACTTACAAATACTCTCAAGTAGGATTTTGCATTTTCAAAATGTTTCATGTTATTGCTTTATTTTAAAAAGAAAGGGCTCAGCCCTAGCCAGTTTGGCTCAGTGGATAAAGCGTCAGCCTGCGGACTGAAGGGTCCCAGGTTCAATTCCGGTTAAGGGCACATGCCCAGGTTGCGGGCTTGGTCCCTAGTGTGGAGTGTGCAGGAGTGATCAATGATTCTCTTTCATCATTGATGTTTCTACCTCTCTCTCCCTTCCTCTCTGAAATCAATAAAAAACATTTTTTTTTCCATTAAAAAGGGCTCATTACACAAAAAACCAAGGGATACTTTAGAACAGGTTCTCAGGACTTGAACCTTTCTCTCAGAAGTACAGTTTCTGTCCCTAATGAGTGACTGACTTGAAAAACATCTTATCCCAGAACTACAGTCCTTTAGGATCTTCTGGACACAGCTCCAATGAAAACCAAAGGATAAATATTTTCACCTATTTGAAATCCCTCAGAACCCAGGTGATAAGAACGCATCCCCACAGTGGGCACCTCCACAGTTTATTCTGAAGGACAGGTAACATGGCATGGCTGCATATATTTAAGTGATAGCTGCCCATTGACAGGGTACTGGATCTGTACCTACCAAAGGCGTAATTGCAAAACAAGGAGTATAATTAAGTTGGTTACTAACTAGTTCCTGGGACAGATCTGGGAAGCAAGATAAAAGCAGGGATGCACTGCACTGTAGGTCACTGCCATGGCACAGTTTGAGAAAAAGTGGATCCCAAATTGCTTTTCAAAGTTTAATGAATGTCAACACCTCATGAGAGAAAGAGACAAATTTATTGCATGCCATTCAACTAATCTACATTAATTACCTAAGATATTGCTACTTGTCAGCTTGTAATTTTTCCCAAAAATTTTTATTTTATATTTCTGCTGTGTGTCTGTGTGTGTGTAAATGCTTCCCCTTTGCACAGCAGCTACACTATACAACAGGCAGAGACCACACACAGTTGGCAATAGGTTTGGGCAAATTATAACTTCATTTCACAAAAGAAAAAAAAACTTGAATTTGATTACATTTTAAGCTAAATGCACATACTTCCTATACATAAAATGAGCACTTATTTTAATCAATCTAGAAGGAATATAAACAATAGTATAAATATTTCTTATTGAATTCAGTTACATTTGTTTTATCATATTTTCTTCTACATAAAAATATCAATCACAAATTTATAGTCAGCAAATATCTCTGACTATAATGTCAAATTAGGTCAAATGCTATAAGGAAAACCCACTCCTAAAGGATTTTGAAAAAAAAAAAAATGTAATGAGCCACCGCCCTGTGCTGATGAAAAATACACATTGTCCATAAATATTTAATTTGAGAACAAAAGTAATGAAATACATTAATATTTAAGCACCAAAGTCTGCAATACAATTTAGTGACTTTTGATTATGTGGGAATGATATACACACATATATTACATGTTTTATCAAAAGCTAACATGCAGTTTCAGACTTTTTTTACTACAATACATACAGAACATTATATTCTATCTAAAAATGGTTTCTAAGCAAATTTCCATTTTAATTCTTCCAACAATTATTTAAATAATATGTGTCAAAGATGCTTTTTGCCATTTTAGAATCCATGAGAAATCGCACCTTACATAGAGGTCAATTAGTAAGTCTAGAATAAAGTTTTAAATGCTTTAAAAATACTATGAGCATGTATAGACACATTTACTATCCTCCTCACCCACAGTAAAATTCTGATTATAAGCTAAATATCTGGAAGTACATAGATTACAAAACATCTCTACCATGTGCTTATAATACAGACTTAAACAAGAAGTAAAATATATACAAGATGACGGTCCCAGCTTTATATGGCTCAAATTCATGCCACTGATCACAGGCCACTATAATTAAGTAGGTATCCTTGCATTTCTTTTTCTATCTGTTTACATATTTTTAAAGATTTTTTTAAATCACAGCTTCACACTATACATGGCATTCCTTAATTAGCTTTTTTTATTTTTACTTCATATATTTTAGAGAGGTTATCATATCAGTTCATATAGATTGACCCCATTGTTTTTAACAGCTGTACAGTAGAGTTGTTCTACAATTTTATCCCATTAATCCTCTACTGCTGATAACCATATTTTCACACCTGAAATGGGGGAAGGGATGTTATAAATATCCTTACTTAAAATTGTCCGCAAGAATAATTTCTAGGGTTATTGATCTATATCATAAATTGACATGTTTCCATAAAATAAAATATATTAAGTGTAAATAAACAAATACTGTGCAGTACCGTTTTATTTTTGTCAAACTAACATTTAGAAGCAACATGATTTTAAAATTTAAATCTCCAGTTGTGGACTCAATTTTTTTTAGTGACTCAAAGAGCAATCTTTAAAAACCAAAAGCTGAACCTAAACAGAGGGAAGATGAGCATCATATATTCATGAAAAACATTATGTGAGTATTCATGTTTTTTACTATTTAAAAAAAATGACCTTACATTAAAGAACTATAAAATGTCATAAAAATAGCTAGTAACCCTCAGAATGACACTCTCACCACTTAGCATCCCATTGATCTTTCCTCATTATATAACTTTTATTTTATACCACAGTTAAAATCCCCAACTGAAAATACAAACAACTCTATAAATAGCACATTTCCTTGAAGTTCAACCTTGCTCATCTTTGTTCAGTAATCCATACAACTCCAGTGATTAGTTCTGCTATAGGCTTAAACCATAACATACAAAAGGCATAAAATGGGCTGGCTTTGTCCTCCTTTCACTGAGTTATAAATTTCCTCAAAAGTTTATTAATGAACAGCACAGTCACAAACACTCAAGCTGTCATCAGGCTCCTTGCTGCTAAATTTACTGAAGCAAGCACTCTACTGTCTGCACATCTCCACACACATTTGTAAAGCCACAGATCCATAGATTGGAAGTGATCTTTAATAAGTTCCCCCGCCCCCCTGCAAACTGCCAGTCCCAAAGAATCCATCATCCTCTGTTAAATGTATAGCTTATGAATGAATGAATATTTAGCCTATAGTTGTATCTTGACTTTCTGAGCCTTTCTATTTTTCCTAAGACTGTAGTTGTCTCATTCTTTGCCTTCCCAGTTCAGTTCAAGTCAAGACACTTGGTTTCACAGTCACAGCCTCCAAGAATGGCAGGCAAAGAAACACTTTCTCTTGATCCTTTGGGTTATCATGATGGCTTGTCTTGCTCTGTGAAAATGAGTACAAAGAAAGCATCCTTTCAAAAGAGGCAAGTCTAGCTCTAACTGGTTTAACCCCACATGGGCTAATGCTCAGTGGATAGAGCATTAGCCCATGGACTGAAGAGTCCCAGGTTTTATTCTGGTCAAGGGCACATACTTCAGTTGCAGGCTCACGGGCTCCAATGGAAATCAATGTGTCTCTCTCTCACATCAATGTCTCTCTCTGTGTCTCTGTTTCTCCCCCTCCCTTCCACGCTCTCTAAAAAAACAATGGAAAGCCCAGCCAGATGTGGCTCAATGGTTGAGTATTGACCTATGAACCAGGAGGTTGTGGTTGGATTCCCGTCAGGGCAGGAGGCAGCTAATGAATGATTCTCTCACATCATTGATATCTCTCTCTCTCTCTCTCTCTCTCTCTCTCTCCCCCTCTCTCTCTCTCTCTGTCATTAATAAAAAATATATTTTTAGCCGTTTTTCTTTTTTGCCTTGTTGCTACAGAGTGAGCAAGATGGGTCACCAGCAACTCTACTGGAGCCATCCAAGGAAATTTGGCCAGGGTTCTCATTTTTGCCACGTCTGCTCAAACCGCCACGGTCTGATCTGGAAGTACGGCCTCAACATGTGCTGCCAGTGTTTCCATCAGTACACGCGGGACATAAGGTTTCGTTAAGTTGGACTAAGTGAACTTCCATGAAGGGGTCGTTCAAGACATCTACCTTATGACAGAATGCTATCTCTTTGTACATAAAATAAAATAAAAAAAACCTTCAAATATAAAATATGTTTTTTAAATAGAAAAAAATCAATGGAAAAAATATCCTTGGTGAGGATTAACAAAACAAAATAATAATAGACTATAGCTTCCCAAGAAATGTTTCATGGAATACATACTAGTAGACAGATTTTCTACAAGCTTTATCAAAGACTTTTTTTTGTTAATCCTCAACAAAGGATATTTTTTCCATTGATTTTTTTTTAGAGAGAGTGAAAGGGAGAAAGGGAGTTGGGGGAGGGGAGGGAGAGAGAGAAACATTGATGTAAGATAAACACATCGATTGGTTGTCTCCCACATGTGCCCCAATTGAGTCAAGGGATCGAACTTGCAACACAGGTACATGCTCTTGACCAGAAATCAAACCCAAGACCAATGCTCTAACCACTGAGTAACACTGGTCAGGGAACAGAGAGCAGTCCAGCCAAGCTGAAGCATAAAAGAATAAGAAGTGGTCTGAAAATGTAGGTTGAGAGCCTGGAAATAGCAAAGACCTCCTTATCCAACTGCATGAACAAAGGAACCAGGAGAAAGATAATCTGTGACATTATGAAGCAAACAGGACATACTCCCCCCGGAACCTCTGCAACTCCCACAAAAGATGACTCTTAATCACCGCTTCCCTGCAGCTTCTAGCAGTATAAACCTTACGACAAACAGGACATCTGTAACTTGCTGCAGGAACAGAGTGGGAACTGGGAAGGCTATGCATGTTCCACAGTCATACACAAAGGAAAGGAAACCCAGGTGGGTAAATAGTGGCAGCTAAGAAGAAAGAGAAAGAGAGGCTCAATCCTAGGGCCATAAGTAAACACTGGTTTCTGTATTAAAAAAAAAACACTCCAATACAATTGAAAAGCAAACAAACTGAGAATGATATTTATGGAAAATAGAGCCAAAGTCCATATCCTTAATTCATAATAAAATATTTTAAAATACTAAAATATGAATAGAAAAATATAGGCTATTATAATTGTTCAAATATCCTAGTGATTTAAAAAGTAGGATTAAACCTTTTTATTTAAAAAAAGAATCATTTCCCTGTTACTTATGTGAGTACAAATACTGGAAACAATCTGACTTGTCTCCAAATACTATTTGACTCAATAATTAGCCTTCTAACATATGATCCCTTAAGAAAAGGAAAGTTGGACAGTAATTTATGCATAAAGCTCTTTACTGTAATATAATTGATAATACTGAAATTTGTAAACAACCTTCATAACAATAAATTAGTTAAATTGGGATTCATTCTTAGGATGAAATATTCAGCAATTTCAAATAGTATTTTTGAGGGCTTTGAAGTGGCATAAGAAAATATTAAAAAACAATAGCTTATAACAAGAATTAATGCTGAATCCTAAACCCTAAAATGTTTTGTTTGAATAAGCCGAACTACACTAATAAAAGAGTAACATGCAAATTAACCATCACTCCACTACACCCACAAGCCACACCCACCAGCCAATCAGGAGCAAGTATGCAAATTAACCCAACCAAGATGGCAGCCAGCCACGGAGCGAGCAGGAGGCTTGGGTTTCCCTAGCAATGGAGGAAGCCAAGGTTTCTGCCTGCTCTGGCGGGCCCTGGGCTCCTCTCAAGGCTACAAAGTTTCAATTATAGAAGATAAATAAATCCCAACAAAAATGGCTGCAGCCACAGAGCAAGCAGGAGGCTTGGCTCCGCTCAAGGCTACAAAGTTTCAATTATAGAAGATAAATAAATCCCAGATACCAGGGCCTCCACTTGGGTCGCCAGGGGGTCGTGGCCAGCCTGCAAACCACCACAGGCCCCTCACCCAGGCCGCCCCACACCCCAAGGGAACCCCTACCCTGATCCGGGACATCCTTCAGGGCAAACCAGCCGGCCCCCACCTGTGCACCAGGCCTCTATCCTATCTAATAAAAAGAGTAATATGAAAATTGGCCATCACTCTAACACACAAGATGGCTGCCCCTATGTGGTCAAAGATCCTACCCCCATGTGGACACAAGATGGCCACCACAAGATGGCCAGCAGGGAAGGGCAGTTGGGGGCAATCAAGCCTGCAGGGGAGGGCAGTTAGAGGTGACCAGGCCAGCAGAGGAGGGAAGTTGGGGGCGATTGGGCCTACAGGGAAGGGCAGTTGGGGGGGGGGGATCAGGCCTGCAGGGGAGGGCAGTTGGGGGAACCAGGCCTGCAGGGGAGGGCAGTTAGGGGTAACCAGGCCTGCAGGGGAGGGCAGTTAGGGGCAATCAAGTTGTCAGGGGAGTTGTTAGGGGGTGATCAGGCTGGCAGAAAGAAGTGGTTAGGGGCAATCAGGAAGGCAGGCAGACGAGAAGTTGGGAGCCAGCAGTCCTGGATTGTGAGAGGGATGTCCCAGATTGGAGAGGGTGCAGGCTGGGCTGAAGGACACACACCCCTGTGCACAAATTTCGTGCACTGGGCCTCTAGTATGTTTGATAATATTCCAATTTTTAAAAAATAAGTATGACAGAAAACCTGACTTAGAAAAGTGGGTAAGATCTCATCAAATAGACTCTCTATGGTCCCAGAGTATTTGGAATAACTAGAACACAAGATAAGGGCCTGCACCCAAAAGCTTAATCACAGGCCACTAGACAGCGGGCAATTAATATAAGTTGAATTAAACTAAAAGACAGTCAGAGAAATTTGGTAAGCACTAATTAGTGGATCCTGGCCTCCTGCTTCAGAGATGAACCCACTGAAGACAAAGGTCCTGAACCACTAATCTACTCACTGAGGGGCAGACCCTACTGAGTGACTGAGGAAACAGGAAGGTGAGAGCGGGACACATGACATCCACTGAAGACAATTCCTTCCATAGTGGTTGGTGTCTGTTTGCCTTTATCCTATGGAGTTTTCCATACATTTCCTTCAAAGTTTAATAATTATAAAGACCAAGAAAATACATGTGATTCAATCTGCTATTGTGTCTATTGGTTCCATATAGTAAATGAGGAAGATAAATGGTGAGTGAGGGGGTTGGAGGGAGGCTCTCTTAGAATGAAATCAACACAAACCAATTATATCATTATGCCACTCTAATAAAGCTAAACTCTACATACAACCACTGAAATTCTAGGCCTGTAAATTTTCCCACCTGAAAATGTTTCTTTGAAAACACAGTGAATTACATCATCCCAATTTATTGATAACTGCATCAGTTACATGGTAATTAAATATGGTCTTTAGATCTCCATTGCACAACTCTCAGAGTGGATACTCTGAAATATGGATCTGAACCTCCAATTCTTTCTCTTCATTGTCACATAGGCTGCTCTGACTGGCAGGATCACCAATGTGAACAAAAACTAACGTGGCAACAGGAACTGAACAAGAATCTGTGCTCAGCACCGATGTTTTCAACCCAGCACTGAATGGCTGAATCAATCAGACTGCTTAAGCTCTGCCACAGTCTCCTTCCATCTCAGTAACACCAGTGCACATGTATATACTGATGGGGGGGTGGGGGGGAACACCAGGAATTCATGATAAGGAGCCTATACAACAGAAATGCCTTCTAAGATCCACTACTGTAGCATAAACCTATGTACAAATCTGAGAATAGAAGTTTATCTATTGAGAAGTCTTCGTCAGGCTTACTCAAACTAAACATTTTAGGGCTTAGGATTCAGCATTAATTCTGAAGGCCAATTAACACAGCACCAAAATTCAGAAAAACCTAACATTCTCTCTACATCACATGTGAAATACTAAAGCATTAAATCACATTTTCTAAAAATTATGGCCATGTACTGAAATGGATGCAGTTTTAGAGACATAACCTAGACATTTCAGAATTTAAACGTTCAATATCAAGTCACTCACTAGACCACTTAGGGGAGAAATATGTACTAGAGAAGTCTCACATAGGAGCTAAGCAGGTTTGGAAGACTTTCTCAGAAATCTTTTCCTTCATCTGCCCTTCATCCCCTGCAAAACAGCCTCCAACATGTGTCTTTACTGGCAGATTCATGCTGCATTTGTTCTTCAACTCTACTCTATCATTCTCCCCAAAATAGAAAAGTATGCATTTAACTTTTTAAATATAGATGGTGTATGTTCTTTGGTTGTTTGATTTTAAGAATGACATAAAATTAAAAGGTATTTTAAGCACCATCTGTTCCCTTGCAACAATGGGCAATAATTTCCTGATTGTTTTACTTCATGTACGTGTTTTAAATCTAGAATACCCTTTATGATTATTGCAGTTCATATTTTATTATTTTATGTAGCCCTCCTTGCCTATGTGTATATTTAGAAACCAGGCTGGGTTTTATCTCCCCTTTGTGCCATTCCTATTTCAATTTCCCATTATCACAGAACTGTTGAGAAAGTCATTTCGTTACTTTTTCCTGTCATGTCTTCCAAATTCACTGGGATAATCCTTTATGAGGCCAGAGAAATGAAATTAGAACGAACTTATTAAAATGTATTTGACCAATCCAATTCTTCAAATATGAGGACAGAGCTTCAAATGCTGTCATTTAGTAAAACAGAACTATGATGGCATTAACTATTTTCCAGTATTAACTGTGGTAGAATAAGCTGAGATGGCAGGTGCAGGCAGGGCCCGTCAATAAAGACAGAACTGGAAACATGCAAGTGCACCAGGTCTACGAAGCCATCTGCTTTGCATGAAGGGAATGAAAAGAGAGCAATGAACTAAGGCGTTCATTTTCAAAGTCCTGATTTGTTAACAAGATCTGTGCAATGAACTCTTATGCACTACTGTGATTCTACGATGCCCCTCAGAAAAAAATCCACTGCAAACCATCTGTCATACTCTATTTGGATAAGTGAGAAGATTTTTCTAATAAACATATATACTCTAAAAATGTTTTACTTATCATAAATACAAGATATATTCAAAGAAATGATGTTAAAAGGAAAGACACTGGAAAACAATGTGTTCAATACTGATCATCTTTGTGTTGATTTTTAAAAGAGATATAAACATGTGGATATTTTTGAAAGGCTATACAAAGAGTTGTCAACAGGTTTTACCTTTGAGGGAGGGATTAGAAGAGGTGTCATTAAATATTTTTCTGTACTCTTAATTTTTTTAAATCATGGGCATATATTATTTTATTTTTATATATTTGAACAACTGATATTTGGGTAATAATATTAAAAACCATAGTGATTTCCTTTCAAATAATTTTCTGTAAAATTAAAAGTATTCTAGAATGATACTCAATGATTCCCATATCATTTGGCATTTCAGTTATAATTCAATTTTTGCTGATAAAACCAGCACTACAACAATCACCTCTGTAAATGAACTTTTGTCTGTATTTCTGATTACTAGTACTTCCTAGGAGTGTTAAGAAATGGGTCAAAGGGCATGGAGATGTTGAGGAGTATTAATACATACTACCTACCTGCTTTTGTGGATGCTTATGTTGGCATCCTAAAACCAACAGAAGGGCAGAATGCCCAGTCTACCAATTACATTCTCATGTCAAATAGACTTCCCTTTTATATTTACTAATACAATACAAAAAGAAATCCTTAACTATTACTTTTAATAACACTGAGTTCGAACTATTTTTCAATTGTATTTACCAGCAAAGAAACACGTTTTCATGCACTTCAATAATCATCAGAACAATCCAATATTTAAAGATTTAATACTTAATATTAAAGAACAATCCAAAATATACATTCCTGAGATCTAGGAATACTCTACCAAGAATCGGTGAAAATTATCAGTAGATCTTTTAAAATGTCCTTTATGAAAATTAAGGAGTTGCTGGAAACTACCTACTTTTTTCAAATAAAAACCTGGAGCATGTAAAAGCCATGTGTGGACTAGAGTCAAACTTAGCAGGAATCTCTAACACCCATGATGATTTTCTTTCCAAGAATTTACAACACATGGTCTTTCAAATTCAGCATGAGACCCAGGAGCTAGAATATGTTTTTTGAAGACAAAAGAACAGCTCCTTCAAATTCCTCCCCTTAGCAATCTGGCCCACAGAACCCCAGACACTTAGTTGATGTCATTTCTTTCCATGCTGCCCTCATTATGGTGGAAAGTAAAAGTGAATGGATGTGAGAAATCAGTAGAAATATATAAAGCAATCCATCTGTCCAACCTGCTGTTAGCACGTATCCTGCAAATACTGTCCCCACGGCCACTGCTTCTCAGCACCTCAGCCTGAACTCTGATGGCTTCCCCAAGTTAGTATCAGGGATTCCCCTAGGCTTAGAAATGACCCACGATGAATCACTTTTTAAAATGCATTCAATGCTAGAGGATGGTGCTAAGGTGACTGCCCCAGCTACCGCCCCCACCCTCACTACAGCTGATGGGGCACCAGTTAAAGCTCTCTCCGCAGGTATGGAAACTGCAGCTCACAGAGGCAGGTGACACAAGTACCCCGCACAGAACCAGAATTCTAACATGGGATGTGATTGGGTTGTTTTGGGGTTTTTTTGTTTGTTTGTTTTTGTTTTATTAACTTTGGGGTACAAAAACATGGGCATAAAATAACAAATAAACAACACTTTTATTTAGGAAGGAAGAACTCTGGACTTACAGCAATGACCATTTATATTTCTGACAGAGTTTTGGAAAATAAAACCCTGGCATGCTTTCTCCGAGCTTTGATTTTTAAACAGACCTTTTCATGTCTCTGGTCTGGTGTCCAAAGCATGGACCTTGTTACGTCTGATCCCCTTATGATAGTAGGTTGCAGATTTCAGTGCTTCCTTGCCCTCATCTAGAAAGAGAGATGCCCATCCCACTACTCTCCTCGGGCAAGCTGGCATTTTCCTCTTATTTCTCCACCAATCCTACTCTTCTTTCTATTTCACTAGGATTGACCCACTGAACCGATCCATCATCACTGGAACAGGAAACAGGATTTCCCTCATGCCAAAAAGGCCAATTATTGAGCCAAGGTCAATTCCCCAAACTGGAATTCTGGAAGAAAACTGCAGGGAAAACACAATCCTAACCCACCACCAATCTCCCCAGTCTCCACCACAACTCTTCAAGGCTCCTTACATATTTAATTTCGTTTATTTTTCATAACAACTATAAAGAAGCTATAATGTCCATTTTACATATGGAGAAAGAGCAATTTAGACAGGTTAATTAAGTAATTGCTCCAATGAATCAGAGTTTGGCTAAGCCTTAAACTTGTACCCCTTTCAACACTACAAAATAATGTTTCCCTCACACATAAGGAAATGATACCCATCAGAATTACATGCAGCCTGAGAGAAATTCAAGACAAAGACTACTGCTCTCCAAGCACCTGCCGCCTCCACCACCTTGCACTGTCTCCCTTGAGTGCTCTGACAGCAATCTTACGGAGATCAGAGAACCTGAACTACTTGACTATATTTCTAATTAAGCATTTTGAAGGGAGAGGCAAAATGTAATTAATTTTATAAAACTTTGAGATTACACATGGAACATATGCATAACATTTTTCTTCTATAACGGTTTCTAGCCTTTCCTAAAAGGTTACAAAGTAACAGCAATAATAGTGAACTATATGTATATATGTGTACAATCCTCATCCCCTGCACCCAAAATACTGATATATCTAACTATAAATAGATAATTTCCCAATGTTAAGATTTCATTTTTTTTCACATTTTTAATAACATTATAACTCTAGGTTGAAAATTCCCTTACTTATTTATTCATTAGTCATACTTAAACATAAAAATCTAAATATCAAACAATAACAGTAAGAGATGTAAAATCCTAAAAATTACACTCAGCACTATAAGCAACAAGGCATAAAAGTGTCTCATCAATACAAATGAAAGAAAAACAATGCCTGGCAGAATTAGCTATAAGCATTAAATTTTGTAAATAGTGTCACAAAGAATTAATCAGTGCTCTAAGCTATTGTGTTGGAAATCATCCCTTCAGAGTGTCCAAGTGTCCAGAAGACACAGTTGCTTTGCCTCCCTTGTTTTACAAAGAGGCAAAATATATTACTGGCCACAGTTTTCAGGGGATAAAAGTCTAGTAAATTAAAATAGTAGGCGCTCTAGCTGTTTTGGCTCAGTGGATAGAGCATTGGCCCTCAGACTGAAGGATCCCGAGTTTGATTCCAGTCTCCAGTCAAGGGCACATAGTTGCGGGAGAAAATCAAACGATGAGTCTCTCTCACATGGATGTTTCTCTGTCTCTCCCCCTCCTCCCTTCCACTCTCTCTAAAAATCAATGGGAAAATATCCTCAGGTGAGAATTGACAAAAAATAAATAAAAATAATAGGCATGCTAAAGGAGGAAGAGAACTAAGCATTGAGCTTCTATATTACATCAGATTTATTTAGGGTCTCCCTAACTGGGGACACCTTTCTTCTTTGAATTGACTAACACTGATTCTTCTCATTGCAAAGGTGCAGACTGTTAAAACAATAAGGGAGATTAATCAAGGATTTCTTCACCCATTCTTTATTCCCTCTGATATTTAAATATCAAAACCTATTCCACTATTACCTCCATCACTTTCAATCTTCTTCCTGAGAAGGGGCCCTGGCATTGGCACAGAGAGTGCTCTGTGGCCACAGCCCCTCTGGGGAAATTGCCAGACTACAGTTCTACTCAGCAGTTTCTGAAGGAGGAGTGCCCATCCTTTCTGTCACCTTGCTCAGAGCAGAGGGAGGATAGATTGTGGATCCACAGATTAAAGTCTAATTGTAGCCACTGACCTCAGTGAAATCCCATTAAAACTTTATTTTCATTCAAAGAGGTTATATCAAATAATTAAGTAAGCAAAAACTTCTGCACTGAAGCTTCAAATTGGGCATGTGCACATGTTGTTATTGTTCCATCAGCAGAGAACAAAAAGGGAACCAGTGACCTTGGCCAGCATGCCTTACTTAAGAAGTACTATTGCACACTTAGCTCTTCCAAGGAGAATGAAAAACCACTGTGTGGGTAGGCCCACTTAAGGGATTTTCCCCAAGTCCTCCATTAACTAGCTTTTTCTTTAAATTACACACACACACACACACACACACACACACACACACGTATATGTATATGTCTTTTGAAAGAGATAATGGTTAAGAACAAACAATTAGAAATTAGATCATAAGGTTTTCAAGTGAATTAAATTGCTAGCAAAAGGAACCATGGCCAGCAACAGAGGTGCCTTCATTCGAATGCAGCCCCAGTGGCCACAAACTGCTCTTTACTACTGCCATGCTGCCTCCTAAGCCACATTTGTACATTTTCAACCATGGCTTTGTATCAAATTAGGAACAGGACCCCTATTATTTTTCAAATATATTTTTATTAATTTCAGAGGGGGAGAGATAGAAACATCAATGATGAGAGATAACTATTGATCAGCTGCACACCCCCTTCTGGGAATATAGCCTTGTCACTTGGACGTGTGCCCTGACCAAGAATGAAACCATGACCTCCTGGTTCGTAGGTCGATCACCGACCCACACCAGCCGGGACAGGACCACTATTTAAACATTATAGCCTCAGCAAGGAACCAGGGATTCTGGCTATTATATAAACTCTGGGTGTCCAGAGCCCGTAAGATTCTCCCATCATTCCCTCCAGGGCTGGCCAACCTTCTTCCCCTCAAACATCTCCAGGTGTTCTTTCCACTACCCCACAGAATTCTGGATCACCACTGACCAGAACACACTCTCCCAATTTCTCCCCTCCTCTCCAAATCTAGGACAGAGCCTTTCATGTAAATTTTTACTATGAGTTTACTATTATAAACACTAGAAAAGGCAGAAAAAATAGTAAAAATAAAAAAACCAAAAACCTAAAGCTTCATAACTACTGCAGTAAAATTTGGTCCCTGGTAATCATAAAAACATACAGGGTGGGGCAAAAGTAGGTTTATGCTTCTGAGTACGCAAAGCACAGAATTTATTCTTAGATTATTATTTATTGAGTTTATTCTTATACTATTATGTATTATTTACTGTATTATTTTCCATATGAAAAACTGTAACCCTACTTTTGCCACCCCCTGTATGTCAAGGTAGATGCATCCTTAACTTTGTTTTTGATTACACACACACACACACACACACACACACACAAACACACACCTTTTTGTCCAGGCTGAAGCTTCAGAATCCTCCTCATTCCTCAAAATGACGGATGGAGTAGAGAACCTTTGTGGGGGGTTTTCCCACTTAACCAAAGAGCAAGGTAAGAAGTAATCATGGTTGCTTTATGGGCTGAAAAAGAATTCATATGTAGCCCTAACCGGTTTGGCTCAGTGGATAGAGCGTCGGCCTGCGGACTGAGGGCCCCAGGTTCGATTCCAGTCAAGGGCATGTACCTTGGTTGTGGGCACATCCCCAGTGGGGAGTGTGCAAGAGGCGGCTGATCAATGTTCCTCTCTCATCGATGTTTCTAACTCTCTATCCCTCTCCCTTCCTCTCTGTAAAAAAATCAATAAAATATTTTTTTTTTAAAAAAGAATTCATATGTAGGTTTCTTGACAGGGCAAGTGTCCATTGGCTTTAACAAACCAAATGGAAACAGATGCCAGAAAGAACGTGGGCCACCTGGTGTCAACTTCAACTTACCTGGGACAGGATAATTTTGAATCTTCAGGAACCTTGAAAGTGATCCCACAAATTACATACTACTTAATCCACCCCATCCAGGAAATGAGTTCAGGAAATACAGGGCACTGGGAGCCAACCATCTGCCTCCAAACCCAGCCTCACCATCCTCATTTTGTGCATTACCCCGACTTCCCCAGTTCGAGATGGGGCTAGTAGAGGAAAGAAGGCATACATCCAATTGTCTCTAAATTGGCACCATCAGTTACATGTATGAAGTGCCCTGGACAAGGCCTGGCATGTTGTGAACAATCAATGGCAAGTACTATTACTCTCAAACTATATGAACATCAAACAGCTTAAAGACAAATTAATTTTTTTCAAGGGTATGTAAGTTATTGAAAAAGCCAATTTACTTTCTTAAGGTAACATAAATTAAAGCCTCAAAAAATATATTACCATGATTTAAGGTTAGCAACTAAATGTCAATGGCACGAACCATATACCCACTTATATTTAAATCCTATAATCCAACCAAATTTAAGTTAGCAATAAATGAAATCTGGCTCCCTTGCTTTGAGCCCCCAATATCTCTCCTGCCGACACAATATATGCCAATCAATGAGCTTTCTAGTCTACTACTGGAAGTCTCTGATTTTCTGAATAACACAACTCAATACATAATCGGAGCAAAATCGGTATCTGAATACCCCTTCGAAGTATATAATACTAACTCCCTAGCTGAAGTACAGATCCTAAGAACATGAGTTCTTATGCTTCTTTTTTTCTACATAATATCGTCTATTCTTCCTTTGAAGCTCTGTAAAAAGAACACCACAGAGCACTCGTCAGCACTGTTGTACAGTACCACCAGGGCCCAGGAAACAGAAGCAAAGTAGAGGTAAAAAGAGAAAATGAAGAATATAAAATCTCTGTGGCTCACAAAGTGTATATTATATATGTATTATCAGACACTTAAAATTAGAATGCCAAGAACTGGTAAATGAGCAATGTGCAAAATAATCTATATTTTCTTTCCTTCATAAGCCACAAGAATAAGAAATATCACTCGACTAGTATTTTGTGATCTAAAGAATATTAAAGTATAACCTAGTGACTCACCATTACAATGATTCCTGATGGTTTTAATAAATACTGCCCAAGATTAAAGATTTTTGAGGAAGGATGCTACCTGATTTTTAAAAAAAGAAACAAATTTAATTTTACAGAAGGATTGAAATACAAAATAGAATGAGCCCATATCGTGGTTTTTGTATGCGAGACAATCTCATAATTGAAATCCTTCCAGATGAAAGGGAAATCAATTTCAAAATTCTATCATCTCTTTTTAAACTTGTTGAAACGTTTGAGGACTCAAATATCAGAATGCTTTAAAATTAGATTGTGAGGTAACGCTCCTGGAGTGTAATTTTTCAACTTTTTGGCATATGATATTAATAGAGTATCACTTAAAGTAAAATTAATGCAAAATAAAGAGTTAGCATGTTGGAGTTACCAACTATTACCTCTCCTTCCAAGAAGATAGCATTACTTATCGTGCTGTAGGTAAGTCTCACACACTGCACACACTGTCATAAATACACTACTTCTGATAGTGTAGGCTAGACATGACTATCCCCAAGACAATGATTCTTTTTTTACTCAAGAAAATCCGTACAGTAAATAACTTTTCTTCCCTTTGAGACAAGCACAGTGCTTGAGGCTGCTGCAACACAACAACAAAATATCTTCACAAATGTCTCCAAACAGTCAAGCTGAAAATCTAAGCCAAAGTTTCATTTAACAGCCTGTCAGTTTTTTGATGTGAAGCTAATGAATGCAGTGGCAAACAAATCCATCAAACCTAACATCAAAACAACTGCACTTCATCCCACCAAACGGAAAAATGAAATACAACCTGCAGGCCAGCTCTTTGATCCAACCCAGGCAGGAAGCAGCCCTATGTGCCACCACGTAATCATGGACTCCATCTCAGCACAGAAGAAAAGAATATTCCACAAACGGAAAACATTCACCTCGACTATGCACCGATACCTCATTTCAATTTTTAAGCTATGTTACATATTTTTAAATCTCTACTAGAAAAAATATATATAGCATTTCACTCTAGATTACTATTAAAATGCCTAAAAAAAGTAACAGGAAAGCATGTTCCACTCATAACACAATTTTACAAATGGAGGTTTGTAAAAGCCCTCTGCTCCTTATGAAGTCTCCTTGAAGACAAAGACTACACATCTTTCTCCTTCATACACATGCATGCAGCACCGTTCGTGGGCAGAGGAGGAACTCGCTGAGCACTCTCCAAGCCCAGCTCTGCCTGAGCCAGTAGGCAAATGGGCATGTGGCTATCCTGAACATCCCCCTCAAAGTTTTCAGTGAAAATCTTACCTCTGATTAATGAAATGGGGAAAATTACATAATGGCCTTGTTGAGTAAGTGTGTCCCCTTAAGACAGAACTTCTGATCTGCAATATCATGCAGGATTTGCTATGCTATATTTTGCAGGTCAAGGAAAGAGAGAGCTGAATGATCCTCAGTGAGCAGAGAAAGAACGAGGAACAGTAAGGGCCTGTTAGCAGAGATTTTTAGAAACAGGGATAGTCAAATTCAGTTGGTTTCAAGGCTATGAGGTCAATGTCTCCTCATGCCCATCTCTGCCCATTTTCTGAGTCTTCTCCACAACCACGGCATAAACAGCCTTCTGTGAGACAAGGCAGTTTGGGTAGATATGAACACACCAAAAGGCAGTGAAATAGTCACATAAGTATTGTTTTTGTTGTTGTTGTTATTTAGTTGAGAATATAAAACATCCAGGATTTGCTAAAATTTGGAAAACAACTATTTGGGCTTAGCACAAATAACGAAATGGGAGTTCCAGTCAATGTCAGCCATTTCTTGAACAAATATCACATACCAATAGGTCAGTAATAGAGTCAAAAGAAACCCATAGAAATCCCCTCTCCCATCCTACTCCAGAGAAGCCACCAGATGGCAAGCAGCCGACAACAAAGGAAGCGATCCTTGATCCCTTGCCAACGCCACCTCTACTCTCACTTTGCTCTCATCAAATGGGTTATCCTCCAAGGGATGAATTGACAGAAACATGCATGGTGTCCACATACAGCAGACAAGCACTCTCAGAATAAATAGAGCTTCATTCAATAGCAGCCACCTGAATGGGCTGAAAAGGTCCTGTTAACCCAAGTCTGCAGGCCCTTCAACAGAGACCATCAATATATCAGTGAACCTGGGGATTATCTTTTCAAAACCTAGTGGTTTTTTTAAATAAAAATTAGTCTTCTGTAACAGTTTTTTTCCAAATCATGAAATCAGAGATGCTGGTTTGTAATATATGAAATATAGTCAGTGGAGACCCCACATTAATTAATTTTTGCTGCACCACAAACAGATACTATATGAGATGCTTTTACATACTCAAATCAAATACGTGACAGGTGAAGCAGATGTTTAAGCCATGAAAAAGTATGCCACTGCTTTTCAAATTATTCCTCCCAAATGCACAACTCACCATCACTTATGACAAATAACTGTTTTTTTTAATAGTTATCATTTAGGATAAAGTGGAGAAGGCAAAGAATTAAGAAAAAGTAACAAATTTGGTCATCTTCAAAGCTAAATGTCCCTTAAGTACAATCCATAATTAATCTACCATACATTACAGTTGTTCCCAGCAAACACAAAAACTAATACCAAGTCACTAATTTTCAAAGATTAAAAACTAAGAGTGTCTATGCACACATGCGTGCGTGTGCGCGTGCACACACACACAGAGTAATTTCATAAGGCTGCCTAAAGAAACAGACCTGGAAATCAATAAAAATATATATCAAATAAATTATAAAAGACACCAAAATCTGCACAAAACACTCCATCACAGCACACTATAATGGAAGAGAACTTATTAACTGAGAACAGTCAAGAAAATATTAACATTGGGGAATATAATTTAAGAAAGTGTAACGATGTTTCAGTGAAAATTTTTAAATTGTATCCGTTACAAGTTTAGTTTCCAGTTTTAATCAAAATAACTAAAATTATTTACATGATTCATAATAGGTTCTTAGTATATCATCATGTCAGTTATTCATTGGAACTCTCTGTGGTAGGCAGAATGTCTAGATACCCATGTCCGAAACCCTGAAATCTGTAACTATTATTTTACATGACAAAAGGGAATTCGTAGATTGCTTGCTCTGAAATGTAGAGAACCCCAGGCAAGAAGCTGAGAGAGGCCTCTAGCAGCAAAGACACAGCTGAAAGACAAGAAGGAAAGGGGAACTCAGTCCCACAACTGCAAGGAGCTGAATTCCAGCAACAACCTGACAGCAAGGAAGTGGGTTCTTGACCAGCCTCCAGTAAGGAGCACAGACCCACAAGCACCTTGACTTTTCACTTGGTGACCTATAACCTTCCGAACTCTGAGAAGCACATGGACATTGTTTTAAATCACTAATTTTATGGTAATTTGCTACAGCAGCAATAGAAAAAGACTACATTCTCCGAGTAGCAACACCTCACCAAAAATAAGGGACAAGTTGAGACAACACCTAAAAACATATACAATTACAACAATTTTAAATTGACTGCCCAAACTGCATTATAACCATTGAATACTGCATACCTAGCAAAATACCCAGAACCAGAGAGTCATATCTTTGACTAAACTGAAAGCTATAAATCAACACAGCATGAGTGCATATGAACATACCTGAGGTTTTTTCCCCTCACAACAAACTCATGGGGTAGAGAGGTATTTCTACTTTACATAGGAAGAAACAAAAAGAATAAATAACTTTCCTGATGTTACATGGCTAAGTAGAAGAAAAGTTGGGCCTCAGATCCCTGCCCCCTCCACCACAGTCCACTGCTTCTTAACAATCCCACAATTCTAGGTTCCAAAAGCTGAGATTTCAGAAAGGATTACTATTGACCTCTCTGACTTGGTCACACTCCACTCCACATCCACACGTAAATGTGGACACATTTCAGCCTTGGGGAGAAGCTATTTTGGTCAATACCTAGATCTGAAACATAGTAAACAAACACCAGCTAATTTTTTCTGGAGACTCTGAACAGCTGTGACAGCTGAGTTACTACCACAATGATTAAAGATGCAAACTATAAAATAGCAAACCTTGTTCTAACCTCGAGGCTATGACACTGTTTCAGTGCAGATACCAGCATTACATTTATGCAAAATAACACTGCAGTAGCTAGCCAAGGTACTTACACACTGAGTTTTCTATTTTTTTTATTAGGTTTATTGTAATAGGCAGGATGGGTAATGGAAAGAAATAGTTCAGTTCTGTTCCTTTCTAAATTACCCCTCATAAATAGAAATTACTCAGAACAGAAAAAGTCTTCTAATAGCAGGAGCTTTCTTTTATGTCATGAATTCATTCGAATGCTTCCTGAGCTGCCAAAGGGCTATACTTTAAATATATTATGCAATTTTCTAAATACACATATAAATTAAACCTGGAGTTATCTGTCCTGCATACAAGTATATTTGCATCCAAGTTTTATCAATGTAGAATGAATAATATTCACTTGTGCCATGCAGTGGCCAAGGTAAGGACATGTAAGCTGTGTGTATCATTTCCCACTAAATCTATGTCAATTTTGCATACTCTATAAAACACACAGTTTCATTAACAAGCTGCCATCTGCCAGCCTGCAACTTTGCTTTAAAAGCCAAGGAAAGACAGCAACCTAATAGAAGCCACCATCATTTTGAAGCTGTCCTCTCTTTAATGCCACTGAGGGAAATTAATTAAATTTTATAGAAGTTGTTGCTTATGAATGAAAATACATAGTACGTAAAACTAAATTAAATATGCTAGGCGGAAGATGCAAAATTTTATCCCAAATTTAACATGAAGATATATTTCTTATTCTACATTATTACTTTTAAGAATTTATTTCTGCACTAAGTTAAGTTTTAATCATTCCTTCTTATCATTCTTCCTCAACTTGTTACAATTTTACCACTTTCCTTCTGCACATAGTTGTTTTTTAAGCCATGGACTGAATTCTAGCATATAGCCACACAGGGAGCCACTGGAAAATCTCACCAAAAAGAAATTGGAGGCCTTAAAAGAGAAGCAAATATCAGTTGCATAAAATTACCTCTCAAGGTAAAATATTTCACATTAATTTCAAAACAGATAAATATAGCTACAAATGGTAATACAGCCTGTGTTAAATAAATATATTTAGTATGAAATAAATTACCATAGTAAGAGGTCAAACACAAGTGATCTTAGCTTTCTCACTACACTAACCAGAATACACATTTAATTTATGCTTTATTTCTGAGGCATAACTTACCAATTTAGCAACTTTCCCATAGTCAATCCATCTGACAGTAGCAAAATTTGTAGATTCTGCACAGTTGAAACCATGATTAAAACCAGCATGGTAGCCATATGGGAACGTGATCATAAATTCTCCAGCCTCCTGGGTGATCTGCAGTGTAGAAAACATATAATATTTTCCAACTGTAAGACTTCCCAAATTATGAATACAAGTAAAATATATTTCCTAGAAAAAAATACAGAAAAAAATGCCATGACATCAGAGCTGTACCAGTATAAAAGAAGCATCCCCAAACCCATTACTTAATCTTTAATAGTTCTTCAGAAAACTTTTCAAAGACTTTCTTAAACAAGGTTTAGTTCAGTCATTCAATCCATAATGAAAGATGTCATATTTTATATGAAAACATCTCTGTTATTCTAATAAATTTGTTCATATAATCAAGCAATGTGTATATTTTATTATTTATATCCTAGAGGCCCAGTGCACAAAAATTCAGGTCCCCTCAGACCAGCCTGCACCCTCTCCAATCCGGGACCCCTCAGGAAATGTCCAACTGCTGGTTTAGGCCCAATCCCTAAACCAGCAGTCAGACATCCCTCTCACAATCCAGGACTGCTGGCTCCTAACTGCTCACCTGCCTGCCTGCCTGATTGCCCCTAACTGCCCTCCCCCCCTGCCAGCCTGATCACCCTAACCACCTCTGCCTGCCGGCCTGATCACCCCTAACTGCCCCACCTGCCAGCCTGGTCACCCCTCAATGCCCCCCTCTGCCAGCCTGGTTGCCCCTCACTGCCCCCCCCCGCAGGCCTGGTCACCCCCAATTACCCCCCCCCCCCGCTGGCCTGGTTGCCCCAAACTGGCCCCCCTCCTGGTCTGGTCAACCCTCACTGCCCCTCCCTGCCGGCCTGGTTGCCTCACACAACCCGCTGTTCAGTCATTTGGTTGCCCCTCACTGCCACCCCCTGCCACTCTAGTTGTCCCCTGCAGCCTGCCGTTCAGTCGTTTGGTCACGCCTCACTGCCCCCCTGCCGGCCTGGTTGCCCCACACAAGCTGCTGTTCAGTCATTTCAGTCATTTGGTTGCCCCTCACTGCCACCCCCTGCCAAACTGGTTGCCCTATGCAGCCTGCTGTTCAGTCATTTGGTTGCCCCTAACTGCCACCCCCTGCCGACATGGTTGCCCCACGCAGCCTGCTGTTCAGTCATTTTGGTCGTCCCTCATTAATCCCCCTGCCGACCTGGTCGTCCCATGCAGCCTGCTGCTCAGTCGTTTGGTCGTCCCTCACTAACCCCCCTGCTGGCCTTGCCCCACGCAGCCTGCTGTTTGGTCGTTACTGTAAGGGCATCCTGACCAATTTGCATATTACCCTTTTATTAGTATAGATATGTCTATACTAGAGGCCCGGTGCACGAAATTCATGCGTGGGTATGGTCCCTAGGCCTGGCCTGCGATCAGGGCCATTTTCCCGCAGTCAGCCCCGACATCCACTACCACCCACCCACCCCATTCCCCATTCACCATCGGGTGATCAGAGCCTGCTGGCAGGGGGAGGAACCGAGAGGTCAGCCGTTCTGCCCACTTGCCGGCCCGCCCCCCGCTGCTGGTTGCCCTCTGTGTGTGGGGTGACTGGTGGGGCAGGGGTCTTGGCTTGGCGCCACCCACGTCCCCCACCACCCACTCCCGGTTCCCCATTCGGAGCCTACTGGCTGGGGAAAAAAACCAAGAGATGGTCAGTGCACCTCAAAGTGATTGGTCGCGCGGTTGTTCTGCTCATTCCGCTGTTAGGGTCAATTTGCTTATTACCCTTTTATTATATAGGATAATTTCTTTTTATTTCAGATAGGAAAGAAGAGGGAGAGAGGGAGGGAGAGGGAGAGATAGAAACATCAATGATGAGAGAGAATCATTGATCGGCTGCCTCCTGCATACCCCCCACTGGAGATTGAGCCCACCACCCAGGGATGTGCCCTTGACCAGAATCAAACCCAGGACCCTTCAGTCCGCAGGTCAAAGCTCTATCCACTCAGCCAAACCAGCTAGGGTATATTTTATTATTTTTTAAATTTTGCATTGTTGGAGTTATATTAAGACATATCATAACTGACATTTTTCAAGTTAGAGCAGCAAAAACCTTGATAGTGGGTGTTGAACAGGCTTCATTATGAATTCCTATTGCTAAAGAGTTGGTGGTATTCAACAAATTACTAGTATTCTTTTATAATACTTAGAAAACATTCAATTAAACATATTTCACTTAATAGTAAATTTTCTATCAAGTAATTATTCAAATAAATGTATATATGTAGGCATGTGTGAGAAATGCATTTTTAAGTATAATTAAAATACATAAATTGGGGAGAAACCAAGATGGCGGCATAGGTAAGCACCTAAACTGCTGCCTTGCACAACAATTTCAAAACTACAACTAAAAGACAAAACGGACACCATCCAGAACCACAGGAAAGCTGGCTGAGTGGAAATTCTACAACTAGAAGGAAAAAGAAAGGCTCACCAAGAATTGGAGGAATGGCAAAGGGTTGAGCTACGGCAAAGGGTCTTTGTGTGCACAGAGAGGAAGGGCGGCTGAGAGCCTGGCTGACTTTCTCTTGCAGGAGGGGGAAGGAGGCCCGACTGAACTGAATCCCATTTCCGACTGCACTGAACCCCAGTTCCGGGCGAAACCCCGTGGACCCAGGCTCATACGGGGGAGTATGGACTGTCAGGTAGAGAGAAAGGCACTCGGAGACTCGGAGATCCGGGGGAGAGCCGGGGGAACCCCAGCGGGCAGGAGGCTGGAAGCGCACATGCGCGAGTGTGCACAAAGACTGCCAGGTTGCCACAGGCTTTCCCTAGCAGAAGGGAGTCGGAAGCTCCTGACTGCACTGAACCCCAGTTCCAACTGCACTGAACCCAAGTTCCAGGAGAGCCCCTGGGGACCCACGCTCTTGCGGGGGGAATCTGAACTCTCGGGCGGAGGCTTGGGAGGTGGGGAAGGAAGAAGTCTGGAGGCGCGCCCGCCTGCAAGGGCAGGGCTGACAGGAAGTCAAGACTGTCTGCTCCGCCCTGAGACTCCACCCCAACCAAGCTGAACACAGATGCTTTTGCAATTTGGTAAGTCTAATCCTATAAGGCTGTCTCCAGCACCAAACTTCTCCCAGCATAGACACAGCTGATCCTCACAGCCAACAAGCCTGGAGGTCAATTCCTCCCAGGGATACCAACAACAATCAAGACTTAACTACAACAAGGCTGTACACACAGTCCACAAAGGGGTGCACCAAGAGTGTCCACCGCAGGTAACTGGGAGGCCGACCCACTGGGCCATATAGGAAACCTAGCACACAAAGCTACCCTACCAACTCAGGGAAGCAGTGAAAATGTGGCAACAAAGAAACAGATCACAAATGAAAGAAATGGAGGAAAACAAACGACTGGATATAGAATTCAAAACCACGGTTATAAGGCTTTTCAAGAATATCCTAGAAAAGGCCAATAAATATAACGAGACCCTCGAAGATATGAAAAAGGACCAACTAGAAATTAAACAGACACTGACTGAAATAAAAAATATTATACACAGACCCAACAACAGACTAGAGGAACGCAAGAATCAAGTCAAACAATTGAAATACAAAAAAGCAAAAAACACTCAACCGAAAAAGCAAAAAGAAAAAAGAATCCAAAGAGTTGAAGATAGTGTAAGAAGCCTCTGGGACAACTTCAAGCGTACCAACATCAGAATTATGGGAGTGCCAGAAGAAGAGAGAGAGCAAGATACTGAAAACCTATTTGAAGAAATAGTGACTGAAAACTTCCCCCACCTGGTGAAAGAAATAGACTTACAAGTCCAGGAAGCGCACAGAACCCCAAACAAAAGGAATACAAAGAGGACCACACCAAGACACGTCATAATTAAAATGCCAAGAGCAAAAGACAAAGAGAGAATATTAAAAGCAGCAGGAAAAAAACAGTTAATTACCTACAAGGGAGCACCTATACGATTGTCAGCTGATTTCTCAACAGAAACTATGCAGGCCAGACGGGAGTGGCAAGAAATTTTCAAAGTGATGAATAGCAAGAACCTACAACCAAGATTACTCTACCCAGCAAAGCTATCATTCAGAATGGAAGGTCAGATAAAGAGCTTCACAGACAAGAAAAAGCTAAAGGAGTTCATCACCACCAAACCAGTATTATATGAAATGCTGGAAGGTATTCTTTAAGAAGAGGAAGAAGAAAAAAGTAAAGATAAAAATTATAAACAACAAATACATATCTATCAACTAGTGAACCTAAAAATCAAGTGAATTAAAAACCTGAGGAACAGAATAAACTGGTGAATATAACAGAAACAGGGGCATAGAAAGGGAGTGGACTGATAATTCTCAGGGGGAAAGGGGTATGGGGGGGTGCAGGAAGACACTGGACAAAAATCGTACACCTATGGATGAGGACAGTGGGAGGTAAGGGCAGAAGGTGGGGTGGGAACCGGGTGGAGGGGAGCTATAGAGGGAAAAATGAGAAACAATTGTAATAATCTGAATAAAGATTTATTAAAAAAATAAAAATTAAATTAAATTAAAAATAAAATACATAAATCAATCAGGAGCTAAAAAGCAAAAATGAAAAATATATTTATTTTCATTTGAAATTTAAAAAAATCATTTTCATAATCACCAAAGCACACAAATACACCATGACTTATAGAAAAAGATTAAAGATAAATTTTTCAGAGTTTTGGGGGGTTCTTTTGTGTGTGTGTGTGGGTGTGTGTGTGTTGTTAACCCTCACCCAAGGATATTTTTCAATTAATTTTTAGAGAGAGTGGAAGGGAGGGAGGGAGGGAGAGAAACATTGATGCGAGAGAGACACATCGACTGGTTGCCTCCTGCAAGCACCCCAGGGCCGGGAATCAAGCCTGCAACCAAGGCACATGCCCTTGACCAGAATCGAACCTGCAATATCTTCAGTCCGTGGGCCAAAGCTCTATTCATTGAGCCAAACTGGCAGGGTCAGAGTTCTTTGTTTTTTTTTTCATTAGACCACTCTATAATATACTATCAAGTTTATTGCTCTCTAGTTCATTCAGTCACCATGGTTCATTTCAGTCCTTAAGGTTGAGAAAAGAATATATGGGTATGTACATGTGTATAAATATACAAGAGACACATTGTATAAATAAAGGTGCTCACACTACAATTTACTTGCCAGTTTAGGAATGCTAAAATGTTGTGTGGGGAAGATTTTCTTTCCCAACAATTCTGAAATTTAGTTCATATCCCCTACCCCCATAATACCCCAGCAGGTGTCCTATTGCAATGAGCAGCAACTCAGCTGGCACCTGGCAGAGAGAGAGAGAGAATGGCTTATCAGTGTTCAACATGGCTCCAGTCCCCTCATTCTGAGCCACGTAAGAACAAAGCCTGATTCTCTCCTTTCCTGATCTTACTGAATCTCATTAATTATAATTGTGCTTGGAAACTAGGCACATCCTTGTAACCATGTGATAAAAGAAAACTCACCCTGCCCAGCTGTTTCTAACCCTGTAAAGATACCTCTGTAAAATTTCTAGAAAAATGTCAGTCACAACCAACATATAAGGCCAATTTACTGCCTCTATGTAATAAACTGATAATAATTTTTTAAGCGTACAGGAAAAAAAAAAAGAAAGAGTCCCTTTTATTATAAGATTAAACAACCATTGTAATTCCATATCATGGAAAAAGTTCAATAAGGGTAATACACATAATCTAAAAGTAGACATTAGCTATTTCTTCAACATGCTTTTGCATATATATGTATGAATATGTACAAATACACTGAAAGAAGAGAATAAAATGTTACTCCAACTGTGATATGATGGTCTAAGAAAGAGGGCTGAATTGAGGAGGAAGAGTGCCTTACTATGTAACAAAAACTAAGCAAAGTCCTTCAAGTGTAGATCAGCCATTTTCAGTCAGTCTGCACTACACCTGACTATTTAGTCAGGGGCACTGACCTCTTTTCCCTTAGACTATCAAATGAAAAAACTGACAAGAGGAGAGAAACCAAGATGACGGCATAGGTAAACACCTATACTGCTGCCTCGCACAACAATTTCAAAACTGCAACTGGAAGACAGAGCGGACATCGTCCAGAACCACCGGAAAGCTGGCTGAGTGGAAATTCTACAACTAGAAGGAACGATAAAAGGACACTGAGACCCAGAGGAGCTGTGGAGGACAGAGGTGCAGAGACCAGCGCGGAAAGGGCGGGCGGCTGAATACATGCCTGGCTTACTCACAGCGTGCGGGGAGGGTGGGCAGCAAGCGTGTGGCTAGCTGTCTCGTTCAGGAGGGAAACCAAACCTCCTGACTGCACTGAAATCCAGTTCCGGGTGAGACTTTTGGGTACCCAGACTCATTCAGAGAGAAACTGGACTGTCTGGCAGCGGGTGGAACTCGAAGGCAGCCTTTCTCTCAGAGGTGCGTGCAGCCATTGCAGCGGAACATTGAGACAGAGAGACCTCATAGGGCAGGGCTGACGGGAAACCAAGGCTGTATGCTCCACCCTGAGACTCCGCCCCATCCAAGCTGAGCACAGAAGCTCTCCCAGCAGAGACACAGCTGATTCTCACAGCCAATTGGCCTGGAGGTCAACTTCCCCCAGTGATACCAACAACAATCTAGGTTTAACTACAACAAGACTGCATACAGAGCCCACAAAGGGGCACACCAAGAGTGTCCACTTCAGGTAACTGGGGAGGCTGAGCCACTGGGCCCTGCTAGGACACCTAGCACACAAAGCCACTCCCATCAACTCAGGGAAGTAGCCGAAATGCCGAGACAAAGAGGCAGGTCACAAATGAAGGAAATGGAGGAAAGTAAACAACTGGATATAGAGTTCAAAACCACGGTTATAAGGCTTTTCAAGAATTTCCTAGAAAAGGCCAATAAATTTAATGAGACCCTCGAGGATATGAAAAAGGACCAACTAGAAATTAAGCATACACTGACTGAAATAAAAAATATTATACAGAGACCTAAAAACAGACTAGAGGATTACAACAACCAAGTCAAAGATTTGGAATACAAAGAAGCAAAAAACACTCAACTGAAAAAGCAAAAAGAAAAAAGAATCCAAAAAGTTGAAGACAGTGTAAGAAGCCTCTGGGATAACTTTAAGCGTACTAATATTAGAATTATGGGGGTGCCAGAAGAAGAGAGAGAGCAAGATACTGAAAACCTATTTGAAAAAATAGTGACTGAAAACTTCCCCCACCTGGTGAAAGAAATAGACTTACAAGTCCAGGAAGCGCACAGAACCCCAAACAAAAGGAATACAAAGAGGACCACACCAAGACACGTCATAATTAAAATGCCAAGAGCAAAAGACAAAGAGAGAATATTAAAAGCAGCAGGAAAAAAACAGTTAATTACCTACAAGGGAGCACCCATACGATTGTCAGCTGATTTCTCAACAGAAACTATGCAGGCCAGACGGGAGTGGCAAGAAATTTTCAAAGTGATGAATAGCAAGAAACCACAACCAAGATTACTCTACCCAGCAAAGCTATCATTCAGAATGGAAGGTCAGATAAAGAGCTTCACAGATAAGAAAAAGCTAAAGGAGTTCATCAACACCAAACCAGAATTATATGAAATGCTGGAAGGGTATTCTTTAAGAAGAGGAAGAAGAAGAAAAAGATAAAGATAAAAATTATGAACAACAAATATGTATCTATCAACAAGTGAATCTAAAAACCAAGGGAATAAAAAATTTGATGAACAGTATTAAATGGTGAATATAATAGAATCAGGGGCATAGAAAGGGAGTGGACTGACAATTCTTGGGGGAAAAGAGGAGTGGGGGGGGTGCGGGAAGAGACTGGACATAAAGTGTACACCTATGGATGAGGACAGTGGTGGGGAGGTAAGGGCAGAGGGTGGGGTAGGAACCTGGTGGAGGGGAGCTATGGGAGGAAAAAAGAGGAACAATTGTAATAATATGAACAATAAAGATTAAATTTTAAAAAAAAGAAAAACTGGCAAGAGCCAATACAACAATAGCCATCCAGTATGAATAAATCAAAATTATAGCCTTTTTTTGTCAGAGTGGCAAAAAATATAACATTTTTTGGTGTACCACAGAATTTTAATAGTTTATGTGTGCCATGAGATAAAAAAAGGTTAAAAAATGCTTAAATAGATTATCTCTTTTCATCCTCATAATGGTCCTATTAAGTAGGTACTATTATTACCCCATTTTCTCGATGAAGAAAATGAGGCTCAGAAAAATTATGTAATTTACCCAAGTGACAGAATCAGGAATGACCTTGGAAACTCTGTCCCATGTTACATTATCATCCTCAGAGAATAAGTTACTTGAGGAGCACAGAATCAAGCATCACACCATTCATCAAGGTGAAAGGGAAAGTGACAGTATTTCATAGGAAAAACAATTGTCAATCAGCCCTCCTGCCATGGATGTCTCATCATCTGAGGACAATCATCCTGTCACTGCCCAGAGAAGTGAGAAAATGCCCCATCCTCAAAAGACCATACAAGGGCCTGACACAACTAGCAATGTTCCAAGTAGTATTTAGGGAGCCAGAGCCTAGAAAGGTGTCCAGGTTGCCTACCTCCTACCCCAAAGATTGGAAAGGACCTACAAGCCCCAAAGCCCTCCATCCTGAAAATGAGCCAATCCCTCAGTCCTGCTACTTTACATAACCCCTCTTCAAAGAACAGGTCGATCAATTCCTATCACCAGCTCTAAACCCAACAGAAGTTTTTCTGTCTTGGGGGACTCTAGTCCACTCCTCCTCGATCTTCTAATATTCCAACATAAATAAAAGTACTCAGTCAAGCTTATTCCAACCACCTAAAAAAAAACACTCACTGATGAATGTGTCTGAGATTGAAAAACCCAGGCCCAGCGGCATCTGCAAAGCCCCAAAGTAACAATGGGCCCTCTGGGACACAGCCTCTGACGTCTATGACTCCCAACAGTGCTGTACCCCATCACCAGACCTCTCCACACCTTGGGTGTCCCCACAGTGCACATCTCAGAGCCCTGCTTTCTGTCATGGGTAGAGGTATGTCAGTAAACCAGAGGTGAGAGCATCCTCATCACAGACAAGTACGTGTCATGATGACTGCCACAGAGACAGTTTGTGGGAAAGTGGGGACACCTCAAGTCACAGAAAGATTCTTATACTTGCAAAAATTATACTTCAAACAAAGCCAAAGCAGAGCAGGAGGCAGGAGCGGGGGGGATTTTAAGGGCCTGAGATTAAGAAGAAGTAAAGATTTAGTCACAAGTGAAAAGCTTCTAAGGTAGAAAATAGCAAGGATTATGGGAAGAAATTCAAACAGAAAATGAAGACGAGAATGGAACTGTTTTTTAATGTTTCTGCAAGTAGCTAAGGACTTAATCCTCCTCCAACTAAGAGAGAGCTTTTATTTATCTGGTCAAAAGCTATTTTCATGCCAGCTTCTTCACATAAAAATGCTCATGTTCTGTCATAATTCTGACCCAATAACTACCCATGGACACAAAGAAAGAGAGCTCTAGCATGCACAGAGTCTTACAGAACTTAATCTTCAGAAATACTTCCAAGAAGCAATATCTGATTATTAAATCATCAGGCAATTTTATCCTTAATGAAATCTCAATTGTACTATTTCCAAATGTGTCTAGAAGCAACATACTGGTACCATAATCATTGATTCTAACCAACCAAACTGCTAATAATAACTGCTCTGAATTCTTTTTTACTTTTTTTTTAAAGAGACAAATTATATTGCTCATATAAAAGACTTCAGTGTAAAAGTGCCACATCTTATTTTGTCAAATATGCTACATGTTATTATCAGTAGTTATAAGTAAACTATAGCATGAAGTCTCTAGTAAATGTATCCTGAAATAAAAAATTAGATAAATAATCATGTTAAAAAACATGAATCTGAATTCTTCTCCCCACATCCTAAAAATCCTACCTGAAGTCAAAGCTATATTATTTATGTTAAATTTGCCTTAAATACAAATACTACACACAAAAATTGAATTTCTTAAAGAGTAATATTAATATACCTTATCAAAGGGAATACCATACTTCTTCAACACTGAGGGAGATATCAGCGTCATCTTGTGGCGAAGAAATGCATCACACCCTTGAAAACTGCTTGGGAAAAAACCTAAATGGAAATAAAATATAAGCATTCAGCAATGTATCAATTAAGATAAAATTTCAGATGGTTTTTTTAAGCTTTGTACTTCTTACAAAACGACAGCTTTATGCAAATATAGGCCAGCTCTACAAAAAAAAAACACAGCTCATACTAAAAATTAGAGTCAGAATTCTTAAAAATTAACACATACATACTTACATCACCAAAGGTTGACCTTACAAAAAGATCTACCAAGAGGTGTTTTCATAACATATAAAATTACTAAACCTGAAAACTGTGCAATTTCTAACGTATTTGAATTCAACCTGCCTAATATCTGATTAATGAAAATATATTAAGGGAGGTTAGCAGAGGTCAATGTGTTTTAATAGCGGAATCTCTCATTTTAGACTCTTTAGACAACAAGTTGATCATTCAAGAAGTCCTTGTCCCAATGCACGGCATACATTAAACACAAAGCAGATTCCCACCTTTCTTTGTTTCTTTCTGATCAATTTTAAACAGTTTAACTGCTACTAATTTCCTGAACAACTTACTGTCCAGCATCAGTCAAATACTTGGAAACCCGCCTCACCAACCATGAGAGTGGAGCTTTGAGGAGCCCTTTACCTGAAAAAGCTAAACAGGCAGCAATCCTTTTTCCTAAGGTATGTTACAAATCAAATCACAGTTGTTTTTCTCCACTGCTGACTTCAACCCTGAAGTTCTGTCTGAGGCAGACTCGCATTAACTCCGTTACACAGCTAGGAGAAAATGAATATGCTTGATACCCTGCTCTTTCCTTCCTCACTCAGAGAGAAAACTACCATTCTGAGGAGAGTGGGCAAGCAAGAGAGGAAAGAGAAGAGAAACATGGAAAAGACAGGAGAATCACAGAGAAAGAACCCAGAGGAAAACAGAACTCATCAGGAAAACATGTGCAATGTTTATAAGTAAAGTGGTTTATGAAGCACAGATTTTAACTCCTTTACCACCAAAATGAAGATAAAACCACTGAAAATGTTACTTATCTAACTCTGTGGCTCACTATGTGCAAATAGGTAAAAAAATGTGACCACTTTGACAAAAGAATGATCAGAACTCATTAACTAATCATGTACCATTTTAAGCTCTTAGAATAGTGGGGTTCTACAAGAATATTTTTAAAGTAAATAAGCCTTAATTGATGCCACCATCAAGTGAGGCCACAGATCATCAGAAGGAAACAAAACAAACAGCCAGGCAAGAGCCATTTGGGTATAAGGAACCACCTGCAAAAAGCAGTACAATTTGCTTAAGCATCTGCACCTGGATTTTTAAAAAGAAAAATGGACAGAAATATTTTTTAAAAATGCATGCCAACAAAAACATCAGAAATACTGTCATTTTCTACAATACCAATGGGAATAAAAGGAATGATTTTGTTTCATATGGTCTCTTGATGCAGTCCTCTGTTTATGGTTAACATTCATAATACATAAATGAAAAATAAAGCATATGACAAATAAGCAACCCTCTGAAAGAATGCAAACCTCAGTGAATGGAGACAAAAAACCACATGGATGTAATGGTCACATGTACACAATACAATGTCCTGAGGCCTACATCACAGCATAAAGAACAGCAGGGAGGTCCCCACACGCAAAACCCATGGAAACGCTTTAATAATATGATTTAAATGGATCTATCAAACTTTTCAAATCTGTAACTTTGTGCAGCTCTAAATGAATTTCATTTTAAATTAAAATCAATGCAGGAAGGGGAGTCTATTTAATTTTCCTTTGCTATGGATTTGTAATCAGGACCTGAACAATGTGGTGACTGGTCATAAGCGAATTTAAATTGGAAAAACCACTGAAGGAAGGTAATTTGCAGTATATTAAGAACTTCACATTGTTTCAGAATTTATATTTACAACAGGCTATCAGAATTATATTTTATATCACCCTGGAAAAAGACTCATGAACAGCACAAATTATATACAAAGCATGTATGTCAAAATGAATTTTACCTCAAAACACCTGCAGGAGTACATGGATCATACCCACCCTCACTCCACAGTCCATGAAAATTATTTTATTCAACATATACACAAGCCAATATAACCAGAATATTATTAAACATAATGTGATAATATATTTTAAAACTCCAAAATAGCCCACTTGTCCTCGGGTTAGGATTATTTTAAAAAAGAAAAAAATCAATGGTTACTGCCCTGGCCAGGTGGCTCAGTTGACACAGCTTAGGTTGTGGGTTCGATCCTCAGTCAGGGTGGTGTATATGGTAAGGAAACTGATCAATGTTTCTCTCTCACATCAATGTCTCTGTCTCTCTTTCTCTCTCTTCTCTCCCTCTCATCAATAAAAATATATCCTCAGGTGAGGATTTTTTTTAAAAAAGAAGTCAACAGGCCCTAGCCGGTTTGGCCCAGTGGATAAAGCATCGGCCTATGGATTGAAGGGTCCTGGGTTTGATTCCAGTCAAGGGCACGTACCTCAATTGCAGGCTCCTTCCCAGCCCGGGCCCTGGTCAGGGCACATGCAGGAGACAACCAATCAACATGTTTCTCTCATATCAATATTTCTGTCTTTCCCTCTCTCTAAAAATCAATGGAAAAACATCCCTTGTGACTCAAATCAAGCAGTGTTGGTCACAAGTAACAAACTTCTACCCCATAAAAGAGTTCTAAAAATCAAGTACAGCTAGGGTTAAACTATGTTGATTCATGTTTTACTTTGAATTCACCTATAGGTTCTTCCATCTTTTCTCTACCATTTTAAAATTAAATATGAAATTTTAGTCTGAATTCTGAATTACTCACAAATGGGTTTCAATGTAAAAATCCTAAAAAGATCAAACTGAGAAGATAATCAGTTATTTCACATTCCAAGCTATGGAGACTAGTCTTATTCCCCCCATACCAACTCCTCTCTACAAGTAACACATTGGTTTCTATGACAGTAGACCAATGAGGTCTCAGTAAAATGATATCTAATTTGGGGGTGAAAAAACTGAAAGAACTGTTTAGAAATAAAACTGCATTTCTACTAAACTATTAAATAGAAAGAACACATACTTTCCATTTTAAATAAGCATTCAAAAATTAGAACAACTGAAATATTGCATAGAATTCATGGAACAAAATAGTTTTAACATTTATTCCAAGAAAAATCAACTCGGGAGTAGAGCATCTAAGAGAAGGGGAAGAGCAATAATATCAAGTTACAATAGACTATTCAGGAAGTCGCTTTTTGGGGTCTATAGCTTGTTTATATCATCTTCAAAGATAAGACACTATCTGTCAATTCCCTAACAAAATAAAGTCAATATGTGCTTTTTTTCTTTTTTAAGATATTATACAGTGGTAAACAAGCAAAGGTGGTCTTTGGACCACTCTTTCAATCCAAACAACATGTTAGAGATATGAAGGCTAGCATATTAAAGAATATATACTCCAGAGATCCCAACAGAGCCCTGAAACCCTAAAACATCCCACAACCACCTTTGGTGAGACTGCCACGGTACTGCTGGGAGTTGTGCAGCACGGGTAAGTGTAGAATCACGTAAGCCCTCCCAAGGACATATCCAAGATTTCCCTGTATTCAGTGTAAAACTGCTCATATGTAAGAAGCACTATTCTAAGTGACAGAAATGAGATACAAAAGTCTACATATTGTATAACTCACTTTTATGACATTCTAGGGACAGATATCAGATTTGTGGCAGTAAGTGGCTTGGGGGAAGGATTTGTGCAAAGAGGCACAAGATAACTTTATGAGAATACTATTATATACCTCAGTAATGGTGGTAGTTACACTACTGAACATATTGTCAAAACTCAATAAATAGTATATTCAAAGGGGGTGGCTTTTACTGTTAGTTCATTTTAGAAATAGAACAGATTTGTTCTAAAAATAGTGCACTCTTTCTAACAGAGAAAAAATTTTCCAAATTGTCAACTGGTTTACACTTTCTAATATGTTAGCTATTACTAAAAAAAAAAAATTCTTTTTAAATTCCACTCCCATATGACAAACATAAACACATGCTGAGGCTATTAAAATCACCAAAGTTTCAAAAATTAAAAAGATTCAAAAATTACAGTTTAGTAACAGTTTCTATGGGTATATTAACAATTGGGGGGGAGGGGGCAGGGGGTTCCCTCAGCCCAGCCTGCACCCTTTCTAATCGGGGACCCCTTGGGGGATGTCCAACTGCTGGTTTAGGCCCGATCCCCCTCACAATCTGGGACCGCTGGCTCCTAACCACTTACCTGCCTGCCTGCCTGATCGCCCCTAACTGCCTCTGCCTGCCTGCCTGATCACCCCTAACTGCCCTCCCCTGCCAGCCTGATCTCGCCCCTAACTGCCCTCCCCTGCCAGCCTGATCTCGCCCCTAACTGCTCTCCCCTGCAGGCCTGATCGCCCCTAACTGCCTCTGCCTCGGCCCCCACCACCATGGCTTTGCTGGAAGGAAGTTGGATGTCCAGAAGTTGGCCGGTCGACCCGGTCTAATTAGCATATTACCCTTTTATTAGTATAGATAGTTTGGAGAAGCTGAATTTAGTTACTAATCGCTTAGGAAAGAAAGGAAGAAGAGAAGGGAAACAGAAGGGGAGGAATATGGAGAAACAAATCATAAGGGGGGGGGGACACAGAAAAAGGATACAGAAGTATTGCTTCTGTGAGGAATGCTTTTTAGATAGCATCTATACATGAAAGCTTATTAATGGAATAAACCAATGAGCTACATTATGTGGGAAGAAGCCTGGTCATTTTTACCCACATTCCTACATTAAGAGGTCAACATTAGGTGTTGAAGCTATAGTTGGCCTCTCTGTGCTTCCTCCTGTTCATGGAACAACTAATTACTCAGGCCTGGTAGAAAATTACCATACTGCAGGCTTCACTCAGCTCCAAGTGTCCAAAATCCATCGACATCTCTACTGGTATCAAGATACAGCCCCATTGAGCTCTGTAGGAGGACGGCCAGGAGGAGTCCATAGTGATCTTGGTATCAAGAAGGATGGTGGTTCCAACCAATGTAATAGGCATGGTGGGCCATTACATATGGTTTTTACTGCATCCTGAGGTCACTTTGCTTCAGTTCCTGCTTCCCCCACCCTCCCTTGAATGGACAGGTCACCAGGACTCTCCAGGCTATGCACTTGGGGCTCAAACAGGTCACAGTCAAACTAACCAGGATTTCCCTAGGCCAGCTTCACCCTGCAGAATCAAAGAATTCTCCATTTTATCCCAAGGTAACTCCTCCCTGCTAGCTGGCATTCCCTTCCAGAGTTCTTCCTCCCCACTCCCTATTGTCACTTCTCATAACTGTATTTCATCCCACATCCAAATTCTACTAGCTTGGTGTATGTATGTTATATATTACCATCCAACGTCTAAAATCCTACTAAGACAGAAACATGGCTGACTAAAAATATTCAGAAATCTAAACACAGACAATGACATCTAAAATCAAATAATGAGGAAATTAAGTTTAGGGATTGTCTCACCATTCTTAATGCAACTCAACTGACAGTGAGATGAAAAAAAAACACCATGACACACCACACATTGTTGAGCCATGAAATAGGCATGAGGGCAGATGATATATCACTGGACTTCTTCATTTTTTTATGGCTTAAAATTGATGGTTTATAATCAGGTATTTTATTTATTCACCTTTCAAAACCACATCTTAATATAATATTTTCAGACTATCATCTAAATCAAGCTTAGAAAATAATTATTTACCTATCTGAGAACTTGCAAAAGTACATTTTCCTAATTCCAACACAGAGATATGAGAACAGGTAAATTTCAAATATGTTCATAGAATTAAAAATGACTTCATTATTGCTGCTCTTCTAATCTCTTGAAAGCATCTCTTTTGGAACAAACCCTTTTTTAAGGGATTTGACGACTGATTCCAGAAATGCACAGATATCCCCAATTTTGAATATAATTTCAGAGAATCCACAGGCTGCCTATATCCCACCACAGATGCTGGTCCACCTCCTGGGATAAGGATTCCTGCACATCAGGCTAAGAATCTGCTCCACAGGCCTACAGTCAAGATTCCTAGTCATTTAAACACATAAACATACTCACCCCAAAGGTAACTATTTAAAAAAACCATGAACTAAATTAATCCTTCCTAATAATGATTCTTCTGTTCCATTTTGCTGAAATTTGTTCTTTTAATAAAGTCAAAATTAAAACACTTGTTGCAAGTAAACATAAGAACCTAAAATAATTTATTCAGTTCTAACATCCTGTAACTTAAAACATGATTCCTGCTGATCATTCACACGTCTAAAATCAGCTGTACAAAGTCCTAACTCACATATTCTTTCCCCAGTAACCAAAATTTTGACCAAAGTAAGTCATCTTTAATTTTTCTTTAATATAGGCATGTTATTCACAATAAAAAAAATCAATGGAATTCAGTCCTGCACAAAAGACTTTAGCCATTCCCAATTGTCTTTAATCCATACTTTGATTAACTTAATAGAAGAGCACAGATATTCTCTCCTTTCTAAAATGGATGAGATTTAGACATTCTAAAAACTGAAATCTTCAAAACTGTCATTTATGATTTAACATTATACCTCTATTCTACTTTATACTTTCCATTCAATTGTATCAAACCAAAAATTAGAAAGAATGCAATAGCATTACAGGCGAACATAGCAAGTATAAAAATTGCAACAATTCACTGGAGATTTTTTATTACATTTATGTCTACATAATATTGGAAAAAACCTGTATAAATGAGAAAGCAGCTAAAGAGCAAAATCAAACTCCTGGCTTTATTAGGTGCAGGCCGAATGTCTTTCAGATAAAATACTTGTAGGTGCCACAGTCAATCAAGATTTCAACAGGAACCGAAGATGAAAGCATTCATGCATAAAAGGCAAGTGTGGTAATTATGATATGGAGACAAGATAATGGAAAACATCCGAGGCCACTTTTCACTTTGTGTATCAAGTGCTGCCTTGACCTAGCCATCCTGCAATGCGCCATCACATTTATTGTTACTTTATCATTTTAATTACTTAGCAGAATTCAATTAATTTGGCTGGCATGTAGTCAGCAGATGGGAATCCTTCACTATCTTACAGGGTCTTTTCCCTGTGTCATTTCTAAAAATAATGCTGCAAAACAGGTTTGAATAAACATGCAGCTGAGTTTAAAATTCTTGTTCATCCTTCAAGTTTATTAACCTCTTACTGATTAAAGAAATGGTATCTATTTTCCTGGAATGTCATTTTCAGATAGAATATGTCAAAGTGGTGACAGACAGATTCCAGCCAAAATTTCAGTATGACTCTATACTGTAAAGTTTACACTGGTTCCACTTTAAAATTCTCAGGGTGCAAATAGAAAATAATGGCATAATTACTACAGAGAAGAGGATAGTTCCACATGCAGATTTAGCACAAAGTTCGCTGCCTATGTATTTAAGGATTACAGGAAATCATTTTCCAAGCTGTGTTCTACATAACCTGTTATCCAAAATCCATCTACCTTAGCATTCATGAAAATAGTCCTCAACAAAGTTCAAGGTTACAATTATGTTGCTATTATTACTATAATGTATTACATTATAAAAACACTAAAGCTTTATACTTATTACTTGCCAAAATAATAATAATGTTTCTTACAAATGTGACATGTAACTGTTCTTTCTAATACTCTTATAATTTGGAGAAAAGTAATTTTCAGATGTTATTAACAATTTCTCTTCAGAACTGTCAAGTCAAAGAACAGAGTTTCTCAGTATGCACATTTTGTTATTAAAAGAAGACTACATACAGCAGGGACGAAATTCCTTTCATACTAGAAGGCAAACCTAACATTCCAATGAAACTTAGATTAGTACCTGACTAAAGGGGCAATATTCACTGAGGATTTAATCCTGAATAAAGACTGAACACCTTCTGTTTAGTTGTCGCTCAATAAATTTTACTTTCCCCTGGAAATAAGTCACTCTCAGCCTTGGTAAGGGTGACTAGAAAAACAGAAGATGAGGCTGGCAGGAGGTGAATCTGATTCTTCTCCCTTGTACAAGCAGATGAGGGCAAGGTTGCCTGGTATATCTTTAAGACAGAGAAGAAAAAAGGGAAGGTACTATCTGCAAACACAAGTGAACAAAAAGTAAAACCATCAAGCAGCTTCCCAGAAATAACTATGGATAAAGCCAAAAGATAGTAAGATAATGATAATTCAAGTTCAAGTAAAGAATGTTTAAATTTGCCAGTCTAAGAAGACATACATTCTCACACTCATCCAGCCAGTAACTTAGGACCATTCATCTTCATCCTACTTACTAATAAAAGCCTAAGTGGTCATCACGCCATCACAAGATGGTTGCTCATACAGCGGGCGGGCATGGGCGTGGGTGGGCGGGGCTGGGCTTGAGGCTGCATGCGCAGAGCCAGGAGGAGGTGGGTCCCCTGGCTCTGCAAGGCGATGCCTGTCTGGGGGTCCAGCGAGGCCTGCCTGGGTGTCCCCTGGCTCCGCATGGTGAGGCGATCCTGGGGGTCCCACCTCCAAGCTCCACATGGCGGGGAGGCAGGACTCCCAGCTCTGGCCTACCTCTTTGGAGCAATACATCGAGGAGCCCCGGATGGGTAGGCGGAGCCCACCTCTTTGGGGCGATCAATCACAGGGCTCCCGCACTGTGACAAGACAGGCCAGGCTGGGAGAACACCACCCCCGCCCCCACCAGGTGCACGAATTTCATGCACCGGGCCTCTAGTGTTTCCATAAGGGCAGTCCCAGGCCAACAGTGCCAAATGAGAACTGGGAGTCAGAAGTCCCTTTTGGTGAAATGATCCAGCAACATAAAAAGTATTTATAAAAACCTGCACCCTTAGATGTGGCAACTTAAAAGAAGGAAAAATATTATCGACACAATGAAGTTAATACATTATATAAAAGAGAAAAATATTGGAAATAACCAAGATAGTTATATGCAGTCACTTGATGAAATACTAAGCAGCCAATTAAAATAACCATGAATATTATGCAACCAGGAAAACTATGCATACATTAATGTGAAAAAAGTTAAAAATTATTCAATTAGAGAAGTATTTAAAAGCCAATAACTTAAAAAGAATAATATTAACTCATTGAAATTCTATACTGTAAAAACAACCTCAAAAACTATGAACCTATCTGGATGAGAAGCAAAGAAAGCAAGTTTACCTTGAGCTAGTCGTTCAAGTCGTTTCCCATGCTCCGGGGGTATTGCATACCTAAAATTTTAAACATAAATGAAGATTTTAGGTTTATAACTGTTCAGCTACTTCCTAAACATATCTACTCCTAAATAATGTCATGTAAAAAAATATTCAATAACAAAATCTACTTAGATGAACTGAGTAGAGAGCATAAAAACAATCACAGAGTCATACCCCTTGGACAAAGGATACAAGAAAAATAAACTCTTAAGTCACTTATTTCAATGCCAGGCTCACTATCCCAACCACATTTTAAAGATAAGGGAACAAAGGCCCAAGAGCAGGAAACTGCTTAGTCAGGAGGCAGCTAGCCACAGCATGGAGACAAGACCTCTCTCCAAACACTCATAGCACCCCAGAAATCTGGGGTTATTTTGGGTTGTATGCTTTAGTTTTGTGGTTGGTTAGCTGGCCTTTATTTTTTAAGAAAACCTAGATTTGCAAGATGTTTTTTAACCCTTTAAAATGTTTTTATTGACAAGCAGGATAGAACACAAAATTACTACAGCAACATTTAGATTTTTACCAAACCTTTCTATTGTACTTTTGAATAGACTTTAAATTTTTTTTAAATCATCAGCCATAAAAAGGCAGCTATTATTTATTTCATGATTATGTGACTTTTAAAATATTGATTATAGACAAATAATTTTTCACCCTTGAAGAATAGAAATATTCATTGCTATTTCCTGGTGTTTTCAAAAGTGAAATACCTGAATTTATTTTCTGTAAACTTAATAACAAATTTTAAAACAATGACCTCACAATATACTACACAAATACTAAATTTTATTGGCAGTCTAATGAGGAAAATTAAGTATATTAAAAATAAAGTTAAGCCCTGATCGGTTTGGCTCAGTGGATAGAGCGTCGGCCTATGGAATCAAGGGTCCCGGGTTCAATTCCGGTCAAGGGTATGTACCTTGGTTGTGGGCACATCCCCAGTAGGGGGTGTGTGGGAAGCAGCTGATCGATGTTTCTCTCTCATCGATGTTTCTAACTCTCTATCCCTCTCCCTTCCTCTCTGTAAAAAATCAATAAAATATATTTTTTTAGGAGAATCCAAGATGGCGGCGTAGGTAAACACCTAAACTGCTGCCTCGCGCAACAATTTCAAAAATTCAACTAAAAGACAAAACGTCTATCACCCAGAACCACGGGAAAGCTGGCTGAGTGGAAGTTCTACAACTAGAAGGAAAGAGAAAAGAGCATTGAGATGTGCACGAGCGCTGAAAAGCTGAGGTACGGAGGCGCGTGATCCGGGCTGGCGGCAGGCGTTGCTTTTTTCAACCCAAAGGGAGACAAGCCCCCGACTACTCTGAAATCCAGTTTCTGGGGAGACGCGGGGGACCCAAACTCCTACGGGGAAAAGCTGGAGTGTCTGCCAGTGAGGGTGGCTTACTTGCAGAGCTGCGCGCAGGAATAATTGTTTACTGCACTGGGGCACGGGACTCCGGGACGCCCTTGGGGACACAGAGCCGGCTAACTAGCAGCCATTGCTGTTTGCCACGCCCTAGCCTAGTGACACCCTGAGACCCCGCCCTGCACAACCTACAAACCCACCCAAGCTCCAAGCAGCAGCGTTAGCAGAAGAAAGCCCCGCCCTATCGCAGCTTAACCTAGCAAACTTGCAGCCTGGGTCAGACAGCTCCAAAACCTCCAAACACCAAGCAAAGAGGAGAAAACTGTAGCTCTCACTGTAGCTCCTGCTGGATGGCCTCAGACAGTAGCTGAACTGCACCCCATTGGAGATCCAGAAGCCAGTGTACCTAGTGGTCAGTGTGAGACACCAGATTTCAACTCCTCACATCCATAAGTGACACATTCAAAGGCAGACTCAGTGAGCACCAAAGCCCCACTGAAACAAGTCCTGCCCCATAAGTGTGTCTTCAGCGCAGCAGTTCTTCCATTATAGAAACAGTGAGTGCTCACAGCTAATTGGCCTGGAGGTCAATTCCTCCCAGTATACCAACAGCAATTAAGGCTTTAATGGCACCAAGTCTTTGCACTCAGCCCACAAAGGGGTGTACCAAGAGTGTCCACATCAGGTGATTGGGGAGGCTGAGCTACTGCCCCCTATAGGTCACCTACCACACAAAGCTACTCCATCAACACAGGGAAGCAGCCAAAATGAGGAGACAAAGAAACATGTCACGAATGAAAGAAACGGAGGAAAGCAAACTACTGGATGACATAGAGTTCAGAACCACATTTATAAGGTTACTCAAGAATCTTCTTAAAACCGCTGAGAAACTTGATAAGACCTTCAAGGAGCTTAATGAGAATGCCAAAAAAATGGAAAAGGATCAGTCAGAAATGAAGCATACACTGTCTGAAATAAAGAATATACAGAAACTCAACTGTAGATCAACGTACCCCAAGAATCAAACCAAAGATCTGAAATATGTGGAAACAAAAAACATCCAACCAGAAAAACAAAAAGAAAAAAGAATCCAAAAATATGAAGATAGTGTAAGGAGCCTCTGGGACAACTTTAAGCAAACCAACATCCGAATTTTTGGGGTGCCAGAAGAAGGGAGAGAGCAAAATATTAAAAACCTATTAGAAGAAATAATGACAGAAAACTTTCCCTGCCTGGTGAAAGAAAGAGATGTACAAGTCCAGGAAGCGCACAGAACCCCATACAAGAGGAATCCAAAGAGGACCACACCAAGACACATCATAATTAAAATGCCAAGGGCAAAAGACAAAGAGAGAATATTAAAAGCAGCAAGAGTAAAACGGTTAGGTACCTACAAGGGAGTACCCATACGACTGTCAGCTGATTTCTCAACAGAAACGATGCAGGTCAGAAGGGAGTGGCAAGAAATATTCAAAGTGATGAACAGCAAGAACCTACAGCCAAGATTACTCTACCCAGCAAAGCTATCATTCAGAGTTGAAGGTCAGATAAAGAGTTTCACAGACAAGAAAAAGCTAAAGGAGTTCATCACCACCAAACCAGGATTACATGAAATGCTGAAGGGTATTCTTTAAGGAGAGGAAGAAGAAGAAAAAGGTAAAGATAAAAATTATGAACACAAAATGACATCAAATACATACCTACCAACAAGTGAATCTAAAAATCAAGTGAATAAAAAATCTGAAGAACAGAATGGACTGGTGAATATAATAGAATCAGGGCCATAGAAAGGGAGTGAACTGACGATTCTCAGGGGAAGCATGTGTGAGGGGTGCGGGAAGAGATTGGACAAAAATCTTACTCCTATGGATGAAGACAGTGGCGGGGGTAAGGGCATGGGGTGGGGTGGGGAATCAGGTGGAGGGGAGCTATGGGGGAAAAAATAGAGGAACACCTGTAATAATCTGAACAATAAAGATTTATTAAAAAAATAAAAAATAAATAAATAAATAAAATATATTTTTTTAAGTAAAATAAAATAAATAAAGTTAAATGATCATTTCATGTTTTAAGTAAAAATACGTTACTCCCAAGGCCTACATTTGCTGTTTACTAACCCAAGTTACTTTTAAGTTCAAGTTACTTTTTACTAAAATAACTTTTCTAATTTTACTGAACACCACACTTGGTTGCATTTAAAGCCACTGATAACATATGCAAACCTTAATTGGATCCGATGTAACTAGGCAATTCTCTGAAAGAAAATTCAACCATATATCCTGTTCCTAAAGGCACCGCTAATGAAATTATTCCAACTGAATTGGGAAGATAAAATTTCAGCATAAATAAATGACAATCACTCAGTATATATTTACAGTCACTTCTTACTACATTTAAATCCCTGGTTTATATCACCATATATACCCAGAAAAGAAAAAACATGTATGTGCCCCAGACAGGAGGGTCACCTCCCCCATAACATACATACACACATTTATACACTGCCTCAACTTCCTGATTAGTTCAAATATATAATTCAATCAAAACTTTCTCTCTCCTAAGATTTAAGCATCTCACAGGACTCCACATTTTTTAGCATGATCTCCCCATTTTGCCCTGCCCTCTCTTCATTCCTCCTGGATAGTACTCAGGGCTGTAATGCATACAATCCATAGTCTTGGGGTGCTTAGTTTCCAATTAAATGGCATGGGGTGGGGGGATCTAATATCCCAATATAACTGCCCTAAAAATTTAATTCCTATGATTGTTGCAGCCAGCACTGAAAATTATCATCTAATTATTTAATAAAAAGAAAAATATGAGTAATAATAAAAGTCAACCAGAAAAAAATCAGACTACATTTGAACAGAAAGCTCTGAATTAAGGGCAGAAAAGCCCTTTAAAAAACATAAATTACTAGTATGCTTTCAAAAAGTTTGAAATCTTGCTGCTCTGATGACATCCAAAGTTTTGTTCATTTCTTGGTGGAAACATTAAGCAATTCTCAATAATTTTTTTAAATTATAGCATAAAAATACTGACTGCCTGCCCACCTGTGTGACACTTTGCCACCAGCATTTGGACATGATTAGCTCTTCTCCCTAAATACAGGGTGGGGCAAAAGTGGGTTTATAATTGTGAGTATGCAAAACAGAGTTCACTCTTGTACTATTATTTATTAACTAGTGTCCCGATGCACAGATTCATGCACACTGAAAGGAAATTAATTAGAACAAATTTTTTTAAATATATTTTATTGATTTTTTTTACAGAGAGGGATAGAGTTAGAAACATTGATGAGAGAGAAACATCAGTCAGCTACCTCCTGCACACCTCCTACTAGGGATATAACTGCAACCAAGGTACATGCCCTTGACCAGAATCGAACCTGGGACCTTTTAGTCTGCAGGCCAACGTTCTATCCACTGAGCCAAACCAGTTAGGTCTAGAAGAAATATTTTAATATCACTATTCACCCTTTCTTAATAATAGAAGTATCAACCAAATTCACGATCAACAATGATAGATTGAAACACACACATGCCATTGGCGCCAGTGAGAGCTTTATATGTATCACGCATGCGCAAGTCAACTTAGCCTTTTATATATATAGACTAGTGGCCCTCAGCCTGGCCTGCACCCTCTCCAATCTGTGACCCCTCAGGAGATGTCCGACTGCCAGTTTAGGCCCGATCCCACAGGCAATCTGGGACCAGTGGCTCCTAATTGCTCACCTGCCTGCCTGCCTGATCACCCCTAACCACTCTGCCTGCCAGCCTTATTGCCCACAACTGCCCCCCCTTGCCAGCCTGATGCCAACTGCCCCCGCCAGTCTGCTTGCCCCCAACTGCCCACCGCCCCTCCCCCCCCCCCGCTAGCCTGATCGTCCCAACTGCCTCTGCCTCAACCCCGCCACCATGGCTTTGTCTGGAAGGATATCTGGAAGGTCTCCCGGTCTAATTAGCATATTACCCTTTTATTAGCATAGAAAAGTTTGCTTAATTAGACCTGCTTTCTGATTTAGCTAAACTTTTTCCAGCCCAGTGAAGCACCCAAACTTCTCTTTCAGATAATTGTCAGCAACACAGCAGTAAATATCAACACAAAGCAGATTATTATTGTAGATCATGCAGGGAGAACAAAGGATAAAATATTTAACTGCAGCAGTGTTTGACTATATTCTGAACAGTGAGAAAACCTGAAGTCATTTTCAAGTTCCACTACTTCTTACTACTTTTCAGTTGGGTCAAGTTTCTAAACTTTCTAAATCTCCATTTTTCAGCTAATGAAAAGAAAATAGGATTCCACGGAGTCTCCTATCTACCTACTCCAGGATTTCTGTGAGGATTAAAAGACATGGGAAAACACTTCACAGACATTTGGTTAAACTGTAAAATGTTTGCACCTGGCTATAAAGCAAGTCATGTTCCTGGGCTGAAGAAACTCCAAGGAGGGTAGTTGCTAGGGAGAGAAGCCAAGCGTTGCTATGTGATGTCACTACCCAACGCCCACAGTGACCAGGCTGGGCTGGGCTGTGGGCCACATTTTGTGCCACGGGGTCTTGACAGCGTTGGCTGCAATTTGGTAGGATGTCACTCCAGGGTGGTGGCGGGGCCTGTGTCACACTTAGGGGAAGTCAAATGTTAGTTTGTCAGCGCCAGGTCCATGGTTTATTTTAAATGGCAGTGTGCATCAAGGCAGCTCCTGCATTAAGCCTCTGCCCCATGGTGGTCAGTGTGCATCATAGCTACTGATCAAACGGACACTTAGCCTTTTATATATATATAATTACTGTATCGGTTCCCATACAGGCAACTGTAAACCTACTTTTGCCCTACCCTGTAAATATAATAACAAAGAACTTTTCTGAGTCTTTCATCCTGCTACCATCGATCTGTTTCCTTTTCTTCACTTTACACACACTACTTCCAATGGTGCCACGTTTTTTCCTCACATTCACACTGGAGTTCAGTGTAATCTGGATCTTACTTTCATCACTCTCAATATAGCTGCCTAGACAAAGGTTGCCACGTTTCTTAGTCTTTATCTAACACTCATTTCCCTTCAGTTTCATGATCCCACTCATCTACAGTGGTTTTCTACCTTCTGCTTGTGCCCCACCTAACACTGATGCTTCCTAGAGCTCCATGTTTCAGTGCTTCCACATTGTTCCAAGAGAATCACCTTCACTTAAGGCTTCAAGACCCATATGCTCCATTCCACGCCTGTCTCCTGAGCTCTGAACCTCTAAAATGACCAGCAATTGAACAAGTCCATTTGGCAGCCCTCAAACAATTTGTCTTCCATCATCTTCCTGCTTCTCTAGTTCCCCATCCAATCAATTGCCCAGAAATGTGGGCGCTGTGGTTGCATTCCCCTTATTTAACCCATCCCCAAGTTTTACATGTTCTACCTTTCACTTGTTCAAGAGCAGTTTTGTGATACTGCCTATACTTCTCTATCCCCACTGAGACCATCTTGGTCCAGGTCATCATTCTCTGTCACACACATTACTATTGCAATCTGTTAGCTAGTCAATCCTGCCTCAAGCTTTGCCCTCACTAGCCCATGGAGCCCAATCAGATCCTTTCAATTTGCTTCCCTATTTAAAATCTATTCAGCATGAAGCATTGGTGACTAAGCAGAGGCAACACATTGGAGGGCCTGTAAGCAGAGACCTTCACTACAGACATTAGTGACCTCAGTCAGAGGAGTCCTACTTCTATGGCCCTGACCACCTCTTCAATGTTCCTATGTAAGTATCCCATCACTTCAAAAGTCTCAATGTACACAAGATCAAATTCATATTTCCTCCTTTAAGCTGGTATCTCTCCTAGTATTCCCATTTCCATTCACATCTTCCCCTAGCCTTCCAAACTAGAACTATCCAAGTCACCTCTTCTTGATTTCTCATCACAGTCTTATCCACTCTATAGCCTCAAAACTTCACATACATCTCCCGGCAACATCACCTCAATTTCAACCTTGATCTGCCCACAGCTAGATTACAATCATAACTGAACTCCCTGCCTGTATCTCCTGAGCAGCTATAGCCTCATGTTACTATAGGAGCAAAAAAATACCTTTATTCCTTACTGCCTGGCTTTTAAGACCCTACCCCTCCCCAATTTAGCCCTAGCCTTAAATATCAACAGTCCTTTCTCAATAGGTAGACTATGACTTATTCGATAAATGACTCAGGCTTTGACCTCATTCCTCACCTCAACCAGTCCCTTCCATTCTGCTTCAAATCCCAACCTCCCAAGTCCTGTGCTGATTCCCCCTCCTCCTGAAGCTTTCTTTGACCATCATAAACCTCAGCAATCTCACCTCTCTTCTTTCTACCAGAACCTTCTGTTACATTTTTCATGTAGTATTTATCATCTACTACTTTCTATAACTAGCTGCTGTTTCGTATGCATAAATCACTTTTGTCTGATAAGCACTGAATTCTGCAAAGGAGAGAATACCTACTGCAACCCAGAAATGTTCACATGAATTGTCCTTTCTAACCCACCTGGTACATGACTGCCTAGTTCACAGCCAGACACTCTGTTAAGTGCCACCATTGCTCAGTTATGGAGCCACCTTTATTGTTTGAAGATATCTATGTCTCGTACTTTTTTGTATACTTTGAAAACCATCCAATAAGATGTCCACCATTGTGTACCCTCAAGTACATACCAGTTTTTTGAAAATATTAACTGTTCATTTAAACTTTAGCAGTGTTTTTCTTTCATATAAAATGATATTGCAAACAGTTATGCTATAATATTAAGAAACTATGAATCACTAAGGATCTATCACTAATTATTTATAAGGTAATATTTTCTTTAAAACCAGAGTCTTTTAAGAATTTTAAGAAAAAGATCTAATTTGAAAGCCGAATATTTTTGGGTGCTGGTCTGCTCAAAAAATAAACCTAAAATGATGTTATCCTGGTGGTTGTAATATAAACACTATCTTAGACTAAAGAATGATAAGACTAACATTTCAAATTGTCAGTAGGTAAAACTGTATTAGATCCATTTCTATGATTTAGGTTTTCTCTATGAACTGGTCTCTGTATTTTTCTTTTCAAAATATGCTCAGTCCATCTGTCCACTAGAAGTGATTACCAGCACTTCTCAAAGGGTAACTACTATTTCTCAGATCACTTCCTCAGTCTCCCTAATTTCATTTGGGGCCCCTGGAGCCATCACTAATATATTCAGAAACTAATGTTCTCAGTTCCGTCCCCTACCTATACCTATGTCACTGTGCAGTCCGACATCCAGGGCAGTCTTATCAAGCCCAGGGCACAGAGGGGATAACCATTCCAGGTCCCAGGTCCATGCCATGCTCAGGCAGTTCAATCCTAAAACAGTGTTGTCCTCTACTCCCTCCCCCTGACTGAGACTGAGTGTGAAGTAGCCCTTTCCTCCTTAGTTTATTTCCTCTTCCTCTTGCTGTTTTGCTCACAGTCATCTCCCCTGAATAATGGGGCTCAAGTATCCAGGGACAGTTTTCTGACAGGTGACAACTCTAAACTAACTCTCCCTTTTTTACTGGCATAAGCTTATGCTTCTGACTTTGCTTTCTATAGTTACTAAAAGGTTGACAGTTCAGTTATTAAAGGGTCGAAAGCTACCACAATTATAATCAACATGATTAGAGCTCATCACAGCTACCATTTATTGAGCCTTTATATGTCAGACCTTGTGCTAAGATCCGGTACTAACACCTCTGTTTTATCAATAGGGAAACTAAGACTTAGAGAAATTAATTTACTAACACAAAGTGGTAACAGAGTGACACCCAATCCCAGACCTATCTCACACCGAAGTCCAAGTTGTGCTCTCCAGCCCCATATTTCATTCATGTTCCCTCATCAATCACCACGAAGATGCCAACAGGAAAGAAGTAACAGAAGTCTTACCCTTTACAATAATTGCTGGATGGTGACCCAACCTTTGGAAGAAAATGTTTTATGTCTGCTAGCAGACAGAACTTCCAATATCCATACAGAACAACACTTCTCCCAGCTATCCTTACCTTTACTCACCTTTAAAACACAATTTAAAAATTAAGGGTCTCAGGTTCGATTCTGGTCAGTTGCAGGCTCGATCCCCAGCCCCAAATGGGGCATGCAGGAGGCAACCAATCAATGTGTCTCTTTACATCAATGTTTCTCTCTCTGTGTCTCTCCCCCTCCCTCTACTCTCTCTAAAAATCAATGGAAAAAATATTCTTGGTAAGGGTTAAAAGAAACAAATAAAACCAAAAATCACTGAACAAAGATGCAATCTATACTAATAAAAGGGTAATGTGCAAATTAGTCACAAGGCCCTCACAGTAACAACCGAACAGCAGGCTGTGTGGGGCGACCAGGCCGGCAGGAGGGGCACTAAGGGGCGATTAGGTCAGTGGGGTGGGGGGAGGTGCGCGGGAAGTTAGGGGTGACCAGCCGGCAGAGGGGGGCAGTTGGGGGTGACCTGGCCAGCAGGGTGGACAGTTAGGGGCCATCAGGCTGGCAGGGAGAGGCAGTTAGGGGTGATCAGTCTGGCAGGGGGGGCAGTTAGGGGCAATCAGGCAGGCAGGCAGGTGAGCAGTTAGGAGCCAGTGGTCCCAGATTGTGAGAGGGATGTCCAACAATCCTCTGGGATCAGCCTGAAACTGGGAGTTGAGGGATGTCCAACAATCCTCTGGGATGGGGCCAAAACCGGCAGTTGGACATCCCCTGAGGGGACCCAGATTGGCAAGGGTCCAGGCTGGACTGAGGGGAACCCCCCACTCCCGTGCACAAATTTCATGCACTGGGCCTCTGGTCTATCTAATAATAGGGTAATATGCAACTTGGTTGGACCACCGTCACAGTAACAACCAATCAGCAGGTTGCGTGTGCAGCGGGTGAGCAGGAACTTGCAGTGTTGGTTACGGGGGTGGGGACTTGCAGCATTAGGGATGCGATGGCAGCTGCCACTTGCCCAGGGCCGGGCCAGGGCTCCGGCAGGCAACTGATGGCTGCTGCTGCTTGCCCCTGATCGGCCCCAGGCAAGCAGCAGCGGGGACAGGGGCAGGGAGGCGGGGCCCAGCAGAGGGATACCTGTACTCCCCACATGGCAGTGGCAGCTGTGAGCACTCCTGATGGCCCCAGCTGCTTGCCCAGGGCTGGCCCGGGGCTTCGGCAAGACACTGATGACCGCTACCGCTTCTAGGGCCCAAGGCTCAGGCAATGGGCGGGGCAAGGCTCAGACAAGCCACAGTCTCATGGCCAGCAGTGGCAGCAGCAGAGGCATGATGGGCGTAGTGCCTTTCCCTGATCAGCCCATCACCTCCTGCAGAGGGAGATCAGATTGCAGTTTAGGCCCACTCCCCCTAGGGAGCCATCAGTAGAACATCCCCTGAGGGCTCCCAGACTGTGAGAAGGGGCAGGCCAGGCTGAATTTTGTGCACTGGGCCTCTAGTGTTTTATAACAGAATCAAGCATCAATAAAACAGAAAAAGCCCAGCCAGTGTGGCTCAGTGATTGAGTGTTGACTATGAACCAGGTGGTCAGATTTTGATTGCAGTGTGGGGTGTGCAAGAGGCAGTAGATCAATGATTCTCTCTTATCATTAAAGTTTCCATCTCTCTCTCCCTCTCCCTTCCTCTCTGAAATCAATAAAAATATATTTTAAAAGTTAAATAAATCAATCAAACATAAAAAATGCCATTTCAGGAAGAAACTAAGATATAACAACTTCAAAAAATTAGTGATAAAATAAATACTCATAGGAGCTATATGCCTGTAACAAAAATTTTCCAGAGCCAATATTTTCCAAACAATAAGCAATCTTACCTTATATGGAAATCTTCAAAAATAGTATTATTTCCAAATGATCATTTTTTGATATGATAATTATACCATCCATGAATAAGATAAAGTGACTAAAGGGTTCCACTACAATTGGCTTACAGAGTTTTACCACAATTAACTCCAACAAACTATTGAAGCATTTTGAAGATGTCATGATTAAAGTTTAATTCTTTTTTTTTAATAAATCTTTATTCAGATTATTACAATTGTTTTTCCTTTTTCCCCCCCTAGCCCCCCTCCACCTGGTTCCTACCCTATCTTCTGCCCTTACCTCCCCCACACTGTCCTCATCCATAGGTGTACGATTTTTGTCCAGTGTCTTCCTGCACCCCCCCATACCCCTTTCCCCCTGAGAATTATCAGTCCACTCTCTTTCTGTGCCCCTGATTCTATTATATTCACCAGATTATTCTGTTCCTCAGGTTTTCAATTCACTTGATTTTTAGGTTCACTTGTTGATAGATATGTATTTGTTGTTCATAATTTTTATCTTTACTTTTTTCTTCTTCCTCTTCTTAAAGAATACCTTTCAGCATTTCATATAATACTGGTTTGGTGGTGATGAACTCCTTTAGCTTTTTCTTATCTGTGAAGCTCTTTATCTGACCTTCCATTCTGAATGACAGCTTTGCTGGGTAGAGTAATCTTGGTTGTAGGTTCTTGCTATTCATCACTTTGAAAATTTCTTGCCACTCCCGTCTGGCCTGCATAGTTTCTGTTGAGAAATCAGCTGACAATCGTATGGGTGCTCCCTTGTAGGTAATTAACTGTTTTTTTCCTGCTGATTTTAATATTCTCTCTTTGTCTTTTGCTCTTGGCATTTTAATTATGACGTGTCTTGGTGTGGTCCTCTTTGTATTCCTTTTGTTTGGGGTTCTGTGCGCTTCCTGGACTTGTAATTCTATTTCTTTCACCAGGTGGGGGAAGTTTTCAGTCACTATTTTTTCAAATAGGTTTTCAGTATCTTGCTCTCTCTCTTCTTCTGGCACCCCCATAATTCCAATATTAGTACGCTTAAAGTTATCCCAGAGGCTTCTTACACTGTCTTCAACATTTTTTTGCTTTTTGCTTTTTCGGTTGAGTGTTTTTTACTTCTTTGTATTTCAATTGTTTGACTTGATTCTTGCGTTCCTCTAGTCTGTTGTTGGGTCTGTGTATAATATTTTTTATTTCAGTCAGTGTCTGTTTAATTTCTAGTTGGTCCTTTTTCATATCTTCGAGGGTCTCGATATATTTATCGGCCTTTTCTAGGATATTCTTGAAAAGCCGTATAACCGTGGTTTTGAATTCTATATCCAGTCGTTTGTTTTCCTCCATTTCTTTCGTTTGTGATCTGTTTCTTTGTCGCCGCATTTTCGCTGCTTCCCTGAGTTGGTAGGGTAGCTTTGTGTGCTAGGTTTCCTATATGGCCCAGTGGGTCAGCCTCCCCAGTTAACCTGAGGTGGACACTCTTGGTACACCCCTTTGTGGACTGTGTGTACAGCCTTGTTGTAATTAAGTCTTGATTGTTGTTGGTATCACTGGGAGGAATTGACCTCCAGGCCCGTTGGCTGTAAGGATCAGCTGTGTCTATGCTGGGAGAAGTTTGGTGCTGGAGACAGCCTTATAGGATTAGACTTGCCAAATTGCAAAAGCCTCTGTGCTCAGCTTTGATGGGGTGGAGTCTCAGGGTGGAGCAGACAGTCTTAACTTCCCGTCAGCCCTGCCCTTTCACGCACACGCCTCCAGACCCCTGCCTTCCCTGGCTCCCGAGCCTCCACCCAAGAGTCCAGATTCCCCCCACAAGAGCATGGGTCCCCAGGGGCTCTCCTGGAACTAGGGTTCAGTGCAGTCAGGAGCTTCCAATTCCCTTCTGCTAGGGAAAGCCTGTGGCAACCTGGCAGTCTTTGTGCACACTTGCGTGCGCACCTCCAGCCCCCTGCCCGCCGCGGCTCCCCCGGCTCTCCCCTGGGTCTCCGAGTCTCTGAGTGCCTTTCTCTCTATCTGACAGTCCAGACTCCCCCTGTATGAGCCTGGGTCCACGGGGTTTCGCCCGGAACTGGGGTTCAGTGCAGTCGGGGGCAGAGAAAGTCAGCCAGGCTCTCAGCTGCCCTTCCTCTCTGTGCGCACAAAGACCTTTTGCCGTACCTCAACCCTTTGCCGTTCCTCCAATTCTCAGTGAGCTTTTCTCTTTCCTTCTAGTTGTAGAATTTCCACTCAGCCAGCTTTCCTGTGGTTCTGGATGGTGTCCGTTCTATCTTTTAGTTGTGGTTTTGAAATTGTTGTGCGAGACAGTGGTTTAGGTGCTTACCTATGCCGCCATCTTGGTTTCTCCTCTTAAAGTTTAATTTTCAAGGGAAAACTATCTACTCAGCTTTTTGTGGGGGTTTTTTTGGATAATCCTCACTAGAGGATATTTTTTCCCATTGATTTTTCAGAGAAAAGGGAAGGGGAAAGAGAAACATTGATGTGAGAAAGACACATTGATTGGTTGCCTCCCGAACCCACCACAACTAGGTGAGGAATTGAACCTACAACCCAGGTATGTGCCCTTGACCAGGAATCAAATGCTCAACCCTTTGGTCCGCAGGCTGATGCTCCAACCACTGAACAACACCAGCCAGGGTACTACTCAGCTTCCTTACAGTCAGAAACCTCTGAGAATTGAGAAGCTTTCAGAAGTGTGCATTACACGAAGCAACCAAGCCACCCAAAGATAACTCAAGCAGCCAGCAAAACAAGTTACAAAGCCTTTAAAAAAAAAATGTCAATGGTCACCTGTTTCTGCCGACACTTGACATTCCTTAGTAGAGTTAATTTTCTTCATTAAGTAGACAGAGAAATAACTTATAGGAGCTGAAGACAAGGAAGACAACCCATCTAATTCAAGTCCTTTTTGATTCATGTCTTCCAAAAAAACATTCACTTTTTTCTTTTTTTACTTCAATGATTGTTAAATGGGCTTTTTTGTCTCTGATCAGAATATCATTTCTGAGATCATGCAACTGGATGCAATGTCCTCTTTTATGTTGCAAAAGAAAATTTCAGCAGCTTTATGCATTAGTCCTCAAATGAATAAACCGTGTAAGAGTCTTCTAAAATAAATAAATAAATCGCGTATGGAGCCCCCACAAATAAGCAGTCATTTGGAGGAAAGGAGAAGGGATGAACTCATAACAGTTGGCTATATTAGATTTGAAGTGTATTATCTGTGGATTTCTCTCAGGCAGCTATCAAATCTGTTATCACTGACAATCCCAAAATACAGTGGAGTAACTAAAACTTTCTAACGAAGTTTTTAAAACTTCTTAAAATGTCCTATGCATTAGGCTAATCCTATTCATGGCAACAGGCAAGAGTCATGACTATTATTTTACAGGTTAATTTTGTAATATTAACAAGGAAGGAGGCGCCACCTGGGGACAGCCTGTGACCCAGGCCCGAGCAACAATGACACCTCCAACCCTGGATCTCAGTGACTCACACAAGAGACTGGCGCAGGGTCCAAGCAGGGAACATCCGGGGTCCTCCCCAGACAGTGCACCTTTCCTCTTGGCGATACAGCCAGCGATAGCCGAGCCAGGAAGAAAAATAAAGGCAACACACTGAGAGACGTGGAGGTGGGTGGTCCTTTCGCAGAACCAACAAGATGGCGGAAGTGGAGCAGAAGCAGGGACCTCGCTCAAGTTAACCCGCCAGGGGGGTGGGCGTGGACCTCCACCCCCACTGGGCGCCGTGTGGGAACGGAGGCAGCAGAACAGCGCCCCGCAGCGGTTGCGGCTGAACCAGCATCGCTGCTCAAGCGCCTGAGCAAGCCAAGGAAGAGGCACTGCCTATGAAGAAACCTGAGGTGGTGAGGACGCACCTGCGCATCATCCAGCTGGAGATAGTGAGCACCAAGGTGGGTGGATACAATGGCAAGACCTTCACCCAGGTGGAAGTCAAGCCTGAGATGATTGGCCACTACCTGGGTGAGTTCTCCATTACCTACAAGCTGGTAAAGCACCACCAGCCTGGCATTGGAGCCATCCACTCCCCCCCACTTCATCCCTCTCAAGCAGCCAATATAAACACAGATTTGAGGGGGGTGGAGGGAGGGAGAGACTGACTCTGAGATCCCTGAGTCCTCCGTTTTTTTAAGTGGGACAGAAAAATACCTCCCTGAAATATCTGTTGTCTGGATTACCTGAGATGCTTTCTTAAAGTCATTAGCATAATTCCTGGCACACAAAGAACAACATCACTAAATTAAATGGAGTTACCAAAGACAGACAACATCATCACCCTAGTCAAGCCCTACTCCTTGAAATGTAAGCCTACAAAAATGAACATATGTGGACCCAAAGAAGTAACAAATCTATCTGCAAGTCTCCCTTTGCAAATGAAATCTCACACACACACACACACACACACACACACACAGTGGGGTGGGTGGGGAGGGAAAGCTACTTTCCTATATCCTCAAGTCAAAACAATATTTTTGCAAAACAAATATCATATAATATGTATCTTTTACAAAGTACTACTACCTAAAGAGGAATATTAAACAGTCTGAAAAGGAAGATGGGAAATATGGAGGGGAAAGATAAGCTAGGCCAAAAAAATTGTGAACTGCTACCTCTGCCACAGTAATTTGCAAAGCTAATAGCAATAATGCTTGTTTTCCATTAACTACATGGCATTACATTAACCTGATTTTTCCCCTAGAAGTTATGGATTTGATTCAGCAATTTTTTTTCATTCAAAGAGGTTTCTCTGGTTCATGTAGGTGGTAGTGTCTGCTTTAAGTGAAAGGGCAATAACAGGCATCCTGAAGGAATTTACAAAGCCCTAATATGCTTATCAGAGGCATCAAAAGTATTTAGTTAATGTAAGTTTACATTAATTACCCACAATTACCCATCAGTAAGTGAAAAGGCGTTACATCTCAGCATTTCAGGGAAAAGAATAATATTTACTTTCAAAATCACGAACACTAAACCTCATGAGCTTCCTTTAGGGCAGCAGTCTCCAAACTTTCGGACCTCATGGACCACCAGTGGTTCGGACCACTGGTTGGCGACCGCTATTTTAGGGAACTCTGTGCTGAGCAAGGGTCTGGACTAGAGGCATGTGAATGTGGTTGTGTTTATCTCCAAGTCAGGCTCTGCTCTAAGTAAAATTTGATCAATAAAAATTATTCCTATCATTTGTCATTGTACTCTCTTCTTTCTATAAAAATAGCTAGTGCATGAGCACAAAATTAATACCATACTTTTTGGGGATTATTTCCAATTCTTTAAATCTTTTTTAAAAATATGTTCTAACAATATATACAGAGTATGCCTACAAATAATCAGATAACTTATCCAGTTAATGTTATGTAATAGTTGGATTTCAAAGTATCAATTAAAGGCCATGGCCAGGTAGTTCAGTAGGTTAAAGCATCGTTCCGATACGCCAAGGTTGCAGGTTCTATCCCCTGGCAGGGCACATACAATAAACAACCACTGAGCGCATAAATAAGTAGAACAAATCAATGTTTCTCTCTCTCTCACTCTCTCTCCTTCTCTATCCCCCTTCCTCCCTCCATCTTCCTTTCCCTCTCCCTCTCCTTCTCTCTCTAAAACCAATTTTTAAAGTATTAATCAAATATTTTGGGGGGCCCTGACCAGGTATTTCAATTGGTTACAGCATCATCCTCATACCCAAGGTTGTGGGTTCAATCCCTGGTCAGGGTACATACAAGAATCAGTCAATGAACACATAAATAAGTGGAACAACAAGTCAATGTTTCTCTTGCACTCTATCTCCCTCTCTCTCTCTCCCTAAAATTGATAAGTAAAAAATTTAAAAATAAAGTCTTGTTTTTATTTATAAAGCAATTTTCTCTAAGTAAATAAAACCAGAAACAAGTCACTATTACTTTGAAGAGTATTTTTTCTATACAAACCATCAAAAGGATACAGCTTTTACCATTACCCAATTAGTCTAACATTTGCAATGAGAACATATTAATGAGGCTAAATTTATCAAATATGTAAGTTAAAAGTAGGAGTTAGTAGCATGGATTACTAATTCAATGTATCATTAAATATTACCAAGCTGTAAAGATTGGATGGCGAGAGGAGGGGAATCAGAGCAGGAAGGCAGAGAAAAACATTGCCCCACTGCCCTTTGTAACCAATGGGGGAAAGAAGAAGACATATCGTACCAATAAGGGGCAAAGTGGGCAGGAGGAGAGAAAGGCAGAAGAGAGGGAAAGCAGTCTGAAGGAATGGAGAAGATGAGGAAAAAGAAACTGTTATTTCTCACGCTCATCCTGTATGCCAGCCTCTGTACTGGGCACTTTGACAACTTTTTGTCATCTAAGAATCACACCTTTAAAAGGTTGTTTTTGTTATCCTGATTTTCAGGAAGATGAAATAAAGTGTTCAGCTGGTAAAAAAAGAAAAATATATTACCAAGCTGTCCAATCCCTAAAGTAATGTTCTACTGTAGGTGTTTAAAGAAAAAAAGAAACTCAAGAAGGAAACTGTTCATTTAAGAAAAATTTATCGAGTACCTTCTATGTGTCAGGCACAGGAGACGTGCCAGTGAACAAGACAATTAGGCTCTCCGCAACCCAGGATCTCACATTTTTTTGGTTTTTGGTTTTGGTTTTGGTTCTGTTAATCCTCACCCAAGGATATTTTTCCTGTTGATTTTTAGGGAGAGTGGAAGAGACAGGAAAAGACAGAGAGAAACATCGCTGTGAGAGAAACACATCAATTGGTGGCCTCCTGCATAAGCTCTGACCAGGGAGGAGCCTGCAACCAAGGTACATGCCCTTGACCAGAATCGAACCTGGGACCCTTTGGTTCGAAGGCCTACGTTCTACCGGCTAGGGCAGGAGCTCACATTTTGATGGAAAAGATACTTAGGTCAATATGACACCATATAACTTATTTGTTTGTTTGTTTGTTTGTTTGTTTGTTAAAGTAAGACTTCAATTCTAAAATGCAACAATAATCAAATATATAGTTATTTGTAAACAGCTTCTCCTCTATCCCAGGAAGAAATAAGAAGGGGCAGGGGGCCTTAGCTGGTTTGGCTCAGTGGATAGAGTGTCACCCTCTGGACCAGAGGATCCCAAATTTGATTCCGGTCAAGAGCATGTACCTTTACCTTGGTTGCAGGCCCGACTCGGGCATGCTCGGGGCTTGTGCAGGAAGCAACCAATCGATGTGTTTCTCTCATATCAATATTTCTCTCTCTGTCTTTCCTTCTCCCTTCCACTCTCTCTAAATATCAATGGAAAAAATATCCTCAGGTGAGGATTAAAAAAAAAAGAAGGGGTAGCGGGGAGGTGAGAGGGAGTGAATGGAGGGCAGGAAAGATGAAGGGAGAAGATGAGACAGACACCCGGTAGGAGCAACTGATCTCCTGGATTGAGCCATGCTTCTAGCTTATCCCAACTACTTACAATGGAAAACAGCCTTTTTGCTTAAGTTGGGGTTCTGCCTCTTAGAACCAAGAATTCTTATTAATATAAAATCAACGAGGTCTTATATATAACCTCATACATGAACTTCTACGTGACATGCACTATGTATCTGGTAACTGTATGAAATATGTTAACATCAATTGAGCACTTATGATATATCAAGAGCTGTGGTATATGCTATGTACACAGTTATTTTATTTCATCCACACAACCACCTTAACAAAGTGGGCATCAGAACCATATGAGTGTCTAACAAGAGGAAATTGAGGTTATCTAACAATTGTTCAAGGTCACATCTCATGAAAAAGTAATGCCAGAACTCAAAACACAACGCTGGTACAAAAGCTGGTTTCTAGCTAAGTGGCACGCTGACCACCAGGGTGCAGCTCCAGCATTGAGCATCTGCCCCCTGGTGGTCGGTGCTCATCGTAGCGACCATTCATTCTAGTTGTTTCACCTTGAAGGTCACTTAGGCTTTTATTAGATAGATAGATAGATAGATAGATAGATAGATAGATAGATAGATAGATAGATAGATAGATATGCATAACCCATGGACACAGATAATAGTGCAGTGAAGGCAGAGGGAGTTGCTAGGGGGTGGGTAAGAGAGACATCCGTAATACCTTCAACAATAAAAGATAAATTTAAAAAAAACCAAAGAGCTGGTACTCTCAAATATTACAAAACACTAAAAAACTCAGCCAGATAATGAACAACATAAACTGATGAACAAAAATAGATCCAGAGACAGAGAAACATCAATCAGAACGTCAAACCTCAGGGAAGGTAGAGGACAGTGGGGGTAAGAGGGAGAGATCAACCAAAGGACTTATAAGCATGCATATAAGCCTAATCAATGGATACAGACAACAGGGGGGTCGGAGCATGAATGGGAGGTGACGGGTAATGGGGGAATAAGGACACATATGTAATACCTTAATCAATAAAGAAATTTTTTTTTAAAATAAAAAATAATTAAAAACTCAGCCAGCATGGCTCAGTTGAGCATAGACCCATGAACCTGGAGATCACTGTTTGATTCCAATCAGAACATATGCCTGAGCTGTGGGCTCAATCCCCAAAAGGGGGCATGCAGAGGCAGCCAATTAATGTTTCTCTCTCATCTATGCTCACTCGCTCTCTCTCTCCCTCTCCCTTGAAATCAATGAAAACATATTTTTTTAAAAACACTAAAAAATGATTCAATAAAAAAAGCATCAAACTACGTTTATATTTATTCTGAATCATCTGACATCACTTACTGCTGCATGGCATTTTAACAAAATCTCAGTTTGTTGAAGAAAATTTAACCAAATCCATAACATTCAGAAAAAACTTCTCTCTTGATTTTAGACCTTTCCACAGCTTAAGACATGTCTTCTTAAACCTCACCTCTCTCATTCTCTACAGAGTAAATCTGAAAGTCTCTTATTCACTGTGTTTGGACATGGACTTGGAAAGGAGGATTCAAGACATCATCTAATTCTATATCCCCAGCAGTTAACCACTACCATAAGCACAGGATGCTTGGGAGAATTATATTGTATTCTTGAAACGTCCAACCTATTATATGCCAAGTTTAGACTTAAAGTAATTACTATGACCAAAAAAAAAAAAAGGATTCATTTTCCTAAGGTTATTAAAATAATGGGAATTATAAATATTTGGATAGTACTTTACAGATTACAAAGCACTTTCACACAGAGTATATCCCTGGACCCTTCTAGCAATCCTATAAGTAGACAGTGAATAAATCATGCCTCCATTTGGCAGTTAAAGAAATTTATGATTAAAGTCGTACAGTGTTTTGCCCTAAGTCATTCAGCTGGTAAGTGACAGATTGGGATTTTAAAACAGGTCTTCTTGCTCCAAAGTCAATATTAATTCAAAAAATAATAAATACCACTGACTGCCAGAGCAGTTTTCTATCTGCTTACTTTAAGCATTCTTTTCCCCTTAAACCTTTATGCCAGAAATGTTTAAATAAATCATCAGCCCCTCTGAAAGTCTCTTCAGTACATCCCTGTATTCATGAAAACTTATTAAGCAAAATCTGCCATATATAGTGCCCATAAAAGTATGTCTTGGGGCTCCCACCTGGGGCTGTGCATATTCTGCAGCTACTCAGAAATCTCAGGAAACTTGGTGTTCTTAATAGTTACATTTTAGACAATAATCTTTGTAACGTGTGTGTGTTTTTTCCTTCTTTGACCTTAAACAGATTGATCTAAAAATACTTCAGGCAAAAATCTAAAGGATACAGGGGCAGAGGAGAGCAGTGTAGACATGGAAGTAGGCAGCAGTCTTTGCAATAATCATACCAAAAACATGGTATGAAGAACTGAAGATGAAGAAGCAGAAGCTCATTGCCAGCCTGTAAGGCCAGAGAGGATGAGGAAGACACAGCCAGGAAAGAGATGTCAAGCTCAGTAAAGGCAACTGTTTCAGATCCAACTCAACAAGCAGAGGACAGCAGGAAAGGAAACCAGTGTGTGCTCATGTGCATCACTGTGTCATCCTCTCACTTTGTAGAGTAAGTGAAAATATTCCTATGGTTGTAGATCATATTGGTTAACCTTGTCATTTTGTGGGTGAGGAAACTACAAGTACAGTTATCTGTCCAAAGCCAAATGTTAGTAGCAGAATAAGGACTAGAGCCTTGATTGCTGGTCCCTTGTGTCTTAGCTCTGCCACACACACTCCCTGCCTCCCAATATTTATGTGAATTTATACTGCTTCTACCAACTTTCAAAGCTTACTTTAAATATATTATGATGATTACTAAAATGAATTTTAATGATGATTGAGTTTACCTCAAAGTATTTAACGCTGAGCTAATATAATATTTCATAAATCTATTGGGAAATATACTTACAGTCATTTATATCACTCTTTTCCTACAGTAGTTATCTTAGAAAATGGAATGTAGATTAGCTGTCATACTCACTGCTGTGTTTTATTACCTTATCATTATAAATAATGGTCAAGGTTAAAGATAACAGTGTTATTATAAATCTACCCTTAATGCATAGAATGGAGTCTATATGCTTAATAACTAAGAGAGTAATTGAATACTAAAAATATACATGCTGGAAGAAAGAAATACCTTGGATACTAGCATAATGATTCTCACAAACCGCAGTGCTCCTTCCCAAAGACACAAGATTCTAGAATCAGTCCATTTCCTGACCAGAATATTCTCCCCTAAGTGATCTTTAGGAAAAAACATAACATTGTTCTCAAGACAAGAGGAAAGAATAATCTTCCTCTGTAAGAAAGCAGGAACCACATCTCTAACTGCTCTAATACTAAAAACTCAAATTAATGTCCCAAGCATTCTTATTAATTAATATCTAACAAACCTCCAGAAAAGTTTTGCTACTAACATTTCATTTTTCTTAAGGCAAATATAGTATATACTAGTAGTTACCTAAATACTACTAGATTTCACCAACATGTTGATTTATCTACTTTATTTAATTTTATCCACTCTGAAAGGGGGTGTCAGAAAGCATGGAGATCACTGTCCAGGAGCCTATGCACTACTTTGTAATATTTCTCAAAGTCTCCGAGAGCTAAGTCCCAAAAGTACTAAAGGATGACAGATGTTTAGAAAGTTGTTGAAGAAAGATGACAAAGAGAGACCACAGGGCCTACAGTGTGTGCTCACAACTGAGCCTCCTGTAAACAACTGTGAAATGAATAATCCCATCACACTGTCATAAAACCTCTCAACATCCTAGACCATGTATTCAAAATGTTTGTTTGATTTATTCCATTAAAAGAGAAGAATGCTAAGAACTAATCAAATTAAATGTGCTTACCTTTAAAAAAAGTTAAACAGCCCTGGTCAGTTTGGCTTAGTGGAAAGAGCTTCCCACTAAGTTTTTTTAGATGAAAAGAACTCGACAGCAAACTAAGAACTGCCTGGGTTTCTCTTGTATACCCTAAGAACTTTGCCCTTCCACCTAATACTTTCCTTCCAATTAGATGTCATTTTCAATCATTAGGAAGTTTTCCTATATTTGAATTTTTTGGAGAAAGCTTACCATTTCTCATTTCACCAAAGGATAAAACCTCAATGGCAAGATTGGACTAGAACTTATACACTGTATTTCAACTCATGATCAGCAGAACTTGAAAGAGACCATTCTCTTTGAATTGGAACCAAGAAAGCTGCTGGGCTGGCACAATACCTGAAGAGCATCCTAAATGTTCATCAGAACATCCTATTTCCTGTTGTCCAGATTATGCTTCATATGCTTCTGCCTATGTGTTACCCTGATGTACATGTATTAAGGAAAGTAGGCTGCTATTATAGAAAATCGACTTAACTCTTTAAAACATGAAAATGCCTGACCACAAAGGATACCAGGGTTAGCAGGCTAATAATTACAAATGTGCAATGAATGTACTATATAATGCATTTACAGAGCAATAACGCTTAAGAAAAATGAGGAAAGAAGTTCAGAAACAGAGGAAACTGCAAGTTAAGAACACATATCAACATTCAATTGCTCTCTGACCTATACCTATTACTCAAAGAGCGATAACAGACCTCCTGATTCCTCTCCTCTCCCTCCAGCCACCACATACTATATAGAAATGGTCATTTATTTAGAGGAGGCTGGACTGGAAGATTATTAAGATTATTTGATACTTTACATCCAGGAAGCCAACTTTCCCATACACCTTCTAACAAATGGTCAGATAAGTAAAGTTGCCTAACAAATTCTTCAAGACTAAAATATCTATCAACGCATCACACACATATACACATAATGGTCTGTAGGCAACTTCAGATAGACAAGTCACCACTAGCTTCATGACTTTGAGCAAAAAACTGGGGAAAGTGGAAGACAATTCATTATTACAGTCAAAAACTTTCTTACAGCTCATATTAAATCTGATTCCACCAAGAGAAAAACATCCTCTTCAATAGGTTATAGTGCCTTGACCAAACTTCAAAATTCCAAAGCGAATGAATATTAAACATGTAACTTGCCAAGACTTGGGCTCTCCAAAGTGGAGATAATTAATGCTGTAGAGGTCCATATCCTCGGTGTGCCACGCGAATGTGGTTTTCCACATGCCAAAATAGAGATACGGGGTATTTACACCCTCAATAGAAATACCGCACTCTTCCTCAACCACATCCAAGATAGTATTTAGGCGAGCTATGTTCCATTCATCCACACCCTGGAACCAGAAGAGAGAGAGAAAAAAATCAAACATTATTACACTAGTAAAGATAACATTTACTAATCAAACCATCATCTGCCAAAATTATTACACTGTATATTTTAATTCACTTAGAAATGAAAAATAAAGCAATTATTATTCAAGAAGCAACCCTATCTAATAAAATAGTAATATGCAAATTGACCATCACTCCAAGACACAAGATGGCCACCCCCATGTGGTCAAAGATGGCTGCCCCCATGTGGACACAAGATGGCTGCCACAAGACCGCCAGCAGGGGAGGGCAGTTGTGGGCATTTAGGGGTGACCAGGCCAGCAGGGGAGGGCAGTTGGGGGAGATCAGGCCTGCAGAGGAGGGCAGGTGGGGGACGTTGGGAGGGAACCAGGTCTGCTGGGGAGGGCAGTTATAGGTGACCAGCATGGCAGGGTAGGGCAGTTAGGGGCAATCAGCTAGGCTAGGCCTGCAGGGGAGGGCAGTTGGGGGGGGGGGGACAGGCCTGCAGGGGAGGGCAGTTGGGGGGAACCAGGCCTGAGGGAAGGGCAGTTGGGGGGGACCAGACCTGCAGGGGATGGCAGTTACGAAAAGTGGGGGGGACTAGGCCTGCAGAGGATGGCAGTTGGGGGGAGGGGGGGACCAGGCCTGCAGGGGATGGCAGTTGGGAGGGAACCAGGCCTGCAGGGGAGGGCAGTTATGGGTGACCAGCATGGCAGGGTAGGGCAGTTAGGGGCAATCGGGCCAGCCCAGGAGCAGTTAGGCGTTGATCAGGCTGGCAGGGAAGTGGTTAGGGGGTGATCAGGCTGGCAGGCAGAAGCAGTTAGGGGCAATCAGGCAGAGGCAGGCGAGCGATTGGGAGCTAGCAGTCCTGGATTGTGAGAGGGATGTTCGACCACCCATTTAGGGCCGATCCCACCGATCCTAAATGGGCAGTCAGACATCCCTCAAGGGGTCTCAGATAGGAGAGTGTGCAGGCTTGGCTGAGGGACACCCCCCCCCATGCACAAATTTCATGCACCGGGCCCCTAGTGTGTGTGTGTGTGTGTGTGTGTGTGTGTATCCATTATTAATTCTGTAAGGTTATTATGAACATAATGTAGTTCTATATAAATATTAGTATAAAACTATACCAAATGACTCCCTGATTCCCAACATAAATGTAAGGTAAGTCCCCACTTGCTATTAGCAAAACAATCATTTCTCCAAAACATATGATCTGGAATATGTTTTCTATTTTTGGTACACCTTTTAGATTTCAGTTATTTTGTTTTTATTTTCACTTTGTTTATTTTTATATTAGTTTAGAAGTCATATTCAACATCAGGTAATAAGTCAAGATACCACTAGCAAAATACATGTTCTTTCATCCCTCTCTCATCCCCATCCAATTTTAGCATGATACATCATTTCCTAAAAATTGACCTCTACTGGGAAAACTCTTAGCACTACCCTAAGCCACAGTACATTGTGCTTTTATTGCTTCTTCAAATAAATATTAAACTCCATGTTGATTATGAATTTTAAACAGAATAGCTGTTAAAAAAAATTCTCCAAACTTTGGTAGAATCGCTGGAATAATACAGTTTTGTAACAATAACCCAACATGGCGGGTGATAATAGAAAGAAAAGGTTAGAATTGCTGGTATATGAGTTAAGGTTATGCCTGGCCAGTGCTCAATGGTTGAATGTTAGCCCATGAACTAAGGGGTCCCAATTCCATTCCCAGTCAGGGCACATGCCTCTCAGTTCAGAGCTGGATGCCCAATAGGGGGAGTGCAGGAGGCAGCCAGTTGATGATGTTTCTCTCTCATAGATGTTTCTATCTCTATCACTCTCCCTTCCTATCTCTCTAAAAATCAATTTTAAAACAGAGTTAGGTTTTTGGAAAAGGTTCTGATTTTATTAGACCTTACCAATCAATTAATTCACTATAGTATTCACGATAACTTAAAACGTATACAAACTATGTATTTTCCCATATGCCTTTCTCATAATAAAATATAAATATCAGAGAATGTGACATTCCAATGCAATCATGAAGGAACTGCAATGCATTTAAACCCATCTCAACCTATTCAAGGTGCTATTAAAGACTGGCATTGCCCTAGCTGGTGTGGCTCAGTTGGTTGAGCATCATCCCCTGCACCGAAACTTCACTGGCTTGATTCCCGGTCATGGCACATACCCAGGTTGTGGGTTTGATTCCTGGACAGGGTGCACATGGAGGCAACAAATCACTGTTTCTCTTTCACATTGATATTCCTCCCCATCACCCTTCCTCTGTCTCTTTCTCTAAAAAATAAAAATAAAAAATTGCCCAGGCTGGTTTGGCTCAGTGGATAGAGTGTCAGCCTGCAGACTGCAGGGTCCTAGGTTCGATTCCCAGTCAAGGGCACATGCCCGGGTTGTGGGCTCACTCCCCAGTAAGGGGAGTGCAAGAGGCAGCTGATCAATGATTCTCTCTTATCACTGATGTTTCTGTATCTCTCTCCCCTCTCCCTTCCTCTCTGAAATCAATAAAAATATTTTTTTGCTCTAGCCGGTTTGACTCAGTGGATAGTGTCAGCCTGCAGACTGAAGGGTCCCAGGTTTGATTCCAGTCAAGGGCACATGCCTGGGTTGTGGGCTCGATCCCCAGTAGGGGTTGTGCAGGAAGCAGCCAATCAGTGATTCTCTCTCATAATTGATGTTTCTATCTCTCCCTCTCCCTTCCTCTCTGAAATCAATAAAAATATATTTAAAATAAATAATAATATATATTTTTAAAAGTCAATAAAAACATTTTTTTCAAAAGAGGGACATTAAATTAATTTATATGTACCCATAAGGCCCTCTCCAATAACTATGCCAATGGCCTCACAGACAATCACATCTAATATTTCTCTTACACACTGAAAATGTACAGGGTTTTCTGTTTTCATTTTGGTCTATAGATGATTCTCTAATCAGTGTAGTAATCTTACCTCCTCAAGCTTTTGGATTAGAAAAATTGTTGATGGAGCAGTTAATGAAGCTCTGCCTCACTTAACATAATTGAAAGTGCCAACAGAAATAATTTTTTTATTTTATTTATTTTTTACATTTTTTTGTTTTAAGTATTACAAATAGTAGTACATATATCTCCTTTTTCCCCCCATTGATCTCCCCCCGATCTCCCCTACCCCCCAGTACATGCCTTCACCTGCCCGCCCTCCCCCCCACCCCAGTGTCTTGTATCCATTGGTTGTGCTTATATGCATGTGTACAAGTCCTTTGGTTGGTCTCTTACAGCCCCCCTCGCCCAACCTCCCCTGTCTTCCCAATGTAGTTTGACAGTCTGTTCAATGCTTCTTTGCTTCTGTATCTTTTTCCCACCATTTCTTTCCTTTACAGAAATAATTTAATTCCCAAATTCTCCTAAGTGGTCATTCTATTTTTAACCCCACAGTGGGAAGTTTGCTATTTGGAAATTGGTCTAAGATTTTTAGAGAAGATCCTAAGTTCCAACTTATGAAACTTCATAAAAAGTAGATCAACTTATGTAAAATATTTTATTCTCTATTTATAGTGATGCAATCTTTTTCTTTTTTTATATATTTTATTGATTTTTTAGAGAGAGGAAGGAAGAGGAATAGAGAGCTAGAAACATCGATGAGAGAGAAACATTGATCAGCTGCCTCCTGCACACCCCCTACTGGGGATGTGCCCGCAACCAAGGTACATGCCCTTGACTGGAATCGAACCCAGGACCCTTCAGTCCGCAGGCCGATGCTCTATCTACTGAGCCAAACCGGTTTCGGCCAGTGATGCAATCTCTTAACCCTAGTCCAATCAGACTTCAGTCCAGTCATTCTAATAAAAAAGTCCTATTTAAAAGTCATTACTGAGGCAATGAATATGAATATGAGTAATGAATATGAGAGCTATATTATAGGAATCATTTTTAAACTGAATGAACTTGCAAATTTAGGAACAAAGCATTCCTCTGAAACTCCTACATTTAGAAAGATCTTAACTTTATTACTGACAGATTTTTTTTTTTTAAATAACTAAGGCTGACTCATTTGACATCCTCAAACCTGCGTGTCTAAGGGGATAAGGGTAGAGAAGTAAGAATGCTGGCAGAAGACCCAGATTATAACCCCAGCTCTGCCCCTAGCCAGGGCAAAGAACACTGAAATTTTCTGAGCTGCCAGTCTTTCTTAACGAAAACATGAGGACTAGCACCTTCTCAGAGATTCATGGAATATTGAACATGCTAAAGTTCACAAAATGTTTAGAAAATTTCTTAGAACAGATAGAATAAATATCTCCACTATTCTCTAGCAAATCTTACTGGAAAGCCTCCCCCAAAATCACAGTTGAATATGTGTTAAGAGATAATAAAATCCTATGACATTTATTACTGACGTTATCCTCATTAATAGGCAAATATTTTTTTCAAGGCCAAGTGACAGGCAAGGCCAAAGTTGGCATGAGGCTGAAACTTTAACTTCTTTTCAAGAAATTATATGAAATTATTAGAATTTCATATAATTTCAATTTAAAAAGTGGTTAAAATACTAAGAATAACAGATGTAAAGAGACCATAGACAAATTTTACCACTTCAAAATTTCTTCTCCAGTTTCCATTTTCTACTATTGACTGAACTGGCTAACTGCCTCCAAGGACAGGCTCTACGCAAACACCAACAAGCACCAGTCTCCTAAACAAACTCAGACAGAGAATGCCTAATCTGTCATTTAGGTGAAGTGTTAACCACACTCTACCTCATTACACTACACATACCTATACACCACACCTATTCAAAACAATCTAGTAACATAGGTAATGTTAAACCTAAATGAACAAATGGGGAAACCTAATACTCCTCGCCAGTAGGCGGTGGCAAAGATAAACCTAAATCTGCCTGACTCCTGGGCCTTCACTTGTAAACACTATGCTTCCAGTTCTGATCATTTCAAAATACAACATATCATCCTCCTCTCTCAGCAACAATTGTCAACAAAGATCCAAAGAGCTAAAATTTAGGGCAGGCAAACACATAAAGCTGCCATGTTCTCCCCACCCAGGGGTACAACTGTTCTACCCAAACACTGGCAAAGCTTATAACAGAAACTGCTTCACTTGGGGGTTGGTGATAGAACTGGTATAATGTAAAGGTCTCCAGAAAGACCTCAACTACAAACAAGCCCCACAATGACAAGTCGAAATTTGCCAAACTGTTCAACGCTTAAAGCCATAGAATCTCAGCAGAAAGTCTGCACACCAGCCCAAGTTCATAGACAAATGCCTCTTCCAGATTCCGTCAAATTAGCTCTTCTACATGTTCAGCAGGTGCTTGGGGGTATTTGTCATTCACCTGACCTCCTCCTGATTCTCTCCCTTCACCCCAATTACCCAGTTAACATGCTAGGCCTGTCCTGCTCTGTTTGTCTATTTACCCTGTGTTTATATGGCTTTCTGAAATAATTCATCATTGGATCATGATCTGTGCACATATGTGAAACTGAGAATTTTATCAAGGATCTTTCCTTTACCTTCCACCTATCAGGAATCAGATCGCAGTTTAAAAGAACTCTTCAGTCTTCAATAGCATAACTATAATCAGGAGCTATTTAAAGGAGTTACTGGCATCAGAGCATGAATGATGCACCCATAACCATCCACAGAGACTATACCGAAATTGAGGCCACAGCCCTTACCCTCTGGGCCAATTCCACGCCAATAAGCACCCTCTTCTCAGCACTGTGAGCATCCAGCACCCACTCTATAAGACTGCATTCAGTCACTGGAAAACTGAAGGATGACACGGCAGCAATAAGACACATTAGAAACCTCACTAATAATGCATCATTCCCACCTAATACAGAGAAATGATGCAATATCATCATAAACCAATTTTTCCCAAACTATTTCTAATGGAACATTAGCCCTACCAGAGGCTGTGGTCAGAAACCCTTGGCTTCCTTTTCTCCTCCTCTTAATCACGGTACTGACAGGTATTCCGAGGCTCTGAGAGGCCCTACTATAGAAACCTATTTAATTTTGCTTAACTCTGTGCTTCCCAAATATTATTTGACCACAAAACCTTGTTTACATACTCCATTGCCATCTGTAAAATAGTACCATGTGGGACAACACACCAGGAGAGGCATTCTAGTACTACACTGTTCCCTCTGTGCCTCAGCCGAAACATATCTTGGTAAACAGAAAATAACTCCAACCACAGCGGAGAGGGCATTTAAGAACCCATATTCCATGGTCACATCTGTTGTTGTTATGACACACATAAGTAATTTGATTGTGTCACCTACAAATACACAGAGATGGTATAAATTTAAAACATCCCAAAAGGTATTTATAAATGAAGATTAAAAGAAGAAAAGAGGGAAGACTTAAACTTTTAACCCTACCAAATGTGCTAGCAAAGCAGAGAATGGGCTTTTTTTTTTTTAAGGACATAAAAATGAGGGTACACCCATCAAAGACTACAAAAAGGTTCTTCTGAGATAAAAGACTAATTAATAAACTCATAAAAATCATGGTTAACACACTCTCTCTTCTGTCCTCACCCAGCAAAGAGCAAAACGAAATGAAATTTTTTCTCAAAGAATAACACAATATCAGAAAAGTAGCATGTTGTACAGGAGTTGAAAACTCTCTAACCAAATACTGGCTCTTCCACTCACAAGTTATAGGAGCTGATGGTTTCTCAATGAACATTCATGGCAGAGCAGTGACCAGGGTTCAAGTCTGCCAATAAGGACATGACAAAAATTATGGCCACCTTGAGATGTCCACAGAAAAGGTCTAGCCCCTCAGTGGAACTACTTTAAAATAAATATGCCCTTGGCAGCACAAGTGGAGACCAAGACTTCCTAACAGCACATAATTCCAGACTTGCCTACCTCAAGGGACAATTGTAAAGACAAGATTGAAAAATACATATGAAAAAATTTCTTTGTAACTACATTTTTCTTTTTAAAAGGTGGGAGTACCAGAGCTTATTTGAGTTGTATTCCCTGGGGCTCAGGGCCTACCCTACCTCAAAGAGGGTTGTCAGGAGCATGTTCCAAAGGCACATCAGGAAGTCAAGAGCTGAGTGATAAAGCAGAAGCTACACTGAGGTGCCCAAAGAGCCGGCAAGTAACATGGTAAGTGACACAGCCCAGTGCAAAGCAAAAGCAGTGTAGGGAAGAACATTTGGAGACCATCTACTATCCGGTCTAGAAGAGCCCTTACTTAGCTCCTGTCTATTGCTGTCACTGGAAATACTGCTAGATGTTCTGAACTTTTAAGTAAAGCTCAAAATCCAAATTAAGAAACTTTTAAAACTGTGGATCAAACAAAATACATCTGTGGCCACATTTGCAGAAAGGTAGCAGGTATTAAGAAGTTCACACTTATTGCAATAATTTTAAAGGGATGAAGCAGGAAGGAACAAGGCAATGCATGCAAAAATATTTTTTTTTAATTTTTTAAAGTAAACTAACATTTTCTTAATATCTGTCATCAATCCAGAAAACTAGAACTAAATCTTAAAACTCTGTAGGTACTCAGTAATTATTTCTTTAGCACAGGGATCTCAAAAGCACTGGAGTAATCCCCAAACTGGGAAAACAAAAGCAAAACGTCCTCATTTTACAGATGGAAATAAGATGCTCAGTAACTTACCAGCCCTCCTTGTTTGAAACTGAGAACAGAGCAGCCAGTCTCCTTGGTAGTAAATGTGCTGTCAGTCTAGCAAACCACAATTTTTTGTAATCAATTCCTTCATAAATACTGACATGGGTCCCATTTTTATAACAAAGCATATGGTATGGTGTTTCTCATTAACACATTACTGTGCAGTATTTTGTAGGTATTTTTTGCTTAAACTAATTAAATAAAAATACTAATTTTTAAGTTCTGATGGGGGTTTTTTAATATTCTGTTTTTCCTCATTTGATCTTACCATCTCTTTCTAAAACCCTTATCACAGCCCACTCAACACCTAGAGTGCTGTGATCCAAACAAAAGACCATCCACCCAATCACCATTAATTTGATGGTAAGTTAAGATTAGGCTACAGTACATGACTGCCCCTAATTCATATGGCTGTAACAAGCCCTCAAAGTTTCAAAGATAATGCACATGAAGAAAGAAAAAACAAAACTTGATTGGTTCTTTCAAGACTTCAAAAGTCAATCCATTTCAGATAGTAATATGTGAAAATTGTACCTTTCACTAACTAAAATGAAAGCTCTGGTTGACATTTTAAACTAGACTGATGATTACCTTAGGATCTTTACACAATAAAAATAAAATTAGACCCTGTGAAATTCATTTCGCTTTAAAGTTAATTATAATGTGTGACATGATAGCTCTTTTTGCTTCTTCCTATGCACAAAAATACCTCATACTAGAGGCTCAGTGTGCGAAATTGTGCAAGACCCAGACCCCCGCTACGCTGGAGACCCAGAGACCCACCGTGCCCAAATGGTCATTTGGTCATTACAGCTTTACGGCGTTATGGGAACTGGCTTTTTATAATATAGATTATTTAAACTTCTTAGTTTTAAAACAGATCACTTTTCTTCTTTGCATTTTCACACATCAAAATATCTACAATTTTACAGTACTGCTTTCTTTTCTTTCTAAAGGTCTAAATGATACCCAATGTAGAGCAAGTTTGGGCGGGGGGGGGGGGGACTGCAACAAAAGGGCCATATAAAAAGACTAGTCATATTTAAAAGGTAAATATGAATAAGTAAAGGAGAGCAGAGAAGAAAAAAGGGGAATACCTAGTCAAATAATAGATTGCAGAGAGTTTGGGACTCCAGCCAAGTCTGGACCATTGAGGGTTTGAGGTTAATGGTATCCCTGATTCTAGGCAGAAACAAACCCAATCCTTTTGGAAGAAAAGCATCCTCCATTGAAACATGTAAGTTTTCCATAAATTAAGATCAAGCCAAAGCATACAACCAAAAATCACCATGCACCCAGGGAGGCAAGCCAGCACTGGAAAAAGCAACAAAAACAGCTGAAGAAGCATGTAGAATGCTTCCCCACCTGATATAAAGGACTGCTGATATCAGAATTAACAGAGAGACATTAAAGAATATAAAATGTTTTAAAAACTAAAAACTGGAATCACAAAGACAAGCAAGTAAAACAAACTATTTGAAAGACCAGTCAGATCAAGGAGGTGAGGTAGACTTCTATTAGTAGAAGTAAAATATATCATCACTAAACTAAAAAACTCAATGAAAGGGTTAAACAAGAGAAATAGTTAACCAGAAGATAAAATTTAAGACAGTAACACACAGTGCAATAGAGAAATATGAGAAGGAAAATCTGAAAGCTAACATAGAATAAGTATGGCTAAAGTTCATGGGATCAGAGTTCCAGGAGAGAGAAAAACACAAGTAGATAAAATTAATAAGAGATTGATAAAAATCAACTACATTAAAATCAGTCTTTTTTTTTAAATATATTTTATTGATTTTTTACAGAGAGGAAGGAAGAGGAATAGAGAGCTAGAAACATCGATGAGAGAGAAACATCGATCAGGTGCCTCCTGCACACCCCCTACTGGGGATGTGCCTGCAACCAAGGTACATGCCCTTGACCGGAATCGAACCCGGGACCCTTCAGTCCGCAGGCCGACGCTCTATCCACTGAGCCAAACCGGTTTGGGCTACATTAAAATCAGTCTTTGTTCATTAAAAGACATCCTATCTAATAAGAGTAATATGCAAATTGACCATCACTCCAACACAAGATGGCTGCCCCCATGTGGTCAAAGATGGCTGCCCCCATATGGACACAAGATGGCCACCACAAGATGGCCAGCAGGGGAAGGCAGTTGGGAGGGATCAGGCCTGCAGGGGTGGACAGTTAGGAGGGACCAGGCCTGCAAGGGAGGGCAGTTGAGGGCAATCAAGCCTGCAGGGGAGGGCAGTTAGGCATGACCAGGCCGGCAGAGGAGGGAAGTTGGGAGTGACTGGGCCTGCAGGGAAGGGCAGTTGGGGGGATCCAGGCTTGCAAGGGAGAGCAGTTGGGGGGTGGGGGGAGACCAGGCCTGCAGGGGAGGGCAGCTAGGGGTGACCAGGCCAGCAGGGGAGGGCAGTTTGGGGTGACCAGGCCAGCAGGGGAGGGCAGTTGGGGGGGACCCAAGCCTGCAGGGGAGGGCAGTTGTGGGCGATCAGGCCAGCAGGGGAGGGCAGTTAAGAGGGACCAGGCCCACAAGGGAGGGCAGTTGGGGGCGATCAAGCCTGCAGGGGAGGGCAGTTAGGGGTGACCGGGCCAGCAGAAGAGGGAAGTTGGGGGCGACTGGACCTGCAGGGAAGGGCAGATGGGGGGGACCCAGGCCTGCAATGGAGAGCAGTTGGGGGGGACCAGGCCTGCAAGGGAGGGCAGTTAGTGGTGACCAGACCTGCAGGGAGGGCAGTTAGGGGTGACCAGGCCTGCAGGGGAGGGCAGTTAGGGGCAATCAAGCTGGCAGGGGAGCAGATAGGCATCAATCAGGCTGGCAGGGGAGTGGTTAGGGGGTGATCAGGCTGGCAGGCAGAAGCGGTTAGGGGCTATCAGGAAGGCAGGCAGGCGAGCAGTTGGGAGCCAACAGTCCTGGATTGTGAGAAGGATGTCCCAAATTGGAGAGGGTGCAGGCTGGGCTGAAGGACACACACCCCCGTGCACAAATTTCATGCACGGGCCCTCTAGTTATAAATAAGCCTATCTCGAAAAATGTTGATGTCAACTTTACTTAACCTTAAATATACTATATTGAATTTATAAAATCAGGCATCTCAAACTTTTACTGAACTTGTTTGCTAGTGACCAAAATACCAAAACACCTATTGTATTTGTAGAATAAAAACTGCTTATAAAGCCTTCATTATTACTTCTATTCTTGAAGATGATAATACTCTATGTGGCCAAATATTTGGGCTCATTCTGGATTCAGGCATTTCAATCATTCTTGCTTTTCTAATTTAACTTTTTCATATTTAAAATGAGAATAAAAATTATTAATTTCTATCTGTCTTACTTTACAAGTATTTCTGGATAGGAAATTCAAAAAAATAACACTGCTTTGTTTAATATAATATGAAATATAGAATTGATATTTCCAGGCTAAGACATGATTCATTAATACTTTTGCTATATACCTTTATACATTATTTTCTTATCCAACTAGTTACCAAACACTTCTGTTTGTAAACATGCTTTCACAGTATAACTTGTATACATGTAAATATAAGTATTTAATTCTCAATGTTCATTTCTAACTGGTGAATAAAATAAAACTACAAAAGTTGTGATAGAACTTTTACTTGCTGTTCTGGTCCTGGTGGTACTTACCTATGACCAGTCACATACTTAATCAAGAAACCTTCCCAACAGAGTATAATAGAATGAGAATCCGAAATGATTTTCAATATCTCTTACTAGATATTGGCTATATCATGTATTAAGTGCAAAACACTTAATTGACAATCAGTATGGCTTCTGATTTTGCTTTTAATTTTGTAGGTTGTATTTAAGCAATTCAAAAGTATGTTCCTGATTTTGAGATACAATGTGATATTTCTCAATTATCACTTTATTGAATGTGAACAACAGTCCAATGAAGTTTATAAAGTATACCCTCTATATAGCTTCAGGAGCTAGAATTAAAATTAATCAGTTATCACAAAAAAGGGCAATATTGAAAATAAAAGAAACCAAAACTGAAAAGAATAAGCCACAACTGAAGGAAATAACTCAACAAATTTAAATTGCATACTTTTGGTATCCAGAATACATTAAAAATTCCAAATAATAAGAAAAAAAATTTTTAAATGTAAAAAAAAAATATGGCAGAGGACATTTTGCAAAAGAGGAAAGAAACAGAATGGCTAATAAAGACATGAAAATATATTCTCATATCATTAATAATCAGAAAAATGCAAATTCACACCCAAGACATTTTACAGTCAGAAGACTCACAATAAGTAAAAAGGTAAACAATATTAAGTGCCAAAGAGAATATATGTGTAAGCACGAGGAAGTTTTTGGAGATACTGAAATGCTCTACAACTGGACTGGTGGTGATGGTTGCACAAAAATCAATAGTGGTATGTAAGACTCATAAAAATACTTACACACTGCTGGAGGAATAAACCATGGTACAAATGCTTTGGAAAATAATTCAGTATTTGAGGTAAAAATCACTCCATAAGGCAGCATTTCCATTCCCAGTAAATGCTTTAGAGAAACTTTTATACATGTGCAGGAACCATGTACAGGAGTATGTTCATAGTAGCAATATTTCCTTTTTTATGTCATCCTGATTTGCCACGGTTGTTGGTTCTCTCTCTAGTCAGGGCACATACAATAACCCACCAATGAAAGCAAAAATAATTAGAACAACAAATCAATGTTTCTTTCTCTCTCTTTCCACTTCCTCTCTCTTCTCTCCCTTCCTTCCTCTCTGTCTAATATCAATCAATAAAAAATTTCTTTTAAAGATAAAAAATATCTCCTGGCAGGAAAATAAGAAATAAAATGTAATGTCACAAAATGAAATATTATGCAGCAATTAAAATCACTGCACAATAGCTCACAAAATAATATGGATAAACACAAGAAACCTATTGTTCCAAGAAAAAAAATCAAAGTCTATAGGGTAGATAAATGGTGATGGAAGAAGACTTCCTTGGGGTGGTGAACACACAATACAAGATACAGATGATATTATAGAACTGTACACCTAAAACCTATATAATTTCATTAACCAATGTCACCCAAATAAATTCAATAAAAAAATTTTTAAAAAAGAAAAAAATCGAAGTCCCAGAAGACTATATAAAGGGATATTATTTTTAATAAGGTTAAAAATAAGCCAAACCAAATATATAGTTTAAAAATACGCTACGTGAAAAAACTATTTTTCAAACAGCAAGAAATCAAACACAATAGAGACATACCTCATTTTAGTGTGCTTTGCTTTATTGCACTTCACAGAGAATGATTTGTTTACAAAGAAAAAATTCTTGGCAACCCAGTGTAGAGCAAATTAAAACCCTTCTGGAAAGCATTCACCAGTATATATGCCATCCAGAACATTTTGTAATTCATGGGAAGAGGTCAAAACAAACAATATTAGCAAGAGTTTAGAAGTTGATTCCAACTCTTATGGGTGACTTAGGGGTGGGGGGGGAAGTTTCAAGACTTCAGTGGAGGAAGTACTGCAGGTGTGACAGAAATAGCAAAAGAAATAGAATTAGAACTAGAGCCTGACTGAATTGCTACAGTCTACACTAATAAAAAAGAAATATACAAATTGACCATCACTTCACGACGCCCACCAACCAATCAGGAGCAGGTATGCAAATTAACCGCGTCACCTCGGCAGAGACTGACAGCAGGGAAAAGGCAGCTCCCAGCATGGCCTGCTTGGTCATCGTCGCGGTGACCGGGGAGCAGACAAGCACGGCCACAGGTAACACCCAGCATGGCCTAGGCGACCCAGAAGCAGTGAAGTGCTGCCCATAGGCAGCACCCAGCACAGCCTGCTTGGCAGTTGCCACGGTGTGGAGCAGGCAGGCCCTGCAGAGAGCAAAGAACCACGAGGCCAGGCCTAAGAGTCAGTAGGACATCCTCTGAGGCCTCCCGGATCAGAGAGGATGCAGGTCAGGCTGAGGGACACACACTCCCCCACATGCACAAATTTGGTGCACTGGGCTTCTACCCTCATGATAAAACTTTAATGAATGAGGAGTTGCTTCTTGTGAATTAGCAAAGGAAGTGATTTCTTAAAATGGAGTCTACTCTTGGTGACGATTATTGAAATGACAACAAGTGATGTAGCATATTACATAACCTTAAGTTAATAAAGCAGAATTTAAGAGAACTGACTCCAATTTTGAAAGAAGTTCTGAGTAAATGCTATCAAACAGCATCACATGCTATAGAGAAATCATGAGTCAATCGATGCAGCAAACTTCATTGTTTTCTTATTTTAAGAAAGTGCCAGTCACCCCCAATCTTTAGCAACCACCACCATGATCAGTCAACAGCCATCATCGTCGAAGCAAGACTCTCCACCAAAAAAAGATTACAAGATTACACAGAAGAATCAGATGATCATTAGAAATTTCTAGCAATAAAGTATTATGTAATTAAGGTATGTAATTGTTTTTTAGACATGATATTCACACTTAATACAGACTACAGTACACATACCTATTATATGCACTGAAAAACCAAAAAGTTAATGTGACTCACTTTATTGTAATATTCATTTAATTGCGGTGGTCTGGAACTCACAATACCTCTGGGGTATACCTGCATTCAGGACACCCCAGGGTGAATGGGTGAAGAGGAGGGAAGGACTATAGAAAAAGGGACCCATGGGAAGCACTGTTAATGTTCTAGCTATTGGACTTCATTGAGGATTTGAGGTATTCAGTGAATCATTGTGCTTTAAGACTTAAATATGTTGAATGTAGATAATCAGATAATGCATTCCAAAAAATGATAAAGAAAAAAATCATTAAAAAGAGAGTATCTCCTGTGTCACTCCTGTGGTACCTTATCTTACGGTCATGAAGATGGTGGTATATTTCTTGAAAACAGCAGGGGCATTTCTTAAGCAGTAAGCCCTAAAGAAACATCTTCATGGATTTGACATATTGTACAAAATATAAATTGCCAGGCTTCAGGTTGAACTTATACATAAATGACAACTGCAGAACAATTCTTCACAATTCTGAGTCAGAATCAACATTGCAGCCTCCAGATTTTTGTCGTTTTGCTTTAATATTGCCATTAGCAGTTTTAACATTTATTCAGTTCATACTATGGAACAGACCCTGAACTATGGGTTTTATGTCCTCTCATTTTAGTCTATGAGGTTGACACTGTTATTATCTAATATCTGTGCCATTTTAAAGATTGGAAAACTGCAGCAAAGAGAAATCAGGTAAGTTGCTCCATATCTCACAGCTTATAATTGTGGAGCTGGATTCAAAGGCAAGAATGGAAAGCTCCTGATTCAAACTGGCTCTACTGTGCATGGAGCCACATGGCCAAATAATGAGCCAAAAAGTCAACTCTATACTACATGCTTTTTACATAATAATGGAGGGATAACTTCCTTCCAACCACTAATAACTGGAATGGTTGTATACGCTTCTCCATTTATAATGGGGCTATGTCCAGATAACCCCATCATCAGTTGTTAATATCATAAACTGAAAATACTGTTGTCGAAAATGTATTTAATGCACCTGACCTACCAAACATCACAGTGCTCCGAACCTATCTTCAATGTGCTCCGAACACTTACATTAGCCTGCAGTTGTGCAAAGTCTTCTAACACACTGTATACACTGTAGAGTATCAGTTGTTTCATCTCATGATTGCCTGGCAAACTGGGAGCTGTGGCTCGCTGCCACTACCCAGAATCACAACAGGACATCATACACATATTGCTAGCCCAGGAAAAGATCAAAACTCAAAATCTGAAGTACTATTTCTACTGAATGCATAACACTTTTACACCATCATAAAGTCAAAAATTCATCAGTCGAAACATTTTAAGTCAGGGACCATCTCTAATTTAGTGGTTTTGCTTTTCACCGGCCAAGAAGATAACTTGGAAATACTGACTGAGGCCAATAGCAGGACTGGTGAATCCTCTCACTGACATGCATTCTATTAAAAATTTTTCACAGAAATAATAAAAACAATTGTTAACTTTTACAAATCTACCAACATGTAGCCCTTGGAGACTATCCTAAAGGAAACCTGAACCAGGGGAAGCCCTGTTCTCCTTTAAAGAGGATCAATTATCTCAACATTCAACAAAACAGTAAAATCCCATACTCAGACCCTGACAAGTTATTTTTACATATAGAAAATTAAAATCACAATGATCTTTACTAGTGTATTCATATTTTCTAGACTAATAAGTCCCTTATCTCATTCAACTCTTTACACTGAATTATATATACTACAGTATACTACAATATTTCAAAATCACTGTCTTAGCCCTGTCTGGGTAGCTCAGTTGGTTAGAGACTCATCACCATACACCAAGCTTGTGGGTTCAATCCCTGGTCAGGGCACATACAAGAAACAACCAATAAGTGCATAATTAAGTGGAATAATAAGTTGATGTTTCTCTCTCTCTCCCTCTCCCTCAAATCAATAAATAAAGTTAAAAATCATCATCAAAATCACTCTTATAATAACCTTTTATGACAGACTGCCTAAGTACTTAGTACCTATTTTCACCTTTTTTATTAATAGAACCCCATTTAATTGAAAGAACAATGAAGCTGGGTAAAACCTGCATTTCCACTTCCCCTGCAGCTAAAGCTAGTCATGGTACATGGTTCTAGCCAATAAAATGTAACTGGTCACTGGGCAGGGCTTCCAGGAGAAAGCTTTGAAAAGGCTGCCTCAGCAGGCACAGGTCTTGGTGCCCATTTGCCCTTCCCTCCACCAGATACCACATGTGATTAGTAGAGCTCGAGCGGCCACCAGAGCACAAGGGTAAGGATCTCCTCATGAAAATGGAAGACGAAATTGCTAGGAGTGTGAGTCTATAATGACATCATGGAACCAACACACTGGCTCTGAACCGCCTGCCTCAAATTTTTACATGAAAAGTAAAGAGCTAATTTGTTTCAGCCATTGATTCTGAGGTCCCTATTACTGACTGCAAAATAATGCCTGACTGCTACATTTCTTCCTTAGTAACCAAATCCATAGGTCTGCCCCTCCCCCATTCTCTAGTGGATTATAGTAATAGAGTAATATATCAATATCTGTGACACCACTGTGATCCTACTAGAGGAAAAGTGGAAGCCACTTCAACTTTGAATGACACCAAAGTATGGACTAGACTTGAACCTTTTAATAACAATGAATTCAGGAAAATCCCAATTTAGATAAAAGGATATACCTATTTCTCCCAATTCCTCTACAGAATTCTATCTACGTTTTCTTTTGTTTCTCACTGTTGTTTGTTTTTTCTACCTTGCATCCTTTCTCTCTCAGTTCTATTTCTCACTTAAAGCACTTTTAGATTTAACATACTCATAACACTTGACAAAGGCCTGGTAGTGTTAAGTTTTTCTTTCATTCTTCTTTGAATGAATGAATGAATGAATGAACTAAAGAATTTCTAATGGTTTTGTTTTCATTCTTCACAGTATAAAATTTTGGATTATATACATAGACTCAACATCATTCCTTCAGTGAAAAAGAGAAAACAATTATTTTCCTAAACATTAAACTAGATTTTCTCATTGTAGAACATCTGGAACCTAAGTTCTTTTTTTTTTTTTTTTTTAAATAATCAAGCTTCCTTATAAACCTGCAAATAAAAGAAAGTCATTTTATTTTATCATTTTAGTGGTATCTTTCTCTGAAACCATTTTTTAAATTAGAACATAATTAGAATCAGACTTATTGGATTCATGACTCTAACTCTGTTCTAATGACCCCAAAAGCCCATTGACAAGTGGGGACTTATTTTGAGGAACCCGTACTAAGAAGCTGTGTGTGGAAGCAAGTCCCCAACCTCTCCATCAAAGCCAGACTTACTGCTCTCTTCCCACAGCCAAATGGGAGGACTTATGAGGGAAACTGTGTACAATACTTGTATATAATACGTCTACATAATATAATACAATACCTCTATACAATGCAACATGGGCATTTCAAGGTCTTGGCAGTATATCTATACACAGTTGTCTTGGTGTATTCACTCAACATTGAAGTGTGAACATTTTTCTAACATTTACTTTATTGTATATATCACTTCATGTCTCTAACAATTTGCATCACTATTTTCCTTTGTGATATGCATATGCTGTTTTATATTCTTTGCTGTAATTTAAAACAAACGGAAAATAATCTTGGTGTGAAAACATCGATCCATATATTTGATCATTTCTAAAACAGATTCTAGAAGCAGAAAGTGTGGATTGATAGTTCCTTTTTTATAATAGTTATATGAATCTCTCTACTCTTTATAAATTCTCTTTAAAAAAACACCAGCTTCCATGTTTTAAAAAAAATCATAATAAAGATGAAATCTAAATTATCTTCATCTTCCTTTCTTTTTTTTTAATGGGGAAGGATGGGGCCAAAGTAAGAACTGGGCTTCAAATATTCATGCCTTATCAAAGGCCTTTTATAACTTGTAGGCAGGTCCAACGCTGCAATGGGAACTAAGACACTGAGCACCTAGTAAGGACCTTGGCAGATAATAATGCAGGAGAAGAAGAGGTCCAGCATATATGATATGGTTCAAAATTTCCATAATCCTTCCTGGAGACAGTCTGAAATTGTAGAAAGAGAAGAGGAAGTGGGGTCGCCCATCTCTGCCACTAAGTAGGTTGTCATCTTTGACAGATCCTCATATTTCAGTCTGAGGTTCCTCATCTATAAATATGGTGGCTACCTCAGATGATCTCCAAGACTCCTTCCCAATCATTGAAGATTTTATGTTCACCAAAAAATTCAGCACTAAAACTCTGTTTTTTTCACCTCTGGCTTTCATATTCTTTCCCCTTCAGTAATTCCCACTGACTGGAGGGTTGAGGGGGTAGGTGTTAGGGGGTATGGTAAGAGATTAACCAAAGAACTTATATGCATATATGCATAACCCATGGACAAACAATAATGCAGGGAAGGCCTGGGGAGGGGGGGAATGAGGTGGAGGGAGTCAACAGGGGAGAAAAGGAGGACATCTGTAATACTTTCAACAGTGAAGATTTAAAAAGGAGAAAAAAAATCTCACTGCTGTTTCCCTAACACTTTTCCACAGATCCCCGACCTTCCAAGCATACTGACCATCCAATACCCTAGAACACTTGAGCATCCTCATTCTTCACTGTGGTTCACATATCTGATGTCCTGGATTCTCAGGAATTCTGCCAGTCCCCAGAGGCTTAACCTCTTTACACTCCTATGGTGCATAGTATGCCTACCACCCATGGGGTACCTAATCTACCTTGTGTTATTTCTCCTTTAGGAAAACCATTCATGACTCTCCAGCTATGTAGTAAGCAACCTGCACTGGCAAACACCTGATATCCTTAACTCTTCTCACACCCCCATAAACCACTCAGCATGGGACTCCACATTTATTTGTCGGTTTACCAATTTAGCACTTAATTGAACATCTACGTATACTTTGGTGAGCTTTAACAGTTGAGTGGTAAAGAGAAGAGTTAACATAGAAATTATCAATTCTATCAAAATCTACCCAACCCAATTTCTTTGAAATGATTTCTCACAGAATGATTTCCCCATGAACATTACAAGGTCAGTAGCTCCTTTTGCTGAGAGCTGCCCAATCTGTTCTGGGGCAGCTGTTATTATTTGGAAAGTTTTCCAGAGACAATATTGATTCTATACACCTAACCCTCTCATAGGCAAGACACTTGAGAGCAGTAGACATGTACTCTGAGGTCCACCTGAGGCTGAACTTTACGTCTCTCCCATCAACAATTCCTAGACAATACCCCCTCAGAAAACACAGCTTCCAGACTAATGGGACATTTTTTAAAATATATTTTATTGATTTTTTTACAGAGCGGAAGGGAGAGGGATAGAGAGTTAGAAACATCAATCAGCTGCCTCCTGCACACTCCCTACTGGGGATGTGCCCACAACCAAGGTACATGCCCTTGACCGGAATCAAACCTGGGACCCTTGAGTCCACAGGCTGACGCTTTATCCACTGAGCCAAACTGGTTAGGGCTAATGGGACATTCTTGATGCAATGTGAAGAGAACTGCCATCATCTCCTCTGCCTGGAGGGCATAATTTGGGATCAGACAGGCTAAGACTTCATTCATTAAAGACCAGCCATAACATGCTGGCAGGTAATGCGTTTTGATTAACTGGAAGCTTTATTTCACAGAACTAAAATCTGAAAGCCACATTCAGACAGGCCCATAACCCTCTCTTTGCACCAAAACATGTGTAGAATAATGACATTTGACCTTGGATGTGAAAATTACACATACAGTTATTCCTGGCTTCAAATTATTTATTTCAGGGTAAATGATTATCCTGACATGATAAAAAATACAAAATGGAAAGAAACTCAACTATTTTTACCTCCTTTGGAAACCCACAGCCTCAGATAAATTTGTTGTCCAATAGCACCATCTGGTGGATGCAAGTATTTAAGCTACACCATTGTGGAAAGGAAAAAATGTTCTAAGACTAAGTGCTTTAATTAAGGCTAAAATCTTAGTATGAAGATTCCCATGCTTCAGCCAACATATTTCTTATGAATAGGATCCTGACAAAATTCTAATACAAAAGAAATCTAGGACTCATAAAAACTCATTATCAAAGAATTCAGTTCACCTTCTTGAAGAAATGTTGCTTAATCGTAAAGCAAATATTTTTAAACTGAGAGGAACCTCAGACAGCTATTAATTCAATCCCTTCTCCTTAAAGATGAAGACTCAAAGCAAAGACAGAGCTCCCCCAAAAGTCACAGCTAGGGATGACAGGCATTGATTATATAAGTAAATGGGTCAAATATTCTGTGCTGTTTACTATAGACTTCTATTTCAAGACGCTGTGGAGAAAAGGCAGGAAATAAAGCACTGCGCCATTCTTGGGGTGGCAATGACCTAGCCACCCCATTGTGTGAACCACTCTCACGCTGAACCATGCAAGATGAGGAACGGTCATACTGTCCCTGCCTCCCCAACACGCCTATATCCCTCTTCACATTAGATTTATCTGCTTCCTCCTGCCCAAGAAAACCATCCTACCAATAAGAGTAAGATCAAATAAATGTTAAATCACCCATTGAAGAACGTCTATCATTCTGGGAAAGCATTCACGATATGTTAAAAAGGGAGAGGGGAAAGACAAGACCAAACTATGTTCACTATGATATCACATCTGTTTTAAAAAGTTAAATTACCAAGCATTAAATCGATAAAAAATATTGGGGGAAAATACACTAAATTTTTTTGACAGCTGTTCTCTCAGAATGCCAGGATTATGAGTGATTTAAGTTTTCTCTTATGTAATACCAATATTTTAATATTTAACATTTATATTAACAAAAAGACCATTTTTTTACTTTATAAAATTATAATCACAGACTACAAATGGAAATTGGGTATAGGACCCCATACACACACACCCAACCAACCACACAATACATTCAAACAAAAAAATTTTTTCACAGTATATTATACTTTTGTCTTAAGGTTTGCCAGAGTATTTTTCAAATTGTTTTGAATTTTCCATCAATTATCTATTAATAAATACCTGGATGACAAAAGCAATAGACTAGCAAACTAATATTAAAGGGAAATCTTAGAAATATAATTTAAAATATTTTGTACATTTTCAGAGACAGGGACTTCATATCCTAAGTCCATTTTCTGCTGATAAAATTTTACCTGAGTTATATATCAGAATATATGGCATGATGCTACCCAAAGAATTACCTGGCTGACAGTATAAGATCCTTGTCTCCTAATGGATTAGGTCTTTGAGGTACATATCAAAGATGCAGTTACCTGAAGGTCAGTAAACAAGAATGAAACACTGTTGCCTTGCCTCAAGATCCTTCCATCATCTATGCAGACTGAGCTCAGAGAATCAATCTTTTGCTGCATATCTTAAGGTAGCATTTTTCAAAGTGTTGTTTGATTCCATCAAAGGGTCTGTGGCATCAAAACTGTTTTCATAATTATACCAAAACAGTATTTGCCTTTTTCACTCTCAATCTTACAGGAGTGTGAGGTGGAGTTTTCCAGAGGCTACATGACATCACAACAGAGTAAATCCAGAAGTAGATACAAGAATCCAGAGGTCTTCTATTAAAGTACACTGCAGAGATTTTTTTTTTTTAATGTAAAATAATGCCATTCCTCTATCACTAAACTTTTTTTCTTTAGGAAAATAAAGTCATCTATCAATAAAAGGGTAATATGTGCCCTAACCGGTTTGGCTCAGTGGATAGAGCGTCGGCCTACAGACTGAAAGGTCCCAGGTTCGATTCCGGTCAAGGGCATGTACCTTGGTTGCAGTGTTTCTAACTCTCTTTCCCTCTCCCTTCCTCTCTGTAAAAAATCAATAAAATATATTTTTAAAAATAATAATAATAATTAAAGGGTAATATGCAAATTGACCATCACTACAACACAAGATGGCTGCCCCCACGTGGTCGAAGATGGCCGCCCTCATGTGGACACAAGATGGCCGGCAGGGGAGGGCAGTGGGGAGGGACCTTGCCTGCAAGGGAAGGCAGTTGGGGGCAATCAGGCCTGCAAGGGAGGGTAGTTAGGGGTGACTGGGTCGGCAGAGGAGGGCAGCTGGGAGTGACCAGGCCTGCAGGGAAGGGCAGTTGGGGGAAACCAGGCCAGCAGGGGAGGACAGTTGTGGGGGACCCAGACCTGCAGGGTAGAGCAGGTAGGAGTGACCAGGCCTGCAGGGGAGGGCAGTTAAGGGTGACCGGGCCGGCAGGGGAGGGCAGTTAGGGGCGACCAGGCCTGTAGGGGAGGACAGTTAGGGGTGACCAGGTCGGCAGGGGAGGGCAGTTAGGGGCAATTGGGCTGACAGGGAAGCAGACAGGCATCGATCAGGCTGGCAGGCAGAAGTGTTTAGGGGCAATCAGGCAGAGGCAGGCGAGCGGTTGGGAGCCAGCAGTCTTGGATTGTGAGAGGGCAGTCGGGCATCCCTGAAGGGGTCCAAGACTGGAGAGGGTACAGGCTGGGCTGAAGGACACACACCCCGCCCATGCACAAATTTTGTGCACCAGGCCTCTAGTTTTGTATAAAAATGTATATCTTTTATATAATGGATTACTTTTAATGAATATGAATACTCTTTTAAACATTTTCAGTTTTAGTTTCTAAAACAATAAACAAGGATGAATATAACTTACATAAACAAAAGCTATTGGAGGTCCACAATGAATTAAGAGTATAAAGGGGTCCTGAGACCAAAAAGTCTGAAAGCCACAAATCAACAAATGACAAGTGCTGTCACGGATGCGGAGAAAATGTAACCCTCTTGCACTGCTGGTAGGAATGCAGAATGGTGCAGCCACTGTGGAAAACAGTATGGAGTTTCCTCAAAAAAATTAAAAATGGAACTTCCATTTGAACTTCCAGTAATCCCACTTCTGGAATATATCCCAAGAAAATACAAAAACCAATCAGAAAGGATATATGCATCCCTATGTTCATAGCAGCACAATTTACAATAGCTAAGATTTGGAAACAGCTTAAGTACCCATCAGCAGATGAGTGGATTAGAAAACTGTGATACTTCTACACAATGGAACAGTACGCTGCTGTAAAAAAAAAGAGAGAGAGAGAAAAGGAATTCTTACCATTTGCAACAGCATGAATGGAACTGGAGAGCATCATGCTAAGCGAAATAAGCCAGTCAGAGAAAGATAAATATCACATGATCTAACTCATTTGTGGAATATAATGAGCAACATAAACTGATGAACAAAAATAGAACCAGAAACACAGAAGCATGGAACAGACTGTCCAATCTATGAGGGAAGGCGGGGGGCGGAGGGAGGTGTACAAGATCAACCAAAGGACTTGTATGCATATGAGCATAACCAATGGACACAGAAGTGGGGGGATTGGGGGTGGCCAGGGAGAGGTCAATAAGGGGAAAAAGGAGATCTATGTAATACATTAAAAATAAAGAATTTAAATTAAAAAAAAAGTTTGAGAGCCACTGTCTCAGAGTACTGGCATTAAGAAAAACACACAAACCAAAACATCACTCTAACTTCTTCCTCTTCCTCCTCTTCAAAGCACTTTCCTAGCCTCATGCTATGACCAGGCCATCTTGCAGACCATTATATGAACACACTTTTTTTTAATGTTTTTATTGATTTTTAGATAGAGAGGAAAGGAGAGGGGCAACTTCTCAGTGCACAGAATGACACTCAACCAACTGATCCACACCAGCCAGGGCTGATCACACTTTTTAAAGAATGATTCTGATCCTATCATATTTCTGTACTAAATAATTTCAAACAGTCCTTCAAGAGGACAGAATAATAACCAAAAACATTCAGGAAGCTCCACGATCTGGCCTTAGACTATTTTTCCAATGTCATGCACTAATCAACTGTACAATTATGTAGGTGCAACCTTTGCAGCAGATACTATGATAGGGGCTGGGGCTCGAGAATCTATGAGAAATGATAGCCATTACTGGACTCAGAGTCTACTGCAGAAGAAACAGTCTTATAAATACATATCCTTCATTTTCTGTACTCAGTTTCCAAATATTGGCTGTAATAACATATTATCTCCTTACCCAAAATTCACTGTCTGAATCAAAAATTCTGTAATGACTCTGTGAACATCCACCCACAGAATCATTTCAGTTATATACAATTCCAGGTAGTCCACTTGTATCTCAGCTGTTCTCACCAAAGGATTTTATTTCTTTTGCCCATATTAAATGCATTAGGCATCACTACTATTATCTTGCCATTATTAGTAGTAACAATGCTTTCTGAGATGGTGGAAAAGCCCAAGAAGGTAAGTGAGCATAAGAAGCCTAGACAAGGCCACCCATTAGAAAGAGTTGGAGATTACTACACCTATGGAGGAAGGGAAACACATTAGGCATGATCTCAATACATCCCCATCTACTAAACAAAGCAACATTGTTCCTGGAAGCTTAGCCTCATTACTTGAGCCAACTCAATATCTGAAAAACTAGAGATATTCCTGTACAATAGACTGGTAGCCACTATCAGGGTAGGAGACCACTGAGTGCCAGGCTGGTTCAGGAGAAGGTGTGGTTACCTTCAGACATGTGAAGGTGGCTGCAGTGGGGAAAAACATGATTCAATGAAGGAGCTGGGTTTCAAAACAAAGTCTGGGACATTTAAGAACAGTGAATGGCACAAGCTGAAGAGCACAGGTGAAACAGCTTCCTCACTGTAGAAGCAGGTTTTCCTCCAATGATGTGGAAACTGTCAGCAAACATGGCTACATACAAAGGAAATTTTCAGTCTTAATGTAATGCCACCTCATAAGTTATTTCAGAAGAAAGAAGTACCTGGGCATAAAACATCCAAAGAAGGATAAAGTGCTCTTAAGTAGTAACTGTAATAATGAGGATAATAAGGTAGACTCCTCCTGGCTGGTGCTCTGCTCTGAAAACCTCTTCTCCCACAGGCGCTGCAGACTGCACTGCCTGTGATGAAATGAGGCAATCAAACCGGAAGCCTGGTGACAGAGGAGGTGAGTGAGGATTACAGGAGGAGCTATCTGTCCCTACTCAACTAAGGGAAAACCTTGCAAAGAAGACTCTTCTGGAATCCTACATACTTTTGGAGATATTTCCAGTGTTAAGGGTTAGGGAGATAATAGCCAGTTTAAGCAAAGAACATGAGTTTTATTTTAAACCTCGATTCAATGAACCACTATCATCATTAAGAGGATTACCTTAATACTACATGACAGGTATTACTAAAAATGCAACCCGAAGGAGCATAAAAACCATGCCTGAATGACTCAGTACTGTACTAGTGTAAGTAAATAATCTTGATGCCTCTTCTTAGTTTTCACACACAGAACAAGGAGATGCATTCTGTCTTCAAAGACCTGCAGAGATACACAACGCTACTGGCTAACCCAGAAATGTTCGACCTTCTCTTTCCTATAGAGACCTGTTGACTTTCATGCCCCTTAGCCAAGCCAAATTATCCCATACAGGACTTTTTTCTCCCTATTCCTCTTTTTCATTTGTCATCTTTTTTTGTGTGTTTGTATCCTGAAAAACTTCCATGCCTCTTTTAACAGAAGGCTAATTTTTTGCTGTTAATCCTCACCTGATGATATTTTTCCCATAGATTTTTTTTTTTAGAGTAGAAGGGAGAGGGAGAGGAGGAATGAGAGAGAGAGAGAGGAACATCGATGTGAGAGAGACACATCGATTAATTGCCTCCCACACATTCCCCAACAAACCTGTAAACAAGGTACGTGCCCTTGACCAGAATCAAACCCCAGACCATTCAGTCCGAAGGCCGACGCTCTAACCTCTGAGACACACAGGCCAGGGCAACATAGGGCTAATTTTATAAATGTACGGTTAGCAATGACTATTAAACCTTTCTTTAGCAGTGGGCAAGCCCTTCATGAAACATAACAAAAAATGCATGCCTACGTTCACTGCAGCATTATTTACAATAGCCAAGATCTGTAAGCATCCCAAATGCCCATCAGTAGATGAGTGGATAAATAAGCTGTGGTCGCCCTGGCCAGTGTGGCTCTCAGTTGGTTGAGCACCAAAAGGTTACAAATTTAATCCCCGGATGGGGTACATACAGGAAGCAACTGATCAATGTTTCTCCCTCATATCGATGTTTCCCACTCTCTTTCTCCTTTCCTTTCTTCTTTCTCTAAAATCAGTAACAACGTATTTTGTAAAAGCTGTGATACATTCACACAATAGAATTTTATGTAGCCATTAAAAAAAAGGAAATACTAACTTTTGTGACAGCATGGATGGACCTGGAGAGAATTATGCTAAGTCAGAAATAAGCTAATCAGAGAAAGACAAATACCATATGATTTCACTTGTATGTGGATTCATGGAAAAAATATAAACAGGATCATAAATACAGAAAACAGACTGACAATTGTTAAGAGAGGAGGAGGGTTGGAGGGCTGGGTGAAAAGAGTGAAGAGATTAGAGAAAAACAACAACTTATAGACAGACAACAGTATGGTGATTACCAGAGGGAAAGGGGAGTGGGGAAAGGTAGGTAAAAATAAAGGAGGTATAAATGATGAGGGAAAGAGACTTGACTTTGGGTAGTGAACACAATACAATATACAGATGATGTATTATAGAACTGTACACCTGAAACCTATAATTTCATTAACCAAGGTCACCCAATAAATTCAATAAAAATGTTAAAGAAAAAACATTTTAAAAGTTTAGATCTTAGCCCTGGCCAGCTTAGCTCAGTGGATAGAGTGTCAGCCTGCAGACTAAAGGGTCTCAGGTTCGATTCCAGTCGGGGGCACATGCCCCATTTGTGGGCTCCATCCCTAGTAGGGGGCGTGCAGGGGGCAGCCGACCAATGTTTCTCTCTCATCATTGATGTTTCTGTCTCTCTCTCCCTCTCCCTTTCTTTCTGAAATCAATAAAAATATTTTTTTTTAAAGTTTAGATCTTAGAGCTCTTATGCTAATGTTACTGTTACCAAAGAATTGTGTAGGGCTACGTAAAAGCACAAATGGCTCGTTTTCTAAGTTCAGGATCTTCTTTAATAATAGAAGGTTCCTGACATGACACACTTCAACTTCATTTTCTCGAGGTATCAATGTAGTCAATGTATATGAATCTCATTCTCCTAAAACCAGCCTAATTCAGAATTCTATTAGTGGGCCAGTCCTTAGTGAAACGTAACAAAAAAATGCATCCCTATTTCCTAATTTAGAATGTTATCCCATCTATCTCAAAAAGGTTTTCAGCTTCCTTCCCCAAGAACAAATAATTATGCCTCCATATTCGGGGTTGGCAACCCTTTCTGCAGATGGTCAGATAGTAAATATCATAGCTTTTGTCAGCTATATAATGTCTTTTTTTTTTTAATATATTTTCATTGATTTGAGAGGAAGGAAGAGGGGGAAATAGAAACATCAATGATGAGAGAGAATCATTGACTGGCTGCCTCCTGCATGCCCCCCACTGGGGATCGAGCCCACAACTCAGGCAGGGTTTGACCTAGAAATCAAACCGTGACCTCTTGGTTCATAGGTCGACGCTCAACCACTGAGCTATACTGGCCAGGCATGAGCCATACAATTTCTGTCACAATTACTCAACTCTGCCACTGTAGTGCAGAAAAAGCCATATGTAATATGTAAATGAATAAGGCTCTGCTCAAATAAAACTTTACTTACAAAGAAAAGCAACTGACAGAATCTGCCTGCCACGCCCTGCTCTCCATCATACACACAAAGGTTGGGCTTTGTCCCTGCATGTCTATGATAGTCTTGGTATTACGGTTTAAAAAATAGTAATTTGCACCCTGCCAAGTGTGACTTGGTTGGAGCATCATCTCATACACCAAAAGGTCATTGGTTCGATTCCCATGTCAGGGCACATACCCAAGGTGCAGGTTCGATCCCCGGCTGGGGCACATGTGAGAGGCATTTGATCGATGTTTCTCTTGCACAATGAAGTGTCTCTCTCTCTCTCTCTCTCTCTCTCTCTCTCTCTCTCTCTCTCTCTCTCTCTCTCTCTTTTCCTTCTTCGACCTCTAAAATCAATTTTTAAACGTTTAACAAAAAAATAATAATTTAGTTAAATCGTGTATTACTGCTGCACAGGCTACTGCTCATGGTGTTGACAATCTTTGTAGGATATCCTAAGGAAACTAAGCTCTGAAAAAAGCAACAGAATGAACAAGGGACTGAGACTTATGCCCTGGGATCTCAAGGCCCTTCTTCCTATACTATTAAGGTTGACTGTTCTTTATGAGTACCTTACCCCAAATTTCTGTGCTGATCAACACTACAATGGCCTCTCCTTGCCCAATGCTGCAAGACAAAGGAGGGGCTGCTACAGCACCATGGGTCCGGGGAGCTCAGGCCCACAGCCCTACTATCTCCAGCCTTGGACTGATCCCTGGCCCTCAGATCCCACAGCCACTATTCCAGGTCTACCTCCTCACGCCCATGTGCAGAAAAAAGCCTCCAAATTCAGTAAAAATACTGAAATTAGTCTTTCCCTCAAATGTAGTTAATTCCTGCCCAAAACTCTCCTCTCCCTCCTTTACCTGACTTGAATTTACTCATCTAGGCCCAACTCAGATGTCCCCTCTCCTCAAGAAAGTTTTCCTTTGAGGGAAGGCGGGGGATGGTAGGTAGGTGGGAGGTGATCAACCAAGAACGCTGTATGCACATACGCATGGCCCACAGACATAGACAACGGGGTGGTGAGGGCAGGCTGGAGGGGACCAATGGGGGAAAAAAGAGAGGGGAAAAGTCTTCCTTCAATGCCAAGTTTCCTCTAAGTGCCTCCCTCCAGGCTCCATGGAACCCCACATCTGCCTTTATAGCCAAGTTCATTACACCTTATTGCCCCTCTGATTATTATTTGAGAACAAGGATTCTCATTCACCTTTGTACCCAGCAAAAACTTACTTCTCTTAGCTCCCCACATCCTCTCCAAAAATTCTCACCTACCCCCCCACCCCAAAAAAAAGCTATGGTTTATTTTCAATCATTCTTTTAAGATTAAAGAAAATAGTCACACCCAGCTGGTGTGACTCAATGGTGGAGCATCAACCTATGAACCAGCAGGTCATGGTTCGATTCCTAGTCGGGGCACATGTCCAGGTTGCTGGCTCGAACTCAAGTGGGGGGCGTACAGGAGAGGCAGCCCATCAATGATTCTCTTTTCTATCTCTCTCTTCCTCTCCCCTCATCTCTGAAATCAATAAAAAATATTTTTAAAAAAAGAAAATAGTCATGATTAGAAATTAAGGGGAAAAGTGAACTGCCAATTGATGACTATAATCCCTTTCAAAATAATGCCATAAACCAAAACAATTTAAATACTGATCTGAACAGTTCAACAATCCAAAGTTACAGGAGTAGAGAGCAAACAGTACATGGGCTTTTCCAATGTGCATTCATTGCAATTTCAGATTTTCCAGACAGTTACAGGTGATTCTTACACTCACGTTTCATCACTCTCTTTAATACACTCTTTTTCTTGTTACTTTCCATCCAACTCAAGGGGGCAAATACAAATTATGTTTCATTTGTTTGAATTTAGGTGTCTTGAGCATGATTAGTTTTGTTTACCAGTAGCATTTTACAACATCTCTCTCAGGTCTCTTTTTTTCCCCATTATTTTAAATTTTATTGAGTTGACATTAGTCTACATGAACATATAGGTTACATGTGTGGATTACTAATTTACAAAATATGTATATAGGACCATGTGCCCACCACCCAAAGTCAAATCTTCTAGGATCCCTTTCTTCCCCCACCCCCCTCCCTCTGGCAACCACCACACTGCTATTTGTGTACTTAAGTTTCAGTTTTATATTCCACATATGAGTTAAATCATATAGTTCTTAGCTTTCTCAGTTTGACTTATTTCAGCTCTCATAATGTTCTCAAGGTACATCCATGTTGTTGTAAATGATGCTATTTCATCGTTTGTTATGTCTGTGTAGTACTCCATTGTGTATATATACTACATCTTCTTTATCCAGTCCTCTATCATAGGGCACTTTGGCTATTTCCAACTCTTGGCCACCGTGAATAATGCTGCAATGAACATAGGGGTGCATATATCTTTGCATATAAATGATTTCGAGTTTTCCGTGTATATACCCAGGAGTGGGATTGTTGGGTCATATGGTAGCTCTATTTTTAATTTTTTGAGGAATCGCCAGACTGCTTTCCATAGTGGATGTACCAGTCTACATTCCCACCAGCAGTGAATGAGGGTTCCCTTTTTTCCACAACCTCTCCAACACTTGTTGTTGGCTTGTCTTGTTGATAATGGCCACTCTGACTGGTATAAGATGATATCCCATTGTAGTTTTAATTTGCATTTCCCTGATTGCCAGTGAGGTTGAACATCTTTTCATATATCTATTGGCTGTTTGTATGTCTTCTTGGGAGAGGTGTATTTTCAGGTCCTCTGCCCACTTTTTGATTGGATTGTTTATTTGTTTGGTGTTGAGTTTTATGAGTTCTTTATATATTTTGGAAATTAAGCCTTTGTCAGAGCTACTGTTTGCAAACATCATCTCCCATCTGGATGGCTGCCTGTTTGTTTTGTTGTCCATTTCTTTTGCTGTGCAGAAGCTCTTCAGTTTGATATAGTCCCATTCATTTATTTTTGCCTTTACCTCCCTTGCCTTTGAGGTCCAGTCCATAAAATTGTTCTCTACTTCCCAGGTCCATAAGTTTGGTACCTATATTTTTTTCTATGTGACCTATAGTTTCATGTCTTATGTCTAAGTCTCTGATCCATTTTAAATTAATTTTTGTACATGGGGGCAAACTGCAATCCAGTTTCATCCATTTGCATGTGGCTTTCCAAGTTTTCCCACCACTATTTATTGGAGAGACGATCTTTACTCCAATGTGCATTTCTGGCTCCTTTGTCGAAAATTATCTATCCATATATGTGTGATTTTATAACTGGGCTCTCTATTACGCCACCAAATTCAATAATCTAGAAGAAATGGATAAGTTCCTAGAAACACATAACCTTCCTAAACTAAATCATGAAGAACTGGAAAATCTAAATAGACTGATCAGCAGTGAGGAAATTGAAACAACCATCAAAAACCTCCTAAAAAACAAAAAGTCCAGGACCAGATGGTTTCACCAGTGAATTCTACCAAACGTTCAAGGAAGAATTTAAGCCTATTCTTTGCAAACTCTTCCAAAAAATTGAAGAGGCAATACTTCCTAACACATTCTACGAGGCCAATATAACCCTAATACCAAAACCTGTCAAAGTTAACACAAAAAAAGAAAACTACAGACCAATATCCCTGATGAAAACAGATGCAAAAAATACTAACCAAAATACTAGCTAATCAAATACAACAGTATATCCAAAAAAGAATACATCGCAATCAAGTGGGATTCATTCCAGGGGCACAAGGATGGTTCAACATTCGAAAATCAATCAATGTAATACCCCTCATTAACAAAAGAAAGGATAAAAATCATTTGGTCTTGTCAATAGATGCATAAAAAGCATTTGATAAGATATGACATCCATTTATGATTAAAACACTCAATAAAATAGGAATAGAAGGAAAGTACCTCAAATTAATAAAGGCCATATATGATAAAACCTCAGCCAAAGCTTTTCCCCTAAGATCAGGAACAAGACAAGGATATATACTCTCACCACTCTTAGTTAATATGGTACTGGAAGTACTAGCCAGAGCAATAAGGCAAGAGAAAGAAATAAAAGGCATCCAAATAGGGAAGGAAGAAGTCACTGTCACTTTTTGCAGATGACATGATACTGTATGTAGAAAATCCTTAAGACTCTACCAAAAAACTACTGGAAACAATAAACAAATGCATCCAAGTTGCAGGATATAAAATCAATGTACAAAAATCCATTGCCTTCCTGTATACCAACAGCAAAACTTCAGAAAAAGAAATGGAGAAAACAATTCCTTTTGCAATCGCAACCAAAAGAATAAGATACCTAGGAATAAACTTAACAAAGAATGTGAAAGACCTATATACTGAAAATTACAAAACATTATTAAAAGAGATTGAAAAAGACACAACGAAACGGAAAAATATCCCGTGTTCATGGATTGGAAGAATCAACATAGTTAAAATGGCCATTTTACCCAAAGCAATATACAGATTTAATTCAATCTCCATCAAAATCCCAATGTCATTTTTTTAAAGAAATAGAACAAGAAATCATCAGACTTGTATGGAACCATAGAAGACCCAGAATAGCCAAAGTAATCCTGAAACAAAAGAACAAGGCTGGAGGTATCATGCTACCTGACTTCAAAATATACTACAGAGCTATGATAATCAAAACAGCATGATAATGGCAGAGAAACAGACACTCATGTCTTTCTTTATGCCACAAAAGCACTGAAAATGTCAGCTTAGCTCAGGAGCTACTAAATGCTCCCGCAGAGCCTAGAGGAAATCTATAACATATTATTATGACTTGCAAATCCTACCAAAGTGACAGATTCTTGGCCCCCAAACCTGTAAATGATGAGGAAGTTTTAAGACTGCATTTTTACAAAACAGTGGATTTTTTTTTCATTGGTTTTTAATAACAACTTATTCAAATCTTAGTCTAAAGTCAATGTCCGCTTGAAGGAATGCCAATATATAACTGGTTTTTGAACACAAACAGTAAATTGATAAGCATAGTAAACCAAAGTCCAGCAGCCTCATTGGTACAGGAAACAACTGTTATTTCACTATCAAATATGGAAACGTAGTTCAGGGCTTTTTATGTCAATTACTAGAGGCCCGGTACATGAATTCATGCATGGGTGGGGTCCAGCCAGCCTGCCCTGATGAGGGCCAATAGGGCTGGGCTGGCCAAGGTGAGGGGCCAAGAGCGGTTGGCCAGCCAGCCCCGCCCCCAATGGGGGTTGGGGGGAAGGGGTGGGAGAGGCCATGGGTAGTTGGCTGTCCCTGCCCCGGAACTCCCAGTTGAATTCCGGGTCGAACTCCCGGTTGAGGGGACAATTTGCATATTAGCCTTTTATAATATAGGATTCTTAAAAAGGTCCCAAATATATTGCTTCTAACTCTAATTATATATGCAAGAGGTAAAAAGAACTCAGTGATCCAAAGGGCTAGTTAGAAATAATAACTCAGACTGAGTTTCATTTTATTTAGAGCACTCAGACACATAACTTCTCAGCCCAGGATCAGGATGATTCAAATAAGTTTTCTGTTCAGAAGCCTGAAAACGTGCCAGGATATCATAGCAAAGAAACCATAGAGAAAGCCCAAAATAAACCATCAACTCAGGGGAAATTTGTAGTTGACATCGACCTGGTTTTCCACATCTCCACAACTATGAGACTGACTGTACGAAATTGCTTCCTTAGAAGTGATGTGGGGCCCTAATTGGTTTGGCTCAGTGGATAGAGCATCGGCCTATGGAATCAAGGGTCCCAAGTTCAATTCCGGTCAAGGGCATGTACCTTGGTTGCGGGCACATCCCCAGTAGGGGGTGTGCAGGAGGCAGCCGATCGATGTTTCTCTCTCATCCATGTTTCTAACTCTCTCTCCCTCTCCCTTCCTCTCTGTAAAAAATCAATAAAATATATATATTTTTTAAAAAGTGATGTGGGGATAAGAGCACCTGGCATCCCCTTCTCCTGGCCCCAAAATTTTGAAAAAGTAATTTAACCTCGCTGGCCCACAAGTGTAAACTATCGACAGTATTTATGAGCCCTCACCCACTCCAATGAAAATCCCACAGAACCTGGTTTAATAAGAAAAAGGGCCACGTTCTGTAAGAAAGCCATAGTGGTAACAGCAATCATTTTCCCAAAAAAAGTAATCTTAATGTGTTAAACGTAAAAGATATTTGTTAACACTAAAGAATAAATCAATAGGAGAAAGTAAGATGGCGGCATAGGTAAACACCTAAACTGCTGCCTTACACAACAATTTCAAAACTACAGCTAAAAGACAGAACGGACATCATCCAGAACCACAGGAAAGCTGGCTGAGTGGAAATTCTACAACTAGAAGGAAAGAGAGGGGCACACGGAGACTCAGAGGAGCTGCAAAAGGCTGAGGTACGGAGACAGACACATGGACAGGACAGGCGGCTGAGTGCCTGGCTAGCTTTCTCTAGTGGGAGAGAGATGGAAGCTCCCGACTGCACTGAACCCCAGTTTGGACTGCACTCAACCCCAGTTCCGAGCAAGACCCTGGGGTCCCAGATTCATACGGGGGGAGTCTGGACTATCGGGAAAAGAGAGGAGCGCACGGAAACTCAGGGGAGCCACAAAAAGCAGAGGTCTGGAGGCACGCGCACGTGAGTGCGCGAAGAGGACTGATTGCTGAGTTTGCCGCTGGCTTTCTCTAGCAGAAGGAAGGCGGAAGCTCCCGACTGCACGGCACTCCAGTTCCGGGCGAGAATCTGGGAATTCAGATTCATTGGGGGAGAAACTGGACTCTCTGGCAGCGGGCAAAACTCGAGGGCGGCTTTCTCTCAGAGGTGCTTCCAGCGATTACCAAGGGACACTGAGACCCAGGGGCCTCACAGGGCAGGGCTGACAGAAAGCCAAGGCTGCCTGCTCCGCCCTAAGACTCCGCCCCATCCAAGCTGAGCACAGAGGCTTTTGCAGTTTTGCAAGTCTTGTTTCATAAGGCTGTCTCCAGCACAGAAGTTCTCCCAGCATAGACACAGCTGATCCAATTGGCCTGGAGGTCAATTCCTCCCAGTGATACCAACAACAATCAAGACTTAACTACAACAAGGCTGAGCACACAGTCCACAAAGGGGTGCACCAAGAGTGTCCACCTCAGGTAACTGGGGAGGCTGAGCCACTGGGCCCTATAGGACACCTAGTACACAAAGACACTCTATCAACTCAGGGAAGCAGCCAAAATGCGGAGACAAAGAAACAGATCACAAATGAAAGAAATGGAGGAAAGCAAACTACTGGATATAGAGTTCAAAACCATGGTTATAAAGTTTTTCAAGAATTTTCTAGAAAAGGCTGATAAATTTAGTGAGATCCTTGAGGATATGAAAAAGGACCAACTAGAAATTAAGGATACACTGACTGAAATAAAAAATAATATACAGAGATCCAACAGCAGACTAGAGGATCGCAAGAAGCATGTCAAAGATTTAAAATACAAAGAAGCAAAAAATATTCAACCAGAAAAGCAAAAAGAAAAAAGAATACAAAAATATGAAGAAGAAAAAATCCAAAAATCAATTGTAAGGAGCCTCTGGGAAAACTTCAAGCATACCAACATCAGAATTATGGGGGTGCCAGAAGAAGAGAGAGAACAAGATACTGAAAAACTATTTGAAGAAATAATGACTGAAAACTTCCCCCACCTGGTGAAAGAAATACACTTACAAGACCAGGAAGCACACAGAATCCCAAACAAAAGAAATCCAAAGAGGACCACACCAAGACACATCATAGTTAAAATGCCAAGAGCAAAAGACAAAGAGAGAATCTTAAAAGCAGCAAGAGAAAAACAGTTAGTTACCTACAAGGGAGCACCCATACAATTGTCAACTGATTTCTCAACAGAAACTTCAGGCCAGATGGGAGTGGCAAGAAATACTCAAAGCGATGAATAGCAAGAACCTACAACCAAGATTACTCTACCCCAGCAAAGCTATCATTCAGAATGGAAGGTCAGATAAAGAGCTTCACAGATAAGAAAAAGTTAAAGGAGTTCATCACTGCCAAACCAGTATTGTATGAAATGCTAAAAGATATTCTTTAAGAAGAGGAAAAAGAAGAAAAAGTTTATGTTTTATGCACTTTTCCAGCTTGTTTTATATTTCAAAATGTAAATGGCTTAACAATAGATAATAATTATGAACAACAAATACATATCTATCAACAAGTGAATCTAAAAATCAAGTGAATAAAAAATCTGATGAACAGAATAATCTGGTGAATATAATAGAATCAGGGGCATAGAAAGGGAGTGGACTGACAATACTTGGGGGGAAAGGGGTGTAGGAGGTGCAGGAAGAAACTGGACAAAAATCATACACCTATGAATGAGGACAGTGGGGGGGGGTAAGGCCTTGGGGGAGCAGTAACGCATGGAGGGGAGCTATGCGGGGGCGGGGGGTACGGACAACTGTAATAATCTGAACAATAAAGATTTCTTTAAAAATTAAAAAATGAAATAAAAAAAGATATAATTAGCTGCATTTTTAAAGAAAAGGAAGTGATTACCACAAAGTCTGAATAGCGATTATTCTTGGAGAAAAAGGAGGAGAGTAGAATAAGTAAAGAGGGTGTATAGCTGCACTCTAGGGTGCTGGTTAATGTTTTCCCTGATGTCAGTGATGACACATGGCATTCACCTTACAATAATTCATGAAGCTCTAAGTTTATGTTTTGTTTTGTTTTTTATGTTTACTGCTTTCAGAGAGGAAGGGAGAAGGAGAGGGAGAGATAGAAACATCAATGATGAGTGAGAATCACTGATCATCTGCCTCCTACACACCCCCAACAGGGCACCAAGCCTTCAACCTAAACAGGAATCAAATTGTGACTTCCTGGTTCATAGGTGGATGCTCAACCATTGAGCAATATTGGCTGGGCTCTAAGTTTATGTTTTATACACTTTCCAGCTTGTTTTATATTTCAAAATGTAAATGGCTTAACAATACATAATAATTGACTCAAGGAAGGATCACCAACAAATGCAAATTCATCGGGTGAAAGGCTTTGTGTGTGTGGGCGGGGGGAGGATATTGATCTATTCTCTAAGTAACATTTGATCACTTACTGATTTAAGGGAATATGCTTGACTGGGTCCTTAAAATGGAGAAAAAATGTTTATAAATAATAATACTGGGACGATTAAGGTTCAATTGCTAATAACTAACAGACATATGTGAAATAATTAAGAGTAACTTGTCATGATGTCTGCAACTTACTTTCAAACTAGTGGCCCGGTGCACGAAATTTGTGCACGGGAGGGGGGGGAAGGGATGTTCCTCAGCTGGGCCTGCACCCTCTCCAATCTGGGACCCCTCGAAGGATGTCCTACTGCTCGTTTACAGAGATCAGGCCTAAACCAGCAGTCAGACATCCCTCTCGCAATCCAGGACTGCTGGCTCCTAACCACTCTGCCTGCTGGCCTGCTTGCCCCCAAATGCCCCCCTTCCACCAGCCTGATCACCCCAAATGCCCCTCGTGCCAGTGTGCTCGCCCCCAACTGCCTCCCCTGCCAGCCTGCTCACCGCCAACTGCCCCCCCTGCTGGCCTGCTTGCCCCCACTTTTCCTCCCCACTGACCTGCTCGCCCCCAGATGCACCCCTGTTGGCCTGCTCACTCCAAACTGTCCCTCCCCTGCTGTCCTGATCACCTCCAACTGATCCCCACTGATGGCCTGATCGCCCCCAACTGGCCCCCCTGCTGGTCTGCTTACCCCCAATGGCCCTGCCCCCCACCAGCCTGATCACCCACAACTGCCCTCCCCTCTTGGCCTCTAACCACCTCTACCTCGGCCCCGCCACCATGGGGCCAGAAGAACGTCCAGAAGAACGTCCGGAAGGTCTCCTATAAGGTCTCCCAGTCTAATTAGCACATTACCTTTTTATTAGTATAGATGTTACAGCAGAGACAGACAGAGACAAGAACAAAGGGGCAGAAACATAAAGCAAATTGGCCAAATATTACAAACTAGTGAATCTAGGTAAAGGGTATTCAGGTGTTCATTGCATTACCTCAACTTTTTGCTAGGCAACAAGTTTTTCACCCTAACTGGTTTGGCTCAGTTGATAGAGCGTCGGCCTGCGGACTGAAGGGTCCCAGGTTCGATACCGGTCAAGGGCATGTACCTTGGTTGGGGGCACATCCCCAGTTAGGGGGGTGCAGGAGGCAGCTGATCAATGTTTCTCTCTCATCAATGATTCTAGCTCTCTATCCCTCTCCCTTCCTCTCTGTAAAAAAATCAATAAAATATATATTTTTTTAAAAAGAAGTTTTTCAAAATAGTGCAATGGAAAAAAGACAAAAGGTTACAAAAAAAAAAAGAATTCTTAAAAACAGAAGTTACAAACTCCATTCAGAGGCAAAAAAGATTGGATTATTATAGTGGATTACATGCTCCTGTAAAATAACTAGAAAGACCATAATAATAGGCACTTTTTAAAAAATTCTTACAATTTGAGAAAAAATTATTAAGGAGAAACTTCTGGAAAAATTTACACATATTAAAATACTGCTTTTTGCCTTAATGTGGTATTATGAATATTTCCTGTTTTCCAAATATTTTCATCATGTGTTTTATTTTTTTTTAATTTGACACAATTTAAAGATTAGCCAGATAGCCACATACTATATTACTGTTGAATAACCAGGTATTTGTTCAATTAGCTGGCTTCTATTTGAAAATACCAACTGCAGAAATCCTGTTGATGTGTCTACTTACTCTTGACCTATTAGAAATTATGAATCACACAAATCACAACAAATGACTACTCAACCACCTAAAGTGGTCACATAAGTAGCAACGTGATATGACCCTTTACAAAGCCTATTATAATATAAATATACCTCATCATATATGCTCCCATTAATGTCTGCACCATAGATGGGTGCCACAAAAGTTAAGTTCTTCCAGTACTTGCGCTCCAAATCTTCATAATCCAAGTATCTTGGAGTACAATATCTGGAAAAAGTCCATGAAAAAAGTACAAATTAGTAAGACAATTTTAGGATTTTCCCCACCCATTTGATTTATATCACTTCCTAAATAAAATCCTATCAAAATGAAAATACTTAGCTACTCATGATGTCAAATCTAAGAAGTAAATATGCATATGTATTTATCATAGATATCTGAATACTCTTAAAATTTCTAAATAACACTATGAAGACTTTGCATTTTTAACTAGTAAGGAAAATATTTTCCTGACAGTATCAACAACAGAAACAGATAATTAGTCAAAAATTCATTATTTTAGCCGAAACTGATTTGGCTCAGTGGATAGAGCGTCGGCCTGCAGACTGAAGGGTCCCAGGTTCGATTCCGGTAGGGGGCATCCCCGGTGGGGGGCGTGCAGGAGGCGGCTGATCGATGTTTCTCTCTCATCGATGTTTCCGACTCTCTCTCTCCCTTCTTCTCTGTAAAAAAATCAATAAAATATAAAAAAATTTTTTTTTCATTATTTTAGCTTTTGAAATATTTCCTTAAATCTTGAACCAATTATACTATACAGTCATCCCTCAGTATTCATGCGGGATTGGTTCCAGAATCTCCCCATGATACCAAAATCCGTGAATGCTCAAGTCCCTCATATAAAATGGCATTGTATTTGTATAAAAGCTACCCACATCCTCCCATATACTTTAACTAATCTCTAGATTACTTGTAATACCTAATACAACGAAAATGCTATGTAAATAGTTGTTATACTGCATTGTTTAGGGAATAATGACAAGAAAAAATATCTGTACATATTTAGTACAGCCACAACCATCTGGTGCCTAACTACACAATACATGTCAGCAACAACATAACTTGTTTTTTTAATCAATCTGCAGTTGGCAACTAACACAATAATGGTGGCCATTGAAGTCATTCAAGGATTTTCTTTTATGTATAATATTTATAATTACATCTTCTAATATGTATAATTTATCATTTAAGACTTAAACATTGTCACACAAAGAAGAAAATTTGCCTTACAAAGATGAATCATGAGTACAATCAAAAACTCATGACAACTAAAAAAAAAACCCATTTACAGATATTACGAATGAGATGGTAAAATGAGGAACAATTTTCTTAGCAACAAACTAAATGCAAGTAGGCAATCACATGAACAACAGAAATAGGTAAATTAGGACTGACAGAGATTATGCAGGAGATTCGTTTTCATTACAAGCTCCATCTACTGGTTTCTGACCATGTACAAGTATGTCTTTGAAAGAAATAAAAGCAGCAAATTGAACCCACTCACTTGCCACTGTTGGCCAGGTGCCTGAACTCCTTCACTGTCATGGCTTTTTTCTGGATATTATATTGAGTGAACAGTCCCGACTGCCCTGTGACCATCTGCTGAATTGGTGCTGGGATGAGCAAATTATCAATGTCATCATAGCACTGCCGTGGCTTCCACTCCTTAGGAGGAATCACCTAAAAATAAAATGAAATAAAATATTATCTTGAAAATATCCCAAGTAGCTATTTAGCTTGCATATTTCAACAGAATACAAGCGAAGAGTTTGTCAGCATTTCTGACAAATGTGTAAAAGAATCATTCATTTTAAGGGAAATGCTCACATTCTCCCAAGTATTCGCTTTACTGACAATGATTCTTTTACACAGCAAAATTTATTGAGAACTCACTATACCAAATACTGTACTTATATTAACTTCATTTCTTAGTTAACACTATTAACCTCTCAATTTTATTTTATTTTTTAAAATATATTTTTTTTATTTCAAAGAGGAAGGGAGAGTAAAAGAGAGAAACATTAATGATATGAGAGAATCACGGATCAGCTGCCTCTTGCACACCACCTACTGGGGACTGAGCCCGCAACCCAGACATGTGCCCTGACCTGGAATCGAACCCTGACCTCTTGGTTCATGGTTGAAGCTCAACCACTGAGACACGCCGGCTGGGCTCAATTTTAAACTTTAAAATTAAGAGACAGAACTAGATCAACCAAAGGACCTGTATGCATGCATATAAGCCTAACCCAGTGGTCAGCAAACTGCGGCTCGCAAGCCACGGTTTGCCGCTCTGTTGACTAATGAGTTTGCCACTCTGTTGACTAATGAGTTTGCCGACCACTGGCCTAACCAATGGACACAGACAACAGGGGGGTGAGGGCTTGAGAGGGGGATGGGGGGGTAATGGGGGAATAAGGACACATATGTAACACCGTAATCAATAAAGGAATTTTAAAAAAAGACACAGAACTAAAATAACTTCTAAAGTTTAGGTACTAGTTAGGAACTAATGAGAAAAATAAGTAAATATTTATTCAGTCAATATATATGTTGATTTTGTACTTGTCTGAAAATGACTGACTACAATGGCTAAGTCAGTCATGCTGCCAATTTACCTCCAAAGCTTTGTTTACCACACCAGAAATATTTCTCTTGACATAAAGAAAAAAGACAATGAGCCCAGTCAGTAAGGCTCAGTGGTTGAGCATCAACCCAAGAACTAGGATGTCCCCAGTCAAGTCCTGGTCAGAGCACATGCCAGGGTTTCTGGCTTAATCCCGATCCCCAGTAGGGGGTGTGCAGGAGGCAGCCAATCGATGTTTCTCTCTCATCTATCCTTCCCCCCAAAATCAATTTTTTTTTTAATTAAAGGGGGAAAAAAGACAGTGAGCACTGGCCAGTGTGGCTCAGTTGCTTGAGCATCATCCCATGCACAGTTCAATTCCCAGTCAGGGCACATACCCAGGTTACAGTTCCATCCTCAGTAGGGGGCATGCAGGAGGCAGGCAATCCATGTTTCTTTCTCACATAAATGTCTCTCTCTTTCTCCCTCTCCTTTCCTCTCTCTTTAAAAATCAATTTAAAAATCTTAAAAAAAAACAATGAAATGTGTACTCATCAATAGTGTATTTTAAATACCTCTCATGCAATATGACAAAAAGCAGAGTAGTATACTAGTAAGTATTTAACAACCAGCTTACTGGGAAAGTGGGGGAAACCTTAACTTGTAGCTTCTGCCTAGTTCCATGGTAACCACTCCAACCATGGCCACTTTGAGATTACCAACATGACTCACTGGAGTAGGAAAGAGATGTGAACTCTCAATTCCTAAGTGCCTGTAGGAGGTAGCTCAGCTCACCACTGTTTTCCCTTAGTATTCAAACACTTCATTACAAACAATGGAATGATGAGTAAGCACTAAGACCACAAATACATATTCATATGATTAAAAATTAGAAGGGACAAAATTATGAAGTCATTATTTATAGCTAGAATTTATCTATCTTTTTTTAAAATATATTTTATTGATCTTTTTACAGAGAGGAAGGGAGAGGGATAGAGAGTTAGAAACATCGATGAGAGAGAAACATCGATCAGCTGCCTCCTGCACACAACTACTGGGGATGTGCTTGCAACCAAGATAAATGCCCTTGACCGGAATCGAACCTGGGACCCTTCAGTCTGCAGGCTGATGCTCTATCCACTGAGCCAAACCACTTAGGGCAAATTTATCTACCTTTAGAAGTTGTTTTAATTTTTTAAGACAAACTTTTTTAAAAAATTAATTATGAAACAGTACACATACAGAAAATATATCATTCCAAATATGTAGTTCTGTAAATTATTATAAAGCAAACATCAGAATTAATACAATTACAGAGTAGGATTAGGATGAAAGTTAGAGTTAGGATTAGTATACGGTTAGTGTTGAAATTAGAATTCAGGTTAGGTATAGGTTTATGTTTAGGGTTAGTGTTAGAGGTTAGAGTAGGTTTTGGGTTAGGATTAGGACTAATACAGTTAGGTTTACTAGTAGGTATAGAGTTGAGTTTAGAGATGAGGCTAGGGATTGGGTTAGGATTAGGGATAGGTTTATGGTTAGTGCTAGGGTTATGGTTATGCTTAGGTTTAGGGTTAAATTTAGAATTTAAATGTTAGTGCTATGTTTAGATTAAGTTTAGTGTTAGATTAGGGTTGTTGTTGTTTTTTTCTTAAAACCTTTTTATTATGGTAAATACATGTTACATAAAAATTATCATCTTATCTGTTTTTAAGTGTACCATTCAGTGATATTAAGTACTTCATATTGTGTGCAACTATCACCATCATCCATATCCAGAACTCTATCTTGCAAAACAGCAACTCTATACCCTCTAAATACCTTGTTTGATTTAAAGTTTATTTTGTTTATTTAGAGAGGATTAGGGTTACTTTTAAAGTTAGGTTTAGGTTTAGAATTAGGATTAAGGTTAGGGGTAGGTTTAGGTTTAGGGTTAGTGTTAGGTTGTTACCATTAGGCTTAAGGATAAAGTTAGGCCGAAACCGGTTTGGCTCAGTGGATAGAGCGTCAGCCTGCGGACTGAAAGGTCCCAGGTTCGATTCTGATCAAGGGCATGTACCTGGGTTGCAGGCACATCCCCAGTGGGGGGCGTGCAGGAGGCAGCTGATCGATGTTTCTCTCTCTCATCAATGTTTCTAACTCTCTCCCTTCCTCTCTGTAAAAAAAATCAATAAAATATATTTTTTTAAAAAGGATAAAGTTAGGAGTAGGGTTAGAAAGTTAGTGTTAGGGTTAGGATTAGAGTTAAGTTAAAAGCTATAATCAGTTAAGATTGGGGTTACTGTTAGAAGTTAGGTTAAAGTTTGGGATAGGGATAGAATTAGGATTAGAGTTAGATATAGAGTGATAGGTTAGGTTAGGGTTTGGGTTAGGGATAGGCATAGATTCAGTTAGTGTTAGTGTTAGTGCTGGGTTAAGGTTAAGGTTTGAAAGCTAAGGTTAGGTTTATGATTAGTGTTAGGTTTAGTATTAGGGTTAGGTTTAAAGAAAAAAACATACATTTATTCAGGCTCCTGTTTGAAAATAAGTATATCTACAAACAAAATTATTTTTATAGCCTATACCAGATGGCTCAGTTGGTAGGACTGTCATCCATGTACCAAAAAGATTGTGGGTTTGATCTCTGGTTGGGCTGCATACAGGAGGCAACTGATCACTGTCTCTCTCTCCTTCTCTCTCTGTCTCTCAAATCAATTAAAAACATATCCTCAAGTGAGTATTTTTTTTATTTATTTTTATTTTTTTAATAGATTTTATTGATTTTTTACAGAAAGGAAGGGAGAGAGAGATAGAGAGTTAGAAACATTGATGAGAGAGAGAAACATCGATCAGCTGCCTCCTGCACACCCCTACTGGGGATGTGCCCGCAACCAAGGTACATGCCCTTGAGTGAAATCGAACCTAGGACCTTTCAGTCTGCAGGCTGATGCTCTATCCACAGAGCCAAACTGGTTAGGGCAAATTTTTTTTAATTATAGCAATTTTTCTTTTCAAAAGTTAGAGAAGCAAGCAAAACAATAAATTAACCAAAATCTAGTTATTGTAAATATTAAGTGCATGCATTAATTTACTTTTGACTAAGTGTTCAGACAGAACTTTAAAAATTCATAAATTCAGGCTTATAGCAAAAATCTTATTTTGGGACTGTAATTTTATCTTATTTATTTTCTTTCAATTTTATTTTGTATTGGTTTCAGGTGAAGAGCTTAGTGGTTAGACAATCATATACTTTACATCATGGTCCCCTGAGTTATTTCCAGCACCCCAACTGGCACCATAGTTATCACAATATTATTAACTATATATCCTATGCCTTACTAACTTACCCATGACTATTTTGTAACTACCAATTTATGCTTCTATGGAATATAATTTAAAACTTTAACACATTATATGTTCTTATACAGAAAATGGAAGCACAATACACTGAGGATTATAAAAGATTGCAATGTTAAACCTTTACATTTAATTAATCTAAATGAAGGAAACCCATTCCTCCTACTAAAGTTTACCTTCCTGATTATATCAAATTTAAAAAACACATTTTATATCACCATTTTCCCAACCCCAGCCAATGCCCAACACCCCATTTAAAAATTTTTTAAATATATTTTTATTGATTTCAGAGAGGGAAAGAGAGAGATAGAAACACCAATGATAAGAAAGAATCATTGTTTGGCTGCCTCCTGCATGCCCCTCATCAGGGATCGAGCCCACAACCCAGGCATGTGCCCTTGACTGGAAATGAACCTAGGACCCTTTAGTCCACAGGCCGATGCTCTATCCACTGAGCCAAACCAGCTAGGGCCCCATTTGAAATTCTTCAACCAAAATCTACATTTGTACTACTTATCTTTTAATACTAGAAGCTTGGTGCACGAAATTCATACACTGGAGGGAGTCCTTCAGCCCGGCCTGCACCCTCTCGCAATTTGGAAGCCCGCAGGGGATGTCCACCTGCTGGCTTAGGCCTGCTCCCCACAGGGATCAGGCCTAAGCCAGCAGTCAGACATCCCTCTTGCAGTCCGGGACCCCTCACTCCTTACCGCCCATCTGATCGCTACTCCTTACCGCTCAGCTCACCGAGACTCCCGCCACCACTGCTGTGCTTGCCAGCTGTGAGCCAGGCTTCTGGTTGAGCAGCACACCCCCTATGGGAGCACACTGACCACCAGGGGGTAGCTCCTGCGTTAAGCGTCTGCCCCCTGGTGGTCAGTACACATCAAAGCAACTGGTCGTTTCACCGTTTGGTCGATTTGCATATTAGTCTTTTATTATATAGCATGTTTTTATTGAGGAAGACAACTAAGACGGCGGCATAGGTAAACACCTGTACTTGCTTCTCCCACAACCACATCAAAATCACAACTAAAACACAGAACAACTATCATCCAGAAGCGTGGGAAAGCTGGCTGAGTGGAAGTAAAACTAGAGAAGTAAAGAAGAAAGCACACTGAGACTGGTAGGAGGTGCGGAGGTGCGGAGGTGCGGCAGTACAGAACGGGCTGATCCAGCACCCAAGTGTGCCGCTTTTTTAATCAGGAGGGAGATCGCCTCTGTGGAGGCTGCCTGGAGAAGTGAGGCCCCAGCCCACAGCAGACCCCCAGCCCAGGGTTCCAGAGCTGGGGAAAGAAGTCCCTATGGGCAGTAAGAACTACGGACTATAAAAACCAGTGCGGATTGGGGCTGAGTGACACACAGGCTGCTGGAGACCAAGCTGCTCCTCTTAAAAGGCCGGCACCACGAACTAAATTTACAAGCTCCCACTTCCTCTGAGCTCCAGTGCCAGGAGAGGCTCTGGGGAACCCAGACACATACGGGGAGAAACTGGACTATCTGCATCAGGGCAGGAACTTGGGGGCAGCTTTCTTCCAGACGGAGGTGCTCGCAGCCGTCATTGTTCCCATGCTGGCACCTCCCAGGTGCAGGGCTGACTGGCAGCCATTTCTGTTTGCTCCACCCTGGTGATTCCCTAAGACCCCATCCCACCCAATTTACAACCCCACCCAAGCTGTGGGGAGTGGCTTTTGCAAATTAATGGTCTGTCCTTTCACCGGCTAAAAATCTGTAAAACAAGATGCAGCTGGGTTAGGGACCCCCGAACCTATCAATAAAAGGCCCAAGGCCTGGTACCAGCACCAGCCTGCCTTGCTTCACAGCTGGCCTTCATCTAGGCACTTCCAAACCCCATACAATGAGGAGGAATCTGAAGATCTCTCTTTAGCTCCTGCTGGATGGTCCCAGGCAGTGGCTGACTTTGCACCTCCCTGGAGACCCAAGAACCAGTGTACCCAGTGGTCAGTGTGAGACCATACCAGATTGCAACTCTTCACATCCATAAGCAACACACTCAAGGGGAAAACTCAGTGAGCACCAAAGCCTGCTCCATAAGGGTGTCTCCTGCACAGCAGCTCTCCCACTGTAGTTGCAGCTGGTGCTCACAGCCAATTGGCCTGGAGATCAATTCCTCCCAGTGACAGCAACAGCAATCAAGGCTCAACTACAACAACACTGTGCACATAGCCCACAAAGGGATGCACCAAGAGTGTCCACCTCAAGTGATTGGGGAGGCTAAGCCACTGGGCCCTATAGGGCACCTACTACACAAGGCCACTCTATCAACTCAAGGAGACTTATCAGCTACCCAATACATAGAAACAAACACAGGAAAGCAGTCAAAATGCAGAGACAAAGAAACATGTCACAAATGAAAGAAATGGAAGAAAGCAAACTACTGGATATAGAGTTCAAAACCACAGTTATAAGGTTCCTCAAGAATCTTCTAGAAACCTCTGAGGAACTTAGTGAAACTTTCAAGGATCTTAGTGAGAATGCCAAAAAAATGGAAAAGAACCAGTCAGAAATTAAGCATACACTGACTGAAATAAAGAATAATATACAGGGATTCAATTGTAGACTAAAGGATCCTGAGAATCAAATCAATGATTTGAAATATGAGGAAGCAAAAAACACCCAACCAGAAGAGCAAAAAGAAAAAAAGAACCCAAAACTATGAAGATAGTGTAAGGAGTCTATGGGACAACTTCAAGCGTACCAACAACCGAATTATGGGGGTGCCAGAAGAAGAGAGAGAGGAAGATACTGAAAACCTATTTGAAGAAAACTTCCCCTACCTGGTAAAAGAAATAGACTTACAAGTCCAGGAAGCACAGAGAGCTCCAAACAAGAGGAATCCAAAGAGGACCACACCAAGACACATCATAATTAAAATGCCAAGGGGAAAAGACAAAGAGAGAATCTTAAAAGCAGCAAGAGAAAAACAGTTAACCCACTCTGGTTTAGCTCAGTGGATAGAGTGTCAGCTTGCAGTGAAGGGTGTCAGGTTTGATTCCAGTCAAGGGCACATGCCTGGGTTGTGGGCTTGATCCCCCGTAGAGGGCATGCAGGAGGCAACCAATCAATGATTTTCTTTCATCATTAATGTTTCTCTCTCTCTCTCTTCTCTCTCTCTCTCTCTCTCTCTCTCTCTCTCTCTCTCTCTCTCTCTCTCTCTCTCTCTCCCCCTCTCTCCCCCCTTCTCTCTCTCCCCCCTTTCCCTTCCTCTCTGAAATCAATAAAAATATATTTTAGAAAGAGAGAGAGAGAGAGAAGCAGTTAGTTACCTACAAGGGAGTGCCCATATGACTGTCAGCTGATTTCTCAACAGAAACAATGCAGGCCAGAAGAGAGTGGCGAGAAATATTCAAAATAATGAATAGCAAGAACCTACAACCAAGATTACTCTACCCGCAAAGCTATCATTTAGAATTGAAGGTCAGATAAAGAGCTTCACAGACAAGAAAAAGCTAAAGGAGTTCATCATCACCAAGCCAGTATTATATGAAATGCTGAAGGGTACTCTTTAAGAGGAAGAAGAAGAAAAAGGTAAAGATAAAAAATATGAACAACAAAGTGACAACCAATACATATCTGTCAACAAGTGAATCTAAAAATCAAATGAAAAAAAAAATGTGGCCGAAACCGGTTTGGCTCAGTGGATAGAGCATCGGCCTGCGGACTGAAGGGTCCCGGGTTCGATTCCAGTCAAGGGCATGTACCTTGGTTGCAGGCATATCCCCAGTGGGGGGTGTGCAGGAGGCAGCTGATCGATGTTTCTCTCTCATCGATGTTTCTAGCTCTCTATCCCTCTCCCTTCCTCTCTGTAAAAAATCAATAAAATATATATTTTTAAAAATCTGATGAACAGAATAAACTGAAGAATGGAATAGAATCAAGGGCATGGAAATGAAACAGACTGACGATTCTCAGAGGGAAGCGGGTGTGGGGAGTGCGGGAAGAGATTAGACAAAGATCTTATATGCAGGCATGCATTACCTATGGACAAAGACAATAGGGTGGCGTGGGCCTGGGGCGGGGTGGGAACCAGTTGGAGGGGAGCTATGGAGGGCAAAAAGAAGGACATCTGGGGAATCCAAGATGGCGGCATAGGTAAACACCTAAACTGATGCCTCCCACAACAATTTAAACTGCAACTAAAAGATAAAACGTCTATCACCCAGAACCACGGGAAAGCTGGCTGAGTGGAAGTTCTACAACTAGAAGGAAAGAGAAAAGAGCATTGAGACGTGCACAAGCGCTGAAATGCTGAGGTACGGAGGCGCGTGATCCGGGCTGGCGGCGGGCGACTGGGTGCGTTGCTTTTTTCAACCCGAACGGACACAAGCCCCCGATTACTCTGAAATCCAGTCTCTGGGGAGACGCGGGGGACCCAAACTCCTACGGGGAGAAGCTGGACTGTCTGCCAGTGAGAATGGCTTGCTAGCAGAGCTGCGCGCAGGAATAATTGTTTACGGCACTGGGGCACAGGATTCCAGGACACGGTCGGGACACAGAGCGGGCTTACTAGCAGCCATTGCTGTTTGCCACGCCCTAACCTAGTGACGCCCTGAGACCCCGCCCCACACAACCTACAAACCCACCCAAGCTCCAAGCAGCTCAATTAGCATAAGAAAGCCTGCCCTATCGCAGCTTAACCTAGAAAACTTGCAGCCCGGGTCAGACAGCTCCACAACCTCCAAACCCCAAGCAAAGAGGAGAAAACTGCAGCTCTCACTGTAGCTCCTGCTGAGTGGCCTCAGACAGTAGCTGACCTGCACCCCATTGGAGATCCAGAAGCCAGTGTACCTAGTGGTCAGTGTGAGACACCAGATTTCAACTCCTCACATCCATAAGTGACACATTCAAGAGGCAGACTCAGTGAGCACCAAAGCCCCACTGAAACAAGTCCTGCCCCATAAGCGTGTCTTCAGCGCAGCACTTCTTCCATTATAGACACAGGGAGTGCTCACGGCTAATTGGCCTGGAGGTCAATTCCTCCCAGCGTACCAACAGCAATTCAGGCTTAACTACACCAAGACTTTGCACTCAGCCCACAAAGGGGTGTACCAAGAGCATCCACATCAGGTGATTGGGGAGGCTGAGCTACTGCCCCCTATAGGTCACCTACCACACAAAGCCACTCCATCAACACAGGGAAGAAGCCAAAATGCAGAAACAAAGAAACATGTCACGAATGAAAGAAACGGAGGAAAGCAAACTACTGGATGACATAGAGTTCAGAATCACATTTATAAGGTTACTCAAGAATCTTCTAAAAACTGCCGAGAAACTTGATGACACTTCTGAGGAGCTTAGTGAGACCTTCAAGGACCTTAATGAGAATGCCAAAAAAATGGAAAAGGATCAGTCAGAAATGAAGCATACACTGTCTGAAATAAAGAATATACAGAAACTCAACTGTAGATCAACATACCCCAAGAATCAAACCAAAGATCTGAAATATGTGGAAACAAAAAACATCCAACCAGAAAAACAAAAAGAAAAAAGAATCCAAAAATATGAAGATAATGTAAGGAGCCTCTGGGACAACTTTAAGCGAAACAACATCCGAATTTTTGGGGTGCCAGAAGAAGGGAGAGAGCAAAATATTGAAAACCTATTAGAAGAAATAATGACAGAAAACTTTCCCTACCTGGTGAAAGAAATAGACTTACAAGTTCAGGAAGCGCACAGAACCCCATACAAGAGGAACCCAAAGAGGACCACACCAAGACACATCATAATTAAAATGCCAAGGGCAAAAGACAAAGAGAGAATATTAAAAGCAGCAAGACAAAAACAGTTAATTACCTACAAGGGAGTACCCATACGACTGTCAGCTGATTTCTCGGCAGAAACTATGCAGGCCAGAAGGGAGTGGCAAGAAATATTCAAAGTGATGAACAGCAAGAACCTACAACCAAGATTACTCTACCCAGCAAAGCTATCATTCAGAGTTGAAGGTCAGATAAAGAGCTTCACAGACAAGAAAAAGCTAAAGGAGTTCATCGCCACCAAACCAGGATTACATGAAATGCTGAAGGGTATTCTTTAAGAAGAAGAAGAAGAAGAAAAAGGTAAAGATAAAAATTATGAACAACAAAATGACATCAAATACATACCTACCAACAAGTGAATCTAAAAATCAAGTGAATAAAAAATCTGAAGAACAGAATGGACTGGTGAATATAATAGAATCAGGGGCATAGAAAGGGAGTGGACTGACGATTCTCAGGGGAAGCAAGTGTGAGGGGTGCGGGAAGAGACTGGACAAAAATCTTACTCCTATGGATGAAGACAGTGGCGGGGGGTAAGGGCATGGGGTGGGGTGGGGATTCAGGTGGAGGGGAGCTATGGGGGGAAAAAAAGTGGAACACCTGTAATAATCTGAACAATAAAGATTTAATTAAGAAAAAAATAAATAAATAAAAAATAAAATAAAATAAAATTCTTCATACTAAAAAAAAAAAAAAAGAAGGACATCTGTAACAATCTCAACAATAAATATTAATTTTTTTTAAGTTTTTATTAAAAAGAAAAAAAAAGTTTTTATTGATTTTTTAGAGGAAGAGGAAGGGAGTAGGGAAAGAGATGGGGGATGGAGCCACAACCCAGGCATGTGCCCTGTTCAGGAACTGAACCAGCATCCTCTTGGTACATGGGCTGACACTAAACCACTATGCCACACTGGCTGGGTTGCACTACTTATCTTAAAATAAGTTGCTATTACTAATATCTGCCTACTGAGCAAAGAGCAGGAGGCAGACTAGTGTTCTTACAATCTTTCTTCACCTTGAGGGCATCACTATCTGTACTTCCTAGGCTATTCATAAAACTACATAAGGTGCATAACCTATGGCTCAGGAGAGTCTATGTCCAGATGACTGTTATGAAATAAGTTCACCCATTTTATTTTATTTTTTTAATATATTTTTATTGATTTCAGGGGGGGGGGGAGAGATAGAAACAGCAATGATGGCCCTAGCTGGTTTGGCTCAATGGATAGAGCATCAGCTGCAGACTGAAGGGTCCCACGTTCAGTTCCAGTCAAGGGCACATGCCCAGGTTGTGGGCTTGATTCCCAGTAGGGGGCTTGCAGGAGGCAGCTGATCAATGACTCTCAATAAAATCCCTTCCTATCTCTGAAATAAAATAAAAAATTTAAAAAAATAAAAAAGATGATTGGCTGACTCCTGTACATCCCCTATTGGAGATGGAACCCACAACAAGGCATGTGCCCTGACCTAGAATTGAACTGTGACCTCCTGGTCCATAGGTCCACACTCAACCATTGAGCCACACCAGCCAGACAGCCATTTTAGTTATAATAATGGTTCATCATACTCTTCCTCCACAAAAATAATACAAGCTTTACATTTAAGGAGGCTGTCACTCTACGCTTTCCCAACTCGACCACCAACTTTGTAGACAGTTAGGATGTCAAATCTCTCACTCTGGGAAAAAAAGTTAAATCTAAAATATAAATCTCAGAGGGAAGGAGGGGGACAGGAAGAGATTAACCAAAGAAGTTATATGCACACATGCCTAATCCATTGACACAGTCAATAAGGTGGTGAAGGCCTAGGGGAAGGAAGCGAGGGGTGTCAATAAGGGGAAAAGAGGACATCTGTAATACTTGCAACAATAAAGATAAATTAAAAAATAAAATCCTATATAATAAAAGCCTAATATGCAAATTGACCAAACAGTGGAACGACCGGTCGCTATGATGTGCACTGACCACCAGGGGGAAGATGCTCAACGCAGGAGCTGCCCCCCAGCCTGCAAGCGTTAGGCCAGCCAAGGCAGGTGCCAATGGCCGCCCAGCTCCGATCGCCCAGGTCATCACCCCACAGATCGGCCCTGATTGCCAGCCAGGCCTAGGGACCGTACCCGTGCACAACTTCATGCACCGGGCCTCTAGTACAAATATAAAAGATGTTGCTAAAATAAAAACTAAGACAGATTTTAACCTGAGACCAAAGTCATTTCTTGAGAAACTGAGGAACTACTCAACCATCGTCCTCAAATCATAAATCAAGACCAATTCATTAATGATGCATTAACGAAGACTCTCAAGGGTGGTTCTGTTCCCCAGGGCTAGCCCTCAAAGCAAACTACCAATATTAATAGCTTTGATTTTTGCAATCTGATTTGATTTGATGCAGTTTTATACATTTATTTGTTGCAAGTTCCAGAAAAAAAGAGGGAAACTAGGTAAAACTGAATTTATGTGACTTGATAGAGATGGCAAAGATGACTAAAAACAAACAGTTCACTATATTCCTAATTATGTAAAAGGAAATCTTCACAAGCTGAATAAATGAATATCTCCAACTTGCTCAATGAGTCTCACTTTTCAAAAAAGTCTGGACCCAGGTGTGTTTTGTTCAACATTCGGAAAGTTAATTGTAGTTCTCATTAACTTCATTCTGATCTATTATGCCAAAGGCGGCACAGGTGCACTCCGTGCCTGACAGTCCCTTGTGAGGGCAGTTGCTGCTTCCTCTTCTCATGTTACTAAACATGCCTGCCACCCCACCACAGGACAATCACTAATCTCTATGGAACACAAGACTATGTATGTTTTCAAGAAACAAAAGGGGGAGAACAGGACAAAGGGCTGCACTCAGAGCCCAAAGAAGAGAACAGTCACCCTCAACTCCCCTCTAGCCAACAAAGCCCAAGTTCTTGACAACTCACTGTGAGTTTATGGTAAATTGTGTTTGTCAAATGATTCTGAAACGATAACATTCTCTTAAACTGAGAATGACTATTCTCCCACAAAATAATCTGGAATTATTGAGGTTCTAAAAATGGGATCTTTAAAAGAGCTGACCCAATAGTGGTTAAACTAAAGATCACTCATCTGAGAAATTGATCATAAACCTTTACTTTCTCTTTGTTTTATCTTCCTTTTCTTAACATAATTTTTAAATATATTTTTATTGATTTCAGACAGGAAGGGAGAGGGATAGAGAGACAGAAACATCAATGATGAGAGAGAATCATTGATCGGCTACCTCCTGCACGGCCCCTACTGGGGGGATCGAGCCCACAAGCCCAGCATGTGCCCTTGGCCAGAATCAAACCCGGGACCCTTCAGTCCACAGGCGGATGCTCTATTCACTGAGCCAACTAGGGCTTATCTTCCTTTTTTTATCTCTCACCCATCCCTAATAAATTTTCACTCAATTTCCACAAATTTTAAATCTGTCCTAGGAGGGCCCTGAACCATACAAAACAGAATGAGGGACTTCAGGGGATAGATGCTTGAACAGTCCATGAACTGGGTTATAAGCAGCAGCAGCCATGCAAAGTAGGACTAGAACACTAACCCCTGCAGTTCTAATGCTCTCTCTTCAGCTACTGTCTGCTCTTGATGCTCCTGGACCTGATTGAAGAGATGGGGATTCCAAGGAGAACCCGAAACCCATTCACAGTCGAGAGGGCTCTGCCAGAGCTCAGGAATTTATGTAGTGATGCTGACAAGTCCACAAAAACCCAGATTATGAACTTAACCTTTACAAAAATAATGAAATGAAATAGTTGCAATAAAATATATTCTTCTGAGAGGAATGTTTAAATTGAAATAGATTTCCAGTATGGAAGGGACACACAGTCCATCTCAAGTTGAAATCAAAGAGCAGTCTCTCTTTCAAAGTTCTAACTTTGGGTCTAATAGATTCAAACCTGCAATGCAGTCCTCAGAGCCTTCACGACCACTTCTCTGACCCTGAGCAAATCACAATTACCCCTGAGAGTACGCCCTGCTGTGGCTCTGACTCCCCCAACAAAGTCATTCTTCCCATAAGAGCCACTGGGATTTTTTCAAAATATCACAAAATAACAAATCATCAAATAACAGTCATCAAGTCCTCCTCTCCTCTGCTTTAAGTTGTCAATGCTTCCCACTGGACTGACTATGGCCAGACAAGCCCAAAACCATTTGACCCCTTCCAGGGCTCTCACCTTTTATCACTCTCTTCCTTTCCTCACTGAGTCACAACTCCACACACCCACTTCCTATTCATTCTATACATAAAGCTCAAGTCAGCCTCTAGGCCTCTGGACTTCTTTTACTTCTGCCCCACATCATGAAAGGTTAGTTTCTTTACAGCCTTTAGATCTCTGCTTGAATGTCCTTCTCTCACCACCTTGAGATGCTACCACCAGAATATAAGCTCCATGAAGGCAGTAACTTGATCTGCTCTGTCCTCCACCTCCTCCCACATATGGTATAGTGCCTGGTATCTAGTATGCAATCTCTATCCTTGGTGAACAAATAACTGAAAACAAAATAAAATAGGCAAATCTATAAGAGAAAGAAAGTAGATTAGTGCCTAGGGCTGGGTACATAGCAGAGAACAGAGAGTGACTGCTGATTGGTACAGTTTCTTTTGGGGGTGAAGAAAAGCTTTGGAATTATATATGGGTATGACTAATGATGTTCTGTGAATATACAAAATACCACTGAATTACATACTTTAAATGAGTGAATTGTGTAGTATATCAACTATAACTCAATAAATCTGTTTTTAAAATTTTAGGAGGATTTTTTTAATATATTTTTATTGATTTCAGAGAGTAAGGGAGAGGGAGAGATAGAAACATCAATGATGAAGGAATTACTGATGGGCTGCCTCCTGCACACCCCCTACTGGGGATCAAACCCACAATCCAGGCATATGCCCTTGACTGGAATTGAATCCGCGACCCTTCAGTCCATAAGTCGATGCTCTATCCACTGAGCCAAGCTGACTAGGGCATGTTAAATTTTTTTTTTTTTTAGGAAAAAAAAAAATGGCAGCGGAATACACAGATGTGTCCCGAGCCTTGTCCTGGAGTAGATAGAAAGAACAGCTGAGGGTCACATGGGGAGTGTCTGTTGGTGAGTTAAGGGACAGCTATACTCCAGGAGAAGGTGGGGGACTGCTGGACGGGGATCCCCTGACCGGGCAGCCCCCACTGCTGCTGGGTTCCCTCTCAGAGGCACCGAATCGGAAGCGGAGACTGCGCCATCTTGAAAGAGAAAGTGGATGTTATCGGAAGCCTGAAAATCTACAACTGTGGCACCAACCGAACAGCTGCGAACGCCAGAGCACCGTCCCCAATTGGCGCAAACACACAGATTCAGAGGAGCTCTACATTCCACCACGGAAAGGTCAGATTTCGCCTGGGATAAGGAGAGAGAGAGAACTACATAACCATACACCCGGAGAAGAGAGACCATGGGTAGACAAAGAAACAGCCCGTGCCGAAACCGATTTGGCTCAGTGGATAGAGCGTCAGCCTGCGGACTGAAAGGTCCCAGGTTCGATTCCAGTCAAGGGCATGTACCTGGGTTGCGGGCACATCCCCAGTGGGGGGCGTGCAGGAGGCAGCTGATCAATGTTTCTCTCTCATCGATGTTTCTAACTCTCTATCTCTCTCCCTTCCTCTCTATAAAGAAAAAAATCAATAAAATATATTTAAAAAAAAGAAAAGCATGCATCACCAGAAAAGGAAGTAAACGAAATGGAGGCAAGCAACCTGTCAGAGAAAGAATTCAGAGAAATGGCCATAAGGTGGCTGAAAAGAATGGAAGACAAATTAGACAATATGAGTAAGAACCAAGAGGAAATGAAGAAGAACCAAGAAGAAATGAAAAATTACATCGCTGCTGTAAAGAACTCAATAGAAAGCATCAATAGTAGACTAGAAGAAGCAGAGGACCGCATCAGTGAGCTAGAAGACAAGGTAGGAAAAAATACCCAAGTAGAGCAGCTTCTAGAAAAAAAAATTAAAAAGCAGGAGGAGAGCCTAAGGGAACTTTGGGAAAACACAAAACAAAACAACATCCGAATAGGGGTTCCAGAAGGAGAGGAAATGGAGCAAGGAATAGAAAACTTGTTTGAAGAAATAATGACAGAAAGCTTCCCTGATATAGGGAAGAAAAAACCCACACAAATCCAAGAAGCTCACAGAGTCCCAAGCAAAATGAACCCCAAAAGACCGACGTCAAGGCACATTATAATTAAATTGGCAAACACCAACGACAAAGTAAGAATCTTAAAAGTGGCCAGAGAGATACACAAAGTTACATGCAAAGGAACCCCCATCAGACTAGCAACTGATTTTTCAACAGAAACTCATCAGGCCAGAAGGGAATGGAATGAAATATACAAAGCCATGCAAAGGAAGGGTCTGAATCCAAGAATACTGTACCCAGCAAGGCGATCAATCAAAATTAAAGGTGAAATCAGGAGCTTCACAGACAAAAAAGGACTAAGGGAATTTATTACCACCAAACCAGCAATGCAAGAAATGCTAAAGGGTCTGAGGAAGGAAGGGAGAGAGGGAGGGAGGGAGGGAGGGAGGGAGGGAGGGAGGGAGGGAGGGAGGGAGGGGAAGTGAAGAAGGAACACAGGGGTAAAGAATAAAAATGGTAATCCTCTTTGCTGGGTATGTGGTGTTAGTATATTTTTTGGTTTATCTATTGGTTCTGTGGTGTCTTACCCCCACATACATATATATATTCTCCTTTTTATTCCTTTGTCTTTTATCCCTTATCTTTTTCTCTCTCTTCGATATCATTTGTGCTCTCTTTTCTCTGCCCTCTCTCTGCTCAGGTGGTCAGTTATATTGGGGTTATGGTGTCGTGTGTACATTTGTGCTTAGTTCCCTCTGTGTTGTGTTTTGTTGAGGCGAATTTTATCCTGTCTGGTCAAGGGGCTTGAGAGCAAGCCACATAACGAGACACCTGGAGAGGAAACTCCATCCACGAACAGGTCAATAACACCCCAGACCCAACTATAGAGGCAGGAAGCATGCAGCAGTGAGGGAAAGAGCATAAATGAGTGAGGGAGTAAAAGAGGAGCATGTGGTCAGATGGGGTATGTGTGTGTGTGTGTGTGTGAGAGAGAGAGAGAGAGAGAGAGTAAGTAAGACACAGTTAGATCCCACAGATCCTTCAGGGGCAGGCTAATCAGGCTCGCCTAACTAGGCAGCTTCTGCTACCATTGCAAACAGTACCATGAAGCCTGCTTGTCCTTAAAGGCCTAGCCTTTTTGAAGGGGAGAGCTGCTGTAACTGGGTTCCCAGCCTCAACTCCACCCAGAGTGCCCTCAGATAACACCTGGGACTCTACAGCCACCCCTGGCAGGGACATACTACCTAGGCTGTGATCCCACGGTCAACGAGGCTCCAGGCACCCTGGGCACAGGCTCCTGTGAGTTTGGAAGCAGGCTCCCCTATGACCGGCCCAACGCTTTAGCCCAGGGCACTGCAACCACATGAACAGCAGACACATGAGCAGCCCGCTCCTGTCCAAGGAGCAGCAGCCCCGCGAGCAACCCGCCAGGCCTAAGAGCAGCAGCTTCACGTGGCCTGACCCTGTCCAAGGAGCAGCAGCTGTGTGAGCAACCAGTTCCCTGATCTGAGGAGCAGCAACCACACAAGCAGCTCGCCCCATCAGAGGAGCAGCAGTCGCTTGAGCAGCCCACCCACTACTGAGCGGCAGCACACGCAGCCGGACCCCCTCTGAGGAGCAGCAGCTGCGCGCAGCCCACACCCTGCACCTGTCCGAAGAGCAGCAGCTGTGCCGCATGAGCAGCCAGCCGCCTTCCAAGGAGCAGCAGCTGTGCAAGCGGCCCGCCCCATTCCGAGGAGCAGCAGCTGTGTGAGTAGACGTCCCTTTCCAAGTAGCAGCAGCCGTACAAACCACCTGCCCCTGAGGAGCAGCAGTTGTGTGAGCCGCCTGCACCCATTCAAGGAGCAGCACCTGTGTGAGCAACCCACCCCCTTCTGAGGAGCAACAGATGCACGAGCTGCCAGCCCACATCTGAGGAACAGAAGCTGTGTGAGTAGCCCGCCCACATCCAAGGAGCAGCAGCTGTGTGAGCAGCCCACCCCCTTCTGAGGAGCAGCAGCCACACAAGCAGCCTCCCCGCATCTGAGGAGCAGCAGCCACATAAGCAGACCGCTCACGTCCAAGGAGCAGCAACCCTGTGCAGTCTGCACTGGTCCAAGGAGCAGCACCCACACGCAGCACCTGTCCGACAAGAAGGAGCCAGGTGAGCAGCCTGTCCCTGTCCGAGGAGCATCAACAACACGAGCAGCTCACTCTCACGTGAGGAGCAGCAGCCACATGAGAAGACCACCCCCCGTCCAAAGAGAAGCAGCTGCACAAGCAACCCGCACCCGTACAAGGAGCAGCAGCCCTGAAAGCAACCTGCCCCATCCAAGGAGCAGCAGCATCATGAGTAGCACGACCCATCTGAGGAACAGCAGCAGCACGCAGCCAGCCCCCATCTAAAGAACAGGAGCCACACGAGCAGTCCACCCCTGTCCCAGGAGCAGCAGCCACGTGAGCAGCTGGCCCCCATCCAAGGAGCAGCTGACATGAAAACCCGTCCCCATCCGAGGAGCAGCAACCTCATAATCAGCCCACCCCTGTCCAAGGAACAGCAGCTATACGAGCAGCCTCCCCCACCAGCCAGAGGAGGCACCACTGCTGCGAACAGCACCCACCAGAGGAGCCATTGCCAACTGAGAAGCAGCTGCTACCATAACCGCCCAAGGAGCAACTGCACCCAGAAAAGCCACTGCCACCCAAGGAGCAGCCCCTGCACAGTTCAACATCTAGATCAGTTGGTGAGACCAAAAATGGGTAGACAAAGATATGCCAAAGGAAAGAAAAGGAGGAATCGCCAGAAAAACAGCTAAGTGAAACATAGGCATGCAATATGTAAGAAAAAGAATTCAGAATAAGGGTCATAGAGTTCATAAACCAATGGAAGAAAAAATCAACACCTTAAGTAAGAATCAAGAAGAAATGGATGAAAAAAATCAACAACTTATGTAAGAATCAGGAAGAATGAAGAATGATATCGCTGTAATAAAAAACACCATGGAAAGTTTCAACAGTAGACTAGGAGAAGCAGAGGACCGAATTAGTGAACTAGAAGACAGGGAAGCAAAACACAGCCACACTGAATTGCAACTGGAGAAACAAATTAAAAGACAGGAGAAGAGCCTAAGGGAGGTTTGGACAACATGAAACAAAGCAACATACAAGTAATAGGGGTGCCAGAACAACAGGAAGAGCAACAAGGGTTAGGAGAACTATTTGAAGAAATAATGTCAGAAAACTTCCCTGATGTGGCCAAGAAAAAAGTCATACAAGCACAGAGAGTCCCACACAGGATGAACCCGAAAAGACCCACACCAAGACACATCATAATTATGATGGCAAATATTCAGGACAAAGAGAGAATCTTAAAGGCTGCAAGAGAGAGACAGAACGTTACATATAAGAGAACTCCCATTAGATTATCAAATGATTTCTCAACAGAAACACATCAGGCCAGAAAAGAATAGAAGGAAATTTACAACCAAGGGAGTGATGCAAACCAAGGGAGTGAATCCAAGAATGCTCTATCAAGCCAGGTTATCATTCAGAATTGAAGGGGAAATAAGGAACTTCACAGACAAAAAAAATGCTAAGGGAGTTTAGCACTACCAAGCCAGCAATGCAAGAAATGCTAAAGGGACCGGTGTAAAAAGAAGAAATAAAAAAGGTAAGAAGGAACACAGACACAAAAAATAAAGGTGGCTACAAATAAGTTCCTTTCAATAATAACTTTAAATGTAAATGGACTAAATGCTCCAATCAAATGACATTCAGTGGCTGAATGGATAAAAAAACATGACCCATATATATGCTGTCTACAAGAGACCCACCTCAAAAAAAGGGACTCATACAGACTGAAAGTGAAGGGATGGAAAAACATTTTCCAAGCAAATGGAAATGAAAAAAAAGCTGGGGTAGCAGTACTTATTTCTGAAAAAATAGACTTCAAAGTAAAGGCCATAACAAGAGATAAGGAAGGCAACTTCATAACAATAAAGGGATCGATACAACAAGAGGATATAACCCTGATAAACATATATGCACCCAATGCAGGAGCACCCAAATACATAAAAAAAACTCCTAGAAGATATCAAGGGAGAGATCAACAACAATACAATCATAGTAGGGGACTTTAATACACCAATGACATCTCTGGATAAATCCTCAAGACAAAAAATCAGCGAAGAAACAGCAATTCTAGACTCACTAGATCGGATGGACCTAATTGACATCTTCAGAGCATTTCACCCCAAAGCCACAAAACATATATTCTTCTCAAGTGCACATGGGAAATTTTCAAAAATAGACCACATATTGGGTCACAAACAAAGTCTCCCCAAATTCAAAAAGATTGAAATCATATCAAGTATTTTCTCAGACTGCAATGGCATAATATTAGAAATAAACTACACTAAAAATATTCCAAAAAATTCAAACACTTGGAAGCTGAATAGCATGCTAATAAACAATGATTGGGTTATCAATAAGATCAAAAAAGCTATTAAAAACATCCTGGAGACTAATGACAATAAAAACACAACAATTCAAATACTATGGGACACATGAAAGCAATCCTGAGAGGGAAGTTTATAGCTCTACAGGCCTACCTCAAAAAAAAACAAGAAAAAATGGTAATAAATCACCTAACTCAACAACTCAAAGAATTAGAAAGAGAGCAACAAGAAAAGCCCACAGTGAGCAGAAGGAAGAAAATATTAAAGATCAGAGCAGAAATGAATGACATAGAGACCAAAAAAACAATACAAAGGATCAACAAAACCAAGAGCTGGTTCTTTGAAAGGATAAACAAGATTGATGAAACCCTAGCCAGGCTCACCAAGAAGCAAAGAGGACCCAAATAAACAAAATCAGAAATGAAAGAGGAGAAATAACAACAGACCCCACAGAAATACAAAGGATTATTAAAAAATACTATGAACAACTCTATTCTAACAAACTAGACAACCTGGAGGAAATGGACACATTCCTAGAAAAATACAACCTTCCAAAACTTACTCAGGAAGATACTAAAAATCTCAATAGGCTGATAACTATGGAAGAAATTGAAGCAGTCATCAAAAAGCTTCCAGCAAACAAAAGCCAGGGGGTCCAGATAGCTTCACAGGGGAGTTTTACCAAACATTCAAGGAAGAACTAAAACCTATCCTCCCTCAGACTATTCCAGAAAATTCAAGAGGAAGGAACACTTCCAAGCTCCTTCTATGAAGCCAGCATCACCTTAATATCAAAACCAGATAAAGATAACACAATGAAAGAGAATTACAGACCAATATCCATCATGAACATAGATGCCAAAATTCTCAACAAAATTCTAGCAAATCAGATCCAGCAGTACATCAGAAAGACCATACACCATGACCAAGTAGGATTTATCCTGGGGATGCAAGGATGGTACAATATTCGCAGATCAATAAACGTGATACATCACATAAACAAATTGAGAGATAAAAATCACATAGTCATATCAATTGATGCAGAAAAAGCATTTGACAAAATCCAACACCCTTTCTTGATAAAAACTCTCAGCAAGGTGGGAATAGAAGGAACATACCTCAACATAATAAAAGCCATATATGACAAACCTATAGCCAACATACTCGATGGGCAAAAACTAAAACCATTTCCCCTAAAAACAGGAACAAGACAGGGATGCCCACTCTCACCACTCCTGTTCAACATAGTACTGGAAGTATTAGCCATTGCAATTAGACAAGAAGAAGAAATAAAAGGCATCCAAATTGGAAAAGAAGAAGTAAAGCTGTCCTTATTTGCACATGACATGATATTGTACATAAAAAACCCGAGAGACTCCATCAGAAAACTAATAGACTTTATAAATGAATTCGGCAATGTAGCAGGATACAAAATTAATGCCAAGAAATCTATGGAATTTCTATACACCAACAGTGAACTTACAGAAAGAAAGACTAAAAAAGCAATCCCATTTACCATCGCACCAAAAAAATTACGATACCTAGGAATAAACTTAACTAAGGAGGTAAAAGACCTATACGCGGAAAACTACAGGACACTGAAAAAAGAGATAGAGGAAGACGTAAACAGATGGAAGAACATACCATGTTCATGAATTGGGAGAATCAACATCATTAAAATGTCCATAGTACCCAAAGCAATCTATAGATTCAATGCACTACTCATTAAAATACCAACGGCATATTTCACAGACCTAGAAAGAACTCTCCAAAAATTCATCTGGAATAAAAAAAGACCCCAAATAGCCATAGCAATCCTGACAAAGAAGAACAAAGTAGGTGGGATCTCAATACCAGATTTTAAGCTGTATTACAAAGCCACTGTTCTCAAAACTGCCTGGTACTGGCACAAGAACCGACATATAAATCAATGGAATAGAACAGAGAACCCAGAAATCAACCCAAATCACTATGCTCAATTAATATTTGACAAAGGAGGCATGAACATACAATGGAGTCAAGACAGTCTCTTCAATAAATGGTGTTGGGAAAATTGGACAGATACATGCAAAAAAATGAAACTAGACCACCAACTTTTCACCATACACAAAAATAAACTCAAAATGGATCAGGGACTTAAACATAGGACGAAAAACCATAAAAATACTAAAGGAATCCACTGCCAGAAAAATCTCTGACATATGCCGAAGCAATTTCTTCACTCATACTGCTCCTAGGGCAATGGAAACTAAAGAGAAAATAAACAAATGGGACTACATCAAAATAAACAGCTTTTGCACAGCAAAGGAGACCATTAATAAGACAACAAGCCCACTGCATGAGAGAACATATTTGCCAATGATATCAAAGATAAGGGTTTAATCTCCAACATTTACAGGGAACTCATGCAGCTTAACAAAAAGAAGATAAACAACCCAGTCAAAAAATGGGCAACTGATCTAAATAGACACTTTTCAAAAGAAGACAGAAGGAAGGCCAAGAGACATATGAAAGCCTGCTCAAAGTCACTAATCATCAGAGAGATGCAAATCAAAACAACAATGAGGTACCATCTCACACCTGTCAGAATGGCTATCATCAACAAATCAACAAATGACAAGTACTGGCAAGGATGCGGAGAAAAAGGAACCCTCCCTCGGGCACTGCTGGTGGGAATGCAGACTGGTGCAGCCACTATGGAGAACAGCATGGCGTTTCCTCAAAAAACTAAAAATGGAACTCCCATTTGACCCTGTGATCCCACTTCTAGGAATATATCCCAAGAAACTAGAAACACGAATCAGAAAGGATACATGTACTCCTATGTTCATAGCAGCACAATTCACCATAGCTAAGATTTGGAAACAGCCTAAATGCCCATCAGCAGATGAGTGGATTAAAAAACTGTGGTACATCTACACAATGATGGAATACTATGCTGCGGTAAAAAAGAAGGAGTTCTTACCATTTGCAACGACATGTATGGAGATGGAGAGCATTATGCTAAGTGAAATAAGCCAGGCAGAGAAAGATAAATATCACATGATCTCACTCATTTGTGGAATATAATGAACAATATAAACTGATGAACAAAAATAGATCCAGAGACAGAGAAACATCAATCAGAATGTGAAACCTCAGGGAAGGAAGTGGGGAGGGGTAAGGGGGAGAGATCAACCAAAGGACTTATATGCATGCATATAAGCCTAATCAATGGACACAGACAACAGGGGGGTGGGGTCATGAATGGGAGGTGGGGGGTAATGGGGGAATAAGGACACATATGTAATACCTTAATCAATAAAGAATTTTTTTAAAAAAGCACCCTAAAAATAAGTATATGAAAATAAATAAAAATTTACAACTAAAAAAAATTTTTTTATAGCAGACAGAAAGAAAAATATAGAATGAAAAAAGAGAAGGGACAGAGGGAAGAATAGGAGGAAGGAGGGAGGGGAGTTTATAACTGTCCTCTATGGGAAACTGATGAAAGCTATGAATAACAACACCTCTAAAACTCATATAGCAATCTCTGTGGTTTCTATGAACTGCTTTTGGTTTAAAATAAACAAATAAACAAACAAAACAAAAAACCCATAGAACACAACCTAGTATAAAGAGTTAAAAAATATATTCTTTGAAAAAAATAAATGCTCCATTTGGATTAACAAGAACAAAGATTTTACAAATATCTTCCTTTGGAAGAAACCATTTCCCACATCATGAAGACTAAGAACATAACAGAAAGGCCAAGTGATCATTATGGTTTAAAGGATCTGAGGAGAATCACCTTTGCAAGACCCGCTCGGTGGGCTCCCTTAGACTCCATGTATGCGAGGTATTTGTTGAACTCCCGGAACTCCTCCATGGAAGGTCTGAAGGTCATGATCTTACAGCTGGGATTCAGCCGACTCTCCGACTCAGCCACCTCCATAATGGCTGGGATGGCCTCTGCAGAGAAGAAGACACAGTCATAAGCAATGAATTATTGCTAAGGTTAAGGTTGGTGACCATTTCTCCCAAATGGCATGTAAGATCCCAGCAACATGTCTTTTAGTTACTTACCAATTCCTTCTACCACCCTATTGTTCTTTCATCTCTCTCTAGACTGCTGTGGGGGGAAGAAACGAAAAAATGCCTCACCTCCTTCCCTTACTTTTCCTACCCGCCTCCCTTCACACTTATACAGGTACACAGGCCCAAATCCATGAGCTGCAGGATGAAAGTCTCACCCCTGTACAGGATACACAGAATCATTTAGATCAGTCTCTTGCATAACTATCATGGCCTTGTCCACCACACCACCACAGCCTGCATTATACTTTAGGCTCCAATAGAACTCATGGATTTGTGCTTCTCTAAACAAGTATGGCTTTCTCTGCCTTTGCCCAAATTATTTCCTCCCAATGAAGCTTCCTTTACCTGTTTCCTTACCTGGCAAACTCCGGCCCACTGTCAAGATTCCCAATGCTCTGGAGCAGGCCTATGCAAACCATCTGTGTATTTCGACCTCCCCCTCTGCATTCCTCTTACAGCGGTTACCTGTCCCAATGTCTGTCACTTCCAACCACACTAAGCTCCTTAAGGAAAAGGCAGGTTCTCCATCTCTTTAAACCCTGATATCAGTCTGGGATCCAGCCTGGCCCATAGTATCTGCTACAATACTACTTGCTAACTGAAAGAAGGAAGAAATGCCAAAATGTTTTTTACTTACATAAAATGATACCAAATGCAGGAAAAAATAAAGCATTAGTCCCAAACACAGGAAAGTCACTTAGTTACTTGACTGGTAAAGAATAAAAATATAAATACATGAGCAGTGAGAAAGGAGAAACAGCCCCCAGATTACGTTTGTAGAAACATTTGTTACAGGGAAAGCAGCCCTACTTTTCCCGTGGCCCAAAAATAGGAGTGGCCTGCGTATTTCTCTAGGCAGAGGAAGGAGCCACTGAAGAAGGAATTGCAAATCCAGACCAGGGATTACACCTGCAACCTTGGTGTATCAAGACAACATTCTAACCAACTGAGCGCTACCTTGGCAGGGTATAAAAATCATTTTTAAAACATACAAACTTGAGGTATCTAATTAGGAAAGACTCTTATGAAAAGGCTACAAAAATAAATTCTGAACAGTTTTCAATAAATACTTTCTTTTAAAAAACTTAATACTTCATTAATTCCAATTTTTAGGAAAATTACACAAAAATTTGGGTCCAGAGAGGACCAGAAAAAAAAATGTAATCAATGCTAACCAATAATTCTAAATGAATAGAAAAAAGGATTGTTTTCCTATTACGCTGAATAATGCATAAACCTAATTTGGTTCCTAAATTCCTATTAGTATGCAATTTAATTGGTAAGGATACCCACACAAAACAACGCAAGAAAGCCATTTCAATAGTTTCAAAAACTTCCATTTCACATGATTGTGTGTTGCCCCTAAAAGCTTGCTGGACTTAGACTCTCTCCAGAGACCTGGGAAGGAAGAAACACTTTCTGGTACCTGAAAGAGCTACCTGAGTCTCCCAGGTCCTCATGCTCTGACCCACCTCACCTGCCACATTGCCCACCACATGCCTCCGCAACCCATGGGCATCCATCCCAGGCAGGCTGCCTGGCCAGCCACACTGAACCACCCGTGTACCCAGGGATTCTCTGGCACCAAGGGTGGAACCACATCACTATCAGATATCGAGAGAGGTAAAATCTAAGCTTAACTAAACCATTTAGGGCTATCAGGAAATTACCCATTCTTAGTTTCAAGTATAAAAAACAAGGCCCAGCCCTAGTCAGCTTGGTTCAGTGGATAGAGGGTCAGCCTGCGGACCAAAGGTCTCGGGTTCAATTCCGGTCAAGGGCATGTACCTTGGTTGCAGGCTTCTCCCTGGCCTGGGCCCTGGTCAGGGCTCATACAGGAGGCAACCAATCGATGTATTTCTCTCACATCCATATTTCTCTCTGTCTTTCCCTCTCTCTTCCACTCTCCCTAAAAATCAATGGGAACATATCCTCAGATGAGGATTAACAAAAAAAAATTTTTTTTAATTAGCCCTAGCTGGTTTGGCTCAGTGGACAGAGCGTCGGCCTGTGGACTGAAGGGTCCCGGGGTTCGATTCCGGTCAAGGGCACATGCCCAGGGGTTGCGGGCTAGATCCCCAGTGGGGGACGTGCAAGAAGCAGCCAATCAATGATTCCCTGACATCACTGATGTTTCTATCTCTCTCTCCCTCTCCCTTCCTCTCTGAAATCAATAAAGATATATTAAAAATAATAATTTTTTTAATTTTTAATTAAATAAGTAAATAAAAAACGAGGCCCAAAATTTGAGATATTTAGGCAATTTAGTATGCAAACTTTTTGAAATTATTCCTAAAGATTCACAATCGCATGAGGTATCACCTATACTTAAAAAAAAAAAAAGTTGGAAAACAGTAGCCACAACAATCTGCCGATCCTTGCTTGTTTCGTTATTAACGAATGCAAGGAATATTACTTTAAAGAATTATGATAATTTGCACAACTTTGACAACTACCTGTCCAAAAGACCAGCTTGAGGGAGAGGGATTTGGTATATTTTTATCCTATATGCAATATTTGGCTCAGTACCTTGCACAGGTATTTGCTGATAATTTATTCTCTTTAATCTTGATACCAATACAGGGCTTCCTTGACATGCAAACAAATCCAAAAGTATTTTCAATGTCTACTAGATGACTTTAATTTTCCTCAAAATATCAGGTATTTAAGCAAATTATAATAAATACAATCATTATACAAACACAAAGAAAAATCATAATCTGTTACCTAATGTTTCTCAATGACCATAAAATATGGTTTTAATAAATGCAAGACCAAACCCTCACCAATGTCCACAAAAATAAACTATTTAGGCCATGTTTTGTTTGTTTGGTTCATAATACTTCCATTTTCCGTCTTTCACTGTATGTTTCTTTCAATTTTGTTTCTGAATCCCACTAAAACTAGATATTTTCCAAACTTAACAGAAAGATATCGCCTAATTCATGCAAAACCTCTCCACCCCTTAAACTCATGCCATATGGATGACCTTAATAATGAATATTAAAACTTTCCAAATTATCAAGTAATGGGCAACCATAAGTGAATATTCATTATCAACAATCTTGAGCAGGGCAGAGAGAAAGGAAATCCTCAGCAAAAAAGATGAGAAACAAGGCTTGGTAAGCTTTTATAACTTAGACAGGAAAGTGAAAAAAAAATCAGGCTAGGAACAAAAAGATGAATCACTGTACAAGATATTACATATCAAGAATGTGAAATGTACGTCCCACCTGGACAGGAGTCTCCAAAACACAGCCAATAGAAACCTGGGCTTTCGCCAACATTTTAATAAAGGTTTTATTTTGCCTATTTGCAAATACATATTAATGTATAGGAAATTTGTATTTTCAACTGAGCCTTTCCTATTATAATGCAATGTTTATTCTCAAAAAATTTTAATAAAGGAAAATTTCAAATTACTATTAATCCCACCACCAAGTTAAGATTCCAGTGTATATTAAACACAATTGGGAGCATACATTGTATACAATTTTGTATATTGCTTTATTTTCATTAAACATAAAAGGTTTGGACTTATCTAATGTTTTTAAATATTTTTGTAAGTTATGAATATCACAGCGTAGTGTTCAGTTAAAATACATACTTGAGTTCTTTCTAATATCTAGCTACCAAAATAGATGATAAAAGATCAATATTTCAAGGTGGGACCAAACAGCACCACACCTTCTGGTAAGTGAACAAATGAAAACCACAGCTCTAGGGCACAGCTCCAGTGATCCATTGAACTGTGACACCCTTACCCAGCCAGGCTCCTTAATTCACACATTCACAAACACTTACTGGTTTGCCTTGATCCTCTTGTTTTCATTTTAGGAATGTCCTTTTGTTTGTAACAAATTGAGAAAACAAAACTAATGAGTGGCCAGCCTTAAAATTCAGTGACTGACCACACACCTGTAATGAGCTCAGCCAAGTAGGGTGAAAGAGTGAGTACTGACTATTACTGGCCCAAAAAAGCCTGGAAGACCTAAGGGAGAGCCAGGTTTAGATTTTTCTAACCCTCCTTTGAGAACAGGCTGGAACTTATCAGCAGAAGGAACTTGCTTTTAATGGAGAAGGGAGTGGTATTATCCTTGTACTTTCCATCAGAAAAGACTGAGATATAGCCATTGTGTTTCAAAGGAGGAGGAGAGGCTAGTAGAAATGAGGCATTTTCCCTATATTATCTTAGAGCTATGCTGTGCAAACTCAGTCTGCACTCCTACCCAATTTAGTGGATTATATCTACATTTTTATATGTAATACAGAACAAAATAGAAAATATAAGAGTACAACACAGCTGGCAAAGTATTGTTTTGTGTAATTTTTGCTTCAATTTTATATGTGTATATGTGTGTTGGGTCAGAATGGGTAAAATGTATTTTCTACAGTGTGCTCTGATTTTAATTTCTTTAATTTTTTCATATATGTAAAATCATTAATTTGTACAACAAGTGCTTTTTGAGCATCTATAGTGTAGTGCTGGTGAGACAATAGTGTGTTGGTGTGATATAAGTAAATAAAAGTACTTGATCCCTACCCTTATAGAATTCTTACATTTAGGAGCAAACAAGAGAATAATCACATAAATAAGATTATAAACTGCTAAGTGTTATGGAAGGAAAAGTTTAGGAAATTAAGGTATTCACTAGGGAAGCTGACTTAGATCAGGGAAGAGATGGGGTGACAGGTCAGGATTCTCTGAGGAAGTGCATTAAGCAGAGTCCAGAATGAAGTAAGAAAAGGAATTAAGTGGGAAGGAAAGTCTGCCTGGCAGCAAATTGCAAAGGCCTGTAGAGTATGAGGAAAAGAAAAGCCAGTGGGCAGAGAGAAAAAGTAGACCATCTAGAAAAGGCTTTCCGGAGCATGGAATAGGAGGCAATAACATGGGAGTTTCAAGTGTCCTCAGGACAATGAGGAAGATCTGATTTGCATTCTAAAAGCTCACTGAATAGAACCAAGGAAGGAGACTGCACAAGGTACTGAGATGTTGGCAGGTGGAGACTAGCAGACTAATCTGATATATATTTAGGAAGCAGGCATGACAAAATTTGGTGATAGTTTGGGTGTGAAGGCTGAGGAACCATGAGGTGTCTGTGATAACTCCTGGTTACCCTACTGGACAATGAAATGGGATGAGATGCATCAGAAACCCCAGGGAAGTAGAGCTGAGATGAAAGATGTTCAACTTGTTTTGTTTTTTTGTGGGGTTTTTTACATAATTTTTAAATATATTTTTATTGATTTCAGAGGGGAAGGGAAAGGGAGAGAGAGATAGAAACACCAATGATAAGAGAGAATCATTAGCCTAACCAGTTTGGCTCAGTGGATAGAGCATCAGCCTGTGGACTGAAGGGTCCCAGGTTTGATTCCAGTCAAGGGCATGTACCTTGGTTGGGGGCACACCCCGAGTAGGGAATATGCAGGAGGCAGCTGATCGATATTTCTCTCTTATCGATGTTTCTAACTCTCTATCCCTCTCCCTTCCTCTCTGTAAAAAAATCAATAAAATACATTTTTTAAAAAAGAGAGAGAGAGAATCATTGATCGGCTGCCTCCTGCATGCCTCACACTGGGGATCCAGCCCACAACCCAGACATGTGCCTTGACCTCCTGGTTCATAGGTCAACACTTAACCACTGAGCAACTCTGGCTGGCTGGGGTTTAACTTGTTAAGAGTTAACAAGTAGAGATGCCAAATTAGTAACTGGAACTGAATGGAGATATATATTTAAAAAAAGGAAGTCAACACCAAAATGGTTTGATGACACATTATTCTGCTCCATAAATATTTGCCACAGTAAAGTATCATACAAACCTATCAGAATCTAGAATAAATTTTAAAGATTCTATGGAGCAGCAGTTCATAAATGCCATAATAGCTAAAACCACTGAGTATCTGAAAATATAGAGCTACAGTGTAACTAAGCATTCACATTCAATATACTCCTCTTTCATGAAATGGTAGGGAATCACTTGTCTACTATGTTCACTGCTGTATGTTCTACATCTAAAATTTGAGGAAATGTACCCACTACTAAGCAGAATAAACCACCCAGCAAAAGACAAAAAGCAAATATAGCAAACAATTGTGCAAGGAAAAACTACGTAGTACTATAAAACATACAAATATACTAGTAAGGATGTTTCTCAGGGGGGAAAGGGAAATGAGTTATTTAGCACATACTTAGTTCTCAAACCTTAATAGTATCAGATGAAAGATTCTGTTCCTAAGAATCAGCTCAATTTCAATACCAGAAATTCCATCCCTAGGTAACCAATGGATAAGTATCCTCACCGTTCCTTAGAAGTCCCCATACATGACAGAGTCCAAATTTAGTAAAAGCTTTACATTAAAGCTATAGTAAAATCTTATTTAGTTTATTAAAACAAACAGGTTAGAAAGAAATTTACAAAAATGAAAATGTCAATTACTGCTGATTTTTCTTTTTCCTCTAAATTCTCCTATTTCCAGAATTTCTTTTGTTTTTTAATGATTAGTTATTTTTAATTTGGGAACTTTTTTGTTGTTGTTGTTGTTTTAGTATGTTTTTGTTGATTTCAGAGAGAAGAAAGTAGATAGAAACATCAATGAGAAACTTCAGCTGCCTCCTGCACACCTCCTACCAGGGATTGAGCCTACAACCTGGACATGTGGGCATGTGCCCTGACCAGAAATTGGAACAGTGACCTTCTGGTTCATGGGTTGATGCTCAGCCACTGAACCACTACAACTAGACTGAAATACATATTTTTAACTTTAGAAAAGCAACGGATTAAAGTCTGTTAATGTGAAACAAACCTCCAATTTAAATTGCATTCATAGCGGGGATAGATGGTGATGGACATAGACTTGACTTGGGGTGGTGAACACACAATACAGTGTACAGATGTGTTGTGGAATTGTGCACCTGAAACCTGTATAATTTTACTTTTGTTTATCAATGTCACTCCAATAAATTCAATAAAAAGGGAGAAAAATAAAAAAGTAAACTGCATTCAATTACCAAGTTCGTGGGGTGCTGTAAAGATTATATGCAAACTTTACATAACACATTAAACTGGGAAAAAGAGGGCCTAAAAACTCTGAACCCCCATGTAATACATTCCTAAACAAAGTGGGGGTGAGGGTGGAAGGGAACTGGCAAAGAGGGAGAACTAGTAATGACCTTAAAAGAGAACAGAGTCCTACCTGGTTTAGGTCAGTGGGTAGAGCGTCAACCTGCGGACTGAAGGGTCTCAGGTTCAATTCCCGTTAAGGGCACATGCCCAGGTTGTAGGCTTGACCCCCAGTAGGGGACCTGCAGGAGGCAACCGATCAATGATTCTCTCTCATCATTGATGTTTCTCTCTCTCTCTCTCTCCCTTCTCTCTTCCTCTCTGAAATCAACAAAGATATTTTTTAAAAAAGAGAGAAAATCGAGTGCTACAAAGTAATGATTCTCTCTCATCATTGATGTTTCTCTCTCTCCCTTCTCCCTTCCTCTCTGAAATCAACAAAGATATTTTTTTTAAAAAAGAGAAAATCGAGTGCTACAAAGTAAAAATGAACCTTTAAGAATTAAAGCCACTACTTTTCAAGCACTACGCTTCAAAATTAAATTGGTAACCGCTGCCATAGAAACAGTGAAGCAGAGTTTCCCGAGATTAAAAATAAAATCTTAAAAAAATACTGCAAATTCAAGTGGGTGAAATAGGGCAAAGTGTGGTCCGAACCTAGGTGAACAGAGCCTACCAGAAACTTTCGCCAAGATAAGGCTGGGCCAACTGCAATTTCTAACCTACATCTCCCAAGCAGTGTTTCCAATACCACCTCTCGTGGTGATTTACCAAGTGCTAAAAAAAAAAAGTTTGCCCTCCCTTCTTCCGGAGGAGGAACCAGACAAAACCCCTCCCAGCTATCGCACATAAGGAACGCCAGCCAGTGCAGACGTGCACGGTGCAACTCAGGAGCAGACTGCCTCCGAGTTCACCCGGAAAGCATCAAAATCGAGCCCTGCGGGTTTCATTGGCGAAGCCCCGAATAAAAACCCAAACTCGAGCTCAGAGCCCCAGCCTGCCTGGCCTGGCTCCCTCCTCCACCCCAAGCCACGTCCCGTGTCTGGCATTCCACGCGACCCGATACAACTCCTATTTAGTAAGCACCCACGGTCTACACCGCATCGTGGTTTCGGGTACTGCAGAAATGGCCCCATGCCGGAAAAACCAAAAGGACAACCGCGGGGGCTGAGGAGGTACCCCAGAGTCAGGCTAGCTGCCTGCGACAGGGTGCTCCGGAGAGGAGCCCCATCCTCACCCCGCGGCGGTGACAGTCCCAATGAAGAGAGAGCCCCCGAGAGGCGCAGCAGGCCCTGCTTCCCCGAGTCCGCCGCGGACCCAGCTGAAAGAGGAATCGAAAGGAGTTGGCATCTCTGGACCACCCGCGCGCTCCTCTGCCCCAAAGAGCGCGACCCCGACTCCGGCCCCCGGCAGAACACCCAGCGCCGCACCGAACCCCCGAGAGGGCCGGAGCCGGCTGTCACTGGCTCCCGCCTTCCTCCCCTGCGACCACGGCCGGACGCTCTCTCCCCAGCTTGACAGTCCCGGCGGCCGCGGACCGAGCGTCCAAGATCCGGCGTCTCTACTCGCCCGGACGCCCGCAACCCCTGCGGCCCCGCGCGGGCCCTCCCCTGCCACCCCCATCCCCGGGACTCCGGAAAAGCGGTTACCTGGCGCGCGGTGGGGTGAGGGCACGGCCCGGAGGAGGAATAGGAGAAGGAAAACGGTGGCCTCCGGCCCAGAGAGATTTGGGAAATTTGGGAGACTTGTTCCGCACTGGGTGACAGCTGCTCGCTGCGCACGCGCATCCGACTCAGACGCCGATCCCTCCGCGGCTCCTCACCCTCCCGAGGAGGAGACGAGGCTGCGGGGAAGAAGGCGCGCGCACGGCGCTAGCCCGCGGCTCCTGCGCGAGGGGGCGCGCGCCGTCACGTGACCGCCGGGCCCTTAGTCACGTGAACTTCCAGAAAGCTTAAAGGTATCCAGCTTCTTCTTACTTTGGGCTTAATCTTCGTCACTGTTCTTAATCTATGTTCGCTGTAACGTCTCTTGTTCTCATGTGCACTTTTTCCCAGAGGGAGAGACACTTGAGCAGAAGGAAGGAACAGGTGCACAGAACCTTGCCCGGAAGCGCGGACGGGGTTCCCGCAGCGGTGCACCTGGGGGCCCACGCGCCACACGTCGTCCTGGGCTCCAACGCGGGCCTACGGCGGCCCCCGCCGCGCGGACGTCAGAGCGGCGTTGCCATGGGTGGGGCCTCAATGCCCAGGGGATTTTAGCCAGCGTCCTATGTCCAGGGAATCTAACTCTCAACCACAATGGGAGATCCCGAGTGGTTGAAGGGTGTCCACCTGCTAACCTTTTAACAAATAATTCAAGCTAGAGGCCGCGTTATTGGCCTAAGGGAGCGAAACTCCTGTATTTTAGGCAACTACGGGAGTAGGTCAAGCCCTGCGTAGGTGTGCACTTGAGCTGGAGACACCAGAGGGTGGCCCCAGTAGGAATATGGGCGGGGGGAGGGGTCCTCCGAAAAGGTAGGAATGACAGCAGTTTGGCCTGAATTGTAACAGGAAGTGCAGGTGCCTCCGACCCCGAGAACGTACTTAAATTAGCTTTGCCACAACTTGTTGCTTCAGCGCTGTAACTCCGCCTTGCAAGGTGTCATAAGGAAACCACACAGACCTTAAGCATTTGTTTGTACTGGCAAAAACAGATGGCTGAGCACCAGATGTTTCACAAAACTGAAACTTTTTTTTTAAACTTCGACAGAGTCCCCACCTGTGTCTGATGTGGAGTTTCCCGTAACATCTCTAGTAAGAAAGATTGGGTAGATCGTTACACTACTGAACACACTTGGGCTATCTAATAGGCTGGATTTTTCTATTACAGTTCCTTGATTTCTGCTTTTTTAAATGCCTCAAATCCACTTACCACGCCGTTGAAGTCTTTTCTCGCTGGGAGGAGCATTTCAAGGACAAATTAAATATGGTTAAGTAAGACTAGTGGGATTATTGGACCACTACATTTCTTTAGTTATTAAATTATAAACAAGACGTAAGCTGTATACGTCTGAAACTTGCCTAACATGTACACTCACCTGGGAATTTCCCAAATGTGTATACTATGATGATCCCAACCCTCCTTACAAGTAAATTGGATATGCTAAAACAATAAACATATAATTTAACTTTTAATTTTTATATAACACTTACTGTGAGCTTGACACTGTTTTAAGAGCTTCACATATGTTAATTAAATCAATAATTGTGCTCATTCAATGAATAGGTATTATCTCCTTGTTACAGACATGAAAACTGAAGTATAGAGATTAAGGAATATGTCAAACAGCTACTGAAAACCAGGGTACATCAGAGTAAAAAGTCTGGAAACCTGAATTCCAGTCCATTTGTAGATGCATGATGTTGCACAAACAAGATTTGTTGAACACAGTAAAGTCTCTCTCTTTTTTAAAAAATATATTTTATTGATTTTTTACAAAGAGGAAAGGAGAGGGAGAGGGATAGAGAGCTAGAAACATCAATGAGAGAGAAACATCCATCAGCTGCCTCCTGCACACTCCCTACTGGGTTATGTGCCTGCAACCAAGGTACATACCTTGACCGGAATCAAACCTGGAACCCTTCAGTTTGCAGGCCCATGCTCTATCCACTGAGCCAAACCGGTTAGGGCAAGTCTCTCTTTTTAAAATATATATATATATTTTTTTTTTTTCCAGAGAGGAAAGGAGAGGGAGAGATAGAAACATCAATGATGAGAGAGAATCGTTGATTGGCTGCCTCCTGCCCGCCCCCTACTGGGGATTGAGCCTGCAACCTGGGCATGTGCCTTTGACCGGAATCAAACCTGAAACCTTTCAGTCCACAGGCCAAAGCTCTATCCACTGAGCCAAACCAGCTAGGCAAGTCTCTATTTTTTTAACCAAAAAAATGAGACAGACATACCAGCCTTGCTGCTTCTCCAAGCACTTTTGAGCATCAAAGAAGATAATGTAAACTGTCAAACACTTCAAATGCTGTAAAGCACTGTGTGAATCTATGAAGCACTTCACAGTTTTGGAAACTGAAGTGAGCCCACTAGAAAATCAACTGGATTCATGGCACAGAGAACAGTGCAGTGTGCCCAATATATCAAAATACCTCTATATTAGCAATTACTATGAAAATTAAAAATTAGCCATATAGTTTATTAACTTATTTACCCCCAACTAAAAGCTCCAATTGCAATAAGGTAAAGGCTGTATAATGGATACATAGAATCCCCCTAAAGCTTATGTTATGTGAACTGTTGTTTAGATCACCTTAGAAACAATAATTGTAATTTTTTAAATACAACAGGGTGTCCCTAAAAAATGTATACACACTTTACCAGCTGATAGCTCAATTTTTAAAATGAAATGTATTTTATTTTTTAAAATATGTTTTAATTGATTTCAGAGAGAGGAAGGGAAAGGGAGAGAGAAACAGAATCATCAATGATGAGAGAGAATCATTGATCGGGTACCTCTTTATTGAAGTGTGTGTCGTTAGCCAATCTATAGAGAAGACCTATTAATTCACTCATTCAACTTTCATTGAAATATGCTAGGAAATAGGGTTCTGAATTACACTGAGTGAATTACAAAAGTAGGTTTACAGTTGTCCATATGGAAAATAATACAATAAGTAATAACAGTACAAGAATAAACTCTGTGTTTTGAGTATTCACAACTATAAACCTACTTTTGCCCCACCCTGTAGAAAAGAAATGGTCTATTTGGTGGAGAAATTATTGTGACCCTTGTCCCAATCAGAAGCAAAACAAATTCTACTGGTGTTTTGATGCACACACACTATATCTGTGTTTCATTTCATCATAGGTTAACTCTTATTTTCCATACAAAATTGCTTTGGGGTCTTCAATAAGTTAATCTTTTTTTTTTTTTTTTTTTTTTTTTTTTTTTTTTTTTTTAGTAGGAGCTGCTGAGGATTGAGAAAATGAAAGAGACAGACACAGAGATGGAAGGAAAAAGCTGGGGCCAGGTGGGACCACTGTCCTCTGATGGAGAGACAGGGACCAATAAGTTAATCTTAAAAGACAAAGAGGCTGCTTTTATTTATTTTATTTTTTGTAATAGGAAGGGAGAGGGGGAGAAAGAGAGAAACATCAATGATTGGCTGCCTTCTGTACACCCCACACTGGGGACTGAGCCCACAACCCAGGCATGTGCCCTGACCAGGAATCAAATCATGACCTCCTGGTTCATAGGTGGACATTAAACCACTGAGCAACACCGGCTGGTAGAGGCTGTGTGTATATACACACACACACACACACACACACACACACTCTTTTAGGTATTTACTACCTCTTTGGAAAACTGATATTATCTGCTAACGTTGAATATATGCATATCCTGTGACCCAGCAATTTCTCACCTAGGTATTTACCCAGCAGAAGTGCATGTATATGTGCATCAAAATGCATATTACGAGCATCATTACTTATAATTATAAAAATCATGTTACTAAAGATAAAAGGTGGAGGTCTATATTTACAGATTTAACAATCATGAAACAAGGTCATTATTTCAGGTAGAGGCCAGGTGTGCTTTCTCTTAGGCCTAAGGGGGAGTCCTTCCAGGAACAAGGTATGGAAGAAAAGTTTTATGCCCATGAAGTGGAGAGCAAGGTGGTCCAAACTGACCAGGAGGTAGAAGTCCTGCTGCTGGTGAGCTTGTGATAGACAGGGCAAAGGAGGGTTGGGATTTGTACCAGAGTGAACCAAGCCATCCATAGTGGTAAAGGGGGGAATCTGAGGGGATACTGATTAATAGTAGCATCAGGGTTCCAGTCTAAGCACAACTCTTCCATTAATGGTCAGAGTATCTGTAATTTCACAGACCGTTCTTCATTACTGAGGAGTACTGTACTTATCCACCCTCAGGCATGAATTTAAAAGATCCTTCATTGAGGGAGCCATTAGATATTGTATTACTATTTTTGTAAAGACTCTGATTACAATAGGAAACAAAGCATTTGGTATCTTAGAAATTAAATTGATGTATTATTTGGAAAGAGACTACAAAATGTCTTTTTGGAGTTGCTTTAACAATTCCTGGTTTTCAGAGTACTAGCAACTTTTTTTATTTGTTCTTCTATTAATTTCTGTCTCAGAAAATTGGCTTGGTTCATCTCTCCAGCAACTTCTCTTTCATTTCATGAGGAAGGATCCAATTGTCATGGGCATTCTTATGCAGAAGAAAATGTTGCCTTATATTTTCATATTCTATAGTTTATCTCTTATTTTATTGAGTTCACTGATTTTAATATTCCTCTTCCTTTGCTAACTGCTTCTAATGTTTCTTTTCTGCTGAAATTCTTCCAGTACGGTATTCTGTCTGATCAATGAGTTCAATTTTTAGCTTGAAACTTTATAATACATTTTCTAGAGGCCTTGCAGTGACTACAGTGAACAAGTACTTTGGGTTCTCTACCAATCGTGTATAATTGACATTTTAGCACTCAGCTAAAAGTTGTAAATGCTTTCTTGTCTTTCTCTTTTGTTTGTTTGTTTGTTCATCCTCACCCTAGGATATTTTTTCCATTTATTTTCAGAGAGAGTGAGAGGGAAGGAAAGAGAAACATTGATCGGTTGCATTCTGTATGTGCCACAACCAGGGATCAAATGTGCAACCCAGTTGTGTCCTGACTGGGAATCGAACTAGCAATCAGATGAGGCTCAACCAACTAAGCCACTCCAACCAGGCTGCTTTCTCTTCTTGAACTAATGTTAATATAGATCAGATCTTTGTCACATCCATGTCATTTCCTGCTGTGATAAATTGTAAAATATGGCCATAAATTCCTCCCAGGATCCTATGCAATATGACTTTGCACGTCCTCCAATCAAGAGGTTGTCTGTTTCCCCACCTTTTGAATCTAGGCTGACCTTGTGACTTGCTATATATATATTTTTGACTTTTTTACAGGGAGGAAGGGAGAGGGATAGAGAGTTAGAAACATCGATGAGAGAGAAATATCAATCAGCTGCCTCCTGCACATTCCCTACTGGGGATGTGCCCGCAACCAAGGTACATGCCCTTGACCGAGATTGAAACTGGGACCCTTGAGTCCGCAGGCCTACGCTCTATCCACTGATCCAAACTGGTTAGGGCGTGACTTGCTTTTATCAATGGAATGTGGCAGAAGAGATGTTATGCCATTCCAAAGCCAGAGACACTGCAGCTTCTGCTTTCACTCTTATCTTACGATGCTGCCCTGAGAACAGGAGGTCACATGTACAAGAACCAAGACTCTCAAAGGACATTCAGCACCAACTACCAGACATGTGAGTGAGGCCACCTTGACATTCCAGCCCAACCACCTCACAGCTGAATGCAGCTGCAAGAGTGAGCCTAAGGCAAAACTAGCAGATAAACTGTTACCCAACCCAGATAATCATGAGAGATAGAAATCACTACTGCTGCAAGTCACCAAGTTTTGTGGTTGTTTATTACACAGCAATAGATAAACTGATAAAACTGTCTTCTCTTACTTTCTCAACTAGGCAAGTCCTGGCTCTCTCTTGTCTAATTCAGAAAATACAATTACTTTCCTATTACTTTTTCCCTCAGTTTCAGAAATGATCTGCACAAGACAATTATTCAAAACTTTAGCATCATCACTTTTACAATCAGATTATTTCCTCTCTTTTGAAGACCTCTGATGTACTGTCAGACTTTCCTGAACTTTCTGTTTTGCTCATTCCAACTTTCTCTTCTGTCGCTGATAGGAAGCCCACACTTAACTTTCTCAAGCAGCTTTGTTTCATTAAGAGCGATCTTTTCTCTAAAAGGTTCATGGAATTCTTAAGCATTTTTTCATATGAACTTAAAACATTTCTATAGATTTCTTTACATTTTCTTCTTAGTTTATATCAAAACAATTTTTCCACTTCATCAAAGAGTTGTTTTCCTATTTTTTAAAAATATACTTTATTTTTTACAGAGAGATAATTAGAAACATCGATTAGCTGCCTCCTGCATGCCCCCTACTGGGCATGTGCCCGCAACCCAGCTACATGCCCTTGACCAGAATCAAACCTGGGACCTTTCAGTCCACAGGCTGACACTCTATCCACTGAGCCAAACCGGTTTTGATGGTGCTTTCCTATTTTAATGGTTGCTCTCTTCAAGCAAGTTCTTAGCTTGTGAAAGTTCTGTTGAAATTCTGATACCTTTTCAGGAACTGGGGGTTTTTTTTCCTTTAAATTGAAGTTTATCCTTCTCAGCAATTGATATTTAATTACTTTGGTATGATCTGTTATTTTTTACACAGGAATCTTCTCCAGACTAAAGGACAAATACCAGCAAGGAGTTTAGGACACCTCCAGAGAACACCTTGTAAATTCCATGGGTTACTGTCTTCATTGAACCAGCAGCCTAGATCCTGATCGAGGTTCCACGGGGCTCCTATCTAAATTGTTCAAGGAAGTGAAAGGTCCTGTTTCAAAACTGTGATTTTTACTTATTTATTTTTTTTTTTTGAGCAGTGGTTCTCAAAGCTTTTTACAAAAATTGGCAAGGTTAAAACTATTTTCATAATAAAACTAAGACTTTATGTGCCCATTTCTCTCTTATTCATTCTCATTCACAGTGGAGTTTTCTAAGTGAACAGTTAGGGATGATTTTACCACTGCTCTGAAAGCTAATTGAATGTGTTCTTCTGTATTAGTGGGCTAAAATTTTTTGTTTTAAAATCTAATATGATAAATATGGATGATATATCCATAAAGTCAACTTTTTTATTTTTTATTGGTTTGTAGTTTTATAACTTTATTAGATGATCAGCAATTAGTTCTTATCCACATTAAGTATTATGTTTCAAAAAAAAAAGTATTTTATGTTTCCTTTTTCTCCCCATTGACCTCTCCCAAGCCGTTATGACCCCCAGCACCACACTGTTTATACATTTTTTTCCCAAAATTAACAACACACTCTTTTTTTTTCTTTTTATATTTTTATTGATTTCAGAGAAGAAGGGAGAGGGAGAGAAAGAGATAAAAACATCAATGATGAGAAAGAATCATTGACTGGCTGCCTCCTGCACGCCCCCAAATGGGGATTGAGCATACAACCCGGGCATGTGCCCCTGACCTGAATCAAACCTGGGACCCTTCAGTCCACAGTCCAGTGCTCTATGCACTAAGCCAAACCAGCTGGGGCTGTTTATAGATACTTTATTTTATTTTATTTTTTAATAAATCTTTATTGTTCATATTATTACAATTATTCCTCCTTTTTCCTCCCATAGCTCCCCTCCACCCGATTCCCAACCCACCCTCTGCCTTTACACCCCCTCCCCAATTGTCCTCATCCATAGGTGTATGATTTTTGTCCAGTCTCTTCCCCCCCCCCCCCGCCCCGCCACCTCCCACACCCCTTTCCCCCTGGGAATTGTCAGTCCACTCCCTTTCCATACTCCTGACTCTGTTATATTCACCAATTTATTCTCTTCCTCAGATTTTTATTCACTTGGTTTTTAGATTCACTTGTTGATAGATATGTATTTGTTGTTCATAATTTTTATCTTTACCTTTTTCTTCTTCTTCCTCTTCTTAAAGAATACCCTTCAGCATTTCATATAATACTGGTTTGGCGATGATGAACTCCTTTAGCTTTTTCTTATCTGTGAAACTCTTTATCTGCCCTTCAATTCTGATTGATAGCTTTGCTGGGTAAAGTAATCTTGGTTGTAGGTTTTTGCTATTCATCACTTTGAATATTTCTTGCCACTCCTTTCTGGCCTGCATAGTTTCTGTTGAGAAGTCAGCTGACAGTCATGTGGGTGCTCTCTTGTAGGTAACTGTTTTTCTCTTGCTGCTTTTAATATTCTCTCTTTGTCTTTTGCTCTTGGCATTTTAATTATGATGTGTCTTGGTGTGGTCCTCTTTGGCTTCCTTTTGTTTGGGGTTCTGTGCACTTCCTGGACTTGTAAGTCTATTTCTTTCACCAGGTGGGGGAAATTTTCTGTCATTATTTCTTCAAATAGTTTTTCAGTATCTTGCTCTCTTCTTCTGGCACCCCCATAATTCTGATGTTGGTATGCTTGAAGTTGTCCCAGAGGCTCCTTACACTATCTTCATATTTTTGGATTCTTTTTTCTTTTTGCTTTTCCGGTTGGGTGTTTTTTGCTTCTTTGTATTTCAAATCTTTGATTTGATTCTTGTGATCCTCTAGTCTGCTGTTGGATCTCTGTATATTATTTTTATTTCAGTCAGTGTATCCTTAATTTCTAGTTTGTCCTTTTTCATATCCTCAAGGGTCTCACTAAATTTATTGGTCTTTTCTAGAAAATTCTTGAAAAACCTTAAAACCGTGGTTTTGAACTCTATATCTAGTCGTTTGCTTGCCTCCATTACTTTCTTTTGTGACCTGTTTCTTTGTCTCTGCATTTTGGATGCTTCCCTGAGTTGATAGAGTGGCTTTGTGTGCTAGGTGTCCTATAGGGCCCAGTGGCTCAGCCTCCCCAGTTACCTGAGGTGGACACTCTTGGTGCACCCCTTTGTGGGCTGTGTGCACAGTCTTGTTGTAGTTAAGCCTTGATTGTTGTTGGTATCCCTGGGAGGAATTGACCTCCAGGCTAATTGGCTGTGAAGATCAGCTGTGTCTATGCTGGGAGAACTTCTGTGCTGGAGACACTCTTATGAGACAAGATTTGCAAAAGCCTCTGTGTTCAGCTTAGATGGGTGGAATCTCAGGGCAGAGCAGACAACAATGGCTTCCTGTCAGCCCTGCCCTACAAGGCCCCTGCATCTCAGTGTCCCAAAGGAATCACTGCAAGCACTTCTGAGAGAAAGCTGCCCTCAAGTTTCGCCCGCTGCCGGACAATCCAGTTTCTCCCCAAATGAGTCTGGGTCCCCAGAGTTCAGAGCCTGGAATTGGAGTTCAGAGCAGTAGGGAGCTTTTGTCTCCCTCCCGGTTGAGAAAGCCACCTGGGTCCTCAGTTGCCAGCCCTCTCCACACAAGCATGCGCCTCGATACCTCTGCTTTCTTCAGCTCCTCTGAGTCTCAGTGTGCTTTTCTCTTTCCTTCTAGTTGTAGAACTTCCACTCAGCCAGCCTTCTTGTGGTTCCGGATGATGTCTGTTTTGTCTTTTAGTTGTAGTTTTGAAATTGTTGTGCGAGGCAGCAGTTTAGGTGTTTACCTATGCCACCATCTTGGTTTCTCTCTGTTTATAGATATTTTAAAGTGGTGACAGGTACCGAGGTAACCAACGTATAAAGCTTGTTTGGTGAATCTTTATCCTTCTTATGTTTCTGGACAACAGTATCCAGATAAGGTCTGGAACATTCCTTAGTACTTTGGCTCAGACACTCCAGGTGTCAATGCACACATCTGGAGTTCCCATCTCCTTTACAGAAAATTTCCATGATCTCTTTGAGTGCCCAAGGGGCATACTTCTTGAAACCCATTCTGTGGATGGGCTTGTGAATGTTGATGGTGTATTTACTACCTCTTGATGGCAAAATGGCCCTCTTTTTGCCACTCTTCTTCACAGGAGCCATTCTGCTGGGCGCAGGTTGCAGAGGAAGCCCCACAAACACAATTTTCAAGAGTGTTGAGGTCCTGTAACCAAAATGTTCAAGAACTGGATGAGAGAAAAAATGGTAAGGAAGACTAAATTTTCCTTAGTTCTTCTCTGACAGGAAGTCTCCTCCTTGAGACACTCGTTCCTTCCTTGAGGTATTTAACTCAGAAGAGAGGTCCGGAGCTGCTGGCATGGGCTGCTGGCCAAAGCTACCGCAGTGTTGCCAGGGTCAGTTGGGGGTGGGAGGAGGTGCACAGGATCAAAAGGGAAGGGGCAGCAAGGAGATGACCCAGAAGCAACCCTGCGGCTGTCTATAATCTGCTCCCAGGGTCCTAATGAGTCTTGTGGCTCCCTCCATCCCTTCCCTAGAGCAAACAGGCTTCCAGGATCTGGGTGCCTAACCCTACCTAAAAGACAATAGATATAGCCTTACCCAGGACTGAGGGAAGAGGCTTAATTTTAGTAAAAAAAAAAAAAAGGGGGGGGGATTGCCTTTCTACTGCAGGTGTTTCTGCAATAATTCCAAAGATATGGTCCTTAAAAAAAACACCTGCACAATTTCAGGCTTTTGGAGTAAGTAGGATTGGAGTAGACCACTTAAACCTATGCAGAGAACTGTCCATTCCATTACTGTGCATCCAGAGCATTAACAGTTCTACTGCTTGCACAGTTAAAATGCCTGGGAGTGCATGGCTGGCAGCCTTACTGAATCTCTGGCAACCTTAGACCCTTAGGGACCAGCTTCCTCCTTAGACAAAGTAGGTTCCTGAGGGCATTAGAGACAAATTTCATCAAAAGTCAAAATTTTATCTGGGGGATAGCAGTCTTCATCAAAATTTATTAACACCTAGAGAAATGTCTTTAGAATTTTTCATCTGCACACAGCTTTCTAAAATAATTTAACATTATTGGAAAGTAGTAGGTTTTTGCAGCTCCTAACCCAACCACTTTTTTTTTCTTTTTTCTTTTTTACCAAAATGGGGACTTCTGTAGGATTTGTAGCTTTTTCTTAGTCTTCCTACATTATAAGGTGTTTTTTTTTTTCTTTAATTGAATTCAAACATTTATGTGCAGAGAAAAATTCTGCTTAAACCCACAATATTTCCACTATTACAATTTTTCTTCAGTATTAAACTAAAAATCTTTAGCTTCCATGATTGAAGTATTTTTATTTATTTATTTTTAAAATATATCTTATTGATGTTTTACAGAGAGGAAGGGAGAGGGATAGAGAGCTAGAAACATTGATGAGCAGCCCCTGCATCTCCCCCCGCACTGGGGATGTGCCCGCAACCAAGGTACATGCCCTTGACCGGAATCGAACCCGGGACCATTCAATCTGCAGGCCGACACTCTATCCACTGAGCCAAACTGGTCAGGGCGATTTTATTGATTTTAGAGAGAGGAAGGGGGAGAGAAAGAGAGGCATCAACTTGTTGTTCCACTTACTTATGCATTCATTGGTTGCTTCTTCTGTGTGCCCTGATCAGAATCAAACCGGAAATCTTGATATACCAGATTGACACTCTAATGAATTAAGCTATCCTGCCAGGGCTGAAGTATTTTTTTAAAATAAGGTATTATTGAGCCAAAAATGCTAGTCAAAAAGAAGATTGGTCTTGAGACTTAAGACTCATGTCTAAACTACCAGCACCATGGCTAAGAGAATAGGTAGAAAAGACAGCATGTCAATCTCAGAGTTTTCCAGATAGATAGATAGATAGATAGATAGATAGATAGATAGATAGATAGATAGATTGATTTCAGAGAGGAAGAGAGAGGGAGATAGAAACATCAAGGATGAGAGAGAATCATTGATCAGCTGCCTCCTACACGCCCCCTACTGGGGGTCAAACCCACAACAGGGGCATGTGCTCCAACTGGGAAGAGAACCATGACCTCCTGGTTCATAGGTCAATGCGCAACCACTGAGCAACAACAGCTGGGCCCATCCCAGAGTTTTACAAGGTTTTTTAATAAATCAAATAGGGGAAAGGAAGAAGAAAGAGGTAGTTGGAAAGAATTTATATAAGCTATAGGCAAAGGGGTGGTAGAAGGTGAAGGGGGGCCAGCTCTGGGATAGAAACAGAGTCCCAGTAAACAAATGTCCACTCCTATAGACTGGCTGAAAACAGCAGACAGGAAAGTCCTTGTGTAGACAAGAGATGAGGGTGTGGGGTGCTCCTGGAGATAGATGGTGCCTGGCTAAAATAATTTGTGGAAAAAGCCACCTGGAAATTAATCTAAAGTTACAACAGGCAAAACAGGGATGTAAGCAGTCTTGTTAACTGACCAGCAACCATGAGCAGACTAACAGGCGTGTCTCTTCTCTCACTCTCCAGCCATTGTAATTTAATTTAGAATATCTCAGAATTTTCTCCTTGTCAACAGGTATAGCAGAGGAGGCTGACATCTCTCTTTACTTGCATTTTCTTTTCTTTTTTTTAAATCTTTATTGTTCAGATTATTACAGGTGTTCCTCTTTTATTTTTCCCCATAGCTCCCCTCCACCTGATTCCCCACCCCACCCCATGCCCTTACCCGCCGCCACTGTCTTCATCCATAGGAGTAAGATTTTTGTCCAATCTCTTCCCGCACCCCTCACACCTGCTTCCCCTGAGAATTGTCAGTCCACTCCCTTTCTATGTCCCTGATTCTATTATATTCACCAGTCCATTCTGTTCTTCAGATTTTTCATTCACTTGATTTTTAGATTCACTTGTTGGTAGGTATGTATTTGATGTCATTTTGTTGTTCATAATTTTTATCTTTACCTTTTTCTTGTTCTTCCTCTTCTTAAAGGATACCCTTCAGCATTTCGTGTAATCCTGGTTTGGTGATGATGAACTCCTTTAGCTTTTTCTTGTCTGTGAAGCTCTTTATCTGACCTTCAACTCTGAATGATAGCTTTGCTGGGTAGAGTAATCTTGGTTGTAGGTTCTGGCTGTTCATCACTTTGAATATTTCTTGCCACTCCCTTCTGGCCTGCATAGTTTCTGCCGAGAAATCAGCTGACAGTCGTATGGGTACTCCCTTGTAGGTAATTAACTGTTTTTCTCTTGCTGCTTTTAATATTCTCTCTTTGTCTTTTGCCCTTGGCATTTTAATTATGATGTGTCTTGGTGTGGTCCTCTTTGGATTCCACTTGTATGGAGTTCTGTGCACTTCCTGAACTTGTAAGTCTATTTCTTTCACCAGGTAGGGAAAGTGTTCTGTCATTATTTCTTCTAATAGGTTTTCAATATTTTGCTCTCTCCCTTCTTCTGGCACCCCAAAAATTCGGATGTTGGTACGCTTGAAGTTGTCCCAGAGGCTCCTTACACTATCTTCATATCTTTGGATTCTTTTTTCTTTTTGTTTTTCTGGTTGGATGTTTTTTGTTTCCACATATTTCAGATCTTTGGTTTGATTCTTGGGGTACGTTGATCTACAATTGAGTTTCTGTATATTCTTTATTTTAGACAGTGTATGCTTCATTTCTGACTGGTCCTTTTCCATTTTTTTGGCATTCTCATTAAGGTCCTTGAAGGTCTCACTAAGCTCCTCAGAAGTGTCATCAAGTTTCTCAGCGGTTTTTAGAAGATTCTTGAGTAACCTTATAAATGTGGTTCTGAACTCTATGTCATCCAGTAGTTTGCTTTCCTCCGTTTCTTTCATTCGTGACATGTTTCTTTGTTTCTGCATTTTGGCTGCTTCCCTGTGTTGATGGAGTGGCTTTGTGTGGTAGGTGACCTATAGGGGGCAGTAGCTCAGCCTCCCCAATCACCTGATGTGGATGCTCTTGGTACACCCCTTTGTGGGCTCAGTGCAAAGTCTTGGTGTAGTTAAGCCTTAATTTCTGTTGGTACGCTGGGAGGAATTGACCTCCAGGCCAATTAGCTGTGAGCACTCCCTGTGTCTATAATGGAAGAACTGCTGCGCTGAAGACACGCTTATGGGGCAGGACTTGTTTCAGTGGGGCTTTGGTGCTCACTGAGTCTGCCTCTTGAATGTGTCACTTATGGATGTGAGGAGTTGAAATCTGGTGTCTCACACTGACCACTAGGTACCTTGGCTTCTGGATCTCCAATGGGGTGCAGGTCAGCTACTGTCTGAGGCCACTCAGCAGGAGCTACAGTGAGAGCTGCAGTTTTCTCCTCTTTGCTTGGGGTTTGGAGGTTTTGGAGCTGTCTGACCCGGGCTGCAAGTTTGCTAGGTTAAGCTGCGATAGGGCAGGCCTTTCTTATGCTAACTCAGCTGCTTGGCACTTGGGTGGGTTTGTAGGTTGTGCAGGGCGGGGCCTCAAGGTGTCACTAGGTTAGGGCGTGGCAAACAGCAATGGCTGCTAGTTAGCCGGCTCTGCATCCCCAATGGCATCCGCGAGTCCCATGCCCCAGTGCCATAAACAATTATTCCTGAGCGCAGCTCTGCAAGCAAGCCACTCTCACTGGCAGACAGTCCAGCTTCTCCCCATAGGAGTTTGGGTCCCCCGCGTCTCCCCAGAGACTGGATTTCAGAGTAATTGGGGGCTTGTCTCTGTTCGGGTTGAAAAAAGCAACGCACCCAGTCGCCCGCAGCCAGCCCGGATCACGCGGCTCCGTACCTCAGCTTTTCAGAGCTCGTGCACGTCTCAATGCTCTTTTCTCTTTCCTTCTAGTTGTAGAACTTCCACTCAGCCAGCTTTCCCGTGGTTCTGGGTGATAGACGTTTTGTCTTTTAGTTGCAGTTTAAATTGTTGTGGGAGGCAGCAGTTTAGGTGTTTACCTACGCCACCATCTTGGATTCTCCTTTACTTGCATTTTCCTGTGGCCCTCTTCATGTTTGCCAGAACTTTTGCCAAATATTCTCCATTCATCTCTCATCTTGCAGAAGTTCAACTGCTACGGATTTTCCAAGGAGGTGATCTGAGTTCTAGATCCGGAGTTCACCTGTTTGGAAATAAATTTTTCCAAAGACTGTCCCTATGGAGACTACAGAAGACAGCCTGCTTCCCAACCCGCCCCACCTCCTACAGGTGGCATAATGTTGTCTGGTGAAGCCACTTTTCACAAGATCTCTTAGCTACTAGATCTACCCCAACAAGCCAAGTGAACAAAGATTAGCTGCAGTTTCTATATAGAAGGCAGAAAATCTTGTGTTTTCCTTGCTCAAGCTTCCTGTCATTTAACAGCAACAGATAACAAAATAAAATAACCATGAACCTAAAGATGCAAACTCTGGGTAGTCCTTGTTGCCCATTAACTCAGAAGATGGGTATTCATTGAGTGCCTGCCTGTGCTCTGAATTGTCCAGATGCTGGTCATAGTTGTATGCGAGGTAGACATGGCTTTGCCAGCATGAAGTGCCTCAGTGATGCCACTGAAAAAGCAAGAGCCCCCACTGCTGACAAAACCATTCTGTTGACCTAACTTCATGAGCTATACTTATGATAAGAGGATTAATTATCTAGCAGCTGTATTGTTTATTCCTTTTGATCTCTTGTTATTTTCATATTGAGTAATCCTTTATAGGCACCATATTTTTTTTCTGCAAAACTGTGTCTTAATGAAAGCTATATCTATGATGCTACTGCAGCTTCATTCTTCTGTTTTAGACCTAGACTTAGCATTTAAACTATTGAAGGATATCATACAAGCTCAAACTGAGGAACATTCAATGAAATCACTGGCTTGTCTTCTGCAAAAATGCTAATGTCATAGAAGACTGGAGGAGTGTTCCAAATTAAAAGAACACTATCAGATATGATCATTGGTAGAGGTATAGGATAATAAATGGTGATGGAAAAAAATAATTAGGACAATTATTAGGGAAATTATTAGGACAATTAAAGAAATTGGAATATAGACTGCAGAGTATATAAAATTGGAGTATGGACTATAGATTAAAATATTTTATCAATGTTAAATTTTCTGAATTTGACTAATGTACTATAGCTATATGAGACAATATTCTTTTTCTTTAAAAATACACACTAAAAGATCAACCAAAGGACTTGCATGCATGCATATGAGCACTGAGCATAACCAATGGATACAAACAGTAGGTGGGTGAAGGCATGTGAGGGAGGGGGCTGCCAGGGAGAGGTCAATGGGAGAAAAAGGAGACTTATGTAATACTTTAAACAATAAGGAATTAAAAAAACACAAACTAAAATTTTCAGGGAAAAGGAAACATGATGTGTGCAACCCAGGCTCAAATGGTTCAAAAAGTATAAACAATAAATGGGTGTGTGTGTGTGTGTGTGTGTGTGTGTGTGTGTACTATATGGGAGGAAGGAAGAAAGAAAAGGCAAATGCAACAAAATGTCAAAAATTACATATCTAAGTAAAGGATATATATATATATATATATGAGTTCTTGGTTCTAGTCTAGCAACTTTTTTGTATGCTATTAATTAGAAATAAATTCATTAAAAACAGGAAAAACTACCTAATGATCTGTATCAATTCCCATTCCAAACATCTTTTCTAGAAGGCAATTTGGATATATGTATCAAAACCCTTAAAAATGGGCATTGCCTTTAAGCCAGCAATTCTACTTTAGACATATTTTGCAAGGATTCCATTGGTAAGAGTCAGTTATGTGCATGAGACCTTATGCTACTGTTATTTTGATAAATATTGAAACATTACTGGTAAATGTTCATGGTGTTCTTACAAAATAAATTATAGGATTTAATGCTTCCATTTAAAAGCTCACTGTAGCTAGACAGGGCATGGATCAGTAATTGAGCATTGACCTATGAACCAGGAGGTCATGGTTCGATTCCCAGTCAGGGCACATGCACAAGTTGTGGGCTCGATCCCCAATGTGGGTTGTGCAAGGGGCAGCAGATCAATGATTCTCTCTCATCATTGATGTTTCTATCTCCCCATCTCCCTTCCTCTCTCTGAAATCAATAAAAACATATTTTTTTAAAAAGCTCACTGTAGTATGTAATATTTTTTGTCATAGAAAAGACTGGCTAATATATTACCATGTTGATGAAAAAGTCTCAAAGCAATATCCATAATATGTTTCTACCTTCATTTAAATTGTGTGAAACCCTGGCCAGGTGGCTCAGTTGGCTGGAGTGTTGTCCCATACATCAAAAGGTTGCTGGTTTGGGAGAAACCAAGATGGCGGCATAGGTAAACACCTGAACTTGCCGCCATGCACAACTTCAAAACTACAACTAAAAGACAAAACAGAACCCCATCCAGAACCACAGGAAGACTGGCCCAGGGGAAATTCTACAACTAGAAGAAAAGAGAAAAGCACACTGAGACTCAGAGGAGATGCCAAAGGCAGAGGTACGAAGGCGCACGCAGAGAGGGAGGTGCGCGCTGGCATCTCAGTATGCGGCTGGCTTTTTCAAGCCAGAGGGAGACACAAGCTCCCGACTGCTCTGAACTCCAGTTCCTGGTGAGACTCTGGGGACCCAGACTCATACAGGGAGAAACTTGACTGTCTGGAAGTGGGTGGAACTCAAGGGCAGCTTTCTCTCAGAGGTGCTTGCAGGGATTACCAAGGGACACTGAGACCCAGGGGCCTATTAGGGCAGGGATGACTGGAAGCCATTGTTGTATGCTCCGCCCTGAGACTCCATCCCACCCAAGCTGTGTGCAGAGGCTTTTGCATATGAATGGCCTGGTCCCTTGAATTCTAAACTTACCTATCAAACTGCAGCTGAATCAGAGAGACCCAGAACATTCAAAAGAAGGCCCAAGGCCCCATAGCAGCTTGCAATGGGCCCCATCCAGGCACCTCCAAAACCCAAACAAAGAAGAGGAATCTGCAGATCTCTCCGTAGCTCCTGCTGGGTGGCCTCAGGCAGAGGCTAAATTAGCACCTCGGATATCCAAGAGCCAGTGTACCCAGGGGTCAGAGTAGGATCATCCAGATTACAACTCCTCAGATCCATAAGGGACACACTCAGGGGGTAGACTAAGTGAGCACCAAAGCCCCACTGAAGCAAGTCTTGCCTCATAAGGGTGTCTCCAGCACAGAAGTTCTCCCAGCATAGACAGAGCTGATCCTCACAGCCATATGGCCTGGAGGTCAATTCCTCCCAGGGATACCAACAACAATCAAGGCTTAACTACAACAAGACTGTGCACACAGCCCACAAAGGGGTGCACCAAGAGTGTCCACCTCAGGTAACTGGGGAGGCTGAGCCACTGGGCCCTATAGGACACCTAGCACACAAAGCCACTCTATCAACTCAGGGAAGCATCCAAAATGCAAAGACAAAGAAACAGGTCACAAGTGAAAGTAATGGAGGCAAGCAAACGACTGGATATAGAGTTCAAAACCATGGTTATAAGGTTTTTCAAGAATTTTCTAGAAAAGGTCGATAAATTTAGTGAGACCCTCGAGGATATGAAAAAGGACAAACTAGAAATTAAGGATACACTGACTGAAATAAAAAATAATATACAGAGATCCAACAGCAGACTAGAGGATCGCAAGAATCAAGTCAAAAATTTGAAATACAAAGAAGCAAAAAACACTCAACCGGAAAAGCAAAAAGAAAAAAAAATCCAAAAATGTGAAGATAGTATAAGGAGCCTCTGGGACAACTTCAAGCGTACCAACATCAGAATTATGGGGGTGCCAGAATAAGAGAGAGAGCAAGATACTGAAAACCTATTTGAAGAAATAATGACTGAAAACTTCCCCCACCTGGTGAAAGAAATAGACTTACAAGTCCAGGAAGTGCACAGAACCCCAAACAAAAGGAAGCCAAAGAGGACCACACCAAGACACATCATAATTAAAATGCCAAGAGCAGAGGAATCCAAGATGGTGGCATAGGTAAACACCTAAACTGCTGCCTCGCACAACAATTTCAAAACTGCAACTAAAAGACAAAACGTCTATCACCCAGAACCACGGGAAAGCTGGCTGAGTGGAAGTTCTATAACTAGAAGGAAAGAGAAAAGAGCACTGAGACATGCACAAGTGCTGAAAAGCTGAGGTACGGAGGCGCGGGATCTGGGCTGGCGGCAGGCGTTGCTTTTTTCAACCCAAAGGGGAGACAAGCCCCCGATTACTCTGAAATACAGTTTCTGGGGAGACACAGGGGACCCAAACTCCTACGAGGAGAAGCTGGATTGTCTGCCACCGGGTCGGAAAGTAAGGGGGGCCTGCTTGCAGAGCTGCACCCAAGAATAATTGTTTACTGCGCTGGGGCACGGGACGCAGTTGGAGACACAGAGCCGGCTAACTAGCAGCCATCGCTGTTTGCCATGCCCTAGCCTAGTGATGCCCTAAGACCCCACCCCACACAACCTACAAACCCACCCAAGCTCCAAGCAGCAGTTTTAGCATAAGAAAGGCCTGCCCTATCGCAGCTTAACCTAACAAACTTGCAGCCCGGATCAGACAGCTCCAAAACCTCCAAACCCCAAGCTAAGAGGAGAAAACTGTAGCTCTCACTGTAGCTCCTGCTGGGTGGACTCAGACAATAGCTGACCTGCACCCCACTGGAGATCCAGAAGCCAGTATACCTAGTGGTCAGTGTGAGAAACCAGATTTCAACTCCTCACATCCATAAGTGACACATTCAAGAGGCAGACTCAGCGAGCACCAAAGCCCCACTGTAACAAGTCCTGCCCCATAAGCGTGTCTCCAGCACAGCAGTTCTTATAGACACAGCGAGTCCTCACAGCCGATTGGCCTGGAGGTCAATTCCTCCCAGCGTACCCACAGCAATTAAGGCTTAACTACACCAAGACTTTGCACTGAGCCCACAAAGGGGTGTACCAAGAGCATCCACATCAGATGATTGGGGAGGCTGAGCTACTGCCCCCTATAGGTCACCTACCACACAAAGCCACTCCATCAACACAGGGAAGCAGCCAAAATGCGGAAACAAAGAAACATGTCACGAATGAAAGAAACGGAGGAAAGCAAACTACTGGATGACATAGAGTTCAGAACCACATTTATAAGGTTACTCAAGAATCTTCTAAAAACCGCTGAGAAACTTGATGACACTTCTGAGGAGCTTAGTGAGACCTTCAAGGACCTTAATGAGAATGCCAAAAAAATGGAAAAGGACCAGTCAGAAATGAAGCATACACTGTCTAAAATAAAGAATATACAGAAACTCAACTGTAGATCAACGTACCCCAAGAATCAAACCAAAGATCTGAAATATGAGGAAACAAAAAACACCCAACCAGAAAAACAAAAAGAAAAAAGAATCCAAAAATATGAAGATAATGTAAGGAGCCTCTGGGACAACTTCAAGCATACCAATATCCAAATTTTTGGGGTGCCAGAAGAAGAGAGCAAAATACTGAAAACCTATTAGAAGAAATAATGACAGAACACTTTCCCTACCTGGTGAAAGAAACAGACTTACAAGTCCAGGAAGCGCACAGAACCCCAAACAAAAGGAATCCAAAGAGGACCACACCAAGACACATCATAATTAAAATGCCAAGGGCAAAGGACAAAGAGAGAATCTTGAAAGCAGCAAGAGAAAAACGGTTAGTTACCTACAAGGGAGTATCCATACGACTGTCAGCTGATTTCTCAGCAGAAACTATGCAGGCCAGAAGGGAGTGGCAAGAAATATTCAAAGTGATGAACAGCAAGAACCTACAACCAAGATTACTCTACCCAGCAAAGCTATCATTCAGAGTTGAAGGTCAGATAAAGAGTTTCACAGACAAGAAAAAGCTAAAGGAGTTCATCGCCACGAAACCAGGATTACATGAAATGCTGAAGGGTATTCTTTAAGAAGAGGAAGAAGAAGAAAAAGGTAAAGATAAAAATTATGCACAACAAAATGACATCAAATACATACCTACCAACAAGTGAATCTAAAAATCAAGTAAATAAAAAATCTGAAGAACAGAATGGACTGGTGAACATAATAGAATCAGGGACATAGAAAGGGAGTGGACTGACAGTTCTCAGGGGGAAGCGGGTGTGAGTGGTGCGGGAAGAGACTGGACAAAAATCTTACTCCTATGGATGAAGACAGTAACAGGGGGTGAGGGCATGGGGTAGGATGGGGTGGGGAATCAGGTGGAGGAGAGCTATAGGGGGAAAACAAAAAGAGGAACACCTGTAATCTAAACAATAAAGATTGATTTTTAAAAAATGCCAAGAGCAAAAGACAAAGAGAGAATATTAAAAGCAGCAGGGAAAAAAACAGTTAGTTACCTACAAGGGAGCACCCACACGACTGTCAGCTGATTTCTCAACAGAAACTATGCAGGCCAGAAGGAGTGGCAAGAAATATTCAAAGTGATGAATAGCAAGAACCTACAACCAAGATTACTCTACCCAGCAAAGCTATCATTCAGAATTGAAGGGCAGATAAAGAGCTTCCCAGATAAGAAAAAGCTAAAGGAGTTCATCACCACCAAATCAGTATTATATGAAATGCTGAAGGGTATTCTTTAAGAAGAGGAAGAAGAAAAAGGTAAAGATAAAAATTATGAAAAACAAATACATTATCTATCAACAAGTGAATCTAAAAACCAAGTGAATAAAAAAATCTGATGAACAGAATAATCTGGTGAATATAATAGAATCAGGGCATAGAAAGGGAGTGGACTGACAATCCTCAGGAGGAAAGGGGTGTGGGGGGTGCGGGAAGAGACTGGACAAAAATCATACACCTATGGATGAGGACAGTGGGGGAGTGGTAAGGGATTGTGTGGGTTGGGGTGGGAACCAGGTGGAAGGGAGTTATGGGCGGGGGGGAAAGGAGGAACAACTGTAATAATCTGAACAATAATGATTTTTTTAAATGATTGCTGGTTCAATTCCTGCTAAGGGCACATACCTAGGTTGGGGGTTCTATGCCTGATTAGTGCACATTGTTTAGGTTCAGTAAGCTCGTGTGGACAAAAAAGGCGCACATACTAAACCTGACAAGTTCAGGGGAGACCTGCATGGCAGTCTTACAAACTCAGAGACCTAAAATAACCACATAGTGTTACCAGAACGGGTACCTGGCCCTGAATGAGTCCACCTCGGGCCAGCCAGTAGCGTGTGGGTTCATGACTTTGCACAGGAAAATTTCACAATACGAGTCCAGGTGAATTTTAGAGGATGTTCATTAAAGCTAGGGACAGTGAAACAAGAAAGGACTGGGGAAATGGGCCTAGGCTGGTCTGTTTTGGTTCACTAAGAAGTCAGGGAAAAGGGGGTCTTGGGGGACAGTTTCAAGGGGTTTGCCTGGGACAAACTGCTGCTGCCCATTGCTACTCAGGTTGCAAGCCTCACGGGGTCCCTTAGGGTTTAGGAGATGCATGCCTGTGTGGGAAGAGAAGGGAGATCCATGGGCATGCTCCTAGCAGAGAGCCCTGGACCTTCCTTTTGAGGGGTTTTAAAGGCTGGGCATTTAGAGGATTTGTTAGGGGAGGATCTCAAAAGAATATTCATCTCCCTCACCTGTTTGGCTCAGTGGATAAGAGCGTCCGCCCGAGGACTGAAGGGTCCCGGGTTCGATTCCGGTCAAGGGCATGTACCTTGGTTGCAGGCTCAGTCCCCAGTGGGGGTTGTGCAGGAGGCAGCTTATTGATGATTCTCTCTCATTGATGTTACTAACTCTCTATCCCTCTCCATTCCTCTCTATAAAAAGAACAATAAAGTATTTTTTAAAAAGAATATTCATCAATTGTATGCTGATGTACCAAAATAATATGTATTCTCTTAGCTTCGTCTGTCCTTGGATGTGGTTGGCAAATGGTTCTAATTGGATTTCTGCTATCCCTCTGCCTGAGTAGGGTGATTTAAGCTATTTACCCTCTGGTTGGGGAGAAGTGCAAACCATTTACTCTTTAGTGTCCCTGGTTTAGAGACGATAGGATTTATTAGATGGCTGCAAACTGCTGTTTAACTATTTCAGTTTTTCCTATTCTGCTTGTCCTTGCTTACTGGCCTGTCTCAGTAGGATGGTCTGAAATTAAAACTTCTTAACTAAAAGGCATTCATTGGAGGGGTGTGTGTGGGGGGGGGTAGTTGTAAGGCAGCATTTATCCCTAACAAAGATCAATCTCCACCTTAACAAAGCCTATTTGTTGTTTTCTTGCATTTAGGATAATACACCTGATAAACATGCCTTTGCAAAAACAAAGTAATTTCCCTGCACAAAGCACAGGTACTGCATCAGAGCTGAGACCTCAAATCCCATTATCATTTTTATCATATTAATTTGTTGGCTGTTAGCTATCCTGTTCCCACCTATGTAAAAGAAGTATTGTTGTGGGGCGACCCGCGAATGAAGACCACCAGGCAGCCAAATTGAAATTTAGGAAGCCTTTATTACGAACTCGAGCCCGGGCCCACGTCTCCACTGACACAGCAGGGAGCAGCGCAAGCTCCGAACACTCGGAGCAAGAAAGTTTTTATCCCCAACGCAGGGGGATTTGGCAGAACCTGATTGGTTAAACTTGGGTCAAAAAGTCAGTTACATTACTCACAATAACGGAAAATTTTTAGTTGAACAAGCAATTACAAAAGTTACAAAGTATGGGAGCGTAAGTGGCCTGTTTGATCAGCCTTGCGATTTCCTTTGCTCTAAACTCTAAATTCCAAAGGCTGGGTGCAGCCCGCAGCGTCGCTCCCAGCCACATCCTGCTGGACATAGGATTGGAATATAGATCTATCTATCTTGTGAAAGCAGAATGTACAGAAGCAGAATTGAGCAAAGTTAATAATCTCCAAAAGTTATTTACAGTTTCTACTCCTGGAGCTACTGAGTCAGTGGGAATCAATCTCCTGTAGTTCTGGTCCACAAGCACAGAAAAATTACCTTTGTGATGTGGGATGGATTTACTTTAAAACAAAGGGCAGGAGTCACGCCTGGCTGGAGCATGACGAGCCACATGCTTCTGAGCGTGGGTCACCTGCCAAACCTTAATATACAGTTGGGGTCTCTGTCCTGACTTGGGGTCACTTACGCCAGAACATTCCCCACTAGTCTTACCGGGGAATCAAATTGTTGATTCCTGCTGTTCTCATTCCTCCTCTCGGATGGGTTGGTAGTAAGTGTGTAAGACCATTAGTTTCCAGGTCTCAGTCTGGAAGCTGAGGTAACTACCCTATTGTTTAAGCAAGTAAGTGCGTGCAGAAGTCAGAATAGCAGGGTTAAAATTCAAACAGCAGTTTTTATCCAAGTATGGTTGCTACCATACTTCAGTATTGCCTATCATTTTACTTTTTATCCAATTCCATTGCCCCCCCCCCCCCAAATTTGCTTTCTCCTGCCTCCCTCCATGGATCACCAATGGATTTCATCCTCTCTTTTGATTGTAACGTATAAAGCACGAGGCAGACTACCATTTTCTGGAGCATTTTCTCAATTCATTGAGGTTTTGATTCCCAGCAATTGTCATCAGTTTGGCTCAAATACACTCACAATTCTCTGCCGGTTTGAATGTTTCTTACATAGACACTCCCAGAGCTGAGGTGGGCCAAACTGACCAGCTGCTGGTGGTGGGTGGCACGGGCCAGGAAGCACTGCAAGAAAAGTCTCCTGTAGCAGGAGGGGGAAAGGTCAACGGGCAGCTCACTCCATCAGACTGACAGCTGCAACCGGAATGGACACAGGCAGAAACTGCCCTCAAGGGCCTGCCTTCCCTAGCAGCTGTGCGTGCCTTCAGAATCCGCTGTGCAAACAGCAGCGCTCAGACTGTCCCGAGGCTCTTCCCTATGCCTCCACCCACCCACCAAAAGAGGTGTCAAGGGCCAGACTGCTATCAGTTAGAAGCCGGCCCGGCTCCGCGCGTAGCGTGGCTTGCTAGGGTGCCAGGAAGGTACCTAAGGGCTATTACCTGGCCCTCTACGCCGTGGTGAGTACGGAGCCTGGACACTTGGAGCTACGTGAATAGCCGTGGTCCAGAACGTTCCAGTAACGTCCCTCCCTCCAACTCCATTCTCTGCATTTCACCTAAGCACCCTCCTTCCGCCCACTTCTGGCCCCTCCCCTCCTTCTCCTACCCCCCTCCTCCCGCGCCCAGGTCTGGGAAGTCCTGGCTATGGCCAGGCACCTAAAGACTCCGGAGGTGAAGGGAGGAACCGACCTAAAGGGGGTGTGGGCTGCGCCTACCATTGGGCTCGTGAACGAGTCCACCACAACCCGGACCTATGGGAGTCCGTCAGCGTGGTGACGTCAGGGGCGGCGCCCCAGAACCCGCGGGATGGGCGGAGCCTCGGCGTCCAGTGGTTCGAATCTGGGCTGTCCTACTGCGCGCTGTGGTCGTTTGTCTAATGTCTCTTTACCCAAATGGGAAAACCTAGGTTTTGCCAACTCCTTACCAGGGACTTTGTAGCATCCATCGCACCACTTTGGGAAATTGCCCTGATTTTGTGGCACGTACGCGGCAGTGAGAAGAGTGTCCGCTGGGCTCAAGTGGAGCCCCAAAAAGAACAGAGGGCTGGAAGTTTATCAGGAACAGGAGACTGGAGGCACGTGGGCCTAAATTGGCATAACTAGAACTGTGGGAGCTTCCTGCTTCCAGATGATTTACCAAAGCCAGCCTGCAGCAACCTGTTGGAGCTGAGCATTCGGTTCTGGCCATCCAAGATGTCCAAAAGATCCACACAAACTAATGCTGACGGGCGGGTGGATGAGTTCAGCAGGACTGAAACACTTTAAACAATTTGCAGTGTTGTAGCTGGGTTTCCCTGGGATTTGGACCTAACATCATTGGTGCTAAGAATATTAGGCGACTTCATGTATTAATCAGTGGCTTGGGGCCGAGACTGATTATTTAGTTTTTCTTTAAAAACAAAACAAAACATATATATATATATATATATATATATATGAAATTGATTTTTTTACAGAACAGAAGGGAGAGGGATAGAGAGTTAGAAACATTGATCAGCTGCCTCCTGCACACTCCCCACTGGGGATGTGCCCACAACCAAGGTACATGCCCCCAACTGGAATCGAACCTGGGACCCTTCAGTCCACAGGCCAACACTCTATCCACTGAGCCAAACTGGTTAGGGCTACTTAGTTTTTCATTTAAAACTAGAGGCCCCGGCGCATGAATTCCTGCACAGGTAGGGCCTACTGGCTGCAGGTGGTTGGCCGGCTGGCCCTGCACCCTGGTTGAACTCCCCATGGGGGGGACAATTTGCATATTAGCCTTTTATTATATAGGATTGTATTACGTAGTGATTGGCATGTCCTTTTTTTCAGTGATTCAATACCCTTGATTTCAGCTTCTTTAGTAACTAAAGGACTTGGTGATCTCCAGTCCCAGGCAACTGTTCTTAACACAGTTTTTACATTTTACTTGGTTGGAAGGCCAGTGAAATAAAAATTAAGCCAAAGATAGTTGGAATGTTGGGAGTAAAAAAAGATTTGCTCTCTACTCTTTCCACACCCATGATACTTCTGAGATGAGCCCTACTTGTGTGACCAATTGGGCACTTTATTAACAAGGTGTATAATATGAGACTTCCATCTCATCAGGGATTGATATGGTAAAATTGCTAACACTTATTAAGACTTATTATTTGCCAAGCTTGTTCTAAGTGTTCTGCAGGTATTATCATCCTTTATCTTCAATGAAGCATTACCCAGTGAAGTAGGTGTTATTTACTATTCCCATTTTACAGGTAAGCTGTCATATGGTGAAGTTAATTTGCTCAAAGTTTCAAAGAGCCAGGGTCTATGCTCTTAACTAATATTTACTCTTGATGTAATGGGAGACTAGACTGGAAGTCTGGACAGCTATCTCTTCTATTTACCAGTTGTGTAATTTTTATGTTACAATTGCTCAACAAAGTATAGTTGAGTATCAGTTTCTTCACCTGAAAAATGAGGGTGCTATGCCAGTCCTGTTGACCTCTCTGGGTTATTATGAACATCAACTTTTTTTTTAATGGGGTATTTCCTAAGGTATAAAATACTATAGTCCTGGCTGGTGTGGCTCAATTGGTTTGGTGTTGTCCCATGCACCTGAAAGGTTGCTGGTTGGTTTTTTGTCAGGATAGTGGGCTGGATCCCAGTGGGGGGGCGTGCAAGAGGCAGCCAATGGATGTTTCCATCTCACATGGATATTTCTCTAAGAAAAAACAAGAAACAAACAAACCCATGCAAACCTCATAAATGGAGGAAAATATTTTTGAAGAATGTATTTCAACAAGAGTAGCCTGGGAAAATTATGCCAAGATATGGTAATAAGCCTCTAGTAGAGGCGGATCAGTCCTACTCCCATGGGGTGGGGTAAGAAAATCGAGGACAAGGAGGAAGCTATTTCTTTTCTTTTTTTAAAAAAAAAATATATATATATATTTTATTGAATTTTTACAGAGAGGAAGGAAGAGGGATAGAGAGCTAGAAATATCGATGAGAAACATCCATCAGCTGCCTCCTGCACACCCCCTACTGGGGATGTGCCGCAACCAAGGTACATGCCCTTGACCAGAATCAAAACTCGGATCCCTCAGTCCACAGGCCTACGCTCTATCCACTGAGCCAAACCGGTTCTGGCGAGGAAGGTATTTCTTGAACGGCATAGCTAAAAACCTAAAAAACCGGGGCAATTTATATTTGATATGCCCATATGGATCAAGGGGCAAGTCTGAGTTAAGCCGGGGGTGGGGGGGTTGAAATGTCAAGGCTTATGGGGACAGAAATCCAAAAAGTGGTATAAAGCCCTAAAATGCCTTAGCGGAGGAAGCGACTGTGCTTTGCCTAAGGGTGGGAATATACTCGTGGGACGCCTGGGGCATCTAGGACGCACGCTCACTCCCAAAAGAGCCCAAGGGAGAGAGAGAGGGGACTGCGTCAATGCTACAAGCGAGTCCCTACTCCACCTACGATCACAACAGAGCACCAGACACACCCAGGACAGGAGCGCCACCTGGCCTGTGGTACCCACCCTTCCTCCCACCCTCCGCTGGCGACCGCGATAGTCTCAGCAGACGCCAGCGAAAACTTCCTGTTGCCGACTCCCCTGGCCGCCAGTTCCGAGATTACCTTCCCCACAGCCCAAGAGGGGCGGACGGCTTGGGCGCGCGTCTCTGCACCCCGGAGGAAGCAAGGGAAGTGGGGTCTGGGAGACAATGCAGGAGAAAGCCCTGTGCTGTGCAAGCGCCTAGGGACGGGGACCAAGGCGGGTGGGGAAGTAGAGCGGCAGGAAAAGCACTCGCGCCCGAAACTACTACTACAAAGAGCAGTCACGACGGCAGCGAAAAGTCACGTGATAGCAGAGCCGTCACGTGGCCCTTGGGGCGGGGCCTGTAGAAGGTTAGGGTCAGTTAGCGAGTCTCCGGCGCCCCAGTGAAGGCTTCAGTACCTTCCGTGGCACCTAGACTGGCGCCATTTCCTTGAATCTACTTGCTGTCGGGAAATGGGGACGCCCTTCTTCCTAGAAGGGGAGTTGGGCCGAAGGAGAAGCAGGTGTCCGGGCACCGCGCGGAAGCACGCCCCGATGCAGACATAGGACCTGCGGGTATCCACGCGTGTCCCCAGATGCAGTAGGCTCCGTTGTGGTTCTAGGGCAGTGGTCAGCAAACTGCGGCTCACGAGCCGCGGTTTGCCGCTCTGTTGACTGGGTTTGCCGACCACGGGGGAAGGGGCTTAATCACAAGGAACAACAACAGCCTGTAATTATTGGTATTGAGAGTCTAGGAGTGGGACGCTGCCGCGTGGTGACGTCAGAATACGGTTTCCGGGAAACCGGGCGTTTAGGGCTGGCTGCATCCCGAGTGATCTTGCGGTTTCCTCCCTGGTGGGCTGTGGCCTCCTCTTAGCCGCGGTTCCCCAGTTCTGTGGTCGAGGTCCCTGCGGAGCTTTCCGAAATGGAGAGGTCCAGGGAGGTACTTTGTCCATGTGCAAAACGCTTAAAAACTTAAAAGAGTAGTCCAAAATCTTCCCACAAAGCAGACTCCAGGCAGCCCTGGCTCTTTGACAAGTCCAACCAAACATAAGGAAAACAAAATTTCCATCTTAATCAAATACTTCCAGATATACAAAAACAGTGAACAGCCCTAGCCAGTTTGGCTCAGTGGATAGAGTGTTGGCCTGCCCCAGTCCTGGTCCAGGTGCATGTGCATGTGGGAGGCAACCAATCGATGTGTCTCAAAAAGATGCTTTTCTTTCTCTTCCCCTCCTTTCCACTCTCTAAAATTCAATGGAAAAATATTCTCAGGTGAGGATTAACAACAACAGAAAAGGTTATCGATTAATGGAGAAAATATGATCATCTCAAATGTCAAGAAATTATTAAATTAAAAAACGTATACACTGTAGGTGCTCATGGGAAACCAGGAGTGTAACCAAGCCCCTTGTTGTTTTCTTACAAATTGATTTCAGAGAGTGGGGAGAGAGAGATAGAAACATCAATGATGAGAGAGAATCATTGATTGGCTGACTCCTGCATGCCCCACATTGGATAGCTAAAAACCTAATTGAGCCAGCAACTTGGGCATGTGCCCTGACGGGCAATTGAACCGTGACCTTCTGGTTCATAGGTCCACACTGAACCATTGAGCCATGCTGGCCAGGCAAGCCCCTTGTGATTTTAATGCCCCCAGTATTTTTGTCAGCTAAAATTAAATAATTTAATTAATCAGGCCTTTGTTCACATGTCAACAGCTTTTCCTGCTCAACTCCTTTTGTTCTCAAGAATGTAGTTATAAATTGCTGATGTACTGTCTCTTTGTCAAACAGGAGATAATTTCAGTGTGGCCATGAGTATTTATGAGCTTATGCTGCAGAAGGAAAGAATGTCTTCAAGGTAGCTGAGACCAGCTACTGATGCCCAGATATCTGATGTGAAAGTGTTATTTGTGGCTGAAGAAACACAGACTTCTTTCTCAGTTCCCTGGAACTCTCCCTCCTCCTTTCTCCCCTTTAACACTCTTCTGCTTGGTATGGAATTTTGGAGATGGTCTTTGGACATTAGCCTGCCATCTTCCTGAATAAAGCAAACTTTCCTTTTTCACCCAACACTTGTCTCTGGAGTATTGGCTTTAGAGCAGTGAGCAGCCCAACTTGGGTTTTTCAATAATGAGAGTAGAAGGAAAATTAATCTAATAAAGGGTATCTGCAAAAAAAAAAAAAAAATCCTATAACACCCTACTTAATGGTAAAACTTCGAAAGTTTTTTCTTTACAATGTCCTTTAAAAAAATTTTTTTTTGAGAGAGGAAGCAAGAGAGAGAGAAAAAGTCCATATGAGAGAAACATTGATCAGTTGCCTCCCTATACACCCCAACTGGGAATCTAACTTGTAACCTGGGTATGTGTCCTGACTGGGAATTGAACTGGCAACCTTCTGGTGCATGGGACTATGGTCAACCAACTGAGCCAACACCAGCTAAGGCTCATTGTTTGATTCTGTATGTACCCTGACCAGGGATCAAACCTGCAACATGGGTGTATCTGCATGATGCTCTGACCAACTGAGCTACCCGGCCATGGCACCAATATATCTGTTTAAGAAAAAGACAAACTGCACATTTAGCATGTTGCTACGTTAAATGTTACACACACATTCAAATGTACACTTAAAACTTTAGATATACATCGAAATATTAAAAAAGATTAAGTGACTGGATTTTAGAGATTATTGTTACTTTTTAATTGTTTCCTTTCCTCCTTTAAAATAATTTTCAGTGGGGTGGAAGGGGTCAATGGGAAAAAATACAAGGAGGCATCTATAAAACTTTCAACAATAAAGATCATTTTTTAACAAATATATTTTTATCGACTTCAGAGAGGAAGGGAGAGGGAGAGATAGAAACATCAATGATGAGAGAGAATCATTGGCTGCCTCCTGCACATCCCCCACTGGGGAATCAGCCCATAACACAGGCATGTGCCCTTGACCAGAATTGAACTCAGGACCCTTCAGCCCTCAGGCCAACGCTCTATCTGAGCCAAACCAGCTAGGGCAAGATAAATTTTTAAAAATAAAATAATTTTGCACTAACCAGTTTGGCTCAGTGGATAGAGTGTTGGCCTGCGGACTGAAGGGTCATAGGTTCGATTCTGGTCAAGGGCATGTACCTTGGCTGCGGGCACATCCCCAGTAGGGGGTGTGCAGGAGGCAGCTGATAGATGTTTCTCATGTATGTTTCTAACTCTCTATCCCTCTCCCTTCCTGTTAAAATATAAATAAAATATATTTAAAAAATAAAATAATTTTAATCCCACCACTACAAAAATGAAATAAATTTAAACATTGATCACAAGCTTATTTTTTAATTTAGAAGTCATTAAAAATAACATCTCCATGATTTTTACAACAATGCAGCCTATCATTTGGTTTTAATGCTCATGAAGATAAGGATGTAGGATACTTTCGGGAAGCTTAGTATTTTATTATTTATTGCTCATTTTCCCTTTAAATCACTATGACATAGTTCAATTCTTAGAAAGTTGACTCAAGTTGATTTGTAGTTAGCACCTATTGTTTCTAACTTAGATATTTGAAAGTCTTGGTTTAGGTCTCAATGGTACAATTTATTTCAAGAACATTAATATGCAGAGGTTTTTGTGTTTCTTTAGTGCTATGTTTCTCAAGCAAGGATACCGTGGAAATCTATGAGGATATTAACCAGGATTTGTGGGCTGTATCTGGGGTAGGGATGAAAATGCATAGTTTGACAGGTATATTCTTAAAATATATATATAGATGATAGATAGATAGATAGATAGATAGATAGATAGATAGATAGATAGATAGATTTCAGTAAGGAAGGAAGAAAGAGAGAAACATCAACCATGAGAGAGAATCATTGATTGGCTGCCTCCTACACGCCCCACACTGGGGATTGAGCCCTCAACCCGGACATGTGTCCCAACCGGGAATCGAACCACGACCTCCTAATTCATAGGTCGACGTTCAACCACTGAGCCATGCCTTATATATTCTGATTCTTTGCTCAACTAGCTTCAAAAAAAGAAGGCAAATTAAACTGTCTAAGCCTCTATTTTCTTATCTTTAAAATGGGGATAAGCAATATTAACTTTGTAGTTCCTCATTTACACCTCAATACTGCCAAAAGTTCTGTTGTACTTTTTTAAAAAATATGTATTTTATTGATTTTTCACAGAAAGGAAGGGAGAATGATAGAGAGTTAGAAACATCGATCAGCTGCCGCCTGCACACCCCCACTGGGGATGTGCCCGCAACCAAGGTACATGCCCTTGACCGGAATCGAACCTGTGACCCTTCAGTACGCAGGCCGGTGCTCTATCCACTGAGCCAAACCGGTTAGGGCCTGTTGTACTTTTAGTTATCAAAATTTCCCAAAACCTGTGCTCCAATAACAAAACAGTTTTAAAATGGTCCTTGCTGAGAGGAAGAATGGGTGCTTCTAGTTTTATGAAGTAAGCACTAGATGGCAGCATTCAGGCGGATTTTCTGTTATCAAACCAACTGGGTTTCTCCCTTCACCCAAAACCCCCCTTCCCCAAAATTGAACAGAAGTCCAGAGATCTTCCTGCTTGTCTCAATTGGAACAGCAAGTGAGGGACAATATTTGACAGTATTGCTAGGGTCTTAACTAAAAGTATAGTTGATAGAGTAGGGGAATAACGGTAAAAGTTTAAATAATATTTACATTTGGCAGGCCCTGTTCTAATAATTTTACATATGGTAAAACAAAGGGTAAATAAATTAACAACCAAAATCTTAGCCCACAAGCCATATACATACATATATATATATATATATATATAATTATATGTATATATACATACATATATATATATATAAAACATTAGAAAAAATGAACAAGAAATGATTTCATATTTATTGTAGTGAATGGGCAGATTATTTTTCTGTTTTTTAAATTTAATAAATATTGTTCAGATTATTACAGTTATTCCTCTTTTATCCCCACATAGCTCCCCTCCACCTGGTTCCCACCCCGCCCTCTGCCCTTACCTCACCACCACTGTCCTCATCCATAGGTGTACAACTTTTATCCAGTCTCTTCCTGCACCCCCAAACCCCTTTCCCCCTGAGATTTGTCAGTCCACTCCCTTTCTATGCCCCTAATTCTATTATATTTACCAGTTTATTCTGTCCATCAGATTTTTAATTCACTTGATTTTTAGATTCACTTGTTGATAGATATGTATTTATTATTCATAATTTTTATCTTTACCATTTTCTTCTTCTTCCTCTTCTTAAAGAGTACCTTTCAGCTTTTCATATAATACTGATTTGGTGGTGATGAACTCCTTTCGCTTTTTCTTATCTGTGAAACTCTTTATCTGCCCTTCAATTCTGAATGATAGCTTTGCTGGGTAGAGTAATCTTGGTTGTAGGTTCTTGCTATTCATCACTTTGAATATTTCTTGCCACTCCTTTCTGGCCTGCATAGTTTCTGTTGAGAAATCAGCTGACAATCGTATAGGTGCTCCCTTGTAGGTAATTGACTGTTTTTCTCTTGCTGCTTTTAATATTCTCTCTTTGTCTTTTGCTCTTGGCATTTTAATTATGATGTGTCTTGGTGTGGTCCTCTTTGGCTTCCTTTTGTTTGGGGTTCTGTGCACTTCCTGGACTTGTAAGTCTATTTCTTTCACCAGGTGGGGGAAGTTTTTGGTCATTATTTCTTCAACTAGTTTTTCAGTATCTTGCTCTCTCTCTTCTTCTGGCACCCCCATAATTCTGATATTGGTACACTTGAAGTTGTCCCAGAGGCTCCTTACACTATCTTCAACTTTTTGGATTCTTTTTTCTTTTTGCTTTTCCAGTTGAATGTTTTTTGCTTCTTTGTATTTCAAATCTTTGATTTGATTCTTGCGTTCCTCTAGTCTGCTGTTAGGTCTCTCTATAATATTTTTTATTTCAGTCAGTGTATGCTTAATTTCTAGTTGTTCCTTTTTCATATCCTCGAGGGTCTTGCTAAATTTATCGGCCTTTTCTAGGAAATTCTTGAAAAACCTTATAACCATGGTTTTGAACCCTATATCCAGTAGTTTGCTTTCCTCCATTACTGTCGTTTGTGATCTGTTTCTTTGTCTCTGCATTTTCGCTGCTTCCGTGAGTTTGTAGAGTAGCTTTGTGTGGTAGGTGTCCTATACGGCCCAGTGGCTCAGCCTCCCCAGTTATCTGAGGTGGACACTCTTGGTGCACCCCTTTGTGGACTGTGTGTACAGCCTTGTTGTAGTTAAGTCTTGATTGTTGTTGGTATCACTGGGAGGAATTGACCTCCAGGCCAATTGGCTGTGAGGATCAGCTGTGTCTATGCTGGGAAACTTCTGTGCTGGAGACAGTCTTATGACACAAGACTTGCAAAACTGCAAAAGCCTCTGTGCTCAGCTTGGATGGGGCAGAGTCTCAGGGCAGAGCAGACAGCCTTGGCTTCCCATCACCCCTGCCCCTATGAGGCCCCTGGGTCTCAGTGTCCTTCGGTAATCGCTGCAAGCACCTCTGAGAGAAAGCCTCCCTCAAGTTTTGCCTGCTGCCAGACAGTCCAATTTCTCCCCGAATGAGTCAGGGTTCCCAGAAAATTGCCCGGAACTGTAGTAGTAGCTTCTGTCTCCCTCCTGCTTTAGAAAGCCAGCCGCGCACTCAGCCTCCTGTGCATTCAGCAGTCAGTCCTCTCTGCACGCACTCGCGTGGGTGCCTCCATACCTCTGCCTTTCGCGGCTCCCCTGAGTTTCCGTGCACTCCTCTCTTTTCCCGACAGTCCAGACTCCCCCCGTATGAGTCTGGGACCCCAGGGTCTCACTCAGAACTGGGGTTCAGTGCAGTCAGGAGCTTCCGTCTCTCTCCCACTAGAGCTAGCCAGGCACTCAGCTGCCCGTCCTCTCCGTGCGCGTGTCTCCATACCTCAGCCTTTTGCAGCTCCTCTGAGTCTCCGTGTGCCCCTCTCTTTCCTTCTAGTTGTAGAATTTCCACTCAGCCAGATTTCCTGTGGTTCTGGATGGTGTCCGTTCTGTCTTTTAGCAGCAGTTTAGGTGTTCACCTATCCCGCCATCTTGGTTTCTCCTGGGCAGATTATTTTTCAATGTCTTCCTTTTTTCCCTTCCTTTCTGGAAGGTTAACATGGTTAGTGCACACAAGCAGGCTAAATAGCCATCTCAAGGTGGTGATTAAAGAAAATTGAATTTATTTAAGAAAAGGGGTTAGGGCAGTGGTCGGCAAACTGCGGCTTGTGAGCCACATGCAACTCTTTGGCCCCTTGAGTGTGGCTCTTCCACAAAATACCACAGCCTGGGCAAGTCTATTTTGAAGAAGTGGCATTAGAAGAAGTTTAAATTTTAAAAATTTGGCTCTCAAAAGAAATTTTAATCGTTGTACTGTTGATATTTGGCTCTGTTGACTAATGAGTTTGCCGACCACTGGGCTAGGGGATGGGATATCCAAAGGGAAGGGCTGCATAGCACCGAGCCAAGGGGACATTGGGTTGATGATGGCAGTATCCAGGAGCTGGAATTTCATCCTCATATGCAGTCACTGGCGGGAAATTGTTGTTATCAGTGGGTTTGGGGGCTGAGGAGGTGGGCTTGGAGTGTGGATGGAATGCAGGTGTGAGATCAGGTGTCTTTTAGAACAGTTTCAATTCCTTATATGGTGTGATTCCTGATGTCTAGCAAGTCTTCTTGGCCTTCGTTCTCCTATGGTGAGAAGCTTATAAATGACTGTTAAGGATCATATTGCCCTATAGTCTTAACACTTTCCTCTTTTGTTATTTTTTTTAATATATTTTTTATTAATTTCAGAGAGGAAGGGAGAGGGAGAGAGAGAGAAACATCAATGATGAGAGGGAATCATTGATTGGCTCCTGCATGCCCCCTACTGGGGATCAAGCCTACAACCCAGGCATGTGCTCTTGACTGGAATTGAACCCGGGACCCTTCAGTTCGTAGGCCGACGCTGTATCCACTAAGCCAAACTGGCTAGGGCTATTTTCATTCATGCTTTCAACACAACAAGTATTTAAGTATATGCTATGTTCAAGATACTAAGAGTCTTACTTTGAACCAAGGGAAAGGTGAAATAATTCATATAAAGTTAAGCCTCAAATCCCTAAGGGCACTACAAACTGAAGAGCAAAGAGGACACACATGTTAATACTATAGGACATTGATTGCCCTGGTAGAGTGTTGGTCCAAGCACCGAAAGGTTGCGGGTTTGATTACTGATCAAGAGCAGGTATCTGGGTGGCAGGTTCATTCCTGAGTTCTCAGGAGGCAACCAATTGATGTCTCTCCCACATCAATGTCTCTCTCTCTCTCTCACTCTCTCTCTCTCTCTCTCTCTTCCTCCCTCCCTTTCACTCTCTCTAAAAATCAATGGTAAAAGTATCCTCAGGTGATGATTAACAACAACAACAACAAAAATACTATAGGACAAAGTGGGATGTATGATGTGCACATTTTGTTCTCACAAAAGAAGTTTTACTGGACGGCAAAGAAGGTATGAATTATTTCATATTGGGATGAACATACACATAGAGAAAAGAGATTACCTTATTGAAAGTTTACTAGTGCTGGCTTTGGCAGCATATACACTAAAATTGGACTGATACAGAGATTAGCATGATCCCTGTGCAAAGATGGCACACAAGTTTGTGAAGCATTCTGTATGTATGTATGTATGTATGTATGTATTTATGTATTGTTAATCCTCACCTGAGGATATTTTTTTCTATTGATTTTTAGAGAGGGTAGAAGGAAGAGAGGAAGAGAGAGACAAACATCGATGTGAGAGAGACACATCGATTGGTTGTGCCTGACTAGGGCTGGGGATTGACCGTGAAACAGTCTAACCACTGAGCACACCAGCCAGGGCAAGCATTCCATATTTTAAAAAAGAAAAAAATAAAGCTTACTATATGCTAGGACCCTGAAAGGCATTTTACATACAGTATTTCACTTATTAAAATGTATTTTTTAAATATATTTTATTGATTTTTTTTTTTACAGAGAGGAAGGGAGAGAGATAGTTAGAAACATCGATGAGACAGAAACATCGATCAGCTGCCTCCTGCACGCCCCCTACTGGGGATATGCCCACAACCCAGGTACATGCCCTTGACCGGAATCGAACCTGGGACCTTTCAGTCCGCAGGCTGACGCTCTATCCACTGAGCCAAACCGGTTTTGGCTAAAATGTATTTTTATTTATTTTTAATTTATGTTAAGTGGTTATTAATATTCCCATCTTTAGGTGAAGATATTCAGTCTTAAAAAGAGAGTAAGTAACCTGCCCACAGGTACACAAATAGGAAGAGGTAGAATAAGGCACTGCGAATGGGTAACAATTGCTGCTCTTAGTTTCAACTTAAAAAAGAGAATACAGATGTATTTTCAGAATATCAAGTAATAGATGTACATTACAGGATGGTAGAGTTTTTGTTTTTTTAAAATATATTTTATTGATTTTTTACAGAGAGGAAGGGAGAGAGATAGAGAGCTAGAAACATCGATGAGAGAGAAACATTGATCAGCTGCCTCCTGCACGTTCCTCACTGGGGATGTGCCCGCAACCCAGGTACATGCCCTTGACCGGAATCGAACCTGGGACCTTTCAGTCCGCAGGCTGACACTCTATCCACTGAGCCAAACTGGTTTTGGCAGGATGGTAGAGTTTTGATAGGTCAAATGGAGGTAGAAGAGATGCAGGCCAAAGGAATATATGTATAAGTCTGAGGGGAATGTCTATAAACAGTTCCTTTTTTAAAAAGGGGGAAGAGAAGAGAGATTTTTAAGTGTATTGTTTATTGATTTCAGAAATAGAATCATCAATGATGAGAGAGAATCATTGCATGCCCCCCACTGGGGATCAAGCCCGCAACCTGGGCATGGGCCCTGACTGGGGATCGAACTATAACCTCCTGGTTCATAGGTCAACTCTCAACCACTGAGTCATGCCGGCCAGGTGAGAGTTTAAAAAATCTGTCCAGAGGTGGAAGACATTAGTGAAGTAGATCATTGAAGAGCATCCTACACCTGCCCCAGCAGCCCCCTCCAGTTCAGCCCGTTTGTGTTTTCCCTGTTGCCTTTCAAATTTTTATCTTATCTACAGAACTCAGAGAGGGGAGGGTTCTGGTCCCCACACATGAATAGTTTTGACTTTTTCATTTCAACACTCACTATTCGACCCTAAAACCAATTATACGCCAAACACTGGACTGCAAGGACAGTGTGCAGGTGCCAATTATATCAGGTCCCTGCCTTAGTTCTTTTCCTTCCAAATCCCTGTTAAATGGGTGGTTCTAGAGGATAGTAGGGGGCATGAAGGCCACTCGCTTTATATTGTTTACACATACAGAGTAGTTACTAGTAAAACATGGACTTTAGAGTTAGAGAAACTCACATTTGATGAAACAGGGTAAGAGAAAAATGAAAATCCTGGCAATGGAGCCCAGATTCTGAAGAAACAGGCACTCAGGTTGACAGCAACTCTGTGCTGACACTTTCTCAGTCTCTACATATTTCAATAAATATGTGGGTCCAGCCTCAGGCTGCTGAAGCCCCTAAAGATACAGCTCAGGTGCCTGGGATGCTTCTGACTGATTCCTAACTCCTCCCAACTTTGAGCTTCTCTGACCCTTAAACACTCTGCTTTCATGCTGGACTAATCAACACAGATGAGACAGAGGAGAGTTGATGGTTAAAAGGAAGTCTGCACACCCCCAGTAAGGTAGTCACAAAGTAATTGGCTAGGAAAATGTTACAAGAGCAGGACCCCACAGGGGAATGAATGAAACCAGGCTGCACTGAAGTGGAAACTGTAATTAAAAAGGGAAGATAAGATCTGCAGTGTGCTGGCTCCTGGTCATCCTTGCCCTCAGATCAGAGGCCAAGACTCATGGTGCTTCTTTGAAAGAAGTGGGGGGTGTGGGGGGAGTGTGTGTGTGTGTGGGGGGGGGGCGCGGGGAGAGGAAGGGCGGGGAGCTACATTTGGAGATCAAGTCAGTTCTTCCTACAGCCTACTTACTGTTCCTCAGAGCTGAGAGGTAGAGAACCCGGGCCAGGCCCAGTTCTCCAATCCTGCATGTGCACTTGGGACCCCTGGCCTAGAACTGGAGGAGAATTCTTACTCTGGGATGAAGACAGAGTCAAAGAGACCAGGAGCTCCAAGGATTCCCAACTGGATGTGGGGAAGCCAAAATGCTACAGTGGAATGACTGTGGCATTCTTATTCCACTTGGAGAGTTGTGGTATAATAAGAAATATATGTCATCTTTGTCTCCAGCTCCTGACACAAAGCTCCTAAAACTGGTAAGTTCCTGAGTGATAGGAGCGTCTTTTTTTGTTTGTGAGAAGCCTCTTTTGAGCACACTTGAGTTTACACTGATGACGTGACTTAGGGTGAAGCCCCTGGATAGCCCTAGGATGGGGCTGGTTATCAGAAAGACCTAGAGATTAGAGGGTTGGTAGCTCAGTTTTTGGATATGCCAAGTTTTTGGGTTCGATCCCCACTCAGGGGACATACAAGAATCAACCAATGAATGCATAAATAAGTTGAACAAATCAATGTTGTTGTTTTTTCTCTGTCTCTCCCTTCCTCTCTCTCTAAAATCAATCAATTAAAATTTTATTTTTAAAAAAGCAGTTGGGTTAGCTCCTAGACCATTGTTTTATAGCTACCTATTGATAACTGCCATAGTTCTGGCAGGGCTTACTGCAATGGAGCATTTGTTTTGGCAGGGCTTGACTGGATGGAACAATTTTGGGGAACATTTTATTCTACCTGTTACAGGATGGGAAGTTATCTCCAGGTAGATAGTATCAGAATTCAGTTAAATTACAAGACACTTAGTTGGTGTCCCCTGAAAATTGTGTGTGGGAGAAAGAAACTTTCCTCTATCCTCAAGTTTTTTTCAGGCTAGTCTAATAACTAAATCTGCCTGGAATCAAGGGCAGAGATTAAGAAGAAAAAAATAACCAAATTTAATTACATATGGATGCATGGGAGCCCCACATACATGAGAGACTCAGAGACACCACACACACAAGAGATTCAGGGACAGAAAGTTAAAATGCGGTATACATGGTGTTCTGAGGTAAGGTAACTTGGGGCTTCAAAGGCTCATTGCAGGGTGATAAAAAAAGATAGGGCAAAGAAGGTTATCTAGGCATGCTCTCCTGAGCATGTCTGCACCTTTCATTTCTCTCTCCTAAGTTCCAAGGGACCTTCTTCTGCCTCTGTAACTTGTTTCCTGAGCTTACACAGCCCAGCTGGCTCATTTCTACTACCTCTGTAATGTTCTACATAAATGTTCTCGTATACTAGTATACGAAGTTTCTCTTGAAATCATAGGTTGTTGGTTGCCTTTAGCTCAAAATAATCCACAACCACAGAGGCACATCTTAGGGGTGACTCGTTCTGAACTCCTACAATCACTTGGTAGTGTTGGAAAACGCTTCAGCAGTCAGTGCCCAAGGCTGTGCTGTACACATAGTTTTGGCAATAACTGACCTGGTTCTGGCCCCAAATCCCTCTCACTTCCTCCCTTGCTGCAGACCTTAATTTCAGACTCTGAGAATAATCCACTAATCTGGTCTTTAAGCAGGGTAAATATTTAGGAGCTTAGTTTTCCTGCTTAGCCTGGGGTAGGTATGGGTGGTGACCACTTGGACCCTATTCCTGATTCCAATAACTAGGATTTTGCCTGGATTTTTAGTAATGGGCATCCTGTATCATTTATTGACTCTGCCACCATGTTATTTTAAGTTCTAAGTGGATGTTCTCTTACTTCAGTGTCTCTAGGTCCTTATAGTTTTGGAATTTATCCTCAAATTCAAGTGACTGGACCTTTCTTTGGAGTTATTGCTTGCTGGAACCTCTGCCTACTACAACCAAAAAAACAAACAAACAAAAAAACAACAACCCCGAAATAAACAAAAAACAACAAAAAAACTGCCTGAAGCCAAGCTCTGGCTTCTGATGGGGAAAGATCCTCTACCCACCCCACAGTGGCTGTTGCTAACAGCTGAACCCCCCAGATCCCACCCTTAATGCCACCCCCTGAACCATGAACTAGCCCCATGATCCTTCCCCTCTCGCAGGCTCTGTGAGCCCCTCCTCAGAGGCACCACCATCACCAGTCAGTGCTAGTCTGACAAAGTTGTGGTTTTCATCTTGTGTGTGCTTTCATCTCCACTCTACTCAGTCTTTTTCCTCTTTGTTTTATTGTTGTTGTTTTCTTTTTTTGCACGGACTGTATGTGTCTGGACTCCAACTTCCCCAGACATAAGGAAGAGCTGTGCATTCTCTGATGCAGTGTCTCTAATACACTTCTTTTCCAAAATGGGTAGAGGAGGTTCTATGTGCTATTCCAGAGGTCATTTTTTAGAGATAATGGGATTTGGGGGGCGGGGTGGGGGTGGGAAACAAACACCCATGGTCTGTTTGCTCTTTGCACAAGCTAGCCACCAAGTGCACTTTGGAATTGACTCTGATACCTGTTGGTGTAAAACTCTGACCAGGGAGTGCTGGATTACACCACTGTGGCCAGCACCGCCCAGGACACCACATGGCAGGATCTCAGAAGAGGTGACCCACATGAATGAACCACCCAATGCCATGAGGGTCAGGGTCTGCCCGTTTTGAAAATGATTGTTGTTCTCTCAATCACCACAGGATTTTCTTCCCTTCTTTCATCCCCAGACATCTCAAGCAGATGACTAGAACCTGCCCTCCCCTTCTAACTCTCTCAGCTCCAGGGCAACATGGACAGGCTTTAGACCTGGGGCAACTGCTCTCTCAGAGGTCACAGGGGTCTCCTCAAAGCAAACTTCAATGAATTTTTCCTGTTTCCCTTTCCCCTGACCTCTTTGGAGAATCTGGGTACAGTGCCCACAGCCGTGCCTGACATCTCTTCCTCTCTCAGAGTCTTCAATCTTCAGTTGCCTGGACTCTAGGCCGGCCATCCTGTGCTCCTCCCTCTTTCTCAAACCTTATTTGCTGCCTTTAGAGACTTTGCTTTTTCTCCTCAAATAAGGTTGACTCTCAACGTTTGGACATATCTGTTTGGTTAAATCCCTTCCTAGAGCTGCTTCCCCCTGGAAGTAAATGGTTCTCAGGCCCAGATCCCTAGACCAGACTTCTGACTTCAATCCTACATTATCATTGGCCTGCTCTGTCCTTCCCTTGAGTACTCCTCTCCACCACCACAAACTCGCACATTGGGAGGCAACGTCAACTTCCTATACCCTGAACATGCTCTCCACCTGGGCATTTTTATTTTCATTATGTCTGCCAACATCCTTCTGTTTTTCTAGACTTAAAACTCTGGAGTGACCTTTTAGTATTTCCTTTATTTTATCTCTTACATATACATAGTAAGGGTCTTCATCATATGTTACTAATATTAAATACAATTTTTGTCTTAAAAAGTTTAAAATCTTTTCAGAAGTGTATTTCCCCACCACGATCCCCCTCCACTAATATTAGGCTTAGTTATATACATTTAGTTTGTTACTGTCTTCTTTTTACAGTGACTGTAAGGGTGTCCCAACTCCCGTCTCCTTGGTTTGTCTATGAATACAGAGAGAAAAGTGGAGCTTTGCAGCATGCAGAGGTGGCTATGAGACTGATTCTGACCAATGAGATTCAAGAGGAAGTCTATGGATTCATGCATTAGGTGAGGCTTTATACATATGATGGCTTGATTTCTTAATCCAATCCCTATATTTTCTTTCTTTTTTAAAAAATATTTTTTATTGATTTCAGAGAGGGAGAGAGAGATAGAAACATCAATGATAAGAGAGAATCCTTAATCAGCTGCCTCCTGCACACAACACACTGGGGATTGAGCCTGAAACCCGGGCGTGTGTCCTGACCGAGTTGATGCTCAAACACTCAGCCACATGGGTCGGGCTCTTTCTTTCTTTTAAAAATACGTTTTTATTGATTTCTTTAGAAAGAGGAAGGGAGAGGGACAAATAAATATTGCTCAGGGATTGAGGGTGGACCTATGAACCAGGAGGTCATGGTTCCATTCCCGGTCAGGGCACATGCCCAGGTTGCGAGCTGGATCCCCAGTAGGGGGTGTGCAGGTGGCAGCAATTCAATGATTCTCTTTCATCATTGATGTTCCTATCTCTCTCTCCTTCTCCCTTTCTTCTCTGAAATCAATAAAAATATATTTTTAAAAAAGAAAAGAAATACCCATGAGAGAGAAACTTCATCGATTGGCTGCATGCGCCCTACTTGGGATCCAGTACACAACCTGGGCATGTGACCTAATCTGGAATCAACCATGACCTCCTGGTTCATAGGTCAACACTTAATCACTGAGCAACACTGGCCAGGCCTTATTCTTATTCTTTAAAAACAAAACAAAACAAAAACAACTTTATTGCTGAAAGTATTACAGATGTACCCCTTTTTTCCCCATAGGCCCCTTCTAGCCCACACCCTCCCCCTGCCCCAGGCCGTCACCACACTATTATCTGCATTCTTATTCTTTCCTTTTTTTTTAATATATTTTATTGATTTTTTACAGAGAGGAAGGGAGAGAGATGGAGAGTCAGAAACATCGATGAGAGAGAAACATCGATCAGCTGCCTCCTGCACACCCCCCACTGGGGATGTGCCCGCAACCCAGGTACATGCCCTTGACCGGAATCGAACCTGGGACCCTTCAGTCCGCAGGCTGACGCTCTATCCACTGAGCCAAACCTGTTTTGGCTGCATTCTTATTCTTAAAGATCATGCTCCCAAATAATGTTCTGGCTTGTGTAATTCTAAGAAAGAGGGGTTTTGCAATTCATCCAGAAAAATCACTGCCTTACTGCTTTCTTTTTATTCACACCATTAAGACCACTCTCTGGCTCTAGCCGGTTTGGCTCAGTGGATAAAGCATTGGCCTGCAAACTGAAAGGTCCCAGGTTTGATTCTGGTCAAGGGCACATGCCTGGGTTGTGGGCTCGATCCCTAGTGGGGGACTTGCAGGAGGCAGCCGATCCATGATTATCTATCATCGTGTATGTTTCTATCTCTCTCTCCCTCTTCCTTCCTCTCTGAAATCAATAAAAATATATTAAAAAAAGAGACCACTCTCTGAAGCCCTTACTTGAATCACTGTAAAGACTCAACTGTTGCCCAGCCTCCCAGATCATATCCTTTTACCAAGAGACTTTGCAAATGTCCCTCCTTGCTGAAAGGAAGGTCCTAACAGAACTAGAACTTTTGGACCGCTTCTTGCTACAGCTGAGACCAGTTGCCCTGTACCTGCAAGCTCAGCCTGGGTTCTCAGGCCTGGGACAATTCCAAACTTTGGGCAGGGAGGGCCTGCCTGAGACATGCTGGCACCTCATGCAAGCTAATAATTTGGAGTTCCTTTTTATATTTTTTCAACATTTATTTAATGGGAGCTGCACTGGTACTTCTAGGCAATGTTTGTTGTTGGAGTTTTTTTGTTTGTTTGTTTGTTAATCCTCACCGGAGGATATTTTCTCCATTGATTTTCAGAGAAAGTGGAAAGGAGAGGGAGAGACAGAAACATTGATGTGAGAGAGACACACGGATTGGTTGCCTCCCCCATGCACCCCAACGGGCCTGGGATCAAGCCTGCAACTGAAGTATGTGCCCTTGACTGGAATCAAACCTTAGACCCTTCAGTCCAGAGGACTGATGCTCTACCCACTGAGCAAAACTGGTTAGGATCAGAGTTCTTTTAATTTTCCATTCGGGGGTGAAACCAGTGGGTTTCCTCCTTATGGAAACCTGTGTGAAAGTGTGCACTGGTGCTGGCTCATTCCTGGTGGTTCAGTCCCCTAGGATTGGTGCTCAGGCCATGGCTTAAGAGGCCTGCCCCATCTGGATCTTCCCATTTCAACAAGTGGCATCTTCCACCATCATGTCACAGGTGTCAGCATAGAAAGTACAGGAATGCTGCTGCTCCTCTTACCAATAGATTTCTCGATGTTTAGGTGAAGTGACTGTCTTCTCTGCCCATCTGAGAGATACACTGAGAAGGTTGAAGAGTATGTTGCACGTGATCAATCCATTCCAACATTTCTATCTCACAAAACCTTTGGATTCTTTCTTCTCTATTATATCAAGAAGTTTCTAGTATCTTAACCTAGTATCTAATTTAATGAAGGCCATTGTTGAGTCTGGTTTCAGTCAGTCAACTGAGAAAATCCTTAGAGCCACTCCTGGCTGATTGAGCTAATACACTGAATTTAGAATCTCTGGTGCTATAATATATCAATAATTTCAATATTATATTCCTTCTTCCTTGTTCTAGAACCCAGTCCTACACAGAAACCCTCTAGTGCCAATATACATGAGCAGTATCTTGCAATTCTTTCCCTATACAGACTTTTCCTCTGGTGTCAGATGTCTTAGCCAACTTCTTGGGGTACAGGGAGATCTGATTCTGGTTGTGGACAGAGGTAAAGAATCACTGGCACACTTTTGCAAGATTGATGCTTTAGTGAAGCCATTATAGGATCTTCAAGCAAGGGATGGCCAGAATCTCAGAGAGGGTCAGAGAGACTGCTTCAGCAAGCAAGGGGGACTCAGTGGGATTTGGGGGTTCAAGATAATCAAATTCAAAGCAAACTACCAAAATGTCCCTATTCCAAGTCTTTGGGTTTTAAATTAATCCCTAACTTTCATATATAAGACCTAAGAAGACTGTGAATTCAGCTCCTGTGATAATTTGGCAATCTGCAGGATCAAGCATTGAGTCTAATATGTAAATACTTTCTGCAGCTGCAGAAGTTAAGAAATTCTTTTAGAGCATTGAAGCTCTCTAGTTCTCTGAGCTGTCATTTTATTCTGTAAACTCTCCAGGTCATTCAGAAGCTACTAGCTCTCTCAGTGGTCCTTCTATGTATCATTCCTACCAGAGAGTCTAAGCTAGCAGAGACATGTCTTCAATGGGCACTTTATTCTCCACTGATAATTTAAGTGATTGCTTCCATTTCATGCCCAGGACTATCATGATCTCATTTTCAAGTAGTGATGTTATCATTGACTTAAAACAGAACCAAGTCAGATAGCTAGTCCTAGATTCCTATCTTTGGGGGTCAGTTTTCTAAAGCCACCTTTGGCCTTAGTTACAGTCTCTGTTAAAACTAATTTAGGAAACAGCCCAGCCGGGTATAGCTCAGCAGTTGAGTGTCGACCCAAGAACCAAGAGGTCACGGGTTCGATTCCTGGTCAGGGCATATGCCGAGGTTTCGGGCTAGATTCCCAGTGGGGGGCGTGCAGGAGGCAGCCAATCAATGATTCTCATCATTGATGTTTCTATCTCTCTCTCCCTCTCCCTTCCTCTCTGAAATCAATAAAAAGATATTTTTAAAAAACTTATTTAGGAAACAAACAAATAAAAACACTCATAAATATTTCAAGCACAGGAGGATTAAAATGCCAGTAATAGGTGCAAATGAAACCATTGGAAGAATTGGAAGAGCAAGACAGGGTAGATAGACCTATTTTCAGGTAAATCACTGAAGCTGTCTGTAGTCCAGGACAGCAAAATATTCTTGCTGCCTCCTAGGCTGGAAAACCACAGGACATTTCCATTGTTAGAACAGCTGCCCTGCTCTTCCGTTGTAAGTCATTGGTAAGGAAGTACTTCTTGTCTTCTACCACCCATGCATCTGTCTGCTGTTGCCAGAGAAACAAAAAAATGGTTTCTGCTTTTATCCCATTTTCCAGTACTCACACAAGTGTATCTTTTTATCAGAAGACTAATAACATCTACCCTGCCTGCCACACACACACATTTTGCCTAGTGTTCTAGGTTTTCTGCCTCTCCCTTAGTCTCTGTGCTGTCAGCTCCAGAACCCAGAGTATGCAGAGCATGATTAAAGGAGGAAGCTTAGAGGAAGAGGAAAAGCAAGAGGTCAGGTTCTCTTTTGCCCTACTCTAAGTATGAGTAATGTTCTGATGATTTTGGTTCCACTCTCTTCCTCATATTAAAAGGACAATGGGAATTTTGAAAGTTCAGTGGTTTAATAAAAATCTCAAGAGATAGCTAGAGAGCTTAGATTTACAAAATACCTGGGTATAAATAATTTTCCAACTAAGATGATAGTGCAAAATGTACACCTTAATATATCTTGCATTTTCCCATGCACTATATATATACACACAGAATATACATATATATGTATAATCTAACTTTAAATTCCATTCAACTCTGTGAGATGACGAAATTGAAGCTCAGAGGTTGAGGTTGAGTAACTTGCCCACTATCCTACACTATAAAAGAACTCTCATCTGCCCACATTGGTTTCCATGAGATACAGAGGGAAAGGTACTCCAAAACTAAGGCATGAAAACTAACCAACTCAACGTGTTTGACCTCCGTGTCAGAATCACCTTCCATCTCCGCTGAGTCCCTTAGGCACTTCGCCCGCGGCCGTCCACCCGGATCCCGCAGGAGCGAGATCCCAGACTGGCATCCCACTTGGTGAGCCTCAGCCTCTGCCATCAGCCAGAGATGGAGTAGGAATAACTGAGGATGCCGGGAGCAAGCGCCCGAAAAGGGGGTAGGGAGAAGGGGCGGGGTGGGGTCCGCCTCCGCCCCTTCCCCTCCGTTCACTCCCATTGGCCGAGCGTTTGCTGGCCCCATTCCCACCGCCCGCCCCCAGGGCGACGCTTAAAGTGTGCGGAGCAGGTGCCTGGAGTGGAGCAACAACTTTGCGCGCGTCGCCCATTCATCGCCCGGGAGCGTACGCACATCCTTCTGTCGCTCCGGTCATCCTCTGGGAAGGGACTCCAGGCCGGAGGCAGCCGCCACCAGAGGGACCGCAACCAGAAGACGGGCCGAGAGCGCCACCGACTCTTGCGGTCCGTGGCTGGAGACTGTGGCTGCGACCATGCAGACGTGCGCCAGGGCCTGGGGGCTGCGTCTGGGCTGCGGGGTCCCCGGCGGCGGCCGCCTGGCGGGAGGCGCGGGGCGGCGTTGCGTGCAGCAGAGCCGTGACAACAGGAGCGGCGGTGGGGACAGCGGCGGGGCTGGGGCCTCGCGCCTTCTCGAGCGCCTCCTCCCCAGACACGACGACTTCGCTCGGAGGCACATCGGACCTGGGGACAAAGACCAGAGGGAGATGCTACAGGCCCTGGGGCTGGCGGTAAGGACCCCCATCCGGCCCTCGGGACCTCACCCCGCCCCGCCCCGCCCGGGTTCTGCCGGCTCGGCCTCCCGACCCCCCGCCCGAGCTCGCCTTGCTCCGCGTGGAACCCGCGTCCGGGACCCGGGCCCTGGAGTGGAAGCGAGTCCGCGCGCTCTGTCCTCCGTACCCCAGCCTTCTCCCGCCCGCGTATTTTCTCTTCGCGCTTCAAAACCGTTTGTTTTTTCAACCCAAGTTGCCCCGCTGATGAGTCCTAACTTTGGGAGAGGAGGAACTCCTAGTTTATCGAATTATCTCCCGTTGCCGACTGAAATCCAACCCGGAGTGGCCGAATCACTACCCCACTTCATCATTTTCTTTGCTCCACTTCATCATTTTCTTTGCTCCAAGCGATTTCTAGTTTTTAAAGTTGTTCTTTCATTTTAAAAAATAAACCATAATTAGGCGACTTAAATGAGTTTCCCACAAGTCTTTGCAGATGCAAAACACAGAGGTGACTCTTTTAGTTCAGAAGCATTTTCCTCCCGCTTTCGTGTTCACATTCTCGCGTTTTAATTCTAGAGCATCGATGAATTGATGGAGAAGACGGTCCCCGCGAGCATCCGTTTGAAAAGGCCCTTGAAAATGGACGACCCTGTTTGTAAGTGGCCGGGAGGGCTCCTTAGACGCCGCTGGCTCTGGCCGGTTGTCTTCTATGGTCTCTGAAAGTCCAGCTCTAGGTTAGGATTGCTCAAGACCGGGAATGAATATGTTTATTTAAACAGAACAGCGGCAGATGCTCCAAGGTGAGGGAGAGAGTGGAACATTTAGTCCCATAAACAGTCAGTTTTGTGCCCTCCGATGGAGTTGATGCAGCACCCTTCTAGGTCTTCATCTCAGGGGTCTTGAGGTCCCTGCAAACTTCCCAGGGAAGGCAGTGCGCCAACACGGGGAGGACGTCTCGCTTCTCAGGCACCGATTGGGACGGTTCTCTCATCCTTCCGGTTGAGAGGCTTCATCACGTCTGCAGATCAGGATAGAGACTCAGAAGGGACAAAGGAATTGCCTGGAGTCATGCAACCAGGGGAGTCACGCACAGATGGGGAGACCCAGACATCTGGCCTCCACGCCCAAGTTTCTTTATACCATAGTAGCTTTTAATTCTTCTCTTATCTCACGCCTATATTTTATTATTTGTACCAACTGAAAGGCAGCAGTACTTTTTAAACATCTGAATGATGTCTACAGAGAAGCACACAAATAAGATTAATGTTTTGTTCAGGGAGGTTAATTTACTCACAGACGTTCTTATATTTAAATGTTTTTAAAAGTCTGAAGATTGCCTTTCAGAGGTCCTCCAGGACTTAGGCAAGAAGCCACCAGTCAAAGGGACAGGCAGAACTGATGAGCTCTTGTCCATTGGTTTGTTTTGTTTTAGATTTTAGGACAGAGAGGATATATGGAAGACAAGCTTTATTTTGTTTCAAGGTAGATAACTGAAGTACGAAGCCAGTCCATCTGCGGCTGGCCAATGTAAGTCAGGCTATGCCGAGGACTGCTCCCCTTGCTGGTTTCAAATCTGAACCAGTTTCCCTGAACAGAGGATGACCGGCGGGACAGATGGATGTACCTTGCTCATAGAAGGAAATCTGCACGTTTTGTTCTGTTGAAGGGATTCAGACCTAGGGATAGCTGGAAGCCTAATCTATTTCAGTTTGAGGAAATCTTAATCCTGACTCAGTGGATGTTTAAAGAATGAAGAGTTGCATATTTTTAAAGAAAGCTTTAGGTAAATATATGAACAAGTAAATGCCTTTCTGGGACTTTCAAAGTCAGAATATTTAGGTCAGCACTTCTTACAATATAATTGAAAATAAGATGTTCTTTAAGAGCGTTGAAGCCTAGGAAGTGTGTCAGAGTTGTCTATCCTTTTTTAGTTCAACTACTTGTTTCTAGCAGAATAATTTGAACATCAGGGGCTTCCATTTCTTCACCCTGTCCCTCTCCCTCTCCCTCTCCCTCTCCCTCTCCCCTCTTCCCATCTCTCTGTGTCTCTCTCTCCCTTGGAAATGAATTTTTTAAAATGTTTTTATTGATTTGAGAGTGAGAGGGAGAGAAACATTGATCGGACTCGTCCTGGCTGGGGATCAAACATGCAAGCTGGGTATGTGCCCTGACCAGAAATTGAACCTGCCACCTTTTGGTGTACGGGACGATACTCCAACCAACTAAGTCACACTGGCCAGGATTGGAAGCACACTTTTTTTAAAAAAGATATGTTTTTATTGATTTCAGAGAGAAAGAGCGAGGGAGAGAGAAAGAGAAACATCAATGATGAGAATTGTTGATTGGCTGCCTCCTGAACGCCCCCTACTGGGGATGGAACCCACAACCCAGGCATGTGCCCTTGACCAGAATTGAACCTGGGACCCTTCAGTCTGTAGGCCAATGCTCTATCCACTGAGCCAAACCAGCTAGGGCAGAAGTATACTTTTGATAAGTAATTAGAGGCTTATGTGTAAACTTTAAACCCAGCAGTTTCTGTAAGATTTGAGCCTGGTTCCATCTGGTTGGTCTGAGCTGACTCAGAAAATATTGCATGGTCCGGAGTCTTCCCTTGCCCTGAAGCAGACGAGCTCTGCAGCAGAACTTGCTTCTTGGCTAATGAATATTCTCCATATAGGGTGAGCAAATTGGTCTGGGTAACCTCCACTAGTAGTATTTCCATTTAATAGTGAGGCAGCATTATCCAAACTTGGTTTCACATGAATGCCTGTGTTCTATTGTAGTCAGAGAGGAATCTGGACCACATATTTGTTCGCCATGTACAGAGAAAACTAGTAAGAGCTAGTCATGAGTCCTCAGTGCCCTCATAGCTGAGTAAAACCATTGTGAGAACTATAAGCAGCATGGACATATGTGGCTTAGTTCTTATGACTAACTTAATAATCTCAAGAGTTTATGTAGTGCTTACCCTGTATTGGGTACCTTGTAAAGTACTTTCATGTGTTAATTTAATCCTTATAGTACTGTGAGGCAAATACCATTTTCACCTCTGTTTTAAAGAAGAAACCAAGGAATACAAAGGACACGTAACTTGCCCAAGGTCACAGCTGGTAAGCGGTGAAATCAAAATTCAACCTAATCCAGGCAGTCTAGCTCCACTATCCACACTCCAACCACCAGTCTACACTGTCTTCATTGTGTCCTCTGCCAGGGGGTGGGTGTACAAACTAGAAAGTTTCTGTCCTGAATCTCTGAAGTATCCAGTTTATGGATGTGCACAAATCCAATCACACTGGAATCACTGCCATTTGCCAACTGCCCTATGGAAATGCAGTGGCGTGCTGAGAGCACGGGTAGGGGATACCTCCTGCTGCCAGGGTGCAGGACTAGGGCTAGGTCTTGAAGGATGGGTAGTGATGCTCTGCTGGACAAGGCTGGGGGAGGCTGCTGCAGGTGAGGGACCAGCATGTACAGGACAGCGTGTCCTGACAGAATCAGGGAAGTACAGATGGTTCACCTGTCATTTAGGATCTTCCCCCTACCCTTGGGCACTTCAGGAAGTGCCTTGAAAGAATACCTTGATTATCAATTGGCTTCTCAGTAAGTCACACTTAGAGAAATATGCAAAGCTACTCACTTCAAAGCCCTATCAGTTTCATCCTATTAAGTGAATCCCCCCTTCCTCATCCACATACATACATAAGGGGAGAAAAAATAAAGGACGGAACATTTGTTTTTCTTGATAGTTATTATGGATGATTTTAGCTTTCTTTTTGTTACTCTGCTTTTTCTAGATTTTTCTACAATAACTGTTTTATTTTGTAATTAATACAAAATTTAGAAGTACTTTAAAGACGAAGCCAATCACTTACAGGTATGGTATGCCTCACCGTGTAGTACTTGCAGGGAGGTCATCTCTGAACTGAAATTACTGAACTAGTCCATAATTTCACAGAGGCTGCAGGGTTTAAAGTTTACACAAAATTGCACTTTGCTTATTGTGGTTATGCGTATGCTTAGGAAGAGAGGAGAAACTAAACTGCCTAAGGTTCAAGTTGGTCAACCAGAACCGAGCCCCTGAGCTGTCAGAGTGAGACTTAACAGACTTGTGAAAACTTAATGTTCTACGTTGCATCACTTAGAGTGATTTTTTATTTTATTTTATTTTATTTTTTTTAAATATATATGTTATTGATTTTTTACAGAGAGGAAGGAAGAGGGATAGAGAGTTAGAAATATTGATGTGAGAGAAACATCAATCAGCTGCCTCCTGCACATCCCCCACTGGGGATGTGCCCGCAACCCAGGTATATGCCCTTGACCGGAATCGAACCCGGGACCCTTCAGTCCGCAGGCCGATGCTCTATCCACTGAGCCAAACCGGTTTCGGCTAGAGTGATTTTTTTTAAAAAATTTATTTGAGAGAGGAAGGGATAGAGAAAAACACATTGGTTTGTTGTTTCACGTATTTATGCACTCATTGGTTGCTTCTTGTATGTGCCCTCTCCGGGGCCTGAATCTTGGCATGTCAGGATGACACTCTAACTCAGTGGTCCGCAAACTTTGGCTCTCGAGCCAAATGCGGCTCGCAAGCCGCGGTTTGCCGCTTTGTTGACTAATGAGTTTGCTGACCACTGACTAGACTCTCGATTCCAATAATTTCAGGCTGTTATTGTTCCTTGTGATTAAGCCCCTATCCCAGTGGTCGGCAAACTCATTAGTCAACAGAGCAGTAAACCGCGGCTCATGAGCCACATGTGACTCGCGAGCCACAGTTTGCCGACCACTGCTCTAACCAACTGAGCTACCCAGCCAGGGCACTTGGAGTAATTTTTAATGGAGGGAAGTGAGCAGAGATAGGGGGTGTTGTGTAATGCAGCTGAGGTGGTTACTCTGTCACCCCAGTGGGGTTGGGCACTCACCTGAACTGACCCGAAGGACACCTAGATAGTTGGAGCAGCTGTTCCCCAGGCTGAGGCTGCCAGTTGTCTTCCAACCAGATGATGCCTGTCATCAGGACCTGCCTGTAGGCTCCTCAGTCTGTGACAAAGCTCTCCCTTGGGTATTCCTTGCTCCTTCAGTTCCCACCTTAATTGTGGAATAAGCAAAGATCAACCAAATGGTGAAAGCAAACATCATTTATTCTGAACTTGCCGTAAGAGTTAGCCTTTTGTTTTGGCGGAGGAGAGGGTAAGCCACCTTGTGGAGTAAAGGAAAAGCTTCATGTGTTACCTCTTTGGAGACTGTGGCATGGAGAAGGTACAGGCAGGCTAATGAGAAGCAGGGCTTCCTATGTGCTTGGTTAGGGGTGCATATTTCACTTTGTCTGGTTGGTCCTAAATTGGAAACAGGGAATCACAGTTAAGGAAGCTGTCAGGTATTAATCCTAGCCGTTTGCGGCCGATTATTACAGAGGCTATTGTGCAGTTTCCTGGATTGTCACTGGAGAAAGCATTCTGTCATTCTGCACGTCTAACTTATAGCAGGCTGGCTTCTGGAGTGGTTTATTGCAGGTAAGGGGGTTGGCTTCTTTACTGCAGGTAAGGTAGGTTGCTGCAGGATGTAAGTTCTATGGTTATATATGGTCTGGCCGCCGTCTGTTTAATTCGTTCTCTCACAATAGAGCCCTTATATTTTTGTCGTTAATTCCTGGTAGGCAGGCGCCTGAAGATCTGACTGATAACTTAGTCAATCTGTTGCCTGGTTGTTCAATGTTTATTGACCATTTGCTCTGTGCAAGGCACTGTGAGATAGATTTATGAATAAACATATTCACTATCCTCAAGGAGCTTATATCTTACCTTTGTAATAAATTAAGTCAGAAAGTTAAAAAGTCTCAAGTCCATGAGAACTATGGATAAAATACTGTGAGTGTTCAGAAATAATGAGAAATTGAATAGAAAAAACTGGGATTTCTGAAACAATGTAAAGAGTTGAAATATATCTTCTTTCTGTAAGAAGCAAGGACAATATCTTTACATTGATGGATGATTTTGTGTGTGCATGTGTTATAAAAAGAAAAAGACTCAAAGAAATAAAGGTGGTGCCTTTGCTCTGAAAAAGAAAATGGCAAAATGCAATGTGCAAAAAGCATAATTATGGGAGCATGAGTATTGTAGTCCCATATTTGATTGAATCTTACCAGAATAATTATGTTATAATCATTTGGGGATTCTGGAGTGTTTTCCAGTACCACCAAGCAATTCTTATGGACACTGACTGGTGTCCTACAATTGAACTCAATTCTGACATTATCTACCTGGAGATAGCATCAGATCTCATAGATTAAAGACTCAGTCCTCAAGACTGCCCTACTTCAGATGTCAATAGCAAGTCCAGGTTGTCACCCATGCTTCTGACCAACAAGCTATAAATTCAAGGTTTTCATGACCCACTCCTTGGGTTTGATTAATTTGCTGGAGTGGCTTGCAGAACTCAGATAAACATCTGAAGTTTACCAGTTTATTATAAGTGATATCATACAGGATACTGGTGGACACCCAAATAGTGAAGCACATAAGGTGAGATTCAGAAGGATCCCAAGCACAGAAGCTTCTGTCCCTCTGGAACTGAGGTGGGCCACCCTCCCAGCAACCATCTCAGAAACTCATCAAATCAGTTGTTCTAGAGTTTTTATAGAGCTTAATCTGAACCTTTCCCTTCTTCCCCTTCACAGAGGTCTGTGGGAGGGGCTGAAAGTTACAACCCTCTAATCACATTGTACATTTATTACAACTGATGGGCCTACATTGATACGTTAGCACCTAAAGTCCATAGTTTACATTAGGGTTCACTGTTGGTGTTGTACAATATATGGGTTTGGACAAAAGTATAATGACATGTATTACCAGTATAGTATTATCCAGAATAGTTTCACTGCCCTAAAAATTCCTAGAAGACATTTAAAAAAAACTACCACATTCATCTAAATTAGCACACTTCCTATGTTAAATTACAATGTTTTATCTAACTTTAAAAAATATGTTTGCTCTCAAAATGAAGTCAATTATACTGTAATTGTAAATACAGTGTTACTCTTGAGGACTGTTAAGGTGCATAGGAGCATTTACCCATATACTAAATGCTCTAGCCCAGTGGTCGACAAATTCATTAGTCAACAGAGCGGCAAACCGCGGCTCTCAAGCCGCATGTGGCTCGCAAACTGCAGTTTGCCGACCACTGCTCTAGCCTACTCACCTTCATCACCATTGAGTTACAATATAATAAATATTACCAAATTTATTTTCACAACTTCCTCTGTCTGCTTTTATTCCTCATTTACTGATAGGTAAAGGATGGTTAAAATATGATCCCTGCTGAAACCGGTTTGGCTCAGTGGATGGAGCGTCGGCCTGCGGACTGAAGGATCCTGGGTTCGATTCCGGTCAAGGGCATGTACCTTGGTTGCAGGTACATCCCCAGTGGGGGGGTGTGCAGGAGGCAGCTGATCGATGTTTCTCTCTCGTCCATGTTTCTAACTCTCTATCCCTCTTCCTTCCTCTCTGTAAAAAAAATCAATAAAATATATTTTTTAAAAAACACACAAAAAACCTTGGGGGGAAAAATATATATGATCCCTGAGTAAGTGTAGGTTACAAGTGATAGGGAGATAGATAGGTCTGCAAATAAGATGAATGGTTTGGCTGAGGGTATGACATGAGCAGAGGCATGGAAGTGGACGTATATGGTTATTTGACAGATGGTGTATGGAACAGTAGGCTGCAGAGAGTCATGGAAAGTAAGGTATGGAGGGCTCAGAACCTGATAAGAGATTTGTCTTCTACATAACGGGGAAACATTAACAATTATTACAGAGAGAAATGACACAATTCAACACAATAGTTCTGTGTTTTGCAGAGTGCCTCTGAGGTCGGAGGCAAGGAGGCAAACTGAGAGATTGCTGGAGAATTTACAGGTGAGATGTTAAATGCTCATTAGTTCAGGTCTACCATGAAGCAGTCATCAAGATAGGATTAGATATATAAGAAATTTATTGGGGGTGGGAACAGGAGAAGGTAGGGGAGCCTTTAGATTGTGATGTAGCTCTGCACCTGCTGGAAGGAGGGGAGACAAATGAAAGGAGGATTAGGTAGGAAAAATTTTAGACAGCAGCACAGATATAAGAAAGTTTGGTAAGCCGGAATGGGAGTCCTGAAGCTAAAGTAGCCCATGGCTTGCAGGAATGGATCAGCATTAGTTCTCCTGCTGGGCTTAGTAATTGGCTGGGAGCAGTCCGTGGGAAGTATGGTTTCTGTACAAATGTGGTGCTTGATCCAGAGGAGCAGCAGTTGGGGCTGTCAGTCGCTTTCTAGGCTGAGTGTCTTGGGGTGATGGTGATGTCATTAACGGAGAAGGAATAGGGAGAAGAGGGTCCTGAAGGAAGACAAGATCAAGAATTTGAACAGAATTGAGTTGGAGGTGCTCATGGAACATGATTTAGAAAAGTTGGAGCAATAGTTGGAAATATGAGTCCAGAGCTCAAGAGAGAGATAAGAGGTGGAGTTGCAGGGGCAGTGAGTCTTCTGAATGAGTTAATGGGCATGGGTGAGATTTCCTAGGGATGGAGTATGGCAAAGAAAGTGGAAGCGAGGATGTTGGGGAATGGAGCATATAAAAGGAGGGAGACAGAGCAGTCTGAGATGGAGTAATCCAAGAGGCTGGATGATAAATATTCAGGCAGGGGGTTGTTGGTCCCAGTGCCATATTCTGGACATTTCTTAGGGTTTTGAAGACATAAGGATAGTCCACCAAGATGGAAGCTCAGTGACCCCCTTCTCTGAGCTTCTTACCTTAGAGTGAATTCAGGAGCTCTGGGGCAGGTGCTAGACAAAAGTTGTAAGCTCCTTGCGGGCAGGTCAGTGTTTTGACTTCTATTCTTTTCTTTTCTTTTTAAATATATTTTACTGATGTTTTACAGAGAGGAAGGGAGAGGGATAGAGAGCCAGAAACATCAATGAGAGAGAAACATCTATCAGCTGCCTCCGGCACACCCCTCACTGGGGATGTGCCCACAACCAAGGTACATGCCCCTGACCAGAATCGAACCTGGGACCCCTCAGTCCGCAGGCCAATGCTCTATCCACTGAGCCAAACTGGTTAGGGCTTGACTTCTATTCTTTATGTACTCTTTTCACCCCACCAAATGGCATTGGACCTTGATTTAATAAGTCTCCATCATGTGATGTGCGAATAGCTCATCTCATTTTGACTTCTTAGGTTTGTTTCACTTATGAAACCCAAAGTATTTCTATAAAAATGCAAACTGGGAATTTTAATAAGGATTCTCAATGTCTATATTATCAGCATACTAATTGATTAGGTAATGAGGAAACAATTTTGGAAAATCCGAAATTATTGTAGGCACTGCATTATTTCAGAGAACTTGCTTATTAGCTGCAAGTTCCCATTTATAAATAGTTCTCTGACACTCATGCTTTTAGGGACATGAGAACAATTTGTGCATTGATTTGTCATCATGGATTCTGTGATGGGTGAGTTGTTATGAATATTGAGCTAGCTGTATGTGGGAGTTTAAGTGCATTTTCATTGCAACACCTTGATTCACGTGTATTTCCTGAGGACCTACTAGGTGCATAGCAACCCACTCTGCCCCTGCCCACACAAAGATTATAATTTAGTTGTTGAGATTCTGGGATGGACTACAGATTTCTCCATAGGCTTATTTGATCTATAAAATAATATCTCTTTTCTGCAAGTGTGTTAGATTGTTTGAGTTGGACTGTTAGAACATATTCTTCCCTTTTTGTTCTTGCTCTGCTGGCCATAAAAATGTACCCACAGGGCAGCAAAGAAGAAAAACAAATACTCCAGGACTTCCACCCTGATTCTCATTTCAAACTGATCTTTTGACCAGTTATGTAGGTCAACTAGTGTTCCAGATAAATATTATGAATTGTAATGTTTCTTGAGAATATTTTCATAGCTTGAATAAAGAAAGGCAATGGAGGAGGCCTCCCACAGAAAGTAGTGTGACCCAAGTTCAAAGAGTCAATAACCAACATGGTGCCCCTCATTCCAGCTTCCCCACTGTGGGGTGCTGTCCTGGTTTCCCTACAGCTGGTACAAATATATAGAATCAGTGTGTTTTTGAGAGAGCAGGAATAGCAGCAGGGACTGTACACTTCACTTTGGAGAGGAGGGACCAAGGAGTCATCAGAAACACAGTTTGGCAGTTCTTCAGCTCCTTTTATCATGAGGTGCTTGGCCAAGGAGTCTTAACACCTGTGGGTCATTTGGGGCTGGGAGAGGTGGGGTATTAATTGGCTGAGCAAGAAGATGGGGAAGAGCCTGACAGGATTAAGGCAAAAATAATCATATTGTATTTAGGGTAATGGATTAAGGGTGGGGAACAGTGTGTACACATGTGTGTTTAGGTATAGCAGGTATTTTGACCCAAGCCTGCCTGTCTATTCTGATGATATTTTTTCAGTTCTTGTCAAAATTCACTAATATGGGAAATTAGAACCTAGGGCCAGGAGTGTCTTGAGTATTTAACAGTTAAATCGGCTTATTCCTGTTAGAAAGTATTCATGTGGTAGAGCAGTTGTTACAAAGTTCTCCTTGATATTTTAGGTGAAAGTGATGAGGGAGTCACTATTGAATAGGCTCTTACGTGGAATTATATAAGGAGGAAGCATTTCTTCTGAATTCTAAGAAGCAGGAATAGTGTGAGACCCACCTGCAGATTTTTCTGGAGTGGTGCCGAGGGCAATGAACTCTGTTCCTGGTACATTAGGATGAGGGCATTATGCAATGCTCCAAGGGATCAGAAGCAGGCGTTTTATTTTTTCCACCAGAAAAGCACTTACTGCTGAGATTCCTGACGGGTAGCTTGAGGGTTTTCATGGCGTGGAGTGCACGATAATATACTGCATCTGTTCTGGCTTCCCTGCCAGGCTTGCCAGGCAGGCATCTGGAGAATGACAGTGTCTTTATATATTTAAAAAAATTTTTTTAAATTGCAGTGTACATTCAGTTTTATTTTGCTTTTGTTTCAGATGTACAACATAGTGGTTATGCAATCATACACTTTACATAGTGCCCCCCTCCCCCTCCAGCCCATATTTCCAGTACCCACCAGGCACCATACATAGTTATAACAATATTATTTATTATATTCCCTATTCTGTACATTACATTCCCCTGATTATTTTGTAACTACCAATGAGTACTTCTTCTTTTTTTTTTTTTTCCTTCTTTGTATTTCAAATCTTTGACTTGATTCTTGCAATCCTCTAGTCTGCTGTTGGATCTCTGTATATTATTTTTTATTTCAGTCCGTGTATGCCTAATTTCTAGTTGGTCCTTTTTCATATCCTCGAGGGTCTCGCTAAATTTATCAGCCTTTTCTAGAAAATTCTTGAAAAACCTTGTAACCGTGGTTTTGAACTCTATATCCAGTCGTTTGCTTTCCTCCATTTCTTTCATTTGTGCCCTGTTTCTTAGTCTCCGCATTTTGGCAGCTTCCCTGAGTTGATGGAGTGGCTTTCTGTGCTAGGTGTCCTATAGGGCCCAGTGGCTCAGCCTCCCCAGTTACCTGAGGTGGACACTCTTGGTGCACCCCTTTGTGGGCTGTGTGCACAGTCTTGTTGTAGTTAAGTCTTGATTGTTGTTGGTATCCCTGGGAGGAATTGACCTCCAGGCCAATTGGCTGTGAGGGTCAGCTGTGTCTACGCTGGGAAAACTTCTGTGCTGGAGACACCCTTATGAGGCAAGACTTGCAAAAGCCTCTGTGCTCAACTTGGATGGGGCAGAGTCTCAGGGCGGAGCAGACAGCATTGGCTTCCTGTCAGCCCTGCCCTAAGAGGCCCCTGGGTCTCAGTGTCCCATGGTAATCACTGCAAGCACCTCTGAGAGAAAGCCACCCTCAAGTTTCACCCGCTGCCAGACAGTCCAGTTTCTCCCCGAATGAGACTGGGTCCCCAGAGTCTCACCTGGAACTGGAGTACAGAGCGGTCGGGAGCTTTTGTCTCCCTCCCATTTGAGAAAGCCAGCTGCATACTTAGTTGCCAGTCCTCTCTGCATGCGCTCCTCTGTACCTCTGCCTTCTGCAGTTCCTCTGAGTCTCAGTGTGCTTTTCTCTTTCTTGACAGTCCAGTTTATCCCCGTACGAATCTGGGTCCCCAGAGTCTCACCCGGAACTGGAGTTCAGGGCAGTCAGGGCTTGTGTCTCCCTCTGGCTTGAGAAAGCCAGCCGAGTACTTAGTTGTCAGTCCTCTCTGTGCACACGCCTCCATACCTCTGCCTTCTGCAGCTCCTCTGAGTCTCAGTGTGCTTTTCTCTTTCCTTCCAGTTGTAGAATTTCCACTCAGCGAGCCTTCCTGTGGTTCTGGATGATGTCCGTTTTGTCTTTCAGTTGTAGTTTTGAAATTGTTATGTGAGGCAGCAGTTTAGGTGTTTACCTATGCTGCCATCTTGGTTCTTCCCCAATGAGTACTTCTTAATCCCTCACCTTTTTCACCCAGTTCCTCAACCCCCTTTCCCTCTGGGAACCATCAATTTTATCTCTGTATTTGAGTTTATATTTTAAAAAATATCTTTTTGTACTTATTTCAGAGAGGAAAGGAGAGGAAGAGAAAAAGAAACATCAATGATGAGCGAGACTCTCCTGCATGCTCCACACTGGGGATTGAGCCCACAACCCAGGCATATGCCCTGACTGGCAATCGAACTGTGACCTCCTGGTTCATAGGTGGAGATCCATGCTCAAACACTGAGCCACACCAGCCCAGCTGTATTTATGATTTTTTTTTAAAGGATACTCCCTTTCTCATTCTGTTTCACCCCTCCCCCACCTTAGTTTCATTGACATCCACAAGGAAGAAAGTTACTGGAACTGGGCCTGTTTACAGGAGGAAGCTGTTAAGTGGGAAGGAAAAGTGTGAGGAATGTGCTATGGGGTTTGCTCTGGGGGAAATATGAAATCTTTCCTTTCTCCTCTTTGTCCACACAAATTTCCTTGGGCTGCCTGGGCTTGAGATGACACAATTGCCTTTTTATAATGCTTCTCTTGCTAGGTCAGGGAAAAAGGTTACCACTTTGGATCCAGATCCCACACACTGTTTTCTCTAGAAAAGATTTGTTCTCCAAGGGAGAAAGGAATCTGTATGTACTGTGAAGTGCAGTGGTGGATATTGTCTGGCTAAGACTGGGCTTCTATTTAGATGAATTATACCCCCAATTAGACACTGGCCCTGCTGTGTTCCATTTCAGATAGGTTCAGCAGGTAGGTCTCTGATGTGGACTTCTCCCTCTTCTTTCATTTTCTCCATGTCTGTTGGCATCATTTAACATATTAATTCAAACTCTGGACCCCAAAATACACTGGCCAATGAGCCAAAAGTGAGATTTCATTAGTGGATATGAGAAACGGCATCCATTGAACAAATAATTCAGATACTCACTAAGCTGTGTGTTTGGGAAATGTTTTTATGATATGTGATAGGTAAAGCCCGAGGTCTTGATTTTATCACAGTAAGAAGCAACTTAACTCTCTGCTAGAAAGTTCGGTCATGAGCAATGGATGAGTGGATGGGAAGGGCTTCTCACACAATTCTCACTTTCAGAAGCATGACCAAGTACCTACCCTACTCTTGATGGCTCAGGAGTGTCCATTAGCTCAGTGTACAGAGGACTGCTCATTCCATTAACTCACTTTGTTCCCAGTAGAAGGTAAAATTGGTTGTAAAGACCAAGCTAAGCCAAATAAAGCCATATTATCAGCATGTGAAAAAAAAAATAGGCCAGGTTAAGATGGGGCCAGTCAGGGAATATTCATAATAGCCTCAAGCTAGGTAAAGGCAGAGTTCTATGGTACTTGGGAAGTTTGGTCCGGTAGGAACCAAGTATATGTGTTATAGGATTAGGGACTTTTGTGTCTCAAGTTGGACCATTTTTGTGCTTTTGGGTCTTAGCTATAATTAACTATTTTACTCTTCATCTAGGCTAATTAGCTTTTAAATTTGTTCAAGTGTTTCATTCCTGTGTAAGGCTTAGTGGCAGCTGTAAGGGATGGTGGTATGTATCCGAACTGATGGGGAAGGGGCCAGGGGGCTCCTGGCTGGTCTGGTTGGAGGTCTTCTCTTCCAGACTGTTGAAGGTAGATGGCAGGACAGGACCAGGGCCTGGGTGGCAGGAGGCTGCTGAAGGAAAGAGGAAGGAACTGGGCTGTAGCAGAGGCTTTCTCACGGGGTTCTGCTTGGACAGCCCCGCTGGGAGAGATGAGAGAATGCGTTTTCTTGCAAAAGGAAAAATCAGATCCCGCCTTCATTCTAGTGGAGAGTTTAGAGTGTCCAGATACATATCAGCATTCCCCTCACAGAAGCCGCTGATATTTTATGCACTTGAATGAAATACCTGAAATTTTTAAAAGGCCAATTGGCATAAATGAAGAACAAAATAATGATAGCTAATACATGGAAGCCTACAAATGATCAATGCAGACACAGATGTTTCCAGCTGAGAGAGTTCCAGGGGCCGTACTGGGTCCAGGGCAGCCATCTCCTTGTGCCTCTGGGGATTAATTTATTTTACTCAGTTTCCATTAATTCACTTGCTACAATCCAACCTTTTAAGGAGTAAAAAAAAAACAACAACTTAATTTTGTTAAAATATAAGTTGATATACAATTTTACATGAGTTTCAGGTATATGACATATTCAACATTTATGTACCTTACAAAGTGATCACAATAAGTCTAGTAACTACCTGTCACCTTACAAAGTTATTAACAATGTTATCATTTTTTAAATCCTCACCCAAGGATATGCTTGGAGAGAGCGAGTGCGAGCGAGAGAGAGAGAGAGAGAGAGAGAGAGAGGAAGAGAAAGAGAAAGAGAAAGAGAAAGAGAAAGAGAAAGAGAGAGAGATATCAATGTATGAGAAAAACATGGATCGGTTCCCTTCTGTTCATTCCCTAACTGGGATCGAACCCACAATCCAGGTATGTGCCCTGACCAGGGATGCACAGAACAACCCTCAACTAACTGAACCACTCCAGCCGGCCTACTATGATGTTGTTGACTGTTTTCTCTGTGCTGTACATTACATGCCTATGGCTTATTTACTTTATAATAAAAACAAAAAACTTTTCATCGCTCAAGAAGTATAACAGGAACAGTCAAGCTTGAGAAGCAAGGCTTGTGATCCTATAGCACTCTGCCATCAATCACATGGTGCTCTCCTTGTATGTGTGCTCTGTGTCCAGATTCCCCATTTCTTGTAAGGACACTGGGCATGGAGTTAGGACTGACTCTAACACAGCACAATTTCATCTCCACTTGATTATATCATTGAAACCCTATTTCCAAATGAGGTCACATTCACAGGTACCTGGGGTTAGGGCTTCGACATATCGTTTTAGAGGACACAGTTCAACTACAAGTCTCCCTTGCCCATCTCCCTCCTGGACTATTGTGCTGGTATCTTACCATTTCTCCCTGTTTCCGGGGCCTCCCCTCTGACCTATCTACACTGCCGATAGAATTATCTTCCTGTAATGTAGGGGGAAATCATATTATTCTCTACTCTGTGACTCCCAAAGGTTAAACTTGTGATTTGACAAGCCCTTTACAGACTGTTCTCATTTGAGAGCTGGACCTTTGGTCTTCATGGTATAATGTGAAACAGGACCTGTCCCTCGTGCACAGGTTCTTAATTGAAGCTGGCCTTGCTGAATCATGTGCCTGCCAGGAATTGCTAATTAATCTCCCCTCCTACTGGGCTTCTCACTCACTCAGCCCACAGAAATCTTTGGGAAGTGGTTGGATTTCTTGCAGGATGCTGAAATCCAAGGATTTCATCTAAGGATGCTGTACTTGCCTATCTCATCAGATCCTGTGTGTTTTTTTTCTCTCTCTTTTTTTTTTATGCTTTCACTTTTATTTCCTAAACTTTCAGTGGAAGAAGGCAAGATTGCCCATCATAAGGTAGTTGGGTTATATTTACTCATGAAATTGATGCTTACAAAACTGTCCTTTCTTTTCTTAATCCAGTCTGGCAAAACGGCACATGTCTTGTGAACTTATTTCCTGTGAAAGCATGTAGAGTGAGAGGGGTGGGATAAAGAAGGATTAATGAGAACAATATTCATATAGAGTTCAGCAGGATAGAATCAATGTGAAGCATATTCTTAGCCAGTTTGCTATCTTAGAGATTACTGTACCTAGACTTTTTTCTGATACTGTAACAATCAATTCCACCATTTAAGTGACTGAGTCCCTAAGAAGATCTTAAAGGAGCCAGACATTTGCCTAAGTAGTTAAATCTCAGTTAAATTGCAATAGTGTGATTTCCCTAGGTCTGTGGTCAGCAAACTGTGGCTTGCGAGCCACATGCAGCTCTTTGGCCCCTTGAGTGTGGCTCTTCCACAAAATACCATGGCCTGGGCGAGTCTATTTGGAAGAAGTGGCATTAGAAGAAGTTTAAGTTTAAAAAATTTGGCTCTCAAAAGACATTTCAATCGTTGTACCGTTGATATTTGGCTCTGTTGACTGAGTTTGCCGACCACTGGCCTAGGTGCAGAGGGGCAGAGAAAGAGCCATGTAAGGTCACTTGTATCTAGAAAGTATCTTTTAGTATAATTGCTATACCTTTATCAGTCCGAACCTGGCCCAGTGGAGAAAGTGTGGAAGCTGGAATTAGATTGATTGGGTTGTTATCCTTTCATTTAAAGCAGCGTAGACCTAGCTGTTTTGTCTCAGTGGATAGAGCACCAGCCTTCAGACTGAAGGGTTCCAGGTTCGATTGCAGTCAAGGGCATGTATCTCAATTCGCAGCACATCAATGGTTCTCTCTCTCTCTTGTTTCTCCCCCTCCCTTCCACTGTCTCTAAAAACCAAGGGAAAAACATCCCTGGGTGAGGATTAACAACAAAAGTCGTGTAGCCAAAGGGGAGTGATCCTCTTCCAGCCTTAGTTTCCTAAGCTGCATGAAAAACATTTGGTATAATACCTGGCAAAAGGTAAGTACTAAAAATGTCAGATGCTACTATTATTTTGTTATAATTATACGAATGACCCCAAATAGGGTTTCACCTGCATCCAAGAACTTGATTAAATTCTACCTAATTACCTAAGCATCCTAGTGGGAATGCTGGTTAAAACTACACATGGGTCTTTTATTCCAACTAATATTTTACATTGTGGGGTGAAGGGCTTTTTATAAGTAACTATTTCAGTGACACAAAGGTAAAAGTGTTCGAGGTAGAGCAATTTTAGAGAAAAATGTAGGCCATGTGTTATTTAAGACTTATATCAACTATTGTTATAAGTCAATTTAAAAGGGAAAACAATATTTTACTAAGAGAAAGTAGAATTTTTATTTAAAGGGGACAGAAGAAACCTAGAATGAGACAAGTGTTGAAACTGGGCAATTCTGACAAAGCCAAAGCTCCCTGCCCGCAAATTCTGAGGAACCTTGAGGAGTAATTGAGTGCTGTTTGGGGGTTTTTCAGATTTCTGCATGTAGTGCTTAGTGTTTGGGATGGGAGAGACAATTCTTATATTTTCCATATAGCTATCCTCCTTATATAAATAAATATCCAAACAAAAAGACGGTTTAAAACTATAATGAGAGCTCTCTTTTGAGACACTTTCTCTCTTTCTTACAATCAGGCGAAAATGAAATCCTTGCAACTCTGCGTGCGATTTCCAGCAAAAACCAGGTCTGGAGGTCGTATATTGGCATGGGCTACTATAACTGCTCAGTGCCACAGACTGTTTTGCGGAACTTACTGGAGAACTCAGGATGGTAATGTATCTCTTGATTAAAAACAGAAGTATTGTGATTTTATTTACATGATTCTCCCCACTTTCCCATACCGTCTATCCCTGGGACCCTCAGAACTTATCCACTGACCCCTGCACTCGTGCTGTCTCTAACCTCCAGGAATTTACCCGGCTTTCTCTGGCTTGGGAAATTTCCTTACTCAAATTGGTGGAGGAACTAGAAGCCTCTTACTGCTTTTATCCCCATAAAACATTCTGGAGCTCTAAATTGTGGATGCTGGTAATCTCTTTCTCTCTCTGACCTAATGTCTATTCTGTCTTTGTAAGGACATCTGAGTAAGATGTCAAACCTGCAGGAGAGCAGATTCAGGGCTTTACTCTTTACTTTTACACTGGGGTTTTAGGTTACAGACTGTCTTAGAGGTTACCCAGTGAGTCAGAATCTTGGTCCATTGTCTTCCATCAGGATTTTAGGAGGGTCCATCTTAAAAATATGTTTTTATTGATTTTAGAGAGAGAGGAAAAGAAAGAGAGAGATAGAAACATCGATGAGAGAGAAACATCAATCAGCTGCCTCCTGCACAGCCCCCAATGGGGATCAAACCTGCAACCTAGGCATGTGCCCTGACTGGGAATTGAACCAGCAACCTCTTGGTGCATGGGTTGACTTTTAACCATTGAGCAACACTGGCCAGGCTAAACAAAGTTGTTTTTTTTTAAAGAAACAAAGTGTGGGGAGCAATGATAACTTGTGATTTTATTTTTTAGTTAGTTAATATATGAGGTAATTTTAATACCCAGTTGGACCGTTATTATGTGAGGATAGAGTAAGTAATGGCCTCTGCAATTGAAAGCCATTTATTGTAAGATGCAGGGATTTTTCTTTTTAAATTATTGATTGGTTTTTGATATAGAGTGGGGGTGAGAGAGAAAGAGAGAGAGAAAAAGAGAGAGAGAGAGAGGCATGATTTGTTGTTCCACTTATTTACACATTCATTGGTTGATTATTGTATGTGTCCTGACTGGGGATCAAACCCACAACCTTGGTGTATTGAGATGATGCTCTCATCAACTGAGCTACCTGGCCAGGGCCCAGAGATTGTCTTTTAGATTAGCATATATTAAAAACAAATCAACTTTAGTAAAGGGAAGGTAGGCTTCCCTATGGGAAATCAAGAAATGTATCTCCATATGAGTTTTTGAAATATCAAGTGCACACTCCCCAGCAATAAACCTTAAATGTTTGCTGAACACTTTGCAACTTTAAAAAATATATTATTTAATAAAATTTTGTCAGAATTAAATTGAATTCTGAGTGAGCAGTATTCTCATTTCTGTGTAATGAGAGAGTGTTTGGCCATCAGTACAGCCAGCCCTCGCCTGCTGCCTCAAATACAGACTTGTAGTTTTGAGGACCAAGCCATTTATTTAGCTTGTGACATGGGTTAGGCTGGGTGGGCAGCATAGCACCTTGCATCTTTTGTCTGCTTTTGCAAAAATGCACAGGTAGTCCTGGTTGGTGAGAGTGCTTTGTCCTAGATCAGTGGTTGGCAAACTCATTAGTCAACAGAGTGGCAAACCACGGCTGGCTCGCGAGCTGCAGTTTGCCGACCACTGTTAGATGCAGTTACTTGTATCCCATCATTAAAGGAGCCAGATCTGCTGGCATAATCACTCCTGCCTTGCCATCCCCATCCAGAGCTCTTAGTTACAATACACTCCATTTCTTTATTAATAACAAGACAGGAAAGAAATGTAAAAAAACTAGTCTTTCAGCTTTTGTTGTGTGTGTGAAAGTATTTGCATTGCTGAGGGCATCTTTCCACTGTGCTACTGGTAAAAATTTGAATGGAAAACTCCAAGTTTGATTTCAAAAGCAAGTGGCCTGTCTTTCTTCCCCATTACAAATAAGTACACAAATGGGCTGTAGCATTCGGTTGTCTGAATGCTGGCCAGCGGCCTTCGCTCTTAGTGGCCATACAGAGCATTCACCATATTGCTTCCTGGCTGTGAGCTGATGTGTTAATTTACTTTAGGGGCCGCCAGCAGTGTGAGAGGAAGGCAGCGTTCTTTGCTTTTCAGTCCTGTTTTCTGGGTGCATTTTAAATAGTGTTCCTTTCTGTTCCCCGAAAGCAGATCTGAGCCACAGGGTGCTGCTCACCTCGCCAGCACTGATAGGGAGAGCTGTGCACATGAGGGTGGTGGACTTCACCATCCCTCTAAATGGTTTCCATAGAGATGGAACCAACAAATTCCGGTGACGTGAGGTGAAAATAAATGGAGAGCATAGCCTTGAAAGAACACAAACATTTGGGCTCTGGCAAGAAAATTTACATCAGGTCTAGAATTTGCTTTATGGGGTCCACTATTCCAAATTTCTGACTGCTGGTAATATCGGTAGCTAATATAAGAACAAATCTACATTTTCTTTGTGGTTATTTCTGTTTTGTGTAACTTTGGCACCAGGATTAAAATGAGAGAATCTCATGAATGTTTATGCTACTGCAGAACCCCCCACCACTCCCTCTTTCTCAATTCCAAAAGAAAGCCACAGCCAAAATCATAGAGCATACTGATTATTTGGGAATAGTATTAATGCATGTTGAATACATCAAGCATCCTATTTAAATAGGAAAAAAATTCCTTCTTGGATATGTAGGTACTTTTTTTTTTTATTACATTAAAATACATCTAGAAACACAAACCAATTGAGTTAAATAGTCAGTTGGAACATAGACATTGTGGATCACAGACACATTTTCTTAATTATCATGTTTTGCCTAACTGTTGAGGCAACTAAACCCTTGTATGCAAGATGGCAGGCCCTGTACTAGCATTTTTATCCTCACGTGAGCGTTTATTTGTTATCTCCTACTTGATATACGAGTATAACAGATGATTGTGAAAGGCTTTCATGCCTGTTTTATTTTAGTAGTATAAAACCTGTAGATTATAGAAGTTTACAAGTATAGAAGGGGATCCATATATTTGTCATCTTTTCAAGAAAACAATTTTAAAGCTCTCTAATGAGCATCAGCCTAAGCTTGGACTTATATAAAGGTTGAGCAAGAAGAGAAAGGCTGAGCAAAGGAGTGGGGGGCGGAATAGTAAGCCCCAAAGGCTGTGATGGAAGGAATAACAGTCTCAGGTATGAAGGACTGTGTTTGAAAGGTTTGGGGTTTCCTCCTGCAGGTAATGGGGAGCTGTCCCATTTGGGCAGTGTGGCGAGCCGGCACGACCGTGGCATACTCAGCCCCAGGGCGCCTTATGTGCTGTGCCAGCTCAGCCAGGTTCAGTGAGCCTGAGTGGGGTTGGTGAAGGATTGAGAAAAGACAGACAAGAGAATGAAAGCTGGGTCTCAGTGGGACGCTGTCCTCTCTTATGGAGAGCTAGCGACAGTGCCCCGGACTACAAGTCGTGTCTTTATTTTTTATTTTATTTTATTTTTAATTTCTTTATTGATTAAGGTGTTACATATGTGTTTTATTCCCCCATTACTTCCCCCACACCCCCCCCCCCCCACTTATGCCCTCACCCCCCTGTTGTCTGTGTCCACCGTGTCTTTATTTTATAGCCAGATTCCACGAGGCAACATAAGGGCGTGGTCAAGATGTTTATAACATTTTTGTGGGTTTTGATCCTACTCAATTACATGCACCTGAACTCTATCAAGCCCACATCACGCAGGGACATGGGACCACGTGTTCGGACCATAGGTTCAAGCTTACAACTATAGCTGTTGGCTATAATTGTGCTGGGAGGGCTCTGCCCTCAAAGCTGGGACTTGCATGTGGCCATGAGAGGACTGAGCCCTCTCATTAGTCCGAGGCTTGAACCTGCCCAAACACTGTAGCCACTCTCCACAGAGCAGGAGAGTCAAATACACGCACTGGCACCACAAATCTTCAATAATTTCCTATTTTAAGTACTGTGCTGGCTGTATGGCAACAAAGAAGAAAGGGGTGGATATAAAATTTCAGAAGGAAGACTAATGGCAATTGATCATTATTTGGGACTAAAAAAGATCTAGACTTTCTTCCTTGAGAATTGGCAGGAGAGTGCTACCTTTCAGGGAATAGGATATCCAAGAAGAGAAACTCATTTATTTGGGGATCTAGTTGGATGCAGAACAGGGAATGTAAAGTTGACATGGGGTATAATGAATGTCGAGGAAAAAACAGATCCCAAGTAGAGATGTCTAATAGTAGAATTTGAATAGAACTATGAGTGATTCTTTCGGGGGAAGTCTATGTTGACTTTTTCAATTTATTTAAGGGCCAACATAGAGGGGGAAAATAACTCTTTAAAATTTACTTATTCTTGTATATGTCCTGACTGGGGATCTAACCCACAATCTTGGTATATTGGGACGACCCTCTCACCAACTGAGCTACCCATCCAGAGCCAAAAACAACTAAAAAAAAATACATTTTTGTTGATTTCAGAAAGGAAGGGAAAGGGAGAGAGATATATAAACCTTAGTGATGAGAGAGATTCATTGATCGGCTGCCTCCTGCACGCCCCACTCTGGGGATGGAGCTGGCAACTGGCCATGTGCCTGACCAAGAATTGAACTGTGACCTCCTCATTCATAGGTCAACACTCAACCACTGAGCCACGCTGGCCAGGCCCAAAACAACTTTTTTAAAACAACCAACATTTGAGCAGAATTTTACCATTTTCAAATGCACCATAGAGCACATTAATCTTATTTGAGTACTAAGAAAATACAATATTGGTGATGTTAACTCTATTGATCACCAAGAGAAATTGGTAGAGAGTGTTTTAGTTACTTGTCCCAGTTCATAAGTAGCAAGTTAAAGAATTAAAGTTGAAACCTAGGGCTTCTTAGGGTTGTGAACATGCAGGGAAACCTGTGAAGCACTCTACTATTAAGGCAGTACAATTTGGTATGATCTTTCTAGAGAGAACATGGCAATATGTACTGAAAGCCTTAAAATTAATGATCTCATGATTCAAAATTCCACTTCTAGAAATTTATCCTAAGAAAATAAGACAAAGATGAGGTGGTTCATTGTTATGCTGCTTCTAATATTTAAAACAAAAGTAATCACCCCAATTAATTTAATGAATACATATTTTTCAAAAAGTAGTCAACTTTTAGAGACCTTGTTAAATAAATTATGATAAAAATGATTTAATTCCACATAATGAAAATTAGGTTGTTGAACAATATTTAAACTTATCAGAAACTGCCCATAGAATAACATTAATGGGTGGTTGGGGGAGGAATAAGGATACTAAACTTTTCATAGAGTATAATCTTACTTTAAATATAAATGTTACTATGATATGGAAAAGACACTGAAATCAATCTGTGGTAATCACTTCACAAAATATGCATATATCAAATCATCACACTTTACATATACATAATTTTGTTTGTTAATTATTCCTCAATAAAGGTGAAGGAAAACTATATAAAGAAAAGTCACAGATCAAGAAGAAAAGAGACCACCTGTTCAGTGTGGCTCAGTGATTGAGCACCGACACATGAACCACGAGGAAGGCAGAGGGAGAAAGAGAGAGAAAAATATCGATGCGATAAACATTGGTTGGTTGCCTCCTGCATGTGCCCCAGCCAGGAATCGAACTCACAACCTATGTATGTACCCTGACTGGGAATTGAACCCTCCAAACCACTGAGTCACACCAGCAAGGGCTGCTTATTTTTCAATATTATACTCAATGCTGTGATGAATTCTTTGGAGCACCTCTCTCTCTCTCTCGCTCTCTCTCTCGCTCTATCTCCCTCTCTCCCTCTCCCTCTCCTTATTGTATAATCTATATCCATCTTTATGGATATAATGAATCCCATTTATTAGATGGACTAGCTGGTACGTGCACATGTGCTGTATGTGTGCAAGTTTGTGCATCTATTTGTCAATCAGTGATTCTGAGTAAAATGAAAGTTTAATGCTAGCCAGGCAATCTAAACATATGTCTTCATGGTGGCTGGCCCTGCTGTGTGTGAAAGTCTTATCTGATCTGCGGTCACAATTGCCCCTTGTCTATGCCTTTTGTGTGACTGCATTTCTGCTCAGATTCCCTTTCTACTTTGTCTGCATCATGTATTGCGTGCCTTATTCATTCCACTTCACCACTCACTTAGAATTTGGCAAATGGACTTATACTTCCTAAGCCAGGCTGTTCAAGGAGTTAACTGAAGCAAAAATTTACTCTGCTATGCACACACACACACACACACACACACACACACACACACACACCAATGAAAGCTGCAGGAAAATAATTTCAGTCTTGACATTGTACTGCTTGGTATGGCAAGCTTCCCTACCCCACTCCCCATCAAAGATAAGAAGACATTTATTTCAAAGCTTTTAAAAAAGAAAACTAAAAGGTGGGTGGAAATATCCTGCACATGATGACCAGAGCAGGAAAGGAGAAGGGCTTGAAAAAACCAAACCAAACCAAAACAAAGCACCTAACATTTTTTCTTATACTCTTCTGGCTTGGAAAGACAAAACAATACAGATATGATGCAATGTCAGTCACGTGCAAGAGCCAGAGCCCCAGTCTGACCCATTTTGGTGGAACGGATTCTTGGTGAAGAAATAGCAGCTCTGTCATAAGTCCTCAGTCACCCTCTATTCTATCACCTTCTTTTCTTTCTTTTTTAAAAAATAATATATTTTATTGATTTCAGAGAGGAAGGGAGAGGGGAGAGAGAGAGAGAAACATCAATGATGAGAATCACTCATTGGCTGCCTCCTGCACGCCCCCTACTGGGGATCAAGCCCGCAACCTGGGCATTTGCCCTGACTGGAAATTGAACCTGGGACCTCTTGGTCCATGGGATGATGCTCAGTCCACTGAGCCACCACAACTGGGCATTATTTTATTTTCTTTAAAATATTCATCACTCTGAAATAATTTCTTTCATTTATTGTCTCCTTTTCCCCATTATGGTTGCCCATTGTGCTTATTAGGTGTCACCAGAAGCTATCATATTTCTCTTTATAAGCATGAGGTAAATATTTGTAGGGTGAGTGAATGAATGAAGGAATGAAAAAAAAAAGGATGAAGGTACTGAGTGGGTTACCTTACTTACTTAAAGATACATATTTGGTCAATAATTGGAGGAGGTAAGATTAGAATTCATATTTATGCTGCCTTCTAACCATTTTTATCCTTGATATTGATAGCTATGGAGTTAACGTCCATAGACTCTCAATAATTGGATAGTGAAAAATTTTAAATGAACCTCTATTAATATCTTAGGAGCATATAGAACTTCTAGATAGTGTAAAACAAATATTCTCCCCCCAGTAAACAAGTTTGAGTGTTAGATACAAGATTCTTGAATACGTTCCTATTGTGAATTGTGAATGGGGTGAGCTTTTTAGATAGAAGAAAGATAATAGGAAGTGAAACTTCTGTTTATAATATCATAGGTAGGCCCAAGTGGATTGTAAGAGTCAGCTTACAATAAAAGACATACAAAAGATCATTAAAATTGAACTGTAGCCCTGGCTGGGTAAATCAGTTACTTAGGGCATCATCTGCTGTGCCAGGGTTGTGGGTTGATCCCTGGTCAGGGCACATACAAGAAATAACCAATGAATGCATAAATAAGTGGAACAACAACTTGATGTTTCTCCCTCCCCCTCTCTAAAATCAATAAATAAAATTTATAGAAAAAATAATAAAATAGAAATGTAAAATTTTAAAAATCACTTGGAGGAGTAGAAAAGTAAGTACTGATTATCTCCAAACAAAGAATAATATGATTACAATTTAATTCTGAGCTTCCATAGAGAGGCAAAAAGGGAAGCTTACTGATCCATTATATGTAATTCTCAAGAATGGTAAACTTAATTTTTAGATAGTGATTTCTAAAATGAAGACATTTGGTGACCTTTTCTGAATAGGGGAGTCACAGTATGGACATGTCCTTTATTTCCCTCACAGGATCACCCAGTATACTCCGTACCAGCCAGAGGTGTCTCAGGGGAGACTGGAGAGTTTACTGAATTACCAGACCATGGTGTGTGACATCACAGGCATGGACATGGCCAACGCATCCCTGCTGGATGAGGCGACCGCAGCTGCAGAGGCGATGCAGCTGTGCCACAGGTGAGAGGCCCCATGTGAGACTGTCAAGGTAAGGGGCATCTCCCAGACGCTCTCCTCTTTGTCAAAAGCTCTGATTATTTCCTGAGGATGTGTGTCTAGAGGTAGAATGGCCGGGTCATGGTGTATAGTTCGTTCATTGCTCTCCAGTTTCTCACCTTATTTCTTTCTTTGCCTTGTGAGCACACTTGTGCTATCTACCTGGAGAATTCTCAGGTAGATGGTTATCTGGTTGGGAAATCTGCCCACATTCATGGTGTACCTGTCTGAGGTTTTGTGCTTCTGGTCTTGAATGCCCAGAAGCACAATTTTGGCTTCTGCAAATTGGAGAGGTGGTGAGCCCCAAACTCGCTCAACAGGTATGGAGACCTCCAAGTTGCAGCTAGAGGCCCTTCTTTCCAGGTAGCCTGGGGGCTCTTCCTCCTGTGATGGATAAACAGTTACAAAGGAATGCTGCCCACTCACCCCTCTGGTTATTCTTCCTAGCTTTTCATTTATGGTCATCATTTCTCTTCCTCATCCATCTGTTCTCCCATCTACCACACCGATTTTGCTAAATAGGATTGGAATTGGATTTCAGTGGAAATCTATTTAGTAAAGCTCATGGATCATTAATGCCCCAGTGTTTTTGATTTTGTCAACATAAGAAACGTCCAAACCTATAAAGAATTTTCACAAGAGTTTGAGTCTAAATGATGCCAGGGAGCAAGATCTTAAATGCTCGAGAGAATAACAGTTTTGCAGCTTCTTTTATGCATTTGAAATTAAGGAGGGAATGTAAGGAAGATTACATGGAGAAGGGAGAGAGCGAGATGGGGATGGGATTACAGGATAGTTAAGATTATGTGCTTTCTTGACATTAGGGCTTATTTCAAAGGTGTTTTAATCTAGATGCTCAGAAACATGTGGACAGGGCTTGCCTAAGGCAAAGGTAAACCTTTTACTAAAGAAATTATATGCCTGGAGCATGACTACCCACCATGGCCTTCCCAGTTGGGAATTTATGATCAGATCACCCTGTGAGGTTACTTTCCATAGCAGTCCTTTTTTTTTTGGTTCACAATGCTATGTTCAGAATTTCCCTAAGTACCATCTTTGCTTTGCATTCTTAGAAGATACTCTGATTTCTTTAATGTTCATGCTTGAATGTGATTTTCCTTTTCAACAGACACACCAAAAGGAGGAAATTTTTTGTTGACCCTCGTTGCCACCCGCAGACAATAGCTGTCATCCAGACTCGAGCCAAGTAATTACTTTTATTCACATTTTGAACTAGGGACAACATCATGCTCATCTAGTCTGGTTTTCTTCTTTACTTCCAAACTGGTTGGGAGGTGAACCTGTTTTAAATTGGGGTTGTTGAGTTTTACTTTCCCTCCCACTAGCTTCCCAGATCTTGCTGGTAAGTAAATGGTGTCAGAATTGAGAAGAAAATATACGGTGCTTTTAATTCCATTTGCTTTCTATTATCATGTGTGTTTTTCTGTTTTTGTAAAAAGAAAATTTAAACTATTTAAATAATTGCAACAATGTTGTGGAAACTTTGAAAAACGGGGGAAATGGAATTCTCACACAACTGTTAAGATTTTGTAGTCTGTTGTAAGTGTAGAATGATGTAGAAGAAAGCCTATTGTATTTAGGTGTTGCAATGAGATCACACAAATATAGCACAACTACCACTTGTGGATGTATTTATTTGCTTTCTCCTTGTAAAAGCTGGATAATCTTCCTCCTACCCATGCCACTATCTCTTCAGAAGGGGTTTCTCACAGATGTTGGAATTAGATGGTTTTAGGAACCTAAGGAAGGTCTTTCTCCTCCTTGTCTTACTGATGGTTTTCTATTCACCTATAGACTTATACAAAGTGAAAGTGGCAATGGCGCTGCTGTTACAGATATTGGTTCTTTAGCCCTAGGAGGCAGTGTTTCTGGTCTTATCTCAGGAGCTGGTTCTGGCAGGAAAGGGGAGTAGTACCTGTGGATGAGAAAAACAGAAGCTGAGCTGTTGGATGCAATGGAGTTGGTTTGAAACATTGTTACCACTGAAGGTCTGGGTATGAGGGCGTGTGTGTGTGTGTGTGTGTGTGTGTGTGTGTGTGTGTGTGTGTGTGTGTGTGTGTATTGAGATGTGGTGGTGGGTGGGCACTGAGAAAGGACACAGCTTATGAATGCTATATTATGGAAAAGAAACTGTAGCCTTTTTTATTTTTCCTTACAAACCAAAAACATCATTGTTCTTTGTCTTCTCTCTTTCCAGATATGCTGGAGTCCTCATTGAGTTGAAGTTATTCCATGAAATGGACTTCAGTGGGAAAGATGTCAGTGGAGTGCTGTTCCAGTACCCAGACACTGAGGGGAAGGTGGAAGACTTCACTGAACTCGTGGAGAGAGCCCATCAGACTGGGGTAAGCACACCTCTCCTCGTGGGGGTCCATGGAGGTGTATCTCAACTTTGAATTATTATTCCGGTGTCTCTTAATTTACATACCTTTATCACTTGGAATGGTAAAGCTGTCTTTTTCCTTCCTTCTTTCTGCAAGTTTGTTTTGTTTATTGATCCCTGGCACATAAAAGGCACTCAGTAAATATTTTAAGTGGATGAATAAGTGAAGTTCATGTAATAGGAACCAACTCTGCCAGCCTGCTTATAATGGAGGTAATTGGCTGCTCTGTCACTACTCTCAGGGAAGGTAACAACCTTGTCCATTTTCTCGTTTCCTTTCTAGAGCTTGGCTTGCTGTGCTACTGACCTTTTAGCTCTGTGTATCTTGAGGCCTCCTGGAGAATTTGGGGTAGACATTGCCCTTGGCAGCTCACAGAGATTTGGGGTGCCACTGGGCTATGGTGGACCACATGCAGCCTTTTTTGCTGTCAGAGAAAGCTTGGTGAGGATGATGCCTGGAAGAATGGTGGGAGTTACAAGGTAAAGCAACTCATGTTTCTCCTTTTTTATCGTGACCATGATTTTCCCTGCTCCTTCTCTCTCTTTTTAAAAATAATACAAATTTTTATTGATTTCAGAGAAAGGAAGGGAGAGGGAGAGACAGATAGAAACATCAATGATGAGAGAGAATCATTGATTGGCTGCCTCCTGCATGCCCCACTCTGGAGATCGAGCCCATGACTGGGAATGTGCCCTGACTGGGAATCGAACCATGACCTCCTGGTTCATAGGTTGATGCTCAACTACTGAGCCATATTGGCCAGCCCCCTGTTCTTTCTCTTGATCACAAAAGTTGTTGATTTTTCTTTAAACCTAACTGGGTCACTTGGGGTTGATTAAAGAAGTGTACAACATAGAAGCAGAAGGGAGAATCTATTTGGGGTGTGAACTAGTCAGTATCTCTTCTCAAATGCCATGAGTTTGTACATATTTGAAAAAGTATGTGTGTAATCCATACCATAGTTTTTCTGAGGTTACATATATAAATTTACTTAAGTTGAAGAGTACTTTGAGAGACTGAATATTTTAGATGTGTTTTATATCTGTTTTCTTTCTCAAAAATATTATGCTACACAGTTATGTAAAGATAAGTGCAATGAGAGATTATCATGCACATATTGAGTGAGATCCACATTATTTCCTAGATGCCTGCCACTTGGCCATTGGACTAATTTCCACACGTACTCTCTTGAATGCTTCTCATTGAAGAAGCTCCTCAGATTAAGAATTTAGCCCACCTGGTGTGGGTCAGTGGTTGAGTTGACCTATGAACCAGGAGGTCAGAGTTCGATTCCTGGTTAGGACACATGCCCAGGTTGCAGGCTCGATCCCCAGTAGGGGATGTGCAGGAGGCAGCCAGTTAATGATTCTCATCATTGATGCTTCTTTTTCTCTCTCCCTCTCCCTTCCTCTCTTAAATCCATAAAAGTGATTTTTTTAAAAAGATGTTGGATGAATGACATGATTATTCTTTATTATTTTTTTATCCTCACCTGAAGACATGTTTTCCATTGATTTTAGAGATAAAGGGAGAGAGAGAAACATCGATCCGAGAGGAGAACATTGATCAGTTGCCTCCCATAGTCACCCCAGGGGGACGAACCTGAAACCTGGGTATGTGCCCTGACTGGGAATCAAGCCTGAACCCTTCAGTGCATGGGACAATGCTCCAACCAAGTGAGCCACATTGGCCAGGGTGAATGCCATGATCATTATTGGGAAATTTAGCATGATCTTTTTGACCCTTCATAAAAGCTGACATATTGATGTAAGTGAATAGTCTGGAGTAGTGAATGATGTGATGGTGAGGTGAGGTTTAAGAGTACTCTCAGTTTGCCACACGATAGCAAAAGGCACCTTGTTTTTTAGTGTAAAAATAAGTTTCTTCAAGTATTCTTACATTAGCTTTTTTCCCCCAGTAATGTCTTCACCAGACAAGACGAGGCACAGGGCTTTCCAATTTAAAAAATGTACTGTGTTAATTGTTTGCTGATTTTTATTTTTCTACTTACTTATGCACTCATTGGTTGATTCCTATATGTGCCCTGGCCAGGAATTGAACCTGCAACCTTGGCACATTGGGATGATGCTTTAACCAACTGAGCTATTCATTCAGCCAAGGCTATCTGCTGATTTTTATATTGAACTTCTTACCTTTCTGAAAAATGGACCCCAAAGTTTGATGAAAGAAAGGATGAGACTGCTAAATATTTGTGCTTATACAAATTTTTAATTGTATTAGGAGGGGAAAATGCTGATTAGGGACAAGTGGTAAGCTGATTAACATAATTTTAATTTATAGCTATATAGTCACTTCAGATTTCTAGTACAGAGAAGCTGGTTTGTGTGTGTGTGTGTGTGTGTGTGTTTTGTCAGATATTTCTCTTTTTCCTGAGTCTGCCAAGAAGCTCAGAATGATAATTAATCCTCAATCACCATCATTATATTTGGCTGGGTAATTCCTGGAAAATTTCCTTTTCAGTTTCCCAGCCTTAATGTCTCTATCTGGGGTCCTCAAATCCCCACAGTACAACCTAAAAATTAGTAGTTCTAGTTAGAAGGGTATGATTTGGAAATTGTTTCTTTTTTTTAATATATTTTATTGATTTTTTACAGAGAGGAAGGGAGAGGCATAGAGAGTTAGAAACATCGATGAGAGAGAAACGTCAATCAGCTGCCTCCTGCACACTCCCCACTGGGGATGTGCCCACAACCAAGGTACATGCCCTTGACCAGAATCAAACCTGGGACTCTTCAGTCCGCAGGCTGACGCTCTATCCACTGAGCCAAACCAGTTATGGCTGGAAGTTGTTTCTTTATGGCCTTGTACCCAAGGAAATTTGCTAAATTCACTTTAAGCTGGGAAGGAAAAAAAGCAGGTCCTTTATGACAATTCCTGATACTCTGATTACCTGTGCTAATTGGATGTTTTATTTGTGGCCCAGAGATGCCACTGGGAAAGAAGTGTATCGTCTTGCTCTTCAAACCAGGGAGCAACACATCCGGAGAGACAAGGCTACCAGCAACATCTGTACTGCTCAGGTAGGTCACACCTGGCCTGTCCCCTGAATGCCTTATAGTCTATTTTATAGACATGAGCTACTCATGCATTCACTTAATTGTGCATTAATTTATGTTCCATCAGACTGTTAAGATCTTATTGGTAGAGAAGCCTTGTGGTCTTGTCAGAAACAAAAATACTTCTACTGATTTATTGAAGGCCTCAGGAGAATTGTATTCCCTGAGTTCCTCTGTTTTTGAAAACTTTCGTGTTTTTTTTTATCCTTGAAGAACTGTTTGAGTATAAACTTCTTAGTTGTCATTTTTCCCCACCGAGGTCTTTATGGCTCCTCTGTATTCCAACATGAAATTTTGTATGTCAATGTCTGTGACAGCCTGATCTTCCCCTTTATGGATGACATGATTATATTCATGTATGGAATCCCTTTATAATGGTCATATTTGAAGGTTTAACATAGTGAGTCCACAGTATCTTGGATGCTGTGTCTTTCCCTCAGGTGTTCAGCTGTGTTATAAATGGTCCCCAAGTAACATAGAGAATGCAAGAAATCTGATCATTTTGTTTTGTCTCTGTTTTCAATTTGGCATCTCAAGTCAAAAGAATAGTCCCTTCTACTAATTGTCTTTTATCACATTGTTGAACATAATTCCTTAAATGCTCTTTGTCATTTTAGGCTCTCTTGGCGAATATGGCTGCCATGTTTGCCATCTACCATGGTTCCCGAGGGCTGGAGCATATTGCTAGGAGGGTACACAATGCCACTTTGATTTTGTCTGAAGGTGAGTCACATATCTTTTTTAAAAACTTCTGGGCATAACAAAACTGATAAACATGAGTAAGTGAAATTGAGAACTCATTGTATGTTCAATTCTTTATACAGAATTAAAAGTCACATAGTCAATGAACATATATAATTTCAATCTCACTATTATTCAAAGAAATGTAAATTGAAACAACAAAATAGTTTTTCTCCCATCACACTGGCAAAGATGAAAAAGAATGCTGATATTGATATGACTTCTATTTTTCAGGACACTTAAACAATATGTGTCAAAAGCTTTTAAAATATGTCAATATTTGATGCAGAAATTCTACTTCTAAGTATAAACCCAAAGGAAATAATAAAATAGGAAAGTAAAGGGTTTCCATTGAAACACTGTTGACAATAGCACAATCTTAGAAATAGCCTAAATGGCCAATGGAAAGTAGTTACATTATAGTACATCTGTAAGTTTGACCATACACAGCCATTAAAAATAATGATATGGGTTTTGATTTTGAGAAAAGCAAAATGTTGATGGTATATTAAAAATTTTTTTTGAAGTTAAAGAAATATATGTATGTGATCTATCACACACACACACAACTTCTAGAGGAATATATACCAGAATGTAACCACTAGTTATTTCTGGATGGTGATTATGGTGATTTTTCTTCCATATATATATATATATATATATATATATATATATATATTAGAGGCCTGGTGTATGAAATTCGTGCACTTGGGGGGTCCCTCAGCCTGGCCTGCACCCTCTCACAGTCCCGGAGCCCTCGGACATCTTTAGTGCTGCCACGGAGGTGGGAGAGGCTTCCGCCACCACCACTGTGCTCACCAGCCATGAGCCCAGCTTCTGGTTGAGTGGTGCTCCCCCTGTGGGAGTGCACTGACCACAAGGGGACAGCTCCTGCATTGAGCGTCTGCCCCCTGGTGGTCAGTGCGCGTCATAGAGACTGGTTGTTCTGCAGTTGGGCTGAAATGAGCTCTCCAACATCCCCCAAGGGGTCCCAAATTGCGAGAGGGTGGAGGCCAGGCCAAGGGACCCCACCAGTGCACAATCCGGGCTAGGGAGGGACACGAGAGATTGGTCAGCTGGGGAGGGACCACAGGAGGACTCCAGGGCGTGTCTGGCTCATCTCACTCAGTCCTGATCTGCCAGACCCCAGCAGCAAGCTAACCTACTGGCCAGAGCATCTGCCCCTTGGTGGTCAGTGCACATCATAGAGACTGGTTGACTGGTCGACTATCTGCTCCCTGGTGGTCAGTGCACGTCATAGCAAGTGGTTGAGCAGCCTTAGCATATCATTAGCATATTACGCTTTGATTGGTTGAATAGCCAATTAGACGACCAGACACTTAGCATGTTGGGTTTTTATTATATAGGTCTGGAGGCCTGGTGCATGAAATTCATGCACGGGTAGGGTCCCTAGGCCTGGCCAGCAATCAGGGCTGATCAGGACCTTCTGGCTGCCAGCTGGGGCCTTCCTTTGTTCCACGCCGCCCCCTGGTGGTCAGTGCACATCATAGCGAGCGACCGAACTCCCGGTCTCCTGGTTGAACTCCCAATGGGACAATTTGCATATAGGCTTTTATATATGTAGATTTTACAATTTTCTGTAGTATAGTAATAAACATTGAATTTTTTAAGCAGCCACAAAACACTGGGTAGGGCAGGAACAGGCTGTTCTAGTAGGATTTTAATCTTTATTTCTCTGGAAAATGTCAGTGGCGGAGGAGCAGGTTTCTGTGGGGGAAACTGGTTGATCTTCCTCTCTTGTTTAGGTCTCAAGCGGGCGGGGCATCAACTCCAGCATGACCTGTTCTTTGACACTTTGAAGATTCAGTGTGGCTGCTCAGTGAAGGAGGTTTTGAGCAGGGCTGCTCAGAGGCAAATCAATTTTCGGCTTTTTGAGGATGGCACAGTAAGTCAAACTTTCAGGTGTTGGTTGTTTTCTTTTTAACAAAGTCTCTAGGTTTTCATGACTTTTTTTTTAATTGCATAAATTTTCATGACTTTTGTCATTAAAAGTTTTTCTCTTTATTTAAAAAAAAATCAATATTAGAACTTTGGGCACAATCTGTTTTTTTTAAAAAATATTCTTTATTGTTGAAAATATTCATATGTCCCCTTTTTTCTCACAATGACCCCTTCTAGCCTACCCCCACCCCCAATCTATTTTTTTTAAATAAACCATTTTCATTTCTAGTTTGGAACATTGTAATCCTTCAAAGGATACTTCATTCTCATCTTTCCTTAAGACTGTGTTTTCATAAAGGAGACTGTTAGGCACATATTTTCTTACTTCTCTCTTCACAGTACAACTTTTCATGGTAAACGCCATGATAAATGATATAATAAAGCAAGTTAAGGGAAGAAAAAGGTGAGTATATCCAGTACCAATAGGAGTACTCTGCAACCATCACGGTGTTAGAGTCCAGAAGTGGCTTATAAAACTAAATCCTGTAAAGTCTGGGGCTGGTCTTAGTCCCTTTCGCCTAAGGGCCAATTTGGTAACCAACTGGCACCCTGATATTTTAACAGGACTGGGAGTTTTATCCAGCACCTTCTCTCCTTTGACCTCTCTTGGGTCTAGAGTTGATTTTTTTTTCTCTTTTGTTTTTATTTCTGTAGCTTGGTATTTCTCTTGATGAAACGGTCAGTGAAAAAGATCTGGATGACTTGTTGTGGATCTTTGGCTGTGAATCATCTGCAGTAAGTGAAATAAAAGCCTGCATTTCTTATAATGACTATTTGAGGTGGTATCAAAGATGGGTTTGCTTCTTGTAGGCCTGAGAATGAATGGGGCGGGGCGGGGGGGGGGCAGGTGTGACATTGGTGGCTTGCTGTTAAAATTATGGCACTGACTGTCCCTGGCTACAGTGACTGCTGATAGGGGTCACTGCTGTGTACCCTACCCAGGACCATACACCCAGGCTATTTGGAAGGATTGTCCCTAATATAGAGATTCATGACATTGGCATCTTGGTTATGTCGATTCTGAGAAAATTATAATACCCACTCACCCAAAAAGTATTTATCAAAGACCTAATATGTGCCAGGTGGCATGCTAGGTCTTGAGGATCGTGGTGAATTAGACATGATCCCTGCACTCATGGAGCTTATAGTCTAATGGGGAGTCAAACAAGCACAAGATTGCAATCCAAGTGATGTGTTATGATGGGTGATGTCTGAAGATGCTCTTTGAGCACAGAGAAGAGTCTTCTTACCAGGATTTGGAAGAAATTGTCCTAAGCTGAGGTCTGAAAGATGAGTAGGAGTTATATAGACTAAGATGGCATTACTGAAGAGGAGGAGGGGGCCAGAAGTGTTACAAACACTGGGAAAAACAGCCACAAAGGCTAGAGGAGGGAGATTCCTGAGAACTAGAAGCAGTTCAGTGTGACTGAGTTGGTTTCTAAAACATTGAAATAGCAGGGACATGTGAGGATAAAGGTTACAATTCCATGGAATGAGAATGAAAGAGAGAGGCGTCAGTGACTACCTAGACCTGTGGCCAGGTGTTAATCACAACTCTACACGGCTTGATGCATAGAAAGCCCTCAATAAATATTTGATGAATAAATCAATGAAAGAAAACATTTAGGTTTTGTAGTGTTTGAAATAGGTTTTGGAGTGTTGAATGTTGCTGTACTGGTTGTCTGTGTCGTCTTTGAGAGAGGACTTCAGTATCATAGCAAATGGAAATCATCAAAGAAGTATCATATTAAACTTTAATTAATAGCCCTAGCTGGTTTGGCTCAGTGGCTAGAGCGTCTGCCTGTGGACTGAAGGGTCCTAGGTTCGTTTCCAGTCAAGGGCACATGCCCAGGTTGATCCCTAGTAGGGGGTGTGCAGGAGGCAGTCAATCAATGATTCTCTTTCATGATTGTTGTTTCTCTCTCTCTCTCCCCCTCTCCCTTACTCTCAAAGTCAATAAAAATATATTTTTAAAAAACTTTAATTAATAAACAGGACTGAATAAGCATCTTCCCTCTAGAACTTTGCACTACATTTAATCACAATCATTCATTCCACATGTTTGAGGCATATTTATGGAATGAGCAGTCACTGAAGCCTGGGGCAGAATGAGGAGCAAGCAATCTGTTTAATTATATATTCCATATATTAAACTCTTAATAGATATGTGATTTGCAAATAGTTTCCCCTCCTGTGGGCTATCTCGGAACTCTCTTGACAGTGTCCTTTGATGTGCAAAGATTTTTAATCTTAATGAGTCTATTTTTTGTTGCTCATGCTTAAGAAATCATAGCCAAATCCAAGGTCATGCAGATGTCTCCTTAGGTTTTCGTCTAAGAGTTTTATAGTTTTAGCCTTTAAAGTTAGGTCCTTAATCCATTTCAAGTTGCTTTTTTGTATATTATGTAAGATCTGGATCCAACTTCATTCTTTTGCATGTGTAAATCCAGTTTTCTCAGCACTGTTGAAGAGATTGTCCTTTTCCCCATTACATGATCTTGGCATTTGAATTTCATTAGAGTTGTTCTCAAAGATAAAAGATCAGTGTCAAGTGAGAATACTACCTGAGTGTTATCATAGTAACTTTTTTGATAGCCTTTTAAAATAACTTACTAGAACTCACTTATTATTCAAGGAACATACAGGAGATGTAAACTTTTTTTTGCAGTAAAAATTGTACAGTTTTCCTTATTTTCTGTGTCTGAGGTCAGTAGAACTTAAAAACAGTGGTCTGGAGATTTTCACAATTCGTAATTCCTGACACCTGTCAACACACCATGCCAGAGGCCTGGGGAAGTGGTGAGTGGGTGGGCGGGGAGTGGGTGCTAGGGGATTTCTGATGCTCTGTGAGAATACTTGCTGACCTGAGGCCTGGGTGTCCACACATGGTTCTAGGCACAATTCCTGCCCTTTAGTTTCTGTGGTCTCTCCATGCAGGAGCTGGTTGCTGAAAGCATGGGCGAGGAACGGAGAGGTATTCTAGCCACTGCCTTCAAGAGAAGCAGCCCGTTCCTTACAAATCAAGTGTTCAACAGGTTTGTGTGACTTCTGCATTGTGTGCTGTGGCTTGGGAGCACAGTAGAGAGTGGCTTCTTACTTCGATGTGATATTTCCTTAATAATAAATCATCGCCATAAGGATCCCGTTGCTGATTTGGGCAAATCACACATTATTTCCTGTTGGCCCTGATCCCTTGGCACTGTAAACCCTAATTCTACTCATCAGGGGGAGGGGAGTTTAGATGCCTAGTTGCCAGGCTGAAGACCATACCCAGGAAGTCAACATCCTCTTCTTCCCAACCTTCCTCTTATGCCCACAGGATGCTTCTTGTCCTGGGCCATCCACTGAGGTTTATGGTGTTCCATGCCCTTCCCTCTGATGCTTTGTTGGCATGGCCCAATGTGATCTATCTTGAAGGTAGATCTCAGTGTGTCTGATCTTTCAGGAGGATATGTATGGACTCTTACCTAACTAGATTGGCCCCAATTATGTGTTTTGTGTTCACAGCTATCACTCAGAAACAAATATTGTTCGATATATGAAGAAATTAGAAAACAAAGACATTTCCCTTGTTCACAGCATGATTCCACTGGTAATTATTACTTTTATCCCCCCTTATAACTTCACCCTGATCCCACCTCTTTGGGTCATATGTAATATGCTTCAGGAGGGATGAATGGGTGGCCATGCGGGGAGGTCGAAGGGCTGCTCATACGGACCATAGGAAATCACTAATGCAATTTATTTTGGTTGTGCTTCTTAAAGGGATCCTGTACCATGAAGCTCAACAGTTCATCTGAACTTGCAGTAAGTAGGTCACTTCTAAGAAGGAACTTGTTCTGGCTGTACATAACTAGAGAAAACTGCTACTGGGACTGGGAGTTAATATCTACTTTAATAATCCTTTTCCTTGTTATTCAGCAATCTTGGCAGAAACCCTAATTTTATCACAACCTAATCATTTAAATTTATGAGTTAGATTATTTTGAAATATTAAAATAATTAAATATGTAGTATTTATACCTTCCTACCCTCCCACCCTCTTTTGTTAAACCTGCCACATGAAAAGCTTTCATTTTTATCAATTTGTGGTTGTTAAGCCTTCTTTCTAGAAATCCATTCATAGTGTCAGAAGGGTAGAGACTTGAGGTTTTAATTTCTTTCTTGTGTCAACGGAAGATTTGTGTAACCTGCTGTTACGTTGGTAAGCTTGTCTCCTAGGCTAGGATCCATTTCAGCAAAATTAGCTTGTTCCTTTTTATTCACTGGCATATTCGGATGTGACAAATCACATCAGGCAAAGGAAATCATTTTATATTGTGTCAGGAAGATTTCCCCCATTTGCTTTTTTGTTGCTTTGTTCTGCTTAATGAAGAGATAATAATGTACATGCTATGTATGAGTTTGAATAAATTGTACTTGAAACAATTCATTGGGTTTCATGGATATAAATCTATTTTGGGGCCTTTTTGTCCCTAAAAAAGATAGAAAGAGGTTATATTTTTGCACAAGTTTGCTTTCTGGGACTCTGGGACTCACTTCTAAAATGAAGACAGTAGTAGAACTTACTTTGTAAGATTGTGGTGAGAGTTAAGTGAAGGAATATATTAAAGTGCTGAAAGCAGTGCCTGGCACATAGTAAGCACTGCATATCAGATCACGCTTTCATTATCATCATCATCATCACCATCACATCATCATCATCAAAGTTAATATTGTTACTGCTGTTACAATATGTATATATGCATATGCTTTCTCCTTTCTTGCTCTTCAGCCAATCACATGGGGTGAATTTGCAAACATCCACCCCTTTGTGCCTTTGGACCAAGCTCAAGGGTACCAGCAGCTTTTCCGAGAGCTTGAGAAGGATTTGTGTGAGATCACAGGCTACGACCGAATCTGTTTACAGCCTAACAGGTAAGGGGATTTCATCTCCTGTCATTTCAGTTATTGCTTGGGGTATAACACAATACCCACCTTAAAACTTAGAGGTTTGAAGCAACAAATATTTTATATCATTCTGAGTTGAGTGGACAGTTCCTCTCTACTGGGGTGGATGACTAGAAGGTCTAAAGTGGCCTCATTCATTGCTGAGAAGTTAGTGGTGGGCTGTTGGCTGGGAGAAGTTAGTTCAAGCCATTGAGATGGATCTTGGTTCTTCTCTATGTGGACCTCTCCATGTGATTGCTTGAACTTCCTCACAGAATGATACCAGGGTTCACAGTACAGGGCTCCAAGGTAGAAGGATGTGGAAGCTGCAAACTTCTTAAGGCTCAACCTTTGAAGTCACTCAGCCTCACTTCCAGAGCATTCTGTCTGCTACAGCAGGTTACAGAGCCAGTCCAGATTTCATATGGGAAGGGAAAAAACAGGGATGTGAATGTAGAGTCATAGTTCATTGTGGGCCATCTTTGGAAACTAGTTACTATACCTATCAAAAATATAGTAAAAGAAGTAAAGTCAAGTACACATGTTAACTCCTACGAAGCAGCAATGTCTCAATCTAACAGGACCAGAAGAACCTGGATCCTGGTTTCTTCTGTCACTAACTTTGAAAGTTCCCTTCCTCTCTTCTGGCCTTGGTCTTTTTATCTGCAAAGTAAAAAACTTTGAACAATAGTGATTTGTAAAAACAGAGGGTTTTGGCAACATCTCCTGGGTACCTTTAAAAAATAAAAATTCCAGCCCCACCGGAGTTCACTCAGTGTTTGAGCGTCAACCGAGGAACCAGGAGATGGGGGCTCGATTCCCGGTCAAGTTATATGCCCGGGTTGGGGGCTTGATTCCCTGTTGGGGGTATGCAGGAGGCAGCTGATAGATAATTCTCTCTCATCATTCATGTTGCTCTCTCACTCTACCTCGCTCTGAAATCAATAAAAACATTAAAAATATATAAATTCCTGGGCCCCACTCCAGACCTACTGATCATAATCTTCAGGAGTTGAGACTAAAAATCTTTATTTTTAAGAAGCAACAAAATGATTCTTATATACAGCCAATTTGGAATCCACTGTGTTTGTGATCTCTCTGTCTTCCTGGGAGTGCAGACAGACCTGTTATCGGTGTGAAGTTAACGTCTTAGGATAGCTTCAGAAGAGGAGTCGGTCTCTGCTCCTAGGTTCCCTACCTCTCACGACCCAAGGTGTAATTCATCACCAGCAGCCTCAGCATTGGCATCATCTAGGACTTTGTTAGAAATACAGAATTTCGATTTTAAAATACAAAAATCCAATTATTTAAAAACCGAGACAATTATTGTCTCACTTTTTGAAAGAGAAAGTAATCAAGTTTTAATCAGTATAATCAAGCTTAACCTCCTGTTTGGTAACATAGACTACATAGCAAAGCCATCACTTTTTTCTTCTTTTTAACATATTTTTATTCATTTCAGAGACGAAGGGAAAGAGAGATAGAAACATCAATGATGAGAGATAGAAACATCATTGATTGTTTGCCTCCTGCACGCCCCCCACGGGGGATCAAGTCCACAACCCTGGCACGTGCCCTGACCAGGAATCAATCCATGACCTCCTGGTTCATAGGTTGATGCTCAACCACTGAGCCACACCGGCTGGACAAAGCCATGCACTTTGAAAAACAGTATACCCTATCGAGCACGAATCCTTTAGGAAGAGGGTGTATGGCACATGAAAGGACATGGAGCTCTTTTAACAATAGCCTTTCAAACCCTCATTGCATAAATAGGAAGGAACTGACATTCATGAAAGTCAGGCTTCAGTATACTCTCATTAAAGTGTTATTCAGCTCTTTCTTTCTTTCTTTCTTTCTTTCTTTCTTTCTTTCTTTCTTTCTTTCTTTCTTTCTTTCTTTCTTTCTTTCTTTCTTTCTTTCTTTCTTAAGTATGAGAGGAACCTGATTGAATTCTTAACCTCAGGCAATAATACTTTATTAAATGTTGAAAATGAAGACATTTTGCCCTCTAGTGATGGAATAGGATCACATCTTCAGTGTCAAACTGGAGAGCAGTGTTTCAAGACTAACTCTTACTAGTAAGTCATTAGCTCTTGCAGTAAATTAAGGTCCTAGCCAGAGTCCCCAGAGGCTGACCTAAGGATGAGGAAGCTGGCCTTTCCTGAAAGCAATGGGTCCCAACCCTGTCTGGAAATTAGATTCATAGGGTGAGTTTATACAAATTCTGATGTCCAGATCACAATCCCAGATCCAGTCACAATCTCAATGGGAAAGACAGGCGTGAGGGAGGGGACATATTGTGACATGAAAACCTTGGTTCACGTAGCCAAATCTTCACTTGGTCTTTCTATTTCTGGGATAGTTAGATCCCAAAGGTTTTTTGTTTGTTTGTTTTTAAGTATATTTTTATTGTTTTCAGAGAAGAAAGGAGAGGGAGAGAGAGAGAGAAACATCAATGATGAGAGAGAATTATTGATCTGCTGCCTCCTGCATGCCCTCCTACCGGGGATCAAGCGCACAACCCAGGCATGTGCCCTTGACTGAAATTGAATCCGGGACCCTTTAGTCCACAGGCCAATCGATGCTCTATCCACTGAGCCAAACCAGCCAGGGTGATCCCAAAGGTTTTTAAAGAACTTGAAACAAAAATGTCAGGAAGCTTGACCTTATTTTTCCAGTTTATTTGTTTAATCTACAAACCCGGAGAGCTGTTCCAGCTCGGTGGAGAACATAGCCAAACAATATTTAATTACCTTTCCATTTCCTATTGCACCCAGCATGGTTGCTTTGGCTTGTTTCTCATAACACGGTGACACTCTTAAATTCATTCAGCAGCTCACAGACACACTCCAGGAATTGCTGAGTTAGAATGATATATAATGCAATGTTTAAGGCAGACAGAAACAGTAATTAACACCGTTTAAAGATGTCTAAAAGGGAAGACAATCTAAAATTATTATTCGCTCACTTGGCTTATAAGAGTGAGGAAGTTGTTTTTATCTTTAAAAACTGCAAGGTTAGCCCTGACTGGTTTGGCTCAGTGGATAGAGCGTTGGCCTGTGGACTGAAGGGTCCCGGGTTTGATTCCGGTTGGGGGGCATGTACCTTGGTTGTGGGCACATCCCCAGTGGCGGGGGTGGGGAGCAGTGCAGGAGGCAGCTGATTGGTGTTTCTCTCTCATTGATGTTTCTGGCTCTCCATTCTTCTCCCTTCCTCTCTGTAAAAATCAATAAAATATATTTTAAAAACAAAACTGCAAAGTTAATCTTGATTGTAGATAGACTGGCAGTGGCTTCCCCAGAATCTCCTCCCAAGGAAGGTTCTTAAAGGAAGGTGGGAACAGGCATAATCAATGGCTCTCAAACTTGACTGTGTATGTGAGTCCACTGGGGCTTATCTTACTAAGCCCCTCCTCCAGAGTTTCTGATTCAGTCTGGGCGGGGCCTGGGAATTTGCATTGCTAAAAAATTCCCAGGTGATGCTGATGTGCTGGTTTGACCACCATGCTGTGAAAACCACTGGTGTGGAGGGATTCCCAGCCCAGGCTGCATATTAGAACTACTTGGAGAGCACTGAAGAAGACTGATGCCCTCCCGACCACACAGAACCTCCTCTAGTGGTGGAGCCCAGCAGTCACAGCTCCCCGGTGACTCTCATGCACCAGTGGGTTGGAGATGGTATGGACCTGGAGGAACACCAAAGAGGAGTGACATTTGACACTGGCCTTTGAGAGCACCACCAGTCATGTGCATAGTTTATAGCAGAGTACAACACCTGTTAATTGCCATCTCTGTCTCCTTTCCTGGGCTCACCACGGTTATCATTGATCATCTCTGATATGCTTTCCTGCTGTGTCTAGTGCAGCTTCAGAATCCTCCCCTACAGAGCTCCGGGAACACGGATATGGGGGACCTCTGAGTAGGGACAGATTTTTCCAAAAACACACAAAAAATAGCTCGCTCAGAATGCCAGGAAGAAGAGAAAGGATGAAGAATGAAGAGCCATTTTGGGGGAAATATAAAGCAATGGGCAGAAGGGTCTGGCCTCCCCAGATTTCCTTAACTCTCAGAAGTATAATTTTGATGTTGGTAAGGCTCTAAAGCAGTGGTTCTCACACTGGTCTGCATCCCCAGAATTTCTCACTCAGTGTGACTGGGCTGGGCGGGAGCCAGGAATTTGCATTTCTAACAAGCTTCCAGGTGATGCTGATGCTATTGTTTGGGAATCTCCAGTTTGAGAACTACTGCTTTAAGTTAGTAACCCCGTATCCGAAAGGTTAAAGCTGCTGGAATTAGCCAGATTTTCTTTACCAGAATTCAAAGGTTAAATGTAGAACTTAGCTTCTATCAAGTTAGATACAGATAGGTAAACACATTCCAGAATGACACATCGAGAGGGTTTTATTTTAAGCATATAGAAGTAGAGACCCAGGTAGCATTTGGGGCTCTTAAGGTATGCAACAGTTTGGTTAAAATCCTGTTGCTTCCAAGGTATCTGTACTGGTAAATTGTCAGCCACCCTGATCTGTAAACAGCTGAAAAAAACACACACACACTTCTCTGAAATCGCATACTAACTGTGGCCATCAGTGTGCACACTATAATGGTGTGTTAAAAACTATAAAATGATTTTCAGTAGACTACCAGGGAAAAGTAAAACAAGAATAGATCTGGCAAATCTAGATAGTTGATAATTCTTTAAAATGTATACATTTTAAATTATTAGCACCAAAATTTAAAAAACGTTAGGATTCATAACATGATCATCTTCTGTAGGACACATTTTTAACACTCTCTGACGTGTGTGAATACAACATCCTATTTGAGACCACAAATGCTGTTTTCTCAGTACAGTTAAAATGATATTCAGCAGTTGTTTTGGTGACTGCTGGGACTCACCATAAATCATAAATTATAGCATATTTTGCAGTCTGGCAAAATGGCTTCTGTTACTTTTTTATTAATAACAGCAGTTACAATAATCTATCTCCAAATATTCCAATGTAGCTAACTTCTTTTTTTTTAAATATATTTTATTGATTTTTCACAGAGAGAAAGGGAGAGGAAGAGAGTTAGAAACAGAGAAACATCGATCAGCTGTCTCCTGCACAACCCCTGCTGGGGATGTGCCCACAACCAAGGTATATGCCCTTGACTGGAATCGAACCTGGGACCCTTGTGTCCGCAGGCCGATGCTCTATCCACTGAGCCAAACCAGTTACGGCCAATGTAGCTAACTTCTGAGAAATTTCTTATGGTGTCTATAAACTCAGCCACCATATTCCTTAAACAGGATAAAGAGATTACTTCATGGCTGGCCAAGGATGTCTTCTGCTGTGTGTACATCAGTGACAAATGTACACAGTTACTGACCAAAATGCCTTCTTCATAGGCTGCAATTAATTTTTTTAATTTAATAAAACTTTATTGTTCAGATTATTACAATTGTTTCTCCTTTTTTCTCCCATAGCTCCCCTCCACCCGGTTCCCACCCCACCCTCTGCCCTTACCTCCCCCCAACTGTCCTCATCCATAGGTGTACGATTTTTGTCCAGTCTCTTCCTGTACCCCCCACACCCTTTTCCCCCTGAGAATTGTCAATCCACTCCCATTCTATTCCACTGATTCTATTATATTCACCAGTTTATTCTCTTCCTCAGATTTTTAATTCACTTGATTTTTAGATTCACTTGTTGATAGATATGTATTTGTTGTTCATAATTTTTATCTTTACTCTTTTCTTCCTCTTCTTAAAGACTACCTTTCAGCATTTCATGTAATACTGGTTTGGTGGTGATGAACTCCTTTAGCTTTTTCTTATCTGTGAAGCTCTTTATCTGCCCTTCAATTCTGAATGATAGCTTTGCTGGGTAGAGTAATCTTGGTTGTAGGTTCTTGCTATTCATCACTTTGAATATTTCTTGCCACTCCCATCTGGCCTGCATAATTTCTGTTGAGAAATCAGCTGACAGTCGTATTGGTGCTCCCTTGTAGGTAATTGACTGTTTTTCTCTTGCTGCTTTTAATATTCTCTCTTTGTCTTTTGCTCTTGGCATTTTAATTATGATGTGTCTTGGTGTGGTCCTCTTTGGATTCCTTTTGTTTGGGGTTCTGTGCACTTCCTGGACTTGTAAGTCTATTTCTTTCACCAGGTGGGAGAAGTTTTCAGTCACTATTTCTTCAAATAGGTTTTCAGTATCTTGCTCTCTCTCTTCTTCTGGCACCCCCATAATTCTCATGTTGGTACACTTGAAGTTGTCCCAGAGGCTCCTTACACTATCTTCAACTTTTTGGATTCTTTTTTCTTTTTGCTTTTCCGGTTGGGTGTTTTTTGCTTCTTTGTATTTCAAATCTTTGACTTGATTCTTGTGGTCCTCTAGTCTGCTGTTAGGTCTCTGTACAATATTTTTTATTTCAGTCAGTGTATGTTTAATTTCTAGTTGGTCCTTTTTCATATCCTTGAGGGTCTCATTGAATTTATTGGCCTTTTCTAGGAAATTCTTGAAAAATCTTATAACCGTGGTTTTGAACTCTATATCCAGTCATTGTTTTCCTCCATTTCTTTTGTTTGTGATCTGTTTCTTTGTCTCCACATTTCTGCTGTTTCCCTGAGTTGGTAGGGTGGCTTTCTGTGCTAGGTGTCCTATATGGGCCAGTGGGTCGGCCTCCCAGTTACCTGAGGTGGACACTCTTGGTGCACCCCTTTGTGGATTGTGTGTACAGCCTTGTTGTAGTTAAGTCTTGATTGTTGTTGGTATCACTGGGAGGAATTGACCTCCAGGCCAATTGGCTGTGAGGACCCGCTGTGACTATAATGGAAGAACTGCTGCGCTGGAGACACGCTTATGGGGCAGGACTTGCTTCAGTGGGGCTTTGGTGCTCACTGAGTCTGCCTCTTGAATGTGTCACGTATGGATGTGAGTAATTGAAATCTGGTGTCATCTCACACTGACCACTAGATACGCTAGCTTCTGGATCTCCAGTGGAGTGCAGGTCAGCTACTGTCTGAGGCCACCCAACAGGGCCTACTGTGAGAACTATAGTTTTCTCTTTGCTTGGGGTTTGGAGGTTTTGGAGCTGTCTCACCAGAGCTGCAGTTTGTTCGGTTAAGCTGCCATAGAGCAGGCACTGCACAGAGCTTGGGTGGGTTTGTAGATTATGCGGGGGTGGGATCACTAGGCTAGGATGTGGCAAACAGTGATGGCTGCCAGTCAGCCATCTCTGTGTCTCCGCATTTCTAAGTCCTGGCTCCCCGTGCCCCTGTGCAGTAAACAGTGATTGCTGGCCGCACCTCTGCAAGAAAGCCACCCTCACTTTCCGACCCGATGGCAGACAGTCCAGCTTCTCCCCGTAGGAGTTTGGGTCCCCAGCGTCTCCCCAAAAACTGTAGTTCAGAATAATTGGGAGCTTGTCTCCCTTCGGGTTGAAAGAAGCAGTGTACCCAGACACCTGCTGCCAGCCCAATTCCGTACCTCAGCTTTTCAGCACTTGTGCACGTCTCAATGCTCTTTTCTCTTTCCTTCCAGTTGTAGAACTTCCACTCAGCCAGCTTTCCCGTGGTTCTGGGTGATAGACGTTTTGTCTTTTAGTTGTAGTTTTGAAATTGTTGTGCGAGGCAGCAGTTTAGGTGTTTACCTATGCCGCAATCTTGGTTTCTCTCCCCTATAGGCTGCAATTAATTTTTTTAAAAATATCTTTTTATTGATTTCAGAGAGAGGAAAGGGGAGGGAGAGAGAGATAGAAACATCAATGATGAAAGAGAATCATCTATCGGCTGCCTCCTGCACAACCCCTACTGGGGATTAAGCCTGCAACCTGAGCATGTGCCCCAACTGAGAATTGAACCGTGACCTCCTGGTTCATAGATTGATGCTCAACCTCTGAGCCACACCACCCAGGCTGCAATGCATTTATCAACTTAATCCATCTGAAGTTTTATGCTTAAGAAATGCTAGGCTTTCCTCCTGTGGCTCCTGGCCATGCATATTCTGCAAAATCATCTAGAAGAGCAGGCCACATTCCATCTTCATCTCAGATAGACATATCATCTGCAACCTTATTTCTAAAATCTAGCAGAAGGTTACCAGTGTCCTTTGGGGTTGAGCTTATGTGATGGTCCAATAAACATTTTTTTCCAAACATCTAAACATTTAATCCTTGGAACTAAATTGCAGTATTTCTAAATCTCAACCTTTTTGCCCAGGTTCAAATGATAAATATCTTTGAAATTTACTGTGTCCTTAAACTCTTGTTTTAATCTTGGCAAAAGAGCTGAACTATGACCCTAGCCCTATCATGGGATCTTCAAATTCCACCACTACCCTCACCCTTTTTTTTCCCCTCTCTCTCTTTCTAAATTTACATTGAGTAGCTGCCCCTAATTTCCACACTTATGATGACACACTGTTACTAATAGGGTCTAGGTTTACATAGTCACAAAACTGTTGAATCCTATCAACTCCAGTTTATTATCACCTTGGGAGTCATTGTGCTTGTTATATGTGTTCTAGCTTCTTCTAGTCTACTGGATTTCTCTGGATTCTTTGTAGAATGAGTCTGGGTTTTGGAAGAGGTTGTCAGTTTTTACTCATTCTGTGTTGATCAGTGTCGCATGTAGCCGTTCCTTCAGCAGCCTGAGTAAATGCCAGGACTGGCGGGACTTGTTTTTCTAAAACAGTTTAATCTTGTGTTCACGCGGCACTTCTGTGGGTCTGAGCTCCCCATCCATGAGAGTCCTCCTTTCTGTGGCTTGCTTTGCAGGTCCAAGCCACTAACTGCTTCATTTTAAAGAGACGTCAGAAATTCACTATCCTGCCTGGTTGGTGTGGCTGAGTGCTTGGGCATCTACCTGTGAACTAGGCGTCAGGGTTCAATTCCCAGTCAGGGCACATGCTCAAGTTGCCAGCTTGATCCCAGTGGAGGGCATGCAGGAGGCAGCCGATCAATGATTCTCTCTCCTCATTGATGTTTCTAATCTCTCCCTCTCCCTCTCCCTTTCTTTCTGAAATATATATATAAAGAAAGAAAGAAAGAAAAGAAATTCACTATTCTAGCTGCCCCATCCACACCAAGTGGTTTTCTGATGATCTCTTAATCTGGGTTATGAAAATAAGCACTTACTTTTCATAATACTTTCTCACCAACAGGTGGCACTAATAACTCCCCTTTCTTTAAGAGTAGACCAGTAGTAAGCCATGTGTGGCATTTAGAACTTTATCTTCCACACTTTTGAGTAGAAATATAGCTGATTTTAAGAGTGTTTCAGGCAAAAATGTGCAAATATCAAAACAGCATTTCTGATAAAATCTTTAGCATGTTGACTTTCTCTTTTGTTATATAAATATGTTTTTACTGAGCCACACTGGCTGCCAGAGTTTTTTTTTAAAAATATATAATTTTTGCCTAGCGGGCCTAGCTCAGTGGTTGAGCTTTGACCTATGAGCCAGGAATTCACAGTTCAATTCCTGGTCAGGGCACATGCCCAGGTTGCAGCCTCGATCCCCAGTGGGGGGCGTGCAGGAGGCAGCTGGTCAATGATTCTCTCTTATCTTGATGTTCCTATCTCTCTCCTTCTCCTTCCTCTCTGACATTAATAAAAATATATTTTTTTAAATATATAATTTTTTCTTGTTTAACCACTATGCTGTACACCTGAAACTAATTCAAAATAATACTGAATGTACACTGTAATTAAAAAAGAAACAAAAAAATGCCAATGCTCAACATTTTAGCTAAGAAATATCTAATTTATTCTTAAGCTTTGTCCTTTTAGAGTATGATCTCAAAATTACTGGGTGACTAGAGGGATGAATACCAAACCACTGGGTCTTCCACCGAGTCAAAGGATGGTGTAATTTTGCAAAATGAAGGAAATATGTATTTTGAATTGGATTAAAAAGACCCTATTAATCACTTCCCTTTCCTTCCTGCAGAGTGTACTGAGAACATTAAGTAACTGTTTTAAGATTGACTCAGCATCGCTCACTGGGGTGTTAGTCATTAAGTGTGCTCTGAAAGTGGTGCCTTTTAGGACTGTTTTGTTGGGTATGGCCGGCTACTAGCAGCTGTGTGCATGTGGGGCCTGGGAAAGCCAACCCTGAGACAGACAGAAATGGTGCCACTTTCAAAGTGCATAGTTCCTTGGGGCAATTTGGTCATTGACTAAGTATTTGGTGATATAAGAAATCATTATAGTTTTAGGTGTGATAGTTGTAGTTACATTTAAAAAAAATAATTCTTATCTTTGAAAGATATACATTGAAGTTTGAATTGATGAATGACATGATTGAGTTTTGTTTAAAAATAATCTAGTAATACTTTCTAGAGTGAGGAGGGTTAGTGAGGGGTATAGTTGGAAATAAGATTGACCATCTATAATAATAAAAGCATAATATGCAAATTGACCGAATGGCCAAACAGTGGAACAACCTTCTGGATGAAGCCTGGGCTGCAGCCACAGGATCAAGGCAGCCACTACGGCTGCAAAGGCCTACTCTTGCATGAATTTTGTGCATTGGGCCTCTAGTCCTATATAATAAAAGGCTAATATGCAAATCGACCAAATGGCAGAACAACTGGTAGCTATGACACGCACTGACCACCAGGGGGCAGCCACTCAACTCAGGAGTGGCACCCTGGTGGTCAGTGCGCTCCCACAGGGGGAGTGCCGCTCAGCCAGAAGCCGGGCTCACGGCTGATGAGTGCAGTGGTGGTGGCTGGAGCCTCTCTCGCCTCCGCGGAAGTGCTAAGGATGTCCGACTGTGCACAAATTTCATGCACCGGGCCTCTAGTAATCCAATAACTGTTAAAGCTGGGTGATAGGCACATGGCGGTTCCATATATTCTTTTCTTTATTTTTGTATAATTTTGAAATTTTCCATAATAAAAAGGATTTTTTAGGTTCATGGTTCTGAGGGAGGATGGAAAGGCCCATCTCTGAGTGGGAGTGGGTGAGCTTTAGGGCACAGACTGGGTGCTGTTCAAGCCTGTGGACTCATGCAGAGATCTACTGTGAGCTTTCCATGGTGTCCGGGAGTGACTTTGTATCATTTGTTGGCAAGCACACGGCCCGGCCCCAGTGAATATTGAATGGATAAATAAAAGCAAAAAGGCCCAAATCCTAATCCTTCTCTTCTTGCCTTTGCAGTGGAGCCCAGGGGGAATATGCCGGGCTGGCCACTATCCGAGCTTACTTAGAAGGGAAGGGAGAGAGACACAGAACGGTGAGTATGGGCAGGTGGTGGCATCGGGTCTAGTTCCCAGGATTCCTTTCACTCTGTGGGACACTCCCTCCAAGCTTTCTTGGAAGCAGCTGCAAGAACATATAATCAAGAAATAAATTTCTGTGGACTGGCCATTACGATTCTTGCCTCCAAGACACTTCACTGGACCATTCTGAGGGAAAACATTCAGAGATAAAAGGCTTTTGCTCAAACCCCGTCTGTAAAAGTCCGCCACTTGGCTGTGAAACTGATTTCCTGAGGGAGTAAGTGGCAGGAATGTTGCCATTCCAAGCCTCCTGTCCTTGGCGCAGCCCTGGCCCCAGGCCTGGAAAAGGATTGAGGCTGAGCTATAATTCTTCTGTAACTCCTACTGTGCCCAAGCACAGTTCTAGTCGTATGTGTGCTCAAAAAATATTGAGTCAAGAAATGCTCAGTTAAATGATGTCAGCTCTAAGCAATGAAGGAAGATGTGGAACAGAGTTCATGGTTCTGCTTTATCGTTAGCTTTGGGTATGAGAGTCTAGTCTCCAGGGCCCAAGCAGTTCTTGTGGGGACCAGCAGGTGCAAATGGGCTGGACAGGACCCACCTTCATCTCCTGAGGCAGTGCCTGCAGCAGTTGATCTGACACAGGCTTCAATTGTGGCTGAAGGAGTGGCCTCCATTTTGGTGATGACCACGGCTTAGCTAGAACTTCCACAAAGTTCATAGGAGGGGTTCTTAGACGGAGCAGTGGATAGGAGTCAAGAGCAGAACAAAAGTGTCTGCCCAGCTAGGAGAGTTAGAGAAAAGTGTGCTCAAGTGGTACTGGCTGCCTAAGTAAGTGGGATATGATAGGTGGTGGCCCGATCTTAAATGTTTTAATAAAACATTTCTTGTTTTATTAAAACTGGGATTGCTTATGGCTAGTTGCCTGGATTTTGCAATGAGAGAATCTAAAAACTGTTTCACTGCCCTTTCAAAAAAAAGGGGAGAGGGGAGAGAACATTTTTCTCTCATTCCCTTGCTAATTCCTTCTAATTCCACATGTGTTTTCCCAGGCCTTTGACCTGTCTGGGGAATAGAATTGATTTTCAAAGACCTTTGAAAACCAAGACATTCACTAATTGAATAAATTATTGACTACTGGCTACATGCAAGGCACTGTGTGTGCCAGTTCAGAGACACAGCCCCTGGTATTCCAACTTGTTTTCTTTTTTTTCCACTTGAGTTTTCTCGTGGTTTTGAATTCTTCAGCTTTCTAAGGAAGGGTTAGTTTAGAGCTACAGCATTGTTTTTGGACCGCAGAGCCTCAGCACTGTCATCAATTCAGAAAGGAATGTTGAGGCTCCAGTTGTCCAGTGAAAGGATAACAGATGACTGATATTTAGAGTTCCCTCTTCTATTTTTTCTCCTTGGCCTCTGTGCACTGCAGTAGCTCTTGGAGCACCTCATCATCATGCTCTTTAATCAGGAGGTGTCTGGGGATCTTGGGAAGGGATCTGTGTGGCCACCTCCATGTTGTCCCCTCCCTGATCCCACTCTCGCTCATGGAAGGCTAGCGAAGAGCTAATGACAAAGGGCCAGCTGAAATTCAGGTTCCATCCTCTGTGATGCTTCCCACCCTCCTTGTTTCCCAGTCTCCAGTTTGACACCCAGAAGTATATGTGAATGTTCAGGAGTTGGGGACCCAACTGGAAAGGTCAAAGAGAAAGGGTGAGAGACGTTTGGATTGGGCCTGAGCAGAGTCCTTTACTCACAGATTCTTTTCGGCTCCTCCCACTCCCACCTTGTGTTTTCTAGTCCTCCCTTCTCTCTCTGCCCCCTCATGTGTGATGTTTCTTCTGGTGCCGTGGTCCACATTGCTATCACTGAGATGTCATGAGGGGCTCTTCCATCCTGCAGGGTGGAGAGGAGCTGGCGCTGGATTGTAGGAAGGGGAGGAAGAGGCCAGGGAGGCCACCCAGTCCCTGAGTTTGTAGAAATACAGAACTCATAAGTTTGGAAATGCTGGCATCCTTTTTAGATGAAATATTTTAACTAAAGCTGACTTTTCTAGTTAGAGAAGAAGAAAATGGCTTGTTTACATCAGAGGAGTCTGAGACAGCTGCTCCTGCACAATAGACTCTGATGGAATCCATTCAGATATGAAGTATGGGGAAGTCATGTGCTACGGAACCACCCAGCATCCTGATGGCTCTCTTGTGTCAGGCTGGTTTTAGACGTTAGTTTCATGTTGCTCTTAGGTTAAGTTTCAGGCGTTCTTAAAATGCAACAGCCAAGTTCTTGATTTACCAGTTTAATTTGGGAGAATGCATATTTATTTATCAGATTCTTATATCACAGTCACCACGTGCCAGGCACTGTCCTACACACTTTGTAATAACTCAATTTGCTAGTCAGGTTTTGCTAGTCAAAGACTGTGTTTCCTGTACAAAGGGAAAACATTGAATAAAAACAACAACAAAGAAACACCTTCCAACAATTTATATGTATTTTTCTTTTCCCAATTTCCTGAGGCAAAGTAATGGCCTTCGGTTGTTCAGTTTTTACCATCAGTGAGAAATTGACTTCTCTTGCAAAGGAGCGTTACCCTGAATCCTTCAAGGATCAGCTATATTGGTTCTACACCAGACATATTGAGGACTTAGGAAAACACATCATCACTAAATGGATACTAACGGGTTAGTTTTGGATAAACGAAAACATCAAATCTGGATCCTGTTGTTTCTATGTCCCTCGTAACACCACAATTCTAAAGTGTGAAAAAATTATCTAAAAAACAAATATATAAATAAATAGAGTGTGGAAAAATTAACATTAAAAAATAAAGTTTCCTAGATTCATATAGAAAACCAGAAATGTCTAACAGCAACTTATAAAAGAATCATTGACAAAACCACTGAGGCTTCTTCCCCCCTATTACTCTTTATATCAGAATGTGTATTAATTTTCAGTGGCTGCTGTAGCAAATTACTACAAAATTAGTGGGTTAAAATAATACACATTTATTTCCTTACAGTACATGGAGGCCAAGAGTCTGAAATTGGTTTCATTTGGCTAAAGTCAAGGTTTTGGCAGGGCTGGTTCCTTCTGAAGGATTCAGGAGAATGTTTCTTTGCCTTTCTTTCCCCGTTTCTGAAGGCCTCCTTCATTCCTTGGCTCATGGCCCCTTCCTACCATCACGCCAGCCTCTGTTCAGTCATCACATCTCCTACTTCCTTTGTAATCAGATCTTCCTCTTCCTCCCTCTGATGAGAACACTTGTGAATACTCTTGGAGCCCAACCTATAATTCAGATTCCAAGAGGAATGTTAAGGTTCCAGTTGTCCAGTGACTAACAGATGACTGACATTAAGAGTTCCCTCTTCTGCCCTAACCAGTTTGGCTTGGTGGATAGAGCGTTAGGCTGCGGACTGAAAGGTCCCAGGTTCAATTCCGGTCAAGGACATGTACCTTGGTTGCGGGTACATCCCCAGTAGGAGTTGTGCAGGAGACAGCTGATCGATGTTTCTCTCTCATCGTTTCTAACTCTCTATCCCTCTCCCTTCCTCTCTGTAAAAAATCAATAAAATATATATATGTTTTTAAAAAGTTCCCTCTTCCGTTTTTCCTCCTTGCACTGAAGTAGCCCCTAGAGCTCCTCATCATTATGCTCTTTCACCCTCTCCATGTTGCTTCATCCTATCTTAAGATCCTTATTCTTTCATCTCAAGACCCTTAACTTAATCACATCGGCAAAGTCCCTTTGCCATAGATCTTGGGGATAGGATGTGGGCATCTTTGGAGGCCCATTATTCAGTGTACCATGGAGTGGTTGACATTTTTAGCTTGAATGTTTTCTTTTTCTTTTTGTTAATCCTCACCCGAGGATATTTTTCCATTGATTTTTAGAGAGAGTGGGAGGGAGGGGGAGAGACACAGAGAGAGAAACCTCTGTGTGATAGAGACACATCGATTGGTTTCCTCTCACATGCACCCCAACCTGGGCCTGGGATCAAGCCTGCAACCAAGGTACCTGCCTTTGACTGGAATCAAAGCCATGACCCTTCAGTCCGCAGGCCGGCATCCTATCCACTGAGCCAAACTGGCTAGGGCTTAGCTTGAATGTTTTTGTTTTAGCAGAACTTCCCTGATATGAATTCTCCACTTAGGCTTTTAACAAATATTTTATATATTCATTTTTAAAGCATTCGCCTTTCCCTTCCTTGATCAATGTTCGGCCCCTAGGGATCCTTTTATACCAAGATCCTGTGGTGGAATAAAAATACCTTGTGAGAAAGTATAAGTGACTTTAGCTTTGGTCCTGAGAAATTAAAGAAAATTCAATACAAATGGGAGGCATTTAAACAAGAAAATGGATTTGAGGATACCACAGCATAACCAGCATGAGATGAGGAGCCATTCAAAAGAGGCACATACTTGCCGTCAGCAGAAGAGTGACAAAGTACTTTTATGTGTGCCTCCGGTTACAGTTCTCTTTTTGTGCACATGTATTTTTACTAAGTAGACGATTTTGCCGTTTTTGAGGAAACAGCTGTAAACTAAGTTTTCCTTTTGTAAGCCCATTTTATAATGTGCATCCATTTCTCTTCAAGAGGTTGCAATATTGGTTCTGATATTTAAAAAAAAAAAAAAAAAAAGGAGCCTGGCTGGCATGACTCAGTGGTTGAGCATCAACCTATGAACCAGGAGGTCACGGTTCATGCCTGGTCAGGGCACATGCCTGAGTCGAAGTTCTGGGTCCCCAACGAGGGCATGCAGGAGGCAGCTGATAAATGATTCTCTCTCATCATTGATGTTCCTATCTCTCCCTCTCCCTTCCTCTCTGAAATCAATACAAATAATTCTTTTTTAAAAAAGGATTATTTTCAGGGTGCTTGTTGCTTCTTTTTGTTTTCTTTTAGAAAAAGTCTGTAATGCATTTTCCTGTACTGGGGCATCATCCGATCTACTTGAGCATGTGTTTTTGCCTGTGTTCATGTGATTTGGGGGGAGGAAATGAAAGTGATTTAAATCTGGGAATTCTAGCATTGCACCCACCATCCACTTTCCACAAGAATTCGATAGATCTTTAAGCTGTAGGTCTTGACACACTTTCTCTTGATCTCTTCAACCTGAAGTGGGCCCCCCTTCCCTTATTCCAAGCCCCCCTCCCTCCCTCCTATCCTGTCCCCTTCCCCCCCACCCCGCACCTGTTGGCTGTAGACATTTATTTATACAGGTGGCAGCGTTGTCAGTGAGCAAGTCATGTGAGTACAGGGCAGAGGTTGACCACAGTTACTGCTTAGTTTATGATTCTCCTGGGAACTGACAATTCATTGCATAGAATAAACAGCCAATAAAGGATGACACTGGGAGGCTTTGGAATTCTGTCTGCCCTTGTCATGTCTCTCAGTTCTCAGCAGAGCCAAGCAGGGCACAGGCACTGTGATGTGTGCACTTGAGTCCTGGAGTTGAGCTTCTGATGTTATGTCTTTGTAAGGTGGTGAGTGCGTATTCTAACTGAGACCAGGTTAGAATGAGCCCAGGTGTGTTTTTGGTGTGCTGGGATAAAGGAGCAAAGTACTTAAGGAACATTATTTGGGCATCCAAACAGAAACTTCTCTTTTGGACAATGTCTTGCAATACGGTAACAATGAAATTGCAGCGGATTTTAAGGCACTAGCGGTCAGTTTAAATAAAGAAAGTGGAGCCTATTTAATTTGTGCTCCAAGCATGTTGTAGGGCAAGCATGTCAAACTTGTGGCCTGTAGGCCGCATGCGGCCCACAACGAATATTTTTGTGGCCCAGCCAGTATAACGATATATAAGAAACGTTTTAATAAAAATTTTGTAACTTAATTTTTACAATATCCTGTTATACATAATTATTAATAACGAACTACAACGTTCACTAATGACTGATTACTATAATCGTGTTGCATTCATTTCCTTACGTGCCTTACATGCAGGCGCACCATTTCTCTCCACTAATACTAGCAGCGAACATTTTAGCAGCTGATTGCCACGTCATTAGTCTTGTACTGACTTGTTTAGTGTGAGCACCAGGAAATATTTTGCTTTCGGAGAACAAGAAAAATAGGTTTATTTGCATTACACTTATTAAATTGTGCAGTTATTTAGTGTCTGGTAAGTTAATGTTCGAGAAAAAAAATTAATTTTTATTTTAAGTGTTCTATTATTTTATGTTATGATTACTCACTTATTTCAGCCCTTTGTACTCAGCCTGTCTCTATCAAAATAAACCTATGTTTCTATGAAAATTGAAGCTTTTGTTTATTGGGGCCCACTTAAACCTTGTTTATTTGGCCTGTGTTAGCCTTTGAGTTTGACATGCTTGTTGTAGGGCTTTTCTGTCATTATGAATAGCCTGGTGATTATTTATCCCTCTTCCTTCCTTTCATTTCATTCCTAAGGTTTGCCTCATTCCGAAATCAGCTCATGGGACCAATCCCGCAAGTGCCCACATGGCAGGCATGAAGATTCAGCCTGTGGAGGTGGATAAATATGGAAATATCGACACAGCTCACCTCAAGGCTATGGTACCCGTCTTCCACTTAACAGATGGGAGTGGTTTGGGTTGGGAAGAGGTGGTGGGGATCAGGGGCTGGATGGCTTATATCAGCATTAGCTTCTTTTGCATCCTAATTAAAAGACTGCAATTCCTCCTCTGAATGGCTCTGAGGAAAAAGGCGTAAAGTCAGAAAACCTAACCGTTTCTGTAAGAACAATAAAAGGCAACAGTCACAGTTTTGCTCCAGAATTAAGCTGACCACAGTCTGGCCTTCCACTTCTTTCACCAACAGGGAGCAGGTGCTTTAAATTGAAATCCTATTCTCTAATTTATGCATGAGTAAGAAACGGAATGAATTATTCATGGTGGTAGTAAGGGTACTCCTTGCAGGACCTGCCTACTCCTGCCCAACCTACCCGTACTCTTTCCTCCATTAATAATCAAACTGGTAGCCACAGTTTTTCTCAATCTTTGTGTTGGGAATTAAAACATAAATGTAGATTTTGCAAATGCTTGTGGCCATCCCAGCCATTACCTGCTGAATATCAGACAGCTTTCCACCCTCCTTTCTAAAACACCATCCCCCACTCCCAACCTCCCAACCTCCAGGAAGAGGTTGCCTAGCAACCGTATCTGCTTTCCACTGGTGGACTGGAGGCTGCATCTTAAGAGGGAAGGAAATCAGTTGAATAGCAATGTGATTTTGTCAGGGTTATTAGGCATGGAGTCTGGGAACTTCAAGTAGCTGATTTCAAAAGGGAAGCTGAAAATACACAACAGTGCTCATCTCTTTCTTCACCTCCCCTCTTCCAGCAGTCCACAAAGTTTTTACCAACAACTATTTTGGACCAATATACGTTATTGACATTAAAATTTTGTTTTCATTTTCTTACAAGCCTCCATTGACTTGCTGGCCAGAAAAACGGGAACTTTTTCACATGCTTTCCTTTTATATGTGCTTGCCTTCTGTCAGGAGGAAAACTGAGGGAGATTTTTTTGTCAGAGCAGGAGCACTCCTTGTGGGAATTCTAATTTCCATAGAATGGGAGGGAAAGGGAATAATGGCAAGATGAGCAGAGAGAGATTAACGGTGGAAATATACATGTTTGAAACTAAAAAGATCTGAAATCATTACTGAGATGACTTCAACCAAAGGAAAACCACTTTAGAGACTTGAGGTCAATCTTTCCAAAAATCTTCTGAGCAGTGTTTTTGGTCTTGACCATGGAGACCTATCCTGAAGGGATCTTGTTATTTCTTTGGAATGACTAATGAAGGGAATCACGGCTGTGGATCTTTTATTGTTGGCATCATACTTTAAGAAAATTTCTTAATCCTTTAAAATAAAAAGCAAGGGTTTGTTTGACCAAGAAAGAAAGGTTTCCTCCTTTGTCTCCTTCTGCCCTTTTCTATCCCACAGGTGGATAAACATAAGGAGAACCTGGCAGCAATCATGATTACGTACCCATCCACCAATGGAGTGTTTGAAGAGAACATCAGTGACGTGTGTGACCTGATTCACCAACACGGAGGCCAGGTCTACCTAGACGGTGCAAATATGAACGCTCAGGTGGGCAACACGAGATAGGATCCCTGAGAAAACTGTGAAGTGAAAAAATTTTTTCTCTGACCTTTTGAGGGTTGTCTTAAACATGACACTGTATTCAGAACTGAGGATGACAGTTTCAAACAAAGCCCCCAAGTTTCACTGAGATTACAGATCCCAAATAGGTGATGGGGGACTCTGGGGAGGAGGCAAAACGATTGAAAAGAAGGAGGGAATGAGTTGAAAGCCGTTGAAAGCCTTTAGCTTGTCACGGGTGTGATCCCTCTGGGGGTGCGAGAGACAAGCTCACCTGACTGCCTTCCTGAGGGAATTCACACACAAGTTCTGGCCACCCATAAATGTTGATCTGCCATGACCTTGGACAAGCCATTAATCTGGCTTCAGCTTCCAGCTTCCTTAGTGTGAAACAGCTGAATAGTTCTTTCCCTGAGGGCAGATCCTGACCAGAGTGGGGGGGAGGGAGAAAAGGAGAAGGCTTGTGTGGTGTGCAAGGAGTGTCATCATCTCTCTCAGAGACTTCCTAACTTATTTCTCGTTGCTTATTTGTTTTACTATTTCAGACTCTTTCTGCTTTTCTTTGCTTCTGTCTGATTCCCTTTGTAAGTGTGGTCCAGAGATTGTCTCTGCCTTTATCTCTGCCCACATTCAAAACCAGCCCTAATGCCGCTTGTTGAATATTGTCGTTGGCATCGGGATGGTCTCAGGAAAACTGTCCACCTCCCTTCCTCTCCCTGGGATCAGCATCCTCTTGGGCAGCCTTCCAGCTCCTCCCACCAGGGTGCCCAAAGGAGCCCTTCGGTAAAGTGCCTGGGGAAGTAAACTGCTGGGGTGAGAGGTGCCTGTGTCAGTTGCAAGGAATATAGCAGTTCTTGTGCGCGGGCATTTTCTTTCTCCGCTCAGAGGGTGGATAATTAGTAATTGACTATATGTTCAACTCTGTATTTTAGAATCTAAATTAGGCTAAATGGTCAGCTGCTGTTTCCACAGAAACCACAAGGCATGCTGCCTATGGAATGCCAGACTTCCCTGCAGGCCTCAGCCAGGACGGAGGGTGTGCCTGTGAGCAGCTCTGCCTGCCTTTCTCCGCAGAGAGGGGCCGCAGCACACAGCATGGCCGCCTCTCCAGAGCACCCTTTCCAGTTCTTGACTTTGACTTTTGGCTCTTTCCCACTGTGCTAGGTGGGAATCTGTCGTCCTGGAGACTTTGGGTCTGATGTCTCGCACCTAAACCTTCACAAGACCTTCTGCATTCCCCATGGAGGAGGGGGCCCTGGCATGGGGCCCATCGGAGTGTGAGTTCTGGGCTGCTGGGTTCATCAGGGCTTTGGACACTGAGAATGAAAGAACAGCCCCAAACCTGCTATTACTCCCATTGAGGTCTTCAGGTGGCGAGGTTACCTGCCTATGTAATGTGCCTATAGGGGCTGGGACAGGAGCAGTGAAATAGATGCTTTTAGGGTATGTCCAAAGAAGACCATAATTAGATTTTATTAAACACTAGAGGCCTGGTGCACCAAATTCGTGCACCGGGCGGGGGGTAGGGGAATGGTGGTGGTGGTGTGTGTCCCTCAGCCCAGCCTGCACCCTCTCCAATCTGGGACCCCTTGAGGGATGTCTGGCAGTCAGACATACCTCTCACAATCCAGGACTGCTGGCTCCCAACCATTCACTTGCCTGCCTGCCTGATTGCCCCTAACCGCTTCTACCTGCCAGCCTGATCACCATCTAACCACTCCCCTTCCAGCCTGATAGATGCCTAACTGCTCCACTGCTGGCCTGATTGCCCCTAACTGCCCTCCCCTGCAGGCCAGGTCACCCCCAAGTGCCCTTCCTTGCTGGCCCAGTAACCCCTAACTGCCCTCCCTTGCCAACCTGGTCACCCCTAATTGCCCTCCCCTGCAGACCTGATCACCCACAAGGGCCTGGTCCCTCTCAACTGCCCTCCCCTGCTGGCCTGATCTCTCCGAAATGCCCTCCCCTGCAGGCCTGGTCCCCCAAAACTGCCCTCCCCTGCAGGCCTGGGTCCGCCCCCCCCCCACAACTGCCCTCCCCTGCAGGCCTGTTTCCCCCCAACTGCCCTCTCCTGCAGGCCTGGTCACCCCTAACTTCCCTCCCCTGCTGGTCTGGTCCCCTCTAACTGCCCTCCCCTACTGGCCTGATTGCCCACAGTTGCCTTCCCCTGCCAGCCATCTTGTGGCGACCATCTTGTGTCCACATGGGGGCAGCCATCTTGTGTAATGGATTGATGGTCAATTTGCATATTACTCTTTTATTGGATAGGATAATGTTTGGCCACACTGAGCTCCCATTAATGCCCTGACAGGGCACGTTTACTAAGTGTAATAAAGAGGAGTATTTATTTATTGCTGGAGTATTATGGATAGAACTGGAATATTAGCACCTGGAAGTGCTTTTCAGACTTAGACTTCTTTCTCTTTAAAATCAGCTGATGGTTACATTGAAAGTGAATTACCGAACGACAGCAACAGCAAAAGAACTCCTAGCAGAAAGTGGCTTTGAATTCTTATTACATCTGAGATATGTAAGGAAAAAATAAACCTTATTATTAGAGATAATTGGATGAAGTCAAAATAAGATCGAAGGAGTGTCTTGTCGATATATATCTTTTTACACTGTGAAATCAAGTCATCTTATGAAAATGAGGCTAAGCAGCCATGTCCTGAGCTTCAGTCTTCCAAAAATGTGCCAAAGGGGCCAGTCTTCAGGGTTGCTTGGATTCTGCCCCCTTTTTTCTGCTTTCCTTTAAAATATATATATATATATATTATTGATTTTTTTACAGAGAGGAAGGGAGAGGGATAGTTAGAAACATCGATGAGAGAGAAACATCAATCAGCTGCCTCCTGCACACCTCCTACTGGGGATGTGCCCACAACCAAGGTACATGCCCTTGACTAGAATCAAACCTGGGACCCTTCAGTCTGCAGGCCGAGGCTCTATCCACTGAGCCAAACTGATTAGGGCTCTGCTTTCCTTTTTGATGGTTATTATTTATTGTAAGTGGAAGAGGCCCAGTGCTTCAGCTGGGGGGAAGGTGGGGTGAATGGTTCACATGCCGGCCTCTGATGTGTAGCCCCATGGGCTTCTTCCAAGCAGCATCCTTCTATGTCCCTTAAGTGCCTCAGGACAGAGTGTGGGGCTGGGAGGGAGATGGTATGGGGCTGGGATGTCCGCACATCCGGGTGAGCCTGCCTCAGACAAATCCTTCACCACAGTTCCTGGGTGAGCCCCTGGGACACCCATGGCTGGTGAGCCGTGCTTCCAGTGGAGGGAGGAAGGCAGGGACACTTCCTGAACATCTGCCTTAGCGCTGTCAGGTCCCTTCCACACTCAGAGTTCCTCTATTGGGAACAGAGCTTCCTGAAAGGGCCCAGCGCATACCTGGCTGGTTGTAGTGGATCTTTTTACATCTTCTGAATTTGTACTTAAAAACTACAGGAAGAAGCATCTTGCCCCTTTCCTACCCAGTCATCCTGTCATTTCGTTAATGTCTGATGAGGATGCCCGGCCCGTGGGTACCGTCAGCGCAGCCCCGTGGGGCTCCAGTTCCATCTTGCCCATTTCATGGGCTTACATTAAGGTGAGGCCTGTGAATGTATGTTAGGTGCGCGGGAGGGTGGGGCGGAGGGGGAGTGATGTGTGGGTGGGGAACTAAGATCGTAGACTTCCTTCTTAGCTTGAAAATGAAAAAAAAAAACAAAACACCCCACAATCTGAGATGTGATTAGTGAAGATTGCCGATGTCTTTGGGTGGAAGAAACCTTCCTACAGAGATCAGCTAAAATGCATTTATTCTCGTCTTCATTATGCTATTTCCTTTGGGTTCTCCCAGTGGGTTTAACGTCAGAGAAATTAACACACCAGATCTATTTTTCCAGACAGAGTTTAAGTTCTATGAGTCATGTGGATATTCTGGCCACGTCATCTGGTTTCCTGGAGGATTTGTGTGACCTCTTGCAAGTGAAAAACAGTGTGCATACTAAGTCTTACACTTGGTTGAGGTCCTGGGATAAATTCTAGGAATACATCTTACTTCACTTTGTATTTCTCGGAAGCCTGGAGGATCAGATGAAAAGTAGCAGACATTTGCTGATGTGGTGGTTTCCCGAAGCTCTTTGCCCTTTACGGCCTGTGGAACTGCACTCTCGGGGGTAATTAGACTTTGTCAGAAAACAGGCTTCCTTCCTTTGTGTTCCTCCAAAAGAAACCACTAGCGCCAGAGTTTACGCAGCTCTTGTTCAAACTGGCCTGCCCGCCTCCTAGGCTGACAAGACTGTGTATTGGACAGGAGCATTCCTTCAGCTGCTAAGTAGAGCAGCCTTCCCGCATTGGCTCCCCTCTTTAAAGGAAGGGTGGCTTCTGGTGAAACAAAACCTCAAACTCAGCTATGCAAATCATGACTGGTGGCTCTCTGGGGCTGGCTGTTCTTCTTGAACAGTGTGGCGTTTATGATTCTTAAGGAAAACTTTCTGGGAAGCTGGAACAACAATTCTGTACCTCAGAGATGAAAATCTTTTTAAAATGACCCTCGAGTTGTTTTGCAATTAGGAGACAACAAAAACCATCATAATAAAGATCTGCTACTTTGCAAACAGAATTTAATAATTCCCAGCTTCCTTTTGGTCCCAAGGTCCTGTAAACCTCGGTTATTTGCTATGGACCTGTTTGGGTTGGAGATGATTTCCCACAGATAGAAAATAAATGCCCCAGGCTGATTTGGCCATGTGCCAGGAACACCAGGCTGAGCCTCAGTGTAAGAGTGAAAAATAAAATAGGGTTTAAGCGATCCCTTGACTTTGGGCCTTGTCTTTATTTCACCTGGACTCTAGAACTACCTTTTCTCTCCCTGTTTCAGTCCATCTTGGACATTCTCCCTAAAGGCCCCAAATTCACTCCTTGCTTCGCTTTGCAATCACCACTGGGTCTCACTAGCCTACATAGAATTCTTAGGGGATTCCTCAAAAATGCACATGCCTAGGTCCCAGAGAGAATCAAATGCAGTGTATGTAGGGGAGGCCTTGGGCCATCAAGCTGCTCAGTAACTCTGATGTACAAGTCAAAAAGCTAGTCGCTGAACCAAGTCCAAGTCCTCCCTAACAAAAGTTGGAGGCTTGCAAGAGGTAGTCACAATGCACCAGGCTCTACAGTAACTCCCAGACTGCAGCCGTGTGCTTTCCCTTCTACACCTTCGTTTTTGCCATTCTTCTCACCTGGAGTGCCTTCCTTCCCCTTTCTGGTCTATCCAAATTCTACCCATTTTTAAATGTCCACTCATGTTCTAACTCTTCCCAGGAACCTTTCTGTGACCAGCCTGGCAAAATGTGTCTTCTCCTGACTTTGAACTTTGGTGCCTCTGTTGTCTCATTTGATGCTTTCTCTTGTGCTTTACATTAGTTACGTATTTAATACTATCAAGCCTCCATCATATGTGATGTATTCTGGGAAGAAGGTACGCAATAAAAATTGTGCAGTCTTGACTTTACGCTCTTCGCTGGGGATGACCTTCACCCCATATAATCACAGAGACTTATGAACCACCCACAAAAGGTATAATTGAATCCAGCAGTTGTTAAACATAAATGGCCTTGACTGTGGACAGTTGGAAGATAAACCACACAAAATTGATTCATCGGGGATTCTGGCCAAGATCCCATGGGATTCTTGGCAATCATCAAGACATCTCAAATTCACAGTAAACAAAGAAAAACTCCCCTAAATGAGTATAACCTAAAATAATTCTTCTCCCTTTTTAGATAACACAGTAGTCAGCAGTCAATTTTACCCTGCTGTAGGCTTTGTTACTATAATAAGCAATGTAAAATTACTGTTCAAAGGAGAAAACCAAAAATTGTTTCAGGATGAGAGAGGACTGACAGATGTCCTTGTTAGGGTTTTCCTCTCACGTGCAATTTACAGTGATGGTGGGCTGACTTTCTTTGTGGGGGGATTTCTCCGGAGGTGTCTCTGGTTTGTGCCCATTGGGTTTACTTGTTCCATAGTTGATGGTTCTCTTTCCCTCTGTTACAGATGATGGGAGGCAAGGGCCTTAAACAAGCCACAGAAGTTGCTATCTTGAATGCCAACTACATGGCCAAGAGATTAGAAAAACACTACAGAGTCCTTTTCCGGGGTGCAAGAGGCAAGTATTAACTTTAGTCACTTTGGGTTTTTCTTGGTCAAACCAAGTTTGTCCTAGTAGATCTGGTTTTCTGCAGTTGCTGGAAAACTTGTGTTTCTGAGTGTATACCAGAGAAAAGTGTACAGTTATTGGAAACTAGAGGTCCGATGCATGAAATTTGTGCACGGAAGTGTGTGTCCCTCAGCCCAGCCTGCACCCTCTCCAATCTGGGACCCCTCGAGGGATGTCTGACTGCCTGTTTAGGCCTGATCTCAGTAGGATCCAGCCCAAACAGGCAGTCGGACATTGCTCTCACAATCCAGGACGGCTGGCTCACAACTGCTTGCCTGCCTGCCTTCCTGATTGCCCCTAACCACTTCTGCCTGCCAGCCTGTTCACCCCCTAACCACTCCCCTGCCAACTGATTGATGCCTAACTGCTCCCCTTCCACCCTGTTTGCCCCTAACTGCCCTCCCCTACAGGCCCAGTCGCCCCCAACTTCCCTCCTCTGCCGGCCTGGTCACCCCTAACTGTCCTCCCCTGCACTGCTGGCCTGATTGCCCACAACTGCCCTCCCTTGCAGGCCTGGTTCCTCCCAACTGCCCTTCCCTGCTGGTCATCTTGTGGTGGCCATCTTGTGTCCACATGGGGGCAGCCATCTTTGACCACATGGGGGCAGCCATCTTGTGTGCTGGAGTGATGGTCAATCTGCATATTACTCTTTTATTAGATAGGGTAGAGGTCTGGTGCATGGGTCGGGGCGGCTGCTTTGCCCTGAAGGGTGTCCCAGATCACGGTGGGAGTTCCCTTGGGGCATGGGGCGGCATGGGCGAGGGGCCTGTGGTGGTTTGCAGGCCAACCATGCCCTCCGGTGACCCAAGCAGAGTTCCTGGTATCTGGGATTTATTTATCTTCTATAATTGAAACTTTGTAGCCTTGAGTGGAGGCCTGGGCTTGCCAGGGTGTGCGGAAAGCTTGGCTTCCTCCATTGCCGGGAAACCCAAGCCTCCTGCTCACTCCATTGCTGCAGCCATCTTGGTTGGGTTAATTTGCATACCCGCTCCTGATTGGCTGGTGGGCGTGGCAGAGTGATTGTTAATTTGCATGTTACTCTTTTATTAGGGTGCTTTTAATTTAGCTAATAGATCAGGGGTATCAGCATTTGCAAGGCTCTGCAATGAAGTTAGTTCAGGCCAACACAAAGCCCACACCACTGAGAGATATATACATAAATTCCACAAGCTCCTTACCTTACACAGCGATATGGGAATGCCCCCAAAGAGTGGAGAAATTCGGATTGGGCAGAGGCAGAATGGAATTTTTGGGACAGCCGCTGGGAGGAGCCCATTGAGATGAGCCTGGAAGGAAGTATACAGAGTCCAGGTAAAGAGAGATCCAGGAGAAGCCAGGGACAAAAGAGTGGTCCGAGTGGCGGGAGTGTTGGGTGGGTTGAAGGACGAGATAGGAGGAGAAGGATCCGATGAGGTTGAAGCTGGAGGGGTAGTATGGAGCCTTGAAAGTCTTGGCAGGCCCCAGACTTGACCTCTGAGTCAGAAAGGTTTTTGAGGAGAGAAATGACAAGATTAAGAGAATGTTGAAATCATTAAGACAGTGGCATGGGATGAACATGCTATTAAAAGTAGAATCAATGCGTCTTAGTTACTGATTAAGTGGAGTGTGAAGATAAATTTTATGTACGCCTCTTAGGGTTGTAATAGAGGCAATACTATACGGAGGAACAAAGTCACCTCAGAAGTGATGGGAGGGGATGGAGTCAGGTAGACATGCAGAGGACACAACCTCTGAGAACAGACTCTTGGAAGTGGGGAGACCTAAGAAAGAGTTTTGAAAAACCAGAGCAAAACCCCTCAAGCAGATGGCTACATTAAGAGGGGCCCTAGCCAGTGTGGCTCAGTAGATAGAGCTTCAGCCTGTGGACCAAAGGGTCCTGGGTTCGATTCCAGTCAAGGGCACGTACCTAGGTTGCAGAATCCTCCCTGGCCTGGGCTCTGGTCAGGGCCCATGCAGGAGCCAACCAATTGATGTGTTTCTCTCACATCGATATTTCTCTCTGACTTTCCTTCTGTCTTCTACTCTCTCTAAATATCAATGGGAAAATATCCTCAGGTGAGGATTAAAAAAATACCTATATATATTAAACTAACAGAAACAAGTAAATATTCATTGAAAAAAGAAAAAAGAAAGAGGAGTGCAGAAGCCCCCTTACCGTGAGCAGGGACTCCATTCCTGAGGTGGCTTTGAGCACCCCCTACCCCCATTCCTCACATCCTCTCTCCCCAGAAACCCTCTGCTTGTCCTTCCTGCTGCTATTCTGGCTTCACCTCCTCCCTGAACCTTCCTTTCTGGATGAAGAGAACTACGTCCTCCTCTTGGCTCCCTCAGCACTGAGGATTTCTCTCAGTTTATCCTCTGGCTCTGCCATCGACCCCAAACTCCTGCAGGGTGGGGCCTACCTGCTGCAGTTCTGGAGCTCCCATACCTGGTGTCATGCCTGGCATAGCACACACCATCAACAAACAACTGCAGAGTGCAGCACGCAGAGTGCTGGTTGTATCTGATAGGTGTCCTCAAAGGCACCTTTCCTTTAACAGTTAGGAAGCCTTCAGTCACCTTAGAAAGCAGAGCAAGATGGTGAGGCAGATGCCAGGTGGGAATGGGCCGAGAAGCGGGCTGAGGTTGGGGAGGAGATGTGGGAAGCTCTCGTGGTTTGGGGGAGTTTGGAGGTGAAGGGGTGGTAAGAGCTGCTGCATAGGTTGTACTTTTGTTTCCATGGAAAAAGCAGTGAAGAGGGGAGAGTGAAGCTTCAATAGAGAGAATAATAGAGAAACAAAGCCATACTGGAGGTGATGGGAGGGGATGGTGCCAGATAGACACACAGTGCGTGGGCTCGGAATCGGAGAAGGAACAGAGGGGACTTGGAGCAGAGACCAGTCAGTAAGCAGAAGCCCAGACTTTGGGCCACAGGAAGGAGGCCACTCTTTGGCTTTGAGTTTCTCTGTGCAGGAGAGCGTACATCTACATCTGTGATTTTTCATTTAAAGGTTGGTCTTGCCTTTAAATATGTACCCAAGGGGTGGTTCTAGAGTTAGGAAATAGAAAAGAACTAAATAACCAGAAGCTTGGGTAGAAATGCTCCCCAGAGAGTAGGAAAGGAAGTTGTGGGTCTCTAAACAACACAGTGAAAGGCTTCTGAAGTGGATATTAAAGAAGCTACCGGAGCTACCAATTAATTCAGATACAGTTCTTGTGCTGAAATGCATCCTGCTTATATATTGGCCTTCAGGAATAGCTTTAGTATTTGTTTTTTCTGGTTATATAATAATACATAGGTGCTCAACATGAAAAATTTGGAAAATAAAAAAGTATGAGGAAGAAAATATAAATGATCCATGGTTCAGTCTAGCAGACACAACTGCGATTAACATGTTGCTGTACTCCTTCTCATCTTAGTTTTAGATAGTTGAGATCATATTATAAGCACAGTTTGTGTCCTGTTTTTGTTTGTTTGTTTTTTAATCCTCATCTGAGGATATTTTTCCATTGATTTTTAGAGAGAGTGGAAGAGAGAGGGAAAGACAGAGAGTAATACCAATGTGAGAGAAACACATCAATTGGTTGCCTCTTGCATGAGTCCCAACTAGGGCCTGGACTGGGGAGGAGCCTGCAACCGAGGTACGTGCTTTTGACCGGAATCGAACCCAGGACCTTTTGGTCTGCAAGCTGACACTCTATCCACTGAGCCAAACCAGCTAGGGTTTGTGTCCTGGTTTTTTTTGTTTTGTTTTTTTTTCCAAATTTTATTTTATATTGTTACTAGAGGCTCAAAATTTGTGCACTCAGGGGAGTCCCTCAGCCTGGCCTGCACCCTCTTGCAGTTGGGAAGCCCTCGGGGGATGTCTGACTGATGGCTTAGGCCCGCCCCTAAGCTGGCAGTCAGACATTCTTAGCGCTGCCGCAGAGGCGGGAGAGGCTCCCGCCACCACCACTGTGCTTGCCAGCTGCAAGCCCTGTTTCTGGCTGAGCAACGCTACCCCTATGGGAGCGCACTGACCACTAGGGGGCAGCTCCTGTGTTGAGCGCTGCCCCCTGGTGGTCAGTGTGTGTTATAGCGACCAGTCATTCTGCTGTTCAGTCGATTTGCATGTTAGCCTTTTATTATATAGGATTATTTCCCCATGCCATTACATGTTCTTTGAAAGTGACTGCATCAATTCTATTGTACGGGTATACCAAAATTTCAGCAATTCTATAGGTTTTTTCCTGAGTTGTTTGCATTTCTTAGATTAAAAACAAAGTCTGATTATTTCCTTAGGTTAGAGTCGCAGAAGAGAAATTACCTCAGAGGCTATGAATTCACTGAAGCTCTTGATATATAGGCCTAGGTGTCTTCCCAGAGACTTCGTACTGAATTTTTTTTACAGTTAACCAGTGAGAATGACCATGGCACCAGGGCCTAGTGAGCACGAAAAAGCAATGCAAACCTAAACCAAAATATCTTTGCCAACTTGATGAGTAAAATGCCATATGTTTGCTCTAATTTATCAATATTTGTTTTCTATTTTCAAATTTTTTATATTGACATTTTCCCTTATGATTAACTTTATTTGACAACTTCATTGAGATAGAATTCACATACCACACAACTTGCCCACTTAAATGTACAACTCGGTGATGGTTAGTAAGTGCGCAGAGTACTGTGATGCCTGGTTTAGTTGTTTAAAGCAGGAATGCTTGTTGCCTGGACTGCGGGGGATAGGCGGCTCTCCGGGAGAGAGGAGAGCGAGCAAGCATTTCTCAGGTGCCCACCATGTGCTTAGCAGTTGCAGCGGGCCAGATGCGGTGTGGGCCAGATATGGCGGGGATCTCCCTTTTCCACGTCCAGCATGGAAAGAGAGATGAACGAACCGGTTCTAAGTGGAGGCGGCCAGGGATTGAGAAATAAAAGAAAGAAAGAAAGACCAGACACGAAGATAGAAACAAAGCTGGGAGCCAGGTGGGACGCCATCCTCTCTGATGGAGAGGCAGGGACCTCGAGCCCACGCAGCAAGTTTATTTTATACCCCCACATACCAGGAAGTATCACTAAAACTTAGGATCAAAGGAGCTTATTTGCATTCTTGAGTAGGCCTTACCATTCCTGGTGCTTGCCTGGATTTACATATCAAAGCCCGCTAGGCCGACACCTGGACAAAGGTAAAAAGTCAGTACTGATAACACCCCCCACCTTCTTGGGGAGGGTGTAACCGAGACGGCTCTGCCAATCGCCTCGGGCTCAGCTGACAACAATTTAAAGAAATGCCCATGTGCCTTCCCAGGCGGCCCTCTACAAGCAGTGACTTCTTTAGTCCCAGCCCTAGGGAATTTGCAGCATAAAAAGACAGATACATTTTCTGTTTGTTTTGACATTTTACCCCAGAATTAAATAATGAATCCTATTTATCATCCCAAGCAGAAAAGCGCTGGTGAATACAGACTTTATTACCCAATCCAAAAGTTCATGAAACCAAAAATTGTCTCATGTTTGGTCTGGTAAACACATTCATTATACAATTTGAGCCTTTGTATTTTAAGGCCTAGAAAAGAATTATCAGTTTACCTCCCAAGGGCCCAAAATAGAAATGTTTTTAAACATATTGTATTCCAAAATGTCTAATGGCATATTTGAAGACCATTATTCATTTTATTCCTATTTACTAGCTCTAAAAAGACTTCAGAATTACCCCTGACTATGAGGCAACAATTTTAATGAACTCCAGGCTTCCCTTTATGAACCATTTCTTTGAGAGATTTGAAAATACCAGCTAAACGATTGAGGGTTATAGTTTTGCAAAGCAAAGAAGTGGCAGGCAAGAATTGGGATGGAGAGCAGCAGTATTATTTATTCTGTTAGGATATGGAAAGAAAGGAATTACCTCAGGTAAAATGATACCTTTTTAAAGGAGGAATTTAAAAAATTCACAAATGTATACTCTTGTGGGAGGCTAAGTTCACTTTTTAATCTAAATGGTGTTCCTGTCAGTGGAGTAGACAACTCTGTTCATATTCCATTGTTTTAAAATCTTAAATGCCTGTCCTGTTTTGACCTTGGACAAACCTAATGCTGCTCAGAAATTCTTGCCCCTGAATAGGTTTCCCTGTGGCCTTTATGGGTGGACATGGGCCTCGGGACCTGGGCCCACATATCCCTGGCTGGGGAGTAACACTTCCTGAGGCCCAGTGATGAGAGAGAATCATGGATTGGCTGCCTCCTGCACAGCCCCCACTGGGAATCAAAGCCCACAACCCAGGCATGTGCTCTGACTGAGAATCACATTGTGACCTCCAGATTCATAGGTTGACCACTGAGCAACACTGGCCAAGCTCAAGAGGGGTTTTGAAAAGGCCTTTCTTCCTGCAGCATGTTCTATAGCCTTGGAAGATAATTAACTTCCGGGTGTGGGAAGGGACATATTCCAAGCCTGGAGCCAAACCATTTTTATTTTGCTTTTCCGTCATCCCACCCCCTCCTTTCGTTGCTCCTTTGACTTGCTGTCTAGTCAGACTCTCAGTTATAGTCATGGTCAGGCCCAGCGGAAACACCTACTCAGTGAAAATGAAAACTTGTGCTGATCAGTTTATACAATGCCTACTTCAGATTGCCCTGACTCACCCTATACCATAGAAGGTTTGTATATCTTTCCTTCTTAAAAACTGCAAACAGAGGAGAAGCCAAGATGGCAGCATAGGTGAACACCTAAACTGTTACCTTGCACAACAATTTTAAAACTACAACTAAAAGACAAAACGGACATCATCCAGAACCACAAGAAGGCTGACTGAGTTGAAATTCTACAACTAGAAGGAAAGAGAAAAGCACACTGAGACTCAGAGGAGCTGCAGAAAGCAGGGGTATCGAGGTGCGTGCGTGTGAGGAGAGGGCTGGCAACTGAGGACCCGGCTAGCTTTCTCAACCAGGAGGGAGACAAAAGCTCCCTGCTGCTCTGAACTCCAGTTCCGGGCGAGATTCTGGGGACCCAGACTCATTCGGGGAGAAACTGGACTGTCTGGCAGCAGGCGAAACTTGAGGGCAGCTTTCTCTCAGAGGTGCTTGCAACAATTACCGAGGGACACTGAGACCCAGGGGCCTCTTAGGGCAGGGCTGACAGGAAGCCATTGATGTCTGCTCCCCCCTGAGACTCCACCCCATCCAAGCTGAACACAGAGGCTTTTGCAAATCTTGTCTCATAAGAGTGTCTCCAGCACAGAAGTTCTCCCAGCATAGACACAGCTGATCCTCACAGCCAATTGGCCTGGTGGTCAATTCCTCCCAGTGACACCAATAACAATCAAGGCTTAACTACAACAAGACTGTGCACACAGGCCACAAAGGGTGCACCAAGAGTGTCCACCTCAGGTAACTGGGGAGGCTGAGCCACTGGGCCCTATAGGACACCTAGCACACAAAGCCACCCTACCAACTCAGGGAAGCAGCAAAAATGCAGAGACAAAGAAACAGATCACAAATGAAAGAAATGGAGGAAAGCAAACAACTGGATATAGAGTTCAAAACCATGGTTATAAGGTTTTTCAAGAATTTTCTAGAAAAGGCGGATAAATTTAGCGAGACCCTCGAGGATATGAAAAAGGACCAACTAGAAATTAAACATACACTGACTGAAATAAAAAATATTGTACAGAGACCTAACAGCACACTAGAGGACCACAAGAATTAAGTCAAAGATTTGAAATACAAAGAAGCAAAAAACACTCAACCAAAAAAGCAAAAAGGAAAAAGAATCCAAAAAGTTGAAGATAGTGTAAGGAGCCTCTGGGACAACTTCAAGCGTACCAACATCCGAATTATGGGGGTGCCAAAAGAAGAGAGAGAGCAAGATACTGAAAACCTATTTGAAGAAATAGTGACTGAAAACTTCCCCCACCTGGTGAAAGAAATAGACTTATAAGTCCAGGAAGCGCACAGAACCCCAAACAAAAGGAATCTAAAGAGGACCACACCAAGACACATCATAGTTAAAATGCCAAGAGCAAAAGACAAAGAGAGAATATTAAAAGCAGCAAGAGAAAAACAGTTAATTACCTACAAGGGAGCACCCATATGATTGTCAGCTGATTTCTCAACAGAAACTATGCAGGCCAGATGGGAGTGGCAAGAAATATTCAAAGTGATGAATAGCAAGAACCTACAATCAAGATTACTCTACCCAGCAAAGCTATCATTCAGAATTGAAGGGCAGATAAAGAGCTTCACAGAGAAGAAAAAGCTAAAGGAGTTCATCACCACCAAACCAGTATTATATGAAATGCTAAAAGGTACTCTTTAAGAAGAGGAAGAAGAAGAAAAAGGTAAAGATAAAAATTATGAACAACAAATACATATCTATTAACAAGTGAATCTAAAAATCAAGTGAATTAAAAATCTGATGAACAGAATAAACTGGTGAATATAATAGAATCAGGGGCATAGAAAGGGAGTGGACTGACAATTCTCAGGGGAAAGGAGTGTGGGGGGTGCAGGAAGAGACTGGACAAAAATCGTACACCTATGGATGAGGACAGTGGCAGGGGAGGTAAGGGCAGAGGGTGGGGTGGGAACCGGGTGGAGGGGAGCTATGGGGGGAAAAAAGAGGAACAATTGTAATAATCTGAACAATAAAGATTTATTAAGTTAAAAAAAAAACAAACAAAAAACTGCAAACGAAGATGAACATCTTGGGATCTGGCCTCCAAAAGCCACCAAGTTTATTTTATTTTATTTTTTTAAAATATATTTTATTGATTTTTTACAGAGAGGAAAGGAGAGGTATAAAGAGTTAGAAACATCGATGAGAGAGAAACATCAATCAGCTGCCTCCTGCACACCCTCCACTGGGGATGTGCCGGCAACCATGGTACATGCCCTTGACCGGAATCGAACCTGGGACCCTTCAGTCTGCAGGCTGACGCTCTATCCACTGTGCCAAACCAGTTTTGGCCAAAAGCCACCAAGTTTAAATTTCACCCTTTGCAGGGCTCAGTAGAGGGAGAGAGAGAGAAAGATGCTGTAATTCCACTACAGTTTCCATCTGAATGCATTAGATGATGGATGTAGAAAATAACATCTGAACCTCATTTTGAAAATGGAGCTCTTCCCAAACCACCAGGCTGTGGTGGGGGCCTCTGCAGATGAAGCCTTGGTGTTAGCAGCAGTGGGCTGGGCTGGGCTGGGCTGGGCTTGATGTGGCCTTTCAGCTATGACTGAACCTCTGGAAGATTCTGCTCCCTGCCCACCAGCAAGAGCAACGCCTCTCCACCCTCATGTGTCCCTCTCCTCCTCCTCCACTGCCGCTGAGTGTCCTTCAGAGCAGCGGTCGCCAACTGGTGGTCCACGGACCACTGGTGATCCGTGAGGTCTGAAAGGTTGGCGACCGCTGCTTCAGAGCATTAGTCTCCTTCCTTAAGTCATTGTCACAATGCTGGGTTGGCTGCCAGAGGCTCAGAGAAGAAAGGTCAAGGGTTGGGCTCCACAAATGGAACAGGCATTTAGGATTCTTGGAATTAACAGTTGATGAGGACTTTAATCTCATGATTTTCCCCCTGATCATTTCAACTGGCACTTTCCACCACCCACACCTATGAATACAACTTTCTACGTTGGAATCACACTCCTCACAAATGTAACTGCCATCGTTGCTAGAAAGCATGTGTTAAAAGTAAGCATGCAATAACAGTATATTCAAAGCCTCAGGATCTCATACTTTTATTTCAAACAAAACCAATTTATTCATATGTGTTAACTACATAAAAAGCAGAGCCGTTCACAGACTATATTGAGGGGCTGCTAATGCCTGGAGCTATTCTCTAGGTTGAGGACTTGTGTGCTCCAAGGACCTGTAAGTAATTCATTGTTTGCTGAAAATCAGCAAAGCAGGTTAGAGAAAGCGTACATTATTATCTCATGTACAGATGCTTTCCTCGAAAGAAATTCATCAGTTGCGTGGGCATGGAATTTGGGGAACTCCCAGGAATGTTGTTCTATTTATGAAAATGCTGACTTGACTTTGGTGGTTTTTGATGATGAATGGGTGGTCAGCAGCTCATGCTGGGGAGACGGCAGCCTGGGCATAGAGAGGCAATCTGTCTACACCACTAGAACAAAGTGAACAGACCCCTCAGAGATTTTGGACTTATCAACTCCTTGCCACTTGCAGTGTGTCCTTTGACAACTCTTATTTCTAATTCTCAGTCTGAAACTGAAACTTCAAAAGCCCCTTTGAAGAACTACATAAAATTCTGTGTCTTATGGATATATATATATATAGTATATTTGCACACAGACAGATAAAAGGTATTGGATGTTGGGGGGAAAGTTGCTGAAAAGGGTATCAGTGGATCTTTAGCTTTAGAAATATTTTGTATATAGGATCAGGCCTGTGAAGACTGTTGCAACTAGATTTTAGGTTAGAAGCAATCTCATCCCCAGAAATCTCTGTTGAATGTTTCAGTGGAGCCTTAGCACAAAGTCCCACCTCCCATTAACTTCTTGGCTCAAGGGTGTGTTATGCACTAGGATTGGATACATTGGCCTGGCATGTTAAACATTTTTATTTGCAGTAAGAACAGAGGAAGTCTTTGTTTCCACCTATAAACTTACCAAGTGCCCATGCATTTCAATATGCATTAAAAGGATGATTTATTTGCCCATTTGCTTGTGTAAAACAACAAACTGATGCTAATCTCAAGATGAAACAATTTTTCCTAACAGGTTATGTGGCTCATGAATTTATTTTGGATACAAGACCCTTCAAAAAGTCTGCAAATATTGAAGCTGTGGATGTGGCCAAGAGGCTTCAGGATTATGGTGAGTGGCCTCCTGGGAGCGACCCCTGGTAGAGGGTGGGGATGGGGGGAAGGGGAAACTGGGGCTTTTGACATTCACACAGTTGCTGGAGCTGGCTGTGGACCACTTCCTGGACGCACAAACGGAATGTGCAGTCACTACAGGAAACCGATCCATAGGCTAAGTGGGGAGCCCAGGGTTCTAGGCAACCTTTAAAGTGATAGAGAAAAAACTGTCCCTTATGACTGCATTTGTACTGCCCTTTGAAAGATAAGTCATGCATCTTGACTCCATGCAGCCAAGAAGCCTGTATAGTTAACAAAATTAAAAATCCCAAAGAAAATGATTGTTGTTCTCTACCCATGTTTCTAGTAAATACTTATTTCTTTCCCATTCCTGGTAAACAGAGAGGTCCATGAAGAGGCAAGGTGGTATCTGGGGAAAGAAGCGGAACAAGTTACCTGTAGAAGTGTTAGAGATGAGTGGCATTTTATATTCATATTTACAGCCATTTCAGACATGACACAGCTGTTTCTGCTGCTTCTAGAGATGAGGAATAGGCATCTGTTTTCACAGCGGTGACAAATTTTCTTTGAAGGATTTTAAGAGACGCGGGCCCTTTGTATATTAGTGGATGTTTGCTTAGCACAGCCCTTATTAAAATACATTTTCTTAGTGACATTGTTAATAATATCAAAGTCCCTTCTATTTTCAGAAAGGCTAAGTTGGAGAGAACTTTGCCTTTCAATGGATGTGGAGTCCCATCTGAATTTTAATGATGATTTTTGAATGACTTCTTTTAATAAGTAAAATGAAAACTTTAATAATTTAGTAGGTTTACTACTGCATCTTAATGGGAGTCCCGTATGTGTGTGTGTGTGTGTGTGTGTGTGTGTGTGTGTGTGTGTGTGTGAGACTCATTCTCTCTCAAATGAATGACCTTATTATGCAAAGTTATACTGATAATAAATGGGAAAGCCAGAGAGTGGTTTCATTAATGAAATTAGCAACTGCCTCATCAAAATCTCCTCTTGACTCTTCCAATAACCTGAGTCAGACTCCTGGCATTTCACGTCTGATTGCAGCAGCATTTGGAGGGAGAGAGAGAAGGGGCCAGGAGGGAGGTGGTAGTTGAAGTTAACCATCTAGTACTTCCAAACTTTCAAGTCCCTTACTATCTCCCAGCCTTGATAATTCCCTCCCTCCCTCCCTCCCTCCCTCCCTCCCTCCCTCCCTCCCTCCCTCCCTCCCTCCCTTCCTTCCTTCCTTCCTTCCTTCCTTCCTTCCTTCCTTCCTTCCTTCCTTCCTTCCTTCCTTCCTTTTTTTGCTAATCCTCTCCCAAGGATATTTTTTCATTGATTTTTAGAGAGAGTGGAAGGGAGGGGGAGAGACAGAGAGAGAAACATTGATGTGAGAGTGTCTCTTCCAAATTGGGAAGGTCAAAATTAATGTCACATGTTCCCCGGTTCCCTTGCAGGATTTCATGCCCCTACCATGTCCTGGCCGGTGGCAGGGACTCTCATGATCGAGCCCACTGAGTCAGAAGACAAGGCAGAGCTGGATAGGTTTTGTGATGCCATGATAAACATTCGGCAGGAAATTGCCGACATTGAGGAGGGCCGCATCGACCCCCGGGTCAATCCACTGAAGGTCTGTAGTCACTGACTTTATTCAAAATGTCCCATAGAGGATAAAATGGTTGGGCCAGTGTGTCAGCAAGCCCTGAACTCCCTCATCAGAAGATGATATTCTTGCCTAGAATCAAGGCCATTCTTCTGAGATGATGCATTCATTACTTGGAAGTTTAAGTCTTGAACTCAAGTGTAATGTAGATATTTTCTGTCTTAACATTGTTTATGTCATTGTTTTGGGGGTTGTGGCAGCTTCACACCACATGCACCCAACTGGTTGCCAAAGAGGGAGCAGAGGCCTAAGGGCTCCATTTAGTTGAGGAAGTCTTATTCTGTGTCTCTGTTTAGTGGACTCCAGTGAGATTATTTACCTCATAAACTCAGGGTAAAGGTAAGTTCTTACATTAAAGATAAGCAGTTGCCTCTAAGAACAACTGGATTGTTCCTTGGCCTGAATATTTTATAATGTTTGTGGCTTATGTTGGAGAACAATTTGTTAGGCATTATCCTGCCTCTTCCAAAATATGTTCATTTCATATCTAGTGAGAGCCCTAAGTTTCTCATTAGGTCCAGATATTATTAAGCTGGGGGAGCATGAATTGAGAACACCATGAAGGCTGTGGTTGTGTTGTTATGGCTCCAAGCCGGACAACACGTCTGAGATGCAAGTTTCAAAACTGCCCAGCAGAAGGTGGAGTGCAGGGGCCAATGGGTGGCAGGAGAAGGCAGGTACCTTACTCAGTGTGAGTTTGATAGGGTAACGAAGGAAGACAATATGATCATTTGTACTATTTCCGCCCACCGCCCCCCGCCCCCCAAATACTGCTGATTCTTTTGGGATTTAGGCTGTTTTTAAAATGGCAATAGATGTCTAAAGGACATAATACTGAGTTACAAAAGCAAGTAGAGAATAATACTCATAGGATGATGAATTATTAAAAACTATGCTATATGCTCTTTATTAATATACACAATAATAGTACAAAAACATGATTGGACTGGTGAACACCAAATTCAAGATGTGGTCATCCCTGGGGAGGAGGGCAAAGAATGAGGCAGAGAGGGGAAATCCAGGCAGCTTCAACTGCCTCCAGTGTTTTTATTTTATTTTATTTTTTAAAATATATTTTATTGATTTTTTACGAGAGAAAGGGAGAGAGATAGTTAGAAACATTGATCAGCTGCCTCCTGCACACCTCCCACTGGGGATGTGCCCACAACCAAGGTACATGCCCTGGACCGGAATTGAACCCGGGACCCTTCAGTCTGCAGGCTGACGCTCTATCCACTGAGCCAAACCGGTTTCGGCCAGTGTTTTTTATTTTAAAAGGTTAAGCAAATATGACAAAATGTGGATTGATGTTGGTTAGTAGATGTGCTTATTATATTACCATAACTTTCTGATATTTGAAATATTTCACAACAAAAAATTTCCTACCAAGATTTCCTTCCCTCCAAATTGACAAAACAACAGCCTCCTCTGTCAACGGGCTCCCGTTAGAAGCTTCCTGACGGGGGAGAAGGCAGTGTTCTGCTCTGATCCCTCTCCCATCTATGTCTGTCCCAGATGTCTCCACACTCCCTGACCTGCGTCACATCCTCGCACTGGGATCGGCCGTATTCCAGAGAGGTGGCAGCCTTCCCACTCGTAAGTTCTCCTTGGAAGCTGACTGTGCCAGCTGTGAGAGTGTCCACGTGCCTGTGAGGGGCCATCGCCTGCTCTGAGGGGCTCCCACTCTTAGTCTCATAGTAACTATCTGTGGGACACATTGTGAAATGTGAGCCCCGACAAGGGAAGTCCATAGAGTGTAGACTTCTCTGAAGTCAGAGTCTGAGAATCTGCAGGGCACACAGTGGAGGAAGTCCCAATAGGAGACCTTGTCAAGTAGATGTTTTCTCCCACCATCCAACAGTGAGATGGCCCCAAATGCAATTATTTCTTTTTCTTTTTAATGTATTATGTCCCATTTAAAGAAATATGTATTTTTTATTGATTTCAGAGAGGAAGGAAGAGGGGGAGAGAGATAGAAACATCAGTGATGAGAGAGAATCATTGATCAGCTGCCTCCTGTAAGACCCCCACTGGGGATCGAGCCCACAGGCGGACGCTCTATCCACTGAGCCAAACCAGGAAGGGCTATTTCTTTTTTAAAAATGTATTTTATTGATTTTTTACAGAGAGGAAAGGAGAGGGGCAGAGAGAAACATCGATGAGAGAGAGAAACATCGATCAGCTGCCTCGTGCACACCCGCTACTGGGGATGTGCCTGCAACCAAGGTACATGCCCTTGACCGGAATCGAACCTGGGACCCTTCAGTCCGCAGGCTGATGCTCTATCCACTGAGCCGAACCAGTTAGGGCTATTTCTTTTTCTTTTATGGTTCTTATATGAATGAGAAGATGCTGTGTACTTTATTTGATGGGATCTTCTTATACTTTTTGTTTTGTTAATCCTCACCCAAGGATATTTTTCCATTGATTTTTAGAGAGTGTGGAAGGGAGGGGGAGAGACAGAGATCTATGTAGAGAGACACATCGATTGGTTGCCTCCTGTACGTAGCTCGACCAGGGCCAGGGATTCAACCTGCAACCAAGTACATGCCCTTGACCGGAATTGAACATGGGACCTTTCAGTCTGCGGGCCGACACTCTATCCACTGAGCTAAAGCAGCTAGGGTTAGCTTTTTATACTTTGTGAGTGAGTACTTGTTGGGCTAGTGGTATACTAGGCTGTGGGAGTATCATTGTAATATCCTCTCACAAGATAAGCCCCTCAAAATATGGAAGAATATCTTCATCCTTTGTTCTTACAGCCCTTTGTGAAACCAGAGAACAAATTCTGGCCAACCATTGCCCGGATTGATGACATCTATGGAGATCAGCACCTGGTCTGTACCTGCCCACCCATGGAAGTTTATGAGTCTCCATTTTCTGAACAGAAGAGGGCCTCTTCGTAGTCTCTCCCTGAGTCCAAGTGACTGACTTGATGCCTCTCTCTGGAGCATTTGATAAGCAAGAAATATTTCATCAACTACCCCAGACTCAAGCAGGGGTTTTATATACTGTGTATATTTTTGTAATCTCTGTCAAGGTAAATGTAAATACAATTAGTGTAGTGAGTGGGAGCTCACTGTTGGAAGACTGATTTGCTTCCATGCCTCTGCCTCCACATGTAGCAGTTGATGTTCAAATTGCCTTGATTGGTGGCCATTTTTAGTTTTTTGCATAGAAAATTTGGGGTGTGCTAGGAACTTTAACTTTCAATGTAGGAAGTTCACAGACATTGTAGAGGCTATACTGATAGATATATTTTTGTTCCAAATAAGTCCTTATGGACTGTGCCAACTGTGGAAAATCCCAGGGCAAATGTTTACATTTTGTATACACTGCAGAAATCTTCCTTCCAACTAATTTGCCTAATCAATAACAGCATTTGAATGTTTTCTCTTTTTTCATGTGTTTTTTTTTTATCTGCAATTATTAGTGTTCTAATAAAAGCATTTCAATTTGAAGAATGCTTTCTTGATCCAGTTTTCATTCTTTCATCCATGTCCAGGTTCAGAGGGATCTGAAGGATAAAGAGAATACCCAACCCACTAGCCACTGTTCCATTACCAGCTTTGTCTTTGGCTAAAGACACAGCGTGTATGCCTTAGTTAGCACTTTGGCCCTTTTTGTTAGAACCGTGTTAGGTTGCGTGTAACTGAAACCCAACTACAGAAGTTTAATCAGATAGTAGTTTATTTTTTCTTGTTTAACAGTAAGTCCAGAGGTAATAAGCCAAGGCCTAGTGCTCCTTCAGTCTTCCTGTTCTGCCTTACTTTGAGTACAGTCTTCATCCTCATAGTCCTGGATGGCTGCTGCATATCCAGGCATCACATGCCATTCTAGATAGGAAAAGGGGGAGAAAATGAGAGACAAAAGGCAGATGCCATCCAAGTTGGCTTCTTCTGAAATGCTTTCCAAGAGGTTTCACCCAGTAACTTCTGCTTACTTTTAACTGGTTCAAATTGCTACTCCTAGCTGCGAGGGGTATGGGGAGGACTTTTAGCCGGGCATGTTATTGCCCCAAAGAAAATCAGGAGTTTCTTAACTGAAGAAAGGAGAAAGAATGGGTTTCAGGTAGGCAAGTAGCATGCCTGCCACAAATGTTTCTCCTAGAAATAGCAAACACTGCAGATGGTCTTCCCTGATAGTTATTAAGCATGTACGCTAGCCCTGGCTACTTGGTTCCTCGTGTGGCAGCTGTTATGAATAGTGATCTGGACAAAGATCTGAGTGCTCTATTGAATGCTCTACAAGTGGTCCACTTACTCTCACATTTAGAAAAAAAGTTTGTAAAACAATTTATTTCAGCCTAACTAAGCAGTAGAGAAGTGATGGGACCCATGGCTCCTTTTTAGCATACGTTTTAATTTGTTGGTTGCTTTTAGAGAGAAGGGAGAGAGAGAAACATGGACTTGTTGTTCTACTTATTTATGCATTCATTGGTTGATTCTTGTATGTGCCCTGACCTTGGATTGAACCCACAACCTTGGTATATTAGGACAGCACTCCAACCAACCGAGCTACCTGGCCAGGGCTAACAAAATAATTAAATGATTACTGTCTATGGAGTACTTCTAGGAGTCCAGTACTATTCTATGTGTTTAAAACATATCTAATTGGAACCTCAAACATTCCACTTTTACACATGAGGCGAGTGGTATGAAGAGATGCATAAGGTCACACAGCTGGGGAGGAGAGCCAGAACTTGAACCCAGGCTGAACAGCTCCAGTGCCCACCGAGGAAAGCAGGCTACCCCACTGCCAACCTGAGACTGCCTTCCTGTACTGAAAACCAGGCTCTCCAAAAAGGCTGTCCAGGGCTGGGTGGCCCCTCTGAGGAAGGACAAGCAAAACAGATTATGGAGGTGAACAGCAGTTTTCTAATTTCATTTTCTAATTTCTTCGCCAGGCTGCAAAGTGTTAGTGGTTGGATGAAAAAGTTGCTTCCCCAACAGCTCAGACATTGCTTGCCCCAAAATATATCAGAGGCAAACGCAGGTGGCTAAGAGTCAAGGTGAACTATTTTTTTGTTGTTGTTAATCCTCATCTGAGGGTATTTTTCCATTGATTTTGAGAGAAAGTGGAAGGGAGAAGGAAAGAGAGAAACATTGCTGTGAGAAAAACACATCAATTGGTTGCCTCTTGCATGAGCCCCGACCATGGCCCGGGCTGGGTAGGAATCTGCAACCAAGGTATGTGTCCTTGACCAGAATTGAACCTGGGACCCTTTGGTTCACAGGCCAACGCTCTATCCACTGAGCCAAACCAGCTAGGGCTCAAAGTGAACTATTTGTCCTTCACTATTAGGTCACTCATGTGTTTACCTGACACTCACAAGCCCGATGTTGCCCCCTGGGTCTTCCCTATGTGATATCCTCCTCCTGGACCACTCCTGGCCACCTTTGCTTTGCTGGTTCCTGTTTGTTCATCTTTCAGCGTCTCTCAAAAAGGTCTTCCATGCACCTCCGTGAAATGGGCCTTGCTATTTTCTATCTTGGCATTTAGTTTGTTTTTCTGTACTTTTAGCACAACTAGTAATTATTCTGTCTCCCTGGCTTCTGCCTGCCTCATTAGACCAAGTTCCCTGAGAGCAGGGTCGATATCTCATACATCAGTGGATTCCCAATGCTACCTGCAGTGTGTGTTCAACAAACGCAAAGATATATGAATTGAGAGAGAATCCAAGATGGCGGCGTAGGTAAACACCTAAACTGCTGCCTCGCACAACAATTTCAAAACTACAATTAAAGACAAAACATCTATCACCCAGAACCACGGGAAAGCTGGCTGAGTGGAAGTTCTACAACTGGAAGGAAAGAGAAAAGAGCATTGAGACGTGCACAAGTGCTGAAAAGCTGAGGTACGGAGGTGCACGATCCGGGCTGGCGGCAGGCGTTGCTTTTTTCAACCTGAGGAGAGACAAGCCCCCAATTACTCTGAAATCCAGTTTCTGGGGAGATGCGGGGGACCCAAACTCCTATGGGAGAAGCTGGATTGTCTGCCATCGGGTTGGAAAGTGAGGGGGGCCTGCTTGCAGAGCTGTGCACAAGAATAATTGTTTATTGCGCTGGGGCAAAGGACACTAGAACGCAGTTGGAGACGCAGAGCCAGCTAACTAGCAGCCATTGCTATTTGCCACGCCCTAGCCTAGTGACGCCCTGAGACCCCGCCCCGCACAACCTACAGACCCACCCAAGCTCCAAGCAGCGGCTTTAGCTTAAGAAAGGCCTGCCCTATTGCAGCTTAACCTAGCAAACTTGCAGCCCGGCTCAGACAGCTCCAAAACCTCCAAACCCCTAGCAAAGAGAAAACTGTAGCTCTCTCTGTAGCTCCTGCTGGATGGACTTGGACAGTAGCTGACCTGCACCCCATTGGAGATCCAGAAGCCAGTGTACCTAGTGGTCAGTGTGAGACACCAGATTTCAACTTCTCACAGCCATAAGTGACACATTTAAGAGGCAGACTCAGTGAGCACCAAAGCCCCACTGAAACAAGTCCTGCACCATAAGCGTGTCTCCAGCGCAGCAGTTCTTCCATTATAGACACAGCAAGTCCTCACAGCCAATTGGCCTGGAGGCCAATTCCTCCCAGTGTACCAACAGCAATCAAGGCTTAACTACACCAAGACTTTGCACTCAGCCCACAAAGGGGTGTACCAAGAGCGTCCATCTCAGGTGATTGGGGAGGCTGAGGTACTGCCCCCTATAGGTCACCTATCACACAAAGCCACTCCATCAACACAGGGAAGCGGCCAAAATGCGGAGACAAAGAAACATGTCACAAATGAAAGAAACGGAGGAAAGGAAACTACTGGACGACATAGAGTTCAGAACCACATTTATAAGGTTACTCAAGAATCTTCTAAAAACCGCAGAGAAACTTGATGAGACCTTTAAGGATCTTAATGAGAATGCCCCCAAAATGGAAAAGGACCAGTCAGAAATGAAGCATACACTGTCTAAAATAAAGAATATACAGAAACTCAACTGTAGATCAACGTACCCCAAGAATCAAACCAAAGATCTGAAATATGAGGAAACAAAAAACACCCAACCAGAAAAACAAAAAGAAAAAAGAATCCAAAAATATGAAGATAGTGTAAGGAGCCTCTGGGACAACTTTAAGCATACCAACATCCGAATTTTTGGGGTGCCAGAAGAAGAGAGAGAGCAAAATATTGAAAACCTATTAGAAGAAATAATGACAGAAAACTTTCCCTACCTGGTGAAAGAAATAGACTTACAAGTCCAGGAAGCGCACAGAACCCCAAACAAAAGGAATCCAAAGAGGACCACACCAAGACACATCATAGTTAAAATGCCAAGGGCAAAAGACAAAGAGAGAATCTTGAAAGCAGCAAGAGAAAAATGGTTAGTTACCTACAAGGGAGTACCCATACGACTGTCAGCTGATTTTTCAGCAGAAACTATGCAGGCCAGAAGGGAGTGGCAAGAAATATTCAAAGTGATGAACAGCAAGAACCTACAACCAAGATTACTCTACCCAGCAAACCTATCATTCAGAGTTGAAGGTCAGAAAAAGAGCTTCACAGATAAGAAAAAGCTAAAGGAGTTCATCACCACCAAATCAGGATTACATGAAATGCTGAAGGGTATTCTTTAAGGAGAGGAAGAAGAAAAAAAGGTAAAGATAAAAATTATGAACAACAAAATGACATCAAATACATACCTACCAACAAGTGAATCTAAAAATCAAGTAAATAAAAAATCTGAAGAACAGAATAGACTGGTGAATGTAATAGAATCAGGGACATAGAAAGGGAGTGGACTGACAATTCTCAGGGGAAAAGGGTGTGGGGGGTGCGGGAAGAGATTGGACAAAAATCTTACTCCTGTGGATGAAGATAGTGGCGGGGGGGAAGGGCATGGGGTTGGGTGGATAATCAGCTGGAAGGGAGCTATGGGGGGGGAGGGAAGAGGAATAACTGTAATAATCTGAACAATAAAGATTTATTTAAAAAAATATGAATTGAATGAATACAGGGACGTTGTCACCAAGACCAGTATTCCCAGTGCCTTCTGTGAATCCTGTTCAAGAGAAGTACAAAATGCTGGGCCCTCAAACAGTGTCTCTGGACAATGTAGGATGCTCCCCCCCCACCACCACCTTTTTAAATTGTGGTAAAATATACATAACATTTGCCATTGTATTACCCTTTTTTCTGCAGCTTAGTGGCATCTAGGACCTTAACAATATGCAGGATGTGCGTTTGAGCAGTTTGGAAGATGAGGGGTTTGAGGTAGACACACACTCCTCCTCTGCCTCAGTCACCCCCTCTGCCTCTTCACACCCTGGGAGAGGCCAGAGGGCTCTCAGAACAATCCTTGGCAGAAGGCACGGGCCCATCCAAAACCCCGTGAAAGCTCCAGATACTTATAGGGGCCGTGTTTTCCAATGACACTGGTGCCTTTCATCCAAATAAAGGATTAAGTGCCACTGTTGGGTGCAAGAAGCCCTCTGGGACATGTAGTTTAGAAGCTAAGATACCAGTGCTTTTAGCGGTTTCCAGGGCTCCCGGACAGACGTGTTGGCTCAGACATGGACAGGCTCAGAAATGTTTCCCAGGGCAGTGATTGTTCAAACCTTTGTGTGTCTAGATCACCGGGAGGGCTTTGTTGATGCAGAACGCTGGGCTGGGCCCAGGCACCAAGTCTGATTCAGTAGGTCTGGGGCAGGGCCAGTTTCCATTTCTAACAAGTTCCAGGTATTGCCTCTCAGCTTCCTTTGTTCACATTTCAAGAAAATTTCCAGAACTCCAAGCCTTTAAAGGACGTTGAGGGCGGGAAAGATGCTGAACTTAGTCACCCTTATATTTTTAAAATATATTTTTTATTGATCTCAGAGAGGAAGGGGGGAGGTGGTGGGGAGAAACATCAGTGATGAGAATCATTTATTGGCTGCCTCCTGCACGCCCCACAGTGGGGACGGAGCCTACAATCCAGGCATGTGCCCTTGACCAGAATCAAACCCGGGACCTTTCAGTCTGCAAGCTGGTGCTCTATCCACTGAGCCAAACCAGACAGGGCCACCCTTGTATTTTTTTATACAAATCTTACTATTTTGAGAGGAAATCCCTCTTTGCTGGCTTTGGCCAAGGCGCCTAGGGCTGGAGGAGACTGTGCGAGCCGGTGCCACTGCGCTTCTGCCTAGCTCTCTGATCTGCTACCCTCACTCCTGCCAGCACCGAATCAAGGAAGCCTTTTATTTATTTATTTAGATAAAAATGTCAGTTTTGGGGAATAAAGCTGATTGGAGACTGGTTTTTTTAAAGATCTCTAGCCAGAGGGCTTGCTCTCCATTTTGCCCTTGATGCTTCACAGTCTAAGCTTGGGACTCCCACCCCCGGGAGTCTGAGTCTGTGACGGATACACTGGCCCAGGATTGCTGCCCCTGCCAGCCCCAGGTTTCCCCAGTGCTGGTGCAGTAACATGGATGAATAGAAGCCATCAGCCACCTTCTTTATGCAGAGCAGTAAGAGACAGGCCTGTGACATTAGCTGAGGCCCTTCCACAAAGAAACTAGGAATCCAGGAAGCAGGAATTGGTGCCCAGTACGGAGCACACTAGTCTTGTAAATCTGGTTATTTTCTTGCTGGGGGGAGAGCACGGTAGCAATGAGAATACTCTCTATCGTCAGACTGCTTTTGGTCATATCCCAGCTCCCCTATATCCTAACTGTCTGATCTTGGAGAAGATAATTAACATCTCTGAGCCAAGACTCCTTATCTGTGAAATGATACCTCCTACAACTCCCAGGTGAGTATTCAGTATATTATTGTCTGAGCAGTGCCTGGCACAAAGTGAGTAAATGTTAGCTCTTACTATTCTCACCCTCACCTAGGTCTTTATGTCCTATACTGCACCTCCCTGCACTCCTTGCCCCAGGACAGGGGCCTGACCAGATCTGATGTACCTTGCATCCAGACCATCTTCTCCCTTTGTTTTCCATTCCTAATGGTCCTTTTCCTCTGCATTGCCAGAGGAAGTGAAAGGAACATGGGCTGTGACTTCACACAGATATGGATGAGATTCTCAGGTAGGCCCGTTGTTCTGAGACAATAGACAAAATTCTCTTATCCTTTCTGCACTTCAGTTTCTTAAGGTATAAAATAGCAATAATAAAAGGATTTACATCAATCAGGCTTCTGATAAGGATTAAATGACATGATAACACAGAGTACTTAGCATGGTGTCTGGCACCAGAAATCACGACCTTATTCAGCAAAAACTGACTGAGCCACTATGTACCTACCAGGCACCAGGTAAACAAGAAAGATAGGCCTTTCATGGAGCATCAATTCCAGATGTATAAACAGACAACACATAAAGTAAGATTTCACAATGTGAAATGCTCTTTGTAACACAGAACCTACTGTGGTACCCGTGTCAGGGGTGGGACCCCTTTATATTGGGTGGGCAGGGAAGGATTCTCGGAAAGCTGCCTTTTAGGAGAAAATCTGAACAAAAGCCAGCCATGGCTAGGTGTGGGGGAGGGGAGGGGAGTTATTTAGAAAGAGAAGCATGTTTGAAAATTTTAGTATCTATATTTTAACATTTGTTTTCAATCTCATATGTACGGGTTTTAAGAATCCCTGGGAAATAGGGAGGGGAGGAAGATGAGGAATAAAAGCTGGGTTTGAGGCAAGGTGTGCAAATCTTGCTGGAAGTCAAAATGGGGATCAGGTGTTTAAGCCTAGAGTCAAGATCATCGAGAATAAAATTAGGGTCCAGAGAAGAAGGGACCCCTGACTCAAGTGGAAGGCTTTGAGGAAAAGATGTATGTGTGTGGGCGGGGGGTGGGGGGAGGGGAGGTTCTTGTGTCAGGAAGGGAGAGGAAGCATTTGTAAAGGAGGGAATAGGAATGGAAGTGGGAGAAGATGCAGGTTGTGAACAGGAAAAAATGGGAGAGGAGGTAGATAAGGGCCTATGGTGGGAATGAGAAAGAATTAAGGTGTGAAAGTGGAAGAAAAATGATGGCAAATGAAAGAAGAGTCAGGAATGGGGAGGTGACAAAGCCAGAGATGGTGGGAGAAGGGGGTCAAGATCATGAGCAACAAACCCAGTAGAAGTATCCCTGGAATCAGGGAGAGAGAGATCACGAGAATGGGGAAGGGAGATGATTGAAAAGTCAGTTTAAGATGGCAAAGGGAAGGGGTAGAGGGGGAGGAGGTTCCAAGTTGAGAGGGGTCAGGCAAGGGAGAAACAGATGTGGGGTCCAAGTCCCTGGATGAGAAAGAGCACAGGGAGCACCAGAAAACAGAGCAAAGGCCAGGGAGTGGGCCGGCCCATCAGTAAAGGGGCCAGGGGGAGGAGCCCATGCACAGGAGGGAAAGGTGTGTGGGAGGGTAGGGTCCTGAGAGAAAAAGAGCCAGGAAGTCTTTTTTGGAAACCAACAAGGCAGAATGATTGAACTGAGGGGACCAAGTGGGAGGGCATGCCAATGCCAGAGGCTAGAATGTCTTTGAAGGTGAAATTTGAGTCCGCACAGCAGCAGGCCCTGAGGACAGGGCTGGTGGACACTTCCCAAGATCACAGAGGCTGAGCTGAGGGGCTGGAGGACCCACTTGTGCATTACTGTGATGTATGTAGGCAGGGTTCCTGACATGTGATTAATGTGGGTGCAGGTCTGTGTCTGATGTGCTTTTCCTTCTTGTTCACATGTAATTCCAGTGCTGGCTTCACTGAGCACTTGGTTTCACCTCCCACCCCCACTCCTCCTCTAGTCCTCCCAGCCTTGTCAGGCTCTAACTTCCCAGCCTTCATACCTGTCCTCATGTTCCCATCTGGAGCTTTTCCATTCTCCTCCACACCTTTCATACATACAACTCCCTGGGGATGGCCATAAGTCCCCGACATGAAAGTTACAATTCTGGCTGTCAGATAACCTACCCCAAAGTTTGTTTGGAAATGCAGTCAATTTGGAGAAGGTCTCTGGTGCATGGAAGTAGCAGGGTTATTGGGTGCCTTTTCCATACAAGAGTGCTGATTGATAGATTATGGCTTAATTGATTTTATAGGCTAACCTGGGAATCTAGCCATTTCCTCTACATTATTTCCTATAGGAAATATTTGTACAAACAAGATCATTTTTAACCTACATCAAGTCACAGGTCATGGCTGTCATTTTACAAATTAACTTCTATGATGCAGGTTGGAGATGACCTGCAATTCTTCTGAATTCAAAAGAATTGATGGGAGAGTAGAAGAAATCAACTCTAAGCTATTTTTTTAATGGGCCACTAGGACTTTTTGGGTGTCTAGACCTCCCTTAAGAGGTTAGGGTTTTCAAAACTGATGCAAGAGAAATTTAGTGTGCTTTTGATCTGATTGTGCTTTAACATTATTAGTAAATAAATGTTTGTATGGTTCGAGTGTGACATTTTAAATTTTCTACAAAAGCACTTCTGAAGATGATTAGAAAAAAACAAAGACTTAGTGAGATTTAAGTGCTTTAAATAACAGCCATACTCCCCCCAAACAGGGTGGAATCCCCGGCACCAGGAGTGATGTCAGGCATCCTAAAAAAATGAAGACTTCCAACCCCAATGGTGCTGCCACTGGGAACCTGATTCTTTTTAAAAGACTGGCATAAAGAATGGAAAACAAACAAACAAACCCACCCCTCATTTCCATTTAATACCTTATATCCAATGTGAACTACAAAGGAATATGAGTTTCTCAAAATAGAAGAACTAAATGCTTTTATTGGTTAAAAGAAGCTGCTTCAAATGCATTCCAAAAGACAATGAGGAAAATACTTTCCATGGAAGGAGACAGTCCGGTAGGCTGTTAAATAAACTTGCAAATAGCGAAGCAGTGAGTGTCGGATGTGATGCCAGCCATGTGGGGAAGCGTAGGGGAGGAGTGTGGCGAGTTAGGGCTACTTCTGTGTTTTGTCAAAAAGAGAGCCTTTCACCTGGGACTCTGACTGAGTCTGCCACTCTGAGAAATGCTGTTAATCTGAAGCCTAATGCCAGGGAGCATGAGGCAGTTCTGGAGGAGTGGCTCAGTTAAGCAGGCTCAATACAGTCCTTAAACAATTTCATTATTTCCCAGAAACCAGCCCCTGGTTGTTATAATTATGAAAATGAGAAAAGAGTCTCTGAAAGAAATAACGTGCCATACAACAACCATACGGGTATTTTCAGATGAAACTCAGTCACACTGCACATTAGTTCTCTTTCAAAGTGCCCAAACCTGGTTTTCAAAGGGCAAAAGAATGTAATGGAACTTAAAAACAAATAATAGAGTAAAGCAGAGAAAGTAGTGGAAAGTAACACCCAATATTGAATTAAATTCTAAGTCTGCTGCTGCCTGCCTGTGACAGGGTGAGTAACTAACTCTGAAACCACCACCTTGTCTGTAAAATGGAGATAAAACCGTTTACTTCACAGGTTGTGAGTAGTAAGTGAAATAATGTATGAGAAGATACTGGTAGCATTTCTTTTTTGAGAAATGGAACAGGTGTGTGAAATATTACCATCCCTGGTTCAGACATAGATATGATGATGAAACATTCCTTTTTCCCCCATTAAAAAATAGCAACTAAACCCAGCTGGGGGGGTGGTGGTGGGGGGGCATCGACCTATGAACCAGGAAGTCACAGTTCGATTCCCAGTCAGGGCACCTGCCTGGCTTGTGGGCTCAATCCCCAGTGGGGGGGTGTGCAGGAGGCAGCTGATGAATGATTCTCTCTCATCACTGATGTCTGTTTTTTTAAAAATGTTTTTGTTAATCCTTATCTGAGGATATTTTTCCATTGATTTTTTAAAAAGATCTTTAAAAAATATATCTTTATTGATTTCAGAGAGGGAGAGAAATATCAAGGATAATGATGAGAATCATTGATTGGATGCCTTCTACATGCCCTCTGGGGATCGAATCAGCAACCTGGGCATGTGCCCTGACTGGAAATCGAACCGTGACCTCCTAGTTCAGTAGTCGGCCTCGGTTTGCCGCTCTGTTGACTAATGAGTTTGCCGACCACTGTCCTAGTTCACAGGCCAATGCTCAACCACTGTGCCACACAGGCTAGGCAGTGCTTAAGGTTTCGTATTGTTACAGAATTTACCAGGCGACCGAAGAACACATAGGAGTACTGGAAGCACAGGAAAAACCCATTTATTTTCAGATGTTTCAGGGAGGCTGTTTCTCTCCAAATCCTGAGCAAGCCAATATGGAGGAAGCTTTCCCTTTATACCCTTTGGTTTCTTTGTCCCCCAAATATGGGATGGGACTTCTGGATCTTTTGCAGGCTTTGCAAAAAGCCCCATGTGTTGGGGTGGGGGCCGTGAGACCACATCTAAAGGCCTGGCCTGGTGCCAGTGCTGATAATTCTGTCTGGGGGTTGAGTATTGTTCATGGTTTATGGCCTCTCTAAAATGGGAGTAGTACTTAGGTAAACAGGTCTTGCAGGACCAGATAATTAAAGAAGGGGCAGTGACTAGACTATAGGCTAACAAGAATGTGCATTAGGTTACAGATTCAGATTGCTAGCCCCCCAAAATGTCTCATTTTTCACATTAGTATTAGTTCTTATTACCGAAAATCAAGAGTGAAAAATTGTGCAAGAATATCTGCATCAATACAACTAAAAAAGGACAAACATCATTGAGAACCATCTGAAATCTGGCTGAATGGTCATGTGCATGTAAAGTACAGCGTAGGGAATGTAGTCAATAATCCTATCTAATAAAAGAGTAATATGCAAATTTACCATCTCTCCAAGACACAAGATGGCCGCCACAAGATGGCCTGCAGGGGAGGGCAGTTAAAGGCAGTTGGAGGTGACCAGACCGGTAGAGGGGGGCAGTTGGGGGAGACCAGGCCAGCAAGGGAGGACAGCTGGGGGGCAGGGGGGACCCAGGCCTGTAGGGGAGGGCAGTGGGGGGGACCAGGCCTGCAGGGGAGGACAGTTAGGGCAACCAGACTGTCAGGGGAGGGCAGTTAGGGGCAATCGGGCCAGCCAGGGAGCAGTTAGTTGTCGATCAGGCTGGCAGGGGAGTGGTTAGGGGTGATCATGTTGGCAGGCAGAAACAGTTAGGAGCAATCAGGCAGAAGCAGGCGAGTGGTTGGGAGCCAGCAGTCCTGGATTGTGAGAGATCCCAGATTGGAGAGGGTGCAGGCTGGGCTGAGGGACAACCCCCCATGCACGAATTTCGTGCACCAGGCCTCTAGTACTCTAATAACTATGTATAGTATCAGATCAGTAGTAGATTTATAGGCGTGATCACACAGTAAGTTATACCAGTGTAATGTCTAGTCACTGGGTGTACACCTTAAAATATAATATTGTATGCCAACTGGAACTGAAAAATGACTTAAATTTTTAAAAGACTCTGTATAATATTGTATATCGAATACATGTCATTATACATTTGTCCAAACCCATAGAATGTATAATACCAAGAGTGAACCCTAATGTAAACTGCGGACTTTGGGTAAGAATGACGTATCAATATAAGTTCATCAATTGTAACAAATGACTGCTCTGGTGGAGGATATAGATAATGGGGGAGGTTGTGGAGAGAGCAAGGGCCATATGAAAAACTTCTGTACCTTCCTCTCAATTTTACTGTGAACCTAAAACTACTACAAAAAATAAAATCTTTTAAAAATACCTGTATCAATAAAAACATACAATGAAATACTCTGGAAATGGCTGATTCTTAAACGCATGTACTATAAGCCAGACAAATGTAAAACAGTGAAGCAAGATGAGCTATTTTGCTGGTCATAAAATATTTATTAAGGTATACTTTAGGGAGCAGTGAATATAAAATTTAGGATCACAATATGAAGCAATTTCAGCCCTCTCAAAAGTCAGCCCAGTCCTCAATGCTCTGCAGATGTAAAACCACTGGTGAGACTCAATAAAAGCAGTTTGACTAGTACAGAAGACGCTTTTCATAAACAGTTACAATCAGAGCATCCAAATACTTCTTTTAAGTGCAAAACCACACATCACAATGCAGCAACAATGCATTCATATTGTTCTCATTAGTCATTAGTAGTCAACTTGCATAAAACACCAGAAAAAAGCACAATGGAGCTCACAAAATGGGCTAAAAAATGAACCTGTTCTTGTAAAACACACACTGTAATGGAAGATATTAAAAATGTATTTTGCACACTACAGAAGCTGCGTTCATTCCAACAATCTCAAGTGTCACTTCCTTTTCTGTAAAATCAAATTACATGAACCAGGCACAACTAATATCTGGGAGGCAGTGTGTAGCTAAAATTTCATTTAACTAATTATTTAATGATTTAAAAATCCCCATAAATCTTTTCTGTCCTGAGGTAGTTGCAAAATAAATCATAACTTGGATATCAACTAGAGCTGAGGCTTCAACTTCTACTCATTACAACTAGTTGTTACTGACAGGAACTACCTTTTGATATTTAAAAGACAGTTGAGAAATGGGCCTCTTACTACACACACAAGATGATGGCTATGTAGGAAAAGAGGATTAGCTGCTTCAGAACATGAGAGATATGGTCCAACATTGCTTCCACCCCTACCCACCCCCAACCACTTTAGATTCTTTATTGTCCAAAAAAATCACCAGGAGCAACACAGTGGAAGTAGACAGATCATCGTCCTTTGCTGTAGCCAGGGAAGAAAAGGTCAAGTAGAGTCTGCAGAATCTCATTGGGAATCATGATGTAATTCTGGCCAAGATCATGCCGGCAAGCAGGGCAGGAGTAAACTTGAGCCTTAAAGGAACGCTGTAAACAATCCTAAGGTAAAACACAACAAAACAAAAACCCAAAAAAATACACCCAATTTCATCTGGTAAAGCATGTAGAAAAGGACTCAACAATTTATGCTTTTAAATAAAAACTAGAAACTTATTGTTTAGCAACAAGAAAAACATAAAAGATGAAAAACGATTAAAGGCCTGAATCTATACTATGAACACTAGTCTATAGACATGGCTTTAGCTCTACCTCTAGAACAGCAATTTTCAACTTCCTTTTTTATCTCATGGCACACATAAACTAATTACTAAAATTCTGCAGCATACCAAAAAATCTACTTTTTGCCGATATGACAAAAAAAAAAAAGGCATATTTTTTATTGATTTGTGGGGGTGGGGGAGGTAAGAGTTAAGTACCTACCCTTATTGCTCCAAAGAGACTTTTTAAAAAATCAGGTACCTATACTTGTCTATAAGGAATTCTGGTACCAAGAATTAACCAAACAGACACCTTATTATGCACGTGACCAATAAGATGCAAACTCTATTATATGACCTATATATTATTTATGGTTTGAGACAGGACATTCACACTGGATGGCTATTGTTGTGTTGGCTGCTGTCACTTTTTTTGACAATCTAAGAAAAACAGAGGTCAGTGCCCCTGACCAAACAGTCAGGTATTGGTTTTAAAAATTCTTGCAGCACACCAATTGAAATCACTGTTCTAGAACATACTGTGAGAGTTCAGGTCAATGACCCAACTTTTGTATGCTTTAATTTCCTCATCCAGTAAAATGAGGGTGTTAAAGATTATGGTTCTCACTAGCCTCATCTTCTAGGTTGGATTTTAACCCTGTTCTTTTCTGATAGAGCAGTAAAGAAAAAAAACCCTCAAGATACCCCTGCTTAGAACTAATCACTTAACTTCTAATGTAATGTGTCTTCCAAAAAGATTTTAAAAAGAACTAAATCTATTACACAGTAACCCAGCTCAAGGTCAGGGACAAACTTACATGTGGAAGGTTTATTTCCATTTTACAAAAGAAATTCAAGTTTGGAACTTAGGTCAGGGCACACAACCACCAAGCAGTAGAGCAAGATTCCAACCTTGTTTTTACTATAGCTCAAATTTTCCTTTCACAACACAATATTCAACTCCTCTGGGCATGCTGCCAGATAGAATCTGTTTTAGATTTCTTTACGTACTTGCAACTATTTAAGTTTGCACTAAACTGTATGAAACATATAAAAGGTGTAAGAAAAAAACGCAACGACACCTATTTCTCTTCTCCATTTCAATCCCTTCCTAACAATACCAAACATGACAGAATACCTCAACCACATATATTTGATTTACTATTACTATCTAATTAAAACACGCACTTACCACTAAGATATAATTAAGTGCTTCTGAACTGGCAAGGTTCTATGACTATTTTGTTTTATGGAAAAATGCTTCTTCACATGGTAAAAACAGTTTTGGAGGTTAGTGTGCCTTCTGGCCTAATAAGGGAAAATGGGAAAGAAATTCTACTTACTTTACAGACATTGTGGAGGCAATCTGTTGTTACAGGCTGGTAAACTAGCTCCTGGCAGCAGACACACATAAAGGATTGTTCCAATTTTTTCAAAAAATTCTAGATGGTATCCAAAAGGAAGAATACATTAGCATTGCATAACATATTAATAAAACTCAAAATGATTTTTTAAAGTGTCTTGGTTACATATAATGGTTTTAATTAAGAAAAAAATCAAGGGACTCAAACTTTTGTTGTTGTTATTATATGCTTATTTCTAGTCTGCAGAGGCAAAATTTTTTAAAGGAAAGAAATGGGGGAAAAATAGATACAGAGGCAAAGAAGCATTTAACAGACTGTCAAACTACATCGGGAAGGCAGGGGAGGTTGGGCGAGGGGGGCTGTAAGAGATCAACCGAAGGACTTGTACGCATGCATATAAGCACAACCAATGCATACAAGACGGGGGGGGGGGGGGGGGGTTGGGCGGGCAGGTGAAGGCATGTACTGGGGGGTAGGGGAGACTGGGGGGAGGTCAATGGGGGGGGAAAAAAAGGAGACATATGTACTACTATTTGTAATACTTCAAACAATAAAAAAAAAAAAGGGAAAAAAATCAAGTAGTGATTGCAATGATTAGCAAACATGTCATAGAAAAGGGAAAAAACCCACTTCCTAAGATATACACATTAGTTTTAAATCTCAGGATTGGGTTGAAAAGATTGCAAAGCCAAACATGTAACATTAAAATATAAATGCCGCCCACCCAAACCTCACGTTTCAGAGATTATTATTTTTCATTGTTAAAAAGTATTATGGCTCATGGACACAGACAACAGTGTGGTGATTGCGTGGATGGGAGACTGGGGGTGGTGGAGGTAGAAAAGGGTATATGGGGGATAAATGGCAATGTAAAAAAAAAACAAACCAATACTACAAAAATGAAATTAAAAAAATCACGAACAGCTTGTCTCAAGATCATTATATACATTTTCTAAAAAGCTACATGGTATTCCAGCATATAAAATGCATTATTTATTCAATCTTTTGCTACAAAACTTGAATATTTATTTAAGCTTAAAAAAAAAAAAAGAGCAGTGAGTAATAATACTCTATAATATCTAAGACCCCAAAGAATCAACATATTTTCCTAGGACTATTTTCTGTAATATTTTGCCTCAACCCCAAAGGCCCATATTTCCCTCATGCTAATGTTTACTCAAATCAGGACTAAATTAATAAAAGTTAGAGCAAGCAATCCAATGGGTGTTCTATACTCTTCAAACCATTACTTGTTCCATTCTGCCCAAACTTTTTGTTTCTTTTAAACTAGGATAAGCAGTTTTTTGAATAGTCACAAAGATAATTCTCCATTCAGTTATTTTTAGTAGAAGGGGAGCATATTTTATGTTATTGTAATAGAAAAATAATATTTATAAGAATTTCAAGTAAAAATAAAAAATCAAAGATCCCAAAGTGTAAGACAAATACCATATGATCTCACTTATAATTGGAATCTAAACAAACAAAGAAACCTAACCTCACAAATGTAGAGGAAAAATTAGTGGCTGCCAGGGATGAGGTTGGGGGTAAGTTAAATGGGTAAAGAGAGTCAAAAGGTACAAACTTCTAGTTATAAAATAAATAACTCCTGGTGATATAATATGCAGCATAGTGACCATCTATACTAATAAAAGTGCAATATGCAAATTGACCATACCTCTACAACACCCATAAGCCAACCAGGAGCAAGTATGCAAATGTACCCAACAAAGATAACAGGTTAATTTGCATATGCAGGTGTGAAGCGGCCAGGCGGGGTGGGACACCTGCTATGAGGGGGAGGTTGGAGGGGTGGAGGGAGCTACAGGAGCGGTGCTCCGGGGAGTGAAGACTTGCAGGATCCCGGCTATAAATTTAGTACCAGGTACCCTCTCTCTCCCTGACAAATGCCTTTTTTAAAAGACTGATATTTCCCTGGTACCTCCAGGGTGCCTATAATATGTACTAGAGGTATTCTGAATTGACAAAATGTGCTAGGCACTCATTTACATAGCAGTGATAAAAGGGTCAATTCTTCATGCTCACAAAACTTTATATTCTTTTAGGAGAGCAAAATAAAATAAATAAATGAAATTTCAGGTAGTAATAACTGAGGAAACAAAGCAAATTAAAGCAACAGAGTAAAGGGTGGCTACTTTAGAAAGGGTAGTCAGTGAAGGCCTCTCTGAGGAGTGTAATACTATTACAGAGACAGGATATGAAGGACTGAACCACAGGAAGATGTAGAGGAGAGAATTTCAGCGTGTAAAGGTCTAGCAGCCAGAATGGGCTGAGTGTGTTAAATAACAGACGTAAGTGTAGCCAAAGCAAGTTGAGCCTGAGAGAGCAGCCAGAAGGGACTGCAGAGGTAGGTAGGGTGAAAGATCATGTAGGACTTCAGGAAGGTGTTTGGATATAAATGCATATATTATATGTATGTACATTTATTTAAAAGTCACCACAGCCAACACCTGATTTTTCCGGCTTAATAAATGTGTTTCTGGATTATCGTTAAGAAAATGGGCATGCAACCTGCCCAGAGCAATCAATAACAGTACATAAATGTCCAAAGTAATCACTAGAAGCTACATTGTAATCATCTGACCCATGCAAGTAAGATCTTACCACAGCAAGGCAGAATTTTTGGGGGGGAGAGGAAGGAGGTGGGGAATCTTTTTATTGTTGTTTAAGAATTATCGATTGATGACTTGATTTCATATGAAAGTTATATTGAAAGATGGTCCAAGAGGTAGGACCATTAGGAGTGAGTATATTAGCCATACTTACTCCTGATGGTCCCATTTAACTTAGTAATTAAATATACAGGGCCTTTTCTGACTTCTTCCAAGTCCTTTTTGACAGGTTTCTTGAGCTTGCCTCTATTTTGAATCAGGATGGAGCAATTTAGAACATGGAAACAAGGGCTTGCAGTGAGGAGCCATGGTGGACTGTGCCTAAAAATTTTTACTAATCATTGGTATTTTACATGGAAGAGGAGCAGGAGGCCCACATCTTTGGCTGCCCATTCAACTGGAGGGCTGGTTCACAGCCACAGGCCAGACACATATCACTATAGTCAGACCATCCCAGGCCAGGCAGTGGCTGTTCCTCATGAACTGGAGCATGGAGACTGGGGACTCTGACCAACATGAGATGCTGCGGGGCGTCCAAAGACAACCGCTGACCGAAGATGACCTGGCAGCGGCCCCCATCATTCAGCTGCACCCCATGGCCTCGACTTTGCTAGTCAGGATGGGCAGGCCTGACCATCCTATGCTTTCTCAGTTTTGCTTAGCTATTGGTGAGGAAGATGTTGACTAAAGTTTGAATTTGTAGCCTAATCCTGTCTCAGGCCTTCTAAGCATATATTTGAGACATGTCTCCTAAATGTAATAAAGTGTTCTTTGGACAAAGATATCCAATAAAATAAGAGACTCAATTTGCAAAAGAGGAAAAAAAAAAAAGGATGAAAAGTATATTTGATTTGTGCATCCTTGCCAAGTCTCATAGGATTCAACCACTTTGACAACTGTTGTTGGTAGTAACAAGATATACACAGAGCTCAATCACTTTACTTCTGTTTTCCAAATACGTAAGCTGCATTCTACCAAGGATAACCCAACATACTGCATTTTTAGGGCAAAGGAAATGATGACTCCAAAGGATATTTACCAAACCTTTCCCATTTCTAAAAGTTTAAAAATTATATTGGGAAGATTCTTCCTTAGTATAATAATGATGACTATCTCTGAAACAAAAGCAACACAAAAACTCTTATGAGAATTCCCTTTAAATATAGGTAGAAAGTACATACAGCCTGGCCATGGTCATTCAGTGGTTGAGTGTCAACTTATGAACCAGGAAATTCTTGGTCAGCACACATGCCCGGATTGGGGCTCAATCCCCAATCATGCGGGAGGCAGCTGATCAATGATTCTCTCTCATCACTGATGTTGCTATCTCTCTCTCCCTCTCCCCTTCCTCTCTAAAATCAATAAAAAAAATAAGAAAGCACATATATTCATTAATCCCATTTTAGACACATGAGAAAATCTGACTAATGCAGAGAGAAATAAAATAAATATTAGAAAGATGAAATTACTAAAAGATGATAAGATGGAATTTCAAGAGAGGATACTAGAAGTCACCAACAATGGCTTCAGATCACAATACTTGTGGAGGGGAAACAAAGAGAAAAGTAACTATATTACACATAACAAGGGGTAATGTTTAATAAAATAGAAGATTTGAATTTATAAGTAAAATTTAAGACAATAAAAACAAGTGAGCAAGCAAGAAACAAATAGACAATTCATATTATGAAAAAACTCTGAGGATCTCATAAGAAATCATTGTTTGCAAAACACAGCTTAATACAAAAAATCTACACATCAGTTAACTTTGTCATTCCTTTTTCAACTTTAAAATTTTATGATTAACCACCCCAAAAAAACTAAAACATGAAGTATTTATTTACCCTTAGGTTGAACACATAGGCATTAAAAAATTGTGTTGAATTGCTTAAGACTTATGCTATTTGGTAACTTTGAACGATATAACAAAAACTTTCCTGGTGAATTTTAGATTAAGTTGAGTATGTTCCAAAATCGAAAATTCTTCCCATGAACCTCAACATAAATTATTAAGTTCAGACACAGAGAAGTAAAAAAATCAGTATCAAAGAGATCTGAAATAAATTTAAAAGCATGTAAGTACTGCCTCAGATTGTTTCTGAAAGCTGGAGGCACTGGATGAAAAGATTAAAGGATCAAGTTTTGACTGACTTTTAAAAATGATACTTCACCCTTAGCTGATTTGGCTCAGTGGATAGAGCGTTGGCTTGAGGACTGAAGGGTCCTGGGTTCGATTCTGGTCAAGGGCACATGCCAGGCATTGCGGGCTCGATCCCTAATAGGGGGCATGCAGGAGGCAGCTGATCCACGAGTCTCTCTCATCACTGATGTTTCTTATCTCTCTCTCTCCCTCTCCCTTCCTCTCTGAAATCACCGCGTGTGTGTGTACACACACACACACACACACACATATACACTAAAAATGATACTTCATAGGGAAATTTTCTATCATTTGTTAATGTTAGGACGTTATTATTTAAAAAATCTTATAATGACTATGTATGGTGACAGATGATTACTAGACTTAATGTAGTGACCATTTCCATAAATACATATAAAAAGGCAGTGATTGTGATGACAGAAATGACCGTTTGACCGGTCAGCATGCAGTGCTAGCATAAATGCATAGACACAGGTAAAGTCTATGAGTGAACTAAAAATGAACAGACAAATGCTTGCCTTCACGGAGCTCGCACTGTAAGAAGGTTATGTCAGGGATGAGAATTCAAAATTGCGACCTGCACAGACCTGAGGTGCCTCTTCTCAGATCGGCCAGAGATACACCTGGTAGTGGACTGGGGGCATGACTGAAGGGCTGGTGCTGACATGAAGGCGGGCTGTTCTGGATTTCCAAGAGGAAGCAATGGCTGCCTAGGAGGCGGAGCTTTTGATGCTGACTGGCACAGAAACTGATCAATCAGAACCAAATCTGGGTGAACTGCAAGGAGCCAATGGCTGCCTAAGAGGTGGAGCTTTTGATGCTGACTGGCATAAAACTGACCAATCAGAACCTAATCTAGGTGAATAAGGAAGGCAGAACCTAAGGTGGGGGCTGAGAAAGGGTTTTAAGGGCAACAGCTGTTTGGTATAAGGTGTAAGAAAGCAGTTCAATTTTTTAATAACTGGTTTGGCAGTATAGTGCATATGGCTGGCTATCAGTCCAGTACAGGGGTTATGTATTTTTTTCTGCCAAGAGCATCTCCTCCTGCTGAAAAAGGCTCCCCCGCCTCATTTAAGGAATCCTATCCTATATAATCTATCTATACTAATAAAAGGGTAATATGCTAATTAGACCAAGTCGACTGGCCATCTTCCAGACATCTGACTTCCTTCTGGACAAAGCCATGGTGCTGGGGGCCGAGGCAGAGGCGGTTAGGGACAGGGGAGGGCAGTTGGGGGCGAGATCAAGCTGGCAGGGGAGGGTAGTTGGGGGTAAGATCAGGCCAGCAGGTGAGGGTAGTTGGGGGTGAGACCAGGCTGGTAGGGGAGGGCCATTGGGGGTGACCAGACAAGCAGGGGAGGGCAGTTGGGGGCATTAGGCAGACAGGCAGGTGAATGGTTAGGAGCCAGTGGTCCTGGATTGCAAGAGGGATATACAACCGCCGGTTTAGGCCCAATCCCACAGGGGTCCCAGACTGGAGAGGGTGCAGGCTGGGCTAAGGGACACCCCCCACCCCCGCTGTGCACGAATTTTGTGCACCGGGCCTCTAGTAAAATATATAAATGTCTAATCACTATGTTGTACATCTGATACTAATATAATATTGTATGTCAACTATACTTAAAAATAAAGTTGAAAAATAAAGGCATGTAATTATAATTTTTAAAGAATCTTTACATACTGGTCCTTCCACAAGATGTGCAAGCACTTCATCCCATAGCTTCTGGTTTTGATGATCTTCTCTGATTAGATGCTGTTGTTCAGGGGTTAGTTGGAAAGCCTCAACTGCTTCTGCTGAATCTGCTTTGAACACCTTGGAGGCACTTTCACAAGCATCTAGGTTAATTTAAAAATATATCAGTAGACTTACAAGTGGTTCTAAGTAGAACTATGAAACATTAGTTAACTGGCACCAGTAAAGTTTAGCACGAAGATAACCTGCATAAAGCAGCATCTAACTTCCTTTGGAGTGTAAAATACTGTATTTGCTGCTGTTTTGGTTGTGACACTACCAAAATACACTAAAAGTACAACCCCCACCGCCACCCCCCGCTACCACTCCTCTTCACTTTGCTTTTAATTTCTTACAAGTTTCTCTACTTAGTCTCTTAATGTTTCTCTTTATTAGAAATTACATTATTACGATCTATTTTCTATAATCATTACCTACCATCATCTGGAACTGGCCTTTTTGAGGTTTCCCCTGCCTTCTTTGACTGTCCTTTAGTCTTCTTCCCTTCCTTATCTGAAGGGTAACCTACTGGATACTGATGGGGAGGAAAAAGTACAATGTAGACTTAAAAGCTTCACAGAGAAGGGGAATTCTAGGTCCTGGTGAGAAATTTAAAAAGGGAGAGAGGAGTCTATACTTTCCCTAACTGAATGACTTTATATAAAGGAAACAGACATTTAAAAGAAATAAAATTAAAGAACAGAAGAATATTAAAATCCCAAATTCAGTGTAAAACCATGTAGTTTTGATTGTTAAGAAATTCCATTTGATAATACAGTGGTCTTAGTTTCAGATCCAAAACAGGAGAGAGAAGTTTACAGGAGGTGTGACTAGGTGGCCTAAAATTTTTGAGGAAGAAAGGAAAGGGAATCTTGATATGAAGATATGTGAAGATCAACCGCAGAGCACAATAGATGGTACTCACATAGATGGGATTACACTAAATTGTGGGGCCAATCTAAAAAACAAAACAAAAACCCACCAAAACATTAAGGGCCAAAATTCTTCTCTCTCAAAATTAGGGGAAGGGGGAATAAAAGCTTTTAGAAGACTTCACACCACTAAATCATTGAATTCTTTATCAGCCAAAAATCAAACTTTAATAAATTCTACGTATTATGCTTGTATTTTACTGGCTATGTTTTTTGTTTGTTTGTGACATGCTTTGTGATAACACTCATTTTTAAAGCTCAATATGTTTCAAGCCTCATCAATGATACATTAACTCATCATAGTAGATAGGCTTATATGCTTCCACTCACAGTTTCATGTCTAAACTATTTAGAACATTCTTTGATGAACAATGGATCTGAGAAAGTCTTTTAAAAATACCAAAGATTTTTAAAAATATAAGTTACAAAAAGAATTAGAGTTGACCCTTGAACAGCCCAGGTTTGGTTTGTGTGGGGGCCCACTTATATGTAAATTCTTTTCAATAAATATATTGGAAAATTTTTTGTGGAGATTTTATTATACCAATTGTTATATCTCTAAATAGATATAAATTTCTTTTTCACATTATCTTTTTATGTTTCATCTCTACTGTTAGTAACACATATTGTCTTGTATCATGTAAGACAATACTGATGTAGGTACTGACAGATAATTCATCTTATAAACAGATGATGTAAACCAATAGTATCATTAAATATAGTATTGTAAATGTGTTTTCTCTTCTTCAGATTTTTCTTAATAACATTTTCTTTTTTCTAGTTTACTCTATTGTATGAATATAGTATACTAGAGGCCCGATGCATGAAAGTCATGCAAGGGACTCGGCCCTCACAGCCCTGGCTTCATCTGGACGGTCATTCGGCTGTTTGGCTGTCCGGTTTAATTAGCATATCATGTTTTTATTATTATAGATAATACATATAACAAACAAAATATGTGCTAATAGTTTATACTATCAGCAAGGCTTCTGATCAACAGTAGGTTATTAGTACTAAGATTTTGTGGAATCAAATGTTATACATGGCTTTTTGACTTCGCAGCGTTTGATACCCCTAACCCTTATGTTGTTCAAGGGTCAACTGTATTTTGGCAGTTATTTTAGCAGCTGATGAGTCTCATTTAAACCATTTATTCCCTGATTTTAAAAAGAAAACAAAAACAGATACAGACTTGCACTAAAAGACACACACTCACCTGCCTGGGTGGTCAGACACTTGCCCCATAGTTCAGCCCCTACACATGCAGTGTGGGTAGAGCCAGGGAAAATGATAGAGCTGGTAGTCTTTACAGAAAGCACAACAATGGGGCATGATGGCGGATGAACTCAAACCATGCTCTGAAGTCAGTGTCAGGGACAAAGTCTAGGCAGTGCAGGGGGAATGTAGCCATATTATCCACTATGCACACAAAACCAACGAAGTCTTATATGAGTTAACAGCTGACATGGGCAAAGGGGAAAAAAAGGCATAACACTAAAGGTGGTGACAGGACAGGGTAGCAGCTTTGAGGGGGAAGAGAGAAAAGGGGTGAGGAAAAGTGAGAAGGGTAGGAAGCAGATCACTCTACCAAGCCACCTCCCCACTTCCCTTACCAGACACACCCCTATGCCATCTAGGATACACATCCCTTCTCAAGGCTTCCTATACCTAAAGTTTATGTATCCCTTTCCCTCATACTTCAAGTCAATTCCATATTGAATTGGAAATACTGTACTTTTCATTGACCAGACCAACTTTTCCCAAGCACAGTTCTTGGTCTGAGGGCAGTTTGAATCTAGGATGCTACCTTTTACTGCTTTTCCTTCTGTATACTTGCATGATCTCATTCTTACACCTTACCATCCACTGATCGACGGCTGTGGGTTATATCCAGTGTTAAGGTATGTCGATAGTAGGGTGACATTTTTATGACTATACAAGTAGCCTAGACAAACGTAACCTAACCTGTAAACGTAGGCATAATCTCCTTGACCGTTCTATTCCTTCTGAGGTCCAAGGAGCAGGTTCATCATCATCTCTTCTTAAAAGATAACGCCAAACCAAGAATCCATGGCTTGTTGATTTCTCTGGCCAGTATTTCACCACCTAAATCATAATATTTCAGTACTAGTTTGAGATTTAAAGTGTAAACTTATTCATAATGTCATCCTATTAGTGGTTTAAACTAGCCAAAACTAAATGCAACTTCAAAAGGTACTTTTTTTGCTGTAGTAGCAAATAAATTAAGAATATTCAAATTATTATTTTGACCTTATTTCTTATTAAGATATTTACTATATAAGTATAGATTGCTATAAATTTGAAATACTAACAAGATTATGCTCATTAATAGTTTTGCATAACAGTAAATAGAAATGGTGACAGTAAATGCCTCTATTTTTTAAACAAAAAATACAACCTATTTAGAAATTTTAATATGCCGCTTGAAAATCGATTACAATTAAACTCATTCCAAAAGCTACATAAGAATCAAGATCTACAATGGTCAAGTTATTTAAATCGTTTTATCATAGAGAATATACTTATAAAAAGCTTAACCCCAAATATAGCTTTGCCCTTATGGTCTTGAAATTAGTCTTAAAAGAAAAGTATCAAAATTAAGGTCACTTTGTGTATTTGCTATATATCCAGAAAAAGGAGAAATATCAACTAAGATAGTCTACTGTTTCCTCCAGCCCACCCACAGTAGAGTAGTTCCCTGTGGTAACCCTGTCCTAAAAGCCCAGGAAGAATGACTAACAAGAGGTCATGCCAGATAGAGCACCTTATAAATGCCATCATATCTGTTGCCTTCTTCAGGAGCATATTTGCTGATCTTCCTCCCTTTAAAACTGCGTATCACTCTGACTGGCTTACCAGCTCTCCAATTCCGAGATTCTGCTCCAACTTTATCATCCAATGGAGCATCACAGTTTAGGGCCAATGCCCTAAAAAATAAAGCAAAGTCTTTATACCAAGTAATCTTTCTGCAAGTATATAATCACATCAGTAGCTCAATTAAAAGGTGAATTATGCCTTACCTGATGGTTAAGATTCTATGATTCTTTCCATATTATTCCAGATAATAGGATTATGCTTTCCCCCACCAGCAGAGAAGACAAATCAGTTTTCTGATGTCATCCCCAAGCCAGGGGATTGGTTCTCAGATAGCCTGTAGGGTTCTTCTGAAAGTAATAACATCTGTGCCACGTATAATAGAAAACAACTAGAAATACATGGAATTTTCTTTAAATAACGTTTGTTGAGGGAAGGGAAAAGTTGGAAAACTAAAGCAAGTGATTGTTGTAATAGTTATTTTTGATATGGGAGTGAAGTAAATAGCTGGAATAATGTAGAAAGAAACCCAGAAAAATACATTTGTCAGCAATGTACAAATGACCTCTCTAGGTCCACTTTCCAGATAACAAAGATTCCTTAAAGTTTAGAAAATATTAAGAACAAGTTCAATATGAGAATATCCTTTAAAAACCTCCAGTAAGAAGATAAGTTTAAATAAAACTGAAGCATTCAAATGTCTGTGGTAAGTCATGATAAGACTTCCGGCGGCTCAAGATCAGTGCATTTTACTGATGACAAATGAACAAGCAGGAACACTAAGCTGGAAGCAGCACCTGATTTAGCTTAAGCTTCCTAAGTATGTGTACTCAGTAATAATTAATCAGTAAGGTTACTAGATGTTAGATCTCTCTTGGGAGAACTTAGTCCTGCCAAAAAAAGACCAAACTAGAATCTATGTAAAATTAGTATTTTTTCTCTCTAAGACACCTACTTCCTAACTTAGGTGAAAAGAAACCACTGAGAACACACCAGGTCAAAAATACATACACATGGCCTGACTGACGTGGCTTAGTGGTTGAGCATCAACCTATAAACCAGGAAGTCACACATACACATGGTTCAATTCCCGGCGAGGCACATGCCCAGGCTGTAGGTTCTCTCTCATTATTAATGTTTCTATCTCTCTCTCCTTCCCCTTTCCTCTCTGAAATCAATATATTTAAATAAATAAGTAAATATAAAAAAATACATACACATACAATCTGGTGATACAAAATACTTGTTCATGGTATAGTTCTCTTTATGCAGACTCAAAAAAATAGCAGACAAGCTACTAAAATATCTTTTTAAAAAAAATGTATTTTTATTGTTGAAAGTACTACTGATGTCCCCTTTTTTTTTCTACTAAAATATATCTTGATTAAAAAAAAACAAAACTAAAACAATATCTTGATCATAATTATATTGTTAAAGTAAATGACCTTAAGAAAGTGTTTCTTAAACAAAAGCCACTTTTATAGATATGGCCAAAGAGTTAAAGCTTATTATCTTTTTTATCTCAAAGGGAGATAAATTTCCTCTGGGAGGTAGAGGAAAACACAGCCAATGACTCTCGGGCTAGTATTACATCTTTATGGGCTATCTATCTCAGTACATACTTCATCTTCTTAAAGAGCTAACATAAAGATAACTACTATCTTCATGTTAATGAGTGCAATGCTTTGGTGCTCACAGGTTCCTTCAGTCATAATGACTGCTACCACTAGCTGGCATTAACTCACTTCTAGCTTCACATAAGTACCAGACTGTAAAAGTATGTGAAAAGAGTCCAAGATGATGAAACTAGCTAAAACAAGGCTTTTCCATTACTCTATCCACAGCTCAATTGGTTGCCTATAACTGACCTGACAAAGGATGGCCTGGTTACCTTGCTATGCCTATCCTTTCAGTTTCATAAAGATCAAGAGTTTAGAAGAAATAGGAACAAACTTCTGAAAAGCAAAAAACAGGTATCAAACTACCTCTTAGCAGAGAAACAAAAATGAATTGGACTATATACTAGTCAGGAAAGAATATACTGTAGGTCAGAGCTAAGGGCCTTTCACCTAGTTTTCATGCTCACAAATCATACAGGTACCTTTGCCTAAGAGGTCTTTACAATGAATCACAAGGCGTGCTCAGAGCTTAATGTATAAATTAACTGAATGGATATTTGAGTCTCTATGATATATCAGTCCTAAAGTGTTTTGAGTTAGTATTTCATTTTCACTACCTTCCTTTTAAAACATTTTTACTACTTGTCAATAGTTTTGTAACAAGATTATAAACATGGTAAATAGGGTATATTTATTAGATTCTTCAAAAGCTTAAAAGAATCTACTGTGTACATATCAAGTGCAGCTAGTTATGAAAGAAGTCTCATTCAAACAAAATAATCTATTACAGGGAAAAATATAATTTTCAGATCTGACAACCTGGAATAACCTTTTTCAAATTTGAGATACATTTTAATTGACAAAAACACATCAAATCTAACTACTTGTAAGATCACTCCCCCTAAAGAGCTGCTGTATTGCTAGAGGACGACTAGCTAGGGACTGGACTCCTGCCTCAGGAATGTTTCACCAGCAAATCTGGTCTGTCTCCTCTGCTGGTTCAGTAAAATAATCCTACTGCCAGAAATAATATAGAAGGAAGACATGAAAACAGAATCTATATAACTTGGTATGCAACAAAGTCTTGAAATCATACTGGTATATTCTTTACTTCACACGGTAATCAGAAATTATGGGTACACTATATAAAACCGAGTGATTTAGACTCAAGAAAGCGAAAAATACTCACTTTTACTCAACAACCCACAAAATACCCTTATTAATATAATATAAAAAATTTAAACTTTATGAAATGATGACAAATTATCAGCATGACAAGTTATAATGTAGCTGTTGCTGTATCATGGTTTGGGTTACTGAATTTATTATTAATGATATTAGCATGCACTTATGAAAGAAAACATTTTGAAGTTACTAAATTTTCTGTTCCCATGGAAGCTAGAATGTCATTAATATTTCTATAAAATCAAGGACAACACAAGGTGGCTTTTTTGTAATGCCTTACAAGCATTTAGTTTAAAAAGATCACTTTTGTCACTAAATAAACATTCTTCTAACATTTAAAGAATCTTATTATAAATCCTAAAAACACCCTGAGTGTAATTCTGATTAAGCTATATGATGTGTTACTTAAGTGCGTAAGTGTGGCTCCCTGTCCCACATTAGTGTCTCTTCTAAAAAGAACTTTGTCACTTAAAAAAACTGTGTGTGGGGAAAAAAAGCACAAGATAAATCTGTGGCCCTGGCCAGTGTGGCTCAGTTGGTTGGGTGTTGTCTCATGCACCAAAGGGTTGCGGGCTCGATCCCAGGGTAGGGGCATGCAGAAAGCATCGATGTTTCTGTCTCTCCCTCTCCCCTCCTCTCTCTCTAAAAATCAACTTAAAAAGCTTTAAAAAAAAAAAAGAAAGATAAATCTGTGTTCAGTAGAACATATCTCTGACCTGTGGGGTAGTAGATAAGCCACCTTGTCCTCAATTTTACTTAAGTTATATAGGCTTCTTCCTTTCAAAGGATTCAACATGTTTTCAAATGCAAAGTACAGCTATTAAGATTGGGAAATATGTCATGTTAAAAATAATAATTTGAAGAAATAAGTTAGGATTTGAGAACAATGATATAATCAGATAATGGGATTTTAATTTTAGATCTTTAACTTTCAATATAAAATTCTCCTCTACAGTCTAAGTTATAAATTATAGTCCTATAATCAAACATTTATACAAAGCCCATATTCTAAATAGCCTTTACAAACTCTAACAATAAAGAGTACCTGTTCATGTTTGTTAATGTCTGATCAGCTGATGGTGAACCAATTCTTTTATTACCAGCCAGGTTTTTACCACCACTCCCAGTGTATGTGAATTCATCACCTCGGTCCTGTAGGAGAAGATTTCTTCATCATTAAGACACCTAAACCCAAGTATAATTTCATCAATTCTCGTTTCAAAGTCAGAACACTGATTGGGATGGTATAAACTGACATGGTCTCCCAAGGTATCTACCAAAATAAGGCTCAATTCAAATGCTATCTTATGTATAGTATACTTTTAAGTATATACTTAATCTAAAAATCTCTTTTTAAAGTTACACACCTCCAAACAGGGCAATTTTCATAATACATATGTAATCAAATAATCTATAGAATATTACAAAATTAGCTCTTATGGGTTGGGAATATTATTTCATTTAACTTAGTGTTGTTAAAAATAACATCAATATTAGCTTGGAGTACCATTTAAAAAATTCTCCATAACACATTTATTATGTATTTATTAGTTATTATACCAGAGGCCCAGTGCAGGAAACTTGTGCACTGGGTGTGTGTGTGTGTGTGTGTGTGTGTGTGTGTCCCTCAGTCTGGCCTGTGCCCCCTCGCAGTCCAGGAGCCCTGTGGGCCTAAGCCGTCAGTCGGACATCCTTAGTGCTGGCCGTGGAGGTGGTCTCCCACCAGCGGTGAGCGAGGCTCCTAGCTGAGCGGTGCTTCCCCTGTGGGAGCGCACTGAACACGGGGGAGGGGGGCAGCTCCTGCATTGAGTGTCTACCCCCTGTTGGTCAGTGCACGTCATTGTGACGGGCAGTTCGGTAGATTTGCATATTAACCTTTTATTACAGGGGTCCTCAAACTACGGCCTGTGGGCCACATGCGGCCCGCCGAGGACATTTATCCGGCCCACCGCTGCCTGTCCTGTTTAGCAGCTGACTTGTCCCGGGCCCGCAGTAGGCATAGGAATTTGTTCATAGTTTTTTTTTTAAACTATAGTCCGGTCCTCCAACGGTCTGAGGGACAGTGAACTGGCCCCCTGTTTAAAAAGTTTGAGGACCCCTGTTTTATTATATAGGATATTTATGTATTTATTATTTCTGTAGATATGATTTGCCTACAATAAAAGACCAAAAGATTGAAAATGCTTACAAAATATAACATCTCCAGATATATCTTAGTTGGCAATCTCTAAGCCTAAATAAATTATTCTTTGCATTATTTAATAAACTTAGAATCAATGGCATAAGACACTTCATTAGCACTTTTTCTCCACAAATGTTTAATGTTTAACTAGTAAATATATTCAAAAGATGGGAAAAAAGGAAGCAATAACACCCATCTAACTTTAACTTGGTACTCAATTTTAGTTTTATAATTACAGGTTTATATGTTTCATATATTTAAGATAAGCTTCTGATCCAGACCATAGAACTGTATGCATTCTTATTATATGCCGAGGACTACATAAATCACTTCATTTAAAATTAATAACTTGGGGTGGAGGGGAGGAAGGAAAAAAATAAGAAAAAAATCAATAACTCCCTGACATAAAATTATATTATTTTTTCTATTTTACACCTGGGGAAACTGAAGTTTAGTTGAGTTAAATAATTTGACGAAGGTCTCACACACAAAGGTCAGAGCCCAGATCAAAACAACTTACTAATTGCTAAAAACATATGTTGAAGAGATTCCACTTTAGTTGGTTTGTTTTCTTACAGTCTTTAAAAAAAAAAAATCCAAGTGCTGACTTTAATAAGCTATATAACATTCTTTATATTTCTAAAAAAATACTTAAAGATATAACTTCAAAATATGCATATCAACTACCATACAACCCAGCAACTGTACTTCTGAGCATTTATCCCAGAGAATTGAAGACTTATATCAGCAAAACAACAACAAAAACCTGTACACAAATGTTAAAGTTTTATTCATAATAAATAACCCAGATATTCTTCTAGAGGTAAATGGTTAAACAAACTGTGGTACACCTACAACATGGACTACTACTCAGCAATAAAAAGGAATGAACTATTGATACATGCCATAATTTGAGAATTATGCTGAGAAAAAAAAAAAAGCTATTTCCAAAGGTTACATACTATATGATTCCACTTACAAAGATTTTTGAAGTGAAAAAATTTTAGAAATGAAGAACAGATTGAGTGGATATCAGGGGTTATGAAGGGGTTGGGGGAACAGATACAGCATGTGTGGCTATAAAAGGGCAACAAGAGGGATATTGTGGTAAGGAAAATAATGTTGCATTCTGAATATATCATGCCAATATCCTGGCTGTGATACTGTTCTATAATTTTGTAAAATGTGCCATTGAGGGAAAGCGGGTAAAAAGCACAAATGTATTTATACTATTTCTAATGCTACATGTCAATCTACAGTTATCCCAAAATTACAAGTTTAATTTAAAAAATGAGATCTACAGGGAATGTATTTTCACTGCAACAACCAGTTAACTATATATGGTAACTGATTACATATATATAACAAAACAATACAAAGATCAAATACTGTCAAATGATTTACCCTGTAACCTGTATAGAACCACTTCAACATAAATATTGCACTAAAAAGAGGTAGGATTTGATATACTCTAGACACAACTTCTGTATTTTACTGAATGATCAAAACATATTCTAAATAAAGTACAAGGTTGTATCATGACTTACTACTTCATCTGCAAATCCACCAGCCAGGACAAGAGAATAAGCTCCATCATTACTTCGACCATGAATTCCACCAACATGGGGCCTATGTACACCTGCTTCACTGACCTATAAAATAAACAAAGTCTCAAAATACCTTTGAACATTTAGTTAACTGTTACATTTACAAAATGCTTTCATGTATACCCTTTGCCCCTAAAAGCCTCCAATTAAGACTGCATTGTCACCCAGAGTTCTACTTTTTGCTCAATGACTACATCTCCCAAATATATATCCCTTAGGTACTAAACTGATGATTCCTAAAAGTGCTCAAGCTTAGAATTCTGAGTTTCAAAATAATCATTAAGTAATCATTTTTTTTGTCTATTGCTAATAATGGCTCAATTCGGGTAAACAGGAACTTTCTATCAGTGCTACAAATCACTTCCCTTCTTAATTTTCATTTTTTATTATGCCACTGTTCCCTAGCCATGTCAGAAAGGCAAAGGTCATTTTAGCCTCAATCTTCTCCTTTATTGTTCAAAACCATTTATTTGGTCACAAATACTGCTGATTCGATCTCCCAAATCTACCTTTTTCTCCTTTGATGGTTAAAATATTAGTTTGAGTCGTTAATAGTTAAACTAGACCCTGTTTCACAGCTTCCAGTTTTGTTCCTTCAAACTCAATCTACCCACCAGAAATAGAATGACCCTTTTAAAGAAGAAATCTGCTTTTAATTTTCAACTGCTTAAAATACATTAAATGGTCTGATAGTCTATGGAGCCCAAGTTAAGTATTACACATTATCGTCTCTGAATCTGACTCCTATCTCCTTATCTCCAGCTTCTCCTTCATGGAGCCTCTATGTTTGAACCAAAACTACTCAACGTCACTCAAACATGCTACCCATTTTCTTAGTTTACTCATGCTATTCTACTTCTTCAATGCCCTACTATTTTTTTCCATTTACATTCACAACTGTCTCACTAAACTGAGTGTCATATCTTTGTGTACTTCAACTCCCTCAGAGAAGCACCCTAATTCATCTGCTTAACATACAGTTGTTCTTAGCAGAGGAAAAAGAGCTAAAATCCATGCCTGAATAGTGGGCTGGGGAAAGAGGCACATGCCAGCCATGAGAAGCTGGTATGGGCAACAGAACCTGGATTTAGTCCTTGGAAACACCAGGTACTTCAGAAGATAGGACCACCTGATTCCCAACCGCACCAACCCTGAGGAAAGTACATCTGTTCTGAATCTTCCCCAATTTCCCATATGGCAAATTCACCCTTCTAGTTGGTCAGACCAACAATCTCAAAATCATCTTAGACCTTATTAATGGGGCTTTTAGAATTCAGAAATGAATTAGTGACAGGTACATACATACACATAACACACGCGCGTGCGCGCACACACACACATCAAAGCAAAATAAAAGACAATTAAAAATATAGTGTTTTTATTGTATATTTTATGATATTGTACTTATTTATAATATTTTTACTGTATTTACATATCCAAAGTCATAATAATATACTGATTTAGCCAAAATTATTTCAACCATTGTAAGGATGGGAGGATAAAGCGTGTTTAACTTTTCGTTTTCTATAGAAGTTAGTAAAACTAGTAATATATGAAGACAAATGCAGTTTAAACACATTATTTAGAAATAAGGTGGGTAAATCCAGAAGAAAATAAACTAAAATGTTAAAGTGGTTGCCTCTCACGAATAGAAAATGGGGACAAAGGGTGGGTTTTTAAAATATGCCATGTACTAGTATTTAACTTGTCAAGCTATGTATATCTATCACACTATTTTAATTTTAAAATGTTACCACTGTAGACCCTGGCCGGGTAGCTCAGCTGGCTAGAGCATCTTCTTGATATGCCAAAGTTGTGGGTTCAATCCCCAGTCAGGGTACAAACAAAAATCAACAAATGAATGTATAACAACAAATCTCAAATCTCTCTCAAATCAATCAACACATACATATATATATATTGCCACTCTACTCTTATTTAAAGTTAAAAATCCTTTAATTGGAAGCTTAAGTTTTCCGTAATGATAAAATTACCTTTCTAAACAATAAATCAGAAATAAGTACAACAGAGCCTTCTACAAGGGGAAAAGGTAAGTAATTTTATCCTGAAATTATCTGGCAGTTCCTCTGATCAATACCTTAACAATCATTCAGGAGGATAAGCCCCAAAGAAAACACCTAAAGTGAGCCTTCTTGAAGTTCAATGACATTAGATGAGCACTTACCACATACGTGACTTAAAGAAAATTTCTTTAGAAAGCTTACCAATGATGCTAACTAACATTGTTACAAAACAGAGAGTAAAATCAAATGATGAAGAGGCGGAAATTAGGCTGAAATGATGAAATTAGGCTAATTTCATGAGGCATGTTTCTCTGTCAAACTTTGGGGAAGAGCCTACCCATAATAACAGAAAATCTTGCATTGTAACAACTGAATGCCATGTGTTACTATGTAGGTTAGTTTAGTCTATTTATAAGCAACAGGCAATGATAGTTTTTACAATTTGAACTATACACAATTTTACCCTTTCCACTAAGCCAATTTTAAAAATACCTGAACTCTAAATCTCCAAGTCGATCCAACTGGAACCCCAGGAATAGGTCCATAATGATTAGAAGGAACAATGGTACATTCTTTAGTGCGACCAACACAGGCCATTCCCTACAAGTCACAGAACAGCAATATGAGAAATCAGTTATGTTAAATCTTAAAGACCTTAAATCCCATACTTGTGAATATAAACCCAACTATATGGTTAACAATATAAAACAATTCATATTAAGTTCAATGAACAATTATCGTATATAATAAAAGCCTAATATACTAAGTGTCCGACTGTTAGTTCAACCATTCACTATGACACCAATGACCGCCAGGGGGCAGACAGACACTCCAACTGGTAGGTTAGCTTGCTGCTGGGGTCCGGGCAAGAGGAACCAGACACGCTCTCCTGCGGTCCCTCCCCGGCCCCAATTGTGCACGGGGCCTCCAGTAATAATTATAAATTAACAATATCATTCAACAACACAATTATTTGTTAACATTTTTGATACTGAGAGTACCATTTATACTATTACTATTATTGTTATTAAAATATTATAACTTGCATTATAGTTATTATAAATATTATAACTAGGAAAAAAAAAAGGGAGACTTTTTTCTTTACCCTGCCCCAGTCTCTCCGGCTTTCAGTACTAGCTGATGGCATCTTTGCTTTCTTTTTACTCATCTTAAGTTTTTCACCAGCCTTTACTACTTCACTGGAATCAGTTTTACAGGAAGGACAATACCTTAAAAAAAAAAAAAAAAAGAATTCTGATAATACCGTATTAAAGCCAATCTATATATATATAAAAGCCTAAGCGACCATTACGACTGCTCGCTATGACGCACACTGACCACCAGGGGGCAGACGCTCAGTTCAGGAGCTGCCCCCGGTGGTCAGTGTGCTCCCACAGCGGGAGCACTGCTCAGCCAGAAGCCTCTCCTGTCTCCATGGCAGCACTACTGGGTGGTGGTGGCAGTGGCAGCAGGTGAAGTGAGGCCGGGATGAGCATCAGTGGAGCTGTGCCTGGCCCTGGCTGGGGCTCCTCCTCAGCCACCTGCTGCTCCGGCACTGCTCCATCCCTCAGGGGGATGTCGGACTGCTGGGTTTCAGCCAGATCCCCAGATTGCGAGAGGGTGCAGGCCAGGCTGAGGGACCCCACCCGTGCACAAATCCATGCACCAGGCCTCTAGTAACAAAATAATGGCCTTTGTAAGGTAGAATGAGTTTTAAGATATTATAATCAGTGTATACTATTATAAAGCTTCAGCTGGCACTTAACTATTAAAGTTTTCAAAATATTTACATGGTTTAGGCTGGTCAAAACAGCAACAACACAACAAAACAAAGAAGTTGTCACTCTCTTAGAGAACATAAAATATTTTAATATCATAAATTCTCAAATTTAGTTCAAAAGCCAGACACAGCTGTCCAATTCAAATGGAATCATCTTATCACTAACCCTGAGAATGCAAATTATTCACATAATAGATGATTCTAGACTGAACATTGACCTATGTATGCAACTCATACATCTCCCATCTAAATTGGTTATTAGAATTCTCAAGAGAAAAATGTATAGTCTATTATAACAAGTATTTAAGGATATTTATATTAGCCTTATCCCTCCTTCAATTTTAATTCTTTGTACTTGTTTGTCCTTTAGCTTATTTGTAGTTGGTCACGCTATTGTAACCTGTACAGGCATACATTGGAGATATTGTGGGTCTGGTTCCAGACCACTGCAATAAATATAATCTGTTTTCTGGCAGAGTGTCTTGCCTTCAACGTGTAAAAGACATCTGTGAAGCACAACAAAATAAAGTACAGGCAGTTCTCACGTTACGTCAGATTCGACATAGCCGTTTTGTGGTTACGTCGCCATCTCCCATTTATTTATTAAAAAAAATAGTTCAGTCATTTCAATGTATATACATATGTGCTTTATGTTTTTTAAAAATGTCAGGAATTGTTATCTTTCTTTTAATTTTTTTTTTTTACTGTTTTACTTCATTACTGCTGTGTATGTGCTCCATGTGAGTGACGTAGGTGCTTATGTAGGTGGGTTATGACTTACGGCGAAAATAGTATTATGTCACGCCATAGGAACAGATCTCCAATGTAACCAGAGGACCTACTGTATGCCTATAATCATTATAAGCCGTCTTAAATCATTTCTAAAAAGCAAAGTATGTCTATAGCATGAAATGGGCTATTCTGTGTCACCAAGGAATGGAATCTTATATAATAAAAGGCTAATACGCAAATCGACTGAACGATGGAATGTCTGGTTGCTCTGATGCGCACTGACCACCACGGGGCAGATGCTCAACGGAGGAGCTGCCCCCTGGTGGTCAGTGCGCTCCCACAGGGGGCACACCGGCTGAGCGAGTGCAGCGGTGGTGATGGGACCCTCTCCCACCTCTGCTGCAGGTGGGTGGTAAGAAGCAAGGGTCCTGGACTGTAAGAGGGCCCAAGCTGGGCTGAGGGACCCCCCCGACCCAGTGCACAAATGTCATGCACTGAGCCTCTAATATCTTAATAAAGATTGTCTGACCACTCCCATTAATTTTAAATTTCTTTGTCTATACTTTCCATTTCATAATTATCTATAGAGCAAAGTTAGGCTGTGAGATACAGACACAAATTCAAGGCAAAATTATGTATAAGAAGGCAATAAATACTACCAAGTGAAATCCCTCCTAATTAGGAAATCAAGAAAGCTTCCAAAAATCAATTTGTTAAGAATGTATATGACCTGTTGTGCTAACCTTTATAATGATAATTTTATCAAAGACCTTATAAAGCAGGTATTATCTGATGAGAAAGTAAGTTCAGAGATTAAATATCCAAACATGATTTAGAGAAGTAGAAAAGATGTAAGGTTAAAAAGGTCCAGGTGAAGTGAAGGATCTCAACATGAATTTGGACATATTCCATAGTGTAACCTAAGACAGTTTTCTAATTACATGATCCTAAAGTCACCCCTGGAATCCATTCCTTCATCAAGGTTTGTTCAGAAGCTAATGCCAGGCACTATTTTGATGCTTAAGATCAATGTTTGTGATCAAAGTGTCTATACATAGTAGTTAAGGAAAACTAGTCCATTCAATGAATCAATTTCAGAAAAGTGCTAAGTGCTATAAAGGAAATACATCAGTGTTGTATGTGTGCTAAGAGGATTAGAAATGCCATGTGTCTTTAGAACATAGACTCCGTATTGGAACAGAGACTGGAGGGATTAAATATGAAGCTAGAGACCAGTTCAGAAGCTGTTGTAATAACTGAATAAAAGTATTAAGACCCTAATACATTAAGTACTTTAATATACATTATGTATCTTTGGAAATCTATGTTTGGCGGTTCAAATACTTATTTCACATTCCATTTTAAATATAGCAACAAAAAAAACAAACCCTGATAATCATACCATTCCTCTTCAGGGACCTTATCCAAAGGTGGGTTCAGGCAGTAAATATGATAGGCCAGGTTACATTCATCACAAAGAAGCTGCATGCTTGGGTCTCGTTTTTCACCACATTCACGACAGGAGCAATCACGGCAGTTTTTATCTGGGTCTCCGCGACAAATGTTACATTCAGGTTCATTTCTCCCTAATAAGAACACAACACAGCAAGCCTAGTCTTAAAATCATTTTTATATCTATGAATCTTCTAAAGAAAAACCCATAAAAATACCACACAGCTTTTTTAATGACGAGAAAGGAACCATACGGAATAATCAGAGTATGGGACTTTAATAAGAAGTGCCTGAGTCTCATTTTAGATTTATGAATCAAATTTTCAGGGATGGGGCCCAGGCATGTGTCAGTAATAAATCTAACTACACTCAATCATGAGGATAATGCCCTTTTGTCTTAAAAATTTATACTGACTAGACTCATGGTTTCCCAAAGTGCACCAATCCAGTGAACTCACTAGGGCACCACAAGCTATCTTACAATTTCAAGGGAAATACAGTATTTTGTTGAATAAGTGGCATTTCTAACTCAGTTGATTTTTCTATACAACTTATCAATTGGTTCAAAACTCTGACAAGAACAACCATTTATTGCCTGCCCCCTCCTTATCTAAATCCAAACACCTTTTGAGTAAGTGTTCCCTTAGAATTTTAAAATATACATAGGTACACCCAAAAAGTCTTACAGTAATGTTCATAATACCAAAAGTTAATATTAAATGTCAATCAAAAGAGGAACAGTTGGATAGATTTTAGGTCAATTTACAAGAACTACTAATATAGGGGAAGCCACATTCCAAAAAGGAAATAATTTTTAAAAAACACAAAATTATTTAAATATACAAAGATGAATTATATAGAGGAAGATGTCTAAAATGACATACGCTGTTAGTGTGATTACCTCCTGGGAGTTCTATATTACTTGAATTTATATAGTATGTACATTTGTAAGGAAATTTACCATATCAGAACTAATCTAGCAATATAAGGGAAATGGAGAAAAGTACCTGACAAGGGGATGGAAGAAGGAAAAGAGAAAGGGCTACTGATTTTAGTGCTAACTTTTTGACTGACAGCTGCCTGTTCTTGTCAATAAAGATACTTCGGTTTCACTTCCACTAAGGTAGCTTAACACATAAGTAATGGAAATACAACAAACCCAAAAGGCATGTTTAGATTTTTGGTTGGGGAGTGAGTGATATTATCAATGGAAATCTGGATGTGGCCCTGAAATGGTTTCTTTACACGCAAGTGTAAAGTTGTAGCTATAAAGTGATTATTACTCATCAAGTTACCTTTTTTCTTAAGATATAACCATACAAATAGTCATACAGAGTATGCTTTAAGGCAGCGGTCACCAACTGGTGGTATGCAGACCACTGGTGGTCTGTGAGGTCCGAAAGGTTGACGACTGCTGCTTTAAGGTTCTTAACTAAAATCTAGACATATTATTAGCATTGCAGCCTTAAAAAATTAGAAGGGCCACCCTAGCCGGTTTTGCTCAATGGATAGAGCACTGGCCCACAGACTGAGAAGGGTCTTGGGTTTGATTCCAGTCAAGGGCACGTACATTGGTTGCAAGCTCAATCCCCAGCCCTGCTCGGGATGCATGCAGGAGGCAACCAATTGATGTGTCTCTGTCACATCGATGTTTCTCTCTCCCTCCTTTCCACTCTCTCTAAAAAATCAATGGGAAAAAAATATCCTTGGGTGAGGAATAACAACAACAAAAAATTAGAAGGGTCTAGATAGGTAACATGAAGGTCTGTTTATTGATCAGTTAAAGTTCTTGTCTTATAATCTTGCACAAATGGGGTAAGAAGAGGTTAGACAGGATCTCTTTAATCTTGAACAGTCCTTTTCCAGAATATATTAGACACTGACAAGTGGCATAAAATCAATGGGTTGCCTCCCACAAAAAGTCCAGAATTAGAGTGTGAGACACGGTAATCTATTTAGAAAGGCAGCAATTGAATCATAAATGAAAAAACCTAGAATCTAGTCATACCTCTGTTACCAACTAGATGCATGATATTAAGCAAGTAAAATATGTACAATGAAGAGGTAGGGAAACATTTTAATGATTATATAAATCTCATTTATTACCTCCCAGAAATTCAAGGATCGGTCAGCACTATTATTCTTAGGCTCTACTGGTATAAAAACAGGTCTCATTAGTAAAAATTAATCTTGGGTGGCCATAAAATTACTGAAATAGAATTTTATTTGAACAGAACCTATAGTAGAGAAAATGGCAGTAAAATGCCGAGAAAATATTTCTCTGAAAACAAATTTTATCATGTGAGAAATCCATTAGACCAAAATGGATCTTAAAACTGCTATCTTGAAAATAAAATTGTACGGGCTAAGTTTTATACTTCCTTAAAAGTTATTCCCTGGCCAATTAAAATGCCAATCATGTACAATACATGTAGTCTAAGCCCAGAAAAAAATTCATACTTAAAAACTTTCCATCTGCCAATGATAGAGGATGGGCTCCAGGTTTCTCGATCTTGTAGATTTCATTTACAAATTTTATCTGGCAGTCATTTAATTTTCCTTCGGAACCCCTGTTTGAAAAAGGAAGAAAGGTTAACCTCTGCCAGCAAAATCTACTCATATGCAAACGATAATTAAAAGTCAGGTGTGAAAATTCACTGAACTTTGTCTATTTACTAATTGGGATTATAGTTTTTCCAATTACTCTGAGTTATTGTTTCCAATAGAAAAAAAAGTCCAATAGTAATCAGTTAATATTCCAAGTTAAGTGTAACTTCAATGTAATATTAGGAAAAAATTTAGAGACTTCCCTTAGATTATCTGGTAAGAAGATAGCTATCTCACAAATTTAAAGACTAGATAAATGATACACTCAATTAAAAGACTGAAACATATTTCCAATAAATACAGTGAGTTTCTAGGTAAAAAGATGACATAATTAAAAAGAAGTCTTTCAGCCCTTGCCAGCGTGGCTCAGTTGGTTGGAACATTGTCCTGCACACCATAAGGTTGTGGCTTTCATTCCTGGTCAGGGCACATACCCAGGTTATGGGTTTGATACCTGGTAGGGACACATACAGAAGGCAAACAATTGATGTTTCTCTTTCTCTCTCTCTCTCTCTCCCCCTTACCCTCTAAAAATCAATCATGCCTAAGCATGCTGGGTGAAGATTTTAAAAAGTCTTTCAAATACTAAGACATATTTTTCATAGAAACAGTCTATGCCTGTTTGCATATATTTCTTCAAAGTTTCCTGCTATGACTGTGGATATATTTCTCCTTTTAATCTGTCAAGTTTTGCTTTATATTTTTGAAGCTATGTTACTGGGTATATACAGATTTAGAATTCTTAAAGCTTCTTATGAAATGTCGTGTCTCTACTAATACTTTTGGTACCAAAAGTGTACGTGTGCCGAAACCGGTTTGGCTCGGTGGATAGAGCGTCAGCCTGCGGACTGAAAGGTCCCAGGTTCGATTCCGGTCAAGGGCATGTACCTGGGTTGTGGGCACATCCCCAGTGGGGGGCATGCAGGAGGCAGCTGATTGATGTTTCTCTCTCATCGATGTTTCTAACTCTCTCCCTTCCTCTCTGCAAAAAATCAATAAAATACCTTTAAAAACAACAACAACAAAAAACAAAACCAAAAGTGTATGTGTGTGTTTGGTTAGCATTTGCTAAATGATATTTTCCATCCTTTCACCATTTTAAAACTTAATGTCAAATGTACACAAATGCAGGAAAACTGCATAGATAAATGTATAGTTTTTGCTAGAGTTTTAAAGACTATAAATTCCCACACTATCTTTTTCCCTGCAATCTGTTGAAGAACTCCCATCATTTGTCCTATAGTTTCCCACAGTCTTGTTTTTGATATTTGCATTCCCAGAGTGTAGTTTAGTTTTTTTCCTGTTGTTTATATTTCCAGTAAATTGGTAGTTAGATCCAGAGCAGTGGACAAAAATCTTGGTCCACTGCCTGTTTTTGTAAGTAAAGTTTTACTGAAACAGAGCTATGCCTACTCATTTAGGTATTCCCAATGGCTGGTTTCCTGATACAATGGTAGAGTTGAGTAGTTTTGACAGAGACCATCTGGCCACCAAAGGTTAAACTATTTACTATCTGGACCTTTACAAAATATTTAATCAAATCCACATTCATTTTTTTGGTAAAACTATTATTAGGTCTATTTGGTAAAACTATTTATTAGGTCACCAGAAAGCACCTAATTATTTAGTTGTCTTTTCCTATGACAGCAATGACAAATGCTCAATGCCTAGATGAATTCACTGGGGGTTAGAAAATGTTGATATTCCAGTTCTACAATTCCCTGCTCATTTTTTGTTGGAATCCTATATAGTAAAAGCCTAATATGCAAATTGTCCCTTTGGGCGGTCGTTCGACCAGGAGACCGACTGCTCACTATGATGTGTGCACTGACCACCAGGGGGCAGTGTGGAACATGGTGGGTGCCGGTGATGCCGGCTACCTGAGGGTGGGGGTGATAGGGATGGAGGTGTGGTGAGAATGTGGAGTGTCTGCCGAGCTTGCTCTCACCCCCCCTACTACCCTCTCTGGGATGCCAGGGCACATGAGGCCCACAATGTGCCCCAGCCTGCAGTGTCCGGCCCTGCTCACTGCATCTCCTCGTTGGGACTTGGGTGCTGTGACTCAGGCAGATAGGGGAGCAGGGGCCCGGGGCCCCAAAGGTCAGCTGGGACCTGTCCTTCCACACCAGATGCTTGCGCTTCAGTCGCCGGCCAGGCCCAGGGACTGCATCCGTGCACAAATTTTGTGCACCAGTCCTCTGGTAATTCCATAAAGAGAAACTTCAAGAGAATTCAAAATGGTGGCGGAGGAAGTAGAAGCTACACTGACACACTCCCAGGGCCAAACTGGAATTACAACTAAAATACAGAAAGACCACCCTGAATAATCAACTGAAGACTAGTGGGAGAGAACCCTGATAACCAAGCATGGAAAATAGAGACCACAATGAGACTGGTAGGAAGTGAGGAGGCACAAGAGGGCTGGCTGGGCTCCCACGGACAGCAGCTTGAGTTCCTGAGGGATATTTCAGCTGAGGGAAGTTCCCACTGAGGTCTAAATCTCAAGCTGTGTTCCCTAGCCAAGAGCACCAAAACTGAGAGAGCTGCCCCCGGAATATCTGGCTATGAAAAGCAGCAGGGTTGCTGCTGCCAGAGAGAGAGAGGGCTGGAAATGCAGGCACCCTCTTAAATTTTGTGTGCAGCCACTCACCTGTACTATGGTAGGGGAAAGCAGAGTAGACTGGAGCTGTGTGGGCAGAGGCCAGGGTTGGGGCTCTGGGATTAGACCTTGGAAGGCAAAACCCCCGTTTCCTGTGCTGAATCATTCCCTTGTACTGTGGAATGACATCTTTCTCCTGTGGACTATCCAGGCAGGTTCTGCCTATGGGGTGGAGCAATTGCCCTACCCTACTGAAAAACCTCTCACCCCACCATGTGGAGTTACTGAGACCCATTAAGAGAGTGAGAATAACAATCAGCCTGCAAGCAGAAACAACTACCCTTCCCTACTAGAAAACCTCTCACTTTACCATGGGGATGATAGCCTGAGGCTAATCAAGACTGAATACAATCAGACTGCAGGCAGAGGTGTGTCTCTGGAGACTTTAAGTCTTTGCCTGATCTAAGTCAGGGGCCCTGGATAGGAAAAGCAGAACTTGGTGCACAACTAGGTCCTTTCCAAAGGCATCAGCACCAGCAGAAGGAGACACAAGCTGTGGATTGCTGATAGCTCCAAACAAGATACTCAGGATCAGTCATATACAGTATCTGACATTGTCCTGCACTAGAGATTGGGAGTCATAGCAAATCTACCCAATAGACACAAACCCAAACAGGCAGCCAAAATGGGGAGACAAAAAGAAACAAGGACCAAATGAAAGAACAAAAGAATACTCCAGAAGAACTCAATGAAATGGAGATAAGAAATTTATCAGACATAGAGTTCAGAGTAATGATGGAAAGGATGCTCAACAGCATGAGAAAAAATATAACTATGAAGATGACATAGCACTAATAATAATAATAATAATAATAATAAAATCCACAGTGGATGGAATACACAGCAGATCAGGAGAAGCTGAGGATCAGATCAGTGAATTGAAAGACAGGGTAGGAAAAAACCCCCCACTCAATCAGAGAACCAAAAAGAAAAAGTCAATGAAAAAAACAGGAGGACAACTTAAGGGAGCTGTATGATAACATGAAAAGTAACAATATTTGAATACAGGTGTGCCAGAAGAGGCATAAAGGGAGGAAGGGATGGAGAACGTATTTGAAGAAATAATGGCAGAAAACTTCCCTAACCTGGTGAAGGAAAAGTCACTCAAGTTCAGGAAACAGAGAGAGCCCCAAGCAAGAAGATCCCAAACAGGCCCATGCCCACCCACATCATAATTAAAATACCAAAAATTAAAGACAAAGAGAGAATCTTAAAGGCAGCAAGAGAAAAGCATTCGTTGCCTTAAAAAAACCCAAAAAAACAAACAAAAAAAACAACTCCCATAAGGCTGTCAGCTGACTTCCCATCAGAAACTCTATATTGGCATGAAGTATTTAAGGTAATGGAAAGCAAGGCTATTATATCCAGCAAGGTTATCATTCAAAATAGATAGTGAAGTAAAGAGCTTACCAGACCAAAACAAAGGTAAAAGAGTTTATCACCACCAAACCAGCACTGCAAGAAATGCTAAAGGGATAGCTGTAATAAAAAGAAATTGAAAGAAGCATAGGCATAAAGAATTAAATTGGCCATAAATAAGTACCTATCAATAGTAACAACCTTAAATGTAAATTAATTAAATGCTCTAATCAAAAGACATAGGGTAGCCCTAACCAATTTGGCTCAGTGGATAGAGCGTTGGCCTGCAGACTGAAGGGCCCCAGGTTCAATTCCGGTCAAGGGCATGTATCTTGATAGCAGGCACATCCCCAGTAGGGGAAGTACAGGAGACAGCTGATTGATGTTTCTAACTATCCTTCTCCCTTTCTCTGTTAAAAAAAAAACACAACAAAATCAATAAAATATATTAAAAAAAAAAAAGACATAGGGTAGGTGAATGGATACGAAAACATGACCCAAATATTTATTGTCTACAAGACACCCACCTAAGAACAAAAGACACGTAAGATGAGAGTGAAGGAACGGAAAAACTTTCCATGCAAATGGAAATGAAAAAAACCTGGGGTAGCAATACTCATAATATCTGACAAAATAAGAATTCAAAATGAAGGCCATCAAAAGAGACAACAAAGGTCACTACATAATACTAAGGAGATTAATCCAACAAGAGGATTTAACCATGGTCAACATAATATATGCACCCAATATAGGAGCACCTAAATATATAAAAAACTACTGGAGGATTTTAAGGGAGAGACTGACAGCAATACAGTCATAGCAGGTAACTTTTACACCCACCTGACTATACTTGATAGATCTTTCAGACAAAATATTAACAAGGAAACAGTGACTCTAAAAAACACACTGGATCTGATGGATTAACTGACATTTATAGAATATTTAACCCCAAAGCTACAGAATATACATTTTTTCAAGTGCACATAGGTCATTCTCAAAGACAGACCACATGTTAGAACACAAAACAAGTCTCTACAAATCCAAAAAGATTAAAATCTTATCAAGCATTTTCTCATATCACAATGGAATGGAATTAGAAATCAACTACAGTAAAAGCACTCAAAAACATTCAAACATGAGGAGGCTAAGCTAATAGCATGTTATTAAATAACGAATGGGTTAACAATGAGATCAAGAAGGAAATAAAAAACTTCCCAGAAACAAAATGAAAATGAACACATAACAACCCCAAATCTCTGGGACACAGCAAAAGCAGTCCTGAGAGGGAAGTTCAGAGCACTACAGGCCTATCTCAAAAAAACAAGATAACCCTAACCGGTTTGCTCAGTGGATAGAGTGTCAACCTGTGGACTCAAGGGTCCCAGGTTCAATTCCGGTCAAGGGCATGTACCTTGGTTGCAGGCACATAACCAGTGGCAAGTGTGCAGGAGGCAGCTGATCGATGTTTCTCTCTCACTGATGTTTCTAAAATTCCCTATCCCTCTCCCTTTCTCTCTGTAAAAAATCAATAAAATATATATTTTAATTAAAAAACAAGATAAATTAATCATAAACTATTTAAACCTACAACTTAAAGAATTAGAAAGAGAACAACAAGAAAAGCCGAGTAAGTAGAAGGAAAAAAATAATAAAAAGCAGAGCAGAAATAAATGACATGGACATTAAAAAAAACATACAAAAGATCAATGTAACCAAGAGTTGGTTCTTTGAAAGATAAACATGATTGATGATCCCTTAGCCAGACTCATTAAAAAACAAAGAGAGTTCTAGCCAGTTTGACTCAGTGGATAGAGTGTGGGCCTGTGGACTGAAGGGTCCCAGGTTTGAGTCCAGTCAAGGGCACGTGCCTGGGTTGTGGGCTCGATCCCCAGTTGGGAGCATGCAGGAGGCAGCCGATAAATGATTCTCTCATATAATTGATGTTTCTATCTTTCTTTCCCTCTCTTCCTCTCTGAAATCAATAAAAATATGTTAAAAAAACAAAAACAAAGAGAGAGGCCCCAAATAATTAAAATCAGAAACAAAATCAGTAACAAAATCAGTGAAGTAACAACTGACATTACAGAAATTCAAAGGATTGTAAGAAAATACTATGAGCAAATATATGCAAACAAGCTAGAAAATGTGTATGAAATGGACAAATTCCTAGAAAAATACAATGTTCCAAAACTGAATCAGGAAGAATCAAAAAAACCTTAATAGGCCAATAGTAACTGATGAAATAGAAGCAGGAATAAAAAAAAACCAAAAACAAACAAACAAAAAAACCCCAAAATTCCCAGCAATCAAAAGTCCTAGTCCGGATGGCTTCACAGAGGAATTTCACCAAACATTCAAAGAACAAACACCTATACTCAATATTCCAAAATACCCAAATGAAAGGAATAATTCCAACCCCTTTTTATAAGGCCAGCATTATCCTAATTCCAAAACCAGATAAAGACACTACAAAGAAAGATAATTATAGGCCTACATCCCTGATGAACATAGATGCTAAAACCCTCAACAAAACGTTAGCAAATCAAATCCAGCAATATATTAAAAAGATCATACACCATGACCCAGTGGGATTTATTCCAGGGATGCAAGTTTGGTACAATATTTGCAAATCAATAAACGCGATGCATCACATAAACAAACTGAAAGACAAAAATCAAATGATCGTATCAATAGATACAGAAAAGCATTAGACAAAATCCAACACCCAATTTTGATAAAAACTCCTAGCAAAGTGGCAATAGAGGGATCATATCTCAACATAATAAAGGCCACATATGACAAACCTAGAGCCAACATCATACTCAATGGGCAGAAATTAAAATCATTTCCCCTAAGAACAGGAACAAGACAGGGATGCCCACTTTCATCACTCTTATTCAACATAGTACTATAAATGCTAGCCACAGCAATCAGACAAGAAGAAAACATAAAAGGCATCCAAATTGGAAAGGAAGAAATAAAACTGTCATTATTTGCAGATTACATGATATTATAAATAGAAAACCCTGAAGACTCCACCAAAAAAACTACTAAATTAGTAAATGAATTCAGCAATGTAGCAGGATATAAAACCAACACTGAGAAATCAATGGCATTTTTATACACCAATAATAAATTCTCAGAAAGAGAAACTAAACAAACAATCCCATTTACCATTGCAACAAAAAAAATTAAGATATCTAGAAATAAACTTAACCAAGGGGGTAAAAGACTTCTACTCGGAAAACTACAAGATATTGAAAGAAAGGACAGAGGAAGATATAAACAAGTGGGAGAATATACCATGTTCATGGATTGGTAGAATTAACATCATTAAAATGTTCCTACTACCCAAAGCAAGCTATAGATTCAATACAATACCTAGTAAATTACTAATGGCATATTTCACAGATCTAGAATAAATACTCCAAAAATTTGTAAAGAACCAAAAAAGACCCTGAATAGCCACAGCAACCTTGAGAAAGAATAACAAATTTGGAGGGAATCACAATACCAGATATCAAGTTATATTACAAAGCCCCTGTACTCAAAACAGCCTGGTACTGGCACAAGAACAGACATTCAGATCAATGAAACAGAACAGACTCCAGAAATGGGACCAAGAGATTATGCTTAATTAATATTTGACAAAGGAGGCAAGCACATACAATGGGTCAAGAGAGTCTCTTCAGTAAGTGGTGTTGGGAAAATTGGACAGATACATGCAAAAATAAATAAATAAATAAACTAGACCACCAACTTACACCACAGACAAGAATAAACTCAAAATGAATAAAAGACTTAAATTTGTCAGGAAACCATAAAAATCCTAGAAGAAACCATAGGTAACAAAATCTCAGACATCTCTTGGAGCAGTATGTATACTGATACATCTCCTAAGGCAGTGCTCAGCAAACTGTGGCTCGCAAGCCGCGGTTTGCTGCTCTGTTGACTAATGAGTTTGCCGACCACGGTCCTAAGGCAAAGGAAAATAAAGAGAAAATAAACAAATGGGACTGCATCAAAATAAAAAGCTTCTGCACAGCAAAAGAAACAATCAACAAAATGAAAAGAGAGCCCACTTTATGGGAGAACATGTTTGACAATGATACATCTGATAAAGGGTTAATATCCAAAATATGTAAGGAACTCATACAACTTAACAAAAGGAAGACAAACAATCCCAATTTAAAAATTGGTAAATGACCTAAATAGACACTTGTCTAAAGTGGACACACAGATGGCCAAGAGATATGAAAAAATGCTCAAAGTCACTGATCATCAGAGAGATGTAAATTAATATGAAAATGAGGTATCAGAATGGCTACCATCAACAAATGACAAGTACTGGAGAGGATGTGGAGAAAAGAGAATCCTAGTACATTGCTGGTGGGAATGCAGACTGGTGCAGCCATTATGGAAAACAGTATGGAGTTTTCTGGAAAAGAAAAATTAAATATGAAACTGCATTTGACCCAGTGATCCCAATTATAGGAATATATGTCCTGAGAAACCCAAAAGAACAATCAGAAAGAATGTATACAATACCCCTATGTTCATAGCAGCACTATTTACAACAGCTAAGATCTGGAAACAGCCCAAGTACTCATCAGTAAATAAGTGGATAAAAAAGCTATGGTACATTTACACCATGGAATACTATGCAGCAGTAAAAGAGAAGGATCTCTTACATTTTTGAGACAGCATGGAGGAACATGGAGAGTATTTATTATGCTAAGTGAAATAAGCCAATCAGAGAAAGACACATACCACATGATCTCACTCATATGTGGAATCTAATGAACAAAATAGGTCCAGATACATAGAAGCATGGAAGACAATGAAGTCTTGTGGAATCTCAGAGGGAAGGCTGAGGTGGATGGATGGGAAGAGATTAACCAAAGAATATATATGCATAATCCACGGACACAGACAACAGGGTTATGAAGGCCTGGGGTGGGGCAGGCTATAAGTGGTCAATGGGAGAAAAAAGGGGACATGTGTTAATACTTTCATCAATAAAGTTTAAAATAAATAAATAAAGTGGAAAAATAAGGAGAAGCTTGACCTCATGAACTATTTGTTGACTCAGTGGTATAGTTTATACCACAAATGTAGATTAAGTGCTTTCTTTAGCAGTTTTTAAAAGAAACTAGGGGCCCAGTGCACGAAGAATTAGTGCACCTTAAAAGAACTGTGGGCTGCGAGGCTGTGGTGGGCACATGGATTGGTCTCAGCCTATCATCCACGCCCCCGTCCAGCCCCTCCTGCTATGGCCCCAGTCCCGTCTGCTGGCAGTCCTGCTCCTGCTGCAAACACTCCCATGCACTGACCACTTAGGCCCTGCTCATACCTGCTAATGGCGCCAGCCCCAATTGCTCCACACTGTCAGTGGGTGCAAGCAGCAGCTTTCAGCCCCAATTGCCCCAATTGCCTCTGAGGGCTTCTCTACTTCCCCCTACCCCTGAGGGGCTATCGGGGCCGGCAGCAGGTGCAAGTGGCGGCTTTGGCACTGGCAGCAAGTGCAAGCACCAGGCGGAACTGTGGTGTGCGGGAGCAAAGAATTTTCAGTAGCCACCAGAGGCTCGCCCCATGACAGTGACCAGCGCCCTGCCTTGATCTGGTGCCCCCGCTCATCTTCTCCACCATCCTGCCATGGCCGACACCCGCCACGTTCCGCACTCTGCCGCTGATGCCCACCATGTTCCATGCATGCTCCCTGGTGGTCAGCGCACATCATAGTGACTGGCTGTTCTGCCATTCAGTCTATTTGCATATTAGCCTTTTTTTATACTGTATAGTTCCTCTAACATCCTATATAAGTGACCTATGAGTTTCTATATTACCAGGATTTCACATATTTAAAGTGCTTCAATACAGTTTAACTATTTTCCTTGTTGTCTCATCTTTCTTCAATGGAATCTTCCAGGACACCCCAAATTTTTCTGACAAGAACTTTGTGGGCTTCCTTGCTATAGCAGTGGTCACCAACCTTTCGGACCTCACGGACAACCAGTTGGCGACTGCTGATCCATAGGACAACATGTTTTCTGATCATTTATTTTTAATATATTTTATTGATTTTTTACAGAGAGGAAGGAAGAGGGATATAGAGTTAGAAACATCGATCAGCTGCCTCCTGCACACCCCCTATTGGGGATGTGCCCGCAACTAAGGTACATGTGCTTGACTGGAATTGAACCTGGGACCCTTGTCGGCAGGACGGCACTCTATCCACTGAGCCAAACTGGTTAGGGCTTGAGCTGATCATTTTTTAAATCTAAAAAATACAATTCAAGGCCGGTATTTAGTATCCTAACCATACAGTAGGACTATGTTTTAAGTTCATCTTGTGCATTTTCTCCCTGTAGCCTGGATTCTAATCTCCAAGGAAGCTTGATTTCTTTTAGGTAGACATGGTATTTCAAGACCATAATTTAGGCACTAGAAAAACTTACTCCAACTGAATTGATCACTATTTCCAGGCTTTCTGAGTGGACAGAGCTATAGAGTTCAAACATAAACATTAACTCATGTACAAAATACCTCATGAGTTCATACAAACTTGCTGTTCAAATTCAGGACTAAAGGGAGAATTTACTTTAAAATTACATGTTTCTCTTTTCCCCCTCAATCAGAAAAGACACCAGTGACGCCTAAATTAGAATCCTACAAATAGTTCTTTGCTTTATCCCAAAGCACACACAAGAAATTTTCACCAGTTATCATTATTACTGAAAATGCTTTAAAATTTCCCTATTCATTTCTCCCATGTCTTAGTTATACTTACAGTGTCAGATAATATAACCATTACATAAATATTATCCTTTTTCCTTTCTATATCTCCTTTAGCCCTACTTCTAAATGCAGCAATACTTTAATGTTTACAAACATTCTTTCTCAAATTCTCTTCAGTCATCTCCATCGTCTGAAGCCAGTTCTCTAAAAGATTGCCCAGGAAGGATTTAGGAAGATGATGCCTCCCCTAATTCTTACAAGGCAATGAGATGTCTCCAGCCTTTATACTGAAGGCCAGTGTGGCTAGACTTAAAATCCTTGGCTCACATTTTCTTGACTCATGCATGTCTTTCTGGGATACTTCCCTGTAAGGGTGTTATGCTAATTCCTTACTTTTTCTTTCTTCTAATTTTGTATGGTATTTGACATCAATTCTTTTCTCTTATTTTTTATAAAATTGACTTTCTTGAAACTTTAGGTGGCATAAGTTCACTTCAGTTTCCTAGTTTACAGCTAGAGTTCCACAGAGCTCACTATTTTTGGTGTTTTTATTGAGAAGCATTATACACTATAGCAGCTAAAATCTAATTGGACAGAAATCAGGTCAGTAGTTGTCTGGGGCCAAAACTGTTGACTTTAATGGAGCTCACAGGAATTTTTGGGGTGATCAAAATATTCTATATCTAAATTACAGTGGTGGCACGGGTATATACAGGGTCCTCCCCCACCCCCATATGTATACAGAGTTTAACTGATAGCTCAATTTTGAAAATGTAATGTATTTCAATAAATACTGCTTTTGTAATTCTTCAAAGTGTATGTATACATTTTTGGGGGACACCTTATATACTTGTTAATATTCATCTATATACATAAAAGTGTAAGTGACTGGTCGACTGGTCACTATGATGTGCACTGACCAAAAGGGGGCAGATGCTTAACAAAGGAGCTGCCTCCTGGTTGTGAGTGTGCTCCTACAGCAGGAGCGCCACATGACAGGCTCGGCGTGAGCCTCTCCCGTGGACACTTCCCCTGCGCACCCAGGTGGTGCCAGGTGCAGTGGGGCGGGAATGAGCAGGAGTGGTGTGGCGCCCAGCATGTGCTCGGGCTCCTCCCCAAATGCCTGCCGCTTCACGCACTACTTTGTGCTGTGCGGGATCAACGTGGACAGCAGGCTGGAGCCCAACAAGCTGGCGGGTAAGGTTGGGCTGCGGCGGCGTGGAGGTCCACTGATCCCTGCAGGCCAGGCCGAGGGACCCCAACGGGGCACAAATCTGTGCACCAGGCCTCTAGTTTAATATATAATACAATACACGAGCAGTCAGCAGCTGTGCACCGCTGCAGGTTACCTAGGACCAAACCAGAGAGGGTTGGGATCTGCATAGCCAACATGTGCCCACCATCCAGATATCATTGCTGACATGTACACATAAGGAACTGTTAGACATTGAACGGGGACTCAGAACTGTTGGACATTGAAATTGGGACTCAAACATTTTTTTGTTTTGTCTTGTTTTGTTATTATATGTTTATTTCTAGTCTGCAAAGGCAAAACTTTTTAAAAGAAAGAAATGGTGGGAACAAGATACAGAGGCAAAGAAGCATTGAACAGACTGTCAAACTACATTGGGAAGACAGGGGAGGTTGGGCGAGGGGGGCTGTAAGAGACCAACCGAAGGACTTGTACGCATGCAAATAAGCACAACCCATGGATATAAGACACTGGGGCGGGGGGGGAGGGCGGGCAGGTGAAGGCATGTACTGGGGGGTAGGGGAGGTCGGGGGGAGATCAATGGGGGAAAAAAAAGGAGACATATGTACTACTATTTGTAATACTTAAAACAATAAAAAAAGGTAAATAAATAAATAAATAAAATAAAAATCAAGATCAGTGGGGGAAAAAATCAAAGTATACAAAAGCTAAGAATCTGTTCTGTCATATTATGCAAGTATGAAACTGATGTAAGGATATACAAAACAGACCGATGTTACAAAATAGTGACCGAAAGACTGTATCAAATATAAATATACTGAAGATCAATGAGGGAAAAGTGGGCTTTTCAATAAATGGTAAATTATTATACTATATAATAAAAGGCTAATATGCAAATCAACCAAACGGTGGAATGACCTGTCGCTGACGCACACTGACCACCAGGGGGCAGACGCTCAACACAGGAGCAGCCCCTTGGTGCTCAGTGTGTTCAGCCAAAGCCGGGGCCTCTCCCACTTCTACAGCGCTAAGGATGTCTGACTGATGGCTTAGGCCCACTCCCCACACAGGAAGCGGGCCTAAGCTGTCAGTCAGACATCCCCTGAGGGCTCCTGGACTGCGAGGCACAGGCCAGACTTGGGGACCCCCTCCCCCAGTGCACAAATTTCGTGCACTGGGCCTCTAGTCCATATATATTTATCATGGTAAGTTAGTGTTTGTTTCAGCAGCATATACACTAAAAAAAAAAAAAAAAAAAAAAAAAAAAAAAAATCAAGGTAAGTTAAACCCTTACCTCACACTGTACACAAAAACCTACTTCAAGTGAATGAAAGACCGAGAAAGGCACAACCACAAGTTTTTAAATGTAACAGTGGAGTGTCTTTAAGTTTCTCCCTCCCCCTTCTATATTTTATTGAGATATAATTGACATAGCATTGTATAAGTTTAAGGTATATAACATAATAATCTAATATATATACTGACAAATGATTACCACCAAAGTTTTAGTTAACATCCATGACCTCACATAGTTATGATTTTTTTTCTTGATGAGAATTTTTAAGATCTACTATCTTAGTAACTTTCAAATACGCAATACACTAATGTTAACTATAGTCACCCTGGTGTTCACTATATTCCTGGAACTTATACATCTTATAACTGGAAGTTTGTACCTTGACTGTATCCACCCATTTCATCCCCTCATCCATAGCCCCTCAACCCTGGAAAGTATCTTAAGCAAGGAGGTTTCTTATAGAAAGTATAAGCCTAAGGAAAATTTTTTTATAAACTCAACTATTTAAAATTAAGAACACTATGCAAGCATTAAAGAGAAAAGATAAGCCATAGGATTGGAGAAGATATTTTCTCCACATATAACTGAAATGATCAAGTTTCCACAATTAGAACTCAGTAAGACAGACTCCCCAATTAACAATAAAACACCAATGTTTGGAACAGGGTCCTCACAAAAGATATCCAAATTGCCAATAAGCATAAGGTTCTTAATTTCATTAGTAGTCAGGGAAATAAAAAGGGAATTTTCATATTGCTATGGAAGTATATATAATCCAGTACAACTACTTAAACATTTGGTTCTATCTATTGAAGTTGAAGATGCACAGGTTTTACAACCCAGGAATTCTACCTCTGCACAAGATGTGCACTACAAAAATTAATGCAACGTAAGTACCAGGACACATATAATGTCATGGCAGCACTGCGTGTCTATCAACAGCAGAATAGATTCACTCCAATTATTTACCCACTATTTCCAGTGACGGGAAAAGATTTCTAATCATGAAAAAAAAAAAATTCCAATCCACAAGCCACACTGATCCTATTTGGCTTCATGTCCCTAACACAGTGGTCGGCAAACTGCGGCTCGTGAGCCGCGGTTTGCCGCTCTGTTGACTAATGAGTTTGCCAACGACTGGGATAGGGGCTTAATCACAAGGAACAACAACAGCCTGTAATTATTGCAATCGAGAGTCTAGGTCCGTGGTTGGCAAACTCAGTCAAACAGAGCGGCAAACTGCGGCTCACGAGATGCCGTTTGCCGACCACAGCGCTCACATGTCTAGTAAAAATTTAAATGACAAAGAACATAATGCTTTATAGGACAGTGTGTTTTACTGTTGGGATAACTATCACATAATTTTTCTCTCTAGTGAGCTAATATCTGCCCATCCATAATTTCTACTCAATCTTACTTGTAGTCCCCATAATCACTTATTAGCCATAAGTGATTCTGTAACCTCAGAATCACTCGGAGAATTTTTCTTTTTAAAGCAAGTTTTTCTTTCTTTTTTTTAGCTCAATGTGATGTACTGTTTCCTCTCCTATTGTGTATACATGCTTTTTTGTACTTCCTGCACTTGAGTACCTTCTAAGACTACCTATATAACCAATTTATATAGGTGCTTTCTCCTTTTCTTCATGATTGTATCCGTATCAGAATTTCAAGTGGCTTTTAAGTCTATAATTGAGTTGCATCCTAATTCTAGCAATAAAATCACATTGTACTTCCTGCACTTGAGTACCTTCTAAGACTACCTATATAACCAATTTATATAGGTGCTTTCTCCTTTTCTTCATGATTTGTATCCGTATCAGAATTTCAAGTGGCTTTTAAGTCTATAATTGAGTTGCATCCTAATTCTAGCAATAAAATCACACTGTGTTTGGATAACGTTCTGCAACTGTTTTCTAAAAAATTTTCAGTACATCACACAACGTTCTTTTTCTTTATCTTAGGAGTCAGCAAACATTTTCCCATCAAAGTAATAGAGTAAGTAGATTAGGTTTTACAAGCCAGATAGTCTCAGTTGCAACGACCCAACAATTCTGTTGAGTACAAAAACAGCCATAGAGAATACATAAATGAATGGGCATTGCTACGATCCATTAAAACTTTTCATAGCAACAGGCAGTCAGTGGGCTGTAGTTTATAGACTGCTACTTTATTATTAACCATAAGCAGATGCTTAATCCCAGATTTGTTACCTCAATGTTATCATAAATATATCCATTATATATAATATGTATTATAATAATCCATTTACTAGAACTTGATAAGAAGAGTTTAGCTCAGCGGTTGCCAACGTCGCAGACCAGCAGTTGGCGACCACTGGTTCAGCTGGTTCCTTTATGTAAAAGAAAACTGTCAGGGTTATCCTAAAATCCCTAGCGCTTAATACAGCAAATGTACTTCTAAGGACTCATTCTAAATAAAGAAATGCACAAATATTACATTTGCATTTACAAGTTTGCTTACTTAAACATTATTTACAATAAAGAATTGAAAACAGTTTAACGAACTTTTTTTAAAGTAAATTAGTAACTATTCATCCAATAAACTCTATTCAGAAGACATGGACTACGAAAAGATGGTGATAATATTTTCCTGAAGTGTAAAAAGGTAGCTGTGAAACAATGCAGGGTACTGTATCACTTGAGGGGAACATCTAAAAGTATTTCTTCAAGAATTTATGATGAAAATACCCAAGAGTGATTTGGTATTTTGGTGACATTTTACCTTTTGAATTATCTTTGTTAAGCTTGTCAGATTCTGTAAGTTGGAAGAAATTACTACATAAAGAAAAATTTCAGATAGTTTTACAAGTCCAGTAGACAGCTAATTAGGTAGATAGTCATAGCTATTATATCAACATAGATTCTCATAGTGACCAGGGCTATTGAAATGCTCTTGTATATTATTTGATTTACTCTAAAAAAAAAAAAAATCTGTGAAACGTGCAAGGATTTCTCTAATAAAACACTCAGTTATTTCTAAGATGTTTTAAAATAATATCTCCAACCATAAAGTAGCTATAGAGATTTAAGGGTAATTCTTAATAAAAAATTCTCAAGAATTTATTTTTAAAAGTATCCTTTCGTAAGTAAATTTCCATCTTTCATAGATGTCCCCCATTTAAAAAAACAAAAGAACTTGTGCTTAATATCTAAAAATTACATTCCTAATTTTTAGATATTAAGCATAAGCAATCCATAAAGGAGGCAGGTCTTAATTTTACAGAAACCATGTGGAACCAAAGGCAGCAATGCTAGAACAGTGAAGAGAGTCTTACCCCAAGAAAACAGTTGCATGAAGTTCTTTTTTGGTCCTTGAAATTGTCTTCAATTCAGTAATTTCTGCATCAAACCAATGTCCTCTATTACTAGGAATTTCTGCATTGTAATTAACCATTACCACATCACCGATATTCAGTTCATTCCATTTCAAAATCGTTCTAGCGCGTGGTCGAAGATCCTTCAGATTTACTTTTACAATACCACTTTCCGGATATCTGAGAAGAGAGGAAGAAAAGAATCACAGAGCAGTGCTTATGATAACTGCCAAAGAAAACTAAAATAATATGCAACTTATAGAAAAACCTAATCATATTATTCTTAATGGTACTTAAAAGTAAATGATATTTATTCATGATAGTAACTGCCAGAATAAATAATTCTTGCTAAAATCTTAGTGAGACATTCTTTGCTAACTTGGGGGTGGGTAAAACAACAACAACACACAAGTTATTCTTTCTCCACCTTTTCTTAACCCAAGTTTAAGAATTACTTTAATAGGAGTAGATGCTGACCTCTTCCTGAATTTGGAACCAGTTCCAGTTCTGCCATTTGTTTTAGATATAATAAGAACATGAACCAATTAATTTCTGCGGCAGTTGGACATCCCCCAAGGGCTCCTGGACTGCTAGAGGGCGCAGGCCTGGCTGAGGGATCCCCCCAAGTGCACAAATTTCTTACACTGGGCCTCTAGTACAAAATATAAGTGGGTTTGAATTTGGAAGCAGCTCTAGCAGCTAGACTTGGTTGCTCTGAATCAAGTACTATGCAGGCCTAGGACTCTCACACTATATTTAATTCATTTAGAATAAATTAATACTAAGCCTGGGAGGATTCTTTAGCTAATTACCCAGTCTCTTCACATTTTAGTTAATTGGGGGGAAAATCTCAAGGTTTGCAAGGGGCCCATTTTACCCTCTCAGTGCCTTAATTGCCTCCACCACAAGTCTTCCAAATAACCATGCAACCTTTGCTCAGACAGTAAGTGATGAAGTGTCAGTTTTAACCCTAAAAAGAGAAGATGCTTGATACTGAACCAAAGATAAGCTTTGGAACACATTCATCGTATGCCTAAGTTCCATAAAGAAATCTATACACTCTCTCCATGACAGGCCTAGTACTTGTCAAAAAGTCTCTGCTGCCCTCAATCTTCTCTCTTAAATAAAAACATTTTAAATGAATTTACAACTTACATGGCAAGGTTTTGAAATCGTTATCGCTCAAAATGTTTTACTTTCAGCCTGTCTGTGTTTAATTTCCCACTTTAGCTTCTTGCTGCTATATATCCTTGGGACAGTTACTAAAACACCCCTGTGGCTGAATCTCATATGTAAAATGTACCTAATAGTAATAACTGTACTCATATGGTTGTGAATTTGGTTCCTGCCTTAATATTTTTAAGGTCATATAAGGTAGAAAACTCTTTTTTTTAGATAGGATTCTTTTCTCAGCGGTAACATGAAAATTATATTGACATCATATTATCATGTATTGCTGATGTTTAATACAGTAAAAAAGCATACTTTAATGGCAAAACCCCCCTCCATTTATTTGTCTAAGTTTGCCAAAATTAGACACCAAGAACGGAAATATTTTGAACAAAGTAGAGAACTTGAACAAAGTTTTAAAACTGTATACAAAATGTTTCTAGAAGATAAGGTAAATCATTCCATATTTTAAAGAATTTAAGCTACATTTGCCCTGAAACTAAACTACTATTTCAGAACAGAATTATATTGTACAGTATATGTATATATACTCTATATGTATATAGTAAGCTTGTAAATAATGTCATAAAAATGAAGTGTATTTTTCTAATTCTAGTAAAAGAGATGTTATGTCAATTGCTATGTAAAAAATAAACATGGAAGGGGAATATAAACTACTCCTAAGTCAACATGCAAGTGCTCAAATATTACTATTATTCTTTTCCTGGGTATCTTCATCTACACATACCTTTCTATATAAAGTGATGACTCAAAAGCTCTAGTCTATCCCAAAATTACCTCCTCAGATTCATACATCCAACTACATTTGTAACACATGTCTCAGAAGCACCTGAAATCCAAGTTATCCAAGATAGAATTCCCATATCCCACAATCTGCCAATGCTCAGTCTTCTCTAGAGGAAATCTTTCATACTCCCAGAAACGTAGGAGTTATCCCCAATTTCTCCTAATGTTTCCATTTAGTTACTAGGTCCTTATGCTATACCTTCAACACTTCATTAATGAAACTATACTCACTCAGTGAAGAACTGCATTTCTCTAAATCTCTTAAGGCCCAACATAGCTCCGTTACTAGGATCACACCTTATAGTCCATATCACACTTTTGCCAAAGATTCTAAAACACAGATCCACTTAAAATATTTTGTGAAGTTTGATAACAATATGTTCATAGGCTATGGGAAAACAGGTATTCTCACACTTTACTGATGGGAATACAGAGTAGTACTGTCCCATTGTAGAGGGGAATTTGGGCAAAGCCAGAAAAACTGTCTATATATTTACCTCTTAACCCAGGAATTCCACTTCTAGGAATCCATCCCAAATATAAACAGAAATCCTTATGAAAAGAAACATACACAAGGCTAATTTATAGCTGTACTATCTATAACGGAACTAGAAACACTCTAATGTCCACAATAGAAAAACCAGTTAAAATAACAGATACAATTATATAGTGGAGTATTATGCTCTTATAAAAAAGAATATAATATCTGCTATGGAATGATATATATGGAGAGCTATATTAACTCAAAAAAAGCAAGATGCAAACAGTGTTTATAGTGTGCTACTTTCTCCCTAATGAATGAATGTGAGGGGAAATACAAATAAATGTGAATATATATATATGTAAATATATATAAATAATTATAGGAGGAACCAGGAGGGACACAGTTTCTCCTAATGTATTTATTTTGATTTACAGGTTCACTTATAGAACCATGTAATGTTTCACGTAATTATAAAACAATCAACAAAATGTGAGAAATCCCTAAAAATCAAAAGCAAAATGAAACAAGCCCAGTGTCCATCAATAGTACATGAATGGATAAAAAAGCTGTGGTACATTTACACAATGGAATACTACTCAGACATAAAAAAGAAGAAAATCTTACCCATTGTGACAGCATGGATGGGCCTGGAGAACATTATGCTAAATGAAATAAGCCAGTCAGAGAAAGACAAATACCATACCACTTCATTCATGTGGAATCTAATGAACAAATAAACTAACAAAATAGAAATAGACTTGTAGATAGAGAACAGACTGACAACTGTCCTAGAGGAGGTGGGTTGTGAGATGGGATGAAAATGGTGAAGGGATTAAGATGTTTCTCTCTCGCAATGATGTTTCTCTCTCTTTCTCTCCCCTTCTTTTCTTCTCTTTCTCAAGTCAATAAAAACATTTTCTAAATAAACTATTATGTCAGGTTCAACATGAAGGAGCTCTCACAACCTAGAGATGGGACAATTTGGGCACACACACACACACAACTGAGTTAGATTAAAACAAGTGTTAAACTCCATTAGTTCATGATACTTATAAGTAAAACTCTCACTGGCCAACCTCTGGAGAGTGCTAGGAAACTTACTCATTCTGAACACTGAAAAAGTTCAAGAATCATTCATTTATCCTACTTTTCCTGCATGAACCAACTGGTTGAGGTAAGTTCTTTATGAAAGAATAACAGCTGATAAATGAAGGCAAGATAGAAGGAGGTATTACCATTTCTGTAACACTTATGGAAACAATGGCTCTAGGTAGATTTATGACTGCTAAAACCATTAAAAGTTGGTAGCAAATTTCACAATGGATGGATCAGGCTGACACCACCTAAAATTTTACTACAAGAGAAGAAAAGTAGGTATTATGTGCCTCCCAATGACATATAATAAGTAAACAACATCTGTCAAGTAACCTTATCAAATAATATAATTTAAACCCAACCAAACCTCTATAATTAAGTATAAGCTTTCGGGAAACTAAATTAATAGAGAAACATGTTAAACACCATTACAAAAATACAGTCAGCAAAGTCCAGGAAATGGGAAAACTGAATTAAAAAGGGGATAATCTATAGGATGAGACTTAACCACTCAACTAAATAAAATGGGCAGATCTTGTTTTGATCTTTATTTTAACTATGTAAGTATATTTTTTAAAAATACAATTAAGGAAGTCTGAATATTGACTGGTTATTTGATATTAAGAATTCATAAATTTCTTGTGAGATTTATTTTTAATGTGTTAGTGTCACCAAGTCGATCCTCAGGCTCAGTGATTTGCTAGGGGAATTCACAAGACTCATTTTCACAAGATAGCATATAGTCTGTTCCCAGGTCTATGATTTACTACAGAGATGGGATAAAAAGCAAAATCAGCCAGAGGAAACCAGGCACAAACTCAAAGACTTCTCTCCCAGTGGAGTCACACTAACATGCTTAATCCGTCCAACAAAAAGTTGTAAAAACCCATGTGAAATACTCTCTACCAGGGATGTACAGTAAAGATGGTTTGGCTAAGTGGATAGAGCGTCATCCTGCGGATTGAAGGGTCCCAAGTTTGATTCTGGTCAAGGGCACATGCTCAGGTTGCAGGTTCGGTCCCTAGTAGGGGGTGCAGGAGGCAGCTGATCAATGATTCTGTCTCATCACTGATGTTTCTCTTTCTCCCTCTCTCTCTCTCCCTCTCTGAAATAAATTTTAAAATGTTTTTTAAGAAAGAAAGAAAAAAAGAATTCCCAATATTTTTAAGGGGCTAGTCATGTAGGCCCAGCACATACCAAAATTCCAGACACCCAGAAGCAGATGTTCAGCATAAACCATATTGTTCACACAAACAGTTTAAGCACAGTGAACCATTTTTATCAGGGATTTTTCAGAAAATCCTCCTAAAAGTCAAGTTCCCAAACACCAGCCAAAGGTCAACCACACATAGGCCTTTTAAAAAATAGCAGTCTCAGGTCTAATATGTTAGCTCTTTTCTATACACTTTAAAAAGAATGCTTTTATAGCTATTTTGTCAGTTGAATGCTCTAAGAAGATGTCAAAATAAAGATGAACCTATGAAAATTAGCAAGAACAGGACTCGGTAGCAAAAGCCCTTATCATGATGTCTGTCACTTTGAAAGGAAAGAAAGAGGTTGGGCTTTGAAAAGCATGAATGCCTGGCAAACTCTTGGCTGGCCCAATGGTGAACTTTGGTCCAGAGACTGACCAAGCAGTTTCACACTGGGTAGAAACTGCCACGCCCTAGAACTGCTGCCATGCTTAGTTACTGGCTGGAGGATTTCCAGAAGAGTGTGGCCTTGATCAAACACTGTGGCTAAAAGTTGTGAGCTGACTGCATTCATTCCTTGCAGGTGGTCAGTAACTTCTTTCTGGAAGGGAGTTTTGAGTAGTGCGCCCACCATAGGTACTAAAGCCATACATAAGGCCATGTCTGGTTGAAATGATGTAAGGTTTAGGACTTGCTTCAAAATAGTGGTGCTTGGAAATGCTAGGATATAGATGGGGCCAGGAGTTCACAATGGTTGAAACTGAGTGATGGGTTCATTATACTGTTCTCTCAACCTCTACATAAGTTTAAAGAATTCTACAATAAAAACAAAATGCTTTGAGGCTCAAGTAAAAATCCAAACAAAAGGCACTTATTATAGTTTCCCCCTGTATGTATATAACATTCAAAGAGTTAACACCCAAGGCTTAGAATAAGACAGGCAGGCTTCTGTCCCAGCCCATACACTCAATTCCTGTTCTCCAGATGCAACCATTTTCAATTCTTAAGCTATTTCTCTCTGTATTTTTAAGTAACATGCTTATACTTTGTTTTTGACTTTCAACTGTTATTCTACCCACCCATCCCTCATGTACACTTCATCTACCTCCATCTTCCTCTTTCTCATAATAACTAACACAAGACCCTGCTCTAAGTGTTCACATATGCTAACAATTCTTAGGATAGAGGTAGGTGCTATTCTATCCCTATTTTACACAAGAGGCACAGAAGTGAAATAAGTTTTTAGGCAAGAGACACGATTCAAAATTCTGATCATTTGGCTCTAGACACATACTCCTACATTGACAAACTTTTTCTTGCTCTTAACAGTACACAAACTAAGTTGGTTATAAAAATCAATATTTTTAATAAAAGTTTTTACATGTTGACTAAATATTACTCACAACTAAATAATGAAATGTGCTTTACATGTCCTTTCTTCCACAGCTTTGTTTTCTATTGATACTTAACTGTTCTTTTTAGTTCCAATTTGCTTAGTTTTCTGTGTACCCATCGTTAATTTTTTTCCATTCTGCCAGTTGTAAAACTCCTATTCATTCAGACATTTCTGATACTCTACTAATCTTTTGGGAACATTTTAAAGACCCTCCCTGTCCTATCATTCTCTGGAAGCTTGCTGAAGGACTAGACCTATTCCACAGATGTCATAGTAGGACCTCCTTTCAACATTTCCTGTATTGAATCCTACTTCCTGAATACATCTTCCTTTTGTTTTTCCCCCTCAACTTGAGTGGGGTGAAGAGTGGTTAAAATGCTCTTTCATATAAATTAACCAATCCTCTTGTTCTCAGCTTTATTTTGTATGCCTACCTCAAAGGTACCTGGTGAATCCAAGGCCTGAGCCTCCCAAAGATTCTTCAATGCCAATTTACTTGATTGTTGTTGGCTTCACATCCTTAGGTTTCAGCTTTCTCTTGACCTGCTAAGTTAGGTATCATTTATCCATTAGCTTACCTTCCAAAATTCCTATTTGTTGTCCTTGGGATTTACTCATTTATTCTTTTACTATCTGCTAAGACGGTTTAAGGAGTGGAGACAAACACGCATCTTAATCTGTCAAGTTTACTGTTTACTAGTAACTGGAAGTTCTTATTCATCTTGAGTTTCATTTACTACTCACCGTATACCTCCTACACTCCAGTCATAGTAATCATCCTTAGGTAACCCCATTATTTCCTACTTTTCTATCTTTGGTATCATATTCTTCAGGAATACAGAAGTATCTCTTCTACCTATATTCTGAGCTCTGGGTACTCTAAATGCTGGGTGTGCATATTTCTATCACAGTATTTATACTGTAAAACAGCAAGTTTAAGGAGCAAGTGTGCTCAAACTTTAGCATTTGCAGGATACCAAGGCCTACAAATATTTGGAAACACACAATTCATACACAGAAAAGTCTGCTTTTATATTACTAAAGCTCTTAAATCGAATATAATAAACTATGACTACCGTATTTCAAAAAATCTCCTTGATTATGCTGTGTCTCCTATTCTTCCTTGAGAAGCCTTGATCTAGACAGTTCCACATCTGTGGGAACACAGAATTCTATGCAGAGCTAGTAACAAAGAGACTTTTTAAATATTATATTTTGGTATTCTTAAATTAAAAAACCTGTAATTAGCTCAACTGCTTTTTTCTTTTTTAAGTAGTATATAGGCAGTTCCCAACACAGCATTACCATCACCCCCATGAGTTCTAACATATGGTTGAAGATAACCAGTACAAACTAGTTTATGCAGCTGATTTCTTCCAGCATTTGCACTGAGAATAACTGTACAAGAGACTGTATGAAACATTTTGGGAAGTGTTGAAAGCTTGAACAACTTCTAAAACAGGGCTCAAGATATCCCAAAGGCCTGAAACACAGAGATAGCAATGTATCAAGGCCAACTTTACCTACACTGAGCTGAGGGCCAACCCTATACCCCTAGAAGAATGAAAATAGGGTTCTTGCCCTGACCGGTTTGGCTCAGTGGATAGAGCATCGGCCTACGAACTGAAGGGTCCCAGGTTCAATTCTAGTCAAGGGCATGTACCTTGGCTGCGGGCACATCCCAGTGGGGTTGTGCAGGAGGAGGCAGCTGATCGAGGTTTCTCTCTCATCGATGTTTCTAACTCTCTGTCCCTCTCCCTTCCTCTCTGTAAAAAATCAATAAAATATATTTAAAAAAAAGAAAATAGGGTTCTTCATTATCTTGTACTACATGACCTCTTGTTCTCAGAATCTGAAGTGAAGGCATTATTCTAATATAGGTATAAAATAAATTGATAAAATAATCATTGAGTGAAGTCTGGGGAATTATGTTTTAGGGCAACCGATTACGCACTGTTTAAAAAATAGGTTTATTATAAAATGGTAAAACTACATTTCCTTAGGTGACTTTAAGGCAAAAAATAATTTTAGAAAACTCAAACTGTACTAAACAAAGTAGTATAACTGAAATTTCCTCTTCAAACATGGTTTCCTGATGTTAATATGCCATAATAAGGACACCATTCATCTGGAGGCATGTTCTAGTTTAGCAAATCTTTAATGTCATACCACATGCAAAAGAAAGCATTTCTTATTCTAATAGATAACATCACTAAATTTCATGCCTTAAATGTAAAACTTACAGATAACTAAGAGTAACTTACTTAAAACTTACAGTAGCACTTTATATATTACATAAAAATAAATCTCATTTGTAGAACACTAACGATGTTGGATAACTATAGTAATAATAATAGAAACAACATAATTAGGTTAAAAGATACCCATGCCAAAGACAAATCCATATTATTTAAAAATACTTACCAAAATATCCTGGCTTTATTAATAAATAAATGAAAATCAAAGAAAGAAATAAACGAAAACTATTATTACTGGGTACTTTGCAAGGTTATTAGGAAATAATGAACCTAAGTCACATATTTACAGATGAGAAAATTAAAGCTGAAAGAGTTCAACCTAAACAAAAAAATTACCAATAAACCAAAGACCTAGAATTTAAACCAAATTCAAATGCCTGAACTGCCTGTAAGAGAACCACTGCTCTGTGTATTTAACAGGCCCCTGAGGTACCTGTTTGAAAAGCAGGTTCCAGGAACCTACCTCAGACCCACCCAATGCAGGGAGTGGAGATGTTTGGTGTCCCTCAGCAATCTGCATTTTAAATAACTTACCTGGGTGAATCTGCAGTGTTGATGACCATCTTTTTGAGAAAGACCAATGTAAAGAGATAATGTATATATTTGAAAAGGTAAAAATCAACTTGTATCTGTAAAGTCATTTTTCTAAGTACTATGTAATCTTTATAACACAACAGAAGAGCAATGGGTAAGGTCACAGACCTGTCTAACTTCTTCCGTCCTCCTTTTGATTATCATCCTTTCAGAATTCTGCAAGTCATAGAAAGTTAGAGGAATATTCTCAGTTTTGGGTAAATATGTTAGTAGCAACCAAGAAGCAATGGGGCAGACTGGTCACTGCACCAGGGTTCTGGAACTAATCCTCTCCTTCTAGGTCCTCATACTGAAGATCAACAGGACACTTTGGCTTGGTCTTAATTTTCCCCCCACCAAAACCTAGAAATCATTTTGACATTGCTCACATTTTTTGGGGAGTCTTGTTCTGATGTTTAAAGATGTCAGCTCTGCTTAGCTACAGACAATAATTATTCATACTTAAGATACGATAAATAAAAACTTTCACAAGCATTTTTCTTCTTTAAATATATACTGCCTTGTAAGACTATTAGATGTTTTCTAGTTTACTTCTCTTTACAGAAATAAGCTAAAATTTATACATCAAGATCTCTAAATTCAATAAAGCAATTAAAGAAAGCAAGTCATTAAAAAGAGTAGTATTCTCAAATTCACCTTTTTTAACTGGACTGTAAGACCAAATAAAGGTACATGTTGAATCCTTAAAAGCAAGAAAGTATCAAAGAAGATTTTGAGATCTTCAACAATATGTCAAATTCAGAAAGCTTATCCCAGAATGAACTACTATATTTAAGAGCCTAATTTAACAGGAAAACCAGGACTAAACTCAGAACAAATATGCATCAATTATGGAGTATTTCCCCCCAACCAAGAATATACCAACACACCGTAATAGATAAATTCCCCATAAACATATTATGGACATTGCTTTCTATGCAAAGTTAGTACAGATAAAGACACTGAGAAATGGTCCCTCATTTAAAGTCACACACACATCATTTAGCTTGAATGAAATATAATTTCTTTTAGAAATAGTCTTAATTCTAATATTTTTGTCTAAATGGAAACACAATGGAAAAATTAACAAGACAACTAGATATGTACTAAAATAAGGATGAACACTCATATTTGTCAGGTATTACATATCATCTTCAGCCTTTAATAAAACATATTTACTATATTTAAACTGCCACTATCAATCCCTTTCCCCCATATTGCTCTTTAGTAGCAAATGCTTGATAAAATTGGACATTTTATCAATGTCCAATTGACCATTTGAACATTTATTTCAATCAAGACAAATTTCTTTCGTTTAAAAAACCAAAAACCAAATAAACACTAAGGTACTGTGATTTGAGCTAGTATTATACCAAATTCAGGCCTACATCTTGGAATGTCTTACTCCATAGTTAAGAGACCCTGAAACTGTAAAAATTTGATAACCCTTGGTTCATGTAATGTTTAAAGCTTCTTACTCTATTTCTATGTTGTGCCATTCTGTACAATACTTATTGCCAAACAATAATTTATTGACCAGAATCAGGTCCCAGATAGTTGTTTTCCTAGTTATTTCTTGTATGCTTCAAGAACTAAAACTCAAAGCAAATCAAGAACTCTACTTGTTGACATCAGATATACAGATAGCTAAAGGCCCCACCTCTATAGTTTCTTGCCTCTTTGCTATGGCATTCAGGAATCCAGGGACTGAGTACTATGAACACAAATTATTCCAGCCTCGATTCACCAATATTGTCAGTCTTGGCCAATCTCAGATCTTAATATTATTCTGGTTGTTGGTTCTATTACCACCTATTATGATAGAAAGCAGGATGATAGCTTATTTGAAATAAGCTATGTTTTCAAGTTAGCCACAACCATGTCAGAAGATTAGGAAAGTAAAGATTAAAGGGATCCCTTTTAACCCCTTCTCACCCATCCTAAAAATCTCTGTTAACACCTAAGTCTTTTAAAAGATTTTGTGGTAGAAAAGCCACAACCACTTTAGGATTTTGAACACTTACACTCGATAAGGATTTGGTAGCATAATATTAGGCATACATGTTATGTAAGTTCATTTAGTGTGTTGAATAAATATTAAATCCTTCACAACAGTAACCTTTATACTAGGATTTTGAAAATAAGTAACAAAAATAATTCAGTGTTAGAAAAGTTAAGTTCTTAATACTGTCTTCATATAAACATTTAAAAACATTTTGGTGGGGAGTTACTGCTGGGTATGGGGTTTGGGAAGGTAGAGGTGATAAATACATTCCAAAATTAGTTTGTGGCAATGCACAATCCTGTGAATACACTTAAAACCAATGAATTGCATTCTTTAAACGGATAAATTGTATGTGCATTATCTCAATAGTAAGCTGTCTTTTTAAAAAATGTATCAAGCCCTAGCTAGTTTGGCTCAGTGGATAGAGCGTTGGCCTGCGGATTGAAGGGTCCTGGGTTCAATTCCAGTGAAGGGCCTATGTCTAGGTTGCAGGTTCGATTCCCAGTGGGGGCGTGCAGGAGACAACCGATCAAAGATTCTCTCTCATCATTGATGTTTCTCTCTCCCTCTCCTTTCCTCTCTGAAATCAACAAAAATATATTTTAAAATACTTATATATTTCAACCTCATTCTAACAGGTATTACATTATGTTATTAGATACTATCTAAAATATTATTAAAATATATATCCAAAAAACCTTATAGAGGAAGAAACATACTAAATTAAGCCAGGTATTAGGCTACCAAAAACAACAAACCACTTAGGAGCCAGAGATAACTGAGCGTTAAGGAGCCCTTATTATAAACATTAAACAAACAAACAGTAATAGACTGAACAGACTCCTAAATGATTTCTTCAAAAAGACTACTATTTGAAAACAATCTTAAAATGGAAGGCTTTGCTTCTATAAACAAAACATTAATGAAGTCCTCAATAGCATGAGCACTTACTCATCATACTCGATATGATAAATAACATCTTCATCAGCAGCAACAGAGTCTGAATTAGACGTAGAGGGTACACTGTCCAATTTATTTGTGCTCTCTTTGGAATTATGATTTACATTCCCATTAGTCCTTTTATAAGAACTGCCATTCTTCAGGGGAGTTTTGCCACGTGAATGTTCATCAGAAGCTCTAGTAACACTGTGTATACGTGCTTCAAACCAGGAACCAAAGGTGACATCTCTGACATCCACCAATTCATTTACCTAAAAAAGTTAAAATTAATTAATGAAGTGTAATTTCATTTACTGCTTTAAAAACCTTAATATAACTCAGGTTATTTTTATAGTTATCACAGTTAAGAATATTTGTAGCTACTTCATGCTTAAAGTAATTTCAAAGATTATATCAAAACTATTCTTTTTGTATTATACTGTAAAAATCCATTATTTACTAGTATAAAAATTAACTTTCCTTCTAAAAATTTTTTATTATTGATTGAAAATATTACATATGTCCCCTTTTTCCTCCCATTGACCCCTTATAGCCTATCCACACCCCTGTCACAGGCCTTCACTCCCACTATTATCATGGGTTATGCCTATATGCATACAAGTTCTTTGTTGATCTCTTCCCACCTACCCCTGACTTCCTTCTGAGATTTCAGTCTGTTCCATGCTTCTATGTCTCTGGATCTATTTTGTTCAACACTTTATTTTGTTCGAATCCGTTATTTACTATTATAAAAATTAACTTTCCTCCAATGAAATGAGTGATGAAATGGGTGTTTTCTTTGACTACTCTGATGTCTACACTTGACTTTTAAAAATATGAAAGTACTCAAGGGTGTTCTGGAAAGTCACTCAATAAGAATGTCACTAATGAGCCCCAGCTGGGTGGCTCAGTTAGTTGGAGCAATCTGTACACCAAAATGGTTGAGGGTTCAATCCCCAGTTGGGATGAAACCTATTGATGTTTCCCCCCTCCCCCCCCCTCCTCTCTCTAAATCAATAAGCATATCCTCGGGTGAGGATTAAAAACTTTTTAAATAAAAGAATGTTACTAACAAAAAGCCAAGAACTTAAAGTGTTATGATTGTGTTATTAATTTTTTCAGAATCCTAAAGATAGCTTACATAGTCCAACCAGAAAACAGTAAAGTATTAAACTGAAAATAAAACTCAAAAATGAACAAATTGTGCACATGTACAAAGGGAAGAATCTAGTGAACCCATCTATACAAAATAGGTAAGTTCTACCAGTTAGTAACTCACTAACAAATGCATTACTACCTCAAAAACTAAAGATAAAATGAATAGAGCTATATGATGCAAGACAGATATAGTTAAGTCTAGTGGATGATCCAGAATTAAACTGTGCAGTGTGATAAAAGAAAAAATAGTATACCAGAAGTTAAGAGTTACAATATGAAAGCTGGTTATTAAAAACAAACAAATAAAAAACTCTCCTAAAAAATCTAAGGAAATTGATCTAAAGGTCAAGGCCCTTTCAGGAGCAAAAAACCAAGACATCCCTTTAACTTAACCACTTAAAATATCCAAAAGAATTCTGATAGTAGGGGAAGGAGTAAGGGGGCAATATATACTAAAAGTTAAATACTCATATGCCAGATATTATTCAAGCCTCCTTTACTTAGGTTTATCTAATTCTAACAACCTTAATAATTAAGACTTCCCATTTTACAAGATAAGGAAACAAAGTTAACTTGCTCCACTGAAAGCTAATGAAATGTAAAGCTAGGATTTGAAGACATCTTGACCTTGAAGCTTATGTTTTTGCCATGAGATGACAAGATAGGTAAACAATAACTTCAAAGGTTAACTGATGAACTAAGAAATAAGATATTAAAAATATAAAAAGGTTTCAAACCACCCAGCTAATATAGAAGGTAGAGAGAATACAGACCAAACAAAAATGAACTATCACAAGAAGTACAACATTTGATCAAAGACACTGTATATAGTAACATGGCAGCAATGAAACATCTTGAAAAACGTAAGGTTCAATGTATCATAAGAATGAAGAGTTTAGGAGAAAAGGAAAAGACCTAAAGGGCCAACCAGGCTAGATATAACAAAGATCAGAGATGGAGCATGGCATATATACACTGCATAAATTAACTCATTCATTAAATGGACACAAGGTCTTTTTCTTCCATAATAGCCACTGACAAGTGTAAAGAATTTAATTAATTTTTTTTTTTTTTTTATTAATCTTTACCTGAGGATATTTTTCCATTGATTTGTTAGAGAGTGGAAGGGAGGGGGAGAAACAGAGAGAAACACACATTAATTGGTTGCCTCCAGCACGCAGGGGATCTCAAGGTACAGGAATCAAAACCGAGATCCTTCAGTCTAAGGGCCGAGGCTCTATCCACTGAGCCAAACTGGCTAGGGAGAATTTAATTTCTTACAGGCAAAACAAAAAATAGATGAAACAAAAAATAATCAATGTTAAGGTCTATAATACTTGAGAGAATAAACTGAGGCTACTACTCTTTCAGAGCAAATCAAAATGTAAGAGGTTTCATATCACACTACACAATTATTATTCTAGAAGAGAATGGAGCATATATTTGATACAAAAACAGTCACAGCAAAAATGCACTTAGCAATATAAACCTTACCTTGGAACAGTATGAGGTACAAATGTAATACTTAATTTGCATATGAAAAATAAGAAACTAGCATGCAGATCTAGTGTCTGGATAACGTAGTATTTGGAAATACAATTAGAGTTAACAGAAACCTATGTCAATCTAAAAATACTATCATTGTTTAAACATCACACATAAGAGAGAACTTAATAGCTCATAAAGGTAAGGCATTCTTTGAGTAACCCTAGATTTATAACTAGAAACAAGAACTACAATTTTCCTATCCTATATAATAAAGAGGTAAATATGCAAATCGACACTCACGCCATCACAAGATAGTGGCATGCACAGTGGAGGCTGGGTTTCCTTAACAAGCCATCAGCAGGGCTCTAAGGCTGCATGGTGCTGGGATAGGGGACCTGAAGCTGAGCACCCCGCCTGCCCGGCAGGGCTTGACAGTGGGGCTTGACGGGAGACCTCAGGCCGCACCCCCTGCACTGGTACGGCACCAGGCTGGGGACCTTAGGCCATGCGCCCTGCCCCAGCGGGGCTTGACAGGGGTGGGGTCTGGATCTTGCCCAACGATGGTGGGGCCGGCTGGGTCTGGGTCTCGTGCAATTTCGAGGCACGCGGATGGGCGGGAACTTGACTCTGAGTCCTGTGGTGTGCCCCAGACTCTGATAGGAGGAAGATTTTCATATACAGGGCAAATAGCAATCCTATATAATAAAAGCCGAACATGCAAATCGACCAAAGGGTGGAACGACTGGTGCAATGACTGGTCACTATGATGCACACTGACCATCAGGGAGCAGATGCTCAACAAAGGAGCTGCCCCCAGCCTGCAGGCCCCAGGCCAGCCAAGGTGGGTGCTAGTGGGGCCCCCCAATCGCCCCGCCGAGGGAGGCGACCAGCCGCAGCGGTGGAGGACAGGGCCAGCAAGTGGGTGGCATCAGGCCGGCAAGGCAGGTGCCAGTGGGGGGCCCCCCAATTGCCCTGCTGGTCGCCCCACAGATCGGCCCTGATCGCCAATCAGGCCTAGGAATCTTACCTATGCACAAATTTTGTGCATCGGATCTCTAATATTAAAATATTTCCTCTAATTAATTCCCTTTTAATGTGCACAAATTTCATGCACCGGGCCACTAGTTAAGTATAATTACCCACTCATGATATACATATAAACTGTATGGAAAAAATGCTTTTTAAGTTCAGAAGTAAAATTTCTGAACATTACATTTGAATGGGTCAAAATGCCTGTAAGAAAAAGCTTAAAACTCTTGTAAAACCTATCTTTTGAAGACAGTTCAGAAGAGAATACTTAAGTTTTCTTGGCAGTATCCTCTGTTTTCATGTTAATCATAACTTTCTTAGTAATCCATTTGAAATCAAGAACTGAAAAAGTCCAAAGCCACCACATGTACACCACCAAGAAGTCAACCCTAATGCAAACTATGGACTGTGGATGATAGTATGTCTACGTAGGTACATCAATTCTAGCAAATATACCACTCAGGTAGGGGATGTTGGTAATGAGGAAGGCTATGCATGTGTTTTGGCAGGGGGTATATGAGAAATCTCTGTATTTCCCACTAAATTTTGCTGTGAACCTAGAATCGTTCTAAAATGTTAAGTCTATTGCCCTGGCCAGATAGCTGCGTTGGTTAGAACGTTGTCCCTATGTGTCAAGCTTGTGGGTTTGATAAATGGTCAGGGCACATACAAGAATCAATCCATGAAAACTAAATAAGTGAAACAACAAATTGATGTTTCTCTTCCCTTTCCTTTCTATCTCTGAAATAAATAAAAATTTCAAAATAAAACGTAAAGTCTATTCAAAAAACTAAAAACTAAAAAATAATTGTAGCCAGAAGAGAGCAGTGAAAAAGCAGACAAGATGACAAAGAGAAATATGTGGGGGTTGGGAATAGTGTCTCAAGTGAACCGATGGACTTTAATTTCAATGGAGGTAAATGACAACACAGAAAGATTAATACCACTGGAAGAATTAACGTATCTATCTCTCTCCTCCTCTCCGTTCCTCTCAGAAATCAATAAAAATGTATTTTTAAAAAACCCAAACACTTTCTAATAATAAACTATTTCGTTTCATGTCCAAGTATACATGATCAAGGCACTATGTTCTTTTAATATATAGTCACAGTTTTATTTGCTAAATATAACTTAGGCTTTATATGAATATGTTAGTAATATTGGTATACTTTTTGTCAGGTTTTGCTCTGGCTGGTATGGTTCTGTGGTTAGAGCTTCAGCCCTGGGACCAAAGGGTCATTGGTTTGATATCTCAGTTGTAGGGTTGCAGGTTTGAACCTAGGGCCCTGATCAGGGCTCCTGCGTGAGGCAACCATTCGGTGACTCTCTCACGTTGATGTTTCTCTTTCTCTCTCTCTTCCCCCCACCCCTTACCCTCCTCTCTCTCTTAAAAAAAACAAAAAAACAATGGGAAAAATATCCTCAAGTGAGAATTTTTAAAAAAGGAAGTTATTATTATTTTTTTATAAAAGCAAAAGCTTCCCATTTCTTTTTTTCATATATTTTATTTATTTTTTTACAGAGAGGAAGGGAGAAGGTTAGAAACATCGATGAGAGAGAAACATTGATCAGCTGCCTCCTGCACACCTCCCACTGGGGATGTGCCCGCAACCAAGGTACATGCCCTTGACCGGTATCGAACCTGGGACCCTTCAGTCCGCAGGCTGATGCTCTACCCACTGAGCCAAACTGGTTAGGGCCCCATTTCTTTAAAAAAAAAAGAATTTCTTGTCCAGTTTTTTTTTTATGTGTGTGTGTGTGTGTGTTATTGATTTTTTTACAGAGAGGAAGGGAGAGGGATAGAGAGTTAGAAACATCGATCAGCTGCCTCCTGCACACCTCCTACTGGGAATGTGCCTCCAACCAAGGTACATGCCCTTGACCGGAATCGAACCTGGGACCCTTCAGTCCGCAGGCTGATGCTCTATCCACTGAGCCAAACTGGTTAGGGCCCCATTTCTTTAAAAAAAAAAAAAAGAATTTCTTGTCCAGTTTTTTTTTTTTTATATATGTGTGTGTGTGTTTTGTTGGTTTTTTACAGAGAGGAAGGGAGAGGGATAGAGAGTTAGAAACATCGATCAGCTGCCTCCTGCACACCTCCTACTGGGAATGTGCCTGCAACCAAGGTACATGCCCTTGACCGGAATCGAACCTGGGATCTTTCAGTCCACAGGCCGATGCTCTATCCACTAAGCCAAACCAGTTAGGGCAAGCCTCCCTTTTCTTTATGTTGTGGGTCAATTTAGGTAATATTATAAGTATCTATTCTTTATAGGTTTAAAGCAATTCATAAATGTAGCAACCCTGGCCAGGTACTTTTAGATAATTCACTGCATCTACCAATTTTTAATTTAAATTTAAAATATATATATATTTTATTGATTTCATAGAGAAAGGGAGAGGGAGAGATATAGAAGTATCAATGGTGAGAGAATCATTGATTGGCTGATTCCTGCACGCCCCCTACTGGAATCGAACCCGGGACCCTTCAGTCCGCAGGCCAATGCTCTATCCAACTGAGCCAAACCAGCTAGGGCCCAAATTTTAATTTTTAACCTTAGAAAATGCTCTGAAATAAATAAATAAATGAACCTCAGTCCCAATTTATCTCAACTATTAAGAATTAAGAATAGAGCCTAACCAGTTTGACTCAGTGGATAGAGCATCGGCCTGCAGACTAAAAGATCCCAGGTTCGGTTCCAGTCAAGGGCATGCATGTACCTTGGTTGCGGGCACATCCCCAGTAGGTGTGCAGGAGGCAGCTGATTGATGTTTCTCTCTCATTGATGTTTCTAACTCTCTATCCCTCTCCCTTCCTCTCTGTAAAAAAGCAATAAAAATTAAAAAAAAAAAAAGAATTAAAAAAGGAGCTATAAGGATAGGAAAGGATAAAACAAAACTGTCATTGAATTATTTCTACAAAACTTATTAGAATTTTAAAAAGTTGCTAATCGCAAAGGTCAATAAATAAATTGCATTTCTATACTTCAAACAAATCACAATTTTAAAAGATAACCATTTATAATAGCATCAAGAAGAAAGCTACTAGAAATCAAAACAAGATACATAAAGAAAAACTAAGATGTCAATGACCTAGATTAATGGAGACATCTATCATATTCATTAAAGAAGGACTAAATATTGAAAAGATGTCAATTCCAAGCTGATCTATATACAATCCCCATCAAAATCCCTCCAGATTTTTCTGTAGTTTTGACAAGCTAATTCTAAAATTTTTACATGCAAGTGTTAAAAGCCAAAAACCAAGACACCTTTGAAAAGAAACTAAATTTGGAGATGGAGAAAAGGAAGATATCAAAACAGCATTATGGTACTTAGAACAGCGTGGGCACAGGGATAGGCCAACAGACCAATGGAATACAGCAGAGAACAGTTTGGCAGTATCCTGTGAGTGAACAACCAGCACTTCTATTTCTAGATAAAAATTCCTAGAGAAATTCTTGAGCACTCACACCAAGATACAAATAGAAGGTTCACAGCAGAACTGTTCAAAACAACTAAAAGTGGAAACAGTTCAAATAGCTAATAATCACAAATAGATACATATATTGTGACATATTAATAAAATGAAATAATATAAAAGTGAAAAATAAAGCTTTAGCCCTAGTTGGTTTGGCTCAGTGGATAGAGCGTCAGCCTGCAGACTGAAGGGTCCCAGTTTCATTTCTGGTCAAGGGCACATGCCCGGGTTGTGGGCTCCATCCCCAGGGGGGCGTGCAGCAGGCAGCGGATCAATGATTCTCTCTTTCTCATCATTGATATTTCTATCTCTCTCTCCCTTCTTCTCTGAAATCAATAAAAATATTTAAGTGAATAAATAAAGCTTTATGCAGAATCTCTCAAAGTTGAGAAAAAGTAGAATTCCATTATATAAAATCCAAATACAGGCAAAAGAAAATATTTTGTTTAGAGATATATACATTAACAACACTATAGAAAAACAAAAAAAAAATGATCATAAAAGTCAGAATAAGTAGTTTACTTTGTTTTAAGAGGGAAATGTGTTATTGGTAGAGGCATATAAGAGGCTTTAAAAAGGAACTGGCATCATTCTACTTCTTAAATTTGGTGGAATTACACAGTTATTTGCTTTATTATGCTTTAAATTCTACCTATATATTTTACATTTTAAGAAGACTTTAAAAAGTATTAACAGCCCAAGCTTTACTTTCAAATGGCAATCAACGTACTTATTCACAACATCCTGAAGAGAACAGACTAACAAGAATTTTTAAAACGTTTTTTATCTTATTTTATTTTATTAAAAAAATTTTTTAAAAACCCCACACTTTTTATTGATTTCAGAGAGGAAGGGAGAGAAAGAAAGAGATAGAAACATCAATGATGAGAGAGAGTAATTGATTAGCTGCCTCCTGCATGCCCCATACTGGAGATCGACCCAGCAACCTGGGCATGTGCCCTGACCGTAAATCGAACCATGACCTCCTAATTCATAGGTCAACACTCAACCATTAAGCCATGCTGGTCAGGCTAAAAAGTTTTTAAAATAGATTTTTAGAGAAACATCAATGTGAGACTAAAACTTCGATCTGCTGCCTCCACCACCCCCCGCATGGGAATTGAGCCTGAAATCTAGGCATATGCCCCGACCTGGAATGGGCAACCTCTGAGTCTCACTGGCCAGGGCACAACTAACAAGAATTCTGAATACAACATACCTTATACAGTCCAATGTCAGGATCAATAAGCAAATCACGAGCTGATGTGGGTGGCTGACTGGAAGATCTCACCCTTGGTGCTTTCTTCACTTTAGGTGGATTATCAGAACAGGGTTTGGCCTGCACATCACTCTGTTTAGATGTGCTAGGAAGATCAGAGTCTGGGCGAGCTAGTAGCTGAATTATATCATTCAGTCCAACATCATAGTCAAATAAAGTATATCCATCTTCCAACTAGAAACAAAAGATAGAAAAAGATTAAAATGCTTCTCTCAACGCTTGATTTTTCTTTATCTTTAGGTACCCAAAGGTCCTAGACAAATTATTAAAATAAAATGCATAGCATTGCAATTTAGAGATCCTGAAACTATTCCTATTACTGTATAGCCTCTGATGTCAGTATCTTCTCAGGACTTCAATAAAATAAGAATCATTCCATATTAGCTATAGGGTACACTGATAGCCACTGAAATAAAAAACAACACATCATTGCTGTTATGACCCCATCACCTAAGAAGAAGAAAAAAATCTAGATTTCTCACCAAATTTTATGTCAATGAACAGTGCCTCAATGCACTGCAAGAGAAAGGTTTTATGAGAGTGACTTTTTTAATGATCTTGTGTTCATAAAGACATTAACCATTTCATCTTTCTGAAGATTGTCATTAATTTTTTTTAAATCAAGCAGAAAAAACAATTCAAGCAGGAATAATTACATGCTCATGCTATTCCACTTGCCTAAAGTTCTCTAATTTCATCCATTTCTTTCTTTCTTTGAGAGGAAAACTGATTGGTTATGTCCCACATGCACATGAATGGACCACCACCACTTGGGTGTGTACCCTGACAGGGAATGGAAACTTTTAGCATAGGGGATGACACACCAACTAAGTCACACTGGCCAGGGCCCATCCATTCCTCAAGCTTGTAAGTTACAACATGAAAAGTCTTCCAGGTTGAATAAATTATCCTGCAACTTACCCATATTTTGGCAAGGTCTCTATAATACAGTGAATTGTGTCAATCCAAATATTTGATATCCTAATACCATCTATCTCAGAATGTGACACTTGGCAACACGGTCTTTACAGAAGTAAGTTAAAACTAGATCATACAGGTGGGTCCTAATCCATTGTATTGGTATTCTTATAAAAAGTTGAAATTTGGCCCCAACTGGTTTGGCTTAGTGGATAGAGCTTCGGCCTGCGGACTGAAGGGTCCCGGCTTCTGTTCCGGTCAAGGGCATGTACCTTGGTTGCGGGCACATCCCAGTGGGGGGTGTGTAGGAGGCAGCTGATCGATGTTTCTCTCTCATCGATGCTTCTAACTCTCTATCCCTCTCCCTTCCTCTCTGTAAAAAAAGCAATAAAATATATATAAAAAAAAAAAAGTTGACATTTGGCCCTGGCTGGTGTGGCTCAGTTGGTTGGAGCGTCATCCCATACATCAAGGTGGTGGGTTCCATTCCTAGGTCAGGACATATACCCATGTTTTAATTTGATCTCTGCTCGGGGCATGTTCAGGAGGCAACCGATCGAAGTTTCTCTTTCACATTAATGTTTCTCTCTCACATTGATGTGTGCCTGTCTTCCTCTCTCTCTCAAGTCAATAAAAACATATCCTCTTGGTGAGGATTTAAAAAAGTAAATACAAAGTTGAAACTTGGGATAGAACTACACACAGAGGGAAGGTGCAAAGGCACACAGGGAGGAAACAACCATGTGACTGGAGTGATGCATTTACCAAGCCAAAGAACATCAAAGATTGCTAGCAAACACTAATAGCTAAAGGAAGCTCTTCCCTAGAGCTCTCCCTAGAGTGAAGTGTCCTATTGATAGGACACCTTGATTTCAAAGGGATAGTCTCCAGAATGCTGACACAAAAATTTCTGTGGTTTTAGACCATCTAGGTGTTGGTACTTTGTTAAGGAAGCCCTAGGAAACTAAGTCTCCATTTGTTTCTTTGTAAAATCTGCTGGCCATTTCACTATGATACAATAAAACTAAACTCCTTCAAGATTAGAACTATCATTTCCCTAGGCACACCAACTATTTAATTGTTGTTCATTTCCCCCTCTTTTATGTAATTACCTATCACCATCTACAACTCCATCACTGTAAGACCATGTTTAAGAAGTCAACCTAAAAACAAGTCTGTCCTTGAATAATAAACTTAGTAATGTACTAGATTAATTTTAATTCAAGTGGTCCATAAACACACAATCCTGCACATTACAGGTGTTCACAATTCTTAAGTAGAACAAGGGATCAAGAAATTCATAAAATTCCCAGTGGGGAAATTAAATTAAGACACTATCTCATGGGTTAGTTAATATGCTTATTCCAAATAAGTGTAAGGAGTCTTCCAAAAGTCAGTAAACAGATATGCCCTTATAGGGATGGCAAAGTTAATATTGCTTACCTTATTAAAAGACAAACAAGAACTCCCTCTAATCCTGAATTCCCGGGCTAAAAATGCAAGGTAGGAAAAAAACCATACATTCACACCTTCATTTTGACACTTCTCCAAGATCCTCCCTCCCCCCCAAAGAAAACAGTAATTCTGGAACAGCTGAAAAAAACACAATTTGATTGAACATACAATGTTGCATATTATGACAATTATAAAAAAATGGAAGTGTTTAAAATAGAAAACAAAAACACATCTCCAATAGCACAGAATGTGCAAGTTAACTGGTAGGGCATTCCCTAAAATGATGAGTTGTTAAGGTGATATAATTGGAAATCCAACGTATTTCCATAAACATTTTTCCACTGAAATTTGAGGCACAAGAGTCAGAGGGACCTTGAGGGTATTCGTTTCTTATTATTACTTTATTGATTTTTTTTTTTTACAGAGAGGGAGAGGGATAGAGAGGTAGAAACATCCATGAGAGAGAAACATCAATCAGCTGCCTCCTGCATACCCCCTTACTGGGAATGTGTCTGCAATCAAGGTACATGCCCTTGACTGGAATCGAACATGGGATCCTTCAGTCTGCAGGCCGTCGCTCTATCCACTGAGCCAAACCAGATAGGATGAGGGTATTCTTATATACTCAACCCCTTTCATTAGTTTCTACCAAGTCAGTAAAATACAAGCTGCTTCAAAGGATACCGGGTTTGGAAGGAAAAGCAATGCCTGAGAGAATGTCAGAGTGAAGTACTAAGCATATTCAAGGTATGAGGTCCTATAATAGAAGTTAAGCTCACATTAACATGTAACCATCTTTCCAATTATTCATGCTTACTATGAGAGCCAATTTGACTCATATTATCCACTCCCTTCCCTAATTCATAGCTATCTTTCTAGTTTTCCTAAAAGTTAACTATTTCACATCAAGTTCCACATAGCTAAGCCACTGTGAAGAGTTGTAAACAACGTTGGAATGATTTGTTACTGGAAAAGTACTAAATTTAATAGTTACCTGTCACTTAAATTATACTCTGAGTAGGAAGGGGGTTGGGTCACTTAGAAATTACAAACACCTATGAATTTCAGGCTCATAACTCTAAGTCCATCAATGTCTCATAGCAGAAAATGTTTGAGAACTGCCTTCCTAGAAGACGGAGGCCCAACATTTATGCTAGAGAGGCAGGAATGGTCCTAGAATTTTGTTTTGCCAGACTGCACTCTGGGTAACAAAGGATTGTTAACAGTGATACAAGGGAAAACTAGGAAGCAAACACCAAGTGGCAGTGACTGAGAAGGCAGCGGGGAAGTCATTCCCAAGAAGCTAATGATAAGCAGGCAGGAGGGCATTAATTAACAACTTTCATGTACCTTTCACTTATCCTATATAATAAAGAGCTAATATGCTAATTAGACCGAACCGGATGTCCTTCCGGATGACCTTCCAGACGAAGCTGGGGCTGCAAGGACTGGTCGAGGCAGCTGGGGCCACGAGGGCCAAGCCCCTTGCACAAATTTCGTGTATCAGGCCTCTAGTAATATATACAATAGATAACACACAAACACAACCTTTAAATAAGCAAACATTTTTACTTTGTAGTCTGTGTAAAAAGGAAGGGTCCATGGGCAAAAGGCAACTACTACTCAGTTTTTCTTCAGTTTTGGTTCATACCACATTATCTACCATCTACTCTAAGGTTACCTCTAAGTGGTACAGGGGAAAGAATGAAAGGAAAGAGGATTTTTTCAAAGTAGGAAAAGCTCTGAATTCTTACAAGATTTAGAGATGCACCAATGCAACTTCTTTTTTTAAAAATACATTTTTATTGATTTCATAGAGGGAGAGGGAGAGATAGAAACATCAATGATGAGAGAGTATCATTGGTCAGCTGCCTCCTACATGCCCCCTACTGGGGATCGAGCCTGCAACCCAAGCATGTGCCCTTGACCGGAATCAAACCTGGGACTTTGCAGTCCACAGTGCAACACTCTATCCACTGAGCCAAACCAGCTAGGGTGCAACTTTTTAAAGCAACAACCACCACCACCACAACAAAACTCACCAATCCCCAGGGTGCTTCAAAGTCAACCCCCACCCCTCATAAGAGAATACACAATGAGTTTACCCTACTTTAACCAGAACTTAACCCTGAATTGCTAATCCTCCATTTTGACCCTCAAAAGTGGAGTCAATTACATAGCTTCTCAATTTTAATTTGCATACAGATCACCTAGGGCAGTGGTCAGCAAACTCATTAGTCAACAGAGCCAAATATAAACAGTACAACGACTGAAATTTCTTTTTTGAGCGTCAAATTTTTTAAACTTAAAACTTCTTCTAACGCCACTTCTTCAAAATAGACTAGCCCAGGCTAGTCTATTTGGTATTTTGTGGAAGAGCCACACTCAAGAGGGCAAAGAGCCGCATGTGGCTCGCAAGCTCCAGTTTGCTGACCACGAACCTAGGGTCCTTATTAAGACAGATTCTACTTCAGTAGGTCTGGTGTGAGGCTCCCAAGGTGAAGTTAATGCTGCTAGCCCTGCTGACCCAAGGACCATACTTTGAATAATAAGAAACTAATAGGAGATTGACTATCCTTCAACTTTCATTTTCAAACTCTGGTATTCATCAGACTCTCCTGTAGGATCTTGTAAAACTCAACTACTTGCAATTCTGGTGTGAGCTGAACATCTATAATAAAATATCCACAAGTGATTCTGATATACACCAAAGAATAAAAAAAAAAAAACAAAGGGGAAAAGGTACCATTTACGTCACAGTGTAAATTTGTTTTAACATTTTTTACTATGTGGCAGTAAAGCCTCTTGAAAAAGGGATGCCTCTTTCTAATAAGTATGAAGGCATTTTACAAGATAAGGGCAGTCCTGTGACACCAATCCAGTAGTTGCCTGCTACAGACATACTACCCTACCTATGCACTCCAAAGAGGGAAGATGGAGATAATAATCACTGCCATGACAACTTTTAAGCTCATAAGGAAGCAAACACAGCTGTCTTCCTTCTCTGTCTCCTACTCAATGAACATCAAAGGTCCATTCCTTATCCCTATTGGTTTATCACTGAGCTGGAAAAAAAAAAAAATCAAAATTACTTTATCAACTGTCCTGGGGAAAGAAGCACAAAAGGTTATTATCCCAAACACTTCCCTGAACCTGGAACCAGCTTCCTGGTATACCGGAAATCTACTGTGTTAAACTGAATTTAACCCAACCCCTACCTTTTCCTCAAGGCAACCAGGTACATACTTTCTTTCAGCATGTTTGACATGGGGGTTTTGCCCAGGAGTACATTCTCATGCTTCATTTCCATCACAGTTGCTGAAGTCACCAAAGCATCCCAGGCATTCATGTACTATTGTCCCTAGTACAATTCACAAGACTTGATTACATGCTTTTCACCTTTGACCAAAATATTAAAAGGTACCAGCCACTGGATATAAATCTACATAGTGTTTTATACAATTATTTCAAAAGCAAAGGTTTAGAACTAAATTGAACACCCGTTTTTATTACAAGTCAAACACTAAAGGATCAATATAAACTGGCTGCAAGAACAGAGCAAAGAAGCTGTAACGTTTATTTAAAAACAAATTAAAATAATCTCATGGCTCACTGTTCTCTCGGAGTGTAATCTTGTTACTCTGAAATTTCTGGGCAGATTTAGAAGGGTAAGCATATCAAGGGTAGAAAAAGATTCCTTTCAAATCCTTTGTGGTTGTAGGAAAACGGCTACCACCAAATCCAAGAGAGCTACATTTATTTCAAACCACAGGATCAGAGCCAAACTGTGGTCTATCAACGGGTGAATGCCAACTTTTTCAGTGGGTTAACATAAAAAATAAAAAGACAAGAAAAATAGGATGTGTCTGGGTCTCTGGTATAGACCAAGAGACTTGTGGAATAGGAAAAATCTTCAATGGGCCAGTGCATGGCCATACCATACAAACTACCAGAGACGACCATAGATACGTTCACCGCCAAGAACACTTTCAGCCTTTAAATATGTACCGCTGGCTGTGCTCCAGTTGCCCTGTTAAAAACAGGTGAGGAGACTATTTAGAAGGTGACAAGAAGAGCAAAACAGTCTCTCATATTCCTTTCCTTTCTGGGAATAACCTTTTGGGCCTATACTGGGCAGTGGAATCCCGGTCCTGGGTTCCATCAATAGCTCCTTCAGCCCAGGTCTCCAATCTTCCCCACGAGAGACAGGCTGCAACTCTAGAAGGCGGTGAGGGACGGGGATCCAAAGTTCTGGAAACCTTGAAAATCTTCAGTGTTTACAAATCCCTTCCACGCCGAGGAGGCAGAGCTAGGGTTCTTGTGACCAGTATGTTGTAAGTTTCCCCCTCTTATTTGGGAACCGGAGCGCGGAAAAGCCGTTAGCCGGCTCAGCGCCACCGGGAGCCCGAGCCGCTGGCCCTCCCCACCTGCACTGTGGCATGGCCGCCACGGCCCGCTGCTCTCCCCGCCCTCCTGGGGCCCCTGACCTCCTTGAGCGCGGGAAGCGCAGGAACCCACGCGCTCTGGGCGGCTGTGCCTGCGGCTGCTGCTCCACTGGAAAGGGCAGCGGTCTCAGGGCTCTAGGCGCCCTCGCTTCCAACCCCGCGGGGCGCACCTGCACTCGGGGCTGGCGGGGACCCGGCTGCACACCCTCAGGGGGACCAGGCCCGCACTTTGACGCTCGCGGGCTGCCCACTCCAAGTGGAGCCAGGTGTGCTCTGCGCCCGTGGCTCACCAAGCCCTTCGACCCGCCCAGTCCACGCGTCCTGGAGGCGCCCCGCTGCCCTCGCCTCGGGGTTCTCGAGGGCTGCGGTGGGCGCGCCTCACCTGCTTGCCCCGGAAAAAGAGGCGCTGGCATTCGGGCCGCACGTCGAACAGTGCCCAAACCCGTTCGCGCAGCTCCTCAATTGTGGCTTTGCGAGACACGTCCTCGATCGTGCGCGTCTGGGAGCCGTCGATGGTGCGGACCTGGATCCACATCTTGGCGCCAGGAAAGGGGACTGGCTCCGCTTTGTCTCCCCCTGCGCTTAGGGGGCCGCGCCCCGCCTGGCTTGCGCCGCTTCCCGGTGGCTGTGGCTCTCCGCGGGCGAGCGCGCGCACGAGCGAGGAACACCGATCAGACGCCGGGCCCGATAGGCGGCAGCGATCCTAGATCGCGCACCCACCGAGCAGAGCTGAGAACGAAAGGGAACCGGAACTAGACTGAGGTGCCGCTGTTAGAGCCGCGCCTCACAAATAGGAAGAAACCTCGTCTGCGCCGCGCGGAGTGTTTACTTATAGAGCTTTAGCTCCCACATGGAGGTCACGGCGCCAACCCGGATCTCGCGAGATCCACAGCGGGCTCCGCCTTAAAGAGGAAGCGTCCGGGGAAGTGGCGAGGGAACTAAATGGGCGGGGGCGGGAAGGCGGGGCGGAGGGGCGGGGTTGCCCAGAGCCGTTACTTGCTCCTTTGCTTGCACCTAAGTTCTGGGCACGCCCTCTAGTCTTCGGATTTTGAGCGGTTACTAGGGCCTTCACGATGGTTGCAGTTTTGGTCCTTGTTTCGGGACACTGGGGGCGAGCGACTCCTCAGTTGTAGCGGGTACGGTTCTGTGGTTTAAGAAAAACACCAAAAATAAGAAACTGGCGTGCACTTGTATAATCACCGCGGCCTACAATTCTGAGAAAGCACATAAGGAAATGAGCCCATTCAATTGCGCTCACTGGGGCGCCGCCCGCCACGTGGCCTGGCGGGGTTGGCTGCTCTGGGGACCCTTCTGCTTCGCCAACTCGTTTGCCGCCAGGCCCGAAAGCTACCTCAGCTCGGAAACCACTTCCGGCGGTTTCCCGCCGCTGAGCCGAGGCGGCGGCCCCAGGCCCACAGGCCTCGGCCCTGCTGGGGTCGCCCTGCCGGGCCCGCGCGCCTCACCCCGGACCTCTGGCCACAGGAGTGCGGGTGTCGCCCCCCGGAGGGCCACTCCTCAGAACCGGACGTTTCTGTTTGCACCCTCCGTTAAGTGCGCTTTTGGCCTATGGGTTGCAGGATCATGGAAAACAAAGGCTGCGAAACTACACACCTCAAGAAAGAACTCCTAAGGTCTTAATCGGAATAAATCCTCTTCAGAAATAGGCCCATCGCCGCGTTACCTAACCAGTGGGCTTTTTTAAAAAGTGAAAATAATGTCTTCAGAAGGAAGAGAGCATATGAAAGTAGAAAAAATGTATTTATTTGGGACTTTACATAACTTGAATGTTGAGACCGGTGCTAATTATTACCATAAAGGTAGAGCAACATTTTTCTAATAACCTATGAGCTACAAGTACAAAGAAGACCAGTAGTGTTAAAAAAAAAAAAAAAAAGGCCCGACACAGGAGGGGCAGGAAAAAAAGGAATATGTATATATTCCTTTTAATAGAATATATATATATATATAGTCTCTGTCCTTGCCAAAAAGTTTACCTTCATCTATATCCTCTAAATATAATTCATCTTGTCTGCTCCTGATTAAAGTAAATATTGAGTATTCATTACATGTGTAAATACGATGATGGAGATATGTAAAGCACACTTAATCTCCTGCCCCAATAGGAGATAGTTATTTGCTATTAAAAGATATGCTATGCCCTTGTGGAGGCATATTAAGAATTTAATTCCCTGTTCACAATGAATTTACAATTCTAAGATTTAGGATAATGAAGATATTAAAGAATAATTTAGTACTAAACAGTATGCTTTGATGTGAACTTGGATGTGAACAGTAAAATAAAAAATTATTTATATGGATGCAGAGCAAATACTAAAGTGTATGCCACCAGTTATGATCCAATATTTGTTCAGGTTAAAACAGCAATTAGAAGTGAGAGAAAGGGGACAAGAATGATCTGGGAGTTTTAAGGATAAGGGTACAACTGGAACTGAGAAGGGAAGCATTTACATGTTCAGTTCCTGGATTGAGATGGACCTGAATTGTAATTCCAGTTTTGCTGTAATTCCAAGTATGATCTTGGACAAATTATTTGCTTCAATGTTCTCAATGTAAAATGGTGCTTATAACATATAATGAATGTCAAGTGTTCAGTATAGTGCCTGTCCCTTGGTAGTACACAAATTATTTTCATGCTGTTATTATGGAAAGGATTTAGAATCTAAAGCATACTCAAAAAGGGAAGAGTGCTTCAGCAATGACAGAAGGTATGCATTTTTACAGGTTGGAAGAGGTTTCATATCCAAGAAAGGTTGACTAAATAGAAAAGGGCAGCGTGTGGAAATTAGCATTCAAAGCAGTGTATTTTGTGAGCCCCAGGGAGAAACTAAGGTTTTTAAGGAGTCCACTGATGTGATTAAATTTGCATTTGGAAAGACAGCAGAGGAATGTGGAAGGATGCCTTAGGGAAAAACTAAGGGATGAAAAGCAGGGGGATTGTTGTCAGAAAGCTTAGAGAAGAAGCAGTTGTGTCAGTTTTGGTGAAATCTGTGGCAGGAGATAAAAGAAGGGGTAGACTTTAGAGAAAGCCTATCGTACTTGTAGAATGTGTGGATATGAGGGATCAGGAAAACAGAATGCTGAGAATAACTCCCAAGTTTCTAATTTGGGAGACTTAATGGCTTGGGTAAGTGGTGATACTCTTAACTGAACTAGAAGAAGAAGCAAGTTGGGAAAATGCAGTGATTTCTATTTGACCTGTGTTGCATTTGAAATGGAGATATCTTACAGATGGAAATACAAATCCAAAGTTTTGAAAGGAAGTAGAAAAGTTCCTTTTCTGAAAGAAGTACTGGTCTAGATCTCGTGCACTCACTTCATGTGGTGATTTCTCCTTCCCAATGTGGTGGGACTTATTCATGAGGAAGTCTTTGGGTGGGGAGAGGGGGGACTACTGTCAAAATGAGGTATCTACTGGGACTGTATAGGATCTCTGTTACTCTAATCAAGCTAGATCTCAAAGGATTGGCAGGCCAGAGCTTAGAGGTATGAGACTCGGAAAAGACATTATTTGCCATGTGCAGACCAAATTAATTACATCTGGAAACAAGCTCATATGTATAAGTTACTTAGGATATAAATAAATAATTGCAAATAGTGATTCTATATGTAACAAAATGCAGCTTTCTGTTTCTCCACACAGTACATATTGTAACGAAGGCTTTCTCTCCTTCCCTATGATAATGTGTGTCTGCTTAGTTCAAAGCTTCCCAATTGTAAAAACAAGATAGAAGTCCTCTGTCAAAAACCACAATAGCGGACAGTTTAAACATACCATGACTTCTTACTAGATGTATAGCTGAAACGGCTGAGATGTGAACAGTAAAATAAAAAATAAATTATTTATATGAATGCAGAGCAAATACTAAAGTTTATGTCACCAGTTATGATCCAATGTGTGTTCAAATCACAATAGGCAAAACAAAAAGTAAAAGATTGACTGTAGAACTAATTATTCTAGACTCTTATCACACCTCAGAATATCTCATTTTCTTAGCTCATGTCCCAAAGTCAGGAACTTTTACTAGTATATATATCGAAATAGTGAATTTAAATATGCTCTCTGGAGGTCTGATGACTGCCTTTTCAATGGCACCTCTATGCTGATTGTCTTCCTTCGGCTCCTCCAGGGCCACCCTCAACCTGCTCTCTGTCCTGGGGTCCCAGGGCAAGAAGTACATCAATGGGGTCAGTGCTTTCAGGCTCCTGAGTTTGGCGAGGGGGAGGAAGCACAGACAGGAAATGCAGCATGAGAAGAGAATGAGGTCGGTATATTTATTTCCCTGGCTTTCTCCCTGAAAGGTTACCTCCAGTTGTCCGTTGCCTTTTTGGGAAAGCACTACTCACTCCTCTTAAAGTGGCCTGCTCTACATGACTCACTCTTTCATGTTCTGGAAACCTCTCCCTCCTCTTGTTGCTTTGGATCTATGTGTAACAGCTTTATAGTCTTAGGTTCATGCATAGTCCATTAGTTTTCTATAACTTCTTAGCCCACACCCTTTTAACTGGTCCCTGGGAGAGGGAAGGAGAAACATTAAAGTACCTTAACTGGAAGTTTTCTGTTATAATCTCTAATGCTATTTTTAAAGGAACTACATGTTATAAGAAGCAAATTAGAATTTCCATAGATTAAAAAGCACTTCATATTGTGGCTCATTACTTAAACTAGTCATATTTTAAAGTGTGTCCTCTTTCTTTTTAATAGAATCACTGATTTTTGCTGTGGACTTCTACTTTAGAGATCATTCCGTCTGACCTCTTTAAATGAGGCAATGATTGGACAAAGGCATGCAATCAATGAGTGACAGTTAAGAGCTTAAATCCTCTGTGTCCTTCCTCTCCAGCCAGTGTTTTTTACCCTTCAGTTGTCCCTCTTTTGTTTCTCTGGAGGCTTCTCCCTTCACCTGGTTCTGAGAATACTCCTTCTTGTGAGTGCCCCTGGTTCTTTGGAATATTTGATGGCTCAGATAGGATTGGGAATTTGGGATTCTCATTAAAGACTTACAGTTTAATTCTGTTTTCAATCACATGCCTTCTGCCTTCTGAGATTGGTCCTTCCTATTGCTGAACCTTTCTGAGGGTCTTTGGATCAATTCAGTTCATATGTCCCGGAAGGCAGTTAGAATTCAACTTCTGATGATGGGGTCAATTTAGGGTTCAACTTCCAGTTACAACTTGCTCTGTAAAACAAATTTTAGAGGTTTAAAATAACAGCAATCACTTTCCTATCACTCACAGTGGGACAAGAATTCTTAAATAATTCAGTTGGAAAGCCTGGGTTTAGCTCAGACTCTGTCAATCCATTGCAATCATATACAACTAAAACTGGAAGAATCGGGATCAGGGCAGTTGAGAACTAGCTAGGCATCTCTTCCCTGAAAGTCTCAGGGCTAGATTCTCTACATGGTCTCTCTTTGTGGGCTACATTGGGCTTCCTCACAGCATGCCTGCCTCAGAGCAGTAAGGCTGCTTACACAGTGGTTGAAGATTTCAAAGATGAGACTTCCAGTGAACAAAGCATAAGCTCTATCACTATTTATGGCCCAGTTTGAAAGTCACCTAGTGTCACTTGTACCATATTCTTTTGACCAAAACACACTCAGTTTCAGGGGGAGGAACACAGACCCCCCACCTCTCGATGGAAGGGGTGTCAGCCAGATTGTAAGAAGAGCATGTGGGATGGAAGATATTGTAACCATTTCTGGGAAATAGAATCTGCCCCATAACAACTCCATCTAATTTTTTCTATGACCAAAAATTTTTTAAATTATGAAATATATCAGTCATACAAAAAAATATAATGAACACTTTTTTATTTACCACCTTGCTTTAGAAACAAAACATTTCAAATAGTTAAAACCCCACTTTGTGTACATTCCTCTTTCCCTCCTTTTTCCAAAGAGAGAAATATTGTCCTTAGTTGGGTATTTATTATTGGTATGTCTGTCTTTTTACTTTTAATACTGTACATGTATCTCCAAACAATAGTAAATTGGGGTCTTTTAAAGCTTTACTTAACATGATTCTTTATAACATTGAAACATTTTTTAAACTCAATACTATGTTTCTGAGATTTATTCATGTTGATATATAGCTCTAAACTTACTTAAAGGCTCAAATGGTAAATATGTTAAATTTTATGGGCAGACAGTCTCTGTTACAACTACTCATTCTGCAATTGAAGTACAAAAGTAGCTCTATTCAGTATGTAAATGAATGAATGTGCCTGTGTTCTGATAAAACTTTATTCACAAATGTAGGTGACAGAGTACAGAATTTGGCCTGTGGACATAGTTTACTGAGCCCAGCTTAAGTATCTATATAGACATAGTTTACTGAGCCCAGCTTAACTATCTATATAATGAAAGGCCTGTGGCTGTAACGCCGTGACACCGTAACGTCCAAAGACTGGTCACCAGGAGGTGCATGGAGCACCTCTTGGTCCTGTGGCCCACAGGCTCAGATTGCAGCAAGGTGGGCAGCAGGCGGGCAGGGGTGGGAAGCGCCGTGTGTGCGGGTCCCCAGGTGGCAAGCGGAGGTGCTCCTGCCATGGGGGGAGGGGCAGGGAGGCAGCGTAGGGGAAGAATTGAGGCAGAAAGTAAAAGCTGTTACTAAGGGAATGAGCCATAAGGTTCGGAGCAGCCAACTGCTTAGACACTCAACACTGGGGAGAGAGGAATGAGGACCAGCCAGGCACAAATGAGCTTTCGAGGCCTGCGGAGGTGGTGGGGTCTGGGGTCCGGCCCTCTCCTCACCCCACCCCCCATTCCCCCAGGGCACCGGCAGCATCTGCTGAGCATGTGAGGCATCACAGGGCGGAGGACATGGACCTGATGGCAGGCTAGGCCTAGGGGACCCTACATGCGCATGATTTAATTGTGCACTGAGCCTCTAGTAAAATTTATGACACTTCAGATCTATTGTGTTCTCTGAAAGTTACTTTAGGTTGTAATCCATCTCTAACCCCATCCTTATCATTATCCTCTGCCTTAAGAAGAAATTTTGGGAAACACTGGTCTAGGAGAAAAATTGAAAGATTTGCTGGATTTTGATTTATGGAACACTTCATTGCATTCTAGTTTTTATCTTGAGGGTAAGGGTCAGTAAACTCCTGCCTTTAGACCCCTCTAGCCATCATCTTTTGAACTTGGCCTGTCTCTTTCGTACCATGCCTTCTCAGCCTAGAAAACTTAAACTCAAATGTCAAGATTTCCCTTAAATGCCACTTCCTGCAGGATGTTTTTTCTGATACCTCTCAGGTGAAGGAAATGCTTCCTTCTTATTTCCCTACTTAGTCCATATCTCTACTCAGACACTTAACTTAGAGCTGTAATTATTTGTTTGCATGACTGCCTTCCCCATTACATTCCCCCCTACCTTTTTATTGAATTTATTGGGATGACACTGGTTAACAAAATTATACAGATTTCAGGTGTACAATTCAGTGAACACAATCTGTTCACTGTATTGTGTGTTCACCACCCATGACATTTTCTTTTCCCTAGAGGACAGGGACATATTCTATTTATCTTTGTTTCCAACGCAAAACTTAGAGCTTGGTACCTAGATATATTTAATAAGTGGTTGTTGAAGGATGGAAGAGAGGGAGGGTAGTCACAGTTCCATAAATGTGCATAATCTGCAGGTCTCTAAAGGCAGAGATGACTCTGTTCATCATTCTTACCTTAGAGCATTTCTTCATGCCCTCCCACTTCCTCTTTTCAGGGAGGCAGATAAATCATGTCTTCCTTTATACAGATAACCATAATTTTTGCATAGTAAACACTTTACTGTACATTTTCTTATAATCTGAATCTCTAGGTTCTAAGAGGTTGAACACATTCAAAGCTATCCTTATTTATGAAGAAAGATAAGAAAACTGACATAATTAAGAATAGATATTTTTCTAGACTTATTTAGAGGGAAAAATGCAATGTTTTAATCTGTTGACTTTAAACAAATAGCCAGATATTTCTCCAACAAAATGGGTTTATTTGGGAACAATAAAGAATCGCAATCAGGCCATGTAGTCTAATGGGGAACCATACACACATCCAAAGAATAAAGGAGAGGAGCATTCTTTTATAGAGGAAAGGGAAAGTTCAGACGCTGTTGTAAACAGAGTCCATTGGAGGAAATAGAGTTCGAAGTGTAGTGACTTTTCATTGGCTTAGTTATAACAGTCTTTATTGGTTGAAAGTTGTTGCAGGCAAAGAGAAGATACTCATTCTGCCTGTTGGAGTAGTAGAGTAGAAAAACATCTTCCTATTGAAGTTGGAAAAGTCTCTCTTCCTGTTTAGAGTGATTGACAATGAGTGACAGGCCCTCCCAACTCCAATTTAAGTGAGGTTTCTGTTTATTAATCTTCCAGTCTCACTAATACAATACTTAGTTTGCTATTAAGATTATTGCAGGGATGGAGACAAAAATTATGAACAACAAAATGACATCAAACACATACCTACCAACAAGTGAATCTAAGAATCTAGTGAATGAAAAATCTGAAGAACAGAATGGACTGGTGAATATAATAGAATCAGGGACATAGAAGGGGAGTGGACTGACGATTCTCAGGGGAAGCAGGTGTGAGGGGTGCGGGAAGAGATTGGACAAAAATCTTACTCCTAAAGATGAGGACAGTGGCGGGGGGTAGGGGCATGGGGTGGGGTGGGGAATCAGGTGGAGGGGAGCTATGGGGAAAATTAAAAGAGGAACACCTGTAATAATCTGAACAATAAAGATTTATTTAAAAAAAGAAAAAGATTATTGCCTGTGAAAAGGAAAGGTTATTGATATTAAAATGCTTTCTATAGGAAGTTATTTTCCTCTGGTTTTCCAGTTAAAAACACATGTTGACATTATTTTGTTGATTTGCATGAGCAAGAATCCTATATGACTTAATCTATATCCATTTAGTAATTCGTTTGTTTAATGAAGATTTAATGAAGATGTGTAGCGTGACAGGCCTGAATTTAAGTCGGATCTACTCATTACCAGCATTATGAAATTGAGCAATGTATTTAATTTCTCTGAGCCTTGATTTCTGTATCTGAAATGGGTATAATACATCTCATGAGACAAAGTCTCATTATATAGGCACTTAATATTACTTAATTTCCTCCATTTTTGTTACAATATCTTAGTGCATTCAATCAATAGAATTTATTCTGATTTTCTGTTGGTGATTTGAGACAATAAAAAAATTGAAATGGGAAGCATTGTTGTCATTTAAAAAAACTATTAGCCTGACCGGTTTGGGTCTGTGAACCAGGAAGTCACAGTTCAATTTCCTGTTAGGGCACATGCCTGGGTTTTGGGCTCGATCCCCAGTAGGATGTATGCAGGAAGCAGCTGATCAATGATTCTCTCTCATCATTGATGTTTCTATTTGTCTCTTCCTCTCCCTTCTTTCTCTGAAACTAATAAAAACATTAAAAATTTTTTATAAGCATATTAGAGCTTTGGGTTTATTAGTTTGAGAAAACTCTTTCCTATAGTGTTCAGTCAGCTCAAGATGGACATAAATTATAAAGTGCTAACTTTCACTTAGCAAATTTACATATCTTATTATCATTATTTTTAATCCTCACTCAAGGATATTTTCCCATTGATTTTTAGAGAAAGTGGAAGAGAGAGGGAAAGACAGAGAGAAACATCAATGTGAGAGAAACAAATGGTTTGGTTGCCTCCTGCAAGGCCCTGACCAGGGCCTAGGCCAGGAGGAGCCTGCAACCGAGGTATGAGCCCTTGACTGGAATCAAACCCGGGACCCTTGGGTCCACAGGCCAACGCTTAATCCACTGAGCCAAATTGATGAGGACAAATTTACATATCTAAATTATTTTGGTGTTTTGTTAATTCAATAGGCAAATCATAATGTTTTTAAGGTACTTGAAGCAGCTTTCTATTCTCTAATGACATTTCAGAAGTTTTCCAAAACTCAAAAAGATCCATTGTCTTCTCTCTGCCCACTCCCAGATGCCAGATTTAAGACCTAAAACAACTTTGTAAGGCCCCCAAAATCACAGTACAGTGCAAAAAATATTTATAACAGCATAACAGTCTCATTTTCTCCCTCGTACCTGAGATAGTATTTACACAATGCAAGTAAACCAAATACATATAATGCATTCCTTCCAACTATATGTTAAAATTGTGTTTTGTAAGGTTTCCATACAGTGAGGAAATTTTGTTATATTTTTTAGGTTGTTGAAAGATAATTTTATAGGATATCTAGCCTAGATATTTTCTTCTGCAAAATGCCATGGAGATTTTTATGATGAGCATTAATGTGATTTATATATTATAAAGAATTTTAGCTGAGAACCAAGATGGTGGCATAGGTAAGCACCTAAACTGCTGCCTCACACAACAATTTCAAAACTACAACTAAAAGACAGAACGGACACCATCCAGAACCACAGGAAAGCTGGCTGAGTGGAAATTCTACAACTAGAAGGAAAGAGAAAAGCTCACGGAGAATTGGAGGAACAGCAAAGGGTTGAAGTACAGCAAAGGGTCTTTGTGCGCACAGAGAGGAAGGGCAGCTGAGAAACTGGCTGACTTTCTCTGGCGGGAGAGGGAAGGAAGCCCCCAACTGCAATGCACCCCAGATCTGACTGCACTGAACCCCAGTTCCGGGCGAAACCCCATGGACCCAGGCTCATACATGGGGAGTCTGGACTGTCAGGTAAAGAAAAAGGCACTCGGAGACTCGGAGACTTGGAGACCTGGGGGAGAGCCAGGGGAGCCCTGGCGGGCAGGGGTCTGGAGGCGCGTGCAAGTGTGCACAAAGACTGCGGAGGTTGCCACAGGCTTTCCCTAGCAGAAGGGAGTCGGAAGCTCCTGGCTGCACTGAACCCCAGTTCTGACTGCACTGAACCCCAGTTCCAGGCGAGCCCCTGGGACTCATGCTCTTACAGGGGGAATCTGGACTCTCGGGAGGAGGGCGGAGGGCAGAGGCTCGGGAGCCAGGGAAGGCAGAGGTCTGGAGGCGGGCGCGCAAGGGCAGGGCTGATGGGAAGCCAAGACTGTCTGCTCCGTCCTGAGACTCCACCCCATCCAAGCTGAACACAGAGGCTTTTGCAATTTGGCAAGTCTAATCCTATAAGCCTGTCTCCAGTACCAAACTTCTCCCAGCATAGACACAGCTGATCCTCACAGCCAACTGGCCTGGAGGTCAATTCCTCCCAGTGATACCAACAACAATCAAGACTTAACTACAACAAGGCTGTACACACAGTCCACAAAGGGGTGCACCAAGAGTGTCCACCTCAGGTAACTGGGAGGCTGACCCACTGGGCCATATAGGAAACCTAGCACACAAAGCTACCCTACCAACTCAGGGAAGCAGTGAAAATGCGGCAACAAAGAAACAGATCACAAACGAAAGAAATGGAGGAAAACAAACGACTGGATATAGAATTCAAAACCACAGTTATAAGGCTCTTCAAGAATATCCTAGAAAAGGCCAATAAATATAATGAGACCCTCAAAGATATGAAAAAGGACCAACTAGAAATTAAACATACACTGACTGAAATAAAAAATATTATACAGAGATCCAACAACAGACTAGAGGAATGCAAGAATCAAGTCAAAGAATTGAAATACAAAGAAGCAAAAAACACTCAACCAAAAAAGCAAAAAGAAAAAAGAATCCAAAAAGTTGAAGATAGTGTAAGAAGCCTCTGGGACAACTTCAAGCGTACCAACATGAGAATTATGGGGGTGCCAGAAGAAGAGAGAGAGCAAGATACTGAAAAACTAGTTGAAGAAATAATGACTGAAAACTTCTCCCACCTGGTGAAAGAAATAGACTTACAAGTCCAGGAAGCGCACAGAACCCCAAACAAAAGGAATCCAAAGAGGACCACACCAAGACACATCATAATTAAAATGCCAAGAGCAAAAGACAAAGAGAGAATATTAAAAGCAGCAAGAGAAAAACAGTTAGTTACCTACAAGGGAGCACCCATATGATTGTCAGCTGATTTCTCAGCAGAAACTATGCAGGCCAGACAGGAGTGGCAAGAAATATTCAAAGTGATGAATAGCAAGAACCTACAACCAAGATTACTCTACCCAGCAAAGCTATAATTCAGAATTGAAGAGCAGATAAAGAGCTTCACAGATAAGAAAAAGCTAAAGGAGTTCACCACCAAACTAGTATTATATGAAATGCTGAAAGGTATTCTTTAAGAAGAGGAAGAAGAAAAAAGTGAAGATAAAAATTATGAACAACAAATACATATCTATCAATAAGTGAACCTAAAAATGAAGCGAATTAAAAACCTGAGGAACAGAAAAACTGGTGAATATAATAGAATCAGGGGCATAGAAAGGGAGTGGACTGATAATTCTCAGGGGGAAATAGATATGGGGGGGTGCAGGAAGAGACTGGACAAAAATTGTACACCTATGGATGAGGACAGTGCGGGGGAGGTAAGGGCGGAAGGTGGGGTGGGAACCGGGTGGAGTGGAGCTATGGGGGGAAAAAGGAGAAACAATTGTAATAATCTGAATAAAGATTTATTTAAAAAATAAATAAAATAAAAAATAAATTAAAAAAAGAATTTTAGCAAAAGACTATGTTACACTGGGAATTACAAGGGACTGCTCTGGGCAAAATTATAGCTTTTCTTGGTTGTCAACTGTCTATCTGTAAATTGAGGTGAGCAAGAAAGGTAGGACAGGTATACCTCAGAGATATTACTAGTTCAGTTCTAGATTACTGCAATGAAGTGAGTTGTAATATATTTAAAAATTTTTTATTTCAAAAATTATTGTTGAAAATATTACATATGCCCTCTTTTTTTCCCCATTGACCCCCTCCAGCCCCCCCCCGCCCCTGCCTCAGGCTTTCACCACCCTATTGTCTGTGTCCATGGATTATGCATATATGCATACAAGGTCTTTGATTCATTAACTCCCACCTCCCACCCACCCAACCTCCCCTGCCTTCCCTCTGATATTCCGAACTCTGTTCCAAGCTTCCATGTCTCTGGATCCACTCCGTTCATCGGTTTATTTTGTTACTTAGATTCCACATATGAGTGAGAGCATGTGGTTCTTATCTTTCTCTGACTGACTTATTTCACTTAGCATGATACTCTCCAGGTCCCTCCATGCTGTCTCAAAGGGTAAGAGATTCTTCTTTTTTACTGCTGCATAGTATTCCATGGTATAAATGGACCACAGCTTTTTTATCCACTCATCTACTGATGGGCACTTGGGCTGTTTCCAGATCTTAGCTATTGTAAATTGTGCTGCTATGAACATAGGGGTGCATACATTCTTTCTGATTGGTATTTCTGGTTTCTTAGGATATATTCCTGGAAGTGGGATCACTGGGACAAATGGCAGTTCCATATTTAATTTTTTGAGGAAACTCAGCACTGTTTTTCATAATGGCTGCACCAGTCTGCATTCCCAACAGCAGTATACAAGGGTTCCCTTTTCTCTACATCCTCCCCAGCACTTGTCATTTGTTGTCTGACAGGTGTGAGGTAATATCTCGTTGTCATTTTAAATTGCATCTCTCTGATGATTAAGTGACTTTGAGCATTTTTTCATATGTCTCTGAGCCATCTATATGTCCACTTTGGAGAAGTGTCTATTTAGGTTCTTTGCCCATTTTGTAATTGGGATTGTTTGTCTTCCTTTTGTTAAGTTGTATGAGTTCCTTATATATTTTGTATATTAACCCTTTTTTAGATGTATCATTGCCAAATATGTTCTCCCATATAGTGGACTCACTTTTCATTTTGTTGATGGATGGTTTCTTTTGCTGTGCAGAAGCTTTTTATTTTGATGTAGTCCTATTTGCTTATTTTCTTCTTAGTTTCCTTTGCCCTAGGAGATGTATCCATAAACATACTGCTACGAGAGATGTCTGAGATTTTGCTGCCTATGATTTTTTTCTAGGATTGTAATGCTTTCCTGACTTACATTTAAGTCTTTTATCCATTTTGAGTTTATTCTTGTGTATGGTGTAAGTTGATAGTCTGGTTTCTCTCCCTCCCTCTCTCCCTTCCTTCCTTCCTTCCTTCCTTCCTTCCTTCCTTCCTTCCTTCCTTCCTTCCTTCCTTCCTTCCTTCCTTCCTTCTTTTTGCATGTATCTTTCCAATTTTCCCAACACCATTTATTGAAGGAGTTGTAATCTTTTTGCTGGTGGAAGTTCTTGCCTTCAATTTGTAATAAATAAATAAATGCAACATCTGTGAAGCATAGTACAGCAAAGCACAATAAAGCAAGGTGCAATTAAATGAGGAAGGCCTATACTGGATTAGAGTAAATCACTAGCTCTTAGCTAGTGATGCAATGGTTCAGAGCGTAAGCTTTGGAGCTAGCTTTGAAATCAACTGTGTGAAGGAAACCTCAGTTTCCTCAATTGTAATTTATTAGATACCTAATAGCTTTGTTGTAATAATTAATGAGATATCATATGTAATTACTTCATATCATTTAGTGCATGTTGACTGCCATTATCAGCAGTAGCTGTTGGCAGGACTCAGAAGCAATTGATATATGCTTCTCATAATGATAATTAAGAATTCCTTCTCCATCAAGTACTTGTGATATACTTCTTGCATTTGTTACTTTTTGCTGCATAATAAGCCACTTCAAAACTTAGAAGGTTAAAATAACAACCATTTATTTAACTCATTATTTTATACTAGAGGCCCGGTGCATGAAAATTCATGCACTGAAGGGGGGGTCCCTCAGTCCAGCCTGCCCCCTCTCACAGTCCGGGAGCCCTCAGGGGCGGGAGGCCACCCAGCGATCAGGGGAAGGCGATGCCCCATCACCCCTGTGCTGGTGCCACTGCCGGCAGCATAAGCCTCGGCCAGCCCTGGTTACCTGAGCCTCGGGCGGCCCTGGGCTGCTGGGCAGCCACCATCTGAGGCTTGCCTGCTCCTTGGGCATTGGCTGTGCAGCCGCCAACCAAGGCTTGCCTGCACCTCAGGCCAGTGCTGGGGGGCTGATGGGCTGAGGGGACTGGGGGACTCCAGAGGCAGGTGCGTGGAGCGGCCGGGACCTGCCTGGGGGCGGGCCTGGCCTTGCCATGTGCCTGCTGCCCTGGCGGGACTGAAGGGACTGGGCGCCACCATCTTCTGGCTTTGGGCACCGCCATCTTTGAGGGTGTGGCAGTCAGTTAGCATATCCCCTCCTTATTGGCTGTGGGCGCCGCCATTTTTGAGGGCAGGACAGTCAATTAGCATATTCCCTCTTTATTAGATAAATAATATCAACAATTTGGGCTGGGCTCCACTGAGCAGTTCTGCAGGTCTCAAGTGATGACTGGATGGTCTAGAATAGTCTCACCTTAGATGATTTGTTTCTGTTCCATATGGGTCTAGCCTGGACTTGTTCACATGGTGGATGTGCAGGGTTCTAAGAGAGCCAGTGGCCTAGGTTCGGAATTGGCACCAGACTTTATTGACCAAAGAAAGTTTCAAGGCTAGCCCAAATTTAAGGAGAGAGAAAATCAGCTTCCCTTCTTAACAGGAGGAGCTGCAAAGACTCGTTGCAAAGAGGAAGGCAGGGAAATAATTATGGCCATTTTTGTACTTAAAACACAATCTCCTACTAACCCTACTTGTAATAGGTTGCCCAATGGTAAATTTTTAAGGCATTAGTAATCTTGTTACTGTATTTCTCTTGGTCTTCTAATCTCTTGGTCCTACCACATGCTATTTCTGTAAGTGTGCTTCATATATTTGCTGGTTCAGGCTGGATTTTTTTGTCATATGACCAGTTGATGCTAGTAAACTCTGATTTACCTAAAATTTGTGACCCAGAATCATTTTATCTAATCCAAGCTAAGTCAAAACTAGATACTTTCTTGAGTGACCCCCTCAGAATATATCATGGTACTATCTGAAAGACAGTAGGAATTATAATCCATAGCAATCAAAATTACTTTTAGGAATATCACAGTAATATTCAGTTACTTAAAACTTATCACAAGTTACAGTAGAATTAATAAAGATAAAAAGACTGACAATATCCAGTGTTAGCAAGAATATAGAGCAAGTGGGACTTTCATATATCGCTGGTGGGAGTGCAAATTGATTCAATCAAATTGGAAACCTGGGCAGTTTTTACATACTACCCTAGGAGCAATTCCACTTATAGATATACTATATGCAATGTAAATTAGAGAATATATACAACAAAGTATGTACAAGAATGTTCATATTCGCTTTAGTTATAATAGCTCTAAATTGGAAATCACCAAGATGTCTATAAATAGGAAAATGGATGAACAGTTTGCAATATATTCATATAATGGAATACTACATAGTGATAAAAAAGAATGAATTACTAATATATGCCACAACATGAGTGAATCTCAAAAAATTATGCTGAGTAAATGAAACCAGGCACAAAAACTACATTCAGTATGATTCCCTTTATGTAAAGTTCAAGAAGATGCAAATTTAGTGTTAGAAGTCAAAACTTTGGGGAGTGGGGAAATTGGTGGTGCTGACTAGGGAAAGCAAAAAAGAAACTTTTGGGTGATAGTGATCCTACATAATAAAACCCTAATATGCAAATTGACCAAATGGCAGAACGACCAGTTTCTATGATGCGCACTGACCACCAGGGGGCAGATGCTCAACACAAGAGCTGCCTCCTGGTGGTCAGTGCGCTCCCACAGGGGGAGCACTGCTCATCCAGAAACTGAGCTCACGCTGGTGAGTGCAGTGGCAGTGGCAGGAGCCTCTCCCAACTCCGCTACAGGTGGGAGGTAAGGAGCAAGGGGTCCCGGACTGTGAGAGGGCGCAGGCTGGGCTCTTCCCCCTCAAGTGCACGAATTTCGCGCATCGGGCCTCTAGTATTCTATATTATGATCAGGATAGTGGCCACAGGAGAGTTTATATATGTAAAAATAGTGAACTATACACTTATGTAGATAGTACATTTTACTGTGTGTATAATAAATGTGTGTACTAGTATATGTCTATACTCACATAATTATATAGATGCCCTTCTTAGAAAAAGTAATTTTTAAAAAATATATATCTTTATTGATTTCAGAGAGGAAGGGAGAGGGATAGAGAGATAGAAACATCAATGATGAGAGAGAATCATTGATCGGCTGCCTCCTGCACGTCCTCTATTAGGGATCTAGCCCATAACCCGGGCTTGTGCCCTTGGCCAGAATCAAACCTGTGATTCAGTCCACAGACTGATGCTCTATCCACTGAGCCAAACAGGCTAGGGCAGAAAAAGTAATTTTTAATATCTATTAATTATATTAATGAAAATATAAATCCTACCCTGGTCTCAGGGTTGATCTGTATAGAGAAATAAAAAGCTTTTTGTTCTTCCTCATCCTCTTTCAGAGATTAATTAGGGATAAAGCCCAATAAGAATTTGACCTGGTCAAAAGTAAGGAAAAGCTAAATTTAAAAGCTTCTACAGGTTCTGTTGTTAAAGATATTGATGAGAGGTTGGTTGTTTTGTTTTTTTGGAAAGGTATGATAGTGTGTGTATGCATGTGTGTGAATATGTATGTATATGTGTGACTATGTGTATGCATATGCTCTGTGAGCACATGTGGTGAATGTATATGAATGTACATGTGCATTTTCTGCTAGATTTCCATAGGAGGAGTGAGAAGGCATAGCTTTCCTCTAAAATAGCAAAGGTTTCATGAAAGGGTGTACTGCTTTGATTCTCAAAATTTTGTTGAAGATCCTGAGTGCTATTATTGTAGATGTAAATGCAGATATGGGAAAATGTTCAGTTTCAGATTAATTGCTCTGGGTGGAGCACAGAGCCTAGGACTAGTAAATTACTCCTATGTTAGGGAGTAGGATATTTCTAAAGTAGGGTTAGCATCTCACTGTGAATAAAAAAGGAAGGGCTCTCTGGGGCAAAGTAAACTTTGAAGGAGGGTGGTAGAAACAAATCTAGGAACTGTGGTGCTCGCCCAAGGGAGCCCTTATTTCTGTTCCTTTGGACCTTTAACATCCATTTCTATGTCTTTTCCTACATTGTAATTCACTTTATGTCTTTCACAATTCTCCAGAAAAGCCTGGTAGCCATTCTGTAGCCTTATATTAGTGGTGTTGTGGGATCAGTGGGCAGGGAATTAAGAGAAAAGGCAGTAAATGGAAGAGCAGCTTTATCACCTCGCTTCTTCCTGAGGCCAATGTAACTAGAACCACAGGGTTTTAGTGAGGGGGAGGATGGTGATCCTAGAATTCTCAAGGCCATCAAGAGTGAAGTGAACCAAACCCCAATATTGTAGGGGTGGTTGTGGAGTTATGTGACAGCAGAGAAGCTGCTGTAGCATGGACAAATGAAGGAGGGGATGGGATACCAATCCCTGAGGTGAGGCAGGGATTGGAAAGGTGGAGGTGGGGGAGCGAGCCCACAATTGGCTCACAGTATTTTAATATCTTTGATGAAGAGACTGGAATGACATGTGAATGAGATGATAGGAAAGAATGAGACCTACTGGATTTTTTTTTCATTTGTTGAAATATACCTTGTGTATATTTTAAACAGTCAAAATAAAAAGCTAAAATGCATTTGCATTTAGCTTCCTGATATAATGAAATTATGGGGACAAATTGAAGCAAGATACAAATTTTAAAAGTGAGGTTATAGATCAGTGTGTGTTGGGGGAAATTATGGATTAGAAATGAATGTGATTAAAATTGGTGCATATCTTCAGCAACTTTATCCAAAGTCAGCAAATATGCTAAATGAATTTTAATTGTCAAAAGGGCAAAAGGAACTCAAGGAGAGTGAATGTAATTGAGTCAGGGCCATGCCCTTGTCAGATTTTGTATTCAGTAACTTCAGTAAAGCAACTCTCACAAATATTGCTAGAAGATTTTTATATGTCCCACTAGAGGTCTGATGCACAAAATTCATGCAAGAGTAGGCCTTCCTTTCCCTGGCTGCCGGCACTGGCTTCCCTCTGGCACCTGAGACCTGGGCTTCCCTTGCAGCCCTGGTTTCGTCTGAAAGGTCGTCTGGAAGGACGTCTGGTCTAATTAGCATATTATGCTTTTATTAATATAGATAGTCTTTGAGTTTAAGTAGAAATAGAATAGATGCCCCTGAATGTCTCTTTTGAAGCAGAAAGCCCAATAGGGCCAATACTAGAGGTAGTGTGGTACACAGAGGAAGTATGATTTCCCTGTATCTCTTCTGGGCTTAATCCCAATCCATATATAGTGATTAGCATGATAACTCTGAATGTGGCCCAGTTTGGGAGCAGTCAATTCAACCATGGTGTAGTCATTAAAGTATCTAGACCCACATGGTCATTCTATTTGCTACTGTGTATAGAATCAGTTTATCATTTTCTAGTAAATTATTTTCAAGATTCCTAAAGTGATTATTTTCTATTCTTATTGGTAGGCATTTTTCTGTGGGTTAAAAATACTTGGTCATTTAAATACTCGATGATGTGCCCTAACTGGTTTGGCTCAGTGGATAGAGCGTTGGCCTGAGGACTGAAAGGTCCCAGGTTCGATTCTGGTCAAGGGCATGTACCTTGGTTGCAGGCACATTCCCAGTAGGGGGTATGCAGGAGGCAGCTGATCGATGTTTCTCTCTCATCAATGTTTCTAACTCTCTATCCCTCTCCCTTCCTCCCTGTAAAAAAATCAATAAAATACATTAAATAAATAAATAAATACTCAATGATGTATTATTAGTGCTAGGGTTGCCATTAAAAATACCACAAACTGGGTGGCTTAAACAAGAGAAATTTATTTTTTCATTGTTTGGAGGCTGGAAATCTAAGATTAAGGTATTAGTCCTGGATGGCATGGATTAGTGGTTAGAGCACTGGCCCTTGCACCAAAGGGTCTCAGATTCAATTCCTGGTCAAAAGCATGTACCTGGGCTGCAGGTTTGATCTCCAGCCTAATCGGAGTGTGTATGGGAAGAAATGAGTTGATGTATCTCGCTCACATGGATGTTTCTTTGTCTTTCTCTCTCCCTTCCACTGTCTCCAAAAATCAGTGGGTGAGGATTAAAAAATGTGTTGGCAAGTTTGGTTCCTCCTGATGCCTGTCTCCTTGGCTTGCAAATGTCTGCCTTCTCACTCTGTCCTCACATGATTTTTTTCTGTCTACATGTGTGCATCTCTGGTGTCTCTCTCTCTTCTTATAAGGATACTAGAGGCCTGGTGCATGAAATTTGTGCACGGGGGTGGGGGTTGTCCCTCAGCCCAACCTGAACCCTCTCCAATCTGGGACCCCTCAGGGGATGTCCAACTGCCTGTTTAGGTCCGATCCCACAGGGCAGTTGGAAATCTCTTTCACAATCCAGGACTGCTGGATCCCAACTGTTCGCCTGCCTGCCTGATTGCTTCTAACCGCTTCTGCCTGCCAGCCTGATCACCCCCTAACCACTCCCCTGCCAGCCTGATTGATACCTAACTGTTCCCCTGCCAGCCTGATTGATGCCTAACTGCTCTTCCCTGACAATCCGGTTACCCCCAAATGCCCTCCCCTGAATATTCCCTTTTTATTAGATAGGGTTTTTTCCTTAACATATTGGACAGCCTGGCGGCGGGCGACAGGGTGCTTTGCTTTTTTCAACCTGAAAGGAGACAAGCCCCCGATTACTCTGAAATCCAGTCTCTGGGGAGACGCGGGGGACCCAAACTCCTACGGGGAGAAGCTGGACTGTCTGCCAGTGAGAGTGGCTTGCTTGCAGAGCTGCATGCAGGAATAATTGTTTACGGCACTGGGGCACAGGACTCCAAGACGCAGTCGGGGACACAGAGCCGGCTTACTAGCAGCCATTGCTGTTTGCCACGCCCTAGCCTAGTGATGCCCTGAGACCCCGCCCCACACAACCTACAAACCCACCCAAGCTCCAAGCAGCAGTTTTAGCATAAGAAAGGCCTGCCCTATCGCAGCTTAACCTAGCAAACTTGCAGCCCGGATCAGACAGCTCCAAAACCTCCAAACTCCAAGCAAAGAGGAGAAAACTGTAGCTCTCGCTATAGCTCCTGCTGGGTAGACTCAGACAATAGCTGACCTGCACCCCATTGGAGATCCAGAAGCCAGTATACCTAGTGGTCAGTGTGAGAAACCAGATTTCAACTCCTCACATCCATAAGTGACACATTCAAGAGGCAGACTCAGCGAGCACCAAAGCCCCACTGAAACAAGTCCTGCACCATAAGCGTGTCTCCAGCACAGCAGTTCTTATAGACACAGCGAGTCCTCACAGCCAATTGGCCTGGAGGTCAATTCCTCCCAGCATACCAACAGCAATTAAGGCTTAACTACACCAAGACTTTGCACTCAGCCCACAAAGGGGTGTACCAAGAGTGTCCACATCAGGTGATTGGGGAGGCTGAGCTACTGCCCCCTATAGGTTACCTACCACACAAAGCCACTCCATCAACACAGGGAAGCAGCCAAAACAGAAACAAAGAAACATGTCACAAATGAAAGAAACAGAGGAAAGCAAACTACTGGATGACATAGAGTTCAGAACCACATTTATAAGGTTACTCAAGAATCTTCTAAAAACCACTGAGAAACTTGATGACACTTCTGAGGAGCTTAGTGAGACCTTCAAGGACCTTAATGAGAATGCCAAAAAAATGGAAAAGGACCAGTCAGAAATGAAGCATACACTGTCTAAAATAAAGAATATACAGAAACTCAACTGTAGATCAACGTACCCCAAGAATCAAACCAAAGATCTGAAATATGAGGAAACAAAAAACACCCAACCTGAAAAACAAAAAGAAAAAATAATCCAAAAATATGAAGATAGTGTAAGGAGCCTCTGGAACAACTTCAAACGTACCAACATACGAATTTTTGGGGTGCCAGAAGAAGAGAGCAAAATACTGAAAACCTATTAGAAGAAATAATGACAGAAAACTTTCCCTACCTGGTGAAAGAAATAGACTTACATGTCCAGGAAACGCACAGAACCCCAAACAAAAGGAATCCAAAGAGGACCACACCAAGACACATCATAGTTAAAATGCCAAGGGCAAAAGACAAAGAGAGAATCTTGAAAGCAGCAAGAGAAAAACGGTTAGTTACCTACAAGGGAGTACCCATACAACTGTCAGCTGATTTTTCAGCAGAAACTATGCAGGCCAGAAGGGAGTGGCAAGAAATATTCAAAATGATGAACAGCAAGAACCTACAACCAAGATTACTCTACCCAGCAAAGCTATCATTCAGAGTTGAAGGTCAGATAAAGAGCTTCACAGACAAGAAAAAGGTAAAGGAGTTCATCACCACCAAACCAGGATTACATGAAATGCTGAAGGGTATTCTTTAAGAAGAGGAAGAAGAAGAAAAAGGTAAAGATAAAAATTATGAACAACAAAATGACATCAAATACATACCTACCAACAAGTGAATCTAAAAATCAAGTAAATAAAAAATCTGAAGAACAGAATGGACCGGTGAATATAATAGAATCAGGGACATAGAAAGGGAGTGGACTGGCAATTCTCAGGGGGAAGCGGGTGTGAGTGGTGCGGGAAGAGATTGGACAAAAATCTTACTCCTATGGATGAAGACAGTGGCAGGGGGTAAGGGCATGGGGTAGGGTGGGATGGGGAATCAGGTGGAGGGGAGCTATAGGGGGAAAACAAAAAGAGGAACACCTGTAATCTGAACAATAAAGATTTATTTAAAAAAATCAATAACATATATTTTTTAAAAAAAGAAACATTTAAGGTTCCTCCATATCTGCCTGGCTGGTGTGACTCAGTGGTTGGGACCCCAGCCCAGGCTGCTGCCGCTGGCAGGGGGATCACGCCGTGGGGGTGTGTGCTCCTGCCAGGCTGAGACCCCAGTCCAAGCTGCCGCCACTGGCAGGAGGATCACACCATGTGGGGGTGTGCCCCTGCCAGGCTGAGACCTCAGGCTGCCACCACTGGGAGGGGATCAGGCCATGGGTAGTGAATTTGTTTTTGTTTTTTATAAAGGGTCAGGAGGGCCTTTGGGCAGCATTCCTCCAGGCCACTTACTCTGCAGGCTCTCAGTGGCAGCCCTCCCTGAGACTGGGGGACTCCGGTGAGGCTGAGAGGACTGGACGCTGCCATCTTACGGCTATGGGAGCTGCCATTTTGTTGTGGAGTGACAGTTAATTTGCATATTACTCTTTTATTAGCTAGGATTAGTCATATTGGATTAGGATCTCAACCATATGCCCTTTTTAACCTTAATTACCTGTTTAAAAGTCCCAAATACAGTCTGATTGCATGTTAGGAATTGTTGATCTGAAAAACTAAACACTTTTCAGGAATGGCAGAGAACTGCAATTTGGGACATGTAAGCTATGGCAAAGAGAGGTACATTCTTTTATTTTATTTTATTTTATTTTTCTTATAAATCTTTATTGTTCAGGTTATTACAGGTGTTCCACTTCCCCCCCCCATAGCTCCCCTCCACCTGATTCCCCACCCCACCCCATGCCCTTACCCCCCGCCACTGTCTTCATCTATAGGAGTAAGATTTTTGTCCAATCTCTTCCCGCACCCCTCACACTTGCTTCCCCTGAGAATCGTCAGTCCACTCCCTTTCTATGTCCCTGATTCTATTATATTCACCAGTCCATTCTGTTCTTCAGATTTTTTATTCACTTGATTTTTAGATTCACTTGTTGGTAGGTATGTATTTGATGTCATTTTGTTGTTCATAATTTTTATCTTTACTTTTTTCTTCTTCTTCCTCTTCTTAAAGGATACCCTTCAGCATTTCATGTAATCCTGGTTTGGTGGCGATGAACTCCTTTAGCTTTTTCTTGTCTGTGAAGCTCTTTATCTGACCTTCAACTCTGAATGATAGCTTTGCTGGGTAGAGTAATCTTGGTTGTAGGTTCTTGCTGTTCATCACTTTGAATATTTCTTGCCACTCCCTTCTGGCCTGCATAGTTTCTCTTGAGAAATCAGCTGACAGTCGTATGGGTACTCCCTTGTAGGTAATTAACTGTTTTTCTCTTGCTGCTTTTAATATTCTCTCTTTGTCTTTTGCCCTTGGCATTTTAATTATGATGTGTCTTGGTGTGGTCCTCTTTGGGTTCCTCTTGTATGGGGTTCTGTGCGCTTCCTGAACTTGTAAGTCTATTTCTTTCACCAGGTAGGGAAAGTTTTCTGTCATTATTTCTTCTAATAGGTTTTCAATATTTTGCTCTCTCCCTTCTTCTGGCACCCCAAAAATTCGGATGTTGGTTCGCTTGAAGTTGTCCCAGAGGCTCCTTACACTATCTTCATATTTTTGGATTCTTTTTTCTTTTTGTTTTTCTGGTTGGATGTTTTTTGTTTCCACATATTTCTGATCTTTGGTTTGATTCTTGGGGTACGTTGGTCTACAGTTGAGTTTCTGTATATTTTTTATTTCAGACAGTGTATGCTTCATTTCTGACTGATCCTTTTCCATTTTTTTGGCATTCTCATTAAGGTCCTTGAAGGTCTTACTAAGCTCCTCAGAAGTGTCATCAAGTTTCTCAGCGGTTTTTAGAAGATTCTTGAGTAACCTTATAAATGTGGTTCTGAACTCTATGTCATCCAGTAGTTTGCTTTCCTCCATTTCTTTCATTCGTGACATGTTTCTTTGTTTCTGCATTTTGGTTGCTTCCCTGTGTTGATGGAGTGGCTTTGTGTGGTAGGTGACCTATAGGGGGCAGTAGCTCAGCCTCCCCAATCACCTGATGTGGATGCTCTTGGTACACCCCTTTGTGGGCTGAGTGCAAAGTCTTGGTGTAGTTAAGCCTGAATAGCTGTTGGTACGCTGGGAGGAATTGACCTCCAGGCCAATTAGCTGTGAGCACTCCCTGTGTCTATAATGGAAGAACTGCTGTGCTGAAGACACGCAGGACTTGTTTCAGTGAGGCTTTGGTGCTCACTGAGTTTGCCTCTTGAATGTGTCACTCATGGATGTGAGGAGTTGAAATCTGGTGTCTCACACTGACCACTAGGTACACTGGCTTCTGGATCTCCAATGGGGTGCAGGTCAGCTACTGTCTGAAGCCACTCAGCAGGAGCTACAGTGAGAGCTGCAGTTTTCTCCTCTTTGCTTGAGGTTTGGAGGTTTTGGAGCTGTCTGACCCGGGCTGCAAGTTTGCTAGGTTAAGCTGCGATAGGGCAGGCTTTTTTATGCTAACTCCGTTGCTTGGAGCTTGGGTGGGTTTGTAGGTTGTGCAGGGCGGGGCCTCAGGGTGTCACTAGGTTAGGGCGTGGCAAACAGCAATGGCTGCTAGTTAGCCGGCTCTGTGTCCCCAAAGGCATCCGCGAGTCCCGTGCCCCAGTGCAGTAAACAATTATTCCTGCGCGCAGCTCTGCAAGCAAGCCACCCTCGCTGGCAGACAGTCCAGCTTCTCCCCGTAGGAGTTTGGGTCCCCCGCGTCTCCCCAGAGACTGGATTTCAGAATAATCGGGGGCTTGTCTCCGTTCGGGTTGAAAAAAGCAACGCACCCAGTCGCCCGCAGCCAGCCCGGATCACGCGCCTCCGTACCTCAGCTTTTCAGCGCTCGTGCACATCTCAAAGCTCTTTTCTCTTTCCTTCTAGTTGTAGAACTTCCACTCAGCCTGCTTTCCTGTGGTTCTGGGTGATAGACGTTTTGTCTTTTAGTTGCAGTTTAAATTGTTGTGGGAGGCAGCAGTTTAGGTGTTTACCTACGCCGCCATCTTGGATTCTCCCTCGAGAGGTACATTCTTTTATAGAGGAAAGGGAGGAGCTATTATAAACAAAGAGTTCATTAGAGAAAACTGGGAGTTTGAAGTGTAGTGGCTTTTCACTGGCTGGGCCATGGTTGCAGGGGAGGAAAAAAATCTTCCTACTGCTGGGTAGCAGAGTAGAAAACAATCTTCCTGTTGGAAATGCAAGGAACCTCTCTTTATGTTTGGGACAGCCCACAATGAGTGGTAGGGCATGGGACCTTCCCCTTCTGGCTATCACAACTCCAATGTTGGTTGAGTTCTCTTTTATTAATTTTCCCAGACTTCAACATACGAATTTAGGGGAGAGGGAGACACAATTCAGTCCATGGGATATTGATGCACTCATGAGCTTGAAATTCTCTCTTTACCCCTTTTCCTTTTAAGATGACAACTTATTACTAATTATAAACAGCAAAATACCTTAGGTAACAGATAAATTACTATTAGAAAATCTCTTGGCAATAATTTAGAAATTTAAAATTTACTTCAGCCAGGTATAAACTCAGATTGCTAGGAGATGAATAAATTATAAGTACATATCAAATATTAATCTTAAAAATTCAGTTATCTAAAATGTTAGTCACTGGCAAGTAAACAACAACAACAACAAAAACAACTACATAGAAAAATGACACTGTGAGAAAGAATAAAATGATCTGATCTTTTTTTTAAGAACCAGTGATCTGATCTTTTTTACTTTGCAAATTCAATCTCAAAACCCTTTTTTCCTTTTAATAATCATATTAATTCTAAAATAGCCAAAGCAAATAATTTTGTTTTCTAAACCTAGATAGTTAAAATGAAATGTTTTCCTTAAAAAAACAAAGAACCCAATAATTCCAATTAGTAAGTTCTACAAATATGTAGTTAGAAAAGAAAGAGCTTTGCATATATAACCCAAGGAGGTAGAAGCTCTATGTACATTTTATCTTAATAGCTATTCAAACTTTAGGCAGTGCCAGGTGGGTACTTAAAATATTGGGGGGACCACGTTTTAAAATATATATATATTTTATTAATTCCAGAGATGAAGAAAGAGGGAGAGAGAGAGGATCATTGATTGGCTGCCTCCTGCATACCACCCAGGTATGTACCCTAATTGGGAATCAAATCAAGACCTCCTGCTTCATAGGTCGATACTCAACCACTGAGCCATGCCGGCCAGGCTCTGGAGGGGACCACTTTGTAAAGTATATGATTTTCTAATCACTATGTTGTATACCTGAAACTAATACAAAATAATATTCAATGTAAACCGTAATTGAAAAAAAAAAAAGCTATTCATTTTAGAAAAAGAGGAAAGAGGGTACTGAGGTAAATAATTTTGAAAGATGATTATTCTGATTTGGTTCGCCTACTTTTTAAATAATCATGGGATGGATGCAAGAGAAGCAACCTGTGGTTGCTTGATTGGTTTGTCTGCAAGTCTGGAGTGGCTCTTGAGTGCTGGCAAGGTTCAGTGTGTTTGTTCTCACAGAAATTATCCCCATTTTGAAAGTCCAAACCTTCATTGGGGCTTAAAATACGACATTACAGTCCCACAGTATAAATATAAAAGACATTTAAAATTTATTTTTCAATATTTGAGATAGAAAAAATTTACAATCTGTTCTTTTTCTCCAATAACCATAACCACAGATTTCATCCACTGTAAATATCTTAATTTTACTTTTGTTGTTGCTGCTCAATGACATTTTCTGAGAGAAAAGAAATTTTTATATACATATATGTTTCACTTTAATAGTTTCTCGAATGTCTTATGAACATTAAGAGAAAGTCTCTCCCCTTTCTCTCCCCTGCCCCCTGACACTGGTAAATAAATGCACTCCAAAAGCCTATAAAGCAATGATAAAAATCTACTACAATATCCACAAAAGTGCCTTTATAATGAGAAGTTGCTTTCAAAAGCTTTTAGTACCTTGCTTTATAGGGTAAAGTTTAGAGAACAATGTGGTAATTCACATTGAGTTCCACAAAGGTAATATGGTTTAAAGTAGTCCAAAAATCAGAATTAATAAATTTTAAAACAACAAAAATGATTGTCTTTCTGAGCCCAAAACTTGTTTCATTTTATTATCTTTAATACCTAGGAAATACATATTTGTTTTAGAAAATAGAGATAAACACAATAAAAAAAAATCAGTTGAATTTCTACCTTCTTCTAGAGAAAACCACTGTGAATTTTAAAATATTAATACCTTTAGAGCCCTAGCCATTTTGGCTCAGTGGATAGAGCATTGACCTGTGGACTGAAGGGTCCCAAGTCGATTCTGGTCAAGGACATCTACCTTGGTTGCAGGCTCGATCCCCGGCACTGGTGTCTCTCTCACATTGATGTTTCTCTCTCTCTCTCTCTCTCTCTCTCTCTCTCTCTCTCTCTCTCTCTCTCTCTCTCTCCCTCCACCCCCCTTTCCCTTCCACTCTTTCTAAAAATCAATGGAAAAATATCTTCAGGAGAGGATTAACAAAAAAAACAAACACCTTTAGACATTTCTCTATGTCTATTACTTTTACTTTGCACTCAATAGAATAACCTGAACAATGTTCCCTTGTCACTATGTAGACCTATTTTCATAGTTTTGATGGTTCTGCATAATATTTAATGGAATGAATAACATAATTAATAAACTCCCATTGATGGACATTTGGGAAGCTTCAAGTTTTGCTGCTCTAATGAATTCCAACATGAACACACACATACATCTATATCTATATATCTACATGTCTATATACCTATATATCTGTACCTATCTATCTTTATGCACATAAATGATTATTTCCTTAGAATAAGTTCCTGGATGTATAATTATCAGTTTAAAGAACATGCATATTTTCACACATAGGAGCCCTCTTAACCAAATAGACAAAAACTGATAAATGGCTTATTTATCAAAATAGCTGGTTAAAGAGGGAATAACATACAGTATAATATATATATATATCTCCTATCTAATAAAGATGGAATATGCTAATTGACTATCACACCCTCACAAATATGGTGGCACCCACAGCCAATAAGGAAGGAATATGCTAATTGACAGCCATGCCCTCAAAGATAGTGACGCTCACAGCCACAAGATGGCAGCGCCCAGTCCCCTCAGCCCTGCCGGGGCAGCAGGCATGCAGCACAGCCGGGCCTGCACCCAGGCAGGTCCGGCTGCTCTGTGCGCCTGCCTCTGGAGTTCCCCAGTCTCCTCAGCCCTCCAGCTGCCCAGGGCCGGCCTGAGGTGCAGGTAAGCCTCAGATGGTGGCTGCCCAGATGCCCAGGGCCAGCCCGAGGTGCAGGTAACCAGGGCTGAGGCTTGCGTTGCCGGCTGTGGCAGCAACAGATGTGTGATGAGAGCGTCACCTTCTCCTCATTGCTGGGTCGCCTCCAGCCCCTGAAGGTTCCCAGACTGTGAGAGGGGCAGCCAGGCTGAGGGACCCCCCTCCAGTGCATGAATTTTCATGCACCGGGCCTCTAGTATATATGTATGTGTATATGTATATATGTATATATGTATATACACACACACATATATCCTATATAGTAAAACCCTAATATTCAAATTGACTGAATGGCAGAATGACCAGTTGCAACGACCGGTCACTATGATGCACATTGACCACCAGGGGGCAGACACTTAACGCAGGAGCTGCCCCCTGGCAGTCAGTGCATTCCCACAGTGGGAGCGACATTCAGCCAGAAGCTGGGCTCATGGCTGGTGAGTGCAGCGGCGGTGGCTGAAGCCTCTCCTGCCTCTGCTGCAGGCAGGAAGTAAGGAGCATGGGGTTCCGGACTGCAAGAGCCCCGGACTGCGAGAGGGATGTCTGAAACTGGCAGGTGGACATCCTCTGAGGGGTCCCAGACTGCGAGAGGGTGCAGGCTAGGATGAGGGACAAATTTCATGCACCGGGCCTCTGGTGAATTATCTTTGAATGCATAGTAATCTGGCCACTCAGTGTGTGTGTGTGTGTGTGTGTGTGTGTGTATTAGAGGCCCGGTGCATGAATTTGTGCATGGGTGGGGTCCAGCCAACCTTGCAAGGGGGAGGGGACATGGGTGGTTGGTCGGCCTGCCTGCTGGTTGAAATCCTGGTCGAGGGGACATTTGCATATTAGCCTTTTATTATATAGGATATACACTGAGTGGCCAGGTTATTATGTGTTCAGAGATCATAATAATCTGGCCACTCAGTGTGTGTGTGTGTGTGTGTGTGTGTGTGTGTGTGTGTATACTAGTACATACATATGTGTGTGTGTATGTATGTATATAATTGATTTGAGAGAGAGATACACACACATCAATGTGAGAGAAAAACATCAATCCATTACCTCCTGCATATGCCCTGACCAGGAATTAAACCCACCACATTTTTGTATATGGGAAGATGCTCCAACCAGCTGAGCCATAAAGTCAGGACAAAAATGTTATATATATAACATGACTAAACACACATATATCTTAAGTATTTTATTTTGACTTGAAATATATATGCATATTAATTCATTAATTTAGATAACATTTTAAAATTTCTTTTTAGGTCTAAGGATTTTGTTGTTGTTGACAATGGGACGCTTGATTAAAATTCTATGTAATTTTTCTTGGATAAATGAAATTCATAATGACTTTAGTATTTCTTTTTTTATTTTATTTTATTTTATTTTATTTTATTTTATTTTATTTTATTTTATTTATTGTTTTAAGTATTACAAATAGTAGTACACATGTCTCCTTTTTTCCCCCCCATTGACCTCCCCCCAACATCCCCTACCCCCCAGTACATGCCTTCACCTGCCCCCCCCCCCCCCCCAGTGTCTTGTATCCATTGGTTGTGCTTATATGCATGCGTACACGTCCTTCGGTTGGTCTCTTACAGCCCCCCTCGCCCAACCTCCCTTGTCTTCCCAATGTAGTTTGACAGTCTGTTCAATGCTTCTTTGCCTCTGTATCTTTTTCCCACCATTTATTTCCTTTAAAAAGTTTTGCCTTTGCAGACTAGAAATAAACATATAATAAAACGAAACAAAACAAAAAAAATGTTTGAGTCCCAATTTCAATGTCCAACAGTTCTGAGTCCCCGTTCAATGTCTAACAGTTCCTTATGTGTACATGTCAGCAATGATATCTGGATGGTGGGCACATGGTGGCAATGCAGGTCCGACCCTCTCTGGTTTGGTCCTAGGCAACCTGGAGCGGTGCACAGCTGCTGACTGCTTGCGTGGCAAGGCGTTGTCAGCGTCTTCCATCTCTGGACTGTTTTTCCTCTTGTCTTCGTGGTTGGAGCAGACCTGTCAATTCCTCTCTGTTGCAGGAATCCACATGGTCTTGGAGTTGTTTTCTGAAAATATATAAACACATTCTCGACCACATGTTAATAAAGGAATCTTTTCTAATATAATTGATTTGGGATCCTTTTTATTTTTGCCCAAACGATTTTCCTTTGACTTTAGTATTTCTTGTTTCCCTTTTTTTAAGGTGGAGCAAGAACTGAAAAAACTTACACTGCTTCTCCAATCTTTTGCTTCTAATTTGACAACATTTGTATGTGTGTGACATGCCTTTAGAATCTAACAAAAGCATTCAAATTAGTTTTCCTTGGAACAACTCTTTTTCTTTTCTTTTACATAATATTGATTAAGTAAAAATTATAAAACAAGTATAATGACATTAAAATTTTTAAAATATGTTTTTAAAATTACAGTTGACCTACAATATTATATTAATTTCAGGTATACAAACCAGTGAATAGATATTTATATAACTTACAAAGTGATCACCCTAATAAATCTAGTACCCACCTGATACCATACATAGTTATTACAGTATTATTGCCTATATTCATACACTATACTTTACATCCCTGTGACTATTTTATAACTAGCAATTTGTGCTTCTTTTTCCCTTCACCTTTTCACCAGTTCCTCAACCCCCATCCCCACTGGCAATCATCAAACACACACATACAGTGTTCTCTGTACCTATAAGACTGTTTCTGTTTTGTTTGTTCATTTATGTTGTTCTTTAGATTCCACATATAAGTGAAACCATATGGTATTTGTCCTTGTCAGACTTATTTCACTTAGCATAATACCCTTTAGGTTCAACCAGGTTGTTGCAGATGGCAAGATTTCATTCTCTTTTAAGGACGAGTAATATTCCATCATATATATGTACCACATATTCTTATCTATTTGTTTATTGATGGGCACTTAAGTTGCTTTCGTATTTTGGCTTTTGTAAATAATGCTTCTATAAACATATGGAGCCCAACCAGTGTGGCTCAGTGGTTGAGCATCAGCCCATGAACCAGGAGATCTCGGTTTGATTCCCTGTCTGAGCACATGCCTGGGTTTCAGGCCTGGTCCCCAGTAGGGGGCATGCAAGAAGCAGCCGAGAGATGTTTCTCTCTCATTGACATTTCTATCTCTCTATTCCTCTCCTGTTCTCTAAAATCAATAAAAATATATTCAAAACAAAACAAAACAACAACAACAACCCACACACATATGGATGAAATGTCTTTATAAATGAGTGTTTTGGGTTTCTTTGGAGAAATACCTAGAAGTGGAATTGCTGGTTCCTTCTTTATTTCTTATTATAACATTTGTGGGGGTTTTTGTGTGTTGGTTAGTTTTTTTGTTAATCTTCAGCTGAGGATATTTTTCCATTGATTTTTAGGGAGAGTGGAAGAGAGAGGGAAAGACAGAGAGAAACATCTATTGGTTGCCTCCTGCACATCTGGGCCGGAGAGGAGCCTGCAGCCAAGGTACGTGCCCTTGACCAGAATCAAACCTGGAACCCTTTGGTCTGCAGGCCAATGCTCTATCCACTGAGCCAAATTGGCTAGGGCCCTTTGTTTTTAAAAAATATATATATTTTTAAATTGATTTTAGAGAGGAAGGGAAAGGGAGAGAGTGATAGAAACATCAATGAGAGAGAATCATTGATTGGCTATCTCCTATATGCCCCTTATTGGAGATCAAGCCCATAACCTGGGCATATGCCCTGAATTGAACCATGACTTCCCGGTTCATAGGTTGATGCTCAACCACTGAGCCATGCTGCCAGGCTATAGCCTTTGTTTTAAGTCTGTTTTGTTTGGTAAAGTATTGCTACCCCCAAACCATAAAAGTGTGTGTGTGTGTGCGCGCGCGCACGCTTGCAGATAATTCAAAATGGCAAGAGCTGAGCAAAGACTAACCTACTGGTATCAAGGACTCGATGGGTCCTGGCCAGTATTGTGTTTTATAGAAGGACTATTATCAGTTTACCTATTAACTTAATATAGGTTTGGTTGAGAGAGTTTCTATTAAACTGCCTTCCAATAAAGTACTATCAACTTGGCCTCTTATCGGTAGTGTATGAGAGTCCTCCACCCTAGTTTTTAAACTTCAGTGGCCATAGGAATCACTTGCAGAGTTGTTAAAAATGCATATTCTTGATACACCATTCTAATGAAGCAGGTCTCCATCCTCATAACTTGAAGAGTATGTGAATCATTCCAGACATCTGTCTTCTAGCACCCCTCGTATATACCAGGTCTTCAGCTGTGTTCTAGGAACCATATCATACACTATTAAGCTGCACATTTATGCTAAGCATATAAGACAGTTTCCAAAGGAAGAGCAACAAAGGTCTACCCACAAGAATGGATAGACATTGTTCATCTTCCAGGAGGAAGGATTTACACCTCTACAGCTTTATGGGCTATCCTGGGGTGAATGAGAGTAAGTGATCCAAATTTCCACCACAGATTTTTTAATTATGTACTTAATCCATTTGGTGTATTTCAAAAGGTGCAATACTTTCCTTCATTTATCAGTGAAAGAAGTTAGACATTAACTTAAAAAAATATCAGCAAACTGACTTTCAAATTTCCTTGAAAGTCAGTCATGTATATAGTGCATCCTAGAAAAGAGGAGGGGCAAAACAGGTTCCACCCACTTTTATGAGTTTCATCAAATACTGAACCTACTCAAGGGTGGAGAGAAAAGGCAACTTTCAAAAAGGAGTATGTTATTGAATGAGGCATTTACTATACTCCTTCCTAAGAGCACCAGTAGGGAACATGTTTTCTAAACTAGATCTAGGAAGTGGAATGTGGAATCACTCCATCCTCCTCACCTAAAGGGCTGTCCAAAGGTTAACGAATTTTTTAAAAATCCTATCTAATAAAGAGGGAATATGCTAATTGACCATCACTCCATCACAAAGATGGCTGCACCCACAACTGAGGCCAAGTTCCCATAAGGAGCCTTAACAAGCAATCAGCAGGGACGTGAGGCTACGCCCTCCCCCACACGGAAGGGCTTGACAAGGGACCTCAAGGTGTGCTTCCTGTCCTGGTGCTGGGCTAGGGGACCTCAGGCTGCTCCCCCTGCCCCAGCACCAAGCTGGTGGACCTGAGGCCACGCCCCCCACCAGGTGGGGCTTGACAGGGACCTCAGTCCATGCCCCCCGCCCCAGCACTGGGCCAGGGGACCTGAGGCTGCACCCCTCTGCCTGGCTGGGTTGACAGGAGACCTCAGGCCGTGCTCCCCACCCAGTGGGGCTTGACAGGAGACCTCAAGGTACACCCCCAGTGGTGGGTCGGGGGAACTCAAGCTGCGTCCCCGCCCAGCAGAGCTTGATGGGGGACCTGAGGCTGCACCCCCTGCCGGTGGGGCTTGACAGGAGATCTCAGGCCATGTCCCCCACTTGGCGGGGCTTGACAGGGGACCTCAAGGCATGCCCTCCGCCCCAGTCTGGGCTGGGGGACCTCAGGCCATGCCCTCCATCCTGAAGCTGGGCCAGGGGACCTGAGGCTATTTCCTCTGCCCAGCAGGGCTTGACAAGTGTGGGACTGGCCAGGTCTGGATCTAGCCCAATGGCGGGGTAGGGTGGGGGGTGGGGGCACGGAACTGGGTCTCAAGCGATTTTGAGGTGCATGTGGGTGGGTGGGGACTTGACTCCGGGTCCCGTGGTGCGCCCCAGACTCTGACAGGAGGAAGGTTTTCAAATACATTTTATTAATTTTCTTTCATCTCTGACACTTCTATTATAGAGAAAGGGCAAATAGCAGTATTAAATTATTTGCTCTAATTAATCCCCTTTTAATGTGCATGAATTTCATGCACTGGACCACTAATGACTAAATAAAAACAAACTCTACACACACACTCCTCCCCTCCCACTGCAAATAATAATAATAATAATTTAAAAATACTAGATGTCTCAGATCACTCTCTAGAGTGGAACCCGGGAGCAGCTTCAACAACCTGAATTAGTCTGTTACAGAGTCATCACAAGCATGCCTTGCCTTTAAACAAAACAAAAAACAAAACAAAAACTAGTACCGATCACTTTTCTGACAATACACAATTACTCAAAATTAACTAGTATTGAGAGGAGGAAAGGACCATATATATGGGCCTTGTTTCACATGAGTGCTTATGCGTAGGTGCAGGGCATTTGTTATTGAAAAATGAATTTTAATTTTTTAATATATTTTATTGATTTTTTACAGAGAAGAAGCAAGAGGGATAGAGAGTTAGAAACCTAGATGAGAGAGAAACATCCATCAGCTGCCTCCTGCACACCCCCTACTGGGGATGTGCCCGCAACCAAGGTACATGCCCTTGACTGGAATCGAACCTGGGACCCTTCAGTCCGCATGCCAATGCTCTATCCACCGAGTCAAACCGGTCAGGGCATGGATTTTAATTTTTAATCTTTAGCTTGATTTAAACATTGCTTTTAGTATGAAGCCGAAACCAGCTGTGCAGAAAGGGCTCTGGAGAGATGTCCATAGCAGCACACACTGCGGCTCTTCTTCGGTTCTGGAGGCTCCAGGGCAGCCAGTATTGCTTCGTCAAATACATTCTGTAGGCCTTTCTGTGTGAGTGCGGAACACTCCACATACTTGACAGGTCACGGGCCAGCTTTTCAGCAGTCTCTGGAGTGATAGGTTTCTGTTTGTTCTTGGCAGGTTTCTCAATCATAGAGGGGTCATCTCTGAGATCAATTTGGGTGCCAACAAGCAAAAAAGGAGTCTTTGGACAGTGGTGAGTTATCTCAGGCACCCACTTTTCTTTCACATTTTCAAATGAGGATGGAGAAACCACTGAAAAACTAGAAATACATCTGTTTGTGGATAACTCAGCGCTCGTAATCTGTCATAATCCTCTTGCTCTGCAGTATCAAAAAGTCCAAGAGTATATGGCTCTCCACCAATCATAACTGTGACTGCATAGTTGTCAAAAACAGTCAGTAGATACTCAGATGGAAATTTGTTTGTTGGGTAGGATATCAGAAGACATGTTTTACCAACAGCACCATCGCCCACAACAATGCACTTAATTGTCTGCATTGCTGAAACAGTTTTATATCCACTTTAAATATTTCAAATCAATGATGACCTCAGCCTCTCTGCAGGGGCGTTGGCAGCACTGCCTGAACCCTCTTTTTGACTAGGCCTCAACCTTGATGTATAGAGGTTGTAGATTATCAGCATAAACAATTTTATTACACTCCTGCTCCGACCCTTCAACACCTGCCCACCCCAAAAGACTTGAATAAGCTCTAGCATGGTTTCTAACAGCTCAGGCCCATATATTTGGGATGATCAATCACCCATTAACTTCCCACCTGGGAAATCTCAAATCTGCCAAAACAATCTGCTATTTGTTTCAGTTAACACCTGTCTCCTAGTCTCTATGCGAGGGCATGAGCCTAACTTTGATAAATACCTGTAGGAAAACTCAAATGGTCTAATCACATTGACCAAACTCCCTACGTGCTTTTTTTTTTTTTTTTTTTTTTAACATATTTTATTGATTTTTTACAGAGAGGAAGAGAGAGGGACAGAGTGAGAAACACCAATGAGAGAGAAACATCAGCTGCTTCCTGCACATGTTCCACTGGGGATGTGCCTGCAACAAAGATACATGCCCTTGACCGGAATCAAACCTGGGACCTTTCAGTCTGCAGGCTGACACCCTATCCACTGAGCCAAACCGGTTAGGGCTCCCTATGTGCTTTTTGTAATTTTTACTTCCTTAATTCTGTTGAACTCCTACTTATTCTCTCTTTCTAATCCCTTATTCTTCCTTTAGGACACCCATTCACCTCTACATGAATCAAAGTTGAGCTTGGTTTACACTCGACTCTCTTTCCTGCTGCAGTAGTTAGTGAGTAACTCTTTTTACTGACTTTAGTGTCTAGCTAGAATTTTAACTGGTGTCTAATTCTCTTTGACAGTTTTCATACTAAGTTTGCATGGCTATAATTGTGAGATATCCCTAACCCCAACCCCACCCCATTTGTGCTATGGCTATATCAGACCTAGCTTATGTGCTTTTTCGCATCCATTCAACCCCACAGGTTCCATGGTTCTTGGCTGTTTGTCACAGTATCTCTAGTGCCTTGTATCTTCCATCTGGAACCAGTGGATGTCCGGAGGGAATGTGGAAGTACAGGGGCATTGATGCTGTATGGGGCAAACTTAAACAAAGAGAGATGGGAAACAAGAAGGAGTCAGCAGATAAATTGCTCACTCTTTTTCTCCCTAGCAGATGATTTCAAGACACAGTATCTCCATATGGCCTTCCTAGAGAGGTCCCATGACATTGGGCAATTAATTCATTATGTGCCTTATAAAGCTATGGTCAGCTTAGTATTTGCCTTCTCTCCTTTCCTGACTGACTTCTTTTCCCTCATTCTTGCTTCCTTGGGATTGTATTCTCCATTAAAATATTAGCACAAAAGCTTTACCTCAGGCTCTGTCTTTTTTAGGGAACTGAGGCTTTGAAAATGGATTTTAGGATTAGCCCTAAAAAGCAAACTCTCAAGGTAGAATTTTGGAGTTGGATTGTCTGCTTGACTATAGGCAATAGAGACCACATTGCTGGTGGTAAGTGGAACAATAATAACCCTTAAGAGTAGGGTCATATTAATGAAGTCTTGCCTGTGGTTAGGTGGGAGGAGTTACAAAGCATTATGTGGGAAATGATAATGATAAGATTTGTTGCTGCTTTTGTTGGCAGCAGAAGTCTTACAAAAAGAAAAAGATTGTTGCAGGGCAGCTAATTGCTAATTTAAGGGATTCTCTGGAAACTGGAGGTGTCGATGGCAGCCTGGAAATGTAAAGGAAATTCAATGTGTGGCTTTCATGGATATACTATATTAAAGCCAGAACCCAGATGGGAAGAGGGCACAGACTTATGATACAGATACTTGAGTGGATCAACCTAAGAACTCTGACTTGAAAAATTCCCTGGAATGTTCCTGGGCCAGTAGAATTTACCTGCTTCCTTTGCCAAAGGAAATCAGCCCCCTTTTTCCTAGAGGATGTGCAATGGCCTCACCTGAAGCAGGTGTCTAACAAGATGATGTTTATTCTCCAAAAATTGCCTCCACCATACCTCAGTGCCTCCAAGCCAGTAACCAGGATCATATTCCAGCACATTCTGAGAGGAAAGAAACAGTCCCTGCTTAGGGAGGAAGTAGACTACTTAGCACGCAAATGGCAGAATCTGGCTGTTATATATTAGCAGGTAACAGAATATGTGTAGGAGTAGATTTTGAAGATATCAGATCAGAGGAATATAAGGCTGGAAAATATTTACTGGTATGGGGTATTCTCCCATGACTCAGGATTCAATGTTTTAGGACCTAGAGCTGATCTAAACACACTGTCAGGTTGGCTCCTTGAAACATAATTCATGACAATGACCTAGAAGATGTGAGGTTGGCAGTCATTTGGCATTATATTGAGCAGAGACCATATAGATCAGGGAAGCAGGAATGTTAGAGTGGATTTACTAAGTACAAGCTGAAAACCTGTCACTAATTGTGTTACCTGGAATGACCCAGTGCTTACTTCCATTTCTGAGGCAATAGAAAATATACTAGCACTGGGTCCATCAGTTTCTTTAGGAAACTCCGTGATGCCTGTTCTCTACAGGCCATGCCTGCAGATGTGATATGGAAATTAGGCTGCCTGATATCAATGAGGATGATGGGATTTCAGAATGAGAGGCCATGGTAGGTTTTAATTCTCAGAGACAAGTTGGACATAATTATTGCACATGGCATCAAAATCAGAATAGCAATTAAAGTGCCTTGGCCTACATGGATCTATGGTGATTTTAGGGGCAAAATAGATGGAGATCTGACCAGGGCATTGTTTCATTTGCATAATAAAAAATTGAGAGCTGGGAAGCTGACATAAGTACTGCAATGAAAAAAATCACCCAGTTTCTAGAACTAAAGTGGGATATAGACCCAGAGTTCATTGACTAAAGGGAGACCAGGACCCCTTGAGGAAAAACCTGGAAATGTTACTATAGTATATATGTCACTGAGTCATATGATATGCAACACAGAGTCTAGAGATGTACATACCAGTGAGAATGGTCCTCTCAGGAGGATGGACCTGAGAAGAGGTCCTGCAGGCTCTAGGATCAGGTTTGAGGCTGTGTGCACAGAGCCCTTTGTGGTCCCAGGAATTCCAACTTTGATCTAGAAGGGTAGGAGGTATTGGGTGTTTGTCCTATGGTCTGTCAACCTCAACTTATAGGGAGGGGCATGGATGAAGGAAAGCTATATGGGACATAAAATACAGGACTCAGAGCAGGGCCTGGGTCTAGGAATGGTATGGGAGTTTGGCATAGTTAAGGACCGAAAAGACTGGTGAAGCTGGAATGAGGTAAGCATGGGAGGCTGTGGTAATAAGATGAAATTGGTGAGGTAAGTCTTGAAGACCCTGACAAGGCATTGGATTTTTGTTCTTTTGGTACACTTTTTTTTTTGCCAGTCAGACTGCACTTAGGCCTGCAGAGCCTTAAATGGTAGCTGACTGGGACCTTGGATGAGGCTTACCTGAAAGCTTTGGAACAGGAGACCTTCTGAAAGAAGGTGCTTGAGATTTCACCTAATCTGTGGTCAAGCAGTGGTCAAAGTAGACAAAAGTCACTAGGCTGGAGCCAAGGTAATATCACAGCTCTGACAAAGGAGCTTTTCTATAATATGATTCACTGATGTACACCCATGGGCCTGGAACTGAATGGAGACAGGACCTGTTCCAACTCACCCTCAAACTGTCAGGAGGGAGAAGGCTGCATACTTTGCTCTGAAGCTAACAAATCTACCCATGTATCCTTTTATATTTCATAGTGTCTTGGTTTCACTTATGAACACTCTGAGGTTCTTTACAGCAGTGCTCTTGGACACCTTTCTTTGTTCCTTACCTTCTTGTAAACTGAATGAACCCCAGTCTGCCCAATTCTCAAGTCCTAGTTCTACCCCAACCTCTGCCTTTGGGTTACATATTAACTCTTTGTCTTGCCAGCTCAATGTAAGCTGATTTAGCTGGCTTATCTGACCTTCTGATGCCATATGGCAAACACTGTTCCAGTTCTGACCACTTGGAATGTAACTTCTACCCTATCTAGAACAACCTTTGCCTCCCAGCAAGGAGAAATTGAGTGTTTTGTTATGAACCACTGGATTCAGAGCACCTGCTTGGTTGCCCTAGCAGCAAGGCAATGGCTCTACTTTTCTTTAGTCCTTGGACCTGGGGAATATGACACTACAGAAGGAAAATTCAGAGCCCTGAGAAGAAGTTCCTGCTGGGCCCACCCAGTCAGTGGAGGATGGGATGCAGATACAAACCCGGCTTTCACAGATAGTGGGACTAGCAGTTGCCGTGGGCAGCTAAACCCACCCCTATTCACTATCCAGAGAAATTTAGAGGCAAATCAGCAAACCTCTCTGAAATTAAACAGTCATAACAATTCATGAATATCCAGAGCTTTGGTTGGAAATTGGGATGGAGTAGGTTCTGTTGGGTACAAACTGATTGCATTTCTAACATACTGAATTTTAGGAGATATGAAGGTTATAGCTCTGCTCCTGATGCTCAGCAGCCATGTCCAAAGGAAGAGCAACAAAGGTCTACCCACAAGAATGGGTAGACATTGCTCATCTTCCAGGAGGAAGGATTTACACCTCTACAGCTTTATGGGCTATCCTGGGGTGAATGAGAGTAAATGATCCAAACTTCCACCACAGGTTAGCCATAGTCTCAAGAGAGCTAGCTCAGGTCACCAGGCTTGAGCCTCCCAATATTAACAAGCCTCTAAATAAGGCTAGAGATGGGATTAGCACACACATGCCTTGCCTCTCTCTTTTGTGTGGTAGCAAGGCCACTCCACAAGGTGTATGCATGTGTGTGCACACATGTCTATGTGTGCATGCTTGTTCCCCTATGTCTGCCAGTTCCCCCGAGCAGGGCACCTATATCCCCTATAAGCCATTATGCCTGTTTTTATGCAGATTGCATTATTCATATTCTACTTCTAAAAGATACTTGCTTAAAGACCATCTATTGCATAAAAGTATAGATTAACTTTAAGGACTTGATAATATTCAAGATCACCTTCCTCTTGCAAGTGCCCTCTTTTCTACAGAGAAAACCCTTGGGAGGAGTTTACATGTGATGCTTGCACTACAAAGATGCCCCTGGGCAATCCTTGGCCATAGTGGCTAATGTTTAATAATGGAAGCAGTACTTTTGCCATTTTGGAAGCAACAGCTTATCTGAGTGCTTGGCTCTGAGTCAGAAGCAACTGGATTCAAATGCCCACTCTGCTATTTGCAAGCTGCAAAGACTTGGGCAAATTCCTTAATACTTCTGCTTTAATTTCTTCATTTATAAAATAGGAGTGTTAATTTCTTTCCCCAAGGGCTTTAGTGAGGATTATAGAAAATAATAGATGTAATGTACTTAGTACATAGCATGTGCTCAAATGCATGATATCAAGGTTTACTGAACTTTGTCACTATCCTCACACAGTTTAACCATAGCCTCAAGAGAGAGTTATTTGAATGTTCTTTAAATACTTGCAGGACATTTTTTTTTTGTATGTAAAAATGTTAATTACCAATGCCTCATATGAAAAAGCATGTTTCATCTCTTGCTGTTTTCAAATCATGTCTTTTTTCCCTCAGAAAAAACTTACAGTGTAGAAACATTTCCATGTACTAGTAGTTAATTGCATTGTTTTGCTAAGTGTCCCCAAAAAAGATAATTGTGATTTGTTGGCTAGCTTGCATATAAACAATGAAGCTACAGCTCACTTAGTAATGGCATCTTTTCAGAGTTAACTAGACTTCAGCTTCACTGAGAAGACTGCATGAGTCAACCCCATCCCCCAAACACATATACAAATATACTAAAGTGGTTAAAGTACAGTTTAATAATCTGAATTTAGATAAACTCAAAATCTCTGAGCTTTGGTAAAGAAGTGCACTTTTATCAGATATGCTTTAGAAGTTTTCATGATCAAAGTGCCCAAAAGAAGCTAAAATTAGACTTCCTTCTGACTTTTACTTGTTCTCTTACATTTCTAAGCAAGTGAGACACAACACCTTTGCTTTGATTCTACAGGAAATAATGGATATTTTCGTCAGTGCCTCAGATTCCTTTGAGACCCAGCAAAAAAGGAAGAGAACATGTTTCTTTATCTCTAGAATGATCAAAAGGCAATGTAAGAAAGCTCTCAAGCAAAAAGAACACACAATCTTTCCTTATCCTATGAACCTGTCAGTCCTGAAATACATCAATACATCTTCCTCTCATTTGAGAGTTGCACAGGCAGTCCCTATATCAGAATGGCAGAATTCCAGTGGTTCATTTGTAGAAGTGAGTTATGTGGAAATCAGAATGCATTCTCCGTAGAAACTATTTTATGCATGGTGATTAGCTGTAACCTGCAATGCTCTAAAGTAGAGTTCCAACAGAACTACTGTACTTGGCCACTCGATAAACAGTATTTTTGCAGGGAGGTGTGGTCAGGGGTTCAACTAATGATGCCAGGAATGGGGGACTCTTCCCTTTTCCACTATTCCCTACTTGTAAATCTCTGTCAGATTAGGTCAGGGAATCCCCTTATGAGGTAATTGGGAGGAGGGTAATGAGGTGTGGAGCTGGAGGCTTTCAGAATTTGGGGCCCACGGGATGGCATGTTGTGAGAACTTGAAAATTTTTTCTTGCTCAGCTTCAGAGCAGCTCCTGGTACATTTCCTTTCTTTTCATCCACTGACCCAGATAATTTATCCTTTTTCTTCTTTAATAATGGGAATGCCACAAATAATCTCTTCCTTCAGAGAAGGATTTTTCTTTCCTCGTTTCAATCAGAACAAGAAGTTCACTCTACTTGCCTGGTCCTGAAGGGAATACATGGACTTTGTTAGATACTCAGTGGAGCTAACAGCAACAACAAATCCCCTGACTTCCTTCTCAGTATTTCAAGTAGGTTCTATAGATTAAGGTCAAAATCCTAGTTAATGGTAAGTCTTTTTCTGCTTAAGGAACTGGTGCAAGATTTACCCATATTTTAGGAGGAATCATAGATTTAGGCTTTAATGATAAACATTTCATCAAGTGATGTGGCTGATGGAGGTTTAGGGGTGAAGAGCAAAGCAGTGGGGTTTGTGTGGCACAAAACAGGTTAAAATGACTGTGTGAGTAGCACCCCCTAGTGTTGAGGAGAAGTTGTGAGTGGGGGGGAGATGGCTGTGAGAAATGTTATGTTCCAGTTTCTCTCTATTTCTTTGCTCTAAACCACTCCTGTAGGAGGGATCCCCAGATGCTGGGTTTGGCTGCTCAGAGACTTTTGAGTAGAGCACTGAAGGTAATTAAAGAGACAGTGTCCAGAAATTAAATCACAATTCTGATGCCACAAAAGGATCCAGAGAGAGAGGTGAAATCCAAGTGGCAGGCAATGAGATAGACAATGGGGGCCAAAGCAAGAGATTCCCAGGGGGAGCCTGGAGACTCTACTAGGTGCTACCTGGGGGAGTGCTATCACCATTTCCTTTTTTAGGACTCTCAAGCTCTAGGGAGGGAAGGAAACTTTGGAAGGCATGGAGTAGACTTGCATATCATTCCTAAGATCACCAATCCTGCCCGGGCTAAGGACAAGAGTGCCAAAATAGGAGTGAGAAGTCTTTAAAGCCTTCTGGAGACAGATATATAAGCAGGTGAACCAAGCAGAAGTAAAAGCCACAAGGCTTAACAATCAGGTATGTGGCAGAATTAGTTGTTGGCTGCCTAAATGCCCTTAATTTTTTAGTCACTTAAGATGCCTGCTTGGTTTGGACCTAGTTTGCCTTTCTGGCTCTGGCTATTCTGATCTTTTGTTGAAGTTCATATTTGTCATCATGCTGACCCATTTTAAGTACAAACCAGATTTTACTTACTGGCTTAGTTCTGCCTCCTTCCTCTCCTGTGGAGTTTGATGAAATATAAGGAGGACCCAGTCAGTTCGTGGATTTCCTTCCCTCATGTCATTTATTTTATTTTTATTTTCATTTTCTTTAATTTTTTAAAAATAAATCTTTATTGTTCAGATTATGATGATTGTTCCTCTTTCCCCCACATAGTTCCCCTCCACCCGGTTCACACCCCACCCTCTGCCCTTACTGCCCCCCCCCACCCCCCCGTCACTGTCCTCATCCACAGGTGTACGATTTCTTTTTATTAAGGTATTATATGTGTACATATCTTACCATTGCCCCCCCACCCCACCCTACTCCCATACATGCCCTCACCCCCCAATGTTTTGCATCCATTGGTTATTCTTATATGCATGCATATAAGTCCTTCGGTTGATCTCTTATTTCCCCCACTGCTCCCTAACCTTCCCGCTGTAATTTCACAGTCTGTTTGATGCTTTACTGCCTCTGTATCTATCTTTTTGTTCATCAGTTTATAATGTGTTTTTTATTATCCACAAATGAGTGAGATCATGTGGTATTTTTCTTTCATTGACTGGTTTATTTCACTTAGCATAATGTTCTCCAATTCCATCCAATGGTAAGAATTCCTTCTTTTTTATGGCAGCATAGTATGCCATTGTGTAGATGTACCATAGTTTTCTGATCCAGTCATCTGCTGACGGGCACCTAGGCTATTTCCAAATCTTAGCTATTGTAAATTGTGCTGCTGTGAACATAGGGGTGCATATATCCTTTCTGATTCGTGTTTCTAGTTTCTTAGGATATATTCCTAGGAGTGGAATTACTGGGTCAAATGGGATTTCCATTTTCAGTTTTTTGAGGAAACTCCATACTGTTCTCCACAGTGGCTGCACCAGTCTGCATTCCCACCAGCAGTGCACGAGGGTTCCTTTTTCTCCACATCCTCACCAGCACTTGTCGTTTGTTGATTTGTTGATGATAGCCATTCTGACAGGTGTGAGATGGTACCGCATTGTAGTTTTGATTTGCATTTCTCTGATAATTAGTGACTTTGAGCATGTTTTCATGTGTCTCTTGGCCTTCCTTCTGTCTTCTTTTGAAAAGATTCTATTTAGGTCCGTTGCCCATTTTTTTATTGGATCATTTATCTTCTTTTTATTAAGTTGTATAAGCTGCCTATAGATGTTGGAGGTTAAACCTTTATCAGTGATAACATTTGCAAATATGTTCTCCCATACAGTGGGGTTTCATAGGTGTATGATTTTTGTCCAGTCCCTTCCCACACCCCCCACACCCCATTCCCCCTGAGAATTGTCAGTCCACTCCCTTTCTATGCCCCTGATTCTATTATATTCACCAGTTTTTCTGTTCCTCAGGTTTTTAATTAATTTGATTTTTAGATTCACTTGTTAATAGATATGTATTTGTTGTTCATAATTTTTATCTTTACCTTTTTCTTCTTCCTCTTCTTAAAGAATATCTTTCAACATTTCATATAATTCTGGTTTGGTGGTGATGAACTCATTTAGCTTTTTCTTATCTGTGAAGCTCTTTATCTGACCTTCAATTCTGAATGATAACTTTGCTGGATAGAGTAATCTTGGTTGTAGGTTCTTGCTATTCATCACTTTGAATATTTCTTGCCACTCCTGTCTGGCCTGCATAGTTTCTGCTGAGAAATCAGCTGACAATCATATGGGTGCTCCCTGTAGGTAACTAACTGTTTTTCTCTTGCTGCTTTTAATATTCTCTCTTTGTCTTTTGCTCTTGGCATCTTAATTATGATGTGTCTTGGTGTGGTCCTCTTTGGATTCCTTTTGTTTGGGGTTCTGTGTGCTTCCTGGACTTGTAAGTCTATTTCTTTCACCAGGTGGGGGAAGTTTCCAGTCATTATTTCTTCAAATAGGTTTTCAGTATCTTGCTCTCTCTCTTCTTCTGGCACCCCCATAATTCGAATGTTGGTATGCTTGAAGTTGTCCCAGAGGCTCCTTACACTATCTTCATATTTTTGGATTCTTTTTTCTTTTTGCTTTTCCAGTTGGGTGTTTTTGCTTCTTTGTATTTCAAATCTTTGACTTGATTCTTGCGATCCTCTAGTCTGCTGTTGGATCTCTGTATAATATTTTTTATTTCAGTCAGTGTATGCTTAATTTCTAGTTAGTCCTTTTCATATCCTCAAGGGTCTCACTAAATTTATCGGCCTTTTCTAGAAAATTCTTGAAAAACCTTGTAACCATGGTTTTGAACTCTATATCCATTCATTTGCTTGCCTCCATTTCTGTCATTTGTGATCTGTTTCTTTGTCTCTGCATTTTGGCTGCTTCCCTGAGTTGATGGAGTGGCTTTCTGTGCTGGGTGTCCTATAGGGCCCAGTGGCTCAGCCTCCCCAGTTACCTGAGGTGGACACTCTTGGTGCACCCCTTTGTGGGTTGTGTGCACAGTCTTGTAGTTAAGCCTTGATTGTTGTTGGTGTCACTGGCAGCAATTGACCTCCAGGCCAATTGGCTGTGAGGATCAGCTGTGTCTGTGCTGGGAGAACCTCTGTGCTGGAGACACCCTTGTGGGGCAAGACTTGCTTCAAGTGGGGCTTTGGTGCTCCCTGAGTCTGCCCCCTGAGTGTGTCTCCTATGGATCTGAGGAGTTGTAATCTGGATGGTCCCACTCTGACCCCTGGATACACAGGCTCTTGGATCTCCAAGGAGGTGCTAATTTAGCCTCTGCCTGAGGCCACCCAGCAAGAGCTATGGAGAGATCTGCAGATTCCTCTTCTTTGTTTGGGTTTTGGAGGTGCCCAGATGAGGCCCAGCTGTGAAGCAATGCAAGCTGCTGTGGGACCTTGGGCCTTCTTTTGGATGTTCTGGGTCTCACTGACTCAGCTGCAGTTTGTTAGGTAAGTTTAGATTTCAAAGGACCAGGCCATTCATATGCAAAAGCCTCTGCGCACAGCTTGGATGGGGCGGAGTCTCAGGGTGGAGCATACAGCAATGGCTTCCCATCAGCCCTGCCCGGGTCTCAATGTCCCTTGGTAATCGCTGCAAGCACCTCTGAGAGAAAGCCGCCCTTGAGTTCCACCCACTGCCAGACAGTCCAGTGTCTCCCTATTTGAGTCTGGGTCCCCAGAGTCTTGCCTGGAACTGGAGTTCAGAGCAGTCGGGAACTTTTGTCTCCCTCCCACTTGAAAAAGACAGCCGCGTACTCAGTTGCCAGCCCTCTCCGCACGCGCGCCTCCATACCTCTGTCTTTACTTCTGCAGCTCCTGTGAGTCTCAGTGTGCTTTTCTCTTTGATGTCTGTTTTGTTTTTTAGTTGTAGTTTTGAATTTGTTGTGCGAGGCAGCAAATTTAGGTGTTTACCTATGCTGCCATCTTGGTTTCTCTCTCATGTCATTTATTTATTGAATACTTACTATATGCCAGGCACTGCATTAAAAGCTGGAGATATAATAGTGAACAAAACTGACAATAAAAAACTCTGCCTCTGTGTGGTTTACATTTCTAGTTGAAGAGGCAATGAGAAAGATAAATAGCAAAATATAATCCATGACATATGTGCTAAAGCCAAAAATGTGGATATGGTGGTTAAAATTGTACATAGGGTGGCTAAAATGGATGACTTCTGAGTTAAATTTTTTTTTATTGTTTAAAGTATTACAAATAGTAGTATGTATGTCTCCTTTTTCCCCCCTATTGACCTTCCTCCGGCCTCCCCTACCGCCCCCCCCCCCCCCGCCCCGCACATGCCCTCACCCCCTCCCAGTGTCTTGTGTCCATTGGTTATGCTTATATGTATGCATACAAGTCCTTTGGTTGATCTCCTACCGCCCCCCACAACATTCCCCAGTCTTCCTGCTGTAATTTGACAGTCTGTTCTACGCTTTTCTGCCTCTGTATCTTTTTGTTCATCAGGTTATAATGTTCTTTATTATCTCTAAATGAGTGAAATCATGTGGTATTTTTCTTTCACTGACTGGCTTATTTCACTTAGCTTAATGCTCTCCAGTTCCATCTATGCTGCTGCAAATGGTAAGAATTCCTTCTTTTTTATAGCAGTGTGGCATTCCATTGTGTAGATGTACCATAGTTTTCTAATCCACTCATCTGCTGACGGGCACCTAGGCTGTTTCCAAATCTTAGCTATTGTAAATTGTGCTGCTGTGAACATAGGGGTATATATATCCTTTCTGATTGGTGTTTCTGTTTTCTTGGGATATATTCCTAGAAGTGGTATTACTGGGTCAAATGGCAGTTCCATTTTTAAATTTTTGAGGAAATGCCATACTGTTTTCCACAATGGCTGCACCAGTCTGCATTCCCACCAGCAGTGAAGAAGGGTTCCTTTTTCTCTGCATCCTCTCCAGCACTTGTCATTTGTTGATTTGTTGATGATAGCCATTCTGACAGGTGTGAGATGGTACCTCATTGTTGTTTTGATTTGCATTTCTCTGATAATTAGTGACTTTGAGCATGTTTTCATATGTCTCTTGGCTTTCTGAATGTCCTTTTTTTAAAAGTGTCTATTTAGGTCCTTTGTCCATTTTTTTGATTGGATTGTTTATTTTCCTTTTGTTAAGTTGTATGAGTTTCCTGTAAATTTTGGAAATTAAACCCTTATCAGAGATAACATTGGCTAATATGTTCTCCCATACAGTGGGCTTTCTTATTGTTTTGTTGATGGTTTCTTTTGCTGTGCAGAAGCTTTTTATTTTGATGTAGTCCCATTTGTTTATTTTCTTCTCAGTCTCTCTTGCCCTAGGATTTGTGTCTGTAAAGATATTGCTATAACATATGTTTGCAATTTTGCTGCCTATGGAGTCTTGTAGGATTTTTATGGTTTCCTGTCTTACATTCAAGTCCTTTATCCATTTTGAGTTTGTTTTTTGTGTATGGTATAAATTGGTGATCTTGTTTCATTTTTTTTTGCATGTATCTGACCAAATTTACCAGCACCATTTATTAAAGAAGCTGTTTTGACTCCATTGTATGCTCTTGCCTCCGTTGTCAAATATTAATTGAGTATAATGGATTGGGTCAATTTCTGGGTCCTCTATTCTGTTCCATTGGTCTATATGTCTGTTCTTGTGCCAGTACCAGGCAGTTTTGAGAACCGTGGCTTGGTAATATAGTTTGATGTCTGGTATTGTGATCCCTCCTACTTTGTTCTTCTTTCTCAGGATAGCTGTGACTATTTGGGGTCTTTTTTTTTTATTCCAGGTGAATTTTTGGAGATTTTGTTCTAGATCTTTGAAATATGCTATTGGTATTTTAATAGGTATTGCATTGAATCTGTTGAATGCTTTAGGTAGTATGGACATTTTAATGATGTTGAGTCTACCAATCCATGAACATGGTATGTTCTTCTATTTATTTATGTCTTCCTCTATCTCTTTTTTCAATGTCCTGTAGTTTTCAGAGTACAGGTCTTTTGCGTCCTTGGTTAAGTTTATTCCTAGGTATCTTAATTTTTTTGGCGTAACGGTAAATGGGATTGTTTTTCCCCCCCATTTATCTTTCTGTGAGTTCATTATTGGTGTATAAAAAGGTTGTAGATTTCTGGTCATTAATTTTGTATCCTGCTGCATTTCCAAATTCATTTAGTAGGTCTAGTAGTTTTTTGATGGAGTCTTTGGGGTTTTCTATGTATAGTATCATGTCATCTGTGAATAAGGACAGTTTTACTTCTTCTTTTCCAATTTGGATGCCTTTTATTTCTTCTTCTTGTCTGATTGCTTTGGCTAATACTTTTAATACTATGTTGAACAGGAGTGGTGGAAATGGGCATCTTTGTCTTGTTCCTGTTCTTATGGGAAATGAGTTTAGTTCTTGCCCATTGAGTATGATGTTGGCTGTAGGTTTGTCATATAGGGCTTTTATTATGTTGAGGTATGATCCCTCTATTCCAATTTTGCTGAGAGTTTTTATCAATAAAGAGTGTTGGGTTTTGTCAAATGCTTTTTCTGCATCAATTGATATGATTATGTGATTTTTGTCTCTCAGTTTGTTTATGTGATGTATCACATTTATTGATTTGCGGATATTGTACCATCCCTGCATCCCCGGAATAAATCCTACTTGGTCATGGTGTATGATCTTTCTAATGTATTGCTGAATCCAATTAGCTAGAATTTTGTTGAGGATTTTAGCATCTCTGTTCATCAAGGATATTGGCCTTGTAGTTCTCTTTTTTGTGTGGTGTCTTTATCTGGTTGTGGGATTAGGATAATGCTGGCTTCATAGAAAGAGCTTGGAAGTGTGCCTTTCTCTTGAATTTTTTGCAATAGTCTGAGGAGGATAGGTTTTAGTTCTTCTGTGAATGCTTGGTAGAACTCCCCTGTAAAGTTGTCCGGACGAGGGCTTTTGTTTGCTGGAAGATTTTTGATTGCTGTTTCAATTTCTTCAGTAGTAATTGGCCTATTCAGGTTTTTTTTATTCTTCTTGGTTGAGTTTTGGCAGCTTGTATTTTTCTAGGAATATGTCCATTTCATCTAGGTTGTCCATTTTGTTGGAATAGAGTTGCTCATAGTATTTTTTCATAATCATTTGTATTTCTGTGGGATCGGTTGTTATTTCACCTCTTCCATTTCTGATTTTGTTTATTTGGTTCCTCTCTCTTTGCTTCGTGGTGAGCCTGGCTAGAGGTTCATCAATCTTGTTTATCTTTTCAAAGAACCAGCTCTTGGTTTTGTTGATCTTTTGTATGGTTTTTTTTTTTTTTGATTTTGTTTTGATCTCTGCGTTATTTATCTCTGCTCTGATCTTTATTATTTCCTTCCTTCTGCTTATGCTGGGCTTTTCTTGTTGCTCTCTTTCTAACTCTTTGAGTTGTAGGGTTAGATAATTTATTACCATGGTTTCTTGTTTTTTGAGGTAGGCCTGTAGAGCTATGAACTTCCCTCTCAACACTGCTTTCGCTGTGTCCCATAGATTTTGGATTGTTTATGTTTTCATTGTCATTTTTGCCATGATGTTTTTTATTTATTCTTTGATCTCTCTGGTAACTCAGTCATTGTTTAATAGCATGCTATTTAGCCTACAGGTGTTTGAATTTTTAAAATTGTTTTTATCATAGTTGATTTCTAGTTTTATGCCATTGTGAACTGAGAAGATGCTTGATATGATTTCTATCTTCTTGAATTTGAAGAGACTTTGTCTGTGTCCCAATATATGGTCTATCTTTGAAAATGACCCATTTGCACTTGAGAAGAATGTATATTCTCTGGCTTTGGGGTGAAGTGTTCTGAAGATGTCAATTCCATCTGATTTAGTGAGTCATTTAGGATTGAGGTTTCTTTGCCGATTTTTTGTTTAGAGGATTTGTCCAATGGTGATAGTGGGGTATTAAAGTTCCCTGCTATGACTGTATTGCTGTCAATCTCTCCCTTGATAGCCTCCAGAAGGTGTTTTTTTAAATGTATTTGGGTGCTCCTATATTTGGTGCATATATGTTTACCAGTATTATTTCTTCTTGTTGGATTTCTCCCTTTAGTATTATGAAGTGGCCTTCCTTATCTCTTTTTATGTCCTTCACTCTGAGATCTAATTTGTCAGATATAAGTATTGCTACCCCAGATTTTTTTTTTTTCATTTTCATTCGCCTGAAAAATCTATTTCCATCCCTTCACCATCATTCTGTGTGAATCCTTTTTTCTGAGGTGGGTTTCCTATAGACAGCAGATATATGGATCATGTTTTCTTATCCACTCAGCTGTGCTATGTCTTTTAATTGGGGCATTTAATCCATTCACATTTAAAGTTACTATTGATAGGTACTTGTTTGTCACCATTTTTATTCTTTACGCATGTGTTCCTTCTTCACTTTCTATTTCTTCTTTTTACAGCAGACCCTTTAGCATTTCTTGCATTGCTGGTTTTGTGGTAATAAACTCCCTTAGTCCTTTTTTGTCTGTGAAGCTCCTGATTTCCCCCTCAATTTTGATTGATAGCCTTGCTGGCTACAGTATTCTTGGATTCAGACCCTTCCTTTGCATGACTTTGTATATTTCATTCCATTTCCTTCTGGCCTGATGTGTTTCTGTTGAGAAATCTGTTGCTAGTCTGATGGCGGAATCCTTTGTAGGTAACTTTCTGTCTCTCTGTCTGCTTTTAAAATTCTTACTTTGTCATTGGTGTTTGCCAATTTAATTATGATGTGCCTTGGTGTCAGTCTTTTGGGGTTCATTTTGTTTGGGACTCTGTGAGCCTCTTAGACTTGTGTGAGTTTTTTCTTCCCTATATCAGGGAAGTTTTCTATCATTATTTCCTCAAACAGGTTTTCTATTTCTTGCTCAGTTTCCTCTCCTTCTGGCACCCTATTATGTGGATGTTGTTTCATTTCGGGTTGTCCCAAAGTTCCCTTAGGCTCTCCTCCTGTTTTTTAAGTTTTTTTTACTAGATGCTGCTCTGCTTGGGTATTTTTTTCTACCTTTTCTTCTAGCTCACTGATGTGGTCCTTCGATTCTTCTAGTCCTCTGTTGATGCTTTCAATTGAGTTTTTTTTTATTGCAGTGATGTCATTTTTCATTTCTTCTTGGTTCTTCTTCATTTCCTCTTGGTTCTTACACATATTGTTGGATTTGTCTTCCACCTTTTTCAGCGACCTTATGACCATTTCTCTGAATTCTTTCTCTGACATATTGCTTCCTTGATTTTGTTTACTTACGTTTCTGGTGATGCCTCCTTGTCTTTCATATGCAGGCTGTTTCTTTGTCTCCCCATGATCTCTCTTCTCCTGGTATCTGGTTATGTAGCTCTCTCTCTCCTGCATTGATTTAAAAGCACAAAATACAACACCACAAGGCACAACGCACAAGGCACTGAACACCAATGTATTCATGACACTAATAACCCCAAATAAAGGTGGCCACCAGAGAAAAGAGAATTAGGGGATAAAAAAAAAAAAAAGAGTGCAAAAATGATATTGAGAAAAGGAAAAAAAAGTAAGAGAGAAAAGAAATAGAATAACAAAGGCAGGGGGAAATTATTTATATGGGAAGAATACTCCAATAGAACAACCACTAATCTCAAAAAATGCAAACAACAAACACCCAGAGATGAATGCAAACTACAAACAACAACTAATAACAAGTGAAGAGAGAAAAAACAGAAGCAAAAAACAAAAACAAAAAATAGAGTAACCATCTCACCAATAAGAACAGCAATAACCAATGTAATCAGCAATTAAGCAAACAACAACAATAGGACAGAGAGAAAGCAAGACAAAATAAAACAAAAAAACCTAGAACAAAAAATCAAAAACCAAAACAGAATAAAAAAAAATAATAACAACAAAAAACCCCAGACAAACAAAAAAAAATGGCAGAGAAAAAAAAATTTGGATAGTGAAGAAAGAGAAGAGAGAGGTGTGTATGGACTTAGAGCAGGGGATCAGGAATTAGATATATAAATAAGGTGAATTTTTAACAGGGGCTAAAAAGAAGGAATAGGGAAAATCTAAAGCAGGAATAGGGTAAGAGAAACAGGACAACTAAAGGGGAAAAGCGAGGAAGAAAGTATTGGCATAAGGGTAAAGTTGAGATAGAATAAAATGATGCTAAAGGAATAATTAAAATAAAATGTAGAACACTAATCCCAAAATAAAATAAAATAAAGAGAAAATAAAATGACACTTTAAAAAAAAAGTAAAGTAGTAGTAGTAATAATACTGATTAAAAATAAAAATATAATAATTAAAAAGGTAAAATCAAGTGAGGAAAAACGATAAAAAATGTAGTTTCTTAATAAAAGATGAAAAAGTAAAAATGTACAGTAGTGAAGGTCATTCACTTCTTCTACTGTTCTGTTTGATACGCCTGTTTCCTGTCCGGTAGTCAGGACAGCATTGAAGTTCCCTGTGTTCCAGTGCTCCTCTGTGTTGTAAACCATAATCCTGATTTTGGAGCAGGCAGTATTTCTTTGTTTCTTATACTCCTTTATTTGTGTTTACACAAGAGTCAATTTGTGATTCAACCCCTGGGTGGCAGTGTTTGTGGATAGACCTCTGGAGCTATAAGTCCTCTCTAGCCAGTATTTAGATCTTGTTTTCCCTGTCTCACTTAATACTGGTTTGGGAGTATGGACTGCCCCAGAGCAGGTTCTCTGAGCGTTACTCCCCACTCTGATCCCCAGGTTCCACAAAAACAACTTTCCCCTGCAGTCTCTGAGGGTGTCCCCAATTGGGTGCTCCTATGTACTGGGCTTAGTAATCAAAAGCAAGGATTTAAAGAGAAAAAAAAAAGAGCCAGAGTAAGTGCACGAACTCACGACTTTTACCCTCTGGCACTGCGCGCACCTCTTTTAAAGTCTCTGTGCGCGTCTTTTTCCCCCCCTTGGCACTAAGCAGCCAGCACACTGTTAAAATTTCAGGCTGCCTTTTTGCACCCAGTCCAGCTATGGGTTGCTTTTAAGAGTTCCCTTCTGCCAACAGCCCTGAGGATCCCTTTCCACATTCGTTTCCAAATGGCCACGGATTTTGTGGGGTGCTGACTTCTCCAGAACCTTTAGCTCCCTGTTGTGCGCATTTCTCTCTCCTGCCTGAATCGCAGACCTCACCTTTTCCTAGCTTGGATCCAGTGTTTCTGGATTCGCAGCTGTTCCCTGGGTATTGTTGTTGTAGATTCCCAGGATGTATAGGCTTCCGATAACAGCCACTCTCCCCTTCAAGATGGCGTGGTCTCTGTGCCAGAGCCTGTTGCTGTGGGAGAGATTTCAGCAGCAGTGGAGGCTGCCCAGTCAGGGAACCCGGTCTGGCAATCCCCAACAGTTCCTTGGAGTATAGCTGTCCCTCACCCCCAAATATACACTCCTCATGTGACCACACACACTCCTTTCGTTCTTTCACATACTATCTTGCAGCCTGCCTTCCCGTCGGCAGCTATCTTCCTAAAATTCCTGAGTTAAAATTTGAAGGAAATTTTATTATTCTGGTAGGACTATCATAAAAGGATATCACAGACTGAGTGGCTCAAATAGCAGACATTTATTTTCTCACAGTTCTGGAGGTTGGAATCCAAGATCAAGGTGCTGGTAGAGTTAGTTTCTGGTGAGACCTCTCTTCCTGGTTTGTAAATGGCTCTGACACTAGTTGTGTATTTTGGGGCAAGTTATGTTACCTCTTTGAATCTTGGTTTCCTAATACGTAAAATTGAAATAAAAAAGAACCTACATTGAAGAGCTATAGTGAGGATTAAATGATTTAAAACATAAAATGCATTAGACTAGTTTCTGGTCCATTGTAAGTGACATCTAATGTTAGCTCTTATTATTACAAACTAGTAGCCAGTGCCAACCGGTGCATGAATTTGTGCACATTGAAAGGAAACTAATTAAAAGATACATTTTAATATCACTATTTGCCTTTCTCTATAACAGTGTCAACAAAATTCATGATAGACAGTGACAGATGGAAACACACATGTGTGATTGGCGCCAGCAAGAGTTTTATATGTATCACTCATGCACGAGTCAGCTTAGTCTTTTATATATATAGACTAAACTTGCTTAATTAGACCTGCTTTCTGACATAGCTAAACTTTTTCCAGCCCAGGGAAGCACCCCAACTTCTCTTTCAGGTAATTGTCAGCAACACAACAATAAATATCAACACAAAGCAGATTATTTATGTAGATCATGCAGTGAGAACAAAAGGTAAAATACTTAACTGCAGCAGTGTTGTTTTTTAAAAATATATATTTTATTGATTTTTTTACAGAGAGAAAGGGAGAGGGAGAGAGCCAGAAATGTTGATGAGAGAGAAATATCAATCAGCTGCCTCCTGCACACCCCCTGCTGGGGATGTGCCTGTAACCAAGGGTCATGCCCTTGACCGGAATTGAACCTGGGACCCTTGAGTCTGCAGGCCCACACTCTATCCACTGAGCCAGACTGGTCATGGCACTGCAGCAGTGTTTGATTATATTCTGCACAGTGAGAAAACCTGAAGTCATTTTCAAGGTCCACCATTTCTTCTTTTCAGTCGGGTCAAATTTCTAAACTTTCTAAATCTCTGTTTTCTGGCTAATGAAAAGAAAATAGGATTCCACTGAGTCTCCTATCTACCTACTCCAGGACTTCTGTGAAGATCTGTAGGGAGCGGTTATAAGGTTAAGCCTTGGACTGACCTTCTGACAAAGCCACAAACAAGTCCCAGCTTAGAGGGCACAGCCTTCTTAGCATAATTAAGCTGGACCTTATGATGCTCCCTACATCCTTCCTGGGTAGCTAATGGGCTGTGGGAGGGGCAGCAAGTGCTGCCAAAACAAGTGAAACTCACAAGAACATTGTAAGTATGATGACCACTACCTTGTTTACCTCTGACTATAAAATAAAGCATCAGCTTGCAGTCTGGATCTGTTCTGTGGCCTCAGCCAGGCACAGAAGATCCACCTAGACCCAGCTTATTCTCTTTGTCTGTCTTTTCTTCATCCTTTGCCGGCCCTCCCTCAGGCTTGCCAAGCCCTTGGCTGTGCTGGCGTGGCACAAGGATCAAATGAGATGAGGCACGGGGAAATGCTTCACAGACTTTTGGTTAAAGTGTGAAATATTTCCACCAGGCTGTAAAGCAAGTTGTGTTCCTGGGCTGAAGAAACTGCAAGGAGGCTAGTTGTCGCTAGGGAGAGGAAGCCAGGCATTGCTGCGTAATGTCATTACCCAGACGGATACTTAGCACTTAGCATATTACATATATATATATATATATATATATATATATATATATATATATATATTTGCTTTTTTGCAACTATACACATTGTAAACTAGCCAATCTTTGGTAACTCCAAATGTGTAGGGTGCACATCTCCTCTCCTATAAGGTTCAGGTGGGTTTGTCAAACTTTCATAGGTAGCATCACAGAGTCAGAGATCAAAAGGCAAACTAAATTTTTATTTATTTATTTATTTATTTATTTATTTATTTATTTATTTATTGGGGCGGGGGGGGGGGGGAAGGGGAGGGAGCCAGCCTTCAGCCCCCCTGGGTGCAAACTAAATTTTTAAAAGTGCATTATGAAAAGACAAGAGCCATTTGATGGGACCACTTGGTTTGAATGAATACCAGATCCACAAGGCCAGATATAGATTCAAAATTTGGGCTAAGGAGAGCCAATGGTTTGGAATGAGACAGAGGCTAGTGGGAGGCTGGTTCCCACTACCATTTTCCTGGCTTCATAACTTCTTCACAGTATCCTGTATAATAAAAACCTAGGTGGCATAACACCCTCACACAATGCCCTCGTCCTATGTCATCACAAGATGGCTGCCACAAAGATGGCCACCACAAGATGGCTGCACACACAGTGGAGGTGGGGCCTGGTGGCCACTCTGCATGGTGAGGCCTGGGGGTCCTGCAACTCTGTGCGGCATGGAGAAGGTGGGTCCTTTTGGAGGACGTGGGTCACGGCAGGGGAGGGCAATCAGGCTGGCAGGGGAGGGCAGTTGGGGGCGATCAGGCCAGCAGGGGAGGGCAGTTGGGGGCCATCAGGCCGACAGTGGAGGGCAGCTGTGGGCGATCAGGTTGGCAGGGGAGCAGTTGGGTGGCAAGCAGACTGGCAGGGGAGTGGTTAGGGGGCAATCAGGCTGGTAGGCAGAAGCAGTTAGGGGCAATCAGGCAGGCAGGCAGGCAAGTGGTTAGGAGCCAGCAGTCTCGGATTGTGAGTGGGATGTCTGACTGCCTAAACCAGCAGTTGGACATCCCCTGAGGGGTTCCAGGTGGAGAGGGTGCAGCCAGGTTGAGGGACAACCCCCCTCTGTGCACGAATTTTGTATAAAGGCAGGTAAGGCATCAACCAGCAGGTGTTTAATAGTTCTATGTGCTATGGCTTCTGAGCCCAGGTTTTTGGGTATGGGAGATAATACATGAAGTTGGATAAAGTCTAGATGGACCAGGCTCCACAAGGAAAGTCTTCCTGGAGATGTGGCACTATGTTGGATGCATCAGTTTTGATGCTGTGGTGTGAAGCCAGGTAGCCATGACTGGGGTTGAGGTGACCAAAACCTTCATCTTCCAGAAGAATCTAATTCCCTTCTTGAGGTGGTCAGTTATTTGAGTGGTAGTATAAATAAACTGAAAATGAACTTTAAAACTACCTGGTGAACTCCTAGGAATTGTCAGACATTTTTAACTTAAGGACCTGCTTAGTAATTTCTGACAGATGACCAAGTGACAAGATAATGTGTTCATACTACCTGTCCAAGGTGCATCACCTAGAAGGCATTCTTTCACTTGTCGTTTTCCTTATGTGAACAATGCTAGGCACTGGAAGTTGTGGCATTACTGATCATCCCATCAATAGATCTGGTCAGCAGGAGTGGGACATGGTCTCAAATGATGATTGCATTGAGGCCTCAGTAGTTTTTTTTTTTTTTTTAATACATACTAGAGGCCTGGTGCATGAATTTGTGCATGGGTGGGGTGCAGCTGGCCTGCCCTGGTCATGGCTAATTGGGTCAGGCCAGCCAGGGGTGAGGGCTGCAGGAAGTTGGCAGGCCAGCCTCCCCACCTGGTTGAACTCCCAGTCAAACTCCCAGTTGAGGGGACAATTTGCATATTAGCCTTTTATTATATAGGATATATATGTATTTTTGTTTGTTTTTAATCCTCACCCAAGGATATCTTTCCATTGACTTTTTTGAGAGAGAGTGGAAGGGAGGGGGTGAGGCAGAGAGAAAGAAACATCGATGTGAGAGACACACATCAGTTGGTTGCCTCCCACACATGTCCTGACTGGGCTGGGGATCAAGGCTGCAACTGAGGTACATGCTCTTGTCCAGAATCGAACCCGGGACCCTTCAGTCTGTGGGCCAGTGCTCTATCCATTGAGCCAAATGGCTAGGGCTAAAATATGTTTTTATTCATTTTTAGAGAGAGAGGAAGGGAGAGGGAGAGAGGGAAGCATCACTGATGAGAGAGAATCATTAATCAGCTGCCTCCTGTACAACCCCACTAGGGATCAAGCATGCAACCCAGGCATATGTCTTGACCAGGAATCGAACAGGTGACCTCTTGGTGCATGGGTTGACACTCAATCACTGAGCCACATTGGCTGGGCAAGGCCCCGGTAGTTTTGATAGAGTAACACTCATCCTTTTTTCTTACAGTGGAGTTAATAGGCAAAAACTGAAAATCCATGGCCCAGATCCAACTGACCTTTTCCCCTAACAGTATCAACAAATGGCATCATTGTCCTCTTTTTGGGGAGGGCTATCAAGTACCCTACCACTGTGAGAAGACCTACATAGTTCTAGATCACTGATGATTGCTTTCCTCCTTTCAGTCCATGAAGGAAGGTATGTAATATAGTTTCTCTCAAATCTGGAGCTAAGAAGTAGTCTCGAGAAGTTCCTGGTGAATTTCTCTGGGGGTGATGATAGCAGTATGCCAGAGTATGCTATCATGCTAATAAACAAGGGCTTGGTACTCTGTTTCCTCTCTTGCCAGCTGCATGGGGAGTGTCATCTGGGGGGAATTTCAACCCTTGTCTCTACTTTTCCACCCCTGCTCCTTCACTCATCTGGGTGATGGAAGACTAAGAAAATTGGGAGCCTCAGAATATTTTGTTCCAATATTCCTCTCAACTAGTGGTTCTCAGGGGTAGAGCCAGATTCAGATATGGAGCATTTTTGGAGATTCACATATTCCAAGAACTAATGGAAATTGTATCCTACTGGAAGTAGCCAGGTTACAGTTAAATAGACTGAAGCTAGGCTCCAACATGCAAATAGGGCTAGATGAGCAAAGGTTATCAAATTATGAAGGTAGACAGGCTAGAAAATGAGGGTAAGCAATACATAGGAAAGGTAGAAGCAAGTAGAAGGAGATCTGGAGGAAGCCTTTAATTAAGAGTCCATATGCATATGGAGGCATGTATTTGGTGTCCATGGCTATTGGTGGAGGTATGCTGGAATCCAATAAAAGAGCCAAAGCAAAATGAATGTGCAGCTCCAGCATTGTTAGTATCAAGTCTTTTAAATTCTACATCCTTATCAACTCACAAATCTATCCATCCTTCTTGCCCATTCAGTTGTTTCCCAAGTCTTGGAGATTCTGCCTCTGAAATACATCTGAATCTATTTCTATGGTGACCAGAGTGATCTATCAGAAACACAAATTTGATTTAAGTACCTTCCTCCCCATTTCCTACAGGATTAATACTAATGTCTGATTTAGCATATAAGACTATTAATGATCTTGCCCCTGTTTATTTCTCCATCCTTATCTCGCACCACTTATCCTTTCTCTCTAGCCACAATGGCTTATTGGTATTATTTGAAACATGACATTCTATTATATTCCTTCCTGACTTAGTTCCTCTGGCTATTGTCTGAAAATGTTCTACTTTTATATGTCTGGCAAACTCCTACTATGTCATTTAAGACTTTGTCTTTATGAATTTTTCTGACCTATCAAGGCAGAGGTGAATACTCTTTCTTCACAGACTTTTTCTATTTTAGCACCCATTAAAGTGAATTATAACAATTAGAAAATCTATTTCTAGAGAGCATTCACCATGTCTAATTAATTTATGTGCCTTCAGAGCTTGACATGTAAGTAGAGTCTTAAATTTTCTTTTTTAAAAAATATACTTTTATTAATTTCAGAGAGGAAGGAAGAGGGAGAGAGAGATAGAAACATCAATGATGAGAAAGAATCACTGATTGGCTGCATCCTGCATGCCCCCCACTGGGGATCAAGCCCGCTACTGGGGCATGTGCCCTTGACCAGAATCGAACCTGGGACCCTTCAGTCCACAGGCCGAGGCTCTATCCACTGAGCCAAACTGGCTAGGGCAAATTTTCTTTGAATAGGGAACTTGTCAACCAGTTCATGTTGCTGATAATCTCTTTGGTCAAAGGTTTGATGTCTGAAGTATGTGATATTAATTCATTAATTCAGCAAGGTATTTATTGAATGTCTACCCTGAGCCAGGCATGGGAATACAATGATGAACAAAGATAGATATGTTCTTAATGCTCTCAGTGAGTTGAGGATTTATTTGGAGAAACTGTTACTACATGTGTTTGATTTATTAAATAAAATAGAACATATTCTGGTTTGGCCTGTGATGTCAGTCTGAGATTTTTCTCAAACACAAGGCTGTCTGCAGTGGGGTCAAAGCCTTTGCCTATTGGAGTATTTTGGCTTTATGCATGCTCCAAGTTTGTCTCCAGTTTTTTAGCATAGAAAATCATTTTAGTTGATAAACACAACAGATTAAAAAGCAAACAGATTAAAAAATAGTTGAATATCTTATTTTAATCCAAGCAAAACTTTTGTCTTCAGAAATCTGTGGAGGGTCGGGATACATTACTGACTTTACAGTTTACCAAGTACTTTTGCATTTATAGTGGTATTTGGTTTTGTTTATAGGAATATAGGGGGAGCATTCAATAATAAATAAAACAGGATAATCTTCTTAGGCTGGAGGGGCTACCTTTAGGCAGTGAGATGTTATCAATGTATACCCACTGCAAATAAGTGTCCTAGTCTCCCTGCTGAAAGCCATTAAGACATAAACTTTTACCTCTGGCAGTGTGAATTGGAGGAATGAAAGAAGCTGCCAAGTCCTGGCATTTTGAAAATGGGAGAAGAAAAAAAAACACCAAAAAACATCATAGCTCCTGTAAAAATCAGATATGAGAAAGTTCAAACAAACTCACAGGATTCTGTTTCCTTTCAGTTGGGGTTAGCTATAAATACAGACCTGGAGTCAAGGTGACCAGTGATGTATAATCAGTTAGTTATCCCATTCAAAGGGATAACAGTCAGCGTTACAGGGGATGGGCGTTCTGTTTTAAATGTTGCTTAAGAGAGGTTTTTTTTTTTTTTTTTTTCTGGAATGTGGCTATGCTGTTTTCCCTCCAGCCCCTCAGCTGGAGGTGGTAACTAGGAATTGCTGCAGAACTGAGGAGCAACTTTCTCCCTTTTAGGTGGCATGCTGCTATGGCAGAGACATGCTGCCACAGGTTTAAACTTTAAAACCTTCATTTTGCTACATAAAAAGATAACTAACACAGCATAAGGCAAAGTAAAGTTGCAATTTTGGCTTGAATCCAAAGTTGTTAATAAACTGAAGCTGAAGTTACTTTGCTTTATTAGGAACTTTTAAAAAGTCAAGTTCTTATAAAAGTTAGAGTATTATGTAACAAATAGTCTACTAATATTCTTTCCCTTTCTGAGGGTCTCAGAGAAAAAACATGTTTTCTTTTAAAAAAAATATGTTTTCTTGAACATCTTTTTAAAATAAAAATCGTAGACTAGTTGAAGCTTTCAAGTTTTCTTTTGAGATTTAGTGAAGGAAGGCGATGGGGAGTAGATAGATTTATAGACTACTTTATACATTTTCCCAGTTTTAAACAGAAACCTACTTTGCCTTCTGATGAGACTAGTTTTCAAAAAAAGAGTTTGGACTTTGGCCTTAGACCCCTCTGGAGCCATTGTCTTGTCCATTTAAATGCAACCCCAGGAAGGCTAGTATAGTGATGCATTTGATCTACACACTTTAGTGTAAAGTAACCAGGTACAAAACGTTAGATTTCCTATCTCAACAGCAGCAAATACCTGTGTAAAATGGACATTACTTTTCTCAAAATCGGACTCTGTCCATTTCCTGAATTAACTTTACCACTGTGGTTAGGTTGCTTGTTTTTGATGGGCAGAGTTGCAATTGTGATGAGGGAAGGGAGTTCTTGCATTGGTTAGGTGGCCAGGCAAGTTATAAAGGGCTCATTCCTGCTCCAGAAAGGGAAGCAGGTTATCCCCAGTTCCTGTAACCAGATCATCTCCACTCCCTGGAACTGGATCATTCTCACTCCCTGTAATTGGGGGTGAATCAACTCTATTCCCTGAAACTGGGGGCCAATCATCCCCACACCCCGCTGAAGGAAGGAAGTCATTGTCAAGCTCTCTGCCACCTGCAACTCTGGACTTGATTGTCCCCACTAGACCTTCAAAGGATCTGAATGTGGCTGACTTCTTCATGTCTCCAAGCTTCTTGCAGATGGCCGAGCCCATGGTGGACAGTGTAGCTGAAGTCTTTTGTTTCATGTAGGCGTTGGAGACCTGAACCTCGTGCCAGCTCTTGGACAGATTCTGCCTCAGCCCCACCAAGGCCGTGAAGCCCAGCTTCCTCTTGAGCTCCAGGCAGTGTCTTTCTTTGGCTGCCAGTCCATGGCGTAGGGTTACAATTTCAGCTTCCAATTTAGCGAGCTCAGACTTGAGCTTTTTTTGCTCAGCCTCTGTGAGATCCTCTGGTTTGGTAGGTGGATGGGGTTCATACGCACCTGCAGAGGTCTCTGTCATGGCGCCTGTTATGGGCTGAGAAAGATCTTCGTTAACAGAGCCTAAGTCCAAGTCTAGGTAGAGAGAGTCGAACTCATGGCTAGTGGAGAAATATTCTTGGCCAGGAGAGTAGAAATCTAGGTCTGCACAGTCAGACTCTTGGGAGGTAGGGTGGGACTCTAGGTCGGAGGGATCCATATCTTGGTGGGTGGAATGGATGCCACCACCTGCGCATGGAAGACCTAGAGTGCAGAGTGGACTGCCAGACCTGCGGGTTCCACTTCCTGGTGACAGGTGAGGGGGGGCGGTGGTGAGGAGGGTCATGGAGACGGGGCTTCCGGCCAGAGAAAACTGCCATGGAACCCAGGCTCAGCCCTTTACGCCTCCCACTCTCGTAGTGGTGTTTCGACATAGGGGCGAGCCTGTGATGTAGGCAGTGTGGAGATTATTATTGGAGAGGATAGGTGCTTTTCCTCCTGCCACAGTAAGTGGCAGGTTCTGGCCTTCTAACCAAGTCTGAGTCCCCTTATGTACCACACCAGCCGTTTTCAAACCTTTGAAAATCAATTGAACTCTTTGTACTGACAGAAATTTATGAAAAAGCCCAATACATAAATAAAAACTGCCCCCAAATGGGGCAGGGAGTCACTCCTGGCCTCATATCCTACCTATTTTCGCCTCCTAGGTTCCCCAAGTGACCCCGAGAAACTCCTAGCACCACTTATAAAGTGGATCTGAAGTCTCCTCAGAACTCTTGAGGCCAATAGTGACTAACATGCTCCCATGGCATGAAGTATCAATAGTGTCAGAGGCTTGGGATAGCAGAATTCAGAAAGTGAGTCTGACCAGTCACAATTGTCTGTTGTTTTGGAGGGGAGAAGGAGTAAATCTATAACAGTTGAACCAAACTTAAGCTTAATAAATAACCACATACTATTGTACAGTGAGAATTTAGGAGAGAAGGAATAAGACATATGCAAATGGATAGTGCATGGGTTTTTAATATTGCAGTTGCATCTTCTTTCTTTTTGAAGCGTTCACTCACATTTCTCAAAGCGTCTGCCCACAGACATGGTTATCAGTTGAGGAAGGTGGTCTGCACAGTGAAGTAGAAATAGTTGGATAAGGTCTGTCAGGATGTCAACCCACCATATTCCCCTATTTCTAATTTCAGAGCTATTTTGTACAGAGGAAAAATCAGGACTTCAATCCAGTGAGGGCAGGTGGTCAAGTATCCCAGAGCTGGCTGTTGATTCCCAAGGAGTGGCTTTGAGCAAGTCTTAGATTCTAGTGATTTTGTTGGACACTATGGTAGTTCTTGCAAGCATTATCTGGTGGAACATGATATGATTCTCAGCAAATTGCAGCAATTTGCCATAGTCATGCCTGTGTATCTATAATAAAGCATCTAACCAACTTCAACCTTTCTTTGGGTTTATATTAAACAATTCTTTCACATAATTGAATAGTGTTTAGTGTCTTGTCCTGATTGTCCCTTCCTAGATTAAAAAGTGCGAATTGTTCTTGGAACAATGAAAACATTGGAACTGGAAACATGAAGGGATTTGACTATGTGAATAGAGGCCTGAAAAGGGCAGCCAGGACTGCCTAAAAACTATTTTGTTACAGAGAGTGGACTCTTCCTCCATTGCTTGCAGAAACATGAGTGGTTTCAGGAATGCTCTGACTTCCGAACCAGAACTCCTCTTTCATGAGGATGAAGGGTAAAGAGCCTCCTGTGTTAAGCTAAATTACATGGAACATACATTATCTATTCAAAGTTGAGATTCTAACTCTAGATTTGAACTTGACTATCCTTCTCTGAATTATTTTAGCCATCAACCCCACTGTCTAATTTCTTGTTTCTATGCTTCCTCATCTCTCAATTCAGAGTATGGAATCTTTTGTTAAACTTTGATTCTTATAGGTAATGATTTCCCTTGTAGCAAAATTAACCTGACCTCTCTCAGCAACTTTGCTTCCAGATGCCAAATCAAAACATAGCCTCTGGAAGGGGGCTTCCCATCTAGCAATGTTCTGATCCTGAGCAGACCTGGACAAATAAGTAACACAATGGAGCAATCCATTTTATTAGGCTTATCTATCCTATCTAATAAAGAGGGAATATGCTAATTGACCATCACTCCATCACAAAGATGGCTACACCCACAGCTGAGGCCAAGTTCTCTTAAGGAGCCTTAACGAGCAATCAGCAGGGACCTGAGGCTACACTCTCCTCTGCCCCCATGGGGCTTGACAGGGGACCTCAGGCCATGCCCCCCACCCAGCAGGGCTTGACAGGGGACCTCAGGCTGTACCCCCATCTTGGCGTCAGGCTGGGGGACCTCAGGCTGCGCACCCCAACCCCCCCAGTGCTGGGCCAGGGGACCTGAGGCTATGCCCCCATGCCTGGCGGGGCTTGACAGGAGACCTCAAGGTGCACCCCCAGTGCTGGGTCGAGGGAACTCAGGTCGTGCCCCCGATCCTGGCACCGGGTCAGGGGACCTGAGGCTACGCCCCCTGCCCAGCAGGGCTTGACAAGGGTGGAACTGGCTGGGTCTGGATCTAGCCCAATTGTGGGGGGGCAGGCAGCAGCCGGGTCTGGGTCTCATGCAATTTTGAGGCACATGTGGGTGGGCGGGGACTTGATTCTGGGTCCCCCTTTTATTTATTTATTTATTTATTTATTTATTTATTTATTTATTTATTTATTTAATATATATTGTATTGATTTTTTACAGAGAGGAAGGGAAAGGGATAGAGAGTTAGAAACATCAATGAGAGAGAAACATCAATCAGCTGCCTCCTGCACACCCCCTACTGGGGGATGTGCCCACAATCAAGGTATGTGCCCTTGACTAGAATTAAACCTGGGACCTTTCAGTCCGCAGGCTGACTCTCTATCCACTGAGCCAAACTGGTTTCGTCTGGGTCCCCCTTTTAATGTGCACGAATTTTGTGTACTGGGCCACTAGTAACCACATAAAAAAGAACAGTTATATTTTTAAAACATAGACCTATCAAATGAAATTTCATTTAATTTATAGTGATTTTAACCAATTACTTGAACAAATTATTTTTTAAATTTTTGTCGAAACAAGGCCACTGAAAATTAGGTTGCCTCTACTCCCAAAAATGGGAGAGAGGCTGAATAAACTACTTTTCTAGTTTATTAAATAGTAAATTATCAAACCACGGTTTTAGAATTTCACATCTCTAGATTAGATAATGAAATAATCTATATTACATAGAAAGGCTCATAAAATTAGTCATCTGAAACGGGAAGCTTTTTGCTGCTATTTTGGCACTAAAAACAGCCAAGAAAATTGACTCAGCAACCTATGAAGAAAGAGCTTGAGAATTGTTTTTAATTCTACAATGGTTTGCTATCTTTTGTTTCCAAGGAAAATATTATTGACCCATTTTTAGTAAAAAGTGAATTTTGAATTATTTCTCTAGTAAGATTGATGGATTCAATACCAATCCTTTTCAAACATAAAGATAAATGGTACAACAAAATGATTTCTTTAATCTTAATTTTTAGAAGCCTGTATGATATGTTTTATAAATAAGTTATTGAAACTTGAATTAAAAAACAAAACAAAGCCATACCTTTCATTAGGTCTGGGTTGTTTGGGGAAGAAAGAAGTGAGATTGTAGTAATTGATATTAGATCTAGAAATGAATAGGGATTTGTACCAGTGCCAACAGGTTTAAACATTTGACATCTTTTGTTATAAAAGATCAATATGGTGCTTCCTGATTACATCGATTTATAAAATAACCCACATTAGTGGTTCCAGCTGCTTCTAAAGAATTGACAGACCTGGCCAGGTAGCTCAGTTGGTTAGACTAGTGTTAACCTGATATGCCAAGGTTGTGGGTTTGATCCCCAATCAGGACACATTCAAGAATCAACCGATGAATGGAAAACAAATCCATGTTTTTTTCTCTTTTCCTTCCTCTCTCTCCCTCCACCCCTCTTCCTCCCCACACCTTTCTTCCTCTCCCCATTCCTTTTTCTCTCTAAAATGAGTTAAAAAAAGAGAAAGCATTGACAATTTACCCTGCAGTCCAGTCATTTGCACTGCTAGATTTAAATACAGTGAGTTCTCTAGGGCTTTATCTCTGTTAGTACAGAACTATTACCATAAACATTTTGTTCATTTTAGCTGGATACTAGGAAAAATGTTTTAAATATTTAATTGAGCCTGAAAACAAGTAATATAGTTGAAACTCTAATCCAGTCAGAATGTTTTAAGAGTAGGAGGAGAAAATTGGTAGTTGGGCTTTTCTTGTGGAAAGTCAGAATATTATATTTGATTTTTATTTTCACTACAATCTCATATCATAGCCCAGCTCCATCAAAAATATATGCAGTGAGTCACCTCCCATAGATATCCTTCAGTATGAACTGGAATATTTGTAGCAGTTTACAGCTACTAATAGAAAATTCATGTTTTTTTGAAGATTATGACCATTTTGATAGGTTTGCAAGTGTTATTGCTAGCAATCCTCATGTTTCAGTAATTAAGTTGATCTTTGTTTAGGACCAGGATGACATTTCCTTGCAGCATTCCTCCTACGTGGACCAATTAGCATGTTTTTTTTGAAATGATTAGGTATATTATAGAATAGGATTTTTCTCTCTGAAGCCCAAACATACTATCAGGATATTAAATTGGAGCTTAATGCTGTTATTCACTCTCTTTGGTGGTGTATATAATTATCCCCATGGGAATCAATTTAAATTCAAAATCTGGTTGAATCTGAAGAATTAGTGTCCCCCTGCCCCAAGTGTTCATTTACATGAGTTGATATGTACAGGATGAAGGGGTTTGTAATTTTGTGTGTACAGATCCTCAGAGGTAGAAGAAGACGAATGACAGGGAGATGAAGACATGGAGAGGAGGGAAAGGAAAATTATCAAAAGATGTAGGACTTCCCTAGATTAAAAATGAAGATTCTTCTTATTGGAAACATGATGGGCTGTATATATAATTGCCTGCAAAGGGTTGTAAGGGCTCCTTAAACACTGTGTTTTGTTCTAGAAGAATGGAGTTTTCCTTTGATGCTTGCAAAAAAGCTAGTGGTGCCAGAAATTCTCTCAGACTGAATCAGAAACTGCTCTTAAAACTGAAGATGAAGTACAAGGAAGCCCATGAACTACATATTAAAGCCCCTGGGCTCTATTTAGGACAATATGGACAAACTTTAGGAGAAATTTCACAATGGAAGTTGTTCTTATTCCCTTTTTTCATTTGGATGAGGAAAGTGGGGGAGAACTTCCTAGAAGTCTTAATCTTTTTACATTTTGGAGGATAGCATGTTGGAAGGTAAGTCCTAGTGGCAATAGTGGAGAATCACCTAAGAGAAGAAAGTAGACAAAGCTGGTACATGAGCCAGAAAAGACTTGATCAGTTATGTGCTGATGGATGTAGGTCATCTGTGTTCTGTCAAGGAACGTAGGGCTTAGCTTGTTTCTCTAGTCAGGATCTAGAAATTCAGAGGGTGCCTTAAAAGGGAGCAGGAGATTGCAAAAAGACAAGATTGAAACTTGCTTTTCACTATCACGCTCCTCTCTGACACTTTCTGAATTACATGCAATTTCAACAAAGACTAGACTGTTGCTAACATGTCTGCAGGGGACCCAGATTACTTGACCTTTAACTAAGCAGAAAAATTTAGCAGGAAAATTTATCTGGAGAATGTTTAGATTTTGAGTAGTGGTAGATACACCCTCCCTCAAGTGACTGGGCACAAAGTGGAGACATCTACAGAGTGTAGAGCAGAAGCACATGGAAGGGCTGGCCTGAGCATACAGGACTCCCAGGGAAACTTAAAGGTGGAGTGTTAAATCCTGAAGCTTGACACTGAAGGTTTAGAACCAGCAAAATGTGGGGGCCAAAGCAATTTAACTCTGCAGAGGTCTGGGGAAAATCATACTACTAATAGAAAATTCATGTTTTTTTCAAGGTTATGACCATTGTGGTATTTTGCTGTAACACAAAAAACCTGAGGCCTCTCTGGTTGCATAGCTATTCTTGTTTAAAACTGTCATGCCTGCTATAGCAACAGCACAATTATTTTATTTCCTCAATTCTGAGACACAATCAATTGTAAGACATCTTTTTAATAAAAGGTTTCTAGGAGGAAAACCTATACCAAATTGTACATTGATTTTAAGATGTAATCCTAATTTTAAAAGCATTAAAATTTCACACAATAAGCATTTTAGAATTGAAGAAACACTGTAGTAATGCAGCAAACTACAAACAATAATGACTGCTTGATTCTTCTACTGGAATTCAGAATGGACTGTAGAGTTTCCTCTTTCCTTTCTGAATGAAAAGACAGAAGGAAATTAGCATTTATTAAATATCTTCTATAATAAAAATAATGGAAATGTCTAATGTTTATTGACTGCTTATCATGTGCCATGAATTGTTCTAAGTGCTTTCACATTTTATTTTATTTAACCCTCATAATATTCCTGAAAGGTAGGTATTAGAAATACTGTTACCCTCTGTGAGACTCAATTTCCCCATTTTTGAAGATTAGGAAACCAAGATGCATAGAGAATAACTTGTCTGAGGTCACATAATTGTTAAGTAAAAAACTTAGGAGATTAATCTATAAACTCAGGGCTACTTAGGTTGTTTTTTATAAAACTCATGTTTAGCTCTTTCTTAAAACTGAAATAAATCATGTGTACAAAAGTATATATATACCTTTAAAAATTATAAATGTAAATAACTAGGAACTCACCACTCAAGTTAGAAATAATTCCCATGTTTTTGAAATTCGCTGCATGTCCTTCTCTTTCTATCCTCCCAGTTAACCTCTACTCCAAATTTTGGGGAGATCATTTCTTCTCTTCTTTGTAAGTTCTGAACACCTATGTATGCATCTATAAATAATGCATTATTTAGTTTTGCCTGTTTTGGGACTTATTAATTTATTTATTTTAATTTAGGTACAATTGACATATAACATGTTAATTTCAGGTGAAATAATTCAATATATTTGTATATATTATGAAATGATCACCATAATAAGTCTAGTTAACATCTATCACCATTTAAAAAATATTTTTATTGATTTCAGAGAAAAAGGGAGAGGGAGAGAAAGATAGAAACATCAATGATGAGAGAGAATAATTGATCGGCTGCCTCCTCATGTCCCCTACTGGGGATCAAGCTCACAACTTGGGCATGTGCCCTGATTGGGAATTGAACCATGACCTCCTGGTTCATAGGTTGACCCTCAACCACTGAGCTATGCTGACTGGGCTGGGGCTTCTTCTTGAGCTAACAAAGAGGGTTCCCTCCTATTATTTCAGGATTTAGTCAGAGTTGGTTTTTCAAAGTCTAATATATTACTGAATAAAATCCCATGTTGCACTTGGTGCCTGGAAAGACTGTATAAAAGGTCTGTTTTGTATAGTAGTAACTGTAATGAACAGGAAACATGGAAATGCCACTTAGAATTGTCAGTACCGAACTTTTAAAATGCCCTTAAAGTGAGGGTAGGGCACACATCACATCCTTATTGATAAAGAAAGAGATGGATAAATTCATATTATTTTCATTTGCCTTCAGGACTTTTGGCTAGATTCCAGAAGACTTTCTCCAAGATCAACAAGATAAAATCCATCCTCTTTGCCTAGAGTACCATAAGTCCTCTGGCATGGGAAAGAAAACCTCTTGTTTGGTTTCCTCTTTGTTTTTCTGACATCAGCTGCTATTCTGTTCAACATCTCACCAATAAATACCTCAGGGGATGGGTGGTGATGGGAAGTAAAAATCAAATTACTTTGTTACATACTTTATAAAAAAAAATCCTTATTGGAGAATAGGTTTATTGATTTTCACAGAGGGAGGAAGATAGAAAGAGAAACAGCAATTGGTTACCTCTCGTACATGCCCCCTACTGGGGATCAAATTCACATCCTAGGTATGTGCCCTAACCAGGAATTGAACCCACAACCTTTTGGTGTATAGGACGATGCTCCAACCAACTGAGCCATCCAGCCAGGACCTTTGTTACATACTTTAAAAAAAAATAAACTTTTGATTTTAACCAGTTAACTGCCACGGTATTTTGAATTTAATTATAAAAGATCTGCCCCTTGTGTCTATAGATGCTTATGGTGTACAAATGGTTAAGTATCCTATCTAATAAAGAGAGAATATGCAAATTGACCATCACACCATCACAAAGATGGCGGAGCCCATAGCCAGTCCCCTCAGCCCTGCAGGAGTCCCCAGTCCTTTCAGCTCCGTGGGGGAGGGGGGTTTGGCAGGTGCGCAGTGTGGCCGGACTCGCCCCCAGGTGGGCCCAGTCGCTCCTTGCACCTGTCGCTGGAGTCCCACAGTCCTTTCAGCCCAGCCAGGGTGAGGGGAGAGGAAGGTGACAGGCGCACAATGCGGCTGGACCCGCCCTCAGCCACCCAGCCACCCAGGGCTGGCCTGAGGCACAAGCAAGCCTTGGATGGTGGCTGCCCAGCTGCCTAGGCCGCCTGAGGCTCAGGTAACCAGGGCTGGCTGGGCTGAGGGACCCCCCTCCAGTGCATGAGCTTTCATGCACTGGGCCTCTAGTCTTATTATATTTTGTATTTTATATTTAAAATCCAGGAAGAATAGCATGCCTATTATATTCCCTTTCCCCTCTACTTCCCCCACAGGCCCATATTTCCTAAACTCCAAGGGACTCCACAAGACTTGCAACCAGGGGACCAGTGGGCAGTGGCAGCTCATCCCAGGCTAATCCCCTGAATCTGTCTTTGAGGCACTCTTTTTTTATGACTTCTCAGAAAGTCAAAGCAGCCCAGCCTAGACTCTCCTGTTGCTTCTTCTATGCCCTTCTTTGTGTTTCACTGTCCTAATTGTGTTTTTGCTGTGGTCAGTAAATTCTTGCTTGCTTTTCTAAATAACTAACTAACTAAATTAATTAATTAAAGAAAATAATGCTTTATTTTTCAATTACAATTGACTTTCATTATTATAGTAATTTCAGTGTACAACCTGATTGGACATTACTAGTATATAACTTACTAAATGATCATCCCAATAAAATCTTGTGCCCATCTGGCACCATACATAGTTATTAGAATATTATTAACTATATCCCCTATGCTGTACTTTACATTCCCATGACTATTCTTTAACAACCAATTTGTACTTCTTAATCCCATCACCTTTTTCACCCATTCCCCCAACTCCCCTTCCATCTGGCAATCGTCAAAATGTTTTCTATACCTATTTGTCTGTTTTTGTACTGCTTATTTGTTTATTATTTAGATTCAATTGCTGATAGATATGTATTGCCATTTTAAATATTTTTTCCCCCTTCTTTTTTAAAAAAATATTTTTTTATTGATTTCAGAGAAGAAGAGAGAGGGAGAGAGATAGAAATATCAATGATGAGAATCATTGATTGGCTGCCTCCTGCATGCCCCCCACTGGGGATCAAGGCCACAACCCAGGCATCGAACTGTTACCTCCTGGTTCAACCTCCTGGTCCATAGCTTGAGGCTCAACCATTGTGCCACATCCTGCCAGGCTCTGTGTCCTTTTTAATGCTGTTGAAGTTCTCACTAAGTTCCTTGAGCATTCTTATAACCATTGTTTTCAATTCTGTATCTAGTAGTTTGTTTGCCTCTATTTCATTTCATTATTCTTCTGGGGATTTCTCCTATTCTTTCATTTGGGACTTCTTTCTTTGTCTCTGCATTTTGGCTGTTTCCCTAATAGTGGCAGGGCTGGAATTCAAACCTAGGTCTAGGTCTACTTGACTCCATCTTTACCATTGCATGTTCTTTGGAACATCTCCCTTATTCTTTTTTTCTCTTAAGATATGGCATAAATAACTCTGATAATATCTCTGTGCATATATTGTAGAAATATATCCCTCTAGACTTAATTTTACAAATAGAGATATAATATACATAAAGTGGCCAAATCTTGCATATATAACTTAAGGTATTTGTACATATGTACACACCCATGTAACACCCCCACCAGATCAAGACACAGAGTATTTCTGACACTCCAGAAGACTATATCATGCCCCTTTTCAATTACAGCCATCCCTCCCCTTCTTCCCTCCACACAGGTAGCTGCTGATCTGGCTTCTATAAACATAAGTTTTGCCTGTTTTTGAATAGTCTATAAATGGAATCATATATTAAGCACTCTTTTGTGTGTGTGTGGCTTCTTTTTAAAAGAAAATATGTTTTTATTGACTTTTAGAGAGAGAGGAAGGGAGAGAGAGAAATACCAATGAGAGAGAAACAGCATTGATAGGCTGTCTCCTGCACACCCCCTACTGGGGATTGAGTCTGCAACCCTGGGCATGTGCCCTGACTGGGATTTGAACCAGCAACCTCTTGGTTCATGGGTCAATGCTCAATCACTGAGTCACACCAGCTGGATTGTGGGTGGCTTATTTAAAATCATGTTTGAGATTCATTTATGTTATTATGTTTTTATTTTGCTACATATTTTTATTGCTATGTATATCCTTTTAAAGTGAACATTTCCTTCTAGCTACAAAAGTAATGCGTTTTCAAAACAGAATTTGGAAAATAGGGAAAGCATAGAAAGGAAAAGAAAAATGACTGGTAACTCCACTCTCCAGAGATAATTATAGTTAATGCTTTTGATTTTACCCTGCCAGATTTTTTTTTTCTATACATATATGATTACTAGGTTTGGGTTGTGAGAGGTTTGAGATGCAGGAGACAAAACAGAGAGTCCAGGCGATTAGAAAGGGGAGGCTTTAATCTTGTGCTCCCGGGCGAAATTCGGTGGTCGGATGGTGGGCCAGGGAAGTTCGCGCCAAAAAGGGAGCATAGGTACTTCTTTTATACAGCTGTTTAGTGAGGGGAGGGCGGAGGGCATGAGAGATGTGGAATTCGCCTTGGGCCAGGGGTCTAGGAAGGCGCCAGTTATCTCTGTCACCATCTACCTTGCAGATGCATGCTTCGGCTCTGGACTTCCCCCCTGCCTCGACCTAACAGATTGTATATACATTTCTGTTTTATAACCTGATATTTTCTCTTAACAGTTTATCATGAACATTTTCCATGTTATTAAAAATACATTCTTTGCCGGGCTGGCGTGGCTCAGTGGTTGAGCATCTACCTATGAACCAGGAGGTCACAGTTCAATTCCTGATCAGGGCACAATGCTGGGTTGTGGACATGATCCCCAGTAGGGGGCGTGCAGGAGGCAGCTGATCAAATGATTCTCTCTCATTATTGATGTTTCTAGCTCTCTCCCTCTCCCTTCTTCTCTGAAATCAATAAAGATATATTAAAAAAAAACATGTTTTACAATGATTTAAAAAAGTTTAAACCAATTTCATTTTAAAAATGTTTTTTTGGTTTGTTTTTGGCAATGAGGTAGTATGTGAAGCATTCACAAGACAAAACTCAAAAGGTGAAAAAATGTGTGTAATAAAAAAATCTCTCTCCTATCCTTACCCTAGTTTCCTCCATCTTGCTCTTCTATCCCCCACCCCAGAATTCAGTTTCCAGTGTAGTCTTCTGGAGTTATTCTGTGTACACAGAAAAAATACGTAAACATGTTATTTTTTACCCTTCTTATGCACAACTGTTTTGTGCACTATTTTCCCCTTGCTTCCTTTACTTAATAAGGTTTCTTGGAGATTATTTCACGTCAGCATTTCTATAACTGTATCAAGAACTTCTTCGTCCTTTAAGATATAATAAAATGTTTACTCATATTAAGTGAAATACAAATTACAGTTACACTGAGAGACCATTTTTCATCTGATTGGCAAAAATAAAATGGCATTCTTTATTGTCAAGGAAGGGTATAGGAAATAAGAGTAACAACAATAATAAAGCACTATTCCAAATAGTTAATTTGTAATAAGTCATTTAATCCTCACAGCAATTCTGTGAACTAGGTTCTATTTTTTTTTTTTTTTTTGGGTACTGGATTTTTATTTTTATTTATTATTTATTATTTCTTTTCTTATTTATTTATTTATTTATTTATTTTATTTTTTAAATTTAATTTTATTTTTATTGTTTTAAGTATTACAAATAGTAGTACATATGTCTCCTTTTTTTTCCCCCTTGATCTCCCCCCGACCTCCCCTACCCCCCAGGACATGCCTTCACCTGCCCACCCTGACCCCCCGCCCCAGTGTCTTATATCCGTTGGTTGTGCTTATATGCAAGCGTACAAGTCCTTCGGTTGGTCTCTTACAGCCCTCCTCGCCCAACCTCCCCTGTCTTCCCAATGTAGTTTGACAGTCTGTTCAATGCTTCTTTGCCTCTGTATCTTTTTCCCACCATTTCTTTCCTTTAAAAAGTTTTGCCTTTGCAGACTGGAAATAAACATATAATAACAAAACAAGACAAAACAAAAAAATGTTTGAGTCCCAATTTCAATGTCCAACAGTTCCTTATGTGTACATGTCAGCATTGATAGCTGGATGGTGGGCACATGGTGGCAATGCAGGTCCGACCCTCTCTGGTTTGGTCCTAGGCAACCTGCAGCGGTGCACAGCTGCTGACTGCTCCCATGGCAAGGCGTTGTCAACGTCTTCCATCTCTGGACTGTTTTTTCCTCTTTGTCTTCGTGGTTGGAGCACTCCTGTCAATTCCTCTCTGTTGCAGGAATCCATCTGGTCTTGGGGTTGTTTTCTGAAAATATACAAATATATTCTTGACCACAAGTTAATAAAGGAATCTTTTCTATATAATTGATTTGGGATCCTTTTTATTTTTGTTCAACCGATTTTCCTTTTCTTATTTAGACACCATGTGTGTTTTTAATGGCCGTCTTGCTGTTAGCATTGCAAATGAAACTTAATTTGGTAAAGTAAAAATTTTCTAGATGTAATTTACTTATAGGATATTTTTCCTTACATGATATTGCCCTACTACCCCCCTATACCCCCCTTTTTTTTTAATTAATGGAGGTTTTTGTAAATTTTATAATGCAGTCTTGATAACTTTAAATTAAAAAAAAATTTTTTCCCCCACACATATGACTGCTTTAGGTTCATTGCATATTCAGGAATTTTACCATGAGATGAACTACCAATAGAATTTTAGTTATTACTTTAAGAACAGCTTTTTGTCCAGTACTTGAATATTCACTTATTTCAATTAGGCTATTTAAATTAATCTGAAAACTCGATTACTATTTTACTGTCAAATTTAATACTCTACCAACAATCTTAGTTTACCCTGTAAATATTAGTGGGAAGGATTATTTGCATTCTTGAGTGGGCCCTGAGCATTCCAAATGCTCGCTGAATTTAGATATAGGGCAACTGCTGTTGGCCAAGTCTCTTGTCTGTTACCTGGGTCCCAATCTGAGCTGGGCCAAGTCTCTGCCTGTCCCCTGTATCTCGATGTGAGCTGGGCCAGGTCTCTTTCTGTTGCCGGGGTCCCGATGTGAGCTGGGTGTGGGAAGCGCGAAGCAGCCATGGGGGCAGGAGACCTCCTTTAGAAGGGGTAGGTTCTATTTTTACACCCATTTTATAGAAGAGGAAACTGATGCACAAAATTTTAAAAAATTTACCCAGGGCACTCTTATACAGTGCTGGGCAGGAGCATAAACTGATACAATCTCTATGAAGATAAATTAGGCAATAGGTATTAAAGCTATGCATTACTCTTTGATCATAATTGTACTTCTAGAAATTTATCATATATTCCCACATGTGAGAAATTATACATATATAAAGTTACTGTTTTTGAGCAATGTTTATAGTAAATTGTAAAGAGCTGAGCTGGAGAGAGCTGAGCTGTCAAAATGAAAGTAATAGTCAGGCTTTCATTACTTACTGCTCTAGTATAAAGCAAGAGACTAACCAAAAGAAAACCAGGCTCCCCTAGTGTTTCGTTCTTCCCCATGGATCTTCCCCAGTGAGGATCAGGTGGATCAGGGCAGATGTGAGGATTTTCTCACTACCATGGGAGCCCCAAACAAAAGGTTCCTGCCATTTTATGGACCCAGGAGCTGGGAGGAGGGATTGAGGAAAGAAGTAGGAATGGAAAAACAGTACTCACTGAGTCCTGAGTCAGAGTGGAGAAAAATGTCTTCAAGGTTCCTCTTCCTCCCTCTCCTAAGGAGGTCTCAGCAGAGATATCTGGGAAAGTCCCTGATAAAGAGGCTCCCAAATGAAGGTGTCTGGGCTAAGAATGCAGATATGTGTAAAAGCATGGTTGGCTGGGAGGCCTGAGTCCTTGATTACAACTCTCTCTGAGACTGCAGTGCACTGGCTGGGCCCCAAGTTTGATGTTGGAGGGCAGCTTTTCCCAAGGAACCTGCCAGGTAAAGTCTTTGTAATTGCCTATGGTCGGGCCTGAGAGATCACACATAGATTTTCCGACAGGAGTCAGACTCCTCACTAAGATTAGAAACAATTTAAATGTTCTTCAGGGTGTTGGTTGAATGAATTGTGGCAAACCCATAGAATCTCTTACAGGAGTGACACATGATTTTCAGTGGAAGTGGAGTCAGACTCTTAGTTGGAAATAGATGATTTACTTAAAATGAATAATTAAAGAGTGTTTATAATGGGTTGAGAGAGTGCAGCAGTCAAGGGTAGCAACAGGAAAGCAGTTACTATTCCAAAACTTAAATGGGAATAGGAGGGAATGGTTGCAGAAACCCCTTAAGACTCCCTGCCAACTATGGCCCTACAGGGAGGGAACAGGAGGAATAAGTACCCTGACCTCTTTCCTTCCACCCTTTGATCAGAACAGTCATCTCTTGCTGATGCTTTCTGTCTGCCAAACATAAACTGAAGCCAGGAGGTAAGGGAACCTGTTTGATGCACTCTATAAAGATTAACCTTTCAGGGAACAAAATAGGGAGGAAAAGAGTAGAGAAGGGTAGAGATTGAAGCTACAGAGGCAAACAAAATATCTACCTCAGTGATATTGTGCAAATATGTAATTGTTTAATCTATCATCTGTTGTTGAGCAGTTAGTTTGCTCCCAGATTTTCTCTTTGCTTTTATAAACATTCTTTTATTTAAATCTCTGCATGCCTATTTCCATAAGGGGTGTGTGTGTGTGTGTGTGTGTGTGTGTGTATCAGATTTCAGAGAGGAAGGGAGAGGGAGAGAGAGACAGAAACATCAATGATAAGAATTATTGCTCGGCTGCTTCCTGCACGCCCCCTACTGGGGATCGAGCCTGCAACCCAGGAGTGTGCCCTTGACTGGAATCAAACCTGGGACCCTTCAGTCTGCAGGCTGATGCTCTATCCATTGAGCCAAACCAACTAGGGCAGATAAGGTACAGTCTTAGAAGCAGAGTGGCTGGACCCCACTTTTAAGATTTTTGATATATATTTAACTTCTGGAAAAATTTAAACTATTTACCCACCAGCTGCAGATTGTGAGTTTGTTTTCGTGCATTCTCGTTAACACTAGGTATTATTATTAGTCTTTGTCAATTTAATAGGGAAATATTACATCATGCTGTTTTAGTTTATATTTCTTCGATTACTACTAGTTGAACATAAAATATCTTCATTGGCCATCTTTGGCTTTGTTAAATTTTATTCCTGTTTTAGTATAAATCCTTGCTCATTTGTGCCTACTGGCCTTCAATCATAGCTTTTCTGTTTTATCCCCCAAAGATTAAGCCTTCAGTATTTTGTGATGATCTTTGCCACAATTCCTTGACTAGAGTTGGGGCAGAGTTATAGAGGTGCCTAATGCCCTAACTGGATTTTAACCAATCTTCATGTTTTTAGTACTACCACCTTTCTCTTCCTACTTCAGAGACATCTAGTGCTGCCAATTACTTAGCCTTTTAGTGGTTATGCAGTGTAATTTGCTTTGATTCTGGAATTTTTCCACAGCCAATTTAGGATTCAAATTTCTCAAGTTAAGTTATCACTCTTCCCTCTGCTTTCCATCTTTCTCATTTTTGTGGTGGTTATTTCTTCTCCTGATCTCTTTGCCCTTATGTATTATGCCTTAAAAATTTCCTCTACTGTCATTTTAGTGAGCTTTTATATTGGAGAACATGGAGTTTGAACAGGAAGTTCCAAGTTGGATTTTAATCTTAAAGTTGAGAGTATTTTACTGGGCCTTGTTAGGTTGGTAAATACTACAGATGACTCATAGACTCAGAAGAGATAGCTGTTTAGAATAGAGAGCCTTGAAGTTACTTCACACCAGTGTGAGGAAGGTTCCTCTATTGATGAAAATTCTTTACATGACCTCTTAGAATACCTCTGCACTCACATTCATAAAGGTATTAAATATGGGTTGTTCATATAAAAACATTTGTGAACTTGTTCATTTGCATGCATATTTATTATATTCACGATTCAGGTTAAGCCTCTTAGGAACATAGCAAAATATTTAATAACTGATGCTGCATGAGCACTGATAATCAGAATGGACAGTGGCTGAAATAGAGTACAGGAGGCCTTCTGCTGGGTCATTTGTATGCTGGATCAAGAGGTGATCTATGCCACTGGGGAGGTTTAGGAGAGAGAAGGGAGAGGGAGGGGGACACTTTAAGGACTCAGTGTAGCTGCTGTTTGCCAACTAGTATGGAAGTATTTTCATATTTTATGGTGGATATGGCCACAATGGTACATTTAACTAATTGTTAGCCCTGAGCCTTTCCCTTTTGTTCCAACCATGTTGCCGTTATGTGAATAATTTATCCTCTTTGGGATGCTTTAGTTGTTAATTTAACCTATGTTTTTACCTATGTTGTCTGTCACTGCCTTATTTCTTTTACTCAGTATCTTTCCCAGCTTTCTATAGATAATGGATCCCATTTATTAGATCAGGCCTTCACTAGTTCCTGAGCCAGTCTTGAAGGTAGTGGAAGTCTAATCAGTAACATCAGCAACCTAGTGCTTGCATTCCAACAAGAGCCCTGGCTGTCTAGGTAATCTCTGAGCTGTAGCTTCCCTAATCTTGGCTTTATTCATAAGATGAACTCTTGCCTCAGTTTCCCTTCGCAGTATTCTTGGTACCTGATACCTTTTGGTCCATTCTACTTCCTTTGAGTTCTCCCTCTCCCCAGTCACTTTCTGTAGTCTTGCTGCAAATTGATGTATATAGCCTGGAATAATGATATAGCTACCTATGTAGCTTTAAAAAATATATATATATTTTATGGATTTTTTACAGAGAGGAAGGGAGAGAGATAGTTAGAAGCATCGAAGAGAAACATCAATCAGCTACCTCCTACACACGCCCTACTGGGGATGTGCCCGCAACCAAGGTACATGCCCTTGACCGGAATCGAACCTGGAACCCTTGAGTCGGTAGGCCAACACATTATCCACTGAGCCAAACCGGTTAGGGCCTACCTATGTAGCTTTGATCATACCTGACACCTCTGTTCTGCTCTATGCCTCTAGACTGCACTCCTTTTGTAATGATGCTTGCCCAACCCACGCCAAGTGTAACTGTGCTCTTTGTGCGCTCTCAAACAGCTTATGGCTTACTGTGCTGCGCCAGCACAGCCAAGGGCTTGGCGAGCCTGAGGGGGGCCGGCGAAGGATGAAGAAAAGACAAAGAGAATAAGCTGGGTCTAGGTGGATCTTCTGTGCCTGGCCGAGGCCACAGAACAGATCCAGACTGCAAGCTGATGCTTTATTTTATAGTCAGAGGTAAACAAGGTAGTGGTCACCATAGTTACAATGTTCTTGTGAGTTTCACTTGTTTTGGCAGCACTTGCTGCACCTCCCACAGCCCATTAGGTACCCAGGAAGGATCTAGGGAGCAGTCACAAGATCAAGCTTAGTTATGCTAAGAGGGCTGTGCCCTCTAAGCTGGGACTTGTTTGTGGCTTTGCCATCAGGTCAGTCCAAGGCTTAACCCTATAACCACTCCCTACAGCTTACCACATTACGTACTGGCATTAGAAGTTCCCAACTGAACAGGCCATCCAAAATATCTAATGATGAAGTTCACAGTGGTCAAATGCCTCCCAGGTACTCAGAGCTTCCAATTAACTTTTTAACTATGAGAAGATAATCAACAATTATCAGACACTCGAGGAAAGAAATATACCAAAGCATGGAATCACAAAACAAACAAACAAATAAATAAATATTTTAGAGAAAATAGAGACGATGTAGGGAAATGAAAGGAAAGTTTTAAAATTATTAAAACTTGCCCAGAGAGATAAGATATTTTAATCAGGAAACAGGAAGAGAACATTATAAAAGGAATATTTTGAAATAAAAAAGAACTAGCTAGTAGTGTTGCAGCAGAAACACTACTAGCTAGGACTAAAGCCAATAGAAAAAAATGGGAGAAAATGAAGGAAGACCATGAACTTATTAGACCCTACAGGATCAGATTATAGAGCTATTTGGCTGTGAACATGCACTATTATTCAAGACAAGGGAAGAAGGACCCTGAAGTCTATTTGGAGATCATCAGTTCCATAGTAGCTCAGAAACTAACAGCTACCCAAACATGGCAGCTCTAAAAACCATCATTCCAGCAGCCAGGGGTTTGAAACTCCTCTACAGCTGAAAAATATCACTTATAGGACTTTCTTATATGAATCAACTCAGAGCTGACTGAATGTAAGTGGATTTTTCCTTAGGGAATTTATTTAAAAACAATTGGTGGTAATTGTTTAGCATTTCAGCTGCCCCAGGCAGCAAAAAGAATAGTAACAAACAGGAAGCTGAACAATAAACCTAAAAAGAAAAATTGAAAAAGAAAATAAAAAAGAACTTGCGAACTAAAAATAACACAAAAATGATAAACTCAATAGAAGAGTTAGGTAATGAAATTGAAGGTACTTCTGAATATAGAGCAAAAAATAAAGGATGGGAAAATAAGAGAGAAAAGGAAGAACATTAGAGTCAATTCTAGCAGATCTAACAGCTGAATGTTAGAAATTAAAAATAAAAAAAAGAATAAGAAAACGGAGGTGAGAAATTTGTCACTGAAATAAGTCGAAAATATTCCCCAGAACTAAAGCAATTAGTTTCAATCTAATTTCATAAGATATATCATTGTGAAGTTTCAGAACTCAAGAAACAAAGAGGAGATTTTAAAACAGAGAGAGAGAGAGAGAGAGAGACAGAGAGAGAGAGACAGAGAGAATGAGGCAGAGAGACAGAAGAGAGAGAATGAGGCAGAGAGACAGAAGAGAGAGAAAGAAGAGAGGAGAGGAGAGAGAGAAGAAAGGAGAAGAGAGGAGAGGACAGAAGAGAGGAGAGGAGAGGAGAGGAAAAGTAAAATACAATACATAGGCTAGGAATCAGAATAGCTTCAGATGTTTTAAGAGCAATACTGGAAACTAGAAGGCAATGGAGCAATGCCTTTAGCATTCAACCTGGAATTCTGTATCCAGCCACGTTATCAAACAACTGTGAAGGCAGAATAAAGACATTTTTAATACATGCAAAGTATCATATTTTAATACTTGCATGGTATCATGCACCCTTTCCTGGGAAAACAAGGAAGAAGACATAGTGTATATGAAACAAGTGATACAGTTGAAGCCAAGGGAATTCTCAGGATTAATGATGAAGGAAGATCTCAGGATAAGAGTTGTGCACCAAGGCCCTGAGGGCAACTAGTTCACATTGAAGCATTTCAAAAGGCTCTGAGAGAGGTTCATTTAAGATGTAATTGATAGATTATCTGATACATATGAATGTCTCATGTCAGATTCACACTACTAGAAAAGAGTTAGAGGTAATTCAAAGTAGGGTAACAAAATCAAGCCACAGAGAAAGCCCAAAATGGATGCAGACCTGGGAGATAGTTTGAGCAGGACAGGATATATCAGTATACAAGAGATGCCATCTAGTAGTAGGAAGGAGATGATTCTCTTGTGTGAAAGCCAGGTGGATTATATGGTTTGGCTGGGCATTTATTGTTATCTGATTCTCATATGGCTCATTTCATCCTTCTTAAGAAAGAAGCAGCCTCTAATGTCAAGGATATTACAATTATAATTTTATTATCATTTCCATTTGGACCCCCAAATCAAGCCTTCAGGTCTTAAGTCTTTAAATTGTGCCCTTTCTGTCTAGGTAGCTCCCCCAAATAGACTCAGCTTTTTCTAAAATATTATGACAGCAATTATGGGGTTTATGTAACATGTGAACATCCAGACAAAAATAATATCTGCTTTGTTGACTCTAGGTAATGGGATTGCCAATTACAGGAATGCCACTATAGTCTTATTCTAATATCTTACTGGTTTATGCTGGCCTTGATCTTTTTCTGTGTCAGATTCTCCTGGAGTTGATTTGCTCATTTTCTTGTATCAAAGATTTCATGGTGATATCAGATACTTCTCAGTCTCTCCACCTGCAACACTTCATTTAGTGCAAAACCTTTAATAACTACATGAAGATTTGTGATCCTATCTAAAAAATTCTCTCTCCCTCTTCCTCTCCTCCTCTTCCTTTCTCCAGTATGTTGCTCTGAGCTTTCCTACACAAGCAGGAGAGGTGTTAGAAAAGAAAGAGAACATTACATTGTCTTGGCTTGGGCTGATTTAACAAAATACCGTAGACTAGGTGGCTTAAACAATAGCCATTTATTTCTCACAGTTCAGCCTGGCCTACCCTCTCGCAATATGGGACCCCTCACGGGATGTCCAACTAAACTGGCAGTTGGACATCCCTCTCGCAATCTGGGACTGCTGGCTCCTAACTGCTCACCTGCCTGCCTACCTGATTGCCCCTAACCACTTGCCTGCCTGCCTGATCGCCCCTAACTGCTCACCTGCCTGCCTGATTTCCCCTAACCATTATACCTGCCTGCCTGATTGCCCCTAACTGCTCACCTGCCTGCCTGATCAACCCTAACCACCTCTGCCTTGGCCCCCATCACCACGGCTTGGTCAGGAAGGATGTCCAGAATGACATCCAGAAGGTCGTACAGTTGTCCAGTCTAATTAGCATATTAGGCTTTTATTATTATAGATTTTAATCCTATCATGGGGCCTCACCTTCATGACCTCACCAAAACTTAATTACCTCCCAAGGGCCCCCAACCTTCAATTACCATCATAATGGGGGTTTGGGCTTCAACATATGAATTTAGAGAGGAAACATTCAGTTCATAACAATGCATGGAATTCATATATTTCCCCCATCCCCTGTGAACTCCATTAAAAACCCTGGCTATCCTGGCCAGTGTGACTCAGTGGTTGAGCGTTGACCTGTGAACCAGGAGATCACGATTCATTTCCTGTTCAGGGCACATGCCCAGATTGCAGGCTTGATCCTCAGTGTGGAGCATGCAGGAGGCAGCCAATCAATGATTCTCTCTCATCACTGATGTTTCTTTCTCTCTCTCCCTCTCCCTTCCTCTTTGACATAAGTAAAAAAAAAAAAAAAATTCCTGTCTATCCCTAGCCAGTTTGTATCAGTGGATAGAGCGCCAGCCTGCGGACTAAAGGGTCTCAGGTTCGATTCTGGTCAAGGGCACATGCCTGGGTTGCAGGCTCGATCCCCAGTAGGGGGCAGCCAATCAATGATTCTCTCTCATTGATGTTTCTATCTTTCTTTCCTTTCCCTTCCTCTTTCCTATCAATAAAAATATATTTTAAAAAATCCTGGCTACAATCACTGTGCATTTATTGATTGATTATCTCAGGTCCAACTATTTATAGCGTAGCACTTCTTAAACTGTAGTGTCCATATGGTTAACCTGAGGGAATTTTGTTAAAATGCAGATGATTCAGATTCTAGGGTAGGCTTTGAGAGTCTATTTCTAACAATCTCATAGGCAATGCTGATGTTGATAGTATAGGGACTACACTTTGAGTAGTAAGGATGTATGTAACTTCTAATATTCATAAGTATTTATTTGGGAATTTGGAAGAAAAAGGATTTGGCCTTTGTTTAAAAGTATCAAGCATGACTATGTGCTTATGAGCAATTTTGTCTAATATCTGTTAAGTATAGTCTAATATATTAAAAATCAAATTGGTCTCATTTTCAACGTAATCAATCTATGTTAGATATTATAGATTTTATGTCTGGAAGTTGCTGGGGCTTCCATTAGCCTAATTCTCTACAGGTATTAGAGATCTGTTCTCTTGAGATGGAAATAAGCAAGGATTATCTCCTTTCGGAAGAGGTAGGTGGGGAAAAGGATGAGATAGCACAAAGAATGTTAGGATGGACAGGCATCAACAAAATTACTTGCTAAGAACTTTCTCCTTGGAAATGCCATTGAAAATTAAACTGGTATTTCTCAAACTTTAAGGCACATAGGAATCACCTAGGTTTACTTGAGGATAGTGCAAATTACTGGACTCTTTGCCTCAAGGTTCTGATTCAGTAGGTCTAACAGTGGGATAGGGAAACAAAAATTTGTATTTTTAAACAAGCATTCCTAAGGCATTTGATTCCTGGACCATTATTTGGAGAAATATTGCATTAGAAAGATTGGTAGTAGTCTCTGGAGAAAGAAAATAAGACAGAACACATAATAAAACTAGGCAAATATTTTTATCTATTTCAGTCAAGAGTCTTCAAAAAATTTTTTAAAAATTGATTTCAGAGAGGAAGGGAGAGGGACAGAGAGATAGAAACATCAATGATGAGAGAGAATCATTGATTGGCTGCCTCCTGCACGCCCCGCACTGGGTATTAAGCCCACAACCTGGGCATGTACCCTGATGGGGAATTGAACCATGACCTCCTTGTTCATAGGTCCACACTCAATCACTGAGCCATGTTGACCGGACTAGAGTCTTTAAGTTATTGTAAGAGAGAAACAAAGCCATCCCACTGGTCAGCAGACCAGTCTATCAGATAGCAGATATAAATTAAGCAGATTCAAACCCTTATCAGTATTCTGAGTCAGAACTCAAGGCCACAATTCATAGAAACATGGAATTTAGAGCTTAAAGGAATCTTAGAGACTTTCCAACAATTTTTGTCTGTGACCCATAGTAACAGATACATTTTATTTTTATTATTATTATTTTTTAATAAATCTTTATTGTTCAGATTATTACAGGTGTTCCTCTATTTTTTCCCCCATAGCTCCCCTCCACCTGATTCCCCACCCCACCCCATGCCCTTACCCCCACCACTGTCTTCATCCATAGGAGTAAGATTTTTGTCCAATCTCTTCCCGCACCCCTCACACCTGCTTCCCCTGAGAATCGTCAGTTCACTCCCTTTCTATGTCCCTGATTCTGTTATATTCACCAGTCCATTCTGTTCTTCAGATTTTTTATTCACTTGATTTTTAGATTCACTTGTTGGTAGGTATGTATTTGATGTCATTTTGTTGTTCATAATTTTTATCTTTACCTTTTTCTTCTTCTTCCTCTCCTTAAAGAATACCCTTCAGCATTTCATGTAATCCTGGTTTGGTGGTGATGAACTCCTTTAGCTTTTTCTTGTCTGTGAAGCTCTTTATCTGACCTTCAACTCTGAATGATAGCTTTGCTGGGTAGAGTAATCTTGGCTGTAGATTCTTGCTGTTCATCACTTTGAATATTTCTTGCCACTCCCTTCTGGCCTGCATAGTTTCTGTTGAGAAATCAGCTGACAGTCGTATGGGTACTCCCTTGTAGGTAATTAACTGTTTTTCTCTTGCTGCTTTTAATATTCTCTCTTTGTCTTTTGCCCTTGGCATTTTAATTATGATGTGTCTTGGTGTGGTCCTCTTTGGATTCCTCTTGTATGGGGTTCTGTGCGCTTCCTGGACTTGTACATCTATTTCTTTCACCAGGCAGGGAAAGTTTTCTGTCATTATTTCTTCTAATAGGTTTTCAATATTTTGCGCTCTCCCTTCTTCTGGCACCCCAAAAATTCGGATGTTGGTTCGCTTAAAGTTGTCCCAGAGGCTCCTTACACTATCTTCATATTTTTGGATTCTTTTTTCTTTTTGTTTTTTTGGTTGGATGTTTTTTGTTTCCACATATTTCAGATCTTTGGTTTGATTCTTGGGGTACGTTGATCTACAGTTGAGTTTCTGTATATTCTTTATTTCAGACAGTGTATGCTTCATTTCTGACTGATCCTTTTCCATTTTTTTGGCATTCTCATTAAGCTCCTTGAAGGTCTCATCAAGTTTCTCAGCGGTTTTAAGAAGATTCTTGAGTAACCTTATAAATGTGGTTCTGAACTCTATGTCATCCAGTAGTTTGCTTTCCTCCGTTTCTTTCATTCGTGACATGTTTCTTTGTCTCCTCATTTTGGCTGCTTCCCTGTGTTGATGGAGTGGCTTTGTGTGGTAGGTGACCTATAGGGGGCAGTAGCTCAGCCTCCCCAATCACCTGATGTGGACACTCTTGGTACAACCCTTTGTGGGCTGAGTGCAAAGACTTGGTGCAGTTAAAGCCTTAATTGCTGTTGGTATACTGGGAGGAATTGACTTCCAGGCCAATTAGCTGTGAGCACTCACTGTGTCTATAATGGAAGAACTGCTGGGCTGAAGACACACTTATGGGGTAGGACTTGTTTCAGTGGGGCTTTGGTGCTCACTGAGTCTGCCTTTGAATGTGTCACTTATGGATGTGAGGAGTTGAAATCTGGTGTCTCACTCTGACCACTAGGTACACTGGCTTCTGGATCTCCAATGGGGTGCAGGTCAGCTACTGTCTGAGGCCATCCAGCAGGAGGTACAGTGAGAGCTAGTTTTCTCCTCTTTGCTTGGGGTTTGGAGGTTTTGGAGCTGTCTGACCCAGGCTGCAAGTTTGCTAGGTTAAGCTGCGATAGGGCGGGGCTTTCTTCTGCTAACGCTGCTGCTTGGAGCTTGGGTGGGTTTGTAGGCAAACAGCAATGGCTGCTAGTTAGCCGGCTCTGTGTCCCTAAGGTCGTCCTGGAGTCCTGTGCCCCAGTGCCGTAAACAATTATTCCTGCGCGCAGCTGTGCAAGTAAGCCCCCCTCACTGGCAGACAGTCCAGCTTCTTCCCGTAGGAGTTTGGGTCCCCCGCGTCTCCCCAGAAACTGGATTTCAGAGTAATCGGGGGCTTGTCTCCCTTTGGGTTGAAAAAAGCAATGCCCGCCACCAGCCCGGATCACGCGCCTCCGTACCTCAGCTTTTCAGCGCTCGTGCACGTCTCGATGCTCTTTTCTCTTTCCTTCTAGTTGTAGAACTTCCACTCAGCCAGCTTTCCCGTGGTTCTGGGTGATAGACGTTTTGTCTTTTAGTTGAATTTTTGAAATTGTTGCGCAAGGCAGCAGTTTAGGTGTTTACCTAAGCCGCCATCTTGGATTCTCCAACAGATACATTTTATATTGTGCTCCTGGAAACATACTCATGCAACACATATGCGTACATTTACTTACTTCATCAAATAACATCTCATAGTTTTTTTGTTATATTTAAATTTTTTAAAATTCTGGTCATGACTTATTAAATCTATTGTATAACTACTGTGTTATAACTTGCCATTTGAGAAACACCAATCTAGTGCAGTCACAAGTCTTACCTCTCCAAGAAAAAACAGTCTTGGAGAGGTAAGACTTGTCCAAAATCACAAAGCTATGAAGAATAGAAAATCAGATCTCAGACTTTTAATCTAATGATCTGTCCACCATGGTCTACTATATACAAAGGTGTTTGTTTTATTGCTCTTAGCCTATTTTCCCTCAGAACAAAATGACCTATTTGTATATACCAGATTGTCTATCTAGATGAAACATTTTGAAGGAAAAAAATGTTTTTTCCCTAAAAGAACCACTAGATGGTAGTGTAAACTCTTCTGATGGTGGACTATTCAACTAAACCAAGGTGTATTCAGATGTGTAATTTGCAGTCTTATCTTATGCTGCTTCACAGACTCTGTGGATAAACTGAGCTTTATGCCCATCCTAAAAAAAGTCTTATACAATCTTATAAGCAAGATATATTTTGTTATTTGGTATTTCTTTTTTTTTTTTTTTTTATCTGTGTGGAAGAGAGATGTAGAAAAACACACATATGTCTCCAGCATCCCTCTTCTTTTGCATTCAATATAATTTTTTCCATATTTTTATTTTTAGGACTTTAAATAATCATTTTCTATTATTTCAATTAATCTAGATTTAAAATTAAATTTCTTTTAGTGTGGAAAGTCTATGTGAGCCCTCTTGGGCTTGAAATAAGTGAACAAAACCCCCAGACTACTTAATATTTACCATCTCCTATGAAAGAAAATCAATACTCTGCTCCATAAAGTTTCCCCCCCCCCTCCTTAGCTGCAGCAAGGTTGGCAGAGTGATCCATGCATGCATTAGGAACTTCTAAGGGAGGTCAGCTTGAAAATGTTGTTTGTTGGGATTTTGGTTCTGTTTCTTTGGAGAATTGTGACTAATAAAAGAAGCAAAGGGATAAGATACGGGACTTCACAGCTTACAAATAAAAAACTCAATTAAAGCAAATGGAAAGTTATAATTTTGCTATTCTTTACTTTATTTCTCCCCCACAACTTCCTCTTCTCTGAACCCCTGACAAATGAATGGACTAATTCTGTTTTCTTAATGCTTAAGTATTGGTTGGTTGACTAAATGAATGGTTAGGAATCTTAATTGTGCAACAGGGGGAAGAACTGAATACTCTGTCACAGTAGCATCTATCTATATAAAATCCTAATATGCAAATTGACTGGCTGACAGACTGGCAGAATGACTGGTTGCTATGACAGGCACTGACCATTAGGGGGCAGACATTCAATGCAGGAGCTGCACCCAGCCTGCAGGCCCGACTGGTGGAGGCAGCAGTGGGGGTTGGGGGCCAGGGAGTGGGCGGCGCCAGGCCAGCCAAGGCGGGTGTGAGCAGGGGCCCTAATCACCCCACTGGTCACCCCACAGATCAGTCCTGATCGCCTGCCAGGCCTAGGAACCCTACCTGTACACGGAATTCGTGCACTGGGCCTCTAGTGAAAATATATAACAAGTTTGGGGAATGAAGAATTGTGCAGGGTTGAAGGTATTTGGGGATAGGATTGCTAGAAGTAAATCTAGAAGGGTAGCCTACTGGGAATTGGGACTTTATCCTTGTGAGCAGTGAGAGCCATCTGACAGTTGTTTTTTTTTGAATCACTAAAAAGTGGTCTTTCTTGATTTTTTTTTAAGCCCAAGTCTCTTTATTTGTGAAACCTACTTTGTATGATTTAGCACATGTTGGCACATGGCAGTATTCAGTAGACATTCTTTTTATTTTATTGATTTTTTTGGATGTTTCTTTTCTTCTTTTAAAAAATAAATCTTTATTCAGATTATTACAATTGTTTCTCCTCCCCCTTCCCATAGCTCCCATCCACCTGGTTCCCACCCCACCTTCTGCCCTTACCTCCCCCGCACTGTCCTCATCCATAGGTGTACGATTTTTGTCCAGTCTCTTCCTGCACCCCCCACACTCCTTTCCCCTGAGAATTGTCAGTCCACTCCCTTTCTATGCCCCTGATTCTATTATATTCACCAGCTTATTCTGTTCCTCAGGTTTTTAATTCACTTGATTTTTAGGTTCACTTGTTGATAGATATGTATTTGTTGTTCATAATTTTTATCTTTACTTTTTTCTTCTTCCTCTTCTTAAAGAATACCTTTCAGCATTTCATATAATACTGGTTTGGTGGTGATGAACTCCTTTAGCTTTTTCTTATCTGTGAAGCTCTTTATCTGCTCTTCAATTCTGAATGATAGCATTGCTGGTAGAGTAATCTTGGTTGTAGGTTCTTGCTATTCATCACTTTGAAAATTTCTTGCCACTCCTGTCTGGCCTGCATAGTTTCTGTTGAGAAATCAGCTGACAATCATATGGGTGCTCCCTTGTAGGTAATTAACTGTTTTTCTCTTGATGCTTTTAATATTCTCTCTTTGTCTTTTGCTGTTGGCATTTTAATTATGATGTGTCTTGATGTGGTCCTCTTTGGATTCCTTTTGTTTGGGGTTCTGTGCCCTTCCTGTACTTGAAAGTCTATTTCTTTCACCAGATGGGGGAAGTTTTCAGTCATTATTTCTTCAAATAGGTTTTCAGTATTTGCTCTTTCTCTTCTTCTGGCACTCCCATAATTCTGATGTTGGTACGCTTGAAGTTGTCCCAGAGGCTTCTTACACTATCTTCAACTTTTTGGATTTTTTTTCTTTTTGCTTTTCTGGTTGAGTGTTTTTTGCTTCTTTGTATTTCAATTCTTTGACTTGATTCTTGTGTTCCTCTAGTCTGTTCTTGGGTCTCTGTATAATATTTTTTATTTCAGTCAGTGTATGTTTAATTTCTAGTTGGTCCTTTTTCATATCTTCCAGGGTCTTGTTATATTTATCGGCCTTTTCTAGGATATTCTTGAAAAGCCTTATAACCATGGTTTTGAATTCTATATCCAGTCGTTTGTTTTCCTCCATTTCTTTCGTTTGTGATCTGTTCCTTTGTCGCTGCATTTTCACTGCTTCCCTGAGTTGGTAGGGTGGCTTTGTGTGCTCGGTTTCCTATATGGTCCAGTGGGTCGGCCTCCCCAGTTAACCTGAGGTGGACACTCTTGGTGCACCCCTTTGTGGACTGTGTATACTTGTTGTAGTTAAGTCTTGATTGTTGTTGGTATCACTGGGAGGAATTGACCTCCAGGCCAGTTGGCTGTGAGGATTAGCCGTGTCTACGCTGGGAGAAGTTCGGTGCTGGAGACAGCCTTATAGGATTAGACTTGCCAAATTGCAAAAGCCTCTGTGTTCATCTAGGATGGGGTGGAATCTCAGGGCTGAGCAGACAGTCTTGGCTTCCCGTCAGCCCTGCCCTTGCGCGCACATGCACGTGCCTCCAGACCTCTGCCTTCCCCGGCTCCCGAGCCTCTGCCCGAGGGTCCAGATTCCTTCTGTAAGAGCGTGGGTCCCCAGGGGCTTGCCTGGAACTGGGGTTTAGTGCAGTCAGAACTGGGGTTCAGTGCAGTCACCACCTTCAGACTCCCTTCTGCTAGGGAAAGCCTGTGGCAACCTCCCCAGTCTTTGTGCACACTCGCGCGCACCTCCAGACCCTTGTCCGCCAGGGCTCCCCTAGGTCTCCCTCGGGTGTCCGAGTCTCTGAGTGCCTTTCTCTCTACCTGACAGCCCAGACTCCTCCTGTATGAGCCTGGGTCCACGGGGTTTCGCCCGGAACTGGGGTTCAGTGCAGTCAGAACTGGGGTTCAGTGCAGTCGGGGGTCCCCTTCCCCCTCCTGCCAGAGAAAGTCAGCCAGGCTCTCAGCCGCCCTTCCTCTCTGTGGGCACAAAGACCCTTTGTGGTACCTCAACCCTTTGCCATTCCTCCAATTCTCCGTGAGCTTTTCTTTTTCCTTCTAGTTGTAGAATTTCCACTCATCCAGCTTTCCTGTGGTTCTGGATGGTGTCCGTTCTGTCTTTTAGTTGTAGTTTTGAAATTGTTGTGTGAGGCAGCAGTTTAGATCCTTACCTATGCCACTATCTTGGTTTCTCCACGTCTGACAGTTTTAAGGAAGGATCATATCCATGCTTGCCCCTCTCAATGAGTCCCAGGATTTTCTGAAGTTTTAGCAAAGCTCAAAGTGTGTGTGTGTGTGTGTTTTAATTGTAGGTTAGATCTTAAATACAAAAGTACTCTCTTGCCTCTGCCTATTTTAAGTCTCACTAGTTAACTTTTTTTTTAAATTTAATTTTATTTTTATTGTTTTAAGTATTACAAATAGTAGTACATATGTCTCCTTTTTTTTCCCCCTTGATCTCCCCCCGACCTCCCCTACTCCCCAGGACATGCCTTCACCTGCCCACCCTTCCACCGCCCCAGTGTCTTGTATCCATTGGTTGTGCTTATATGCAAGCGTACAAGTCCTTTGGTTGGTCTCTTACAGCCCTCCTCGCCCAACCTCCCCTGTCTTCCCAATGTAGTTTAACAGTCTGTTCAATGCTTCTTTGCCTCTGTATCTTTTTCCCACCATTTCTTTCCTTTAAAAAGTTTTGCCTTTGAAGACTGGAAATAAACATATAATAACAAAACAAGACAAAACAAAAAAATGTTTGAGTCCCAATTTCAATGTCCAACAGTTCCTTATGTGTACATGTCAGCATTGATATCTGGATGGTGGGCACATGGTGGCAATGCAGGTCCGACCCTCTCTGGTTTGGTCCTAGGCAACCTGCAGCGGTGCACAGCTGCTGACTGCTCCCATGGCAAGGCGTCAGCGTCTTCCATCTCTGGACTGTTTTTTCCTCTTGTCTTCGTGGTTGGAGCACTCCTGTCAATTCCTCTCTGTTGCAGGAATCCATCTGGTCTTGGGGTTGTTTTCTGAAAATATACAAATATATTCTCGACCACAAGTTAATAAAGGAATCTTTTCTATATAATTGATTTGGGATCCTTCTTATTTTTGTTCAAACGATTTTCCTTTGTCTTATTTAGACACCATGTGTGTTTTTAATGGCCGTCTTGTAGCTGTGCCTCCTTCGCCAATTGGGGCTGGATTCCGCTCGTCTCAGCTGCCTCCTCTATTTGCTCTGGGAGAAGACTCAGGACATGTCCTTCTATTCCGCCGCCATTTTGTCTCCCCTCACTAGTTAACTTTTTTTCTCCACTGACAAATTGATTAAAAAAAAACATGGGTCTTCCAGTAATCCCACTTCTAGGAATATATCCCAAGAAAACAGACACACCAATCAGAAAAGATATATGTACCTGTATGTTCATAGCAGCACAATTTACCATAGCTAAGATTTGGAAACAGCTTAAGTGCCCATCAGCAGATGGGTGGATTAGAAAACTGTGGTATATCTACACAATGGAATACTAAGCTGCTGTAAAAGAGAAGGAATTCTTACCATTTGCAATAGCTTGGACGGAACTGGAGAGCATTATGCTAAGCCAGTGGTCGGCAAACTCATTAGTCAACAGAGCCAAATATCAATAGTACAACGATTGAAATTTCTTTTGAGAACCAAATTTTTTAAACTTAAACTATATAGGTAGGCACATTGTTATTAACTTAATTAGGGTACTCCTAAGCTGGCCTAAGAGCCACACTCAAGGGACCAAAGAGCCGCATGTGGCTGCACTGCAGTTTGAAATAAGCCAGTTGGAGAAAGATAAATATCACATGATCTCACTCATTTGTGGAATATAATGAACAACATAAACTGGTGAAAAAAAATAGAACCAGAGTCATAGAAGAATCGAACAGATTGTCCAACCTATGAGGGAAGGCCGGGGGTAAGAGATCAACTAAAGGATTGTATGCATGCATATAAGCATAACCAATAGACACAGACAGGGGGAGGGGGAGGGCATGTGCTGAAGGGTGGGGACCATCAGGGAGAGGTCAAGGGGGAAAAAAGGAGACATATGTAATACTTTAAACAATAAAGAATTTAAGTAAAAAAATAAAATAAAATAAACATAAAGCAGAACTTCCCTGTGCCATTTCCCCACCGACCTCTATAGTTTCCCCATCCAGCCCCACTCTTCTGAATTTGTTGTTGCTCATTCCCATGCATGTCTTTCTACCTTCTCAATATATGTATGTGTTCCACCACTGTTTCACATGTTCCTAACTTCACATAATGACCTGTATTGTGTGCCTTTCAGCAATTTGATTTTGGCTCAATATAATGCTAATAAAAATATTTTAATATTGAAAAAAAATAAAAGAACATGGGTCTTGGATCAGTGTTGAATCCTGGGTTTATCACTTAGAGGCCTTATGATCCCAAGCAACTGCTTTACTTCTCAGCAGTACAGTTTCTTCAACTTAAATATTGGCAAACTCAATTTTGAAATGTTAAAAGCATTCCCTTTAAGATCAGGAACAAGAGGAGATAGTCTACCATCTGCTTTCTTTCAACATTGTATTGAAGGTTCTAGTCACTGTGATATGGCAAGAAAAAAAGAATAAAATGTATCAAGATAAAATATTCGTCAATAGGTAACTTATTTGAATTAATAAGAAAGTTTAGCATGCCTTTTGGGCATAATATATACTAAAAAGTCATTACATTTCTATACAATAGCAACAGTTGGTATGATTTAATAAAATTTACAATAGCATTAAGAAATATTAAGTTCTAGAAATAAACCTAACACGAAGTGTTCAAGTACTTTATGGTAGAAATTAGGAAACTTTATTAAAATCTTTAGAAAAGACCTAAATAGAGAAATATAGCATATTCCTGGGTTAGAAGACATATTACTGTAAAGAATTTACTTTTCCCAAGGGATCTACAGATTCACTGCAATTCCAATAAAAATTCCAATTGTCTATTTAAACCTAGTAAGCTAATTCTAAAATTCAGGTGGAAATGCAAAGGACTAAGAAGAAATAAGCAAATCCTGAAGAAGTATAAGATTGGGGGACTTACTTTACCAGAATATTAGATATCAAGATTTATAAAGCTGTTGGTTCAAAGAAAGACAAAAAATGGAACAGAATAAAGAGATAAGAAGTATATCTGTATATGGAATATGGAAACTTAAAGCAAATCAGTGAGGGAAAGAATGAATGTGTGATGCTGGAAAAATAGATTATTCATGTGATAAAAATACATTTTAAAACATGAAAAGCAAATTTATGACATTGTTAGAAGCAATATAGAAAAATATTTTAATGACTTGGCATATGGAAGGATTTCTTCAATAAGATACAAAAAGAAAAAACCATGAAGGGAAAGATTTATAAATTCAACTATATTAAAATTTTTGCTTACTAAAAGACAAAGTATAAGGATACAAGGCACAAACTGGGAGAAGCCATTTGCAACTGATAAAATATTCATTATCCAGGATATATATTACTTGTATACATCAGTTAGAAAAAAATTCAATAGAAAAATGGACAAAAACTTGAGTAGGTATTTCACAGAAAAACAAAGCTGATGAGCCAATTTAGCTATTAAAAAGGTTCTACCTCATCAGTAATTTAGGAAATGCAAATTAAAACCATGAACATATCCCTGGCCAGTGTGTCCAGTGGTTAGAGCATCTGCCCATGAACCAAAGGGTCTTGGATTTGATTCCCAGTCAAGGGCACATTGATGTGTGTGTCTCTCTCACATCAATGTTTCTCTATCTTTCCCTCCCTCCCTATTTCCCTCCCTCCTTCTATCTCTAAAAATCAATGGAAAAAATATCATCTGATGAGGATTAACAAAACAAAACAAAAATCATAACCTTACCCATGAGACTGGCAAAAATAAAAAACTCTAACAATAAATAGTGTTGGTTATCATATGAAGCAGGAGGAACATATATACTGTGGGCGGGAAAATAATTTGGTATAATCACTTTGGAAAAAAAAATAATAAAAATACCCAGTGGTTCATCAGTCTCACTCCTAGAGAAATTCTTGCATATTTGTACTGGAAGCCATGTGAAGGAAGTATAGGTATGTTCATAGCAGTGAAGTTTGTAATAGCAAAAAACAGAAAATGACTCAAATGTCCATTGACAACTATAAGCTTTACTGCTGCTAACATAAAAACATTGAAACCTGTGGTTTATTTGAGCCAAACTGTCGACAATGGCTGGGAAGCAGAACCTCAATGGATTGAGATAATTCTCCAGAGAATGGCAGGTTTCTATCTATTTTTACATATTGCAATAAAAGGAGGGGATGTAGGTGGGTTACCTGAAATCCATTGGTGATAGATTAGAGAGGCAGGAGAAAGCAAAGTGTGTGTGTGGGGGGGTGAACCCCTGGTATTGGATAAAAAGTAAAATGATATTTTCATCATCATCATATCATTTGATAAAAACAACACAAAGAAAGAGAGTTATAGGCCAATATCCCTCACGAACATAGATGCCAAAATCCTCAACAAAATTCTAGCAAATCGGGTCTAGCATTACATCAGAAAGATCATACACCATGACCAAGTAGGATTTATCCAGGGGATGCAAGGATGGTACAATATCTGCAAATCAATAAACGTGATACATCACATAAACAAACTGAGAGATAAAAATCACATAGTCCTATCAATTGATGTAGAAAAAGCATTTGACAAAATCCAAAACCCTTCCTTAATAAAAATCCTCAGCAAAGTGGGAATAGAGGGATCATACCTCAACATAATAAAAGCCTTATATGCCAAACCTACAGCCAACATCATACTCAATGGGCAAAAACTAAAACCATTTCACCTAAGAACAGGAACAAGACAGGGGTGCCCACTTTCACCACTCCTGTTCGACATAGTACTGGAAGTGCTAGCCATAGCAATTAGACAAGAAGAAGAAATAAGAGGCATCCAAATTGGAAAAGAAGTAAAACTGTCATAATTCACAGATGACATGATACTGTTCATAGAAAACCCAAAAGACTCCATCAAAAAATTATTAGACTTAATAAATGAATGTGGCAATGTAGCAGGATACAAAATTAACACCCAGAAATCTATGGCATTTTTATACACTAATAGTGAACTTACAGAAAGAGAGATTAAAAAAATAATGCCATTTACCATTGCAACAAAAAATTAAGATACCTAGGAATAAACTTAACTAAGGAGGTAAAAGACCTGTACCCGGAAAACTACAAGACACTGAAAAAAGAGAGGAAGACATAAACAGATGGAAGAATATACTGTGTTCATAGATTGGTAGAATCAACATCATTAAAATGTCTATACTATGCAAAGCAATTTATAGATTCAATGCACTCCCCATTAAAATACCAACGGCATATTTTACAGACCTAGAACGAACTCTCCAAAAATTCATCTGGAATAAAAAAATAGCTGCAGCAATCCTGAGAAAGAAGAACAAAGTAGGAGGGATCTCAATTCCAGGTATCAAGCTATATTACAAAGCCACTGTTCTCAAAACTGCCTGATACTGGCACAAGAACAGACATATAGATCAATGGAATAGAATAGAGAACCCAGAAATCGACCCAAACCATTATGCTCAATTAATATTTGACAAAGGAGGCAAGAGCATACAATGGAGGCAAGACCGTCTCTTCAATAAATGGTGTTGGGAAAATTGGACAGATACATGCAAAAAAAAAAAAAATGAAACTAGACCACCGATTTACATCACACACAAAAATAAACTCAAAATGGATAAAGGACTTAAATGTAAGACAGGAAACCATAAAAATCTTAGCGGAATCCACAGGCAGCAAAATCTCAGACATATTCCAAAGCAATATTTTCACCAATATAGCTCCTAGGACAATGGAAACTAAAGAGAAAATAAACAAATGGGACTACATCTAAATAAAAAGCTTCTGCACAGCAAAAAAACACACAAAACAAAACAAAACAAAACCATCAACAAAACAACAAGAAAGCCCACTGCATGGGAGAACATATTTGCTAATGTTATCTCTGATAAGGGTTTAATTTCCAATACTTACAGGGAACTCATACAACTTAACAAAAGGAAGATAAACAACCCAATAAAAAATGGGCAATGGACCTAAATAGATACTTTTTGAAAGAGGACATAAGAAGGCCAAGAGACATATGAAAACATGCTCAAAATCACTAATCATCTGAGAGATGTAAATCAAAACGACAATGAGGTACCATTTGACACCTGTCAGAATGTCATCAACAAATGACAAGTGCTGGTGTGGATGTGGAGCAAAAGGAACCCTGGTGCACTGCTGGTGGGAATGCAGATTGGTGCAGCCACTGTGGAGAATAGTATGGAGTTTCCTCAAAAAATTAAAAATGGGGGGAGACAAAATGGCGGCAGAATAGAAGGACGTGTCCTGAGTCTTCTCCTGGAGCAAATAGAGGAGGCAGCTGAGACGAGCGGAATCCAGCCCGAATTGGCGAAGGAGGCACAGCTGGTGAGACAGTTTGCAACTGGGAAGAGCAGGGATCCCCCGGATAAAGCAAGACGGCCATTAAAAACACACATGGTGTCTAAATAAGACAAAGGAAAATTGTTTGAACAAAAATAAAAAGGATCCCAAATCAATTATATAGAAAAGATTCCTTTATTAACTTGTGGTTGAGAATATATTTGTATATTTTCAGAAAACAACCCCAAGACCAGATGGATTCCTGCAACAGAGAGGAATTGACAGGAGTGCTCCAACCACGAAGACAAGAGGAAAAAACAGTCCAGAGATGGAAGACGCTGACAACACCTTGCCATGGGAGCAGTCAGCAGCTGTGCACCGCTGCAGGTTGCCTAGGACCAAACCAGAGAGGGTCGGACCTGCATTGCCACCATGTGCCCACCATCCAGATATCAATGCTGACATGTACACATAAGGAACTGTTGGACATTGAAATTGGGACTCAAACATTTTTTTGTTTTGTCTTGTTTTGTTATTATATGTTTATTTCCAGTCTGCAAAGGCAAAACTTTTTAAAGGAAAGAAATGGTGGGAAAAAGATACAGAGGCAAAGAAGCATTGAACAGACTGTCAAACTACATTGGGAAGACAGGGGAGGTTGGGCGAGGAGGGCTGTAAGAGACCAACCGAAGGACTTGTACGCTTGCATATAAGCACAACCAATGGATATAAGACACTGGGGCGGGGGGGCAGGGTGGGCAGGTGAAGGCATGTCCTGGGGAGTAGGGGAGGTCGGGGGGAGATCAAGGGGGAAAAAAAAGGAGACATATGTACTACTATTTGTAATACTTAAAACAATAAAAATAAAATTAAATTTAAAAAAATTAAAAATGGAACTCCCATTTGACCCAGTGATCCCACTTCTAGGAATATATCCCAACAAACTAAAAACACCGATCAGAAAGGATATATGCACCCCTAAGTTCATAGCAGCACAAATTACAATAGCTAAGATTTGGAAACAGCCTAAATGCTCATCAGCAGATGAGTGGATTAAAAACCTGTGGTATATCTACACAATGGAATACTATACTGCTGTAAAAAGGAAGGAACTCCTACCATTTCCAACAGCATGGATGGACCTGGAGAGCATTATGCTAAGCGAAATAAGTCATAGAAAGATAAATATCACATGATCTCACTCATTTGTGGAATATAATGAGCAACATAAACTGATGAACAAAAAACAGATCAAGAGATGGAGAAACATTGATCAGACTGTCAAACCTCAGACGGAAGGCTGGAGAAGGTGGGAGGAAAGGGGAGAGATCAACCAAAGGACCTATATGCATGCATATAAGCATAACCAATGGACACAGACACTAGGGGGGGGGTGAGGGCACGAGTGGGGAGTGTGTAGGGGAAAATGGGGATATAAGGACACATATGATATATCTTAATCAATAAAGGAAAAAAAGAAAGAAAAAAAGTAAAATGATAGACACATACTTAGGTGGGTGCAGAATAGCGAACAGTCAAAATTAACATGATAACAATAACAATGAAGGACCCCAAGGGGTCTGGAAAAAGGGAAGTTACAAGTCACCCAGACATTTCAAGGATATGTCATCATAGATGCAAAAAGATAGATAGGCTCAGTTAAGGTAAAGGTTGACCTTGTCAGTGAAGATACCAGCCTAGGACCTAACTACCCACCATAACTGCTTTTGGTTAAAGTTTAATTTCAGACCATCTTTTGTGGTTACTTTGGGTCTCTGAGTTTGCAAGAGTGCCATGCAGGCCTTCCCTGAGCTTGTCAGGTTAGCATGTGGCCCCTTTCGTCCACACTGTTCATGAACAGGGAAGAAGGATAGTATTTATTACTGTCCCAAGTGTTGAATAGTTCATGAACAGTGCATGCCATTTAAAAGGAAGATTCAAAATAATTCAAATTATTTCTTTTTTTCTCCTTTTTATTCAATTTATTGGGGTGGCACAGCAAAATTATACAGGTTTCAGGTGCACAATTCCACACACATCATCTCTATACTGTATTGTGTTCACCATCCCAAATCAAATCTCTGTCTATCACCATTTATCCCCCCTTTACCCTCCTCCCTGCAATCACCATACTGTTTTTCCTCTTTTTTTCTCAATCTCTCCACCCTCCAACCTCCCACCCCACCTCAAATTATTTCTTTTTTGTTTGTTTGTTTTAATATTTTATTCAAAGTCTTCAGTTTTAAACATCTGTAAGATATTTTGCTTTTAACATAAATTTAACTTCAAGTGGCAGAAGAAACAAAAATATGTCATGAGACTACATTTCAGTGATATTACTTTGAATAGGGAAACAAAAAACTCACTACCACCAAAACAAATTAACTATCAAGCAAACCTAATTTATTAGGCATGCCTATGTTTTATTTTCCTCTAGGTAATTTGTTGGAAGGAAATTACACATTGAAAGAATCAGCCCTTACAAACAGAGCAGCTAATCTTTCAAAAAATAACATCCAGTTGCTAGATTTTCAAAACTTACAAAACCCAATGGAAATGTCTGGTTGTCCGCCAACAGTGTCATGCTCAGGTTGGTTTCACATTACAGGGGACAACTACAACTAATTTCTGTAGGAAATGCCAATGCTACATAGATCCAAAAACTACCATTGTTCTTCCCAATGTGTTGACAATTGTCTTATTGCTGAATTGTACAGGTTAAGTTTTCTTTGGCAACTTTTTATACTATCAATTAACACAACTGGACAACTAGACAACTATAAAGGTTTGGGTTAACTTAGTATTTAAAAAATTTCAAAACTTCATTATAATTACTTAAATATAATTTCTTATAGATGCTAGAATAGGGAAGTCTCCAAACACTCCTAATGTCAATATAATAGACAACAAAAAAATTGCTAACTAATCACTACTAAAAGTTTTACAGTTGTATGTACAAGTATATAATTCAACTCAATCACCAGTAAAAATATTACAATATTAATTCCAATTCTCTATCAGATTTTCTGTGATAAAGCACAAAAGTTAAAAGTAGAAACTAACATCTGGGTATCTGTCAATTTTTCTGGAAGGCTATTTCATCATATGGATTCAAAGTGGCCTAAATTAGCCAGAACATACTGTAAATTCTTACCATGATGCCACATAAAATTAAAGTATATTGATAACTTAGTCATTTTAATTCTGTTCTATGGAATAAGCCTATTTTGGAGGCTTTGCACAATACTACCAAGAAATTTAAACAAAAAGCTCAAGTCCAGTTGTATAACTAGAAAGTCTTTTCTATATATTACAAAACCAACGACTTAAATTATGATTGGATTCCACTAATTACTAGCACTCAAAACCCACACCAAGTGAAGCGAAACGAGTGCAGAAAGTGCACTCAGGTACATTCACATGACAGAGACCAGGGATGGAATTTAGCACGCAAAAATTCAGAGAGGCCTCTAGGCAAACATTTGTATGCAAGCTTTCATGAGTAAGACACAGAAAATGATTTATTTTGATAATTTTATGTACAGATTGTTTATAATTCCAAACAAGTGGAACTGAAAATTTCCTAGGTAAAAGCCACAGTAAAGTCAAATACAATACCAAATAACAGTCTTACAAACTGTTCTCTCTTAGGAGTTCCAGAGAATAACAACTCGGTGATGTTAGTTTAAGAAATGCCCTCTTCTTGATCAATCATTTCTGTTTTAACTGAAAAGACATCTGCCAGCATATATTTGGGAATTTCTGAGCCCTTGACTTTCAAGGCGTAGCAGGCATTCTCCACTTGGCCAGGCTCTGTTTCAGGGTATAGAGCTTCTTGGAAACCTCATAAGGGCCGGTGTTGCCAATGAATGAAAACTCATCATACACCTGGCGTAAGAACTGACTCACTTCAAAGGGGGTGTCGATGTCCCTGTTGCCCGCACTGTTAATGCACATCCGCATCAACTCGCCATTCAGATCGGCCACTCCCAGGAGGTAATCGACAGGGGTGATTCTCAGTCTCCAAGTACCAAACTCTTTATTGTAAGCATCGGAAGAGGGAGTCTGATTTTCCTTCCCATTGTCTTCTGTTGTAAATATCAATTGTTTATTAATTTCATCCATACTGATAAGTGATCGTGTTTTGATAAAGTGTTGAAAATAGACGGCCTCCACATATTTCTGTAGTCCTGTCATAATGGCTCTATGGAATTGATGCATCTCCTCTCCCAGGAGCTCCTGGGCCACCTGCCGTGTCTTTTGTCTGACACTATCCAATTTAATTTCCGACTCAGTCAGTATTTCCTCCATATCAGGAGCACTTGTAACCCTATGGAGCAGAAAGATTATCCTTTTACTTTCTACAGTTATATCCCAACTAAGTTTTACAAGTCTCTAATATTTGTCATGTCTTGCATCAAGTTCCTGCTGAAATGATTTGAAGGCCACCATCACGGTGACGATGCGTTCACGTCCTTCCCTTCCCTCCGCTGGCTGTGGGGGAAATTGTTGTGCATCCTCTTCCTGAACCCTCCTGGTCCTTCTTTGTTGCTCATGTCATCACGGCCGGAGGCGAGACGCGTAGAGACAGAGGGTCTCTCTCGGACCCCGGAGAGTGCGTGAGGCGGCAGTGGAAGAGCCTGCCAGGGGCCTCAAATTATTTCTTAAACCCAAGAAATAGTAACATGGTCCATTACATTCATTTTTTTACCCTTTCACTTTAAAAATAAGTCACAATTATTTAAAAAAATACTTTATTGATTTTTTACAGAGAGGAAGGGAGAGGGCTAGGGAGTTAGGAACATCGATAAGAGAGAAACATCCATCAGCTGCCTCCTGCACACTCCCTACTGGGTATGTGCCAGCAACCAAGGTACATGTCCTTGACTGGAATCAAACCTGGGACCCTTGAGTCCTCAGGCTGACGCTCTATCCCCTGAGCTAAACTGGTTAGGGCAAAAATAATTCACAATTCTTTAGGGATAAAGAGTATAGTGTCAACAATTGGCTAAAGAGAGGAATAATTTGCTAAATTGAACTTCTGCATTCTGGAAAGTCTAGAGTGGGTGTATGCAAGAAAAGATAAAAACAACAATTTCAAGGCCAACTTTGAAACCAATTTGGCAGTCTCTACGTTGCACACCTACTTTATATGAACTATGAAGCTGACATGCACTGTAATAAAATGAGATCACGAGAGTCACGCAGAGGGTGTGGTCAGTTGTTTTTGTAATAGTAACAGGCTAATTGTCTGAATAGACTACCTTTTCCTCATAGCTAAGCCTACAGGAGTAATTAATGAATACAACTACTGCTGTAGCAGCTGTTCATTCCCCCATCCATCAAATTATAATGGTTTTCTGGTGAAGGCAGCAGTGCCAGAGTGAATGTTTTCTCTCTGTGGCTCACAGTTCTGAGCATATTCAATAGCGCCTTTTAAAAGCCTACTTTTACCAGCATCATTGGACTATTTTAATGTTACCCAGCTTTCCTCATCCATCACTCAGGTAGGAACTACTTTTCTGGTTTTTATTTATTTGTTTTTTTCTAAGAGAAAGAAAAAAAGAAAGCCCTTTGGGAAAAAAGGAGACTTGGGGCAAAGGAGGGGATTTGTATTTCATATTCTAGAGAAAGAAAATATTGCTGATATTTTAGGTTGTCATGTTAGGTAACAACAACCTCGCAGCTGCCACATCCCTGCCAATGGGGCTGCTACAGAGAGAGAATGCGCCTGGGCCTTTGTTAAGCTTTGATTGTATCTTTGGGTTTAGGAAGGGGTAAGCTTCCTTTCAAATTAACCAATGTTCTTCCTAATTCTTCAGGGGTTGTGCTGGCCTTCCCCTATTCAATCCCTTTCCTGAATCTTGGGGGTTTCATCCCCTCATCATATCCGATCCTTTTCTCAGGCTAAACTCTCTCCCTTTATGGTTGCCATTTTGGCTCCTACGGTGCAGGCTTCAAAGTTCTGCTTCATCATCTGGCTTCTACTGCACATGGCACTTAGTAGAAGGACTTCCCCTTGTGCCATCTTGTGAATGTGCCCAGTAAATGAATTTCCCTTTTATTGTTTATCCCTTCCCCCAACCCCAATCCAGGTGAATGGGCTGGTTATTCACCAGGGAGATTGGAAAGCCAATGTTTATTGCCTGCTTGGCAATTAACATCCCTTTCATAGAGGATGCAACTGTCCCTTGTGTTGTCTGTGAAGCTGTAGTTTCCTAGTTAATCCAGCTTAATTAGATGTCTGGCTCCCTTCTCTTTCATTAATATCTAGCTATCTACCTACTATAATATATTCAGTCCATCTCTGTCACCATCACCCTAATTCAAATCATCCTTTTTTAAAAACCTGGATTACTGCAATAGCTCTCCAACTAGTCTATCCATTTCTGTTTTCATTCCCCTTCCAATTTGTTGGATTAATCATCTTCCTGCTCCAAAGCTTGGTGGATGCCCTTTGCACACAGAATAAATCCAAAATCTTTAATCTACACTAATAAAAGAGTAAGATTCAAATTGACCATACCTTCATGACACTCACCAGCCAATCAGGAGTGAGTATGCAAATTAACCCAACAAAGATGGTGGGTTAATATGCATACACAGGTGCCAAGCGGTGGGGTGGGGCGGGATGCTTGCATTGTCGCCATAGTGACGACAGGCATTCCACACCACCCCAGCTGCTCCGGGACTCTGGGCAGTGTGGGAAGGCAGAAAGGCGGCTCTAGCTGGAGTGAAGGCAGTGCCAGCAGCCAGGGTAAGGAAGGCCCATTCTTGCACGAATCTTCGTGCATCAGGCCTCTAGTATGACTTATAAAGCTCTAAATGATATGTCCCATGCCTAGCTTTTTAGCCTTATCCATCACTATTCTCTCCCTTATACTCTCCATTAGTTTAAAATGGGAACTCAATTTGCCCAGTGTGAGAATTTAGCATCAGTAATGTGAAATGCTTGAAAAGACTTACCCAGATCTCAAGCATAAATGATGCCATTAATAGCTGTTTAGGAGTATAGTGATATAGGACCAAGAATGTTGAGATTTGGCATATTCTCTGAAAGATGTGTTTTGACAAAAATTTGTTGTAATCCAGGAACGAATCCACAAATAAGAACAGAATAACATTTAACTTGTCCTAATTATAAATTACTCTGTGTCCCAGCAGGAAGATAAAAAAACAACAACAACACAAAAACACTTAACAAGTAGAACACATGCCCTTGGGGTATATACAACTTTGTGTAATAAATTATAGATAGATAAATCATGCATACATACAATACTAGGCAGAATATAATCAACCTTTTCACCACAATTGACTAGAGTAATCCGTAAAGGCTTACCGGTAGAAAGGTGGAGACAGCTGGATTTTGAAGGAAACATAATAATGACATTGATGGAAAAGAAACGAGAGGATATTTTAAGTGTGTGAAAAAAAAAATAGACTGGTAGGAATCAATGTTTTAGGTAGAGGAACAATGAGGAAGCTACAGGAAAGAGGCATCATGATATTAAGACAGAATAATGAAATAGAAGTATTAAAGTAAGGAAAACTGTGCTCCAGGCACATTTCTACTTCTAGCCAGCTGTATGCCTGTAAACAAAATTCTTAGCTTCTTTGGTTTGTTTCCTATGTTTCATAATAATGACAAAGAAACAGCTAACATTCACTGAATTCTTTCTTTTTTTAAAAAATTTCTTTATTGATTAAGGTATCACATCACTGAATTCTTAATATATTTTAGGTACAACACTAAGCATTATTTCATTTAATTAGTGCAAAGCAATTGCTACTTTTATTATTTCCATATTGCAGGTGAAGAAAGTAAAACTTTGAATAACTTGCTCAAACTCATATAACCAGGGAATAGCAGAGATAGATTTTGAACTCATGCATTCTGATTTTAGAACCCAATATCTTTACTACCATCTTCTTATACTGCCTCCTGAAAAGTTGTGGAGGTAGGAATAGACAATCTTGCTTCAAAGATTCTATCATTTCAAATGATATCATAAATTTCAAATGATTCCATCATTTTTATTCTGAGAGAGGAGTAGGAAAGAGGATTGGGTAGGCAGGTAGGATGGGTAGGGCCCTACAATGTAATTCTGATACTATCTTGAGTTAGGTCAACCTCAAAATTAAGTACCCGGTCTGTCCTCACTTCAGACATCAGCTACAAGCTCCAGGGCTTCCAGGACACCTGCACCTCTGACCAATTGGCTACATATTTGGGGGTTTCCACTATCCCCTTAGTTTTACAAAAATATTTTTTATTGACTTTCGAGAGGAAGGGAAAGATAGAAACATCAATGATGAGAGAGAATAACTGATTGGCTGCCTTCTGCACATCCCACACTGGGGATCAAGTCCACAACCCGATTACATGCTCTGGCTGGGAATCAAACTGAGACCTCCTGGTTCATAGGTTGATACTCAACCACTGAGCTATACCGGTTGGGCTATCCCCTCAGTTTTGATAATTTTCCCGAACAACTCACAAAACTCAGGTAAATGCTATATTTACCATAACAATTTTATTATAGCAAAAAGTGAAAAACAAGACACAAATTAGGACACCCCAAAAAATGAGACCATAGGGAAAAGTCTGGGAAGGTCTCAAATGCAAAGCTTTCATGTCCTCTCCCCAATAGAGTTAGCTTATTGATTTGTAACAATTCCCAGAGTACAGTAGTCCCCTCTTATCTGTGGTGTAGTTTTCTGCCATTTCAGTTACCCATGGTCAACAGCTGTTTGAAAATATTAAGTTAAAATTCTAGAAATAAACAATATAGTCATTTTAAATTGTGAACTGTTCTGAGTAGTGTGATGAAATCTCTCAGTGGCCCCCTTCATGCTGTTCAGGACATGAGTCATTCCTTTGTCCAGCTGTGTACCCTTCATGCCTATTAGCAGCTCTCTCGATGACCACATCTATTATCAGAGATTTTGAGGGAGAAAGAGTCCACATTCACGGTTTTTATTACAGCATTTTGTTATAATTGTTCTATTTTATTATTAGTTATTGTTGTTAATCTCCTACTATGCCTAATTTATAAGTTAAACTTTATCCGTAGGTATGTATGTATAGGGAAAAACACAGTATATAAAGATTCAGCACTCTCCTTAGTTTCAGGCATCCATTGGGGTTCTTGGAACATATCCCCCTCCCCCAAACTCCACCCTCCTACACTATTAACCAGGGTTATTCACCTGAGCTTGGCGTCCAAAATTTATTGGGGTTTCATTATTTAGGCATGACTGACTGAATCATTGGCCAGAAGGTTGAACTCAATCTCTAGTTTACGCCTTTCCTGGAGGTCATGCTTGTATGATATGGCTCAAAGGCCCAACCCTCTAATAATTACAATCCTTTGATCTGGATTACAATCCTTTGATCTCAAACAAAAATTAGAGTCTAATTGCATGGTAGGTCTTTCTGGTGTAGCCATATCCCATTCTGAGTCATCCCCTTATCATAAACTTATAGGAGCTCACAATGAGTCATCTTATTAGCATAAACTATCAAGTGTGGTTTAAGGTTTATTATACCATGAATAAAAAAGATTCTTACCACTCAGGAAATTTCCAAGGAATTGAAGGGTGCCTCCCAGAAACTAGGGACAAAGGTCAGCCAGATCTCCCATGATATTTTTATATTAATATAATAAAAATTTATTATATAAATACATGAATATATTAAATAAATAATATATAATCAATATTTTATACAAATATATAAAGTTTTATATAAAATATTTCATAGTATTTTATAAATAAATATATTAAAATTTTCTATTTATAACTCCCACTCATATTTTAACCACTCTGCAATAAAATCATATTTAAAACATTTTAATAGATCCGGGCTAGATGGCTCAGTTAGTTGGAGCTTCCTCCCATACACCAAAAAATTGCTGATTCTGTTTCTGGTCAGGGCACATACATAGGTTGGGGCTCCTTTGGGAGGCAACCCATCAATGTTTCTCTCTCACATTGATGTCTTTCTCCCTTCCATTCTCTCTGAAAATCAATGAAAAAATATCCTCTGGCAAGGATTAAAACATTTTTTAATAGGTTAGGAATGTTGCTCAGCATTTCAAAGCACATGGTTTTGGAAAGCATTTACAGCTAGGTAGAGCTGGCTAGTGACTCTAATTTTCAAAGCTAAGGTGAGGTAAATATGCTAAAAGTGCAATTTCAAATGGCAATATCAAAGTGGTATAAATAGCAGAAAATGTATTGAAAGAGCTTCTTTTCTAATAGAATTGTTTGTTTAAATGGAACAATTTTCTGGAAACCAAATATGAAATCCTGTCCTTTGTGTAATATTTTCATAAAACACTTTATATAATTAACCAAACATCTTCACATTGTGAAAAATTGACATATGTGGAGCCATTTTAAAATAGAACTAGAACGGCCATTTCAGAGGAATTGTCTTGCACATCTTACTCCTTGAATGTTAGGAATGTTTGAACTGGGCAGAATAACTTTTAGATTGGACCAAATCAACATTGTCTTACAAAAAAACTAACAGGAAAATAGAATCAATAACCAGCCATATAGCTAACCGCAGGGGTCCTCAAACTTTTTAAACAGGGGGCCAGTTCACTGTTCCTCAGACCGTTGGAGGGCTGGACTATAGTTTAAAAAAAAACAAAACTATGAACAAATTCCTATGTGCACTGCGGGCCCGGGACGAGTCGGCTGCTAAGCAGGACAGACAGCAGAACCCTGCGGGCCGGATAAATGTCCTCGGCAGGCTGCATGTGGCCCGCGGGCCATAGTTTGAGGACCCCTGAGCTAAAGAGTAATTTAGCTTGTTAACACCAACAGAAATTCCTTTTTTAAATTATGTAATTATTTCCCTTTCTTATCTCATAAAAACTCCTTGTCTACACCCTGAAATATGAATGCTATTTGGGTTTCTGCCTGAATCAGTGCTTCCTGGATTACAATCCTTTGATCTCAAACAAAAGCTTGTTGCCTTTCATTGTGGCTTCCCCCACCCCCAGTGGTTATTTTTTATTTATTTTTAATCCTCACCCAAGGATATGTTTATTGATTTTAGAAAGAGGAGGCGGGGGAAGAGAGAGGGAGAGAGAAAGAGAGAAATATCACTGTGAGAAACATCATTGGTGGCCTCCCATATGTGCCCAATGTGGGATGAAACCTGAAACCTAACCCACAACCTTTTTGGGTATACCAGACAATGCTCCAACCAACTGAGACACCCGGCAAGGGCTATGGCTTTTATTTTTGGGTTAACAACATATATTTTCTTATTTGAGACATAATAAAAAAAATTATAAAGCATAATGGTTTATCTCATTTTACAAACCAGGTGAGAACAAAGCTCAGAATGGTTAATGATTTATTCCTGGGACTTAGAAGGTCTATGAGTGAACCTTGTTTTTTATACCCTAGGACTGCTTTTATACTGTTGCAGTATTTTTTGGAAATAAAATGTTGCTACTGACCTCTCAATAATGTCTTTATATGTATTTTTCAAAATTTAATAATGAATTTCTAAAATTATCCACTCTGATCTTTAGATTAACCCCTGAGGCCAAGAGTTTGCATAGATGGCATGACTGAGGTAGGAGTTAAGACACTGTGATATAAAATGATATTTGGTCTTTATTAGCAGTTCCTGGCACATAGCTTCTAAAACCTTGGAATCATTGGAGTGCTAAGAGTGTCTCTGGTATGCTAATGAGGTGACTGGTGGTTGGGGACCCCATAGATAGCTTCAGATAGATAGAAAGACTAGGAAAGGCAGCATTAGAGGATTAGAACTTTTAGTCCTACCCCTAACTCCCCACCCTTTACCTCTGTGGATGGTAATTGAGTTAATTGCCAATGGCCACTGATTTACTCAATCATGCCTACATAATGAAACCTCCATTAAAATTCCTAAATGATGGAGTTGGAAGGGTTTCCAGGTTGGTGAACACATAGAGGTTTTGGAAAGATGATGTGGCGTTATAGGTCATTGAAGTTCTGTGCCCCTTCCTCCATGCCTTGCGTGTATACATACATCTCTTCCATTTGGCTGTTTCTGAGTTGTATCCTTTATAATTAACTGAAAATAAAAAGTACAGTGTTTACTTGAGTTTTGTGAGTTATCCCAGTGAATTTTTGAACCTGAGGAGGGGCATGGGAACCTCCAAAACTATAGCCAGTCAGTCAAAATACCATTAACAACCTGGGACTTGTGAATGGCATCTGAAATGGGGATGATCTTGTAGGACAGAAGCCTTAAACCTGTGGAGTCTGGGTAATCAGTGTCAGAATTGAATTGAATTGCAAGACACCTGGTTGGTATCCAGAGAGTTGAAGAATTAACTAGTCTTTAAAAAAAATCCATGCATTTGATAGCATAAGTGTTATTAGTAAAAAACAGTTCAGGTGCAATTTGTGCCCATATGGTAAAGAGAAGTTGTGTTGTGAAATACCTACGTGGGCCTTGCCCCTGGAATCTTGGCCTCATCAATGTCCATTCTTCAGAGGTGCCTAACAGGCTCCCTACAAGATAAGAGGCCTTATACTTACAAACAGTCCTCGGGTTACATTGGACTCGATGTACATTGTTTCGTGGTTACGTCACCATCTTCCATTTATTTATAAAAATAACAAGTTCCATCATTTCGAAGTATTACATATGTGCTGTATGTTTTTTATTATTTATTTATCACAAGTAAAGGTCAGGAATTGTTATCTTTCTTTTAAATTTTTTTACTGTTTCACTTCATTACTGCTGAGTATATGCTCCATGTGAGTGACGTAGTGCTTATGTAGGTGGGTTCCTTGCGCTGTAGGAACGGATCTCCAACGTAAACCGAGGACCTACTGTATAGGAGAAATCACGAAGCAAGTGATTTGGGATGTTAAAATATCATATGCTGAAAAAAAAAATCATTGCCAAGACTAATGTCATAGAGCATTTTTCTGTATGTTTTCTTCTAAGAGTTATACAGTTTCAGGTCTTACACTTAATTCCTTAATCCATTTAGAGTTAATTTTTGTGAGTGGTGCAAGATAGACATCTAATTTCATTCTTTTGTATATAAATGTCCAGTATTCCCAACAAAATTAATTGAAAAGACTGTAGGGTGCTATGGGCCTGGGCGGCGGTCGGGGGGGGGGGGGGGAGATCGGGGGGGACGGGGGGCGGGGTGAGGGAGAGAACAGATTGGAGGGGGTCAGTGGGGAACATATGTAATACTTTCAACAACAAAGAATTATTTTTAAAAAAGAAAAGAAAAAAAGAAAAGACTGGCCTTTCACCATTGAGTATTCTGGGCTCCCTTGTCAAATATTAATTGACTATTTATGCATGGATTTATTTCTGGGCTCTTGATTTTATTCCATTGGTCTATGTGTCTATTTTTATGCCAATACTATACTGTTTTGATTACTCTAGCTTTGTAATATAGTTTGAAACCAAGAAATATGATGCCCTCAACTTTGTTTTTCTCAGTATTATTTTGGCTATTCTATATCTTTTGTAGTTCCACACAGGTTTTAGCATTGCTTTTTCTGTTTCTGTGAAAAATGCTATTGGATTTTTGATAGGGATTGCATTGACTCTATAGATGGCTTTGGGTAGTATGACCATTTCAATAATATTAATTTTTCTGATCCGTGAACTCAGAATATCTTTCCATTTGTATCTTCTTCAATTTTTTCATGAATATCTTAACAGTTTTCAATGTATGTATCTCACTTCTTTGGTTAATTTATTCCTAAGTATTTTATTGTTTTTGATGCTATCTTTATTCTCTTTCAGATATTTCAGGTATTTTGTTATTAACGAAGAAATGAAATTCCTACTTTTCTACTTGTCTTTGATTTTTAACATTTTTATTTAATGTGTCTCAGAGTAATCTTCTTTGGATTGGTCTTGCTTAGGAACCCTTGAGCTTCCTGTACCTGGATGTCCATATCTTCTTCACTTTGGTGTTGAGGTCCTCCTGTATCCCCATGAGCCTACCAAAAAGTATTGTTGAGTATCTGTCCTATTATCACATTCTGCTAGTGATAAAATGGTAAATAAGAATGGCATGATACCTGTTCACACAGAGAAGTAAACAGACAATTATAATACCATCTAATAAGAGTGAAAGGAGGGAAACCAAGATGGTGGCATAGGTAAACACCGAAACTGCTGCTTCGCACAACAATTTCAAAACTACAATTAAAAGACAACACATCTATCACCCAGAACCACGGGAAAGCTGGCTGAGTGGAAGTTCTACAACTAGAAGGAAAGAGAAAAGAGCATTGAGACGTGCACAAGTGCTGAAAAGCTGAGGTATGGAGGTGCGTGAATCGGGCTGGCAGCAGGCAACTGGGTGCGCTGCTTTTTTCAACTTGAAGGGAGACAAGCTCCCGATTACTCCGAACTCCAGTTTCTGGGGAGACGCTGGGGACCCAAACTCCTACGGGAAGAAGCTGGACTGTCTGCCATCGGGTCAGAAAGTGAGGGTGACTTTCTTGCAGAGGTGCAATCATTGTTTACTGCACTGGGGCATGGGATGCAGGGACTTGGAAACATGGAAACGCAGAGATGGCTGACTGGCAGCCATTGCTGTTTGCCACACTCTAGCCTAGTGATTCCCTGAGACCCCGCCCTGAACAATCTACAAACCCACCCAAGCTCCACACAGCGGCTTTTGCATATAAATGGCCTGCCCTATCGCAGCTTAACCTAACAAACTGCAGCTCTGGTCACACAGCTCCAAAACCTCCAAACCCCAACCAGAGAGGAGAAAACTATAGTTCTCACTGTAGCCCCTGTTGGGTGGCCCCAGACAGTAGCGGACCTGCACTCCATTGGAGATCCAGAAGCTAGTGTATCTAGTGGTCAGTGTGAGATGACACCAGATTTCAACTACTCACATCCATAAGTGACACATTCCAGAGGCAGACTCAGTGAGCACCAAAGCCCCACTGAAACAAGTCCTGCCCCATAAGTGTGTCTCCAGCACAGCAGTTCTTCCATTATAAACACAGCAGGACGTCACAGCCAACTGGCCTGGAATTCCTCCCAGTGACACCAACAACTATCAAGATATAACTACAACAAGGATGTACACACAGTCCACAAAGGGGTGCACCAAGAGTGTCCACCTCAGGTAACTGGGAGGCCGGCCCACTGGGCTATATAGGAAACCTAGCACACAAAGCCACCCTACCAACTCAGGGAAGCAGCGAAAATATGGAGACAAAGAAACATATCACAAATGAAAGAAATGGAGGAAAACAAATGACTGGATATACAGTTCAAAACCATGGTTATAAGGTTTTTCAAGAATATCCTAGAAAAGGCCGATAAATATAACAAGACCCTCAAGGATGTGAAAAAGGATCAACTAGAAATTAAACATAAACTGACTGAAATAAAATAAATTATACAGACACCCAACAGCAGACTAGAGGAACACAAGAATCAAGTCAAAGATTTGAAATACAAAGAAGCAAAAAACACTCAACCGGGAAAACAAAAAGAAAAAAGAATCCAAAAATTTGAAGATAGTGTAAGAAGCCTCTAGGACAACTTCAAGCATACCAACATCAGAATTATGGGGATGCCAGAAGAAGAGAGAGAGCAAGATACTGAAAACCTATTTGAAGAAATAATGACTGAAAACTTCCCCCACCTGGTGAAAGAAATAGACTTACAAGTCCAGGAAGCGCACAGAACCCCAAACAAAAAGAATCCAAAGAGGACCACACCAAGATACCTCATAATTAAAATGCCAAGGCAAAAGACAAAGAGAGAATATTAAAAGCAGCAAGAGAAAAACAGTTAATTACCTACAAGGGAGCACCCATATGATTGTCAGCTGATTTCTCAACAGAAACTATGCAGGCCAGACAGGAGTGGCAAGAAATATTCAAAGTGATGAATAGCAAGAACCTACAACCAAGATTACTCTACCCAGCAAAGCTATCATTCAGAAATGAAGGGCAGATAAAGAGCTTCACAGATAAGAAAAAGCTAAAGGAGTTCATCACCACCAAACCAGTATTATATGAAATGCTGAAAGGTATTCTTGAAGAAGAGGAAGAAGAAAAAAGTAAAGATAAAAATTATGAACAACAAATACATATCTATCAACAAGTGAATCTAAAAAATCAAGTGAATTAAAAATCTGGTGAACAGAATAAACTGGTGAATATAATAGAATCAGGGGCATAGAATGGGAGTGGATTGACAATTCTCAGGGGGAAAGGAGTGTGGGGGGTACGGGAAGAGACTGGACAAAAATCATACAACTATGGATGAGGACCGTGGGGGGTAGGTAAGGGCAGAGGGTGGAGTGGGAACCGGGTGGTGGGGAGCTGTGGGGGGAAAAAGGAGAAACAATTATAATAATCTGAACAATAAAGATTTATTAAAAAAAAAAAAAGAGTGAAGGAAGAATAGCGCCATGGCAGTACATGAGAGGAGTTCTCAGCCTAGACTATAGAGGTCTTGAAGGTAGTCAAAATGCTTTGCTTTTTTTGATGACTTCCCTTAGAGAAGTTTCTCTCTCTCTCTCTCTCTCTCTCTCTCTCTCTCTCTCTCTCTCTCTCTCTCACACACACACACACACACACACACACACACACACACACACTTTTAAATCAGTGACTGATCTGTTTCTCAAAGCTGGGTTTTACTATGTGTGGTTTGGGTAAAATTTCATGGTTATTTTCTCCTGAAGTAGAGGATGTAATTTGAATAAGAAATTATAGATTGTGCAGAACCACAAGACAAACTTTGTCTTGAGGGCTGGTTATCATCCATTAACGTTGGTAAATATTTAAAGCTTCCTGAAGCCAAATTCTTCCTTCCCAGATCTGTACAAAGCTCACATGGGAAATGAGAGGTCTTAGTAAATTTCTTAAGGATGGGGGCAAATTAAGGCTGGGTCTTGTTCTTTATTAATTATCTGCACGTTTATATGTTAAACAATTGGAAAAACAGCTTAGTTTAGAATAGAAAATTTAAACCAAGGGTAAAATTTTCAGAAACTTAACAATGATAATAGATGCATGTTTTTATCTTAGCAGAGTTTTTTACTTTTCAAATTATTCATTTTGAAAACATTTTAGATGCACATAAAAGTTGCAAAGAGTACCTAAAATCTCTCTATATCATTCACCCACCCAATAAGAAAATGATAACTTGCTAGGAAAATGGGAAAGACCTAAGCAAACATTTCTGAAAAATGAAACCCAAATGTCCAGTAATTATATGAAAAGGGGCCTAACTTCATTAGCAATCAAATAAATACAAATTAAAATAATAAGATAAAGATACACATTCACCAGATTGCCAAAAGCTAAAATCTAACAATACAAAGGATGGTGAAGCCATAGAGCAATGGGAACTGTAATCTACTGTGTGGAGAAGAGCATAAATTGAAATCATTGTTTTGAAAAATAAGTTCAACAGAATCTAATAAAGCTAAAATTAAACCTCCCTCACAATCCCCCTACTAGAAATCCCAGAAAAATACATGTTATGTTCACCAGGACACTGGTATAAAAGAATCACATGTACAAGGAGGTTCTTAGCAGAATTGTTTATAGTGAGATTAAATATTCACTAAAAGTAGAATGGATGAGAATTCATTCCATTGAATAATGTATAATTAATAATTTATAACACTGAATGAACCACAGATACATAAAAGAACATAGATGAAGTTTTAAGACATACTTTTCAATAAAAGAAATCAAACAGCAAAATACTCACTGAGTATTATAGTAGTTTGAACATTATATATTCAAAACCAGTAAAATTAAAGTATATCATTTTGGTAGAAAAACAAGAAAGTTAGTTATATCAAAGTCAGGATCATGGTTCCTGCTGAGGGGACATCAGGTTGTGATCAGGAAGGAATGTGTATATGTGAGTGTGTGCATGTGCATGTGTGTGTATTACCGAGTGCTGCTTCTGTTCTTGAATTGGAAGGGGAGGGGTCACATTTGTGTTCTTTTTATGACAGTTCATTAAGCTCTACATTTATAACTTTGTGCACTTCATTATATTTCACAATGTAGATGACGTTCTATAGTAGCAGAACACATAATAAAGAGAAATATTAGTAATACACTGTACACATTTAAGTCTTATAAAATAATAGTCTATGTGATATAATTTTTGTGTGAAAATTACATATAAATATAAACTAACATTTCTGTTCATCTTATATGTGTATAATTTGTTACACATTTACATACATTTGCTGTATACATGTAAAGTTTGTACATTTTAGTTTATATTTTGTTTGTTTTATAGAAAAATATAAATGAATGCCTAGAAAAATAGAAAAATATACCAAAATACTTATTATTTTTAATGTGATGATATCACAGTTGACTTTCTATATGACCAAAAACATAAAGGAGGGGACTAGTGTTGGTGGATTCAAAGATTGCGAAAGATGGTTCTTACTTCCCAGTAGTTAACTCTCCATTCTAAAGGGTAAAGTGATTCTAATACTTAAGAGGAAGTTTGATTTTTCTCTGTAAGACTGTAGGAGAAGAGAAGGAGGGACTGCCTGGTGGAGGAGTCTAGTTACTGTTTACTTAAATAGAAACACCATTGCATGCTGATGAAAGTGGGTTTGGGTGGGCAGTGGTATCCAGTGTGTTCATATTACAGCTTCCTACTGAGACTAATGTTGCTTGTTAGAGCCTTGTATAATGTATTGAACAAATAAGACTTGTGGATTGTGATCAAATTCATCTATTTTTCTCTCCCATCATCTCTTTAAACTTTACTCAGTGGGATTACCCCTTCCGTTTTCCTGGACAAAAACCCAAGCTACTCTCATGGCTTTCCAGTTCGTTTTTAGGGAATAAACTTTTAGTCAGAAAAAAAGGTCTTAATTCACTAAGTAGAATATTCAAACTCTGAACCTGACGTTATGGAAAATGGAGAGTTGGCCCTTCTTCTTTCATCTCTTTTTCTCCCGTTCAAAAGCTGTTTACCCATAGTCATGGTTGAAGGTGAAGGAGAGGTAAGGACAGTTTTTCTTTTTTTTTAAACACGTGGTGACCTCTGGGCTTAGAAGATGGTGAAAAGTGAATCTCTGGAATAGGTGTTTTTATATGCTTTTCAGAGGCTCCATGCATCTGTGTCCTGTATCCCCTTTGTCCCGAAGAGATGCATCTCTATTACTCTAAGTAAACTCTTGCAACTCCATCCTCAGCCCTTTGATATCTGGCAATATATTCCAGGCACTTAAAAAAAAATCCTCCCCAAGGATATGTTTTTCATTGATTCTAGAGAGAAAGGAAGGGAGAAGGAGAAGGAGAGAGAAACATTGATGTGAGAGAAACACATCTATGGGCTGCCTCCCGCATGCTCCCTGATGGTCAAACCTGCAACCTGGGTATGTGCCCTGACTGGGAATCAAACCAGTGACTCTTCTGTGCACCGGATGATGATCAAGCCCAACTGAGCCACACTGGCCAGGGCTATTCCTGATTCTTTTTGCTCCTCTCTAATGTAAAGTGTCCTTAACCAATGGGGCTCAAAAATATCCCAAGCTGTCTCTCTGTTTCCTACATTTGAACCTCAGGGATAACTTACATCTTGTTTAGACAGTTTTTGAGAATGCAGGCCCATCTTTATGCAGCCATGTTCTCATGACCCTGCTGCCAAAGCATTTAGTCAGCCCATTTCTCACCCTCTCATTTCCCAGGCAGGAGTCAGACCCCAGTTCACATTCCATTTAATCTTTCTCAGCTATCAGTTGGATTTCCTGCCTTTGTTTCACTACTTCAGAAAACACATTAAAAAACTCATTAGATAAGAATGTGTGGGATGTCAAAGTGGGTGGATATTCATAGCCTGGCAACAGCTTTCCGAAAAATGTCTCTTTTTTTGTTGTTAATCCTCACTCAAGGCTATTTTTTCCATTGCTTTTCAGAGCAAGAGAGAGCGGAAAAGAGGGAGGGAGGAGGGGGGAGAGAGAGAGAGAGAGAGAGAGAGAGAGATATCGAAGTGATGGAGAAACATTAATTGGTTGCCTTCTGCATACACCCTGACCAGGAGCAGTGAGGGAACCTGCAACTCAGGTACATGCCCTTGACTGGGAATCAAACCCGAGACCCTTTCGTGTGCAGGCTGATGCTCTAACCATTGGAAAACACCGGCCAGGGCAAAACATCTCTTCACTAACTCATTTTTATATCTTTAATCTGGTGGAGAGGTCCAAGGGTCCCAGGGCCTGAATTCTTTGTAAAATGGTGAAAGTGGAGAAGGAGGGCTTTTGGATAATAACCATTATTATAAGTACTCCTTTGTACTTAAGGTGAAACTACCTACCATGGATTGCCTCCAACTTCCTCAATCTTGTGCTAGCCTTCAGGGTGCAGAGCAATACATGTGCCTTTCCCCTGAAATTGTTATTGGTTGAGGCAAAAATTTTGTTAAGCTTTGACCTGTTCAATAAAACTATCAAGGTTTGTTGGGTCATATTCTAGAATATAAATATTTGTTTTAAATCTAAATCCTGAGAAGAACAAATACAATTTTTGTTCCAAGAGTAAGAGTTGTGAAGTTGCCATCAGACCACAGTATCTACAGATTATGGACTTAATTTGGATCATGGAATTTTTGGAATTCTTCAGTTTAATTCCTTTGTTTTGCAGATGAGGAAATTATCCTGATAGCTAGCATATTGTTGATGCTTATTAATTATATGTTGAATGAATGAGTTAAGTGACTTACCTAATGGGGAGAATAGTCAAATTCTCTTATGTAGAATTATTCCAAATAAATTATGTAGATATTTCACACTAAAAAATGTGGAGCATAATTCCCCACTCCTTAAATGTGGCCTGCACACAATGACTTCCTTTCAAAGAGTACAGTACAGAAAAGGGGGAAAATAAAGAGTGACTTCACAGTGGAGAAACCTGGCAAACACTATCTCAGCCAAGTGATCAAAGTCATACCTCATGTTGACAGTATAATATGAAATTAGGAAAATGAAACTTAACTTCTGTGATTTTTTTCTCTGAGTACAGTAAGTCTAGTTTAATTATAAGAAAAACATCAGACAGCCAGAACCGGTTTGGCTCAGTGGATAGAGCGTCGGCCTGTGGACTGAGGGGTTCCAGGTTCGATTCCGGTCAAGGGCATGTACCTTGGTTACAGGCACACCCCCAGTAGGGGGTGTGCAGGAGGCAGCTGACTGATGTTTCTTTCTCATCGATGTTTTTAGCTCTCTATCCCTCTTCCTTCCTCTCTGTAAAAAATCAATAAAATATATTAAAAAAAAAAAAAGAAAAACATCAGACAAATTCCCATAGAGGGACATCCTACATACACTTGAATAGTACTCCTCCAAATCATCAAGGTTATAAAAAACAAGGAAAGTCTGAGAAACTATTACAGCCAAGAGGAGCCTGAGGAGACATGACAATCAAATGTAATGTGGTATCTTAAAAGAAGTCCTGGAACATAAAAATAACATTAGGTAAAAAAACTAAGAAAATCTGCCCTCCCCGGGGGCTCAGTTGGTTGGAGCATTGTTCCATACACCAAAATGTTGCAGTTTAGTAAAAACAAACAAACAAACAAACAAACAAACAAATATATATATATATATATATATATACACTTTTTATTGATTTCAGAGAGAGGAAGGGAGAGTGGGATAGAAACATCAATGATGAGAGAGAATTATTGACTAACTGCCTCCTGCACACCCCCTACTGGGGATCAAGCCTGCAACCCAGGCATGTGCCCTGACCAGGACTTGAACCATGAGCTCCTGGTTAATGGGTCAGTGCTCAACCACTGAGCCACATAGGCCTGGCCAAAAGGTTGCAGTTTCAATCCCCAGTCAGAGCACATACATACGTAGGTTGTGGGTTCAATCCCTGTTTGGGGTGTGTATGGGAGGAAAGCAGATCGATGTTTCTCTCTCACATGGATGTTTTTCTCTCCCTTCCTCTCTCTCTAAAGTGAATAAAAACATATCCTTGGGTGAGAATTAAAAAAATAAAAAAAACAAAAAAATGAAGGAAATGTGAATAAGTTATGGACTTAGTTAATAATAATTTGTCAACATTGATTCATAAACTGTAACAAATATACCATACTAATTGTAAGATATAAATACTGGAGAAACTGGGTCTGGGTTATTAAAAACTCTATGTACTATCTTCTCAGTTTTTTTATAAATCTAAAACTGTTCTAAAATATAAAATCTATTAATTAAAAAGAATTAAAATTGTTCCAAACCTGGAACAGAACTTATCTACATGACATAATTCATAGCCTCTTTCTGGAAAGAAATGAACATTACTAAGATTCTTAGTCAATTTTCTGATAAATGTTCATATTATGAAAACTTGTTCTGGGAAACCAGTTACTCAGCCAGTTCACTGTCAGTCAAGAGTTTAGTGACCTTTCTTTAATCAGACATTCCTTTTTTGGAAGAATATCTAATATAACAATGTTTATTTGAACAATTCTCTTTTCTTAGAAGTTTCTGTAACCAAACATGAAAATATTGGATTGATATAATAGGGACCTTTTCATAAAATTTTGGAATCTGCTCATTTTTACAAAAAATAGAACGACTTATTCTTTTTATTCCTCACCTGAAGATATGTTTCTTAATAATTTTGAGAGAGAGAGAGAGAGAGAGAGAGAGAGAGAGAGAGAGAGAGAGAGAGAGAGAACATCAATGTGAGATAGCAATATCGGATCAGTTAGTTGCCTCTTCTACATTTCCCAACTGGGACCAAATCCCTGACTGGCAATCGAACCTGCAAGCTTTTGGTGTATGGGACAATGCTCTAACCAACCCCATCTGGCCAGGGAGAGAGAGAGTTCTTTTTTTTTTTTTTTTTTAAATGACTGTATTTAGTAGCTTCACTGGATAGTTTGACCTTTGGGTAAAGTAGCTGTTAACTAAGGTCTTGATCTGGGTAGAGAGCAAAAAAGATGCACGATGGAGAGGAGAATAAGGAATAAGATGGGTAGATGCCTTTCCTGGTTTGCCCTTTGCCTTATCTTCTGAGTCCACAAACAGAAGTTTCCTGGGGAAGTAGAGTTTAAAGATCTCTGGGAGAGTAGAATGAAGCCCTAATTTTATTAAGGTTTTCTCAGAGGCCCTATGTTGCATGACCATAGAGAGAACCATTCACATAAAACAGTGCAATAACACATGTATAAGTAATCAGAGAATCTTATTAAAATGCAGATTCAGATTCTATATATGAGGTGTGAAATTCTCTATTTTTAATTTGCTCCCTGGTCAATGTGGATACTGCTGGTCTAAGAGCCATACTTTGAGTAACAGGTTTCTAAGGGAGTTATGTATGTTAACTTACTTTATCCTCAAAACAAGCTTATGATATAGTTATTACAGTCTCCACAGTGTGTAGATAAGAAAGCAGAGAATAAATCATTACATTAATTCACACAGCTGTTTAAGGGACAGAGCCAGGATTTGAAGTCAGGTAGTCTGCATTTGTCATTCATGTTTTCTTTCTTTCTAAAAAAACTAATATACTTTAGTTATTAGAGAAGTTTTAGATTCATAGAAATATTGAGTGGAAAGTACAGGGTTACCATATACTGCACCCAGTTTCCCACAGCTTCCTTTCTTATTATCATTTTTGCATTGATATGTTACATTTGTTGTAATTGATAAATGAATATTGAAACATAAATCCATAGTTGACATTAGAGTTCACTCTTTGTGTTGCACAGTACTATGGGTTTTTATAAATGCCTGTGTATAGAGGAAGAGTAGAGCAGACTTTTTGGACACCTTTTGAAAATCCAATATGCAGTCACAATAAGTTATGGCAGGTCAAATGGCAATATGCCCAAGACTAAAGTAATGGGGTGTACCTTTTTGATAAAAACTCTCAGCAAAGTGGGAATAGAGGGATCATACCTCAACATAATAAAGGCCATATATGATAAATCTACACCCAACATCATACTCAATAGACAAAAACTAAAAGTGTTTCCCTTAGGAATGGGACAAGACAGGGATGTTTGCTTTCACCACTCTTACTCAACACTACAGAGGCCTGATGCATGAAATTCGTGCAAGAGTAGGCTTTCCTTTCCCCAGCTGCCAGCACCAGCTTCCCTCTGGCACCCAGGACCCGGGCTTCCCTTGTAGCCCCAGCTTTGTCCGGAAAGTTTTCCAGAAGGACATCCAGTCTAATCAGCATATTATGCTTTATTATTATAGATAGTACTGAAAGTACTAGCTACAGTGATCTGACAAGAAAAACACACACACATAAAAGGCATCCAAATTGGAAAGGAGAAAGTAAAATTGTCATTATTCACAGGTGACATGATATTGTACATAGAAAACCCTAAAGACTCCACCAAAAAACTTCTAGATTTAATAAATGAATTTGACAATGTAGCAGGATACAAAATTAATACCCAGAAATCGATGGCATTTTTATACACCAATAATAAACTCTCAGGAAGAGAAACTGAAAAAGAATCCCACTTACCATTGCAACAAAAAAATACTTAGGAATAAACTTAACCAAGGAGGTAAAGTCCTATACTCAGAAAACTACAGGACATTGAATAAAGAGATAGAGGAAGATATAAACAGGTGGAAGAATATACTGTGTTCATGGATTGGTAGAATCAACATCATTAAAATGTCCATACTACCCAAAGTAATCTATAGATCAATACCTATTAAATATTAAGGGCGTATTTTACAGATTTAGAACAAACCCTCCAAAAATTTATATGGAACCAAAAAAGACCCCAAATAGCCTCAGCAATCTTGAGAAAGAAGAACAAAAGTTGGAAGAATCACAATACCAGATATCAAATTATACTGCAGAGCCACTGTACTCAAAACAGCCTGGTACTGGCACAAGAACAGTCATATAGATCAATGGAACAGAACAGAGATCCCAGAAATTGACCCAAGCCATTATGCTCAATTAATACTTGACAAAGGAGGTAAGAACATACAGTGGAGTCAAGACAGTGTCTTCAATAAATGGTTCTGGGAAAACTGGACAGATACATGCAAAAAAAATGAAACTATACCACCAATTTACATCATACACAAGAATAAACTCAAAATGGATAAAAGACTTAAATGCAAGTCGTGAAACCATAACAATTCTAGAAGAAACCATCAGCAGTAAAATCTCAGCTATCTCTCGTAGCGATATGTTTACGGATACATCTCCTAGGGCAAAGGAAATTAAGGAGAAAATAAACAAATAGGACTACATCAAAATAAAAATCTTCTGCACAGCAAAAGAAACCATCAACAAAACAAAAAGAGAGCCCACTCTGTGGGAAAACATAATTGGCAATGATACATCTGATAAAGGTTAATATCCAAAATATATAAGGAACTCATACAACTTAATAAAAGGAAGACAAACTGCAATTAAAAAATGGGCAAAAGACCTAAATAGACACTTTTCCAAAGGGGACATACAGATGGCCAAGAGACATATGAAAAAATGCTCAAAGTCACTGATCATCAGAAAGATGCAAATTAAAAATGACAATAAGGTATCACCTCACACCTGTCAGAATGGCTACTGTCAACAAATGAACAAATAACAAGTGCTGGGGAGGATGTGGAAAAAAGGGAACCCTTGTACACTGCTGATGGGAATGCAGACTGGTGCAGCCATTATGGAAAACAGTATGAAGTTTCCTCAAAAAATTAAATATGGAACTGCCATTTGACCCAGTGATCCCACTTCTAGGAATATATCCTAAGAAACCCAAAACACCAATCAGAAAGAATATATGTTAATTGCAGCACAATTTACAATAGCTAAGATCTGGAAACAGCCTACCTACCCATCAATGGATGAGTGGATAAAAAAGCTGTGTTACATTTACACCATGGTATACTGTGCAGCAGTAAAAAAAGGAGGATCTCTTATCCTTTGAGACAGCATGGAGGGACCTGGAGAGTATAATGCTCAGTGAAATAAACTAGTTGGAGAAAGACAAATAACACATGATCTCACTCATATGTAGAATCTAATGAACAAAATAAACTGATTAACAAAATAGATCCAGAGACATAGAAGCATGGAACAGACTGTCAAATCTCAGAGGGAAGGTGGAAATGGATGGGTGGATAGGAACGGATCAACCAAAGAACTTGTATGCATATAAGCATAATCCATGGACACAGATGACAGGGTGTGAAGGCCTGGGGCAGGGCACAGAGGCAGGCTAGAAGGGGTCTATAAGGGGAGAAAGGGGACATATGTAATACTTTCAACAATAAAGATTTAATTAAAAATGGGAAAAAATAAAAATGGAGCCTGCAGCCTGAGCATGTGCCCTGACTGGGAATTGAACCGTGACCTTCTGGTTCTTAGATCAATGCTCAACCACTGAGCCACACTGGTTGGACTTAGGGAATTTTTTAAAGAGACTGTCAAACTATTTTCTAAAGTAGTTGTACAAATTTACATTTCCACCAGCAATGTATGAGAGTTTCAGTTCCTCTGTATCCTTATCAATGCTTGTTATTCTTTGTCTTTTGATTAGAGTCATTCTAGTAGGTGTGAAGTAGTTTCTCATTGTAGTTTTAACTTACATTTCTTAATGGCTTAGGATGATGAGCATCTTTTTGTGAAGTTGTCATTCACATATCTTCTTTGATGAGGTGTCTATGCAAATATTTTGTTCTATTTAAAATGTTGGGTTGTTTTTTTATTATTGGGTTTTGAGAGTTCTTCATGTATTCTGGATACATAAAGTCTTTCTGGATACATACAAGTCTTTCATCAGCTGTGTGAAAATACAGGGGTGGGCAAAAGTAGGTTTACAGTTATGAGTACATGAGTTTATTCTTGTATTTTTTATTAATTATTATATTATTTTCCTTATGAACAACTATAAATCTACTTTTGTCCACCCCTGTATTTTCTCACAGTCTGTGGCTTGTCTTTTTTACTTTTTAAACAGTGTCTTTATAAAAGTAGACGTTTTTAATTTTGATGAACTCAAATTTATTTATTTTCTTATGGAATGTATATATATTTATTTAAATTTATTTTATTGCTTTTTTACAGAGAGGAAGGGAGAAAGATAGAGAGTTAGAAACATCGATGAGAGAGAAACATCTATCTGCTGCCTCCTGCACACCTCCTACTGGGGATGTGCCTGCACCAAGGTACATGCCCTTGACTGGAATTGAACCTGGGACCTTTCAGTCTGCCTGCCGACACTCTATCCACTGAGCCAAACCAGTTAGGGCAGTGGTTGGCAAACTCATTAGTCAACAGAGCCAACTATCAACAGTACAATGATTGAAATTTCTTTTGAGAGCCAAATTTTTTAGACTTAAACTATATAGGTAGGTACATTGTTATTAACTTAATTAGGGTACTCCTAAGCTGGCATTTGCTAAAAACTCAAGGGGCCAAAGAGCCGCATGAGCTGCAGTTTGCCGACCACGGGTGTTAGGGCATATGGATTATATTTTTGATGTCATATATAAAAAAATCTTTTCCTAACTGAATATTATAAAGATTTTTCTCCTATGTTTTTATCTAGAAGATTTATGGTTTTAGGTTTTAAGTTTTAAGTCTGTGATCCATCTTTAGTTAATTTTTATATAGGGAGCAAGGTATGAATTGAAGTTCAGATTTTTGTTTTGTTTGTTGCTTTTTTCATGCAGATATACAATTGTTTCATCATCCTTTGATGAAAAGACTATTTCTTAAAATTGAATTGCCCTTTCATCTTTGTAAATAATCAGTTGTTACATATCATTGAGTCTATTTCTAAACTCTCTAGGTTGTGCCACTCATGTATTTGTCTATCTTTATGGAAATCTCACACTGTCTACATAAATATAGCTTTATAGTAAACTAGAGGCCCGATGCATGAAATTCATGCAAGAGTAAGCCTTCCTTCCTCTGGCTGCTGGTACTGGCTTCCCTCTGGCACCCGGGACCAAGGCTTCCCTCCAGCCATAGGCAGGCAGCTGGGACCTGGGTTTCCCTTGCAGCCCCAGCTTTGTCCAGAAGGTTGTCTGGGAGGATGTCTGGTCTAATTAACATATTACTCTTTTATTATTATAGGTTTTGAAAGTAAGTAATAGAGACAGCTAATGTTCTTTTAAAAATTTGTCTTGGCTATTCTAGACCTTTTTAATTTCCATATAAGTTTTAAAATCAGCTTAGAATTTTAATTGGGATTGCACCAAACCTATATATCAACTTGAGGAATATGGATATCTTAACCATATTGGGTCTTCTGGCCCATGAACAAACAGGTTATGTCTCTCCATTTATTTGGTTCTCCTTTAATTTCTGAAAGTTATGTTTGGTAGTTTCCAGTGTTTAAGTCTTGGACATTTTTGTCAGATGTGTTGCTAAATATTTTAAAAATTGTAATTGAACTATAAATGCTTTTTAAAAATTTTGACTTTCAATTGCCTTTTGTGATTATATAGGAATATAATTGATTTTTGTGCATTAATTTTATAGCATCCTGTATTCTTGCTAAACTCATTTATTAGTTCTATCTGCTTCTTTATATATTCCATCAAATTTTCTACATAGATGTTCATGTTGTTTTGAAATAAAAGAAGTTTTACTTCTTATTTTCCAATTTGGATTATTTACCTCTTTGTCTTGCCTTATAGCAATGACTAGAATCTCTAGTAAAATACTAAATAGAAGTGGTGAGAGAAGACATTCTTTTACTGTTCTTGATCTTATTCAGTCTTTTGCTAGTCTTTCACTATTAATTAGATAGTAGCTATAAATTTGCTTTAGTCTATGCCCTTTATCAAATTGAGAATGTTTCCTTCTATTCCTAGTTTATTGAGTATTTTTATCAGGAATAGATGTTAGATTTTGTCAACTACTTTTTCTGCACCTATTGAGAGAATAATGTTGTCAAAATGGTAAATTACATTAATTGATTTTTTGAATAGTAAACAACTTATATTTCTGGTATAAACTCCACTATAAAAGGCCTGATGTACTTTTATATTCTTTTAATATACATGTCATATATTCTTTTTCTATGTTGTTGGGTTTCATTTACTAAAAATTTTAGAATTATTGTGTCTATTTCATGAAAAATATTGGTCTGTAGTTTTCTTGTAATGTCTTTGGTTTTGATGTCAGTGTAATGATTGCCTCATAGAATGAGTTCAATAGAATTCACTCCTCTGTAATGTTTTGATAGAGTCTGTTTAGATTTGATATTATTTTTTCCTTAAATGTTGGGAAGAATTCACCAATAAATACTGGCAGTTTTTTTTTTATGAGAAGATTTTAAATTACAAATTTACATTAAAAAATGCATATGGGTCTATTTATATTGTCTGTTTATTCTTGAATGAGTTCTTGATAGTTTGTACCTTTCAAGAAATTTGTCTATTTTCATTAAAATTGCCAAAGTATTATCTATAATAGTCCCCTTTTTATCCTTTTAATATTTTTAGAATCTGTAGTGATACTAACTCTCTTATTTTTTAAATACAGTTGTGTTTTTAAAAAAATATGTTTTTATTGATTTCAGAGAGGAAGGAAGAGGGAGAGAGAGATAGAAACATCCATGATGAGAGAGAATCATGGATTGGCTGCCTCCTGCAAGTCCCCCACTGGAGATCAAGACTAAAACCTAGGTATGTGCCCTTGACCAGAACTGAACCTGGGACCTTTCAGTTTGCCGGCCTATGCTCTATCCACTGAGTCAAACTGGCTAGGGCGCTAACTCTCTTATTATTAATATTGTTAATTTGTGTTATCTCTTTTTCCCCCTGATCAGTCTGCTAATGGTTTATCAATTTTATTGAGTTTTCTCTAATACTCAGCTTTTGGTTTCATTGATATCTCTATTGTTTTTCTGACCTATTAAATAATAATAATAATAATAAATAATTACATAATTTTTTGTTTATCCTATTTCTGTGTTTTGAAACATCTGTACTTTTATCCAATGATCTTTAAAATTATTTTAAATGTAATTTTCAATTACAGTTAATATTCTATATTAGCTTCAGGTATACAACATAGTGATTAGACATTTATACACCTTACAAAGTGATCACCCCAATGTCTAGTACCCATCTGTCACCATACATAGTTATTACAATACTAGAGACCCGGTGCATGAAATTTGTGCACTAGGTGGGGGGTTGTCCCTCAGCCCAGCCTGCACCCTCTTCAATCTGGGACCCCTCGGGGGATGTCCAACTGCTGGTAGATATTGGGCCTAACCCGGCAGTCAGACATCCCTCTCACAATCCGGGATTGCTGGCTCCTAACCGATCACTGCCTGCCTACCTGATTGCCCCTAACTGCTTGTGCCTGCCAGCCTGATCACCCCCTAATTGCTCCCCTGCCGACCTGATTAATACCTAACTGCTCCCCTGCTGGCCTGATCTCACCCCCCAACTGCCCTCCCCTGCTGGCCTGGTTGCCCCTAACTGCCCTCTCCTGCTGGCCTAGTCGTCCCCAACTGCCCTCCCTGCAAGCCTGATCTCACCCCCAACTGCCTTTCCCTGCTGGCCAATTTGATTCTGATTCGTCAGTTTCTATGGCAGTCAGCATCAAAAGCTCCACCCATAGGCAACCATTGGCTCCTCACAGTTGTTCCAGATTTGGTTCTGATTGGTCAGTTTCTTTGCCAGTCAGTGTCAAAAGCTCCGCCTCCTAGGCAGCCATTGGATCCTCACAATTCACCCAGATTTGGTTCTGACTGGTCAGTTTCTATGCCAGTCAGCATCTCCAGGCCTATCTCTGGGCCTGATCATAGAGGTGGGGCTGATGGCAAGTGGCTGCTGGCAAGTGGCTGAACTACTGACCTCTGGAGAAGAGAGAGAGAGAGACTTGGCTGCTGGTGAGGCTGGGAAAGAGAAGCAGGGTGATCAGACGCTGCTTCTCTCTCCCTCACCAGCAGCCGCTGCCACTGCTGATCAGCCCCGCCTCTCTCTCTCTCCGAGAGGTCAGCAGTTCAGACCACTCACCTGCTGTGCATGCAGCCTGGTGTTTGGTCCAGGCTGCTGGCAAATGGGCTGAACTGCTGACCTCTGGGAGAGAGAGAGAGGCTTGGCTGCTGGCGAGGGAGAGAGAAGCAGGGTCTAATCACCCTGCTTCTCTCTCCCTCGCCAGCAGCCACTGCCACTGCTGATCAGCCCCGCCTCTCTCTCTCTCCGAGAGATCAGCAGTTCAGACCGCTCGCCTGCTGTGCATGCAGCCTGGCAAATGGTTGAGCCTCCCAGTTGGAGGATGTGACAGACCCAGGGTTTTTATATATTAGGATTGTTGACTATACTGGGGGCCCAGTGCATGAATTCGTGCACCTTGAAAGGAACTATGGGCAGCAAAGCTGCGGTAGGCAAAGGGGTGGGTCTTGGCCCATCCTCTGCACCCCCACCCAGTCCCTCCTGCCGTGGGCCCCAGTCCCCTGTTTACCGTAAGCCCTGCTTCCACCACCGCCGCCCCCATGCGCTGACAGCACAGAGCGATTGGAGCTGGCACCAGCAGCAGTTGTGAGCGGGACTGGTGCTGTCAGCAGGTACAAGTCCTGAATGCCCCTCAGGAGCAGGGGGAGGTGGAGAAACCCTCAGGGGCGATCAGGGCCAGCAGCTGCCACTTGTACCTGCTGATGGTGCCAAGCGATCGGGACTCACACTGGGCACCAGCAGCAGGTGCAAGTGGGGGCTCTGGTGCCAGCAGTGGGTATGAGCAGGGCTGGCACCAGCAGCAGGTGCGAGCGCCGGGTGAGGCTGTGGAGCGTGGGAGCAAAGAATTTTCAGTAACCATCAGAGGCTTGCCCTGATGACAGCAACTGGTGCCCTGCCTTGGCCTGGCACCCCTGCTCACCTGCTCCACCATCCCTCTGCAGCCAATGCCTGCCATGTTCTGCGCACGCCCCCTGGTGTGCAGTCATAGTGACTGGTTGTTCAGTTGTTTAGTTGTTCCACATTTGGTCTATTTGCATCATATTAGCTTTTTATTGTATAGGATTCTCTATAATGTACTTCACATCCCCATGACTATTTTTATATATCCAATGAACTTTTGAAGGAATATAGATACTTTTTTATGATTAAATCTTTGAATATTTATAATGTGATATTTGATACATCTGAAAGAATATATATAAATTATTTATAGGTTAAGAAGTATAATCAAATGTATACCTATTAATTTGCTGGATTACTTCCATGCCTATCAGATATCATCTATTCTGATTCTTTCCTCCACTTTATCTCTTACAGGGTGACTTCTCTTAAAGTAATAGAGGGATTTCCTTGTGTCTTCCTATCTTATAATTGAAACTAAGAAAAACTTTTCTCATTTAATACCAGTCAGGTTTGCTTGTCTTTCTAAGCTAACATTCACTGAATGTTGCTATGTGCAAGACAATTCTTATCAGTATCCTAATACGCAAGTGTTACTATTATCTCTTCCATGGGCAAAGTTTGCTTTAAAGGCCACATGCAACAGAAAACCCAACCCTAACTTAGCACACATGGGCTTATTTTTCTCTTTTAACAAGAAAGTCTGCAGTTAATTCTGCAAGACTAGTATGGCAACAAAACTGTCATATGTGATGTGGTGTCTTTCATTAGACTCCCTAGAAGCAGACCCTGAGTTAAGGATTTACTAGTATGAGCATGTGATTTACTAGGAAATGTTCCCAAGAAAGGGAGTTGGGTTTGGCAAGAATGGACAGGAATCTAAGCAAGAAGTTGATCTAATGCTGAAGTATAGCAGAGGGGAATTTTTGAACCCTGGAGGGAAATTTTTGAGTAAAAATGAGGACAGAACTTTTTCACCCAAGACAAGGGAGCTGGGCTTTCAAAAACCTTGTGAGGCTGATGGGAAGAATTCAGACTTACAAAAACTTTAACCTCTTTAGGTAATAGGGCAAAGCAGCACCAGTACATAATTAACAATCCTAAGAAGAGCTGCAAGTGCTGGATATTGAAAGCACATAAAAGATGGTGGTAGTAGTGGTGTGGGTGTGTGGTACACATAGAAATTTTATAAAAGAATACAGTATAAAGGCATCCAAGGGGATATGGGCAGAACACCAATATTGTTCACTACACCAGAGTTCTTCCATCTTTCCCTCCTGTCATTTTTAATGAGTAGGGTTTTGTCCCCATGCTCTTTACCTCGTGATCAGAAGTTTGCTGTTCAACATTCAGCCCCATATCTAGGGTCTAAGTAGGAAGAAGGGGAGAGGGTGAAAAAGGACACGCAAGTTGAATATGTCTTCTTTAAAATTTTTTTTCTTAAACCATTATCTTATCTATATTTTATTGTCCAGAACAATGTCAAATGGTTACCACATCAACTGCATGGGAATCTAGGAAGGAGTGTGTTTTTAGTTGGGCAAATTGCTTCCCATAACAAAATGAGGTTCTGTTGGTAAGGAAATAGGATCGGTAGTAATGGATATTAGGTAAGTGACCACAACATTTGGTACCTCCTCATTTTACAGAGGATAAACAGAGATGGAGAGAGCTGAAGTTGTACAGACTATTAAGTAGTAAACCAAGCCTATGTTCTTAATATGCTAGTTAGTGATTCATGCATTCTCTTTATGGGAGTGTCTTCTGAGCTGGGACTATAACTGGACTCAGGCAAGTGTTTCATCATCTTGGCACCTTAACAGGAAATAGCTCATAGATTCTATCTTTACCAATTGGCTTTCACTTCTATCTCTTGCATTCATTCATTCCTCCAATTCCTTAGCTCCCTAACCCCAACCCTGGCTATTAAGATTTGGAACAACTGAATTTTCTCCCTTCTGCCTGAGCCCTAAAGAAGGAACATGTTTAACATGACCTTGAGAATAGATATATGAATAGAACAGGGATAGGCACTAGGGTATGGGGATAGAGAATTCAGTCTGATTTCTTTCCTTAGGGAGAAACGCACGCTGATCTCTCTCACGTTTGTGTAACTGTGTACTGCAGAATTGGAGTTTTACTATAGATTGTACAAGTTGAATTTATTATTATTTTTGGCTTGTTTTGTGCTACAGATGTTATGAATCAATCTTTTAAGACTTTAATTAAGCTGCTACATCTAATTAAATTATCAATTTTCTACCCAATTCCCTCAGATTTCAACTGTTTTCTTTTCCATTTCCAAGTAACTTTACTCATTCAAATAAAATTTAATTGACAATATCTCAAGGTATTCAATAAACATATAAAAAATTCAAAGAATATACATAAAATAAAGGAAAATAAATTTTGACATAATTGTCATTTTTGATATAATAAAATGGACAGGCTCCTTCCAATAATATGTGTTGTGGACCATCAAAACACATGCAAGGGAGTGACAAAAGGCCACTACACATTTGAATATTTTAGTCAAAAAACACCGACTAAAGTGGTGATGGAAAATATTTTAAAAAAGATAGGTTGAAAGATATCTAAATAAGGAGTCAGAAGTCTCAGGTTAAAGTTCTAATGCAGGTACATGTTGGCTAATTGATCTTGGGTTAAAGTCACTGAATATCTGCCATGTGTTGATCACCATGATGGGCATTTGGAGTACAAAGGTAAAGAAAGATACAATTCCCTCTGGAAAATCTTACTTAGTTTTGAATCACCAAAAGTATCAGACAAATGACCTACTCCAGATACCAATATTGGTGTATTGTGATATGCTTACGTTCACATAAGAACTTTAGAATATTGAACTGTCTTATGAAAAAAATCATTATGGCTTTACATACTTTTGAAAAATATAGTTTATTTAAGAATATAAATAATGTAATGGATATATTTGGTTACTTAATAATAATAATTATTTTAAGAATGTCATACAAAATGCACATAGTCAATATTTAGTGTTTTTTAGAGGAGATGATATAGATTTTGCTTTTTTTTGTCTCTATAGTAGTAAAATTATTGGCAAAGTAATGAAACAAAGTTATATTGTTCTACACTTGTTTGCCCCTATATTACAATTCTCAACCTTTTTATCTTATGTTCCACCAGCAATTATATCCAGTAGATTTCAACAAATTAGAAATCAAAGAGCCTACAGTTTGAAAAAAAGTCATTTTTCATATGTATTCCATTATTATGTTTATCATTTATTGTCAGTGTTAAGCCTATGAAAAATCATAGTAGAAATTGTTAAGGCCTTAAGATAAGCAGAAACTATTCCATTAGTAGTTGAAATGTTATTATGGTTGAGTATATAAATTATTTTACTACCTTAGTAACAGTAAAACACAAAGATGTTTAATAAAAAATATTGCTATCAATAAGTTTATGTAAAATTTTATATCAGGTAGACAAAGCAGAATAAAGATTCTGGCATTCATATGTCAGGTGATTTGGAAATTAAGCTCAGGGATGCCAAAGGTATATCAAGAACACAATTGTTCAAAAGAAATGAAGGTAAAATAGAAATCAAATACATATTTCATTGTAAGTAGGGTCATTGGTAAGTTGGACAACAAAGGGTTAATTTTATCCAAGGTGACAAGTATATAAAAAGTCATTGATTTCTGAAAGTTTGGGTCAGAAGGACATGGTATGCCACAAACATGAGGGCTAGGCAGTTATTGAAATTGTAATATTAATTTTGTGTTCTATCTTGGACTTCTGGCCCCACCATGGTACTTGGATGCCCTAACCTACATTGTGGCTTAGTGCTTTTTCAAAAACATGTTTTAGGTTATTCATAATGTTTCTAATTCTACGTCTGAACTAAAATTTATTTCACTTCCTAATGCAAGAATATCTTGCTTTATTTATAGTTAACTCAGTCTATAAAAATCAGAATTTTCAAAATGAAAAATTAGAGGTGAAATCACTCATTTCACAAATTTGTACTGGATTTATTTTTCTTAATTTTGAAATTATCTTAAAAAATATATATATATATACCTGCCTAGCCATGTAGGCACCTGAAGTTTTGTGCATCTCCTAACTTGGTATTTGTGAAATAGTCACTCTCTGCAGCATCTGTTTTTTACTAGCATCTCTTGGTTTGAGCCCATTGTTTGGAACCAGGGAAAAGTATGTCCATATGTAGCTCTTTAAAATGGATCTCTGTCTAAAATGAGACTTGAGCTAAGGCTTGTTTCTTTCCAGAGATCTCAGCTCTAAATATAAAGTTCTCTCTGGACTGAAAGTAGAAAAAAGTAAAGGTCTGTATGTCTTTAGAATATTGGGGGGTTGCTTTACCAATACCCTATTTAATATACCAATACTTGTATTGAACATGCAGTGATACAGAGGGAAATAAAAAACAGAACAGAGGAGAAAAAAAACAGAACAAAGGATTACAAAAAATATATAATTTTAACATAATGCGTAAAACATTCCACAGCATGTTAAGCACTCTCCATTCCCTTAAATGTTATCTGTCTCTCTCTCTTTTTTTGACAATCTCTTCAATGGTAGCTCTTGGGGCTACTCAACCCAGGATTTACAACTTTCCAACATCTTACATTTAAGAGAGCTTAAATTTGATATTCTCTCTTCTTGAATGTTCAGTTTGGTCCTTTAATGTAATTAGACCAAGATGGTTACCCTTTACTCCTAGAAACACTCCAGGATTACTCTTACATTCAAAGGAAACACATGGCGAGGGCCCAAGCTCTGTATGAAGAAGAAATAAGGTCGGGTCTGGCAACGAATTTTCATATTTTTGTAGCTGAGGAAACAAGAGAGAAAGCAACCAATATGTGAGTAGGAAGTCCAGAGTCAACTCCACAGCCCTGTATTAGAAAATAAAGGGGAATAATTACTTATAACTTGGTATTTTTAGCAAAGCTGCTTAATGAGCAGGGATGGAAGGGGTGGAAGTAGAGGGTCAAAGTGGGAGAATTTGATTTGATTCACTAATAGTATACTTTGAGAGAGGCTTAGAATGACTGGATCTAGTTCTGGATTTGTACTCCTGATTTGCCACATATTATCTCTGAGACCTGGGCACATTGCTTTACTTCTCAGGCCTCATTTTTTTTTTTTTTTTGTATAAAACTGATCTAGTTTCTAGATCAGTCAACCCCTAATTTACCCACAAACATGTGAGTGATAAAAATGATTATTATCTTAAGCCACTAAGTGTTGGGGATCATTTGTTACACAGCAATACCTGACCAACACAATAACTCTACTATAGTTACTGTGAGAATTAAATGAGATAGTACTTATATAACATTTAGCATAGTGCTTGATATATAATAGAGTTCAGTATGGGTCAGCTCTTATTACTGAGTACTTATATATGCCAAACACTGTTATATATATATACTTAAGAATGTTTTGTTAAGAATGTTATATATACTTAAGAATGTTTTGTTAAGAATGTTTTGTTAAGGGAGATGTTAATTACCATCAGTGTTTATGTTAATACCTTACATGGCTATATGAGTTAGCTTTATAATTTTGTGTATTTATATAATTCATCTTCTATATTAGACTTCCATGTTTTCTTACTTGTCTCCACCTTTGGTTTCTTTGTTACTTAAACTATAATAATAAAAGCATAATATGCTAATTAGACCGGACATCCTTCTGGACAACTTTCTGGATGAAATCAGGCCTGCAAGGGAAGCCCAATTCCCAGGTGCCAGAGGGAAGCCGGTGCTGGCCGCCAGAGGAAGGAAGGCCTACTCTTGCACGAATTTCATGGATCGGGCCACTAATATGTTTATAATTCTTTAAAAAAAATACATTTTTTCATTGATTTCTGAAAGGAAGGGAGGGAGAGAGAGAGAGAGAGAAACATCAATGATGAGAGAAAATCATTGATTGGCTGCCTCTTGCATGCCCTTCTCCCCCCCATTGGGGATTGAGCCCACAACCCGGGTATGTGCCCTGACTGGGAATTGACCTATGACTTTCTGGTTCATAGGTCGATGCTCAACCACTGAGCCATGCTGGCTGGGCTGTTTATAATTCTTCATCATGACCAATATAATACTGCCATTTACTAACTGAAGAAGAGTATGCAGTGAATGCTATGAATAGAATGTAGATTGTTATGCTATCTATAAATCTTGGCATATGGAAATGTTTATGACATTCCCTTTAGCAGGCTTAGGGTATGAAGTTATTTATACACTTGCCTAACAAAACTATATTTTACAAAGAAACACTTCCTAGAAGAACACAATACTTCCTAAAGCCATATAGGAAGGATTGAGATCATTCTATATAGTAGTGCTTCTCCAACCTTAATGTGCATTTGAATATCCTGGAGATTTGTTAAAATGCTGATTCTAATTCAGTTGTGAGGGAGCCTGAAATTCCACATTTCTTTTTCTTTTCTTTTTTTTTGCAAAAAGATTTCTGTTTTATTTTCACATTTTACATCTCTTGTGAATGCATAGATATGCCAGTTCTTTATATACAACAAAAATCATTTAAGAGCATCTGAGAAATATAGTGTTCCTTTTCCAGATCCTATAGACTCTGGAGGTGTCAAGCATGGATGCCAAACGGCAGTTGACCATATGTGGCATGCAAAGTATTTCTGTTTGGAGTATGAAAGTGATGTTTTTCCTACTACAGCCTCTGTCTTTCTCCTTGACAATGAAATTCCACATTTCTAACATGCTCCCAGGGGATAATGTACTACTGGCAGAGACCAGACTTTAAGTAGCTCCAAGAGCAAGATATTGGTGGTAACTCATTGTGTTTTATGTACAATAGCACAAACAAAATTCTTTTTTCAAAATATCCAAATACCCAAATCCCTACAAACTAGTGATATTAATCACAACAGTTAAGTGCATATTTCTCTTACCTCCACAGAGTGCTCCTTGTTGTTGGCATGCAGCAAGAAGTCTTTGTTATTTGCAGGACTCATCCTTACCATTAATTTGTGACCATCAACATCATCACCTTGCAATTAAAAATGTAAATTATAAAGTTAAAGATTGTAACTCATTTTAATTTAAACAAATTTAACACCCAGGAAACAAGTTTACAATATCATGTAAAATAACTACTTCATTCAGCAACATGTCTCTTAGAAATTTGTACCTAAATGAAACTAAGGAGTCATTGGATAAGTAGGGGATAATTCCAAGCCCCTTGAAGAAGAGAGGTTAATTTTCGTACATGCTTTCTAATTGTAGAATTGGAACTCTAATGAGTATTTCTCTGAGTGTTTGTCTGTCTACATGTAAAGCCACAGATAGTTGTCTCCCAACATTCAACTCCTCTTCTTGTGATATAATAGAACATACTTTTGTAGCTAAGTGTAGCAATATGACTAAGTTCTGACCAATGTGAGGTGAGTGGAATGTCAGGTGCAACTTCCAGTTGTGTCCTTAAAGGGAAAGAGAATTCACATACCTATCTTTCTCTGTCCAGCTAATTGGATATTGTCATGGGGGCAAATAATTTTTTGTTGTTGTGAATCCTCACTTGAGGATATTTTTTTCCATTGATTTTTAGAGAGAGTGGAAGGGAGGGGGAGAGACAGGGAGACAGAAACAATGATGTGAGAGAGACACATAGATTGGTTGTCTCCCACATGTGCCCTGACTAGGGCGGGGATCAAGCCTGCAACCAAGATATGTGCCCTTGACATGAATTGAATCCAAGATGCTTTAGTATGCAGGCTGACATTGTAACCACTAAGCAAAACTGGCCAGGGCTAAAGTAATCTTAAAACATGTAGGTCAGGGGTGGGGAACGTCCAGTCCACAGGCAGTATAAGCCTGAGAAATCATTTGGTCTGGCCCTGCCAAGGCATTAGGGGTGAGTTAATTAAATGATTGACCAAATATAGCAGACTAATTTTTAGGTTGATAATTTTGTATGGCACTCAAATGATGTTTTAAATACTCAAATGACCCATGGCAGAAAAAGGTTCCTCACCCCTGATGTAGGTGTTAGCAGAGCCACAAAGAGAGAAGGAGCTAGGTTCCTGAACAACCTATTCAATAGAGCTCCCATTCCAGCCCTGGCTCAGACAGAAATAAAGTTTTGTGCTGCTTAGCACCCATTATTCTGGGTCTCTGTTAAATGTAGCCAAACATTTATCCTATAAAACTGCAAAATGGTTGGAATGGAGTAAATCCTTTAAGAATCTAAGATTTCACTATGAGCTTGGGCTGGAGAGAACCTTCAGAGACAGCCTGCCTTTGCACATGGAGCATTTTTGGATTTATTTTTAGTCAAATTTAAGAATTCAAACATTACAGCTATCCAAATTACCTGTTTCACTTGCAGGTGACTGTGAATCATAGTAATGGAATAACACTTTGTCTGAAAGAGAATGCATAAAGTCAAAATGATGGTATACTCTGATGAACTCCCCATAAAATACTTAAAATATTGTTCATAGCACTTGTATATATATATTTTTAATCCTCACCCAAGGATATGCTTATTGATTTGAGAGAGAGAGAAAGAGAGAGAGAGAGAGAGAGAGAGAGAGAGAGAGAGAGAGAGAGAGAGAGAGAGAGAGAGAGAAACATGGATGTGAGAGAGAACCATCAATCAGTTGTCTTCCATACTCACCCCAACTGAGATAGAATCTACAACCCAGGTATGTGTCCTGATCAGGAACCCCTCCCCTGTTCTTTCCTCCTTCTCCCACTTCCCACAACATTTTGGTGTACAGAAGGATGCTCTAAACAACTGAGCCACCCAGCTAAGGCAGATGTACTCTTATTTGAGAATTTACTTCGGTGACATTGATAAGATTAGAAAGATCTATTAAGTAATTTAGCAATATCAAATATGTATGGTCCTCCTTCCATCTTTCACAACAGACATCACTTCTCAATGTCAGCTTTCTTTCCTCCTGATGAATGCTTACTAAGCTTTGTAGTCCTCCTCAACACAGTGATATTCAAGCATCTATTGCCAACACATCACAGTTTGCACACAACATAAGATCTATTTGCCATATCTGAGTTAATCCATTGTTATGGTTTGGTAAATTTATTTTTTAGTTATTAGTAATCATTATATCATTATAGACAAAAGGAAATATTCTACCTTTCTCATCCTTTTTCCTCAAATCTTCAACATAGATCTCATAAGCTCCATCCGAAAAAACAAAAGTAATGGATTGATCGTTGTATGTGCTCAGGGAAACAGAACGTTCTGTAACAAGTGAAAATCCTGTCATTAAGAATGCAAAAACTTGTTCTCATAAACAATCATTTAGCATTTTTTAAAAATGCCTCCCCAAAGGCTTTTTATTATAATTATTTGAGCTGTACTTTGTCCATTGCTGTTGGGTGGATGAAAACCTTTGGTGCAAGTTTAACATAGCTCAAAGCTGAACTGTACCACCTGAATGGGATTAAAGGCACTAAGTTATTGCATGAAGGCCATGGGAGGCCATGCTAGTATGTTTATGGGAGGTTTTGGTGGGGAGAAAGAAACTGGAAAAGTGACAGACATTGCCTGAGGAAACCTCTTCTTCCTGGCTCCCCATGGACTAGGGAATTGTAGGTAAGAAGGGACAGAAATTAAATAGACATGGATAAATAAATACCCATCTGTAAGGTGGGTGTGGAGTTATTCTGAGACTTCCAATAGTCCTGGAGAATACAGGTGTGAGCCCCTTCTGACCTCTGGCTAAATAACAGAGACACTGAGAGCAGTACTCCCAACTTTTTAAAATGTTCCAACACACATGGAAAATTATAATAGTTCAATGGTGTAAACTGAAGTAGATTTAGGAACTATCTATATGGGTCCTGGAGAAGAAAATATTTTATTTTCTTTACATTATAGAATTACGCTAAGAAAAATATACAAAATATTAATGAGTATGGTATGTAAACTTCTAAAGTAAAATGATTTAAAAATACTTAGGGAGAAATTTCAGTATTTTTCTGGGAATTTAAGACATTTATGTCAGGAATAATATTTGAAATGGCAACTGCAATTCCCAGTCAAGTTTCTCAGTGATGTCTTCACTTCTTGATAGTCACCGTCAACTTGGACTTCATTTGCTCAGTTGGTGATGCAACTTAAAATAATTTTAATAACTATTTAAAATATTTAGTCAAAATTATATTTAAAATACTTAATAGCCCCTCCTTTTTTATTGTCAAAATGTTGAAATTTGGGGAGAATAATGTATTGGGTTCCCCCTGCCCCAAAGGATAATGTATTTTCCCCAGGAATAATGTATATGGGATTCCAATCCATAGCAAACATTTCAAAATAACAATGGAGTGCTAACTATAGAATGTGCATGCATTGTTAGAGCAGTTGCCCTGCACCTATTTTAGATACCACCTAATGGGCACATCAGCAGAAAATGGACAAAAGTTTCTAATATACTTGAAGACATAGACTTGGGGCTGCTTCCTAAAGCAGCACTTGCTGGGGTCCTGTGTCTTACCTCCCTCCTCTCACCCACACCACCCCTGTAACCAGTCACACCTAGGATTCTTGAATCATCACTTGTTCTAGTATTTTCCTGGACCACAGGTATATCAAAGGCAAAGGCCCTCTCCGATTGTTCAAAGTGTTGCAGGTGCGTCTGACAGGTGGCGAGTAGCAGATTTGGCTCTTTGTAATCTTCAGCTGCAAGACAGGTGGGGTTATGAGTGGACTATCAGTGCTCACTCTGCCCAGATCCCCTCCCCACTCCCTCTACCCCCACTTGAAGAGTCACAGTCAAGGCTGCTTGCTGACAGTGGTGACTGACCCCAGGACTTTGGCCACCCAAAGGATGGAAGGGCTCAATACCTCTTGGAACACTTACATTCCAGAAGGGCACACCCATTGGAGTCCAGGTGGAAAAACACTAGTTACCCATGTCTCAACACCCAAAAGGCAACCACTATGAACATTTTAGTTTATAGTACTTCCTTTAAATGAAAAAAAAAATCACCTAAGAGATATTGTTAATATACAGGCATACCTCACTTTATTGCACTTTGCTTTATTGTGTTTTACAGATGTTGCATTTCTTACAAATTGAAGGCAAAGCCCTCTATCAGTGAAAGATTACAACTCACTTGATTGTGGTGGTCTGGAAGTAAACTCGCATATTCTCGAGGTATACCTATATATATTATTTTATATCCTCTGTTTTCACTTAATATTATAACATAAACATTTCTCCCATTATATTGAAAACTCTTTATAAACCTTTTAAAAAATGGCTTGAAAAGAGTTTATTATCTTTACTCTTTCCCAGAAGGAAAATTTGTGTGAGGGGGAAAAAAATTACACACCTAGATGTAGAAATTGAAGGCAAATAGATGCTCATCACTATATTAAAGAATTACCAGGAATTGTAATTTTCCCTTACCTGAGTTTGGTGAATGCCTTTTGGTGGTTTCTTTCCTAAAGTAACAGGCCTTTTTTTCTATGATAAGGCCAGAGCGTAGCTGCATAAAGTACACCTGGCAAATTTCTTTGCCCTTCTGTTGGGCTTCTAAACAAATGAAAAAAATGTGATATTGTTTCATTCCATCCATTTTCTTTTTCTTTTTCTAAAATATATTTTTATTGATTTTAGAGAGGAAGGGGGGGGGAGAGAGAGAGAGAGAGAGAGAGAGAGAGAGAGAGAGAGAGAGAGAGAGAGAGAGAAATATCAATGATGAGAGAGAATCATTGATTAAATGCCTCCTACACGCCCCACATTGGGGATCCAGCCCACAACCCAGGCATGTGCCCTGACTAGATATCAAACCATGACCTCCTGGTTCATTGGTCAGCACTCAACCACTGAGCTACGTTGGCTGTGCATTCATCCATTTTCATCCTTTTACAAACGCTGAGTGTATCAGACCAAGAAAGAAACTGCAGATCCATGGTATTTTGTCAGAAACTTTTGGGCCACTTGTGTTTCAAGATTCAGAGTTTTTTAGATATTAGAATTGTCATGTAGAACATATATAGTATATATTTAGCACTCCCAGCAGGGACTAGGGCAGTAACCCAAATTTAAAAATTAATAATACTGCAGTGAAATATAGAAAATTGTATATAAGGTGGAATAAAGACCTCTTGGTGACTCAGATCAGGCTTTAATTGTTAAGTGAATTTAGGTCATATTTTGCTGTCAAATGAGTTATAAAAAACTTTAGGTCTTTAGAAAAAATTTTGTTTTTCAGAATTCCATATAAGGGAGTGTGGACCTACATCCAACATATATTATCTTTTGCCTCACTGAGGGGAAACTCTTATGGTCATATGAAGTCTGTAATCTTTTCTACTTATCTAAAATATACTTTTAATAATTTTGAAGGCATGGCTGTAGTCTGTAAAGGTTATTGATTTTAAAAATAGCTGTCATTTACTAAGTGTCTGCAGTGAATCGACCACTGTGCTAATAATTTTACATACTATGTCTTGTAATCCTTCACAATAACATAGCAAGGAAAGCAGGTATTATCCTTCTCATTTTACAGATGATGATCTAGAAGTCATGACACTTACCCAAAGTTACAGGTCTGGTGAGAAATTGTGACTCAAGTGTATCTAATATCAAAGATACTCTTTACACCCAACTGGTGTGGCTCAGTGGTTGAGCATCGACCTATGAATCTGGAGGTCACGGTTCAATTCCTGGTCAGGGCACATGCCCAGGTTGCAGGCTCAGTCCCCAATAGGGGGCATACAGGAGGCAGCTGATCAATGATTCTCATTACTGATGTTTTTTTATCTCTTTCTCCCTCTCCCTTCCTCTCTGAAATCAATTTAAAAAAATGTATATATATATACATATATATATATTTTAAAAGATATTGTTTCCATCTACCTCTATCTAAGAAAATATTACAGTGCAATTTTAGGGACTAACAAAATGTAAGCTCAAATTAAATCATTTGAATAAAAAATATTAATTATCCAGTAATTCTAATTTTATTAGAATTTAATTTAATTAACCAAAGAAAAATTAAAGTCTAAAATAAAATAAAAATTTGCTACCTTGAAATCATAAAAAGACTTTCAGTGTCAAGTAGAAAAGAAAGTTGTAACACCTGAGTCAAAGGAACTCAACTTTCAACATTATAGTAAATGAGTTATCAAGAAATTTCAGAAAATGAAAATAATTACTTGTGACTTTGGGATCCATTCTATGATCTTTTTTTATTCTCTAAGATTTGCCTTCCTAGTATCCTTTCAAAAGTCAAGTAGAATAAACATTTGTTAGCTACCATTTTGAATTATCTATATCTTGCCTCCAATTTAGATGTGCATCTACCTTTAAGAATCTTCAACTGTCTGAACAGGGCAAAATCACTTAATTATACTCACACCCACCCTGGAATTCCTTAACATTGCTTCAAATTCAGAAATATCAACTATGGTATTGCACATTAATATAATGTTTTAAAGATAATTCACAAAGCTGTGCCAGAGCCAGCATTGAACTTGTTCTCCCGATAACTAATTTAATACAATATTTTATTTACTGTGACAGTTTTCTCTTCAGAGCTAAAAGGTATAAGATGATACTGCAAGCATTCTCATTCCTTATATGTTTATCAGTATCCCATAGGGACATGACAGGCATGTCTTATATTCAGAATGGACTCTATGGGGAGTGGGATATGGGTCTTGGGTAGTTAGAAGTGAGGGTCAAGATATTAAAGTATTGTGGATGTACAAGAAGAGTCAGGCTAAATATATGGATGTACAGGCTAGCATCTAGTGGGACAAACACTAGCTGTAATTCATTGGGGGTGATTATAGTTGTATTAAAGATACTTTACATGGGGAGTATTTGCAAGAAGGTATACTTTGGTGTTCAGGGTAGCTGGAAATGTGGTGTGAGGGTTGTGTTCTCAGGAGGAAAGCACAAAGCTGACATGGCCATGGGAACAGTGTAGGAGAGAATGCTCCATTGGTATCAAAGGCCCAGGTCAAGATTATGTAAGGGCTGTTGCCACTTTCTCAATCTCCATCATATTTGCTGTCTGAGGGCAGTGTCTTACTATAGCTTTTAAGAAAATAACTAATTTCACCATAGCATTAGCATGTTGAAATTCTCAGGCATTTCTGGGGAGTAAATGGGGGAGAGCCGGGAAATCTGCCTGTAATTTTGCCACTTGGAGACCCAGACTATGGCTGACAGGATCTACAGAAGCAAATCACTTAATCTTTCATTTCTTCCCCAAACACTTTTTCACCATGGTGTCTTCTCACTGCTTACTACCTTCTACCTATCTGTGGCATTTGACTTTAGGGACCACATCCTTCTTCCCTATTGTCAGATCACCAGTTTCCTTAGATTCTTCTTGTTTCTCTCTGATCAGTCCGTCTTGGTCTCTCTGTTAGTTCTTTCTTCTTTACCTGCTCCTAAATGTTGGTGTTCTTCAGGATTTTGCCCTTTGCCTTTTCCTCTCACTCTAGACTTTTATTTCTGGGCAATCTTGCTTGCTCCAACAACTTTAGTCATCTTTTTGTATACTGACGACTCCTCAAACTGTAACTCTACCTTTATTCTCTCTCCTGAGTTTTATATCTGTTGCTCTTTCTCCACAGGGCATTTTGACTTCAGCTACCATAAAACATCTCTATATCTATATAAAGCCTCCTTAACTCTTGATACCTCTACCTGGATGACCTATACCTCCTCCAAATTAAAATTATACTCACAATAATAATTTTTTTACCCTTTCCTACCCCCAATATATTCTTCCTGAATTCCCTATCTTGAAAAAGAGCACCACTATCTACCATTGTCTGCCCAATTATTAAATCAGAAAGTTGAGAAACATCCATTTTTCTTTCTTTCTCTATCTCTTAATTTATTTTATATGTCACTAAATCTTCATGATTTCACCTTCTGATAGTATGTGAAATTTTAAAAAAAATAAATCTTTATTCAGATTATTACAATTGTTTCTCCTTTTCCCCTTCACAGCTCACCTCCACCCGGTTCCCACCCCACCTTCTGCCCTTACCTCCCCCCCACACTGTCCTCATCCATAGGTGTATGATTTTTGTCCAGTCTCTTCCTGCACGCCCCCCCTACCCCTTTTCCCCTGAGAATTATCAGTCCACTCCCTTTCTATGCCCCTGATTCTATTATATTCACCAGTTTATTCTGTTCCTCAGGTTTTTAATTCACTTGATTTTTAGGTTCACTTGTTGATAGATATGTATTTGTTGTTCATAATTTTTATCTTTACTTTTTTCTTCTTCCTCTTCTTAAAGAATACCTTTCAGCATTTCATGTAATACTGGTTTGGTGGTGATGAACTCCTTTAGCTTTTTCTTCTCTGTGAAGCTCTTTATTTGCGCTTCAATTCTGAATGATAGCTTTGCTGGGTAGAGTAATCTTGGTTGTAATCTTGCCACTCCTGTCTGGCCTGCATAGTTTCTCTTGAGAAATCAGCTGACAATTGTATGGGTGCTCCCTTGTAGGTAATTAACTGTTTTTCTCTTGCTGCTTTTAATATTCTCTCTTTGTCTTTTGCTCTTGGCATTTTAATTATGATGTGTCTTGGTGTGGTCCTCTTTGGATTCCTTTTGTTTGGGGTTCTGTGTGCTTCCCGGACTTGTAAATTTATTTCTTTCACCAGGTGGGAGAAGTTTTCAGTCATTATTTCTTCAAATAGGTTTTCAGTATCTTGCTCTCTCTCTTCTTCTGGCACCCCCATAATTCTGATGTTGGTACGCTTGAAGTTGTCCCAGAGGCTTCTTACACTATCTTCAACTTTTTTGGATTCTTTTTTCTTTTTGCTTTTCTGGTTGAGTGTTTTTTTGCTTCTTTGTATTTCAATTCTTTGACTTGATTCTTGCGCTCCTCTAGTCTGTTGTTGGGTCTCTGTATAATCTTTTTTATTTCAGTCAGTGTATGTTTAATTTCTAGTTGGTCCTTTTTCATATCTTCGAGGGTCTCGTTATATTTATAGGCCTTTTCTAGGATATTCTTGAAAAGCCTTATAACCGTGGTTTTGAATTCTATATCCAGTCGTTTGTTTTCCTCCATTTCTTTCATTTGTGATCTGTTTCTTTGTCGCCGCATTTTCACTGCTTCCCTGAGTTGGTGGGGTAGCTTTGTGTGCTACGTTACCTATATGGCCCTGTGGGTCAGCCTTCCAGTTACCTGAGGTAGACACTCTTGGTGCACCCTTTTGTGGACTGTGTGTACAGCTTTGTTGTACTTAAGTCTTGATTGTTGTTGGTATCCCTGGGAGGAATTGACCTCCAGGCCAGTTGGCTGTGAGGATCAGCTGTATCTAAGCTGGGAGAAGTTCGGTGCTAGAGACAGGCTTATAGGATTAGACTTGCCAAATTGCTAAAGCCTCTGTGTTCAGCTTGGATGGGGTGGAGTCTCAGGGTGGAGCAGACAGTCTTGGCTTCCTGTCAGCCCTGCCCTTGTGCGCTCGCGCTTCCTGTCCTCTGCCTTCCCTGGCTCCTGAGCCTCTGCCCGAGAGTCCAGATTATCCCCGCAAAAGCGTGGGTCCCCAGGGGCTTGCCTGGAACTGGGGATCAGTGCAGTCAGAACTGGGGTTCAGTGCAGTCAGGAGCTTCAGAGTCTCTTCTGCTAGGGAAAGCCTGTGGCAACCTCCCCAGTCTTTGTGCACACTTGCGCACGCTTCCAGACCCCTGCCCGCCGGGGCTCTCCCCCGGGTCTCCGAGTGCCTTTCTCTCTACCTGACAGTCCAGACTCCCCCTGTATGAGCCTGGGTCCATGGGGTTTCGCCCAGAACTGGGGTTCAGTGCAGTTGGAACTGGGGTTCAGTGCAGTCAGGGGCTTCCTTCCCCCTCCTGCCAGAGAAAGTCAGCCAGGCGCTCAGCCGCCCTTCCTCTCTGCGTGCACAAAGACCCTTTGTGACCTCTGGCTGTATGCATACAAAAGCTGGATTGTCAGGGAAGGGAAAGTATTGATGGATGTGGGAGAAGAGGAAGTAGCAGAAGAAATAGCCTCCTGGAAACTTGGAATGGGATGATTTTTAAGAGGGGCTTACCTCTAGCTCATGAAGTGTTCCTGTACCTTCTTGGCACTAAAAATGAAATGGCATGGTGGTGACCAGAACTCATAGGGAACCTGACTGTGTGGATACCTGTAGTGGTTGGATAATGAATTTTGTGGCGTTGTGAGCTGTGGATCGCGTCAGATCGTGTTAGCTCAAGGGAAGAAAAGCAATTAAAATGAGCTTTCTTTCTTTCTTTTTTTTTTTTTGCTTGAGGGTTCAGAGCATTTTCTTTGGAAAAATGTGACATTTATTACACCCTGCATTTTGAGAAGTGGTTCATACCTGTCACACACCTCACAGCTCTCAGGTTTGGGGCCAGGAGTGTTTACTAGTAATTAATGACAATTTTAGCGTTAAACTGAGCCAATATTATTAAAAAGGTACATCTGCTAAGGGACAATTAAAATAATATGATATTAATATAAGTGATTTGGGGGATATCTTTATTACTGTTTTTCTAAATGTTGTAAATAAGCCCCTGCAACCTTAAAGAAGTTACATTTTAATTTTTGTATCAGTGCCACTAATTCTGCTGTAAACTCCAGCCTGCTCCCATATTCCAGTATCTTAAAGATTCTACATTTCCTGAGGTACAAAGACAATACATTATTTACTAAGAGGGAATTTGGGATGCAGAGTCACTTCCACTGAGTCACTGTTTCTACATAGAGCAGTTTGACTCAGACTCAGATAAAAAAAACACACACAAAACCTAACAACTGTGATTTCCTGGCCATTTAGAAATCACAGTCAAACTAGTTTTTTTCCTGGTTACCAAAGAACACTGTGTGTGAGCCAGAGCCTTAGCGAGAACAGAAATGTTGTACTTTAACACTGCTTTCTCTTCTAGCCCTAAAGATGTTCAGGGAAATGGAGAGGAGCCCAAAAAACAGGGATATGCAGTCCCCACCATCATTCCTCATCCTCTGTTTTTGCTCTAGCCCACCAGGGCTCTCTTAACTCTTTTGTATACCTGCTCCTTATGAAAAACATAAGTATAAATTTGTATAATTATTGCCTAGGATAGATAATATAAGGATCAAAGAAGTATATAGCCCTTTCATTTTAAAGCTATGGCTTCTACTTGGTTCTTTTTATCCATCAATTTATTACAAACCCTTTGAGTTTGTAACTGGATAGAATTGAGCATCATTTGGTCAAATCTGCTTTCTTTGGGGCCTGGATTATTCAAATATCTTCACTTATATTCTCTCATTTATCAAAAATTGCAAGTTAAGACCACAAGCTTGATACACCAAAGGTCTTAATAAATGTTTGTTGAATGAAAGTGGGTCAATTTAAATTTTGTGAATTAATCGGGGAAAAGTTTTTGGGAGTTGGTGGTAGGGGGTGTGCGTGGAAAGAAGGGATTGATACGAAGGGCTATAACTATGTTTATTACTATTAGCAGATTTAAATTATCTGAGCTATTCCTGTCCTGTGATGCATCAAATAAGTAAAAGTTGGCTGTATATAGTCTGTTTAAAACCAAATGCTGCTGTACTGCACACTTATGAGCCATCCCTTTCAATTCCAGCTCTTGTTTTCTTAGTAACTTTTGATAAAGTAGCATGTATGAACATTGGATAATAAAGATTTGATAACAGATAAAAATAGTGTGTAAAGTAATCAGAAATGCTTAATTCCTTACTTCTCATCCTGGAAGATTTTACCGAGACTTTTCCTGCTGAGTTGTTCATATTTGCGGGGGGAATTTTGGTGGCTGAATACTTCATTTCAAACCCTTTTTTTCAGGCTTCTGTTGGATTAAATATAGTATTAGTTTAATTGTCTCAACTTGAAAACAAACAGAAACAACTGTGGCTAAGTCAATATACAATTGATAATGCAACCACCAAGAGAAAATAATTCTTTTAGTAAAATTTGAACATAGTATTCTGAATTTGTATCTATGCTGGAATATAGGACAAAAAGAACTGCAAAGAAATCTTAAACTTTACTTAGTGGTTTTGTTGTTGATGGTAATATTGGTATTGGAATTCTGAGACCATTTGCTATACTATAGGATACAGCAAATAAGTAGATGTTTGACATAGGATTTTCACTGTAGGAGAAAAGACAAATATAAAATAAAAGAATCCAAGAAGAAATTCCTATAATGTTAAATTTGAATCAGTAATATTGGTATACCTATATCTTAGTTTCTAAGTACGTTTTCACTAAAGGGAACTGGGACTCTAGATGTGGGCTGGGAAAGTAGAAGTGAACATGGAATATGTTGTTGTGCCAGAAAGCAGTGAATCATTCAAAAACTAGTGAGGCTGTGTCAAAAGGATATATGAAGGTTCTCTTGCTGGCTAAATTTGGCATAATTTGACATCAAAAGGAATAATGATGGTAATTGACTATGAGGCATTTGATGAAAAAAGAAACCCACAAGTCCATAGCATTTATCAAGAAAGAGTGAATGAAGAATTTATTTATTACAGAAGAAATGATAAAATTAGAAAAATCCCCATTTTCCAGTTCCCAGTTTGATACTTGATCATCGGTGGACTGCAGTACTCTACTGAAAGACCCTGGAGTGCTCTGTCATAAATTGCAGAAAGCTCCATATTCTTTCAGTAGGGTTCTGCAACCTGGCTTCATCATCAAGGTAAGACAAGTGATGCTGTGGTTTGTGGGGAAAATGGGACTTCTTCTCTAGTCTTAAAATCTCTCTGACATTGCTGAATTCTACTAGTAGTTATTGCTTCCTTTATTAAGCATTGCCTTTTATTTTCTAGGTTAAACAAAATAAAGTCCAAATTATTGGCTTGGGTACCATTGAAATCTCTTCATATTGCTCAGCTTTTCTAGTAGGGTAAGGAAGCAGCTTTGAGTTCCTGGGTCAAAGGACTCATTGGAAGATAAACTTCACGCACCTTTATTTTTGACCCTGGCCTACCCCAAACAGGCTAAAATTTTCTTGTTTAGATGGAAGTAGAATATTCCATGCAGCCATGCTATGTTCAGACAGTTTCATGAGCAAAATCCTTTAATGGTAGGGCAGTTGAGGACTCCCTCTTCTTCTGCTGAGAATGAATATTATCCTCACAGAGCTTGAGGGCCTCACATAAATCCTTATCTTCTTTCTCTGATTTTCTCACCTTCACTGATCAAGAACACTTAGAAGTATAGAGCCGTAGACATCATTTTACTGAGCTCCTAACTTTATAGATGAGTGGGCCATCTATTCAGGTAAAACTGAAATATTAAGTGCCTTGCTCAGGATCACAAAAGCTGAACTGGGACCAGAATCTATCTGTTATGCCAGAGCTTCCCTGCCCTGTCTCCTTTTCTTCCCCATCCAAATGTAGGAATAAAAGAATCAGAACTGAGAATTTAACTTCAAATGCTTAGCTGGTTGTCCAACTTGTTTGAAATAATAAATTTTTGAATATGGTAGTTAATTTTTAATCATAACATGGGATAGTGCAGGTCAGTAACCTTATTGTAGTTAAACTTTAAATTGTACAGAAAATAAGTCAAATAGTAATCTGCACATAGTAGGCATTCAGGTATACTACTTTACTGATAACATGAAAATTGCAATGCTGGTTTTTTTGTTGTTTTCTCTTTTATCTATGGATCATTATGCCCTAGAAAAAAAATTCCCCTGGATACACATTAAAAAGCAAACAAACGTAAAATAAATCTGCGAAATGTTCCAACTATATTGGAACATTTCTATATTCCATCTCTTGGGAAGTCAGAACTTACATTAGCATAGTAAAAGTGCTAACAGTCCTTCATTGAAGAATCATGGGTATCTTTGTTTAACTAATTATTTTCAGTAATTATTTGATTTTGTAAATAATCACTCACTCTATTAATACCCCCATGGACTAGTTTAAGAGAACACACTTGGAGGAACTCTGCTCTAAACCCTTAGCTTGCAGAGTTAAGCAAGGTATATTAGAAACTGAAATACCACATTTATGATGGAGTCACTGACACAGAGAAAGCTGGCTATTTTTTAAGAATCACATGGTAAGTCAAAAGCATAGTCAGGAAATATTCTACTGCTAGGGATTTATGCTATCAATGAACTTACAAAGATTTACCAAGAATCAGAAAATCCTATTCTGAAAAACAAAGCATTCTTTTTAAACAACCTACAAATCTTTCACTTAAAAGAAAATACCATCACTCCTTTCACTATTTTTTCAGACTTAAAGTTTACTCTTTACTCTCCTACTTTTAAATAAAAATATTTCAGACTATATCACAATATAAACATTATTTTTTGTGCTGCTTTTCCAATAATTTATGGCAAATATTTTTGCACACTGGTTATGATACTCACCTAAGTTATAAACATGAAGGGCTGGTTTCAAATGATGAGGTTTCCTGTCGTTAACACTTGGTAGTAGTTGAGGCAGTTATATTCCAACTCTACTTATATACATTCACTTGGATTAAGCAATATCAAATGACAGCATTTGATGAATGAGGCAATGCAAATAGAGCCAGTTGAGTAGGTTAGAATGAATAAGAACATATTTTGTTCCCACAGCGAAATCCTAAACAGAGCTTTTACATTATTTTAGCTGCAGTACTTTCAATGAGTTTTCTCAGTTAATCATTAATTTTTATCAAACCTCTATGACATGGACTCTAGTTAGTGATTATTGCTCAGTATACAGAATTTAAGGGAACAGATTATTTAATTGCCTTTCTCTTTTCTACAAAGTTTAAAACTTGTGAAGTATTTTTTTCTGTTTATAAAAATGATGTATATGCACTTAGAAAATGTATAATTGACAGGAAAGCATATTGCTATAGATTCCAACTTTTTCTTTCAATGTAGAAATACTGTGCATATCTATTTTTTATAAAAAAGTAGAATCAGCTACAAATATTTTGTAAGCTGACTTTTCTCATTTTTCAATTAACAGTATGAATACTTGAGATGTCAGAAATATTATTTTACAGGAAGCATTATAAATAGTATTCAATCATATAAGTATGCCAAAACTAATCGTTTATTGATTAACACTTTGGCTTTTTCTAGTTTTTCCTTTCTTTTCTTTTTAAAACATTTTTATTGTTGACAGTATTACGGTTGTCTTCCATTTTACCCACCTTTGACCCCTCTACCCAGCTCCTGCCCCACCTCAGGTCCCATGGATTATACATATATGCATATAGTTCTTTGGTTAATCTCTTCCTGTCCCCTTCACCCCCCTCTTTTTTTTTTCTAATATCACCAATGTTGCAACTGACAGCTGTGTGTGTGTTTTCTGATTCTTAGTCAATCTTTGTAAGTTCATTGGTAGCATAAATTCCTAGCAGTAGAATTGCTGTACCAAAGGGTACATGCATCTTCTATTTTAATAGATACTACCCAATTAACTTCCAGTAGTTTGTATTGATTTATAATTGTTTCAACAATCCAGGTTCATGCCTTTTTCTCTACTGCCTTAGCAGCAATGAGTGTTATCACCTTAAAATGTTTGTCTTTCTAAAGAGAGGACAATACTTCATAGTTTCAAATTATTTTTTTATTTAGTGAGATTGAGCATCTTTTTAAAAATACATATGTTGTCAATTTAAATAAATTACTGATTTATATGAATTCTTTGTAAATTAAGAAATTAAAGTTTTGCCTGTGATACGTATTGAAAATTTTTTTCCACTACCATTTATCTTTAGACTTAGTTAATGGTATTTTTTTTCCACACATAAGTTTTCAAATATTCTGAGGTAAAATTTAATCAAATTCCTTTTAGAAATTCTGGATTTTTTGTCCTGCTTCTAAAGGATTCCCTCCTCTCTTCGAAGATTATAAATAAACTAGAGGCCCAGTGCATGAAAATTCATGCACTGGAGGGGGGGGGTCCCTCAGCCTGGCCTGCCCCCTCTCACAGTCTGGGTGCTCTCAGGGGTGGGAGGCGACCCAGCGATCAGGGGAAGGTGATGCCCCATCACACCTCTGCTGCTGCCACTGTTGGCAGTGCAAGCCTTGGCCAGCCCTGGTCACCAGAGCCCCAGGCAGCCCTAGGCGGCTGGGCAGCCACCATCCGGGGCTTGCCTGCTCCTCGGGCTGGCCCTTGGCAGCTGGGGGCCTGAGGAGACTGGGGGACTCCAAAGGCAGGCACTTGGAACGGCCGGGCCCAGCTGGGGGCGGGCCCTGCCTTGCTGTGCGCCTTCAGCCGGCGGGGCTGAGGGGACTGGGCGCCGCCATCTTGTGGCTGTGGGCGCTGCCATCTTTGAAGGTGAGGCAGTCAATTAGCATACTCCCTCCTTATTGGCTCTGGGCACCACCATCTTTGTGGCGACATGAGGGTCAATTAGCATATTCCCTCTTCATTAGATAGGATTATGACATTTTCTAAAACTCTTACAGCTTACTATTTAAAACCTAAATTTTTTATTAACTATTACATTTAGTGTAAAGAATAGGTTAGGCCTGGCTGGTATGCTTAGTGGTTGAGCATCAACCTATGAACCAAGAGGTCACAGTTCGATTCTTGGTCAGGGCACATGCCTTGGACTTCAGGCTTGATCCCCAGTGTGGGGCATGCAGGAGGCAGCCCATCAATGATTCTTTCTCATCATTGATGTTTCTCTCTCTCTCTTTCTCCCTTTCCCTTCCTCCCTGAAACCAATAAAAATATATTTTTTAAAAAAGAGAATAGGTTAGAATTTTTTTACTCCCTAAGTGCTTATCCTAACTACATATGTAATCCAATTTAGACAAAGGTGAGTTTCATGTTATGTAGGGACCAGAAATTAGAGGGCTGTGAGTGCAACAATATGAACTTTGAATTTTATCTTGTAGCCAACTGGAATCTTTTAAAGGTTTTTAAAGCAAGTGAGATATAATTAAAATGTGTTTTGTGAATGTAATTTTAGGCCAATTAGGAGGGCATTAAAACAGTGTGGCAAAAAGTAGTGAGGACAGGGCCAGGGCAATGTTAGTGAGACTAGTAAGGAGGGAATGAAGGTGATGAGTGCTGCAGGCATTTTATACAGTCCTAGTGTTACCGGACATGAAACAGGCCCAGAGCCGGCCAGTAGTGTGTGGTTCTTGATTTGTGCAGGAAAGATTTCACAGCACAAATCCAGGTGATTTTGAGAGTACGTTTATTAAAGTGGGGACAGTGAAACAAGGAAGGGTGTAGGGCAGAAGAAGAAACAGGAGGGAGTTTAGGTGGGGCTGCTTTGGCTCACTTGAGAAATAAAAGTCACAGTAAATGAAGTGAGTCTAGGTGGGGCATCTGTCAGCTCACTGGAAAGTCAGAGAAAGGGGGGCCATGGAAATAGGTTCAGGGGGTCAGTCTGGGACAAACTGCCGCTGCCCATGGCTACCCTGATTGCAAGTTTCATGAGGTCCCTTAGAGTTTAAGAGAGTTTGTGAGGAAAGAAGAAGGAGGATGGAAAGGCATGAGCATGTTCCTGGGAGAAAGAGCATGCTCTGCATACTCTGAGTCCTGGGTCTTAAGGGTTTTAAAGTCTGGGAGTTTAGGCAAGATCTTAGAGGAGGATCTCAATAGAATATTCATCAGCTTTATGTTGATACACCAAAATGAGATTTATTCGGTCCTTGGGTGTGGTTGGCAAATGGCACTAATTGGATTTTTGCTATCTATCTCCCTTGAGTAGGGTGATTTAAGCTATTTACCCTCTGGTTGAGGAGAAGTATAAACCTTTTACTCTTTTTCTTTTTTAGTTGTTACACATCTTTTTGTTCTTTTTTTTTTAATTGATTAAGGTATTACATATGTGTCCTGTCCTTATCCCCCCATTGCCTCCCCCCCACCCCCCGGCCCTCCCCGGCTCATGCCCTTACCCCCTGGTGTCTGTGTCCATTGGTTATGCTTATATGCATACATACAAGTCCTTTGGTTGATCTCTACTCTTTTTCTTAAAATTAAATCTTTATTGTTGAAAGTATTACATATGTCCCCTTCCTGCCCTCCCCTCCATTGACTCCTTTTATCCTGCCCATCCCTTGCCTTCATTCTGAGATTCCCCAGTCTGTTCCATGCTTCTATGTCTCTGGATCTATTTTGTTCATCAGTTTATTTTGTTCATTAGATTCCACGTATGAGTGAGATCATGTGATACTTGTCTTGTTCTGACTGGCTTATTTCACTTAGCATAATACTCTCCAGGTCCCTCCATACTGTCTCAAAGGGTAAGAGATCCTTCTTTTTTACTGCTGCAAAGTATTCCATGGTGTAAATGTACCACAGCTTTTTTATCCACTCATCTGTTGATGGGTGCTTGGTCTGTTTCCAGATCTTAGCTATTGTAAATTGAACATAGGGATACATACATTCTTTCTGATTGGTGTTGGGGTTTCTTAGGATATATCCCTAGACATGGGATCAATGGGTCAAATGGCAGTTCCATATTTAATTTTTTGAGGAAACTTCATACTGTTTTCCATAATGGCTGCCAGCCATTGTATAAGGTTCCCTTTCTCCACATCCTACCCAGCACTTGTCATTTGTAGATTTGTTGATGGTAGTTCTTAAGTGTCCTTGGGTAGAGGAGTTAGGATTTTGCAATTTACTAGAATGGCTGTAAACTGCTTGGCTGTTTAACTATCTGTCTCAGTTTCCCTATTCCACTTGTCCTGATTTACTAGCCTGTCTCACTAGAAAGGGTCCCAGAGATGTCTGTTCCAGCTCCACTAAGTCACACAATCCCTAGTGGCTGGGGAAGGTTACAATCCAAGCTTCACTCCCAGTTCTGGGTTGTGTCTGCCACAGAGCCTCCACAGCCCTTTTTGGATGTGAGTGTATCAGCTCTGGACTGGGGGAAACAGGAGATAAAGGGAAGTTAAAGTGGTGCCAGTGGTTTAGGATAGGAAACTCAGGTGTAGAGTTCATTGGCAAGGACAGGTAATGAGCATGATGTGGGACAGGTGACATTTGAGATTCTTGAAGAACAATTATATGGACATTTTGGCAGGGAGCTGAAATTAAGTTATGGGAGTAGGAGGCCAGAATTAGTTATGTGGATTTGTTCTTCATTGTGAAAGCATAAGAGTTGAAGATGGTGTAGGAATAAATGAGATTGTATTAACTGAGTGTGGAGCAGAAAGAGAAAGCATAGTTTTTCTAGATCAAGCATGTCAACTTGTGGCCCGAGGTCCACATGCGGTCCAGAAGGAATATTTTTGTGGTCCAGCCAATATAACAGTATGCAAGAAATGTTTTAATAAAAATTTTGTAACTTAATTTTTATAATATCCTATTATACATAATTATTACTAATGAACTACAACATTCGCTAATGACGGATTACTATAATCGTGTTGCATTCATTTCCCTTACGTGCCTTACATGCAGGCGCACTATTTCTCTCCACTAATACTAGCGGTGCATATTTTAGCAGTCGATTGCCAGGCCATTAGTCTTGTACTGACTTGTTTGGTGTGCGCAACAGAAAATTTTTGGAGAAAATTTAACTTTTGGAGAACAAGAAAAATAGGTTTATTTGCATTACACTTATTAATTTGTGTAGTTATGCAGTGTCTGGTAAGTTAATGTTCAAGAAAAAATATTAATTTTTATTTTAAATGTTCTATTATTTTATGTTAATGATTACTCATTTATTTCAGCTCCTTGTATTCAGCATGTCTCTATCAAAATAAACCTACGTTTCTATGAAAATTGAAGCTTTTGTTTTTTTGCTGCCCACATAAACTTAAACCTTGTTTATGTGGCCTGTGTTAGCCTTTCAGTTTGACATGCTTGTTCTAAATGGAACTATAGGGAATATTACATTTAAGAGGTAAGAGAAGAATTAGAAAAGAAGACCAACCTTATCCAGTTTGGCTCAGTGGATAGGGCGTCGGCCTGTGGAATGAAGGGTGGGGTTTGATTCTGGTCAGGGCACATACGTTGGTTGCAGGCTTGATCCCCACCCCTGGTTGGGGCACATGTGGGAGGCAACCAATTGAAGTGTCTCTCTCACATTGATGTTTCTCTCTCTCTGTCTCTGCCTCTCCCTTCTACTATCTCTAAAAATCAATAGCAAATATATTCAGGTGAGGATTAATTAAAAAAAGGAAAAGACCAAAAAGAAAAGCAGAAAGAAGAAGGAGGAGGAGAAGGAGGAGGAGGAGGAGGAGGAGGAGGAGGAGGAGGAGAAGAAGAAGAAGAAGAAGAAGAAGAAGAAGAAGAAGAAGAAGAAGAAGAAGAAGAAGAAGAAGAAGAAGTCATATTATGAAGGCTAAGAGAGAAGATCTTCTCAAAAATGAACATTTGGTGAAGAGCACTAGAAACCCATCTGGAGATTAAAGACCTTGGAGAGAGTCCTTTAAGCATGGTGGGCTCTCCAAGAAACTGCAGTGGACTGCACAGTCTGAAGAAGGAGGAAGTGAGACTTTTTCCAGAAGTACAATAGTGAAAGGGAAACAAAGAAAGAGAGAATGGTATTTTGACAGAATACATGTAGAAGATCAAGTGCTGCTCACCAGTTAGGTGATATTGGGAAAATTAGTCTCTAAAGCCTCAGTTTCTTCATAATAATGATTTATCCTCATAATTTGAAGTCATTGGGTTTGTGAGAATTATATGAAAAGGTATATTTTAAGCACTTAGCACAGTACCTGGCACATAGCAAGAACTTAATACATGTTTATATCATTATTGTTAGTATTGAGGTATTTGTTAGGTCTGATCAAATAACTGAATCAACACCCCCTCCAATAGGAACTGATCTTTAGACCACTTCACAACCAACATTCCCTTTTACTGAGACCACATTCCAATTGCTAAAACCATCATTCTTCCCATCTGGACCTTTTTAGGATCCGGACCTTTTTAGGATCCGGACCTGCCCAGATAATTCTCTGCCCAGAAAAAGCCTGCCTAGAATCCTTTAAAATCTCTGACTCCTTGTCCCTGGGTGCTGGTGCCATTTTGGGGCTCAGCCAATCTGGTGTCCAGATGATCTAATAAATTTATAATCCCTCACCACTTTTGCCCTCGTGCATTCCTCCTTCAGTGATGCTAACATTTGGTGCCTGCTTCCTCCTTTCCTCCAGCCTCATATGCCTAAATATAATTTTCCAATTTTTAAGTTCAACTGATTTTAGCTTTTGTTACAGAAAATCTATAAAGTAGATTTGTAACTGTTAATGTAATGTCTTGTTCTTTGTTGAAGGTGTGTTTCTTGAAAGGGAGAGTGTTCATAAATGTCAATCTAAGAAATGCTGGTTGTTTATTTTTTAGTTATCATTGGAAAATTAAGGTTTCTAAGAGTTAAGAATTCTAATTAAATTGGAAAGAAATTGTATGGTTTAGGTTATAGAAGCATAAGGCATGGACATGCATTTTGAAGGAAAAAGAAAGTGAGTTAAAGTTGTAAGAAGGTTTGTGAAAGTTATAAAAGGTTTGTAGGGAGAAATGTTAGAAGGAAGTTATATAAATGACACAGGCCAGTAAGCCACGACAAGCAGAATAGGGAAACGAAGATTGTTAAACAGCAGTTTGCAGCCTCTAGAAAACCTAGATGCTAAGCAGTCTGTAGCCATCTAGTGAATCCTATCTTCCATAAACCAAGAACACTTAAAAGTATATGATTTGCACTACTCCTCCCCAGCCAGAGGATAAATAGCTTAAATCAACCTACTCAGGGAGACACATAACAGAAATCCAATTTGTGCCATTTGCCGACCACACCCAAAGACAAATGAAGCTAAGAGAATAAACCTCATTTTGTTACATTAGACTACAACACTCCAAACTAATGTCTTTTTCCTTTTACTAGCATTTGTTATAATTCTTGTTGTTCTAGCTGTTGCCTCAATAATACTAAAATTTATAAAACAGTTTAGCTCCACCATGTTACAAGCCCTGATTGTACTCAGGATATACCACCCCTAGACACCATCACAACCTCCTTTGCTCAGGCCTCATTGTCTCTCTGACAGAGCAAGGATTTGGGCTTTGAAGGAAAACATCATCCTCTTTCAGCAGGAAGCAGCTAAGAGACCCTGCGTGCACCCATTTCCCTGAAAGAATTCAGTGCTAAAAGTCCTTGAGGAGGGGATGTAGACTCTGAGGCCTCCAGAACAAGGATGATGGGCCAGGTATAGGTATAGAAACTCACTGGGCCAGAAAGCTCCTAGCAAGGGGCAAAACTGGGAAAACAAGAACCTCACCCCCAGGGTAACCTATATTCCCCTTTCATATAACTAGGAAGGCAGCTTAGAGCCCTGATATTTTCTTTCCTGAAGATAACATCCAGGACTGAATTGTATTTTAGCTCCAGGCCCATAAAAATAGCAAAACCAGACAAGTGACACTGTGGCAGCCTCAGGACCAGCTTTTACCTCCCAAGTCACTCAACAGGACTGCTTTTGAGCCTTCACCAACTTCTTGGGGAAGTCATGCTGCTGCAACCCCTCACTCCAACCATGAGAAATCTATATAATGTTCCAGCTGATCACAATCAAAGTACATTCCCCTCTGATCTCACCCCGCCCCCACCCCACCCCAAGCAGGAAGCAACTACAGAAGATATGACCTTTGCCCCTATTCCATAAAACAAAAAGGCTGGAATGTTAGGTTTGATCAAATAATTGAATCAACACCCCCTCCACTAGGAACTGACCTTTAGATCATTTCAAAATCGACATTTCCTTTTACTTAGACCACATTCCACTTGCTGAGACTATTATTCTTCCCCTCTGGAACTTCCTAGGATCTAGACCTACCCAGAGAATTCTCTGCCCAAAAAAGCCTGCCTGGAGTCCTTTAAAATCTCTGACTTCCTGTCTCTGGGTGCTGGTGCCATTTTGGAGCTCAGCCCATTTGGTATCCAGATGACCTAAAAAATTTATAATCCCTTACCAGTTTTGGCCTCATGCATTTCTCCTTCGGCAACCCTAACAGTATTTTACTGTGATGTGGGACTCTTGAGAATGTTTTAATTCATAGAGAAAGGAACCAATGAAAAGGAGAAAACTGATGTAATAAAGCCCTAGTGGAGACAGAGAAGAGAGAGGGAAATAACTCTAGTGGAAGAGTAAGCTTTGAAAAGGAGAAGGCATACTTCTTTTTTTTTCATAGGAGAAAAGGAAAAGTGAGAGAATGAAAGAGATTTTAAGGTCTAGGAACATGACCTTGAAAATCTTCTAAATGGTTTGAATCTTCTTCATAAAATAGATTGTGAGAAGAATTGTAGAGATTAATAGAAATACGCATGATTTTTTGAGGATAAGTGGGAAACTGAAACAGTTTCTTGGAGAATGTATACAAAAATTAACTAAGGTATGGGGAACTACTGTTGATGGATATTGAATTTTAGTTTGGTTAGATGAAAAAAGTTTTGGAAAAGAAGCATTGAACAGACTGTCAAACTACAGCGGGAAGGCAGGGGAGGTTGCGGGAGGAGGGGGGGGCTTGTAAGAGATCAACCAAAGGACTTGTATGCATGCTTATAAGCATAACCAATGGATACAAGACACTGGGGGGGGGGGCAGGTGAAGGCATGTACTGGGGGGTAGGGGAGGCTGGGGGGAGGTCAATGGGGGGGAAAAAAGGAGACATATGTACTACTATTTGTAATACTTCAAACAATAATAAATAAATAAATAAATAAATAAATAAATAAATAAATAAATAAATAGAAATGTAAAAAAAAAAGTTTTGGAGATGGTTGCTTAGCAATCTGAAAGTATTTATGTTACTGCACTGTACACTTAAAAATGGTAAAATTTTTATGTATATTTTACCACAATTTTGAAATTTGTTTTTTTAAAGGATTTAAAAAAATGGGAGTGAGAGAAATAGAAAGATGGAGGGTGGGAGGGAGTGGGGGAGAGGTGGTTGTTTGTAAACAGGAAATGCCAAGGTTCTCTATCCTGGAGATAGAGATGTTCTGATGATAATGGTAGTCAGGATGAGCTTTTGTGGGTGAGGTATGGAAAAGTATTAAAGAGTCATCAAGACAGGCACTCAAGTTATCAAGGGTGATGACAGCAGAAGCAACATGGAATAGAAAAGAACATCAGGGTCTCTGATGACCAGAATAGAAAGAAATGAACATAAGTCCTGGGGCCCAGGGCTGGGGTTAGCAAGGGCAGTGGAAAATAAGAAATGTGTCACTTTCTCTATTGGCCCGGGGAGATGAGCACACAAGGTAAGGGAGTGGGTTTTGAGAATAATGGTATCACCAGGGGAAAGCCACATGTTAGGTCATAACAGGAAACAGGAGCTTTTTAAGAAAAGAGGAGAGAATGGGTAAGGAGTATGCATGTGTGTGGGAGGGGAATATTATAGAGGAGATGACATACTTTTAAATTATTATTTTTTTAAACCTGAAAGAAGATTTTAATTTATCAAAATTAAATAGAAATGTAATTGTAAATAGAAATTGTAATTGGTAATGTACCCCAGAGCAACAAGAAAAATGTAAGGGGATATAGTCTTTTCCAAAGTTACAACATGTGTGGTTACCTCTTTGACTGGAAAAGGCTTCCAGAAACTTACATTCAACAAATATTAAGTGGTCATTATTTGCCAGGGACTATGTATTCCATCAGCCTTAACCCAAGGGACACTGTAAAAATTTTCATTTAACTTTGTCATATTATCTACATTTGACCAACTAGAAAATCATTTATTGAATCACTAACCTTCTCTTACATGCCAGACAATGTTAAGTTGGTCAGTCTTTTTTAAAATATATTTTTATTTATTTCAGAAAGAAAGGAAGAGGGGGAGAGAGATAGAAACATCAGTGATGAGAGAATCATTGATTGGCTGCCTCCTGCACACCCCACACTGAGGATCAAGCCCACAACCAGGCATGTGCCCTGACTGGGAATTGAACCTTGAACTCCTGGTTCATAGGTTGATGTCGCTCAACCACTGAGCCATGCTGGCAGGGCCATTGTTGGTCTTTCTTATCTTACTGTGAATTTTACTTTTAAAACAAATGCATTTAATCATATTTTTACCTGTGACGTACCTTGTTAAAATACAGGGTTTACAAGATACTTTTTTAAAAATACATGCTCTTAAAAAAATACATGTTGTTATGGAAAATTTGGACAGTACAGAAAATTGTAAGTTCAACCTTCGATGCCCTAGTACAGTGATTTTCAACATGTATGCTGCAAGAATTTTTATAACATGCAATGCCTAACTTTTTATTCAGGGACACTGACCTCTTTTCCATTAAATTGTCAAATAAAAAAAATGACATTAGCCCTAGTCAGGTGACTTAGTTGGTTGAAGCACTGTCCCATGCACCAAAAAAGGTTGGGGGTTCAATTATCGGGGTTAGATCCCTGGTAGGGGTGCGTCCAATCAATGTTTCTCTCTCATATTGATGTTTATTTTGCTCTCTCTTTCCCTTCCTCTCTCTCTACAATCAATGCAAACATCTCGGATGAGGATTTTAAAAAAAGAAATAATGACAACAGCCAACACAACAATAGCCATCCGGAGTGAATAAATAAAATTATATTTTTTTGTCAGATCAGCAAAAATATATTTCCTTGGTGTGCTCCAGAATTTTAGTAATTAATTTATGTGTGCCATGAAATGAAAAAGGTTGAAAATCACTGCCCTAGTAAGTAGTTAAGTCCTTTGAAAGGAAACATGACTATTAATCATTGTTGGAAATCCTAACCTCCCTGAGGTCCTGAGGTCACAAATGATGCTGGAATGGTATGTGTTTGTACTATAGCACAGAGTGCTGCCTTGCTATAACAACAAAAATAACTCAAACACTTGTCTCATGCTGGGCTAGGTGCTGGGGTTACATAACTAACTCTTTCCTGCCCTCCTAGAGCTTATTTTCTTTGGGGGAGGCAGATATTGAACAAATAATCACAAAACAAATTATTTATGAACAGTGATAAATAAGAATTAGGCTGGTAAAAAACATAAAGGAGTGGAGTGGCTACAGAAGGTGGCATTAAGCTGTAACTGAAGGGTGTGAGAACATATGGAAAGGGGACAGAGGTTACTCTGGGCAGAGAAAATCTCAGGCGCAAAGGACCTGACAGAACTTGTAATGTTTAGGGAACTGAGAGGGCCAGTGGCTGAAGCAGGTGGGCAATGGGGAGAGTATAATGTAATGAAGGTGGAAATAAAAGGGACAGGGGGGAAGGATGCATCCTGGAGATGAGGAGAAGGAGCTTGGTTTTATTCAAAGTGCAATGGGAAGCCAAAGAAGGGTTTTAAGTAATATGGGAGGTTTTTAAGAGTGCTCTGGCTGCTATGTAAGGTTAGTAACCAGGACGAAATGAAACCATCAAAAAGTCTGCATTAATTCAAGTTCTAAATAATGACGTTGTTGGTGATGATAATAATGGTGATACAATTACAGTGTCTTGTGTCTCTTCTGCAGGCCAGATGCTTTATTTTATTTTATTTATTTATTTTTAAATGAATCTTTATTGTTCAGATTATTACAATTGTTCCTCTTTCCCCCCCCCGTACCTCCTCTCCACCCGGTTCCAACCTCACCCTCTGCCCTTACCGCCCCCCGCCACCACTGTCCTCATCCATGGGTGTATGATTTTTGTCCAGTCTCTTCCCGCACCCCCATCCGCCTTTCCCCCTGAGAATTGTCAGTCCACTCCCTTTCTATGCCCCTGATTCTATTATATTCACCAGTTTATTCTGTTCCTCAGATTTTTTATTCACTTGGGTTTTAGATTCACTTGTTGATAGATATGTATTTGTTGTTCATAATTTTTATCTTTACCTTTTTCTTCTTCTTCCTCTTCTTAAAGAATATCTTTCAGCATTTCATATACTACTGGTTTGGTGGTAATGAACTCCTTTAGCTTTTTCTTATCTGTGAAGCTCTTAATCTGAACTTCAATTCTGAATGATAGCTTTGCTGGGTAGAGTAATCTTGGTTGTAGGTTCTTGCTATTCATCACTTTAAATATTTCTTGCCATTCCCGTCTGGCTTGCATAGTTTCTCTTGAGAAATCAGCTGACAATCGTATGGGTGCTCCCTTGTAGGTAACTAACTGTTTTTCTCTTGCTGCTTTTAATATTCTCTCTTTGTCTTTTGCTCTTGGCATTTTAATTATGATGTGTCTTGGTGTGGTCCTCTTTGGATTCCTTTTGTTTGGGGTTCTCTGTGCTTTCTGGACTTGTAAATCTATTTCTTTCACCAGGTGGGGAAGTTTTCAGTCACTATTTCTTCAAAGAGGTTTTCAGTATCTTGTTCTCTCTCTTCTTCTGGCACCCCCATAATTCTGATGTTGGTACGCTTGAAGTTGTCCCAAAGACTCCTTATACTATCTTCATATTTTTGGATTCTTTTTTTTGTTCTTTTCCGGTTGAGTGTTTTTTGCTTCTTTGTATTTCAAATCTTTGACTTGATTCTTGCGATCCTATAGTCTGTTTTTAGGTCTCTGTATAATATTTTTATTTCAGTCAGTGTATGTTTAATTTCTAGTTGATCCTTTTTCATACCCTCGAGAGTCTCACTAAATTTATTGGCCTTTTCTAGAAAATTCTTGAAAAACCTTATAACCGTGGTTTTGAACTCTATATCCAGTCATTTGTTTTTCTCCATTTCTTTCATTTGTGACCTGCCTCTTTGTCTCCGCATTTTAGCTGCTCCCCTGAGTTGATAGAGTGGCTTTGTGTGTGAGGTGTCCTATAGGGCCCAGCGGCTCAGCCTCCCCAATTACCTGAGGTAGACACTCTTGGTGCACCCCTTTATGAGCTGTGTGCACAGTCTTGTTGTAGTTAAGCCTAGATTGTTGTTGGTATCACTGGGAGGAGTTGACCTCCAGGCCAATTGGCTGTGAGGATCAGCTGTGTCTACCCTGGGAGAGCTTCCGTGCTCAGCTTGGATGGGGCAGAGTCTCAGGGTGGAGCAGACAACGTTGGTTTCCCGTCAGCCCCACCCTAAGAGGCCCCTGGGTCTCAGTGTCCCGCAGCAATGGCTGCACGCACCTGAGAGAAAGCTGCCCTCAAATTTTGCCCGCTGCCAGACAGTCCAGTTTCTCCCAAAATGAGTCTGGGTCCCCAAAGTCTCACCCGGAACTGGAATACAGTGTAGTCGGGAGGTTTTGTTTCCCTCCCAAATGAGAAAGCCAGCCACGTGTGCCTCTGCACTTCTGTCTTCCACAGCTCCCCTGAGTCTCAGTGTGCTTACTCCTGACAGTCCAATTTCACCCCGTATGAGTCTGGGTTCCCCAAGTCTTGCCCGGAACTGGAGTTAAGCGCAGCGGGGAGCCTTTGTCTCCCTCCAGTTCAAGAAAGCCAGCCGTGTATTCAGCTGCCCGCCCTTTCTGCGTGAGCGTGCATCTCCGCATCTCCGTGTCTGGGCACCTCTGCCCTCCGCAGCTCCTCTGAGTCTCAGTGTCCTTTTCTCTTTCCTTCTAGTTGTAGAATTTCCATTCAGCCAGCTTTCCGGTGGTTCTGGATGATGTTCGTTTTGTCTTTTAGTTATAGTTTTGAAATTGTTGTGCGAGGCAGCAGTATAGATGTTCACCTATGCCGCCATCTTGGTTTTTCTCTCCAGATGCTTTATGTACATGATCTAATTGTCACCTTGACCCTGGTATTTGAGTATGATTGTCTCCATTTTCTTTTTTATAAAACTCTCCTATCTGGTCTAGCCAGTTTGGCTCACTGGATAGACCATCCACCTCTGTACTGAAGGGTGCTAGGTTCAATTTTGGTCAAGGGCACATACCTCATTTGCAGGCTAGATCCCAGGCCCTGGTCAGGGTGCATGCAGGAAGCTACCAGATGTGTCTCTCTCACATCAATGTTCCTCTCTCCCTGTCTTTCCCCTCCCTTAATATTCTCTCTAAAAAAAATCAATGGAAAAAATATCCTCTGGTGAGGATTAACAACAACAAAACAACAACAAAAACGGTCCTATTGATTTTTTAGAGAGAGGGCAAGGGAGAGGAATAGAGAGATAGAAACATCAATCAAAGAGAAATATCATCAATTGGCTGCCTCCGCCCCCAACATCATCAATTGGCCTGCAACCTGAGCATGAGCTCTGACTGGTATCTAACTGGTAGACTCTTGGTTCCTGGGTTTGATCTCACACTTTCACATCTTCACAGCTTTGTTCAAGCTGTTCCTCTTACTATAGATACCTCTTCCTCTTTGCCTAAAAAAGGTTGAGCAATTGAACCCACAACCTGAATATGTGCCCTGACTGGAAATTGAACCCACCACCTTTCAGTGTACCAGACGACACTCCAACCAACTGAGCCACGCTGGCCAAGGCTGATTGTCTCCATTTTAGAGGTGAGATTAAGTGTCTTGCAAAAGGCCACGTAGCTAATAAATAGTAAAGCCAATCTCTGGAATCAAGACCATCTGGTTCTTTCTCTTACTCCATGGCAGCCATTGTAAGAATGAGGTGGGATTGAACTCCTGGGCCTTAAAATCCATTCGCCACCTTGTCAAGTTTGCCTGTTTGGTCCTGTCTGGTAGGAGGGAGAGGAAATGGGGTGCATGACTAAGCTTGGCCATACTATATGACTTAATTCTGGGAGATTTTGCATGGGAGCAGAAAGGAGAGGGCGAGAAAGGAGGGTGCTCACACTGATTCTTTGCTCCCTTGGTGTAGTGGCTTCACTTCTTTCTTGGGACAGATCACAATAAGTGATGTGGAAGAAGGGGAGGCTGAAGTTTGGGGAAGTGAGATAGCACTCTCCTTACCCAATCTGAATCACTTCCTGTCCCCCCCCCTTCACCACTCTGAAAGTTCCTATGTGTCACTTACCTGGACCTAGGAGAAAACATTCTCCTAGAGAGAGGAAACACTGAATAAAGAAATCTGGTGAATCAATCTATGACTCAAGCCAACCCCTTCTGAGAGGAGAGGAGGGATAGTATGAATTTTTAGGGGAAATGACTTTTAACATCTCCAAGGTGAAAAACTCTTAGCATTTATACAGCACTTCTATGCTTTTCCATAGTTTTCCTAGATGCAGTCTTATCTAATAATTTTTATGCGCTGATACTACCTGCCCCTTCAGTCTTTCCAGCCTCACACAGCCCCTCTCTCCACACCCTTTACATTTTAGAACCACTGGACTGCTCCTTGTTCCTCAATTCATCACACACTTTCACATGTTCACAACTTTGTTCAAGCTGTTCCTCTTGTTATAGATACCTCGTCCTCTGCCTAAAAAGCTGCTAGCTAACCCTTGGAGCCCAATTCAAATGTCTTTGTCTCCTTAACCACCAACAATCAGGCAGAATTTATTGCTTCCTGTCTTAGTTGCTTATTATATTCAACTGTGTTTGTTTCTCTACTTCCTCTGCTGGACAACTAGCAATTTGGAAACAACTTAGTCACCTATAGAACCCAGGTCTTCTCATTCTTGGGTCAATGTTCTTTCTAAAACATTTAAAGAAGCTGACTTTCTGTTTGGCCTATGGTCCTGTAGTTTTAGTGTGACTAAACATTTTAAATTAAAACATTTTAATTATTCATTTCAATGTGTTGTTTTATTCTCCTCCAATGCCCCTCCTCATGCCTCACATACTTGGGAGAATCAGCTTGTGTGTTGGACTAAGTTTCTAGTGATTTTGAAGAAGCAGAGGTAGAATGGTTGACACCCACCCCTTTCAGCCCCCTGCCATTCCCAAACTTAGACCCAGATCTCTGCAGGTCTCAGTCTTATTAGCTCAAAAATGAAGAGGATGCAGGGAAGCCAGAGTCTTCCCATCTCTTGACTCTTTCCTGTGCTCTTATATAGGCTCACAGTTCAGCCCTTTCTTTCCCCTCTTCCTGGGCCACTTCTACACAAGCAGCTGCACCAGCCCCTTACTCACCCAAAAGATACCACCCTTGGAGAAATGCACAAGCTATGCCTCAGCCCTGTGTTCTCCTCCTCTCATTTCATTAACCTTACAGCAGACAGGATGAGATAGGTGAATAAGGATGGAATTAAGTAACCTGGATTTGCATTTTCCTAAATACTAATGAGGTTGAACAAATAGCTGTTGGCTGTTTGTATGTATTCTTGGGAGAGGTGTCTGTTCAGGTCCTCTGACCATTTTTAAATTTGGGTTGTTTGCTTGGTGTTAAGTTTTATGAGCTCTTAAAGTATTTTGGATATTAAACCTCTGTCAGAGTTACTGTTTGCAAATATCATCAACCCAATAAATTTAATTAACCTGGAGTTATGTTTTAGGTGGAGGAAAATATGAAATCCGGGTAATCCAAGGACTTGGCTTCATTTTATCTTAGGAAAAATTACAGTGAAAAAGGAAATTTATGGACATGTGTGTGTGTGCGTGCGGCGCATACTCTAAGTGCTAGAAGAAAACAATGTGTGGGAAAGAAACTATGTGGAACACATAGGTCTTTAGTTTAACTCTGAAATTTAAACTTAAGATAATTTTTTCCTTTTCTTTTAAAATTCTTTTTAAGTAAAACTGGACAAGTAATATACAAATGATGAATTTTGTAAAAAAGAATCAGAGGAGTTTGAAAAAAATCAATAGGAGTGTGCAGAGCTAAAAGTTCTGTGTTTTTAAAAACTTAACCCTTATATGGTGTTGATTATGTGCTAAGTACTGTACTAAGTGCTTTATATATTTAACTCATCCAATGATCATAACAACCTTATTGGGAGTACTCTTATTTTCCTTATCTAATAGGAAACTATTGCCTTACACCCAGATGCCCAAAGAATAAACTCACACTGTAAGGGTCATTGAGGTAAATAAATGAAGGGGACAGCTAGGAAGCTTGTCTTAACTCTGGCTCTAGATGGAAAGAAAACTATTCCTCTGAGAATTTATCTCCTCATGAAAAGTCAGCTCCCACATGGGGTTGCAATCTGAAATCACACTACCTGTGTGCTTCCAAAAGCTGGAAATAGAGAATTTAATATAACATGGTTTTAGGTTGGTAGTGTTCCAAGACAAATGGGAAGGGCAAACATAAATCTTATCTTGAAGAATTCAACTGTAGTCAAAACCACAAAGTATTTACACAGAAAAACTTCCAGGCCAAATGAGTAGTTTTTGGGCAAAGTTTACAAAGCGAACAAAAGTACTAAGCACCATGGCGAGAGGCCACAGCAGAAACAGACAGCAGAAACCAATCTGCAAAAGCTTCATGTATTAGAACAATCAGAAATGATGTATAGCCTAGCCGGTTTGGCTCAGTGGATAAAGTGTCAGCCTGTGGACTGAAGGGTCCCCGGTTTGATTCTGGTTAAGGCCACCATACCTGGGTTATGGGTTCCATCCCCAGTGGGGGCATGCAGGAAGCAGCTGATCAATGATTCTCTCTCATCATTGATGTTTCTATTTCTCTCTCCCTCTCCCTTCCTCTCTGAAATAAATAAAAATATATATAAAAAAAGAAATGACATATAAATAAACTGATTTTAATATGTTTGGCTGGTGTGGCGTAGTTGTTTGGAGCATTGTCCTGTACACTGAATGGTGATATGTTTGATTCCCTGTTAGGGCACATACCTAGGTTGTGGGTTCAATTCCTGCTTGGGGCATGTGTAGGAGGCAATTGATTGATGTTTCTCTCTCTTCTCTCTCTCTCTCCCCCCCCTCCTCCCTCTCTAAAATCAATATCCTTGGGTGAGGATTAAAAACACACACACACATTAAAAAGCCTGCAGAGCTGACTTAACGCTCCTTATTTTACAGATGAGGGAAGTGACATTCAGAGCAGATCTTACTCAAAGTTGCAGTTATTGAGTGGGTACAGGGTGGAGCCAAGACCAGAATTCAGGTTTCCCAACTCAGAGTGGTAGCTGTGACTGCTTTTTCTTCTGTATCTTGCTACTGTTTCTTCTTTTTTTAATATATTGCTATTGATTTCAGAGAAGAAGGGAGAGGGAGAGAGAGAAACATCAATGATGAGAGAAAATCATTGATCAGCTGTCTCCTGCGTGGCCCCCCACCTCCACTCCCACTGGGGATGGAGCCCGCAACCTGGGCACATGCCCCTGATCAGAATTGAACCAGAACCCCTCAGTCTGCAAGCCAACGCTCTATCCACTGAGCCAAACCAGCTAGTGGGATACTGTTTCTTTAAAATACTAAATTGGACAACCAAGACGGAGGCATAGGTGAACACCTGTACTTGCTGCCTCTCACAACCACATCAAAACTCCAACTAAAAGACAAAACAAATATCATCCAGAACCACGGGAAACCTGGTTGAGTGGAAGTTCTACAACTAGAAGGAAATAAAAAAGCGCATTGAGACTGGTAGGAGGTGTGGAGGTGCAGAAGTGCGGAAGTACGGAGGTGCGTGAAACAGGCTGGCAACTGGGTGTGCTATTTTTTTTTTTAATCGGGAGGAATATACAAGCTCCCGATTGCTCTGAACACCAGTTCCGGGTGAGACTCTGGGGACCCAGACTCATACGGGGAAAAACTGGACTGTCTGGTATCAGGCAGGAATGCGAGGGCAGCTTTCTATCAGAGGTGCTTGCAGTGATCACTGTTCCTGCATGGGGCCGAGAGACACATAGACCTGGGGACCTCTACAGGGCAGGGCAGACTGTTTGCTGTTTGCTGTGCCCTGGTGATTCCCTGAGACCCCGCCCCACCCAGTTTACAACACCACCCAAGCTGTGCACAGCAGCTTTTGCATATGAATGGCCTGTTCCTCTTGCAACCTAAAACCTAGCAAACTGCAGCTGGGTCAGAGAGCTCCAAAGTGTCCAAAAGAAAGCCTAAGGCCCGGCAGCAGCAGCCTGAATTGCGTCACAGCTGGGCCTCATCTGGGCACTTGCAAACCCCAAACAAAGAGGAGGAATCTGCAGGTCTCTCTATAGCTCCTGCTTAGTGGCATCAGGCAGTGAATGACTTTGCACCTCCTTGGAGATTCAAGAGCCAGTCTACCCAGTGATCAGTGTGAGACCATACCAGATTACAACCCTTCACATCCATAAGTGACACACTCAAGGGGTAGACTCAGTGAGCACCAAAGCCCCACTGAAGCAAGTCCTGCCCCATAAGGGTGTTTTCAGCACAGCAGTTCTCCCATTGTAGACATAGCTGATCCTCACAGCCAATTGACCTGAAGGTCAATTCCTCCCAGTGATACCAAGAGCAATCAAGGCTTAACTACAACAAGACTGTGCACACAGCCCACAAAGGGGTGCACCAAGAGTGTCCACCTCAGGTAACTGGGGAGGCTGAGCCACTGGGCCCTATAGGTCACCTAGCACACAAGGACACTCTATCAACCCAGGGAAGCAGCCAAAATGCGGAGACAAAGAGGCAGGTCACAAATGAAAGAAATGGAGGAAAGCAAACTAATGGATAGAGAGTTCAAAGCCATGATTATAAGGTTACTCAAGAGGCTTTTAGAAACCGCCAAGAAATTTAGTGAGACCCTCAAGGATATGAAAAAGGACCACTCAGAAATTAAGCATACACTGACCGAAATAAAAAATAATGTACAGAGATCCAACAGCAGACTAGAGGATCCCAAGAATTGAGTCAAAGATCTGAAATACAAAGAAGCAAAAACACCCAACCAGAAAAGCAAAAAGAATCCAAAAATATGAAGATAGTGTAAGGAGCCTCTGGGACAACTTCAAGCATACAAACATCTGAATTATCAGGGTGCCAGAAGAGAGAGAGCAAATACTGAAAACCTATTTGAAGAAATAATGACTGAAAACTTCCCCCACCTAGTGAAAGAAATAGACTTACAAGTCCAGGAAGGGCAGAGAACTCCAAACAAAAGGAATCCAAAGAGGACCACACCAAGACACATCATAATTAAAATGCCAAGAGCAAAAGACAAAGAGAGAATATTAAAAGCAGCAAGAGAAAAACAGTTAGTTACCTACAAGGGAATACCCATACAACTATCAGGTGATATCTCAACAGAAACTATGCAGGCCGGAAGGGAGTGGCAAGAAATATTCAAAGTGATGAATAGCAAGAACCTACAACCAAGATTACTCTACCCAGCAAAGCTATCATTCAGAATTGAAGGTCAGATTAAGAGCTTCACAGACAAGAAAAAGCTAAAGGAGTTCATCACCACCAAACCAGTATTATATGAAATGCTGAAGGGCATTCTTTAAGAAGAGGAAGAAGAAAAAGGTAAAGATAAAAATTATGAACAACGAAGTGACAACAAATACATATCTATCAACAAGTGAATCTAAAAATCAAGTGAATAAAAAATCTGAGGAACAGAATAAACTGGTGAATATAATAGAATCAGGGGCATAGAAAGGGAGTGGACTGACAATTATCGAGGGGAAGTGGATGTGGTGTGCGGGAAGAGGTTGGACAAAAATCTTACACCTATGGATGAGGACAGTGGGGGGTGGGTGGTAAGGACGTGGGGTGGGGTGGGAACCGTGTGGAAGGGAGCTATGGCAGGAAAAAGAGGAACAACTGTAATAAACTGAACAATAAAGATTTATTAAAAAATAATAAAATACTTATTAACAGCAAAGAGAAACAAAAAGTGAAGAAAGTACAGGGAACAGTTTCAGTTAATCAGGAAAATTTTTGGTATTGTCCTTATGTCTCATATATGGAATTTAATAGCCGTTTGAAAACATTCTTACACAATACAGTGTGCCATCTCTGGGAACCAATAAAACTGCTCACTTTTTTGGATGGGTTAGGAGTTGTTGTTTTGATTTGTTTCCTTTTAGCTTATAAGAGAACATGCAGGTAGAGAAAGGTTTTAGATTAAAACTGAGTCATTGCAAATAGTTCTGGCACAGCATTCTGGCACAGGAGAAGGTGGCAAAGGAACAAAGGGTGGGGGCAAAATCTCCACCTGGACAAAGGCTTTGCTGAGAGATAGACAAGGAAAAAGCATGTGTGTATATCTGAGTCATAGGTCATAAATCAGCACTCAACACTGGAGATAAAATCTAATCTATTTTAATTCAGCTCACTGCTTTAGACATGGCTTGTTTTGAGCTCTAAATGTTTACACCTGGATCCACAAAAGAAGACAACTTGCAAGGGTAGGCAGTGCTGACATATCAAAATGTATCATCTCTGTTTATTCATGAAAAGATAGTAATTGCATCTATGTGTGTGTGTATATTTGTATGAATGTATGTATGTATAAATGAATGTATGTAAGTAAGTAAGAATTATTTCTGGATCTCTCCGAATTCTCTGCAAATATAGGCCAACAAGTGTGAGGTCATCTGGAATTGGCAACAATACCATCAAAACAGACTGCTGAGTTGAGGATCAGAACTTGCCCATTAATGTCAGCTTTTACTCTGGGAATAGGGTCCAGATTCCAAAACCTAAAGTAGTTTAGTATATGCACAATTTCAAATCCTAATAAATACATGGTTCTTTGAGCATTACCTACCTTAAATTCTATCATGTAATTTGTTGTTTTTCATAAGCATACCAATGGATGCAAGACACTGGGAGGGTGGTAAGGGCATGCTGTTTGTTTTTTAAAGGAAGCAAGATTTTTAGACAGACAGGTCTTTATTATTTTGGAGATAATCTTCAAGATAGAGTGATATATATAACTTTAAATTGGCTCATTTGTAAAGAAGAAGGTTGATTTGGGTATAATTTTCAACCACATAAAACAAAATCTTTTTAATAAAGATTAATTAAAAAATAAATAAGAAAAAAATTATTTCAGACTTCACACATGTATGTTTAAAGTCAGTGAAAGTATACCCAATTTCCATTCCCAGTGCATAGGGATGCCACTAGGTACTTCTGGAATTGAACCTGGGAACTAGTAGGTTTCCTTTGAAGGCATATTTGGAAAACGAAGGAATAACAGAGGAGTTTCTAAAAGAATGAGCCAGATGTTTATGGAAATGGGGAATGAAGGACTCCAATCTCTAAAATCTAGGATCAAGAAAAGGAAGCCCAAAGTACTAAATGATATAGCAAAACTTTGTACTGGTGGAGGATTAATGTATCAGCTTTTAAAATAAAAACATTAAAAAAAAGTTTTCTCCTTAAGGATAGGAGTGAACTACTGGTTTGTAAATTGCTTGCTAGTTATACTATGAAGACTAAAGATAAGTTTCAAAAATGCACTTTGCTTTGTCTGAATTTTCTATTCTATTTATTTATTTATTTTTATTTATTTTTTTAAAAAATAAATCTTTATTCAGATTATTACAATTGTTTCTCCTCCCCCCCCCATAACTCCCCTTCACCTGGTCCCCACCCTTTCTGCCCTTACCTCCCCCCCACTGTCCTCATCCATAGGTGTAAGATTTTTGTCCAGTCTCTTCCTGCACCACCCTTTTCCCCTTTCCCCCTGAGAATTATCAGTCCACTCCCTTTCTATGCCCCTGATTCTATTATATTCACCAGTTTATTCTGTTCCTCAGGTTTTTAATTTGCTTGACTTTTAGGTTCACTTGTTGATAGATATGTATTTGTTGTTCATAATTTTTATCTTTACTTTTTTCTTCTTCCTCTTCTTAAAGAATACCTTTCAGCATTTCATATGGTACTGGTTTGGTGGTGATGAACTCCTTTAGCTTTTTCTTGTCTGTGAAGCTCTTAATCTGCCCTTCAATTCTGAATGATAGCTTTGCTGGATAGAGTAATCTTGGTTGTACGTTCTTGCTATTCATCACTTTGTAGATTTCTTGCCACTCCTGTCTGGCCTGCATAGTTTCTCTTGAGAAATCAGCTGACAGTTGTATGGGTGCTCCCTTGTAGGTAATTAACTGTTTTTCTCTTGATGCTTTTAATATTCTCTCTTTGTCTTTTGCTCTTAGCATTTTAATTATAATGTGTCTTGGTGTGGTCCTCTTTGGATTCCTTTTGTTTGGGGCTCTGTGCGCTTCCTGGACTTGTAAGTCTATTTCTTTCACCAGGTGGGGGAAGTTTTCAGTCATTATTTCTTCAAATAGGTTTTCAGTATCTTGCTCTCTCTCTTCTTCTGGCACCCCCATAATTCTGATGTTGGTACGCTTGAAGTTGTCCCAGAGGCTTCTTACACTATCTTCAACTTTTTGGATTCTTTTTTCTTTTCCAGTTGAGTGTTTTTTGCTTCTTTGTATTTCAATTCTTTGACTTGATTCTTGTGTTCCTCTAGTCTGTTCTTGGGTCTCTGTATAATATTTTTTATTTCGGTCAGTGTATGTTTAATTTCTAGTTGGTCCTTTTTCATAACTTCCAGGGTCTCATTATATTTATCGGCCTTTTCTAGGATATTCTTGAAAAGCCTTAAAACCGTGGTTTTGAATTCTATATCCAGTCGTTTGTTTTCCTCCATTTCTTTCATTTGTGATCTGTTTCTTTGTAACCGCATTTTCACTGCTTCCCTGAGTTGGTAGGGTAGCTTTGTGTGCTAGGTTTCCTACATGGTCCAGTGGGTCGACCTCCCAGTTACCTGAGGTGGACACTTGTGGTGCACCCCTTTGTGGACTGTGTGTACAGCCTTGTTGTAGTTAAGTCTTGATTGTTGTTGGTATCCCTGGGAGGAATTGACCTCCAGGACAGTTGGCTGTGAGGATCAGCTGTGTCTACACTGGGAGAAGTTCGGTGCTAGAGACAGCCTTATAGGATTAGACTTGCCAAATTGCTAAAGCCTCTGTGTTCAGCTTGGATGGGGTGGAGTCTCAGGGCAGAGCAGACAGTCTTGGCTTCCCCTCAGCCCTGCCCTTGTGTGTGCGCAGCCTTCGCTGGCTCTGGGGCCTCTGCCCAAGAGTCCAGATTCCCCCAGCAAAAGCGTGGGTCCCCAGGGGCTTGCCTGGAACTGGGGTTCAGTGCAGTCAGAACTGGGGTTCAGTGCAGTCAGGAGCTTCAGAGTCCCTTCTGCTAGGGAAAGCCTGTGGCAACCTCCCCAGTCTTTGTGCACACTTGCGCACGCTTCCAGACCCCAGCCCGCTGGGGCTCCCCTGACTCTCCTGCGGGTCTCCAAATCTCTGAGTGCCTTTCTCTCTACCTGACAGTCCAGACTCCCCCTGTATGAGCCTGGGTCCACGGGGTTTCGCCCGGAACTGGGGTTCAGTGCAGTTGGAACTGGGGTTCAGTGCAGTCGGGGGCTTCCTTCCCCCTCCTGCCAGAGAAAGTCAGCCAGGCTCTCAGCCGCCCTTCCTCTCTGCGTGCACAAAGACCCTTTGTCGTACCTCAACCCTTTGCAGTTCCTCCAATTCTCCATGAGCTTTTCTCTTTCCTTCTAGTTGTAGAATTTCCACTCAGCCAGCTTTCCTGTGGTTCTGGATGGTGTCCGTTCTGTCTTTTAGTTGTGGTTTTGAAATTGTTGTGTGAGGCAGCATTTTAGGTGCTTACCTATGCTGCCATCTTGGTTTCTCCCTTGAATTTTCTATTTTAAAGCTTCTGACACCCAACTAGATTATAACAACTATCTTTGTGCTAAAAATGAACAAAAAACTGTCAAACAATCAGCATTTAGTACTTTTATGTCACATGTAGAACCTCTAGATGATCAAGTTATCAAATGCTTGTGATACAGCACACAAAGTAGATTCTTTGTTAAATTATTTGTTATTTGAACAATGTTTTAATTAAGAAAATGAACAAGGGTGGATTATTTTTAGCTCACAATGATTCAACAATGACTTGACTAAATTTTTAATTTATGTTGTAGTCAAAGTGTAAAAAAACTCACTTTCCGAACATGGGGTTAAGAGATTATCCCTTTTTATTCTACTACTAGAGGCCTGATGCATGAAAATTTGTACAAGAGTAGGCCTTCCTTCCCCTTGCTGCTGGCACCGGCTTCTCTCTGGCACCCAGGACTCAGGCTTCCCTCCTTCAGCTGCTGGCAGGCACCTGGGACTGGGCTGGCTTCTCTCTGACCCTGGATTCATCAGGAAGGACGTCCAAAATGACATCTGGTTTTATTAGCATATTACCCTTTTATTATTATAGATAGTGTAATTTTTAAAAATGTGATTCTTGAACTCAAGCAAGATGGCGGCATAGGTAAACACCTAAACTGCTGCCTCGCACAACAATTTCAAAACTGCAACTAAAAGACAAAACGTCTATCACCCAGAACCACGGGAAAGCTGGCTGAGTGGAAGTTCTACAACTAGAAGGAAAGAGAAAAGAGCATTGAGACGTGCATGAGCGCTGAAAAGCTGAGGTACAGAGGCGCATGATCCGGGCTGGCGGCAGGCATTGCTTTTTTCAACCCGAAGGGAGACAAGCCCCCGATTACTCTGAAATCCAGTCTCTGGGGAGACGCGGGGGACCCAAACTCCTACGGGGAGAAGCTGGACTGTCTACCAGTGAGGGTGGCTTGCTTGCAGAGCTGCTCACAGGAATAATTGTTATTGCACTGGGGCACAGGACTCGCGGATGCCGTTGAGGACGCAGAGCCAGCTAACTAGCAGCCATTGCTGTTTGCCACGCCCTAGCCTAGTGACACCCTGAGACCCCACCCTGCACAACCTACAAACCCACCCAAGCTCCAAGCAGCGGATTTAGCATAAGAAAGGCCTGCCCTATCGTAGCTTAACCTAGCAAACTTGCAGCCCGGGTCAGACAGCTCCAAAACCTCCAAACCACAAGCAAAGAGGAGAAAACTGTAGCTCTCACTGTAGCTCCTGCTGGGTGGCCTCAGACAGTAGCTGACCTGAACCCCATTGGGAATCCAGAAGCCAGTGTACCTAGTGGTCAGTGTGAGACACCAGATTTCAACTCTTCACATCCATAAGTGACACATTAAAGAGGCAGACTCAGTGAGCACCAGAGCCCCACTGAAACAAGTCCTGCCCCATAAGCGTGTCTTCAGCGCAACAGTTCTTCCATTATAGACACAGCGAGTGCTCACAGCTAATTGGCCTGGAGGTAAATTCCTCCCAGTGTACCAACAGCAATTAAGGCTTAACTACACCAAGATTTGCACTCAGCCCACAAAGAGGTGTACCAAGAGCATCCACCTCATGTGATTGAGGAGGCTGAGCTACTGCCCCCTATAGATCACCTACCACACAAAGCTACTCCATCAACACAGGGAAGCAGCCAAAATGTGGAGACAAAGAAACATGTCACGAATGAAAGAAACGGAGGAAAGCAAACTACTGGATGACATAGAGTTCAGAACCACATTTATAAGGTTACTCAAGAACCTTCTTAAAACCGCTGAGAAACTTGATGAGACCTTTAAAGATATTAATGAGAATGCCAAAAAAATGGAAAAGGATCAATCAGAAATGAAGCATACACTGTCTGAAATAAAGAATATACAGAAACTCAACTGTAGATCAATGTACCCCAAGAATCAAACCAAAGATCTATAATTGTGGAAACAAAAAACATCCAACCAGAAAATCAAAAAGAAAAAAGAATCCAAAAAGTTGAAGATAGTGTAAGGAGCCTCTGGGACAACTTTAAGCGAACCAACATCTGAATTTTTGGGGTGCCAGAAGAAGAGAGAGAGCAAAATATTGAAAACCTATTAGAAGAAATAATGACAGAAAACTTTCCCTACCTGGTGAAAGAAATAGACTTACAAGTTCAGGAAGTGCACAGAACCCTATACAAGAGGAATCCAAAGAGGACCACACCAAGACACATCATAATTAAAATGCCAAGGGCAAAAGACAAAGAGAGAATATTAAAAGCAGCAAAGAAAAACAGTTAATTACCTACAAGGGAGTACCCATACGACTGTCAGCTGATTTCTCAAGAGAAACTATGCAGGCCAGAAGGGAGTGGCAAGAAATATTCAAAGTGATGAACAGCAAGAACCTACAACCAAGATTACTCTACCCAGCAAAGCTATCATTCAGAGTTCAAGATCAGATAAAGAGCTTCACAGACAAGAAAAAGCTAAAGGAGTTCATCGCCACCAAACCAGGATTACATGAAATGCTGAAGGGTATTCTTTAAGAAGAGGAAGAAGAAGAAAAAGATAAAGATAAAAATTATGAACAACAAAATGACATCAAATACATACCTACCAACAAGTGAATCTAAAAATCAAGTGAATAAAAAATCTGAAGAACAGAGTGGACTGGTGAATATAATAGAATCTGGGACATAGAAAGGGAGTGGACTGACGATTCTCAGGGGAAGCAGGTGTGAGGGGTGCGGGAAGAGATTGGACAAAAATCTTACTCCTATGGATGAAGACAGTGGCGGGGGTAAGGGCATGGGGTGTGGGGGGAATCAGGTGGAGGGGAGCTATGGGGGAAAAAAAAAAGAGGATCACCTGTAATAATCTGAACAATAAAGATTTATTTTAAAAAAAAGGAAGTCTAAAAAAAATAAAATGAAATAAATAAAAATGTGATTCTTGGCTATTATTTTGAAATCCAAATGCAATATAATGACATGTTTTCTTTTCTACTTAATGTTGCTTTGCAACTGGGATGGGACACAACAGAGGAGTGCCTTAGCTCCAAAATTATAATCCCAGAAAAGTTTTTTTTCTTCTAAAGTGTGTTTGCTATGTAACTCAAGTCTGGGGAATTAATACTAGTTGTCCGAGTCTGACATAATATATTCCTAGGAAAGGTGAAATAAATGTATGCATTAAAATTGAAGAGGACCACAATGCCCACCTATCAAAATGGCTAAAATGTGGAAGACAGAAAATACTAGGTGTTTGCAAGAATTCAGGATAACTGGAATTTGTGTACATGGCTGATGACAGTATAAATTGCTACAACCACTTTAGAAAACAATTTGGTAGTATCCACTAAAGCTGAACATATGTATGCTTTTGGCCCAACAATTCTACCTCAAGGTGTATACCCAATAGAAAGGCATAAAAATGTCTCCAAAATACATATAACGAAATGTTTATAGCATTTTATTCATATAACTCTAAGCTGTAAACAACACAAATATCAATCTACAGTATAATGATTACATTATGGATCATTTATTTAGAGGAATTCTAAACAGTAATGAGAATAAACAAGCTACTTCTATGTGCAACAACACGGATGAAACTCAGAAACCTAATGTTGAGTGAAAGAGGCCAGAAACAAAAGGGTATATAGTGTATGAATTCATTTATAAATAGTTCTGAAACCACACGAGCAAATTAAATATATGATATTAGAATGTATAACAATGGCGATTCTCAAGGTAGAGTAGCATGAAGAGGTTTCTGAAATTCTGTATTCTTCTTTTTCTTTATACAATTACTTAGGTTTGTTTACTTTGTGACAAGTCCTTAAGTTGTGGAGTCATGATTTGTGCAATTTTCTATGTGTATGTTTTATTTATATGTTAATTAAATTAAACTTAAGTTAAAGGGAAGAGAGACTGTCAGTTGATTCTAAAATATATAGAGTTGAGCACTAGCCAGTTTGACTCAGTGGTTGGAAAGTCAGCCTGCGGATTGAAGGGTGGCACAGGTTCAATTCCAGTCAAAGGAAGGTGACACAGTTGCAGGCTCTATCCCTGGCTCCCGTTGGGAGGCAACCAGTCGATGTCTCTCTCACTCTCACACCGATGTTTTTCTCTCTCTGTCTCTCCCTCTACCTTCCATTCTCTCTAAAAAAATAAATGGAAAAAATATCTTCAGATGAGGATTAACTAACTAACTAAATAAATAAAGTGAAGTACACAGTTTCAAGTGTGGTGGTCAAGGAGACTCATTGACAGAATTAAATAAGTACTCTATTTTGTGGTTAAAACAATTAAGGGAGCATCAACATCTGTGTTTAAGAAAGAATTGAACTCTCGCTGGTGTGGCTCATTTGGTTGAAGCATCACAGGTTTGATTCCATCAGGGTACATACGCAAGTTGCAGGTTCTATCCTCGGTCAGCACGTGTGTTTTTTTCTCTCTCTTTCCCTTCCTCTCTCTAAAAATCAATTTAAAAAAATGAATTGAGATTCTTGTTCAAGATGGAAAAGTAGGTAAGTGAGGTACTCACATCCTCCCATGACCACATCAAAATTACAACCAAATTACAGAACAACCAACATTCAGAATCACCTGAAATCTAGCTGAACCGAAGTGCTCTAATTAAATATATACAGAAGAAACTACAAGGGGTGGAGATGTGGAACAGGAGGGATATTTCAGCTGTGGAGGGGTGAGGGGGTTCCAGACTCATATAAGGACCTTCAGCCCAGGGTTCCAGTGCCAGCAACAGAAGTCCCTATAACTTATGGCTGTGAAAACCAGTGGGGATTGTGCCTGAGGGATACAGGAAGCTGCTGGGGTCCTAGAAAGTTCCTCCTGAAGAACAGGCACACAGATTTACTTGGACTCACTCACTCTGAGCTCCAGTGCTTGGGAAGCAGCTTAGAAGGCACGAGGGACACACAGGAGGAACTGAATTGTTTGGTTTTTGGGACAAGGGCTAGAGGAGTGGCTTTCTTCCAGATAGAAGTGCTGACAGAAGCCATTGTTCCTTTTCTGAGCCCTCCTCCTGCAGGTGGTCATCATATCTGAGTCTCCATCAACCTGGCTAACACTGATCACCTGCCCTGATGATTCTCTGAGATGCCCCCCCCACCAAAAAAAAAATACGGGCTCATCCAAATTGCTTCCAGTAGCTTTCTCATACAAATGACCTGAAATGGCCCATGCTGCACTTTCCTAAACTCTCTCAAAGGCTCATAAACTCCACACAGGCTGCATCTGGCCTCCATATGCCCCATACCTCTTGCTAAGTAGTCCCAGGCCTGGCAATTTAGCAGCAGCTGGCCTCAGTTCACAGTTAGCCTTTCTTTCAACACAAGTAGCAGCCATCTTCAGATCACTTTGTAGCTCATGCCAGGTGGCCCTGGGCAGGGCACAGGTGGCAGCTGATGTTGGCCTGCACCTCTCAGGAAGACCCAAAACCAGCACATTAGGTAGATAGCTTTAGAACACACTGGAGTGCCACCCAACCACTTCCACGAATGATACACTCAGGGGTGGACTCATTGGGAACCAGAGCCCTGCTGAAGTGAGTCTTGCTCCATGGGTTTGGTCCCTGCACAGCAACTTCTCTGCTGTAGTCATGGTTGGTCCTCACGGTTGATCAGCCCAGGGAGTCAATCCCTTCCATTGACATGCCAACAGCAATCAAGGCTCAGCAACAACAGTAGCATGTATAAACCCCCCTGCAGGGGATTGAACCTGCAGTGCCCAGCTTGGGTGACTGGGAAAGCTGTACCACTGGGTCCTACAGGACACCTACTATGTAAGGTCACTCTACTAAGCCTGGGAGATATAAAAGCTCTACCTAATACATAGAAACAAACACAGGGAGACAGCCAAAATGGGGAGACAAAGAAACATGTCCCAAATGAAAGAACAGGACAAAACTCCAGAAAATGAACTAAATAAAATGGAAATAAGCAATCTACTAAATGCAGAATTCAAAATACTGATTATAAGGATGCTCAATTAACTCAGGGGAAGAGTAGATGAACTCAGTGAGAACTTCAACAAAGAAACAGGAAACATAAAAATGGAGGTAAGAACATAAAAAAGAATAAGTCAGAAATGAATAATATAATAACTGAAATGAAAAATACATTAGAGGGAATCAACAGCAGTTTAGATAAAGTAAAGGATTGAATTAGCAACCCAATCAGAAAAGCAAAAATAATCCCAAAAAAATGAGGCTAGTTTAAGGGGCTTCTGGGACAACATCAAGCATATCAAAATTTGCATCACAGGGATGCTGGAAGCAGAAGAGAGAGCAAGGAATTGAAAACCTATTTAAAAAAAATAATGATAGAAAATGTTCCTAACTTGATGAAGAAAATAGATACACAGGTCCAATAAGCACAGAGAATCCCAAACAAGGTGAACTCAAAGAGGCCCACACCAAGACACATCATAATTAAAATGCCAAAGGTTAAGGACAAAAAAAGAATCTTAAAAGGAGCAAGAGATAGGCAGTTAATTATCTACAAGGGAGCTCCCATAAGACTGTCAGCTGATTTCTCAACAGAAACTTTGCAGGGCAGAAAGGAGTGACAAATATTCAATGTGATGAAAAGCAAGGACCTACAGCCAAGATTACCCAGGAAAGTTATCATTTAGAATCGAAGGATAGATAAAGGGCTTCCCAGACAAGAAAAAGCTAAAGGAGTTCTTCAACACCAAACCAGTATTACAAGAAATGTTAAAGGGTCTTAAGAAGAAGAAGACATAAAATATAACATATGAATAATAAAAAGACAATAAATATATATCAACAATCACTTTAAATACAAATGGATTAAATACTCCAATCAAAAGGATGGCTAAATGGATAAGAAAACAATATTCATAACATATGCAGTCTTTAAGAGACTTACTTTATATTGAAAGATACATAAGTTGAAAGAGATGGAAAAAGATATTTAATGAAAATGAAAACAACAACAACAAAAAAGCTGGGGTAGCAATATTAACACTAGACAAAGGCTATAACAAGAGACAAATAAGGACCTAGCGATTCCAGTTCTGGATATTTATCTGAAGAAACCCAAACACTAACTTGAAAAGACATATGCATCCATATACTATATGTTCATTGCAGCATCCTATCTAATAAAAGGGTAATATGCAAATTAACCATCACTCTGTCACAAAGATGGCGATGCCCATAGCCACAAGATGATGGTGCCCAGTCCTCTCAGCCTTGCCAGAGTCCTCCATTCCCAGGTGAGTGGATGCTGAGAGCGGGCAATGTGAGTGGCCTGGCGACAAGGCAAGCATTTTGCGCCCGGCTGCGGATGGGCCTCTGGCCAGGCCAGGGCATGGAATACTTGCATTGTCGCCCCAGCGATGAGGCAAGCGTTCTGTGCCTGGCCACGGATGGGCCTCTGGGTTGCGGAGAGCCTCTGGGCAGCGGGCGTGGAGTGGCCAGGCCCCGTAGAGAGCTACTGGTGCACGGATATGTGTGCAGGGCTACTAGTTATTTATAATAGGCAAGATATGGAAGCAATCTAAGTGTCCACCAATAGATAAATGGATGAAGAAGAAGTGGTGCACATATGTAATAAAATATGACTCACCCATTAAAAATAAAAAAGAATGCAATTTTGCCATCTCCAATAACATGGATGGACCTAGAGGGTATTGTGCTGAGTGAAATAAGTTGCATAGAGAAAGACAAATGTCATATGATTTCACTTATATGTGGATTCTAAAAAACTACACAAGCAAGCAGAACAAAAACAGACTCATAGATACAGAGAACATTTTGACCATTGCCAGATGGGAGAGGTTTGGGGGAGGGGTGAAAAAGTTGAAGGGATTAAGAAGTAAAAATTGGTGGTTACAGAATAATCATGGGGATGTAAAGAATAGCATAAGGAATATAGTGAATAATATTGTAATAACTAGGTATGGTGTCAGACGGGTACTAGATTTTTCAGGGTTGTCACTTTTAACTTATATAAATTGTCTAATTATTGGGTTGTGCATCTGAAACTAATATAATATTGCATGCCAACTATAATTGAAAAATTAAAAAATATTTTAAAAGAAAGAATGAATTGAGCTGACTGGAAAATAGTCATACGGGAAATGGACACATGCTCCATGTGACTGGTTCCTCTTTCATTTATCTATGCTCATACACACCAGTTATTAACTATTTTAAACATTATCCCTGGATGAGCCATGAGATTTTTTTTTCACAGTCAAAAATACGATCACCACTCAGTAATAAACTGCATCTTCTTTATTCTATGAAACAAACACCACATAGTGCATTAGATAATATTGAATTTGATTTTTAGAAGACATTTGAAAATTAAGAGTATGGAAGTTTTCCACTCACAGATGGCCATTGACCAGAGTGAACTAAGTCACAATCCACGCTCTGGACACTTAATAAAAGATTAAACAGAGCTTCCCTGTGATTGAACAGAAAATACAGCTCAGAGGTCTAGAAACTTGTCCACCACAGTATGACAAGCCTCCAGCTGATTTAATAATTTTTACATGGGATTCAGCCTTGGTAAGATGGTAGCTGGGTTTGAGGTAAAAACTACTAAAATGGAAAAATTGTGCTAAACACAGTCTTCTATGTCTTATTTTTCTCTAAGATAAGACTTTCTCATTTTCCTCTGAACAGATATGACCTCTTCCTGATTATACTCAACAATCCAGAGCAAAAGAATGTAACTGGTGTCTCTTCCTTTGCCAAGAAGACGAGTTACATATTATAGGCATAAAAGTTATCTGGAACTAACAATGAACCACACCCCTAGAGGTTATAGTAGTCACTGCATGATTCTAGATAGTAGAGAGAGTCTCTGATTCTAAACCCAGATATTCTTTTAGGAGCATTTGCCACAAACAATCAGGAAAAAAACAATTGGATGGTACTTAAAAAATGGACTTCTATCTAATTTTTAGACTATAATGAATTAAAAGATATAAGGATTTATAAACAATATCTTCCCCCTACACACACTGGCACTCACAATGCAAATGACTTTAATGTTTCTAATGCTGAATCTAATTTCATAGACTTCATAGTACCGAGGAGAAATCTTTCCACATGACATAATAAAGGTTAATAATAATTGGATAGCCAGATGTAAGCATTACATGCCATATCTTAGGCATGAAACCCTCCAAAATTTCTTAGTAAAACAGCTTATGCTCCTTTGAGTTAATGACATATACTTTATTCTAACAACCACCACATAGTGACAATTACAATGTGGTTTCACAAACCATATGGCTCTTGAGTAAGTCAGGGAATGAAAAATATTCACCCTTTTTGATAAAATAATGCTACATATACATTCAGATAATATGGATCTTATACAAGTCACTAGAGGCCCAGTGCATGAAATTCGTGCATGAGTAGGGTCCCTAGGCCTGTCCGGTGAGCAGGGACAATCAGGGCTTTCCAGGTGCTGGCCAAGACCTCCCTTCATTCCATGCCATCCCTGGTGGTCAGCGCATGTCATAGTGGAACTCCTGGTCTCCTGGTCAAACTCTCAGGGGGGAAATTTGCATATTAGGCATATATATATTAGTGACCCGGTGCACAAAATTCATGCACATTAAAAGGGGATTAATTAGAGGAAATAATTTAATATTGCTATTTGCCCTTTCTCTATAATAGAAGTGTCAGAGATGAAAGAAAATTAGTAAGATGTGTATGAAAACCTTCCTCCTGTCAGAGTCTGGGGCACACCATGGGACCCAGAGTCAAGTCCCTGCCCATCCACATGCACCTCAAAATCACGTGAGACCCAGACCTGGCCAACCCTCCATTGGGCTAGATCCAGACCCAGCCAGTCCCATCCTTGTCAAGCCCTGCCAGGCAGGGGGTGTAGCCTCAGGTCCCCTGGCCTGGTGCCAGGATGGGGGGTGTGACCTGAGGTCTCCCAGGCCAGACCAGGGCGGAGGGTGTGCCTTGAGGTCCTCCATCAAGCCCCGCTAGGTGGGAGACACTGCCTGAGATCCCCTGTCAAGCCCCACTGGGTGGGGAGCATGACCTGAGGTCCCCTGTCAAGCCCCGCCAGGTGGGGGGACACAGCCTCAGATCCCCTGGCCCAGCACTGGGAGGGGGGGCGCAGCCTCAGTTCCCCTGTCAAGCCCTGCCTGGCGGGGGGGGGGGGGAGAGGGCGGATGTGGTTTGAGGTCCCCTGGCCTGGCGCTGGGGCGGGAGGAGCAGCCTGAGGTCCCCTAGCCCAACACCAGGATGGGAAGTGCACCTTGAGGTCCCCAATCAAGCCCCACAGGAGCATGGGAGGGTGTAGCCTCAGGTCCCTGCTGATTTCTTGTTAAGACTCCTTATGGGAACTTGGCCTCAGCTGTGGGTGCAGCCATCTTTGTGATGAAGTGATGGTCAATTAGCATATTCCCTCTTTATTAGATAGGATAGATAATACATTTTTTTAAAAGAGGAAGGTGAAGCCCAGCCAGCGTGGCTCAGTGGTTGAGTGTTGTTGACCTATGAACCAGGAGGTCACAGTTTGATTCCCAGTCAGGGCATATGCCTGGGTTTTGAGCTCAATCCCCAGTGTGGGACATGCTGGAGGCAGCTGATCAATAGATGATCTCTCTCATCATTGATGTTTCTATCTCTCTCTCCCTCTCCTTTCCACTCTGAAATAAAAAGAAAAAGAAAAGAAAAAAAAGAGGAAGTTGAAGATAGTCACCAAATTATATTAGAAAGAATGTTGGCATCTATGTCTGTGACTGAAACTTTAAAAAAGATTAGAAAGAAATCTTACTCAAGGAAACTTAATACTACTATTACCACTAATTTGCTGCTATGAACCAATCATGTTGACTACTGATGAAGTATTGTTTAAAAAGGATTGTTAAAGAATGTGGACAAATAATACATAAAAATGTATACATGATAATGGAAAAAATAAAACCTCAGGAGGGAAAACTTTACAACTAATAAATTCGAGTTAGAGAAAAATCCATGTTTGGATGTAATAAGCCCCCACATGAGAGAACAAAGGGGTGTGGGGGAAAAAAAGGAGAACTAAAATAAATGTAGCCAAAAGTAACTTCACAGGGTGATGTGATTATAAATTCCTCACTGAGCAGGTCATGGTGGGTAGTCTCATCTCAGGCCTATAACGTCTTTAGTGAAAGGTTTTTAACTAGTCCTGTCCTTTGTTCTTGTGCATCTAGGTTAACACACCTTTGAAATGCCAGAAGTAATACCCCTCTCAAGGTGTAACTACTCTCAGGAGAGCACATAATCTTGTTAACTATCCTGTAATTCAATCTCCACCTGCTTTCTTCCACCTTCATGTAATCTTCCTTATGTTCCCTCCTTCATTCCACAGTTATAAAGGAAATTGCAAAACTCATTCTTTGGAGCATTTGAGATCTTGCTTCCTGGCATTGTTGTCATTTTGGCTCAAATAAATTCTTGTAAAATTTTTTTCAGTGGTCAGGGCACATACAAGAATCAACTAATGAATGCATAAATAAGTGGAAAAACAAATCTCTCTTTCTGTCTCTCTCTCGAATAAATAAAAAAATATTTACAGGTTTGGGCATTCATATATAGATGGGAAACAGCATATAATCTCCTCTTTATAAAGAAAATAGAACTGCTTAAATTGCATTTCTTAAATAACTGCCATTGATAGAGCCAAGAGGCTAAGATGTTTGAGTAGTTTAGAGTTGAACCCAGCAAACATGAACAACAATGAAGTTCTGTCAAACACTTTAAGAAAATATTTAGCCTGGCCAGAGTAGCTCAGTTGGTTGAGCATCATCTGGTGCACTGAAAGGTTGCCGGTTCACTTTCCGGTCAGGATATATACCTGGGTTGCAGGTTTAATCCCTGGTCAGGGCACGTGGGGATGGCAACCAATCATCTCTCTCTCTCTCTCTCTCTCTCTCTCTCTCTCTCTCTCTCTCTCTCAGCGTAAACATTTGTGCAAAATGTCTCAGATGCACTAGGAAAAATTGTGACGATCACCCAATTTATAAAGTGAAAGGGAATTAGATGTAGACTAGTGTGCTGATTAAAAGTGAAGCACCTAGCCAGTTTTGTGGGTGGACTCCTCTTGGTTCAGGCAATACCAGTGGAATAGCAAATGAAAGTTACATATAAGAATGGTGGCTGGCAGAGCATTCTTTCTTTCACATGGCTATGAATGTAGCCCTAAAGAAAATAGGTCAGGTTTTAATGCATCTCACCAATATATTTTATGTTTGATAATGATGGAAACTTTGAATAGACGATGTCTTCTCAAAGAGGATTAGAAATGCACTAAATGATATCGTTTGGAATTCAACTTCCTTCATGGTTCTTTTTCCTTTATGTGACCTGCATCTGGGTTTAAATCTCTGGTCTAAAATTTACTGATTCTGTCATCCTGGCTTAGTACAATCTTTCCAAATCTCGCTTGTTTAATTTAATAAATGGAAAAGACAATATTTCTGTCACAGAGGTACTGTAAGGAGCAAATGGGGTAATGTGGGAAACATATCTTACATTTAGTGCATTTTCAGTAACTAACAACAATTTCCTTTAGTGACTGCTTCTGATTTGCTTTACTTTCATTATTAAAATAGTCTGGAGGCATATATTCATGCATGGAAAGAAAAGGCAGAAAAATAGACAAGGAGAAAAAAAATGCCATGAAATGGACAGAAAGAAATAAAGAGAGCAAAACAAACTTTAAAGGAAAATTTAAATGAAGTAGCAAAACTAATGAGCTTTTGTATTTATCCTGTTTGGATGTCAATTCCTTTTTTTTTTCTTTTTTTTTTTTCCCCACAAATGCTTTTTTTTTAAACTGATGATTTTGAGGAGATGGCACCTAAAGAATTGTAAGTTTGTCTTGGATAAGCATTAGGAGAATTACTAACTACCTTTGTGAATTTTTGTGTGAGGGAGGGGAACATTTACTATAAAGTCTATTACAATCTATTTTAGCAATTAGTTGATTTTCCAAATAACCCAAAGGAAATCAAAGCGGTATAAGTTGGTAGCAATTGTCATAATCAATTTATACTGCTATTTGTAATAATAATAGCAAGTTAGCCTCATTTATTCTATATAAATATAAAAGTTTTTCAAGGTTTCCAAGATCTTAGTTTGCAAAAAGTGACAAAAATCTATCAAAATAGTGGTTTCATTCTTACCTTGTGATCTTGTTTTGAATTCTCCCTGAAAAGCTGCAGCTCTGTGTTCAGAGAACTTGCAGACTCTATTTATTACCCAAAACTTGGTAGAGAACCAAACTGCCACAGAGGGGAAATCTGAGTGGGTGAGATTTTAGGTCTTGAATTACATGTAAAGCCAGTAGAGGGACCAATCCTGTCAACATCTAAGATTCACTGCTTTCTCCCCATATTCATCTTAAATTTAATACAGCAATTACAGATTTTATGTTCTGCATTTTTGTTTTGTTTGGTTGTGTGTTTTTTTTACTTACTAATCACATCAGAATCATTTCACATGCAACCCTCATCCCATGTCCGGCTCGCAATCTTCCTCTGCTCTCTACAAATTTCAATTTGGCTCTCTTCAGAGTTCAATTTCACAACTTCACCTTCAGTGCTATTATTTTTAAACTCTTGGCCATTTATATTTGCACTTTGGGCAATTGGCTTCTTCACTTGCAACCTTCACTTATTCTTCTAAACTCCTTAATGCATAGTCACACTCACTTGCATATCAGTAATATGCTGCTCATCCGCAAATAGTTCTCAGATACTCCATGTATCTTAACATACCTGACCTGCCTATCTGCCCCCCATTTCCATTTATCCCCAAAATCTCACAGAATATATTGCTTTTTCTTGCAAAAGCAAATACTGAACTATACATCCCAGCTCTTCTTACCTCATGAGAAATTTTGCTGTTACATGTCCCCTCTCCCGCTCTTTTGGCATCTGTAATATAACAACAGCAGGAAGTAAAGGGTTGAGAGATGCTTTTTAAAAACTTGGGCTGTTTCTGCATTTTAAGATCACACATCAGAAGAAAGACTGCTGTTGTACTTAGAAGGACATTGTGCTGGGGCTGTTTGTTAAATACGTGCAAGCTTAGCAAGCCCCACAATCATTCTACCCACAAGTTTAGAAGGATGAACTCGAAACAAAGGGCAGAAAAAATGTTCTGTAACATTAAATAACAGGAATCTTTTAGTTTTACTCTTGGCATACTGAAAAAATAGAACTTTAGGATTCTGAAATCCAGGGGAAAGTGGAGATGAGATAGCAATAGGTAGCTGGTCAGGAACTGGAAACATTACTGTGATAGACTTTCTTTGCCAAAAACAACCAAGGAAATGAGGAACACAGAAATCTTATCTATTTTAAAGGAATTTACTATTCTGTGTAGTAGATTCCTTCTGAGCAATTATCTGCTACAAGCCATAGTGTTGTGTTTGTCAGAAATGAAGGAAGAGGGCTGTGTCCACTCTTGGGATAAAACAGTGAAGACAGAAGGCAAACAGGAAGGAAGCCAAGATGACCAGTGCTAATAGGAAATTGAACTGTGTGAGGTAAATGGGAGGGAGAGGTTCTAAGTACAACCAAGGGAATGTCAGCATACTCTATTATGGGAATTCTTACAAATACTGAGGTTACAAGGGATAGTGTGACTTTTTCATGTATGCTGAACTCTACATTATTATAAAATACTAGAGGCCTGGTGCACAGATTTGTGCACATTGGAAGGAAATTAATTAGAATGTGGCCGGTGGGTGGGACTGGGTGAGATGGGCTGGACACACCCTGGAGCCAACCTCTTGTGGTCCCTCCCTGGATAGTTGCACCTGGGGTGTGCTGGGGCTCAAAGAGCATCTGCAAAGTGAGCGGGGTCCCTCTCACAGGTGGGGTCGCTCAGCCTGGCCTGTGGGGATCAGCTGAAACTGGATCTCCCACATCCCCTGAGGGGTCCCAGACTGTAGAGGGCACTGTGCAAAGTTGTGGTCACTCAGTAGCTCCTGCGTTGAGCGTCTGCCCCCTGGTGGTCAGTGTGCATCATACCTACTGGCCAGTTGGCTGGTTGCTGAGCCTTTTATATATATAGATCCTTCTTTATTTACTTAAGAAGTGTCTCTTATAATTAGTATATGGTTGTTGTTTTTTAAAAAACACAGTTTGAGTACCATTGTATCCTTGAACTGGAAAAGTCTATTTACATTTATTGTAATTATGGAGTTATTTAGATTTATTTCTACTATCTTGGTCCTCCCTTTTCTATTTTGTCCCCCTGGTTCATACCTCATTTTCTTCCTTTTTTTGCATCTTTTTAAATTTTTTTTTTTATTGTTTGAAGTATTACAATAGTAGTACATATGTCTCCTTTTTTTTTCCTCCATTGACCTCCCCCTGGCCTCCCCTATCCCCCAGTACATGCCTTCACCTGCCCACCACCCCTCCAGTGTCTTGTATCCATTGGTTATGCTTATATGCATGTGTACAAGTCCTTCGGTTGATCTCTTACAGCCCCCCCCCACCTCCCCTGCCTTCCTGCTGTAGTTTGACAGTCTGTTCAATGCTTCTTTGCCTCTGTATCTATTTTTTCCCTCATTTCTTTCCTTTTAAAAAATCTTGCCTCTGCAGACTAGAAATAAACATATAATAACAAAAAATGTTTGAGTCCCAATTTCAATGTCCAACAGTTCTGAGTCCCCGTTTCAATGTCAAACAGTTTTTTATGTGTACATGTCAGCAATGATATCTGGATGGTGGGCACATGGTGGCAATGCAGGTCCAACCCTCTCTGGTTTGGTCCTAGGCAGCCTGCAGCGATGCACAGCTGCTGACTGCTAGTATGGCAAGGCGTCGTCAGCGTCTTCCATCTCTGGACTGTTTCTCTTCTGTCTTCATGGCTGGAGCAGTCCTGTCAATTCCTCTCTGTTGCAGGAATCCACACCATCTTGTGGTGGCCATCTTGTGTCCACATGGGGGCAGCCATCTTGTGTGTTGGAGTGATGGTCAATTTGCATATTACTCTTTTATTAGATAGGATAGACTCCTGGTGCACAGGTGTGGGCTGGCTGGTTTGTCCTGAAATGTGTCCCTGATCGTGGTGGGGGTTCCCTTGGGGTGTGGGGTGGCCTGGGTGAGGGTCCTGTGGTGGTTTGCAGCTGGCTACGCCCCCCAGCGACCCAAGCGGAGGCCCTGGTATCTGGGATTTATTTATCTTCTATAATTGAAACTTTGTAGCCTTGAGCAGAGCCTTGAGCAGAGGGCTGGCCAGGGTGGGCGGGAAGCTTGGCTTCCTCTATCACCGGGGGCAATCCAAGCCTCCCGCTCTCTCTAGCTCCATGGCTGCCACCATTGTTGTTGGGATTTATTTTTCTTCTATAATTGAAACTTTGTAGCCTTGAGCAGAGGCCAGGGCCAGCCAGGGCGGGCAGGAAGCTTGGTTTCCTCCATTGCCGGGGGCAACCCAAGCCTCCGGCTGGTTCCAGATCTGTGGCTGCCACCATATTTGCTGGGTTAATTTGCATGCTCACTCCTGATTGGCTGGTGGGCATGGCTTGTGGGCATAGTGGAGGTATGGTCAATTTGCATGTTTCTTTTTTTTTTATTAATTTCTTTATTGATTAAGGTATCACATATTTGTCCGCATCCCCCCATTCCCATCCCAAACCCCTCCCCATGCATGCCCCCATCCCCCTGTTGTCCGTGGCCACTGGTTAGGCTTATATGCATGCATACAATTCCTTTGGTTGATCTCTCCCCCTTACCCCCACCCTCCCCTATCTTCCCTCTGAGGTTTGACAGTCTGATCGATGCTTGCCTGTCTCCGGGTCTGTTTTTGTTCATCAGTTTATGTTGTTCATTATTTCCCCTAGATGAGTGAGATCATGTGATACTAGAAATACACTTATAAGAACTGAAAATCAGACAAGCAATAATGGTTATGCTGAGAGGCAAATGAATCAGTCTGTAGTGAGTTTCTTTCTGGGCCAACAGTTCTTTTGAGTCCCAATTTCAATGTCAAACAGTTCCATATGTGTACATGTCAGCAATGATATTTCAGTTCTGGATGGTGGACAAATGGTGGTAATGCAGGTCCGACCCTCTCTGGTTTGGTCCTGGGCAACCTGCAGCGATGCACAGCTGCTGACTGCTAGTATGGCAAGGTGTCATCAGCGTCTTCCATCTCTGGACTGTTTCTCTTCTGTCTCCATGGCTGGAGCAGTCCTGTCAATTCCTCTCTGTTGCAGGAATCCACATGGTCTTGGAGTTGTTTTCTTAAAATATACAAACATATTCTCGACCAAAAGTTAATAAAGGAGTCTTTTCTATAAATTTGACTTGGGATCCTTTTTCATTTTTTGTCCAAATGATTTTCCTTTGGCTTATTTTGACACCATGTGTGTTTTTCATGGGCGTCTTGCTGTTAGAATTACAAATGAAAATTAGTTTTCTAAAGTAAAAATTTTCTAGATATAATTTACTTACAGGATATTTTTCTTTACATGATATTCTTCTACTATCCTCCCCCCTTTTTTTATTTAAATATTAAGAGGCTTTTGAAAATTTTATAATGTTGTCTTGATAGCTTTTAAATTTTTATTAGATAGGATAGCCAAGATATGGAAGCAATCTGAAAGTCCATTAATAGATGACTGGATAAAAAGATGTTTTATACACACACACAATGGATTATGTTGGGTGAGAATGATGGAGGGAGATAGGAGCAAAGGAGTTAAAAACATATTCAGAGAAATGATGAAAATGACTAATGATGGAATGACAACTAGATGAGAGGAAGGGGAGAGCGTGATTAAAGTGATAGTGCAAAGGTGGTAAAATCAGTGAGCTGAAGGTGCCGGTTAGGTCAAAGACTTGGACTAAGGATAAGCTGGAAAGAAAGGTGGTAGTGATCATAAAGCAGTATGCTCAAAATAGAGATTGTGTTAATGATACAATAATTGATCTCAAACATGACTAGGAGAGAGAATAACTGCAGTGGATTAGAAGATAAATTGCTTGGATTACCTTAATAAATATTAGAATAATCAGTAAGGACGATAAGATGAATGGTGAAGAGAAAGACTGTTAGCCAGAAAGACCATAATTAAATATTAAATGAAGAAGGATCAATGAGAATGATGATATGTAACTGAAATAAGGAAGGAATGGGAAGTTTTGTGGGTGGAATAGTCTGATGGCATGTGCTTCTAAGTACTTTATAAGCATCAATTAGTTATCTTTTCAGTATTTTTGTTTTTAAATGAAAAAATCTTTTTTAGTATAATTACCTTTATAATCATTTCAGTTAACCTTCTCTAGATCTCCTCCAGCTCCTATGGAGGTCTCCTATAGCTCCTAAAGTTATTTTTAATGCCTTTATTTAGAAATAAAATAGGACTTCTGGTATGAAACAGTGGTGTGAGACCCTCCCCAGTGAAATAACCATAACTAGCATGGTTATGGTTTGCATGCATGAGCACATATTCCAGAGATTTTTGCTTTTTTCAAGCTTATCTCAAAAACTAGGGTAAAATAGATATGGACTATAATAAAAAGCAAGATATGCAAGGAAAATTAAGTAGTTGCTGACAGGAAGTTATAAATGGAACTTCCATAAAGTATGCTTTTTAGAAGAGAAATATGAAGCCCCCCCCCAAAAAAATTAAAGCCCACACTTTATGACAACTTAATTCAAAGTATATATATATATATAAGTTTGTACTCAGAAAATGATGTTCCTATGTAAGCATGGGAATTAGATATCAATCTGGAAGAGAAAATTTGGCCACCAAATCCACTGTGGATATTTTCATAATCTCATGGGGAAGATGGAATCAATTATATTTTACTTATCTGTATAGAAAATTCACATTTCCTATGATTTAGTATGTCATGGTGGATATTAACAAAGAAAATATGTAGTTACAGCAGAAAGATTTAAAGTAAATATTTTCATTTTATACTAATTTTCTAAGGATTATCATGGAATTAGTACTTCTGGAGAGCTTAAAGAATAAGCTTGACAATCTGAGAGATGAAAAGATAGCCAGAAAGGAAATTTAGCTCCCACAGTTCTTTGAATGTGATGACAAGTGATGCTGAGAAATCATCACCACAGGATCTAGGCCAAGAGAAATAAAAGAGGAGATGTAGCAATGGCAGTAACTTAAGAAATAAGACATTTGAGTGTTCACTGTTGCTGTATTATGTTTAAAATAATAACTTTAGCCCTAGTGGATTTGGCTCAGAGTGTCAGCCTACAGACTGAAGGATCCTGAGTTCGATTCCAGGCAAGGGCACATACCCTGGTTGTGGGCTCTTTCCCCACTAGGGGGCATGCAGGAGGCAGCTGATCAATGATTCTCTCTCATCATTGATGTTTCTATCGCTCCCTCTTCCTTCCTCTCTGAAATCAGTAAAAATATCCTATCTAATAAAGAGGGAATATGCTAATTGACCCTCATGCCGTTGCAAAGATGGCGGCACCCACAGTCAATAAGGAGGGAATATACTAATTTACTGCCCCACCCTCAAAGATGGTGGCACCCACAGCCAATAAGGAGGGAATATGCTAATTGACTGCCCTGCCCTCAAAGATGGCAGCGCCCACAGCCACATGATGGTGGCGCCCAGTACCCTCAGCCCCGCCGGCATGGCAGGTGTAACAAGGCCAGGCTGCCTCCAGGAAGGCCCAGCTGCTCCACGCACCTGCCTCCAGAGTCCCTCAGTCCCCTCAGCCCCACAGCCATCCAGGGCAGCCCAAGGCACAGGCAAGCCTCAGATGGCAACTGCCCAGCGGCCCTGGGCCAGCCCAAGGCACAGGCAAGCCTTGGATGGTGGCTGCCCAGCCACCCAGGGCTGCCTGAGGCTCAGGTAACAAGGGCCAGCTGAGGCTTGCGCTGCTGGCAGTGGTGGCAGCAGAGGTGTGATGGGGCGTCACCTTCTCTGATCACCAGATTGCCTCCCATCCCTGAGGGCTTCCAGACTGTGGGAGGGGGCAGGCCAGGCTGAGGGACCCCCCCTACCCCCCCTGTCTCCAGTGCATGAATTTTCATGCACCGGATCTTTAGTATTTAGAAATAAATTAGCAACTTTATTGAAATATAATTCAAATAACATATAATTCACCCATTTACACATATACAAATCAATGGTTTATAATGTATTTACACAGTTGTGGGACTATCAACACACAATTTTAGAACATTTTTATGACCCCAAATGAAACCTTGTAGCCATTAGCAGTCATTACTCATTTCTTTCTCAATCCTATCCCAGAACCTAGCAACCATTGATTTACTTTTTGTCTCTATGGAGTTTTTTAATATGGACTTTTCATATGGATGGACTCACAAAAGATCACTCATACTTGGTCTTTTGTATCTTGTTTCTTTCACTTAGCTTATTGTTTTCAAGGTTCATCCATGTTATAGCATGTATCAGTATTTCATTTTTTATATTGCTAAATAATATTCTAATATCATCCTGGCTGCCATTTATTGTGCACCTATTATGTACTTTGGGCTTTATTAATATTATTTAATTGATATCAGAACCCTAATGAAGTTCTCAATGTACAGGTAGAAAATTAATGCTCACTGAAGTTAAGTGATTGATCTGAGGTCACATATCTGGTTAATGCAGCTCACATTTGAGCCCAAGTCTGCCTAATTTCAACACCAGTGTTTTTTTCATAGAACTTTGGGATCTGTGCTGCCTCCTGAGGAAACAGAAGGTAGAAGAGAGATTAGAGATTCTACTCAGGCTTCTTGCCAGGTATTTGTTTCAAAAATACATTTTAAGCAAAAAAAAAAAGGGGGGGATGTAACAATATAAACAAACTAAATAATCAGGAAATCCCCATCTTTATCACAATGCTTTAATATCAACATTTCTGGTTGAAGTTATACACAGAAACACTCCCTTCCCCATGGTTCTGGATACTTAGGAATTTAACCTTCTGCCCAGTTCAGTTTGCCAATAAAAACATTTAAAAAAGAAAATTTAAAAGAGTCAGGAAATTACTCTGCAGTTTTTCAGAGGCACGATGCCTCCTCCTTGAGTAAGGTGCTTAGTTGAGTCCATCATCCTTCAACTTGTGGAGGTAGGGGTGGGGGGATGTGGAGGCCAGAGAAGAGGGATGATGGGGCTGACTCTAAATGGTGGCTTTATAACCTGCTATCTCTACTTTATCCAGTAAGTTTAAGGAGGGTTTTGATAGAATCATATAAAAACACATCATTAGAGAACTATCTATAAAACCCCAAGAGGTTAGCTGTAAGAAGACATCACCATGGGCTTTAGTCCCAGGCCATCTTTTCTTCTTGTTCTGTATATTCTCCCAGGGCCATTTTATCCATTTCCATAGCTACAATTACTTTTTAAAAATCAATGGCTCCTAAATCTATATTACAATCTAGATCTCTCCCCTAAATATCTTTTTACATATCCAACTATTTACTGAACATGACCACAGACCGTACTGGAAGTATCTCCTTACTGCTCCTGTTCCTTGTTTTGTGTTCTAGTGAATGGAAACATCATCTACTCAGTTGAACAAAAAAGAAACCTAGGCAGCTTCCTTGTCATTTTATCTTCCCTAATTGTCCTCTACCCATCCCACCTTGATGCAAACCAATAGCCAAACCCATCAACTCTATTTTTAAAATATCTTGAAACCCACATGCTTCTCTCTGTCAGGATCTCAACTGAACTGGAGAGAACTAACTGAGTTTTCATCTGTTGGAGTAGCTGATTAAAAATGAGGCAAAATGAAAACAACAGTCAATAGTACAAGGAAGAGGCTAAAACCAGAGAAAGTGTCAACTCCCTCTGTTTCAATTTCCACCATGGAATAGTGTGAGGGTGAGGTTGACTCACTGTTGAAGGATCACCAAACGAAAGGTTCCTACAGAGTTATAGTCTGTAGGGCCAAAAAAGAGAGAAAAGAAGGAGGGTTAGGAGTGGGAAAATACCGAATACTGTGGCAGGGTAAGAACAGTATCTTCTGGGTTCCCTGATATGGAGATCTCCAAAAGGCGATGCTGGAATACGGATGAAGATGTATGTAGAGCATGGCTAGAAGGGGAGCTTGCTTGAGTCCTTGACTGCAACTCTCTTTAGAAACTGCAGTGCATTGGCTGTGCATCAAATCTGGTATGGGAGGGCAGCTTTTCCCCATGAGGTCTGCCTGGTAAAGCCTTTTTAATTGCCTGTGGTTGGGCCTGAAAAATCACATTTTGGATGCCTTTTATTTCTTTTTCTTGCCTGTTTGCTCTAGTATATACATATATACAACTTTTTCTTTTTATTATTCCAATTTTATTAACATAATGATATATAACATTATATACATTTAAGGTATACAATGTACTTATTTGATAGATGTATAGATTATAAAAGGATTACCATAATAAGTTTATTTATTACATCTATTACCTCACATCATTACATATTTTTATGGTGAGAACATTTTAAAAAACATATATTTTGTTGATTTTTTTTACAGAGAGGAAGGGAGAGGGATAGAGACTTAGAAACATCGATGAGAGAAACATTGATCAGCTGCCTCCTGCACACTCCCTACTGGGGATGTGCCTGCAATCAAGGTACATGCCCTTGACCGGAATTGAACCTGGGGCCCTTCAGTCCGCAGTCTCCACTGAGTGGACTTCAGTCCTCAGTCCACTGAGCCAAACCAGTTAGGGAAGTGAGAACATTTTAAAGATCTATTTAACAACTTTCAAATATACCATAGTATTGTTAACTATAGTCAATATGCTGTACATTTACATCCCAGAGCTTATGCATAGTATAACTGGAAACTTGACCTGCTGACCACCTTCATCCATTTCCCTACCTCCAACCTTTACCACTGTCACTTGAAATCACCAATCTGTACTCTGTTTATATAAGTTTATATTTTTTAAATTTCACATATGAGATCATACAGTATATGTCACTCTCTGGCTGACTTATTTCACTAAATGCCCTCAAAGTTCATCTATGTCACAAATAGCATGACTTCTTTTGTTTTATGAGTACATAATATTGCACTGCATATATATGTATCAAATTTTGAATGCCTTTTTATTTATTTTTCTTGCCTGATTACCCTGGATAAGACTTCTAGTACCATACTGAATAGGAGTGGTAAGAGTAGACAATGTTGTCTTGTTACTGATTTAGAGGAAAAACTTCCAATCTTTCCTTATTGAGTGTAATGTTACCTATGGGCTTGTCATATATAGCCTTTATTGTGTTGAAGAATGCTCCTCCTTGTTGAAAGTTTTGATCATGAATGGATTTTTTGTTCAGTTTTTTATTGAATTTTGTCAAATGCTTTTTCTACATCTATGGAGATGACCACATTATTTTTTATCTTTCTCTCTTAATATGGTTTATCACATTTATTGACTTGCATATGTTGAACCATTCTAGTATCCTAAGGATGAATTCCACTTGATCATGGTGTATAGGCCTTTTAATGTGCGATGGAATTCAGTTTACTAGTATATTGTGGAGAATTTTTGCATTCATATTCATTAGGGATATTGGTCTATATTTTTCTTTTCTTATAATATCCTTATCTCACTTCAGTATCAGGTTAACGATGGCCTCATAAAATGAGTTTGGGAATATTCCCTCCTCTTTTGTTTGGAAGAGTTTGAGAAAGTTTGGTGTGAATTTTTCTTTCAATGTTTAGTAAAATTCACCAGTGCAACCATTTAGTTGTTGGTTTTTCCTGTTGTGTGGTTTTTGATTACTGACTTATTCTTCTTACTTGTTTTTACTCTGTTCATATTTTCTATTTATTTGTAATTTAGTCTTGATAATTTGTATGTTTCTAGGTATGTATTTCCTCTTAGTTGTCCAATTGGTTGTCCAATTGTTCTCAGTAGTCTCTTAAGAGTCTTTGTATTTCTGTTGTAATGTCTCCTCTAGCTAAAGCTTTGTTAATTTTTTCCCCAAAAACCCAACTCAGTTTTGTTGATCTTTTCTATTTTTCTATTCTCTATTTCATTTCTGTTTGTATCTGTTATTTTCTTCCTTCTGCTAATATTTGGCTTAATTTGTTCTTTAGTAGTTCTTTAAGGAATGAGATTAGGTTGTGTATGTAAAAGCTTTTGTCTTTTCTATTTTGTTTCATTTTTGGACTACTCCACAGTCTTTTTCTTTTTAAAAAAATATTTTTATTGATTTTAGAGTGGAAGGGAGAGGGAGAGAGAGAAATGGAAATATCAGTGAATCATTGATCAGCAGCCTCCTGGGGATCGAGCCTGCAACCCAGGCATGTGCCCTTGACTGAAATCGAACCTGGGACCCTTCAGTCTGCAGGCTGATGCTCTATCCACTGAGCCAAACCAGCTAGGGACAGAGTCTTTTTTTCTTGATCTGGCCATTTATCATTATAATCTTTCCTCTTCAAACTGCTTTTGCTACATCCCAGAAGATGTGGTATATTTTGTTTTCATTTTCATTTGTCTTAAGATTTTTAAAAATTTCCCTTTGGATTTATTTTCTTATGAACAGCTGTTTAATTTTCATGTATTCATGAATTTACCAGCTTTCCTCCTGCAATTGATTTTTAGTTTCATATTGTGGTTGGAGGAGATAATTGATATAATGTATATATTCTTAACTTTCTTAAAAGTTGTGTTGAAGAATGTTCCTCCTTGTAACCTAACATATGACCTATCAATGGAGGATGTTTTTTTTGTGCACTTGAGAAAAATGTGGATGGAATGTTCTGTATATGTCTGTTAGGTCTGTTAAATCTAATGTGTAGTGTGCATCCATTATTTCATTATTGATTTTCTGTCTGGGTGCCATATCACTTGTTGAAAGTGGGGTATTGAAGTCTTCTACTATTATTGCTTTTCTATTTCTATCTTCAGAACTGTTAATAATTGTTCAATTGGAGTATTTTGAATTTGACTACATATTTACTTTTACTATTCTCTCCCCACCACATGCAATGCAACACTACTGATTTGCAGTTACATTTCTTTCTGTTTACCAATGCTAGTTATGGCTAGTTCTTTTCACTTCTTAAGGTTGGATTTGTAATCACTTTGAGGAAGTGATTATTTTCTTGTGGCAGTCTTTTTATAATTCAAGAAAGTTGCCCCATGATGAATGCAGGTGCTTTAATAAATTTACCATCTCTCTGAAGAGTTAAGTATTTCATAGTTGGAAGGCAGTTGATCAGTGATTCTCTGTCATCCATCATCAATGTTTCTATCTCTCCCTTTCTCTCTGATATCAATAAAAATATTTTAATCAATAAAAAAATAATAAAGATGGGCTACTAATTAACCCTGACTCAGAAGAATCCTGTCTTTTCTTCTTTAGTTTGACTGGATATTGTCAAAACTGGGTTCCAATTTTTTTATTAATAGTCCAGCCTCTATATGCCCTATTTAGGTCACATCAACCTGATGCAATTCAATGGAACCTGAAGGGAGACAAGGTGTAAAAGCTCTAAAAGAAGTATTATCTAAAGTTCCCTCTCTGGGATATCCTAATTATAAACTTTCCTTCTTCCTTTTCATACATGAAAATAAAGGATATGCTTTAGGAGTTCTAACTGAGCAACATGGAGACTATCTTAGACCTATAGGATTTTATAGTCAGCAACTAGACTCAGTAGCAAAAGGGCTCCCTCCCTGTATGAGTGCCATCTCTGCTACAGCCATGTTATGTAAACAAACAGAAGAGATAGTTATGGGCTCTTCTTTAACTATTTATGTTCCTCAGACTGTTGAATCTTTACTGAACTCTCATCACAATCAACATTTCTCTGTCAGTCAATTGACTGCTTATGAAGTGCTCCTGCTTTCTGCATGTAATACTACTTTAACTCGGGGTAATCGTCTTAACCCTGCAAGTTTGTTATCCTCTTTACAGGATGAAGAGAACCACAATTGTGTTTTGCTTACTGACCACCTTCTTGTTCCTAGGGATGATTTACAGGAAACTACTATTGATAATGATGACTTACTTCGGTTTACAGGTGGATCTTATAAAAGATGAACAGGAACATTACTGAGTTGGATATGCAAAAACTTCCATGGTGGACATAATTAAAAGTTCTTATCTACCTGAAATAAAATCTTCCCAGCAAGCTGAACTAGTTGCTGTGTCAATTGGCCAAAGATCAAGTAGCCAATAATACATTGATAGTCACTAAGCATTTGATATAGCTTATGACTTTGGAATGTTATGGTAGCAGTGGGTTTCTTAACTTCCTCAGGGCAGTCCATAAAAAAATGGAAAACTGGTTGCAGAATTATTAAATGCCATAAAGCAACCAAAACAATTGGCAATTATCAAAATTCCAGGGCATTTTAAAGGTACCACCGTGGAAGCAAAAGGAAATCATTTTGCCAATGCTGCAGTTAGGCAGATGGCATTGAACAGTCAAGTTATCCAGATCTGAGAATGTTCTTTGCTTTCTATCAACTATAAAATATTATCTTTTGCAGTTTCAAGGAACAAAAGAGGGTATGGAAACAAAAGGGGGAAACTTTTGACCCAAAGAAACAGATATGGCTTGAACCCAATCAGAAACCTATTTTACCTATGTTGGAGAGTGGGAATTTTTGAGCACTACTGAGGCTGTGGACTATGCCCCAGATAGAGTTGTCAGTGCTGACACCAGGCCAGGCCTTGAGATACGGTCTCATGGCCCCTTCCCAGCACATAGGCCTTCTTTCATAGAACACTGTCAGCTTTCTGAAGAACAGGATGACCCTGTGAATAACATGGTCGTCAATGGCATGACTCTGACGTTGCTTGGGAAAAACTGTTTTGTCTTGGGTTACTTGCTCTGCAAAAACAGGATGTGGTTAATGTGCTTAAAAGTGGTCCTGCATAAAGGGTAGGGGCGGCTGCTCTCTGGACTCCCTGAGTGGAGAATGGCAGAGCAGTCTCCTGGCCAGCTAATAAAGGCTCTTTGCTATTGCATCGGACTCGGCTCCCTGGTGGTCTTTGAGGATCACAAAATCTGGGCATAACATTTGGGGGCTCCTCCAGGATCCCCAAGACTCACAAAGGACCCCGACCCGGAGAGCCTGACTGGCTGCGGTAGGTGTTTGTGTGTGTGTGTGTTCTGTGTGAGCTCATTTCTGAAATTCTGGTAGTGCCCGGCAAGGTGTAGGTGGACGCACTGGTGGACCAAGGGCCAGAGGACTCGGAAGACGTTCTGATCCTCGAGGGTTGTGGAATCCCCTCACTGGAATGAGGCCATCGTCCAGCTTTCGGTTTTGCTTCCGCAGCATTGGAAGGCTGTTCTTGGGTGCCTTTGTTTGTCTGTGTTTGTGTTTCTCTGTTTTATTCTGTGGACTTATCTGCTCAGCTCCAGTTTGTGATAGTCTACTGAGAGAGTGTGAGTATGGATGTTTGTCTGTCTTGGCATAATTATCTGCTCATTAACTGGTCTGTGTGAAGCAAAAGCTACTTTGATGTATTCTGCATTTCTGTTGATTCATCTGGCTAAAATGTTTTACTTATTAAAAACAACCTGTGATGGTCTGCAAACGTCTTAAGCAGCGCTGCTGAGTAATTTTTTCTCAGAGATGTTTGCTCTCTATCACAGTGGGAGGAAATCAGCCCATTTAGCTAATAAAAATTTCTCTCTAATTTTGTATAAGTAAGGGTTTCAGTTTGCTCTGATTTGTGAATTTGCTGTATTAAATTGAAATTTTAAAGTCCTAGGGTTAATTTAAAGGTATAGATTTTTGACATTTCAAAGAACAAAGAACTTTTATTTATGGCTTTCTTATCTCTTTTGGTGGTTGGAGACTTCAAGGGGCAGGGCTTACAGCTCCGCAGGGCAGAGAGATTTACAGGCCCTGTCCCTGTCTGTGACATCATAATCCAACGTGAACCACCTGTGGTGGAACTAAGGCTGAAGTTATTATTAACTATCTATGGATCCCCGATTCTAATAACATCTGTAATTAGATTAAAGTTCTTTTCTTTCAGGAGGCCTTCCAGGCTTTCAGTTCGCAAGAAATCTCCCTACACACCCTTATCTTCCTCCTCCCTATCTTTCCAGGCTGACTAAGAGTCATTTTTCTCCACAGGTCAGACCTCAGCCTTCGAAAGGGAGCACTACAACAGCGGTAGTCTGTAGTTTTCTCTGAAACTCCCACTGTTTCTATTTCTCCCCTCTGTAGGAATTGTCTTCCTCTGACTCACAATGGGGAAGAGAGACAAGCAACTGGACTGGGGGACGGGTCAGAGGAGGTGGGGTTGTCGGCAGTTAATTATGAAGCAGGGAGAGATAAGTTTTTGTTGATGTTACTGGCTGCAGACCACTCTGCTGGCGTAGGGGTATGGTCCAGGTGTCTTATCAGAACTTCACTAGATTTAAGGTCTCAAGTTTTCTGCAAGCATAACTAATCTAGCTGCCCTGGTGATTTAAAACTGGTTGCTAGGCAGACTCATTCCCCAAGAGCCAGATGAAAGAAGGGAGGAAGTGGAGAAGGGAGAAAGAGAGGAAGAGGAAGAGGAAGAAGGGGACTGGCGGGAAGACAAGGGGCCTAATACCCAAGCCACTGCCACAGAAGCGCTTTGCAATATACAAAGCTGTTTCTAACTGCAACTCTGGCTGTTTTGGACTGGCAGCTTAAAAGTCAAAGAGCAAAGGAAAGGCACTCTCCCTGGACTGGGGAGCCTTTAGGACTTTGAGATTCTCCAAGAGAGGAGGAGTCTGACTGAGGGATGGCAGAGACCCTGTTAGGTTAGAAAGACCTAAGGCCATATGTGAAACTTATAAATTATGGCTTTCTAGGCATATGTCCAAGCCCAGATATATAGGGGTTAAGATGCCTGTTTACAGCAAAACAACTTTCTCCCATGCCAGAATAAAATTTAGGGAAATTAGACAGGCTGTGTTTGTGGCTAGAAAGAACTGGCCACCATGCACAGCCCTGACAGTGACCTGCAGAAAACTGTATAATAGACTTAGATGATACCTGCCACTTAATGGACATGACTCCAGAAAGACAAGGACAATTTTACTTTGTGTGGGAAGGTCAAGAATAGACTTTAGTCACCTCCCTAAGATATTTGTATAGCCCTACCATGTGTCATATATGGTAGCAGAAGATTTGGCTACCTAAAGTGGCCACAGTGCCAGTGTTATTGTCTTGCAGGCCTGTGTGACCATGCCCGTGTCAGGGTTGGCACAAACCTCAACTTTAGGAAACTGGGGAAGGCCTGTTTGGAACAGAGGGAAGTGGTGAGTACCAGCCCTTTGTTACAGGAATTACAGACCCTGTGAGGTCCTGTGACATATGAGACCCTATAAAGCAATAAAGCTCTCTTAGTCCTTTCTCAGAGGGCATGTCACCCCTCCCAGAGACCATATAAAATTTTAAGGACACGTTAAGTAGGGGGAACCCTACTACAAGGATAGCTATAATTGTCTACTTGAATATAGACACATTTTGAATTTCTCCTTGTCATTTGAAGACAGTTATATTTCTCTGAAGGACTGGCAAGGAAAATTCTATCCTAAAGCAGGTCAGTATATTTTTCTCCTTATACAATTCCTCTGAAATTTGGCAATACTTAATAAATCATGGCAATACATTTCTTTGCATAAGTTCAATAAGACCAGTTTCTAATAGTGGTTTTATTGACTGGAAACTTTGGCTGGAGTGTCATGTTTTAAAGAGCCCTGCCTGAACTCTGAAGACTTGGAGCCATAAGAGTGCCTAGGAAAAGCCTGGTATCCTGCTTGGGAGCCCTGAAAATGGCTGGTGCTGGAGCATCAGGCCCATACCCTACCTTCACTGGCGGTTGGTCAGAGTAGAAGGGGAGCAATAAGGGCGCCTCTGCATCCCTGCGGGAACCCCACGCACTCTGAACTGCGACAAGTAGGAGGGCTGAGATGGGCCTTGAAACCTAGGTCATGGGCCGGGGTAGAGCCACTACAGGTGAGGGATTCACCTAACTCAGCAGATAGTGCAGGCAGGCCGGATGGCAGCTGGATGACTTGGCTTCCTGTCCCTACGGGGCACATTATGATTCAATCATGAAATTCCGGCAAAGGTACTCAGTTACCATTCTTGTGTTTATGCAAACAATCAGGCCAAATTAAATACAATAGGTAAATTAGTCTTGATTTGGCTCTTTTGATAAACATGGGAGTAATTTTGAGGAGAAAAATTCTGTTTCAATAGAAGTTATTAAAACTGAAAGGTTTTCTTTCCCTTCCACCCAGACCATTTGTTACAGTTTGTCTCTGCCAGGTCGCAAGCCCACCTCTTTCTGTGCCAAGGCCTCATTGTCTCTATGACAGACAGCAAGGATCTCTTGGCTCTGAGAGAAACTTCTGACCCGCCTCAGCAGGAAGTAGCTAGAAGAGCCCACCGACGTCCATTTTCCCTAAAAGAATTCAGAGCCAGGATCCTTGAGGTAATACATTAGGCAGTTAAACAGATATGAGCAGAGCAAGGACGATGGGCCAACTAGAGCTACCAGATATAATTAAGTCTTTTCATCTCTACCTATGTGAGACAAGGGGACTCCCCAGAAGCAAGAGGGAATGAGGCTGCAGATAAAGCAGCCCGGGAGGCTGCCCTAAAACCAGTGGGGCCTCTACAGATTCTAGTGACCTGACCTACCCACCTCGCCAGCTTACATGGAAACCCAATCTAGAAAAGCTGAAATACATAACCAATCTTTACTCAAGTTCTTACAGGCTTTACAGTCCACCCAGAAAGTCCAGAAGCATGTCTGATCCGGTCCATCCTTCCACCCTGGTGACTGTTTAGATAAAGAAATTTGCCACGCAAGGACTAACTCCTACCTGGAAAGGACCACCTCCACGGCAGTCAAGGTCGACAGGATCGCAATGTGGCTTCATCACACCTGGCTTAAGACAGCCCAGGCAAAATAGAGTCCAGGACTATTCGGACCCTCTGGGGATTGGTCCTGGCCCTCATTCTAGGACTTTATCTTATAAACAGGCCCACTGATTTTATTCAGCAGAGAATTAATTCTGTTAAGCTTATAGTCCCCATGGGTCAATATAACTCCCTCACCAACAATGACCCAAAAGAGTCAATGATTTGACTCAAGTACATAAAACCAGTGGGGAATGTTGGAGAGTGGGAATTTTTGAGCACTACTGAGGCTGTGGACTACGCCCCAGATAGAGTTGTCAGTGCTGACACCAGGCCAGGCCTTGAGATACGGTCTCATGGCCCCTTCCCAGCACGTAGGCCTTCTTTCATAGATCACTGTCAGCTTTCTGAAGAACAGGATGACCCTGTGAATAACATGGTCGTCAATGGCATGACTCTGACGTTGCTTGGGAAAAACTGTTTTGTCTTGGGTTACTTGCTCTGCAAGAACAGGATGTGGTTAATGTGCTTAAAAGTGGTCCTGCATAAAGGGTAGGGGCGGCTACTCTCTGGACTCCCTGAGTGGAGAATGGCAGAGCAGTCGCCCGGCCGGCTAATAAAGGCTCTTTGCTATTGCATTGGACTCGGCTCCCTGGTGGTCTTTGGGAATCACAAAATCTGGGCATAACAACCTATAGGGGCCGAACTCCCTGTACTTCAAAATGTACATGTGAGAAGGCTAACCCCTATTTTGTAAAACTACTGTTTGGAATTCTCTGCTGTGTTTTTAGTCGGCCTCTTATTCTAAAAAAATAACTTTGCTTTCTAGCCTGCTTTAGCCTGCTTGAATAATGAAGAAGATAAACTTAGCTGTCTGACCTTGTAGGCCAGAGACTAGATATGCCCATAATCTCAATGCCATGCCAGCTGTATTTTTTAATTGGATAGAACTGTGTTGTTTTCAAGGCCAGCAGCAAGATAACCACTAAGCGCACATAGGGCTGGCTCTTTAATAAAAAGGGGAGTTCTGCTTGTAGCCTTGCTTAGAATTTGAATTCATTTTCTCTAAGCCCACTGATGAATAAAGTGTGACTCCAAACTCTCTGAGCATTGCTTGATTTATTCCAGTTCTCTGTAGCACATGAGCTAACACATTGGGGTCCTGAAAAGATAATTTCATGGAGTCAACAATATTACTAGAAATCTTCTCCTACTGTCGCTCATAAAGTGTACAGCAAATGTCCTATCTGTCCAAAATATAACCCAGGAAAACCACTCCATGTGTCCCAAGGACATTTCCCACTTTCTTTAGGTCCTTTTGAGATATGGCAATTGGACTTCATCCAAATACCACCATTTCAGGGATACAAATATATATTAGTTATGAGTTTTATGTTTTCTCACTGGGTTGAAGCATTCCCTTATAGGGGAACAACAGCCTTAATGGTCGGTACATTGTTATTAGAAAAAATAATTTCCAATTGGGGAATTCCTTCTAAGTTGCATAGTGACCCAAGGACCCATTTCACTGGGCAAATAATAAAATGTATCTGTAACATTTGGCATATTCTACAGCATTTTTATTACTCCCAGTCCTCTGGATTGGTGGAACGTACCAATGGTATAATAAAAATTCAACTAGCCAAGATTTCAAAAGCCTTTTATCTCCTTTGGATGAAAGCTCTCCCTATAGGACTCCTCAACCTCAGATCTCCTTTTGGTAAACATAAACTTTTTATGAAATAGTCACCAGCCACCCTATGTATCTGGATGAAGTGGCATATGAACTAACTTTGCTAAAAAGTGTTGTGGCAAATGTCCCAGGAAACGACAGCCAGCACCCAGAGGAATCAGGAAAGCAAACCTTTATTATGCAGCACTGCTAGTCCAGGGGACTCTGATCCAAAGCCTGAACTGCCAATATGGGGAGGTTTTGATATATATATATATATATCTTCTTGTGGTGGGCCCCTTGGGATGGGCTTTGTAGCTCCGCCCAAGTCAGTGAGAATGGGGAAGTAAGATTACTGTTTAACTAGATATTGAACTAGGCTATAAGCTCCCAAAGTCTCCCCCCGCTCCATTTTCCTTCTCAAAAGGAGACATTCTACATTATTGGCAACAGCTTATTAACCAGCTTAAGGAAATTGATAAATTAGTAACCGATTTATTTCACAGTGCACTCCTGGGAGACAAAGATTTCAAAGATCCTGGCTTATAACCAGATTTGATCTATTGGAGGGGACCTTACCAAGTATTACTAACTAACCCATGTGCAGCCAAACTCAAAGAAGTTAACTCATGGATTCACATTTCTCATTTTAAAAAAGGCACCTGACTGAATGGACATCTACTCCTGTCTCCAATACTTGCCTTTATCTCCAAGGGAGATCTAAGACTTTTCAAGGATGAGAAGCCACTGGCACAGGTTTGAATGTTCCTTACATTTATAAATGTTTGTTTTTTTTAAATAATTTTCACCAGTGTTATTGAGATGGAAGTGTTGATATAAAAAATTTACAAACCTGTACAGAACTTTTATGAGTTTATTTGAGCCAAATTGACAACAATTTCCGGGAAACAAAATCTCAATGAATTGAAAAATGTTCCAGAGAATAGCATTTTTGCACTTTATTTTGTACATTATAGTCAAAGGAAGAGAAGTAAGCCGAGGGGTGGGGGGAGGGGGGGTGGGTAGAGAGTTTACATGAAATCCATTGGTGGTAGATTAGGGAGGCAGGAGAAAGCAAAGTGGGGAAAACTTTGAGACTGGAGAAAGATTAAACCAGATAGACACATACTTCTTTTACATTAGAGGGTATAAGATAGTTAATAATTAACATTTATGATATACAAAGATGGTATTTGGGCAACAAAATAACAATGAGGGTTTCCTGGTCAGGAGCTCTAGTGGGAGATTGTGCCCTGAGAGGTCTAGAAAAAGGGGATTACTCAGACATTGCAAAGGTTTGCTATAGTAGATGCAAAAGACAATAGACAGGCTCACTATGGTAATTATTGACCTTTGTTAAGGAAGATACTGGGCTACAACATGACTACCTGCCATGACTTGCTTTTGGTTAGGAAGCTTTAATTTCAGAGCATCCTATGTGGTTACTTTAGGTCTCTAAGTTTGGAAGGCCAACATGCAGGCCCCCTGTGAGTTTGTCAGGTTTAAATTGACATAGGAATTTTGGGGGATGAAAAAGACAGATTTAGGAAATTTTAGAAATTAAGAGGACCATGGAAGAAGCACAGGGCTGCAGAGCAGCAGAAGGTTCATAGAATAGGGAAGCTGAAAAGCTGCAACAGGTACATTTCCATAGAATGAGGGAGCTGGAAACAGCAAAGGGTCTATCTTTACAAAATAAAAGGAAGGAAGCCCTTCATCCAGAAGGTGAAGAAGAAACCCCAAAGGGAATAGGAAAACAATAAGGAAGGAGGGGAGGAAAACCTCACATGTCCATGTGAGGTTCAACCTTCGAGCTGAGAAATTACTATAGTAACCATTCCAAGGAAATAGTGACCAATTAGAAGAAGTATCAAGGCACCAAAATCTGCAGCCTTTATAAGCCTAAATCGTAGGGAAAAGGAACTCAGTGGGACTCTTCCCCTTCCCCACATGGGATTCCGTTCTGTGGGACTCTTTCTCCCTCTCCACGTGGGAGTCTGTGCTGTGAGATTCTTTCCTCTTTCCCATGTTGGAATCTGTATTAGTTCTTCAATAAATTTCCACCTTTGCTATACCACCTTCCATCATGGTTTTCATTCTTCGACGCCATTGGACAAGAGCCTAGAAATCAGTCTGCCCAGGGGAATACAATATGTTCCAGTCGAAAAATTCCATTTCAGTATGTGGCCCCTTTTTTGTCTGCAGAGTCAGCAGAGCTCCTCACACTGTCATGCTGGAAGTTGATCTCCTAATTATTTCTTAAAATAAAATAGTACTATCCTGAATTTTAGTACAATAAATTATTTTTTTTTAGTTTTTAATTTTGTTTTTTTGGCTAACCATATTTTATTGAGGCGTACTTTACATATCATAAAATATACAAACCAACCTTGAGTATACATCTCCACAGTCACCCCAGTAGCATCTCTATTGTGAACAATCCCTGTTTTATCACAATAGATTTCTTTTGTTTGCCCTTAAATAACATTTAAAAAATGAAGTCATGGAGATTGAAGATGGCTGCCAACAGGAAGGCAGGCTGCAAGACTGTGTGAGTGAGAGAATGAAAGGAGAGTGTGTGGATGTACGGGGAGTGTCTATTTGTGAGTGAGGAGCAGCTATATTCCAAGGGACTGTTGGGAACTGCCGGACCGGGCTCCCCTGACCGGCAGCCTCCACTGCTGCTGAAATCTCTCCCGGAGCAACCGGCTCTGCTGGAGAGACCACACCATCTTGAAGGGAAGAGTGGCTGTGATCGGAAACCTAGCCTAACCTTCAACCGGGAAGAATCAGATACCTCCCGAGACCCTGCAATCACAACATCCAGAGACCAACTGCGAACCCACAAACACCAGGTCTCAAGCAGCACGAATACACAGACTCGGATGAGCTCTGCACCTTCTCACGGAAAGGTCACATTTCACCCAGAGAAAGGTGAGGTCTGTGATCTAGGCTGGAGGGAGAAACGGGCGCCACAGGATCTAGAGGTTCAGAGGAAGTTTGTGCCCCACAAAATCTGTGGCCATTGGGGCCAGCGTAGTCTGCAAATGTGGAAGGGGGTCCACAGGACTGCTGGCAGAAGGGAACTCTAGAAATCAACCCATAACTGGGCTGGGCACAAAAAGGCAGCCTGAAGTTTTACCAGTATACCGGCTGCGTTGTGCCAGGGGAAAAGTCATGAGTTTGCACGCTTGCTCTGGCTCTTTTTTCTCTTTAAATCCTTGCTTTTGATTACTATGCCCCGTACTTAGGATTACCCAATTAAAACCACTCTCAGAGACTGCAGAGGAAAGTTGTTTTTGTGGAACCTGGGGATCAGAGCAGGGAGAAATGATCAGAAAACCAGCTCTGGGGCAGTCCATTCCCCCAAACCAGTATTAAGTGTGTCAGGGAAAACAAAATCTAAATACAGGGCAGAGAGGACTTATAGGCAAGGATGTCAGTACAGAAACACTGCTACCCAGGGGTTGAATCACAAATTGACTCTTATGTAAATACCACTACAGGCAGGCTGAGAAACAAAGAAATACTGACTGCTTGAAAACAGGATTGTGGCTTACAACACAGAGGAGCAGTGCAACACAGGGAACGTCAATACTGTCTTGACTACCTGACAGGAAACAGGTGTACCAAACAGAACAGTAGAGGAAGTGAATGACCTTCACTACTGCACATTTTTATTTTTTATCTTTTACTTAAGAAACTAAAATTTTTAGATTTTTTTCTCACTTGATTTTACCTTTTTAATATTATATTTTTATTTTTAATCAGTATTATTACTACTATTATTTTACCTTATTTTAAAAGTTTCATTTTATTTTCTCCTTATTTTATTTTATTTTTGGATTAGTGTTCTACATTCTATTTTTATTTTTCCTTTAGCATCATTTTACTGTATCTCAACTTTACCTTTATGCCAACACTCTCTTCCACACTTTTCCCCTTTAGTTGTCCTGTTTCTCTTACCCTATTCCTCCTTTAGATTTTTCCTATTCCTTCTTTTTACCCACTGTTAAAAATTCATCCTACTTGTATATCTAATTTCCAATCCCTTGCTCCAAGTCCATACACACTTCTCTCTTCTCTTTCTTCACTATCCAAATATTTTTTCTCTCTTTCATTTTTTTGATTTTTGTTTTATTTTGCCCTCCTTTCTCTCTGTCCTATTGTTGTTTGTTTGATTATTGATTAGATTTTGTTTGTTTGTGGGATTGTTTCTCTTTCTTTATTTGCTTCTGTTTTTCTCTCCTTGCTTGTTATTAGTTGTTGCTTATAGTTTGCATTCATATTTGAGTGTTAGTTGTTTGCATTTTTTGGGGTTAGTTGTTGTTCTATTGGAGTTTTCTCCCCTTATTAATAGTTTACGCCTCTTTTTCATTCTCTTTCTCTTCTCTCTTACTTTGTTCCTTTTCTCAATATCATTGTTGCACTTTATTTTTTATCCCCTAATTCTCTTTTCTCTGGTGGTCATCTTTATTTTGGGTTATTTGCATCATGAATACATTTGTGTTCAGTGCCTTGTTGTGTTGTATTTTGTGCCTTTAAGTCAATGCAGGAGAGAGAGAGCTACATAACCAGACACCCAGAGAGGAGAGATCATGAGGAGACAAAGAAACAGCCCGCACACATCAGAAAAGGAAGTAAACAAAATGGAGGCAAGCAATATGTCAGAGAAAGAATTCAGAGAAATGATCATAAGGAAGCTGAAAATGTTGGAAGACAAATTCAACAATATGTGTAAGAACCAAAAGGAAATTAAGAAGAACCAAGAATAAATGAAAAATGACATCACTGCAATAAAGAACTCAATAGAAAGCATCAACAGTAGACTAGAAGAAGCAGAGGATTGCATCAGTGAGCTAGAAGACAAAGTAGGAAAAAAATATTCAAGCAGAGCAGCATCTAGGAAAAAAACTTAAAAAACAGGAGGAGGGCCTAAGGGAACTTTGGGACAATCCAAAATGAAACAACATCCACATAATAGGGTGCCAGAAGGAGAGGAAACTGAGCAAGAAATAGAAAACCTGTTTGAGGAAATAATGATAGAAAACTTCCCTGATATAGGGAAGAAAAAACTCACACAAGTCCAAGAGGCTCACAGAGTCCCAAACAAAATGAACCCCAAAAGACTGACACCAAGGCATATTATAATTAAACTGACAAACACCAACAACAAAGTAAGAATCTTAAAAGCAGCCAGAGAGAGACAAAGTTACCTACAAAGGAATCCCCATCAGACTAGCAACTGATTTCTCAACAGAAACACATCAGACCAGAAGGGAATGGAATGAAATATACAAAGTCATGCAAAGGAAGGGTCTGAATCAAGAATACTGTACCCAGCTAGGCTGTCAATCAAAATTGAGGGTGAAATCAGGAGATTCACAGACAAAAAAAGGACTAAGGGGGTTTATCACCAGCAATGCAAGAAATGCTAAAGGGTCTGCTGTAAAAAGAAGAAATAGGAAGTGAAGAAGGAACACAGGCATAAAGAATAAAAATGGGCCATAGCTGGTTTGGTTCAGTGGATAGAGCGTCAGCCTGCAAACTGAAAGGTCCCAGGTTTGATTCTGGTCAAGGGCACATGCCTGGGTTGCAGGCTCAATCCCCAGTGAGGGTCTTGCAGGAGGCAGCCCATCAATGATTCTCTCTCAGCATGGATGTTTCTATCTCTCTCCCTCTTCCTTCCTCTCTGAAATCAATAAAAATATATTTTAAAAAAAGAATAAAAATGGCGACAATTTCCTATCAATAATAACTTTAAACGTAAATGGATTAAATGCCCCAATCAAAAGACATAGGGTAGCTGAGTGGATAAGAAAACATGACCCATATATTTGATAACTAGAGGAGATCCACCTCAGAAAAAAGGACTCACACAGACTGATGGTGAAGGAATGGATAAAGGTTTTTTAGGCAAATGGAAATGAAAAAAAAAAAGCTGGGGTAGCAATACTTATATCTGACAAATTAGATATCAAAGTGAAGGACATAATAAGAGATAATGAAGGCCACTTTATAATACTAAAGGGAGCAATCCAACAAGAAGATATAACTTGTAAACATATATGCACCCAAAACAGGAGCACCCAAATACATTTAAAAAAAAAAAAACTTCTGGAGGATATCAAGGTAGATTGACAGCAATATAGTCATAGTAGGGGACCTTAATACCCCACTATCACCATTGGACAAATCCTCTAAACAAAAAATCAGGAAAGAAAGATTAATCCTAAATGACTCACTAGACCAGATGGAATTAATTGACATCTTCAGAACATTTCACCCTAAAGCCAAAGAATATACATTCTTTTCAAGAGCACATGGGTCATTTTCAAAGATAGACCATATATTGGGGCACAGGCAAAGTCTCTTCAAATTCAAGAAGATAGAAATCATATCAAGCATCTTCTCAGATCACAATGGCATAAAACTAGAAATCAACTACAATAAAAACAATTTAAAAAAATCAAACACCTGGAGACTAAATAGCATGCTATTAAACAATGACTGGGTTACCAGAGAGATCAAAGAAGAAATAAAAAACATCATGGCAACAAATGACAATGAAAACACAACAACCCAAAATCTATGGGACACAGCGAAAGCAGTCTTGAGAGGGAAGTTCATAGCTCTACAAGCCTACCTCAAAAACAAGAAAAATGGTAATAAATTATTTAACCTTACAATTCAAAGAGTCAGAAAGAGAGCAACAAGAAAAGCCCAGCATAAGCAGAAGGAAGGAAATAATAAAGATCAGAGCAGAGATAAATAACACAGAGATCAAACCAAAACCAAAAAAAAAAAAACAATACAAAAGATCAACAAAACCAAGAGCTGGTTCTTTGAAAGGATAAACAAGATTGATGAACCTCTAGCCAGGCTCACCAAGAAGCAAAGAAAGAGGACCCAAATAAACAAAATCAGAAATGAAATAAGTGAAGTCACAGAAATACAAACGATTATGAAAAAATACTATGAGCAACTGTAGTCCAAAAAAATGGACAACCTAGATGAAATGGACATATTCCTAGAAAAATACAAGCTGCCATAACTCAACCAAGAAGAATAAAAAAACCTGAATAGGCCGATTACTACTGAAGAAATTGAAACAGTGATCAAAAATCTTCCAGCAAACAAGCCCTGGTCCAGATGGCTTTACAGGGGAGTTCTACCAAGCATTCAAAGAAGAACTAAAACCTATCTTCCTCAGACTATTCCAAAAAATTCAAGAGGAAGGCACACTTCCAAGCTCTTTCTATGAAGCCATCATTACCCTATTCATAAAACCAGATAAGGACACCACAAAAAAAAAGATAGGTACAGGCCAAATATCCTTGATGAACATAGATGCTAAAATCCTCAACAAAATTCTAGCAATTCAGATTCAGCAATATGTTAGAAAGATCATACATCATAACCAAGTGGGATTTATTCTAGGGATGCAAGGATGGCAGAATATCTGCAAATCAATAAATGTGATACATCACATAAACAAACAGAGAGACAAAAATCACATAATCATATCAATTGATACAGAAAAAGCATTTGACAAAACCCAACACCCTTTCTTGATAAAAACTCTCAGCAAAGTGGGAATAGGAGGGATCATACCTCAACGTAATAAATGCCCTATATGACACACCTACAACCAATATCATACTCAATGGGCAAAAGCTAAACCATTTTTCCTAAGAACAGGAACAAGACAAGGATTGCCCACTTTCACCACTCCTGTTTGAGACAGTACTAGAAGTACTAGCCATAATGATCAGACAAAAAGAAGAAATAAAAGGCATTCAAATTAGAAAAGAAGAAGTAAAACTGTCCTTATTTGCAGATAACATGATACTATGCATAGAAAACCCCAAAGACTCCATCAAAAAACTACTAGACCTAATAAATGAATTTGGCAATATAGCAGGATACAAAATTAACCCCTAGAAATCTATGGCCTTTTTATACACCAATAATGAACTAACAGAAAGAGAAATGAAAAAAAAAAATCCCATTTACCATTGCACCAAAAAAATTAAGATACCTAGGAATAAACTTAACAAAAGACATAAAAGACCTGTACTCAGAAAACTACAGGAAATTGACAAAAGAGATAGAGGAAGACATAAATAAATGGAATAACATACCATGTTCATAGATTAGTAGAGTTAACATCATTAAAATGTCCATACTACCTAAAGCAATCTATAGATTCAATGCAATACCTATTAAAATACCAATGGCGTATTTCAAAGATCTAGAACAAACTCTCCAAAAATCATCTGGAATAAAAAAAGACCCCAAATAACCACAACTATCCTGAGAAAGAAGAACAAAGTTGGAGGGATCACAATTCCAGACAGCAAGCTATATTACCAAGCCACGGTTCTCACAATTGCCTGGTACTGGCACAAGAACAGACATATAGGCCAATGGAACAGAATAAAGAACCCAGAAATTGACCCAATCCATTATACTCAATTAATATTTGACAAAGGAGGCAAGAGCATACAATGGAGTCATAACAGTCTCTTTAATAAATGCTGCTGGGAAATTTGGTCAGATACATGCAAAAAAATGAAACTAGATCACCAACTTATACCATACACAAAAACAAACTCAAAATGGATAAAGAACTTGAACATAAGACAGGAAACCATAAAAACTCTACAAGACTCCATAGACAGCAAAATTGCAGACATATGTAGTAGCAATATCTTTAGAGACAGAGATCTTAGGGCAAGAGAGACTAAAAAGAAAATAAACAAATGGGACTACATCAAAATTAAAAGCTTCTGCACAGCAAAAGAAACTATCAACAAAACAAGAAAACCCACTGCATGAGAGAACATATTGGCCAATGTTATCTCCGATAAGGGTTTAATCTCCAACATTTACAGGGAACTCATACAACTTAACAAAAGGAAGATAAATAATTCAATCAAAAAATGGGCAAAGGACTTAAATAGACACTTTTCGAAACAGGACATTCAGAAAGCCAAAAGACACATAAAAACATATTCAAAGTCACTAAGCATCTGAGAGATGCAAATCAAAACAACAAGGAGGTACCACCTCAAACCTGTCAGAATGGCTATCATCAACAAATCAACAATTGACAAGTGCTGGAGAGGATGCAGAGAAAAAGGAACTCTCCTTCACTGCTGGTGGGAATGCAGACTGGTGCTGCCACTGTGGAAAACAATATGGCGTTTCCTCAAAAATTTAAAAATGGAACTGCCATTTGACCCAGTGATACCACTTCTAGGAATATATCCCAAGAAAACAGAAACACCAATCAGAAAGGACATATGTACCCCTATGTTCATAGCAGCACAATTTACAATAGCTAAGATTTGGAAACAGCCTAAATGCCCATCAGCAGATGAGTGGATTAGAAAACTATGGTACATCTACACAATAGAATACTATGCTGCTATAAAACAGAAGGAATTCTTACCATTTGCAACAGCATGGACGGAACTGGAGAGCATTATGCTAAGTGAAATAAGCCAGTCAGTGAAAGAAAAATACCACAGATTTCACTCATTTATGGATAATAAAGAACATTATAACCTGATGAACAAAAAGATAGAGGCAGAGAAGCATTGAACAGACTGTCAAATTACAGCAGGAAGGCTGGGGAGGGTTGAAGGGGGGAGGTAAGAGATCAACCAAAGGACTTGTATGCATACATATAAGCACACCCAATGGATGCAAGATACGGGAGGTGGGGAGGGGGGGGTGAGAGCTTGTGCAGGGGGGGGGCGGGAGAGGTAGGGGAGGCCGGGGGAAGGTCAATGGGAAAAAAAGGAGACATATGTACTACTATTTGTATTTTTAAGTCTTTTTTAAAATTTAATTTTATTGTTTAAAGTATTTTTAAACAATAAAATTAAATTTTAAAAAAGTGATTTTCCAAAAAAAAAATAAAATAAAAAAGAAAGAAAGAAAAAATGAAGTCATACAATATGTACTCATTTGTGTTTGGCTTCCTTATTCCACATGTTTCTGAGTTTCATTACTATTGCTACATACATCAGTAATTTATTTCTTTTTATTGCTGAATAGTAACCCATTGTATGAATGTACCACAATTTTTTTTATTCATTTACTTGTTGATGGATGTTTAGGCATTTTCCACTTTTGGATTATTATAAATAAAGCAGCTATGATTATTCATGTACATGTCTTTTTGTAGACATACACATTATTTCTCAATTATTTCCACTATTTACATAATAGAGGAAAATCTGTATCAAAACAGAATTGTATGTTTAACTTTATTAAAAACTGCCAAATAGATTTCCAAATATTATAGCATTTTACAATCCCACAATCAGTAAGTGAATCAAGGGGGTAAACTGCTTTTCAAGTTTTTTGTTTGTTTACAATTTTATTGGTTTGCTTGTCTTTTCATTATTGATTTGTAGATTTTCTTTGTTCTTAGCATAAGTTTTAACCAGTATATAGTGTGTCCTCCAAAGTGTATACACATACTTTGAGTAATTATAAAGGCAGTGTTTATTAAAATACATTTCATTTTCAAAATTGAGCTATCAGCTGTTAAAGTGTATATACATTTTTGGGGGACACCCTGTATGTACTGCAATGTTTTCTCCTTGTGACATCATTGTCTGTGACATCATTTTCTTTTCCTTTAGGAAACAGCTTTATTAAGATAGAATTTATATACCATATAAATGACCCATTTAAAGTGTACAATAGTTTTAAGTATATTCATAAATTTGTGCAACCTTCACCATAATCTATTTTATTTATTTATTTTTAAAATATATGTTTCAGAGAGGAAGGAAGAGGGAGAGAGAGGTAGAAACATCAATGATGAGAGAGAATCGTTGATCAGCTGCCTTCCTGCACGCCTTACACTGGGGATCAAGCCTACAACAGGGGCATGTGTCCTGACTAGGGATTGAACTGTGACCTCCTGGTTCATAGGTCAATGCTCAACCACTGAGCCATGATGGCTGGGCTCCACAATCAATTTTAGAATATTTTTATTACCCCACAAAGAAACTCCATACTCTTTTTTTCATCACTAATTCAAGTATTAAGTATGTAAGAGCTAAAACTATAAAACTCTTAAAATAAAACATAGGCATGTTTTATTTTAAGAGTTTTATAGTTTTAGCTCTTACATACTTAATACTTGAATTAGTGATGAAAAATCACTAAACTATAAAACTCTTAAAATAAAACATAGGCATGTTTTATTTTAAGAGTTTTATAGTTTTAGCTCTTACATTTAGGTTTATGATCCAATTTGAGTCAATATTTGTATATTGTATGAGATAGGAGTCCAACTTTATTATTTTGTTCATTAATATCCAGTTGTCCTAGTACCATTTGTTGAAATGACTATTCTTTCTTCCATTGAGTTGTTTTAGCATCCTTGCTGAAAGTCAATTGATTCTAAATGTGAGGATCTATTCCTGGCTACTGAATTCTGTTCTGTTGATTTATACGTTATTTATGGCCCTACCACACTGTGTTGATTATCATAACTTTGTAGTAAGTTTTGAAATTGGAAAGTGTGAGTACTTAACCATTGTTCTTCTTTTTCAATATTGAAAAAAGAAGAATTTGGATCCCTTGTACTTCCATATAAATTTTAGAATTGGCTTGTCATTTCCTGCAAAGAGTCTGTTGAGGTTTTGATAAGAATTGCATTGAAGCTGTAGTTCAATTTGCAGGAATAGTGGCATCTTAATAATGAGCCTTATGACATATGAACATGGCTATATTTCCATTTCTTTATATTTTCTTTAAAAATTTTCAACAATATTTTATAATTTCAATAATCACTTTTCAGCTTTTCATTAAATTTATTTCTAAGTAATTTATTCTCTATAATGCTTTTAGGAATGGAATTGCTTCCCTTTTGTTTTCTCATTGCTTCTATATAAAATACCATTGGGTTTTGTATATTAATATGTATATACAGATTATATAACTTGTATATTATCTTGCAACCTTGCTGAACTCATTTATTAGTTCTAATAGTTTTTTTTTAAGCAGGTTCCTTTGGATTTTTTATATACACAATCATGTCATATAAAGATAGAGATAGTTTTCTTTCTTCCTCTAATCTGCATACCTTTTATTTTTTTCATCTTTTTCATTGTCTTTTGATGAACAGAAAATTTTAATTTTAGTCATGTCTAGTTTTTTAATATTTTTATTTTATTTGAATATTATGACCTAAGAATCTTTGCCTACACTGAAGTTTTCAAGATAATCTACTGTTTGTGGGTGTGTTTTTTTTACCCATAGAAGCTTCATACTTTTAACTTTCAAAATTAGGTCTATGATCTATGGTGAGACATGGAATCAAAGCTCAGTTTCTTTTCCAGAGATATCCAGTTGTTCCAAATATAAAACCATTTAATTTTTATATTTAATAATTTTACATTATATTCTATTTCGGTAGTATACACTTAATAACAAATGTTGTAAACACAAGAAGGAAAATAGGTATTACAGTGATGCATGAAATAAGGATTTTTGCATCTCTGTGAATCTCTCTGGGTTCATTTTTTTGTTTGTTTGTTTGAAGAAATTTCTTTAGTATACTTTAGCAATTAAAGATTCTCCAGGATTTTATTCATCTGAAAATGCTCCTATCTGGTGTATTAGGTAGGGTTCTACAGAGTACTTATAATAAGAAATTTGCTCATGTAATTATGGAGGTTGAAAAGTCCCAAGATCTGTGTTCAGCCAACTGGAGACCCAAGAGAACAGATGTGTAGTTTTAGTCTGAGTCTGAAGGTCTGAGAACTGAGAGAGCTGATGGTGTAAGTTTCAATTTGAAAGCTGACAGTCTCAAGATCCAAAAGGATCCAATGCTCAACCCAAGTCAGAGGACTGAAAAAGACCAGTATCCCAGCTCAACAGTCAGGCAGGAGGAGTTCCCTCTTATTGGCTTTCTTGTTCTATTCAGGTTTTAAGGTGATGAGGCTCATTTGCATCTGGGAAGGCAAACTGTTTTACTCAGTCTACTGATTACCATGTGAAGCTCATCCACAAACACTGTCACAGACACCCATAATAATATTTAGTCAAATGTGGCCAGTCAAGCTGACACATAAAATTAACCATCATATCTGGTCTTTCTTTTTGAAGGATATTTTCTTTAGATATGGAATTTTTTGGTTTGGCAATTATTCTCTTTCAAAACATGAAAAATATATTTCCAAGCTTTTCTGGCTTTTCTTTTGAGAGAACTTCTGTCATATGGAATTTTGTGGCTGGCTTCTTTTACCTAGTGTAATGCTTTGAGGTTTATCCATGTTATTTCATATTTCCATAGTTTTTTTTCTTTCTATTGCTGAATAATATTCCATGGTATAGATTTACCAAAATTTGTTTTTCCACTCACTAACTGATTTTTATTTGAGTAATTTCCAGACTTCAGCAATTGTGAGTAGACCACTTTACCATATATTTATTGGTCATTTAAAAATGCCTGTTTGATCTTTTGACCAATTTTCTAGTTGTCTTCTCTTTATTGATTTGTAAGGGTTCTGTATATATTCTAAATACAAATATACATATGTATTATATTCTAAGTACAAGTTTTTGGTAATACACATTGCATATATCTTCACCCAACTTATTGCTTATATTTCAACTTTATTTTGATGGAATATTTGAATATTTTTCAATATTCCTTCGTAGTTGGTACTTTTTATATCTTGCTTTAAATTTTTTTTCTGCTCCAAGTTTACAAAAGCATTACCATATAATTTCTTCTATAAGATTTATTATGATCTTTCATATTTAGATTTATACAGCATCTAATAGTTATTTTTATATGTAGTGTGAGGTAAGGGTTATGTTTTCCTTTTCCTTTTTTCCATTAGGGTATCCAATTGTCCCAACAACCTTTATTGAAAAGACTATACTTACCCACTGCTTTGCCATACCACCTTTATCATTACTCAGGTGTTCATCATATATGTGTGGCTCTATGGCTGGATTCTTGTTTCTATTCCATTGGTTTATTTGTTCTGGGCTCTCATAATACCAAGTCACTATCTTCCTACCCTAATCACCACATGTACTAGACAGGTGGAGACCATTCCAACACCCTAGAACCCACTGAAATTATTCAAAATAGCCAATCCTAACCTACACATTCCTTCCCACAAAACCTCACTGCCTTGCCCATTCCTTCTCACAGAAACCATAGAAACTCTTGCCCACGTTTTCCCCCCACACTTTCTGCTTCCTGACTGTCCCTGATGTTTCCCCCATGTGACTCTACATGGCATGGCATGCCCCCTTCTCTTGGAAACTATGAGTAACAATTATCTTCACTGGCAGTCATTTGCTGATCTGTTTCCCACATCATAGCATAATAATAATTGGAACTTACATTTTAAAACATTTAGTTTTTATTATTCCAAAGTTTTATTATGACCTGCCTAAGTTTGACTTTTTAGATATTCTATACTGCTTGGGGTTCATTGGGCTTTTTGAAACTATATCATGATGTCTTTTGTCAGCGTGATTGATTGTATATTGGTGACCAATTATTTGTTCCTTCATGTATTTATACTTTTGCCAGGTGACTTTATAGTTTCTCCCATTGAAGACAGAGTGTACGTACCTGTCTTTTGATCTTGAGCTTAGCTATATGACTTGCTTTGGCCAATGAGATGTTAGCAGACTTGACACCGGCAGAGACTAGAAATATATTTATGCAACTGGGCTTGCTCTTTTGCACTTCTGTCATCATCATAAGAAAAAACATGTGCTGGGAGCCCACCTGAACCAATGTGCAACTTGAATCAGATCCAGCTGGCCCGATAAATATAGCACATAGAAAATGGTTAGTATCTGTTAAATGAACAAATGAATGAATAAAAAAATAAAATTAAAGAGACTTGAAAAGTCTTAAGAAGATTCTGGACCTGTATCTGTTTCTCTCTATCCTTGCCCATGAGTGAGTACTTGCCAGGTGGGGGTGGGCGTGGAAATCAATACAATAAATTATGAAAGTTAATTTTCTTCTAAGGTCATAGATTAGCATGGCTTTAACACAATCAACATTCTTGAGTTCAATATGAAAAGACTTACCTTTAGCTATGAAAGGGATGGAAGTTGAAATTTATTCCTGAATGACACATATTTATTTAATAATTGCCGAGTATAGTCACAAATTATGAAATCATTTCCTGCTATAAGGAACGTAATTTAGACAGGTGGAGAAATGAATGATGAAGGTGGAATGAAGGCTTTCTCATGCCCTAAGTATGACCACAGCGCAAAAGGCTTAAACTAAATTGTTAAAAGGATTAAACATTTTTATTTTTTCCTGAATCACATACCAATGGGTTAATCTACAAAGAGAGTAGAAATTTAGAAAGCAGGAAATACCCCACTTACTTTATAGCAAAGAGCAGTAACCTGAGACCCTTGATCCCTGAAGTCATGGAGGCTATTCCTGGCATGCACAGGACAGACCTCAGGTGTCACTGTTTCTCTTCCCCTTTCCACACCCTCTCTCAAGCCTACTAGATAGCACTGTAGTAACCAGATAACTCCACTTGCTGGAAGAACTGACCATTTGGAAGAAGTTCTTGGTCTTGGGAGCATTCTTAATGAAGGGGATAATGGGGCAAGAGAATTATGGCAGCAATGGTGTAGTCAAATTGAAAGGGTCATAGGATATCAGTTGGTAAAATGGCCTTTGTAAGGCATATGGGGCAACTCAAACCTTCAGCTTATGTTGTGTTCTCTAAGCAGCTGAGTTGAGGGTTTGCCAAGTCCTCCCTGTGATCATAGCCCAGTCTGTGAGAGGAGGGAAGCCTTTGACTAGGGAGTTCATTCAATTCTTTGATTTAATTGCCTAGATCCGTGGTCGGCAAACTGCGGCTCGCGAGCCACATGCGGCTCTTTGGCCCCTTGAGTGTGACTCTTCCACAAAATACCACAGCCTGGGCAAGTCTGTTTTGAAGAAGTGGTGTTAGAAGAAGTTTAAGTTTAAAAAATTTGGCTCTCAAAAGAAATTTCAATCTTTGTACTGTTGCTATTTGGCTCTGTTGACTAATGAGTTTGCCGACCACTGGCCTAGGCCCTGTGGTTTTAAATGGAAAATCACCAAATGTGAAGAAAATTTTAGGGTCGTTTAAACCTCTACCATCATTGCACCTATTCCTTTATTATTTATTTAAACAAGTACTAGACATTGTGCTAACATTGGGTAGTCAAAAGTGAATAAGCTATGTCATCCAGAAACCAAAATCCAGTTTAAATGGAAAATAAGCAGAGTAGAAGTGTGAGACGTATTCAAGAAAAAGCAGGTTCTCTGTGATTTACTGGTGGCAGATAATTGAGCAAATTATCTAACCTCCACATGTCTCAGTTGATCTATTTAGAAAATGGGTATAATAATAATTACTTCATAGGATAAAAATGTACTCATTTGGAATGTGGTGTTGGAAGAGAGCTCTACAGATATCCTGGACTACCAACCAGAAGGGTAAACAAGTGGGTCCTAGAGCAAATTAAGCCTGAAACATCACTGGAAGCAAAATGAAAAAACTGAAGCTATCCTACTATGGACATATCATGAGAAGGCAGGATTCTTTGGAAAAGACAATAGTGCTATGAAAAATATGGGGAAGACAAAATATTAGGTGGATTGACTCCATATAAGAAGCCATAGACAAGAATCTACATGAGCTGAGCAGGGCTGTTGAGAACAGGACATTGTGAACATCACTCATTCACAGGGTCTCCAGGAGGCGAAGCTGACTCGACAGCACATTATAAATACATACCTTATAAGGAATCAACTGAGTTAATGCTTACAAAGCATTTAAATTAGTTAATATTTATAAAACATTTAAAATAATGCCTGACAGATCCTAATCACTCAACAAATATTAACTATTATTATTCTCTTTCTGAATCATTCACACCAGTTTCTTAAAGCCCAATGCTTTAATGTGTCTGTGTTGGGTTTATTATATATATAATAAATCATTATACCTCAAATTTGCATTACTAATAAGATCAAAGACCATATACTCTTCGTACTGTTTGTGAGCTAGTCCCAATATCCACCATCTCTGAAAACCTACACTCTCCTTTTCCACTCTATACACCTTTTCTTTGATGGATCTGAATGTCTTCATACTCCAAATTCATTGATTCATTAATCTTTTTAACATTTACTAAATATCTTCTCTATGCCAGGCATTGTTTTGGGTTCTGGGGACACAGAAGAATGGTCTTTGCTCTTTAAGAGCACCCAAACTAGTAGGAAAAAGAAAAACAATAGATTATTATAAAGTGATTTCAACTTAGGGTCTGTGATTCCAGCATCCACTTTGGTGTTTCTGCTAAAAATAAGCAATCCCACTTTACTTATCTCAGACCAAAGAGAAAAGAACAGAGGTGAATTATTAAACTTTGGAGGCTTTAAGGAAAGACTTACCGTGTTTTGCCATATTTCAAATGGATAAGATCCTCCCAACTCCCAACAACAAAGGGAATCTCAGGGCACTGGCTCCTATACTCCTATCCTGAGGTGGAGTGCTCTAATCTCTCAACTCAGTCTAAGGCAGTGGTCAGCAAACTGTGGCTCGCGAGGCACATGCGGCTCGCGAGCAGCGGTTTGACGCTCTGTTGACTAATGAGTTTGCCGACCACTGACCTAGACTCTCAATTCCAATAATTACAGGCTGTGGTTGTACCTTGTGATTAAGCCCCTATACCAGTGGTTGGCAAACTCATTAGTCAACAGAGCAGCAAACCACAGCTTGTGAGCTGCATGTGGCTCGTGAGCCACAGTTTGCCAACCACTGGTCTAAGGGATTTGAAACAAGGTTCTGGTGTAGGTGAGCTTTAAAAACAGATAATGTCCCAAACTAGGAACCTTGTAAGATACTCAGAACACCCAGTTGGAGTATTTATCTATTGTCACAATAACCCTATCTAATAAAAGAGTAATATGCAAATTGACCATCACTCCAACACACAAGATGGCTGCCCGCAATTGGTCAAAGATGGCTGCCCTCATGTGGACACAAGATGGCCAGCAAGGGAGGGCAGTTGGGAGGGACCAGGCCTACAAGGGAGGGCACTTGGGGGTGATCAAGCCTGCAGGGGAGGGCAGTTAGGGGTGACCAGGCCAGCAGAGGAGGGAAGTTGGGGGACTGGGCCTGCAGGGAAGGGCAGTTGGGGGGGACCCAGGGTGGAGCAGTTGGGTGAGACCAGGCCTGCAGTGGGGGTGGGCAGTTGGGGGGACCAGGCCAGCAGGGGAGGGCAGTTAGGGGTGACCAGTCCTGCAGGGGAGGGCAGTTAGGGGCAATCGGGCTGGAAGGGGAGCAGTTAGGCATCAATCAGGCTGGCAGGGGAGTGGTTAGGGGGTGATCAGGCTGGCAGGCCGAAGCAGTTAGGGGCAATCAGGAAGGCAGGCAGGAGAGCAATTGGAAATCAGCAGTCCTGGATTGTGAGAGGGATGCCCAACTGCCCATTTAGGCTCGATTCTATCGGGATTGGGCCTAAATGGGCAGTCGGACATCCCTCGAAAGGTCCCAGATTGGAGAGGGTGAAGGCTGGGCTGAGGGACACACACCCCTCCCCCCGTGCACGGATTTCATGCACTGGGCCTCTAGTGCTACATAACAAACCATCCCCAAACTCAGTGGTTAAGAACAACCATTTATTTTAAGTCTGGGTAGGAAGGATGGTTTTGCTGATTTTGGCAGGGCTTCTGTCATAGCTGGGACTCACCTATTGAGCGGTTGACTGGCTTTGCCTGATATAGGATAGCCTTGGCTGTGAATAATGGCTCTGCTCCATGTATCTCATCCTCCAACTGGCTAGTTCCAGCATGCTTCCATGGTGAAGGCAGAGGAGCAAGAGAGAGAGCAGAAATGTGTATGGCTTCTGAGGCCTAGGCTTAGATAGAACCAGTACGGACACTTCTGAAGTTTAGACATGTCATAGGCCAGTCCAGATTCTAGGGGTGGATGAATAGATCCCACTTCTTTATAAGAGTGATTGTAAAGTCATATTGTAAAGAGCACAAGTACAGGGAAAGAAAACATTTTATAATTTTTCTATCACACCAGCCTCCCAGATTTTTATAAAGCAGTGCCCTTTTCCTGTTATATTCATTGCTGTGATAAAAATAAAGCATGACTAAAACCACACTAACAACAGTGATAAGGTTATACTGAGTCACACACACCAAAAAACAAACATCCAATGACTCCAGGGAGGAGAACGAAGCATTGCTACTTGTTGGCTGAAGACACACAAAAATATCCTTGAGGCATCCTGCAAAAATTAGGAGAACTCAAACAGAAAGACAAGCATGATGGTTAATCCACTAATTTAAACCAGAATACACTAGCATCATATTTAAAATTTTTATTTAGATTCTTTCTTTTGTTCACTATTTCCCATATATTTTCCCCTTCTCTTCTTTCTCCATCCCCAAATCGCCCCCCATACTTTAAAGCATCTATTTTTTTATTTGGTTCCTAAAAACCCAAAGTCTAAAAACAAATTAAAGTGTTTAGGGAATACAGCAAAATTAATAAGAGGGAGGGACTTTCCCCCTGGAGACTAGAACAGCTACCTCAGGAACAAGAGGAAAAAAGAGAAGGGAGAGGAAAAGAATTGAAGGGCAGCCAACAGGGAACTTGGCGAGCCAACAGGGCACACCTAGAACAAGGGGCCAGAGACAGAGGTAGCAGAAAGATTCTTGAGTCTCCAAGTTTGTCACGGAAACAGCAGGAAGAGCTGACCTGCTAGAGAGGGTCACAAAAGTATGAGATATAGGATGGTGTACTGCTCACCATGTAGACTCTGCAGCCAGACTCACTGGGTTTCAATACCAGCTCTGTCATTTATCAGCCTGTGTGACCTTGTGCAAATCATGTAACTTCTATGTCTTTTGACTTCTCTCGTCAGTAAAATAGAAGTAAAGAGAGTACTAGCTTGAAGGGTTGCTATTTAAATAAGTGCTTAGGTAATTCCTGGCACATAATAAGTATTATGTAAAGACTAGAGGCCTGGTGCACGGACTCATGCACCGGTGGGGTCCCTTGGCCTGGCCTGTGGGCATTGGCCGAAACTGGCTCTCTGACATCCCCTGAGAGGTCCTGGATTGCGAAAGGATGCAGCATATAAGATCTTTGATTAACCTCTTCCTGCCCTTTCTCCCCCCCACTTCCCTTGAGATTCATCAGTCTGTTCCATGTTTCCATGCCTGTGGTTTCCACTCCTGCATTAAGCATCTGCCCCCTGGTGGTCAGTGCACATCATAGCTACCAGTCGGCCAGTCGGCTGGTCGCTTAGGCTTTCATATATATAGACTAGGGGCCCAGTACACAAATTTGTGCACCTTGAAAGGAACTGTGGGCCCCGAGGCTGCAGTAGGCACAGGGGTGGGTCTTGGCCCATCCTCCATGCCCCTGCCTGGCCCCTCCTGCCATAGTCCCCGGTCCCCTGTCTGCCAGCAGCTCTGCTCCCGCCATCCCCGCTCCCACATGCTGACAGCACAGAGCGATTGGGGCTGGCACCAACAGCGGGTGCGAGTGGCAGATGCTGCCCTAATCACCCCTCAGGAGCAGGGGAAGGTGGAGAAGCCCTCAGGGGTGATTAGCGCCAGCAGCCGCCGCTTGCACCTATTGATGGCAGCAAGCAATTGGGACCAGTGCTGGGCACCAGCAGCGGGTGTGAGCAGTGACTCCAGTGCCAGCTGTGGGTGCAAGCAAGGATGGCATTGTCAGTGGGTGCGAGTGGCAGCTCTGGCACCAGCACCAGGTATGAGCACCGGGTGGGACCGTGGTGTGCAGGAGCAAATAATTTTCAGTAACCACCAGAGACTCGCCCCAATGACAGCGACCAGCGCCCTGCCTTGATCTGGCACCCCCTCTCACCTGCTCCACTATCCTGCCACAGCCAACGCTTGCCATGTTCCATGCATGCCCCTTGGTGGTCAGCGTACGACATAGCAACTGGTTGTTCAGTTGTTCTGTTACTCCATTGTTCTGTTGTTCCACCATTTGGTCTATTTGCATATTAGCCTTTTACTATATAGGATAAGCTGTTATTATCAGTATATTATCTCAGAACCTGTGTTTCTGGCCAGGAAGCCAGTTGGGCTTCTGGATGCATCCTAAGTTATCTAGGAGACAGAGATTCAAAGCTTGACTAGGCCCACTCCATCCCCTTGCCTTTGCTCTATAAACCCCAGGAATTTAGGTATAGCTCTGGGGAAAGGGTTGGGAACTCCAAATTCAATGAAATCATGTTTCTGCTTCTCCCTTCTCTCCTACCACCCCATGAAATAAAAGCCTCAAATGAGAGTTAGACTGAATGTAAGGAAAATAAAATGTTTCATTTCTTTTACTCCCACATTTATCCACTGGAATTCTTATGCACTCCATTTGTCTTACCCCAGACTGGACTGTGAGCACCTTGCAGGCTGGGGCCATTTCTCTTCCATGTGCACAGTGCTTGCACAGAAGAGGGATTCAGTGGATGTCAGGTGAATGAACCAATTTGACTTTTTTTTATTATTAAGGTGAAATTCGTAGAATATTAAATTATAAAATTTAAGACATTTTAAAAAATTGTGGCAAAATACATATGACATGAACTTTACAATGTTAATTATTTTTAAGTACAGGTCAGTGGCATTTAAGTACATTCACACTGTTGTGCAATTACCACCTCTATCTGGTCTCAAAGTAATTTCATCATTCCAAAAGAAAACCTCCTACCCATTTAGTAGTTACTCCCCCAGCCCCTGTCCACCAACAATCTCCTTTCTCTGTGAATTTATCTATTCTGGATATTTCATATCAATGAAATCATACAATATGTGACCCTTTGTATCTGGCTGCTTTCATTTAGCATAATGTTTTCAAGGTCCATCTGTATTGTAGCATGCATCAGTACTTCTTTAATATAGCTGATCAACATGCCATTGCACATTAATATCACAGTTTGTTTATCCATTCAACGGTTGGTGGATGTTTGGTTGTTTCCACCTTTTGGCTTCTGTAAACAGTGATGCTATGAACAGTGTGTACATGTATTTATTGGAGTACTGTTTTCAATTCTTTAAGACTAGAATTGCTACCGTATATCACATGGAAAATCTATGTTGAACTTTTTGAGGAACTGCCAAAGTGTTTCCACAGCACAGATGTGGCTATTGATGCAATCTACAGCTTTGTTAGATTGATAGAACTTCTCAGCACCTTAAAAAGGCAGCTCACCATCTGCACCAATTTCCCTCTAGCCCAAGGATTCCCAGAATTCCTCTGTCCTCTTTTAGTTCTAGAGCTTGAGCTGGAGAGCATGAATGTTACCTTCCAGCTAGTGACTGAGTTGCTGTGTTTCCTGGAAGCAGCCTTGGCACATGATGTTTCTGTCCACTCTCTCTGCCCTGCCCTTCTGGAACTGATTCTTGGTACATGTCATTGCAAACCTCAGTCTGCCATAACCTTTTTCAGGTTTAATGATTTTTTTTATTTTTTTATTTTTATTTTTTGAAAGAGAGAGAATAGGAGGGAAGAAGGGAGGGAGGGAGAGAGATAGGCAGAGAGAGATAGAGAAACATTGATGTGAGAGAGACACATAGATGGGCTGCCTCCCACACATGCCCCAACCAGGGCTGGGGAATGAACCTGCAATCCAGATATGTGCCCTTGACTGGAATCAAATCCATGACCCTTTGGTGCACAGGCTGATGTTCTACAACTGAGCCACACCAGCCAGGGCTGGACTTAATGATTTTTAAAAGTGTTTTTTATTGGTAAATTAACACATACAAAAAACAAATGTACCACTTAATGAATTATAAATCAAACATCCCTTTAGCCACCACCCATGGAAGGATATGGAACCTTGCCATCCATCCCATGAGCTCTCCATTAGCTCCCTCTAAAACACAAGTCCCAGACCCCACTAAGAATAACCAGTCCTAACCTTTACAGTAATCACTCCTTTTATTTATAGCTTTACCATCCAAGCATGCATCTCTGTCCTCTATATTTCCTATAATTGGTAGTTGGGTCTAAAGGATAATAAAAATCAAGTTTGATTTTTTAGAGTGAAGTCTGCTTCACAGACAGTATCATGTACCAAGTAGCACATGCTTTGAATTGTTAGCAGCCATTAATGCTTAATGTTTAGATCCTTAATTTACTACATGTGCAAAATGCTGTTTTCCAATTCTTTAATTTCTTTTTCACTTATTTGTTGGCACATTATATCAAGAGAAACTTTCCCTCATCTGCTCTTTAGTCACCCAGTAGCAGGATAAAGTCTTGACTCTTGCTCTTTCCCACTTTTCAAAATAATCAGTTGGTTCTCTAGCATCTTTCAAAGGTAAGCAAATAAGATTTTTTGCATGACCATGAATGCATAGTTTTAAACATATTCAGTATGTTTCAATCTGCTGAAATTGTTGTCCTTACTAATGCTCAGTTTATCAGATTTAGCTCTGAACTGTTGATCAAATGAAACTTGAGTAGTTACTGGGTTATAACAGGACCCATGATTCACCTAGCTAAGTCTGGTATGAAAGGTTCTTAACACAAGTTTTTGTGCTTTTAGAATCTGCTGACTGAGCATGGGCTCCTAGCTTGGTAAAATCATTCGGAACTGCTAGACCTCTTCTTTTTTTTTTTTTTTTAATGAGATAATTTTAAATATGTTTTTATTGATTTTAGAGAGAGGAAGGGAGAGGGAAAGAGAAAAAACAAAACAGTTTCTGTGAAAATAAAATAAAATTAAAGTTTAAACTTTCTGCAAAGGAAACCGCACACACACACACACACACACACACACACACACACACACACACACAAATATTAGCCATTAAAAAGAAGAAATCCTGCCATATGCAACACATGGATGAACTCAGAGGACATTATGCTAAGTGAAATAAGCAGAATATGGAAAGACAGATGTGGCATGATCTCACCTACATGTGGAACCTAAAATACTCAAATTCATAGAAACAGAGAGTAGAATGATGGTTGCCAGGGGATGAGGATGGGAAAATGGGGTCTCAGGGGAGGGGATGCTGGTCAAAATGTATAAACTTTCAGTTGTAAAATGAATAAGTTCTGGGAATCTAATGAACAGCATGGTGACTATAGTTAAAATAATGTATTGTAAACTTGAAATTTGCCTCAAAAAATAGAAAGTAAAAACTAATCTGATCAGCCTGCCTGGTGTGTCTCTGTGGCTGAGTGTTGACCTATGAACCAGGAGGTCATGGTTTGATTACCCATCAGGGTACATGCCCAGGTTGTAGGCTCCATCCCCAATTGTGGGCATGCAGGAGGCAGCCAATCAAGGATTCTCTCTCATCATTGATGTTTTTATCTCTCTCTTTCTCCCTTCCTCTCTGAAATCAATAAAAATATATTTTTAAAAGACCAACAAAACTAGTCTGATCTATGTGTCTATTTTTGTGCCAATACCACATTATTTTAATTATTATAGCTTTGTTGGTTTTTTGCAATGTATGTAATTAAATGTTATTCCATTTCGTACCTAAGAAGATTTAGCTATCTGAGACTTTTAAAAAATATATTTTTATTGATTTCAGAGAGGAAAGGAGAGGGAGAGAGAGATAGAAACATTAATGATGAGAAAGAATCAATGATTGGCTGCCTCCTGCACACCCCCTACTGGGGATTGAGCCTGCAACCAGGCATGTGCCCTTGACTGTAATTGAACCTGGGACTCTTCAGTCCGCAGGCTGACACTCTATCAACTGAGCAAACTGGCTAGGGCAGCTGTCTGAGGCTTTTAAACATCTTTTAATTTTTAACTTCTCTTTTGTGTACCCTTCTTATCTTGTTTATCAGTAAGACACCTGAGAAGTTAAATTATCTACATGATTGCATAAATTATTTCCTGCCAAACTTTTTCACTTAGGACTCATAGAAAATAACATTTACACAGCTGCCTGGAGTAAGCAGAAGAGGCAACTCAAATCCAGACTGACCTGGGGGTTCTGGCTCCCAAATAAGAGCCTGAGAGGATTGTATATTCACATATCTGTAAGACTTTCACACCACATAAGGTGGAAGGTTCTGGAATGCTGAGAACAGTGGAAGCAGACTAGCACAGCAGAAGAGACAAGATGTAGTTCATAGTGACCGTGGATGAAATATACCATAAATGGTTACTAAAGAGGTGACAAATTATTAAATTCTGGATATACTATGAAAGTTGACTCAGGCAAGTCACTTAACATATCTGAACATTAGCTATCACTCATTAACATGGGGATAAATAACATCTACATCTACCTCAGGGGTTATTGTGGGGTTAAAGGAGATAGTACATGTAAGATATTTAGTTTGACGAATTGCTTAAAGTACGCAATGGGACATGGAACCAAAAGTCTTATTAAAAGACTTCAGAAAATAATCCACCCATTCTTTTAATATGCACCTAGAAATTACTTATTGAAATAAATATTTTCACTTTGAATACAAGTACAAATTTGAAGGGGTTATGGTTAAACCCCTCACGTAAGGCAGTTGGGTGCATCTGAGACTGCTACACTTTGAAGTGCAAAGTAATTGGATGTGAGCTAGAAATGCCCAACTATAATAACCACAGAAAATTCCAGGCACAAATCTAATTTACTAAAATGTCTTTTGGGGACACACCTGTGAGTCTCTGCATTTTGCCAATCTTTCAGCATCTATGCAGGGCCACATTACCCAACAAGAGCTTTAAATCAAGAGAAAATTGGAGGAATTAGTTATACCCGATACCATGTTTCAGGGTTAAACTAGATTTTTCTATCCTGGCTGACCCCAAAACTTCGGGTTCTATTGTTTACTACATATGAGACCAACCTTTCAACAATTCTGGTTTATGTGAAATTGAAGGGGAATAAGAGCTAACAGCTTCAGACTCAAGGTAGAACACATACAGTAACTGAGTCATACTGTTAGAGGCACCTCTCACCAGCACCAGAGAGGTGTTACCGGACAGCCCTAACCTCAATCCTTGTCTTCTCATATAAATGAATTTATACAAAAGAGCTTGACAGCGTTGTGAAAAGCCAATTTATTAAAAACAATTAAAGCATGCACCTGTATTAAAAAAGCAAAGCAAGCAAACCTATACATCTGGCTTATGACGGACTCTCGGCTAATATAAAGAGCAGGTTGGCTGAGGGTTCAAGGTGTTATATAACCTCCTGTCTATAGGTTTTAAAATTCCTTTGCTGAATATTTTGGTACAGATTAATTCTCAAGGTCCCTTTTTACTGTGTTATGGTTTTCCCAGAATTCATGTGAAGCACCTGGCAACTTTATCCTGCCAAGACTTGGGTCTGCTGGCTTCTCTGCTTAGGAAGCAAAACTGTCATCTTTTCCTTTCCCTTCCCCTCCCTTTATGCATTCTTTCATTCAGGAGGTTTTCAAACATTTGCTTTCCTCCTGCCCTTGGCTGGGGAAGATAATGGCTTGTTATTTACAAGCTGGCACAAATTGCCCACACTGTCTGGCCTTTTTTTTAACTTTCCAGTCTCAGCTTCCCTATTCCTCCTGCCCTGGATGCTGTAACAATATCACACTCTGCTCAACAAACATTCTTTTTTTAAAAAAAATATTTTTATTGATTTTAGAGAGAGAGAGAGAGAGATTTGTTGCTCCACTTATTTATTCTTTCATTGGTTGATTCTTGTATGTGCCTTGACCGGAGATTGAACTTGGCTGATCAGAGAACATTCTAACCCAGTGGTCGGCAAACTCATTAGTCAACAGAGCCAAATATCAACAGTACAACGATTGAAATTTCTTTTGAGAGCCGAAAACTGACTTCTGCGCATGGACCACAAAGTTTCAATCACACTGTACGTGCATGCCTGCACGTGGTATTTTGTGGAAGAGCCACGCTCAAGGGGCCAAAGAGCCGCATGTGGCTCGCGAGCTGCAGTTTGCCGATCACTGTTCTAACCAATTGAGTTACCTGGCCAATACCTTAACAAATATTTTGACAATGGGGAAAAAATGTTCAAATTAATTTTTAAGAGGTTATCCAGAAAGTCCTGTGTAATATGATTGATCCTCTGAAACTGATATGACAGAAATACCTGGCTGTATGCACACGCAGTAACTACATCTCTGTGGGCAAGTGCTGAGCTACAAGGAAGAATGAGCTATTAGGAATTTTAGCTAGGAGCAGTTGCCTGGGAAGACACCCAGTAACCCTGGAACCATGCTGCCAGCTCTGTCTCAAACTAATCTCTTGGGCCTTTAACTGAGATGTCTGCTCTGGGCAGATGCCTAGACACAAGGACCCCTGGCCTTTGCGCTAAATGTCTGTGAGTGCCCCTCCAGGCCCACTCTTCACTTCCACAACCCTGCTCTGACCACAGAGGCTGACTTTATAGGCTTCCCCACTTGAGAACCTTCTGGTGGGATCCAGTGAGCTGGGTAACCAACCCTAGATTATTACAGCAAATTTCTATTTCTGTCTTGTGTTACATAAGGTCTGAGGGTGGGTGGGACATATGTGGCTCTGGTTCAATTGGGTGTGTGGACATGCAGGTCGGTTCTCATTCAAGGACCCTCGCTGAAGGATCAGTCACTCTTGGGGCGTAGAGAACAGAGTGAGAGCAGCTTTTTTCCCCCCAGGCTCCGTCCTCACCAAGTCTCTGCAGTTTGCAGACTCCCTGTGCTGAACCCTCAGCTGCCACCTAACAGTCGCTTCCTAGAGCTATGCTCTCTGGGCCCAGTTCTGCTTCTTCCCCTTGATGCTTCCAACACAGGAAGCAGCACCATCCTTGGTTTCCCTTCACCCTTCCCAAATTTTTGTAACTGGTTCTTTTGTTAACCCTGCTCAGTTTCTCTGTTTGGGGTTCCACGGTTTTCCTGTTAGGATCTGTCTGACAGAGCCTTGTTACAGAGTTAGAGACAGCACAGATGGAGCTACTCTTAGCAGGTAGATCAGGGCGCAGGAGAGGTGTGGGGATGGAGGACCGCAGGAACGGAATCTCAAGTCAGAAAGGAATCTGCCTGTCTGGCAGCCACAGTAGAGTCAGCAGGCTGCTGCCTGACCCTTTTGCCTCGTTTTTGGCAGTGCTGGTGCCTGCCCTGGGTCAGAACTTCATTTCATTTGTTTCCCTGGATATGTCCTCTTGTTTACCTGATAGTCCTCTACTTAACAGAGTTGCACTCAGGCCCACAACCTGATTTGGGACCTCTTTGACGTTGATCCCTTTCTGGAATTGGATTGGAGTCTGCCCCTTTCCCGATGGCTGATGAGCCATGATCTGTAGGGCCCTCCCTGGTGGGAGGTGGTAGATGTATAGAGAAGAGGCTTGGGGGCAGAAAGTTGCCACCTCCCTGCAAATGCTTTCCATGGTTCCTGTTTCTTTCCCTTCTCTCTGGCTTCACTCTGGGAACATAAGAAAAAGCTTGGTCTCAGAGAGTGGTGTTTTACAACCATGGGTCTGGACATTGGTCGAGTTCAAAAGCCTCTAGGTGAGTCCAATGTTCAGCCTACTGTTGTGGAGGATGACCCTGACAGGAAATGTGGGATGGGAGTGCTAAGGGCACTAATGTGCAGGGCAGGCTCTCTGTGGAACATCTGAGCCCCCGACACTTCAGAGCAACCAAACCACGTGTGAAAGGCATGTGGTAATTGGACCTGGCATCTGTGAAGAGTATCAGGCTGGGCCCTTGAGTGCCAAGCCTCATGCTACCCTGTTTGCTCTGTGGTGACCCCTCCTCTGAAGAGGCAAACCCCTATTTTGTAAAAACTACTGTTTGGAATTCTCTGCTGTCTTTTTTTAGGCAGACTCTTATTCGAAGAAAACTTACTTTGCTTTCTAACATGCTTTAGCCTGCTTGAATAATAAGGAAGATAAACTTAACTATCTGACCTTGTAGGCCGCAGACTAGATATGCCCATACTCTCAATGCCATGCCAGGTGCATTTTTTAATTAGATATAACTGTGTTGTTTTCAAGGCCAGCAGCAAGATAACCACTAAGTGCACAAAGGGCTGGCTCTTTAATAAAAAGGGAAGTTCTGCTTGTAGCTGGGGCTTAGAATTTGAATTCATTTTCTCTAAGCCACCAAATAAAGTGTTTCTCCAAACTCTCTGGCGTTGTTTGATTATTCCGGTTCTCTGTAACACCTGCAGGTCTTTTGCATTCCTCTGCTCCAGCTCATGTTAGTCTGACAACTTGGGCTGCTGGCTTTGCTTTCACTCCCTCCACTAGTTTGCAATTGTCTCCTTCCTACCTAACTTTGTTACACAGTAACTGTCCCCTTTGGCTGGTACCAATAACCTTCCGTTAATGGTGCTAAGAGTATATCCAATGGACCATGTCTGGTATCCCCTCTCTCCCTTCTCCCTGGTTCTGGTTTTGAGTATGGACTCCTGGTGAGTGGGATTTTCCAAGAGGTTCAAAGTGATTTGGCCAGTGTGCTTACAAAGTGAGATATTGATGGAAAAGGGGCAGGATTGAGTGGTTGAGTCTAGGAAGATAATTATGGTTTCCTGTGCCATTAGCACAAGGATTATATGTAGGTTTAAACAATAACAGTTTTCTGTAAATCTAAAACTTTTTAAAAATAAAGTTTTTGAAAAGTAACCACAACTATAACACAACTAATAATAATAATGAGTCCCTACTTTGTTGACCTCACCAGGTACTAGAGCCAAATTTGTCAGTTGATGAATATATGTTAAAATTAGGAATGAGAAAAGTTACAGATGTGTATTGATATAATAACCTATAAAGCCTTTGAGATCTGTCAGAAGCCGACCACTGTCCTCACTAGCAGAAAGGTGTGGACAAGGAACCTGGAAGGCTGGTCAACCTTGAAGCTCTGAAAGGTCAGAGCCAACCACTCCCTATCTAATTGAGACAATGGTAGCTGAAGCAACTTCCCTACCAAACAATCATGTAAATCCTTACTGATAAGATAGTCTGCCTGTTACTGGAATTGCCTGCCTAAGGGCTATGGGTGTATCCCAAACCTGAATAAAAAGGATGGCAAGGTCAGAGCAAAGCAGAGCCCTCTCTTGGGCTTCTGCCTGGCCCCCAATTCCCAAATTTATACTCTCTTGTCTAGTCTCTTTCATTTGTATGCGGCCTCCTCCAGAACCCGAACCCTGAACCCTGAACCTGAACCCTGAACCATGCAGGTCTTGGGGGGACACTTGCAACTGGCGCCTTTGACATGGGACATCTGGAGGGGATGATATTTTTGCCTAGAGCAAAGGAAGGGAAGAATGCACCGAAAAAAGGTGAGGGATATTCACCGCATGCAAAGCCCACAACCAGATGCAGAAAATCGAGATCTGTAAGTAGGGTGGGAATGTCTTTTTCAGCCAGGCTAATGTAGCAGAATTAGGTTATGAAATAATGTGGTTTCTTGTTCAAATTAAAATCTTAGTTTGTGTTTGGAATCTAAAATCTGTAATAAGAAATGAAACTCCACTACTGAAACCGCCTCTGGTGCGGAGAAATTCAAAGGTGGCAGGAGAGGGCAGGGCTATCTGCTCTCCTGCAATGGGATTACTCAAAGTTTTGTTTAAAAATTATAGAAGAACTCGCTGGGAAATGCAAATTTTGGCAAAGATAAGCTTATGTGCTAATAATTACTTCGGAAAGCGAAAAAGAAAGAAAAAATTTAAGATCTGTCTTTATCTATTAAGCATGAAAAAATGTGTGGCCAGATCTGTTACTGAAAACTTCCCCCAGAGCAAGCAGGATGTGGGGGAAGGGTGACACGTGGCAAGCCAATATGGAGGTCCACTTTCCCAGTATGCTAATTTAAAGTCTCCTTTCTCGCCATAAAACAGTTTTAAAAAAATTTAGAAATGTGTCTGGGATTTCTGTTCTCGTGGGGAGAGAAGCCCAGCTTGAAACAAATGGGCGCAACTGTCCAATGTTTGGACATATTAGATAGGGTTTTAAGCTGGAATCTCTCTACAAGGGCTGCAGAAATGAAAAACCCAGAACTGTTTTGTGTATTTTTTTCCCCCAAAGAAAAATGGGGAATTTGACCCAGGGAAAGAAATTCAAGCTAGTTCCAGCAGCAGATTGGCATTTCCATAATAAAGAGTAGTTTTTAAAATGCTAATGAACCTCAGTCAAAGTTAACTTTTAAGGCCTTCAGGAAAATCAATAATTGTCTCTGTTATAGGATTTATCCAAAGTAAATGCTTTAAAATAATTAGAATTGACTCCAGAATCTCAAAGAAATTGTTGAAATATAGATAAATAATGTATTAATTATAAAGATCTAAATAGCCCAGGTAACTGGCTATGCCCTTTGTTAATGGAGCAAGAAGGGTAGTTGCCCTTCCCCCAGCATACAGGTAGACCAGTTTCCCGCCAGCAGCCATCTTTAAAGAATGTGTTAATTTGCATTTGAATGGCTACAGGTTTGTTTCTTGACTTCCCCAGCAGAAAAATCTTGGTCGTTTTGAAGAGTCAAGCAGCTGGGCCAAAAAACCTGTTTTGCTAGCCTAAAAGTTTTTCCCACAGCAGCAAACTCTTAAATAAAAAGTGTCTCTTTGAAATCAGTTTCCCACCAGTAGTCATTCTTTAAGGACAATTTTTGCATTTGAATACCTGCAAGTTTGCTACTCAATTTCCCTGGGCAGAGAAAAAATATGGTCCATTTAAATTCAATTGATTAAGCCCTTGCGGAACCTATTTTGATGGCAGCTTAAAATTTTGGAAGTTTCCTTTCTCATGAGAAAAACCTAAAGGAGAAATATTTGACTTGCCAGCTTTAAAAGTTCAAAGTGCAAATTAAATTGGGAGAAAATGTGGTTGTGGTAATTAATGCCTAAAGTATAAAAATTTATTTTTGAGAAAATAAGATGTTGTGTTTCTCTGAAGATAATTAGGAATTCAAAATATGTTGCTTATTGGTCTAACTAATTAAATAGGGATTAATTCTATGACCCCCAACTGAAATTTTTAATATAAAGACCAGTTTAACTTTGATTGATATTTTGAGATAATTATAAAACATATTGTAATCTTTAAATCATATATAGACATATATTTATTGTAATCTTTAAATCATATATAGATATATATTTGATGGCTTTTTCCAAGTTAGATTTCAAGGCTTTAACTGAGAGATGATTCTTGGAGAGCTCCAAGGGTACCCGTGTTGTGGGGTCTAACCCTGGAGTCAGAATAAGACCACCGGAGGCTGATGCTCTGGCTAAGGTCCCCGAAAGGAGGGAGAGCCTCCAGCCCCTTCTGGGGGGTCCCTCTCTCTTCCCTCAGGAGGGAGAGCTTCCAGCCCCTTCTGGGGGACCCCTCTCTCCTCCCTCTCGGGTACCTCGCCGGGGCCCCCAAATGTTGTGGGGCGACCTGCGAATGAAGACCACCAGGCAGCCAAATTGAAATTTAGGGAGCCTTTATTACGAACTCGAGCCCGGGCCCGCATCTCCACTGACACAGCAGGGAGCAGCACGAGCGCGGAACACTTGGAGCAAGCAAGTTTTATTCCCATCGCAGGGGGAGTTGGCAGAACTTGATTTATTAAACTTGGGTCAAAAAGTCAGTTACATTACTCACAATAATGGAAGATTTTCAGTTGAACAAGCAATTACAAAAGTTACAAAGCATGGGAGAATGTAGTTACAGTGTAAGTTGCCTGTTTGATCAGCCTTGCAATTTCCTTTATTCTAAATTCTAAATTACAAAGGCTGGGCGCAGCCCGCAGGGTCACTCCCAGTCACATCCTGCTGGACATAGGATTGGAATGTAGATCTATCCTACGAAAGCAGATTGTACAGAAGCAGAATTGAGCAAAGTTAATAATCTCCAAAAGTTATTTACAGTTTCTACTCCTGGAGCTACTGAGTCAGTGGGAATTGATCTCCTGTAGTTCTGATCCACAGGCACAGAAAAATTACCTTTGTGATGTGGGATGGATTTAATTTAAAACAAAGAGCAGGAGTCACGCCTGGCTGGAGCATGACGAACCACATGCTTCTGAGCATGGGTCACCTGCCAAACCTTAATATACAGTTGGAGTCTCTGTCCTGATTTGGGGTCACTTACGCCAGAACACCCGGAGTAATTCAAGAAATTTTGTTCTCTCTTCTTAAAGGAAATACTTCAAATTGAACTGATCTAATATACTTGAAATTGCATGAAAGCTTTATCAAATAAAAATTAATAACTATATTTTACTTAAAATGTTATGAAGGTTTTGGCCTCTAAGGAGTAACTAAATATTTCTTAAAATCCAACAGCAGAATTTGCCTGCATTTTTAATTAGGCCAGAGGTGGGTGTCACTTGTGCTTTGTGAATCAGATATAAACATTTACTGAATTTGCTTTGACCAGAAACAGCTAGTGAGATTTCTGTTTGTCTGTAAGGATTTTGGTTGGCTCTTCCCTTATGTATTGTGAGAATAAACAAACCATCTTTTCTATCAAAGAACAGATTAGAAGCCACCATGAGGACTGCCTGGTTTGGCAACCGCCATGATGGCCACATGGCTTGCTGCTCCCCTGGGGCCACCATCTTGAAATAACAAAGGCCAACCCTTCCCTTTGAATAAAGTTACTGAGACCTCCCATGATCCCTCTGTATATGCAAATAAGCCTAAGTGGATACTCTTTAAAAATAAAGTTCTAGCTTAATAAAAAGGAGAGAAGCAGAAGGCAGCTGGCCAAAACCCCCGGAGAAACTAGTGTCCCCACATGGGGCCAACTGAAGAAGCTGATCACATAGAGCCTTCCAATAGTCCTTGGAATACACCTATATTTACAATCCCTAAAAAAGGCAACAGGAAAATGGTGATTGTTACATTATCTTAGAGCATTTATTGCTACTATGCATACCATGGGAGCTTTACAACCTGGACTCCCAGCACCTTCACAAATCCCTTTAGATTGGTCTCTTACAGTAGTAGATCTTAAAGATTGTTTTTTCACCATTCCCTTGGCACCTCAAGATAAACAGAGATTTGCGTTTTCAGTGCCATCTATAGAACCCATGAAAATATATCAATGGAAGGTTTTACCTCAAGGAATGGCCAATAGCCCTACTTTGTGTCAAAAATATGTGGCTCAAGCTGTTCAGCCTTTAAGGGACAAATACTCCCAATGTTACATTATTCATTACATGGATGACTTGCTCTTAGCAAGTCCATGGGAAGAGCAGACTTTGGCCATGTTTTCCCAATTAGAAGAAGAGCTTCCTAAATGGGGCTTAACAATTGCTCCAGAAAAAGTACAGAAAGAAACGCCTTTTCAATATCTGGGAACCATAATTGAAAACCAATACATTAGGTCTCAAAAGGTGGAGATAAGAAAGATTTTCTTAAAACTTTAAATGACTTTCAGAAATTATTAGGGGACATTAACTGGTTAAGACTTTATCTGAAGATCTCTACAGGAGAAATGACAAATTTATTTAATTTACTTAGAGGTGACTCTAATCTTTCCTCTCCTGGAACATTAACAGATGAAGCTAGGAATGAGTTGCTAAGTATTGAGCAGGCAATTTCCTCAGCCCAAGTAGCACGGGTACAGCCTGAATTACCTTTATTGGGACAAATTAACCCTACTGTAAATAGTCCCACTGGAATCATGTTTCAAAATATAAACTCTCCTGCCATTATTGAGTGGGTCCACCTAGGGCAGTGATCGGCAAACTCATTAGTCAACAGGGCCATATATCAACAGTACAACGATTGAAATTTCTTTTGAGGGCCAAGTTTTTTAAACTCGCCACTTCTTCAAAATAGACTCGACCAGGCCATGGTATTCTGTGGAAGAGCTACACTCAAGGGGCCAAAGAGCCACATGTGGCTCACAAGCTGCAGTTTGCCAACCACGGACCTAGGGCATCAATCTTCTAAAACTGCGGTTACATATGTAGAACTATTGGCCTAGTTAATATTTCAAATTAGAAAACGTTGTAAACAGCTTAGAGGGGAAGAACCCCAGTGTATCTACTTTCCCCTCACTGGGAAGCAATTAGAAATGTTATTTCAGACTGATATAAATTGGAAAATTGGGTTAAGTGGATATTCAGGGGAACTTAGCTGTCACCTGTTAAAAGATAAATTACTACAATTTTTATATAATACCTCCATCATTATACCAAAAAATACTAGGCAGGAACCTATTCCTGGAGCTTTAACTGTTTTTACTGATGGATCATCTAATGGGGAAGCTGCCTATCCTACAATGAATTCAGACTGAGTCATACTGACCAGTCATACTTCTGTACAAAGAATTGAACTAGAAGCTATTAAGGCTGCATTGCAGGATTTCCAAGAGGCTCTTAATATCGTCTCTGATTCCTTTTATGCTGTGAACTTAGTGAATAGAATTGAAACTGCCCGGTTGAAATGGCTTAGTGACCAAAGTTTATTTTTACTATTTAAACAAGATCAGCAGATTGTACAACAGAGACAATATCCTTTTTATATCACTCACATCAGGGCTCATAGTGTCTTACCTGGTCCTTTAACAAAAGGAAATGCACATGCTGATCAATTGGTTGCTTTATTAAAAGAAGCCTTAGAATCTCATCAGCTTTTACATCAGCCTGCCAAAATGTTGTCTAAACAATTCTCAATCACTCGACAACAGGCAGAACAGATTGTTAGGAATGTCCCACTTGCATGTTACATCTATCTCAAGGGCCCATCACAGGAGTCAACCCTAGAGGTTTGCTAAGAGACCATATCTGGCAAATGGATGTAACACATTATACTTCCTTTGGATGCCTTGGGGCATTACATGTCTCTATAGATACCTTTTCAAAAGTCATGGGCTACTGCATCTTCAGGAGAAACGGCAAAACAGGTTATTTTTCATTGCCTAGCTGCTTTTGCCATCCTGGGAGTTCCAAAATTATTAAAACTGATAATGGGCCTGCTTACACAAGCTGTCAATTCCAGGAATTTTGTAAAAGGTGGAAAATTCAGCACATTACAGGAATATCATATAATCCCCAAGGACAGGCCATTATTGAGCAACAGCATCAGCAGCTAAAATTCCAACTTGAAAAACAAAAAAAAGGGTATAATGGAGAAATCACCTGTGGGTAGGCTGCACCAAGCCTTAATTACTTTAATTTTTTTCACTTGTGAAGTTGATGGAAAGACACCTATGGAGCTACATTGGTGTCAGAATAAAACAAAAGAAAATGGTCTAGTTAAATGGAAAGATCCCGAATCTGGTTAATGGAAGCGACCCAATCCATTATTAACCTTTGGCAGAGGGTATGCTTGTATATTTCCAGAGAATTTTTCCAAACCCGTGTGGATTCCTGCTAGAAATATTAAACTGCAACAGGGATCCAAGAGAGAAACTAGCCAGACTAATGAGGCCCTTACACCTGGAGCCACACCATGCAGCTGCAGACAATCAACTACCTTAGCCACAGAGAGCAGTGACTCCAAGCAATCCACTGAAGATGAGGAGCAGGAGGAGGACAAGCCGGACAACAAACAGCCCAGAGGCCACCTGGGGCATGGTAAAGAAGATGGTACAGAAAGCTGAGTGAATTTGTGAGGAAACCAGAACCCTAAGAATGCCTGAGAATGCCTTTCTTGCCATGCTAGCAGTAATCAGCTGTACGGTAATATTACCTGGGGCAAATTGGGAAGTATTTTGGACTTATGATCCTGAATAAGATCCCTTATGTGGGCTGATCCCCCGACTAATGTAGTCACCAATAATACCAAAAACACCTTGGTCATCCAGGAAAGTTAAAGAGAGGTTTCTGGCTTGCGTGGACACCAAAGGAGGAGAGGCAAAAGCCAAAATACGTCTACTATTGCTACTTGCTCCTGGGAGAGGTGCAGAAAATGTAACTAAGACCTTGTCTATACAAAAAGAAATTGACAGCCAGTTTGAAATTGAATTGCCATGGCCTAGAGCAAAGAATATCATTACATGATATTATTCTACAATGTCATTATAATTTTTCCCAGATTTGTGTTACCTCCATTACCTCGCACCCTTGGGAATCAAAAAATCATCTTCTTGGTGCTTGGAGACAGAGGTAACACAACTCTTGATATTTCAGAATTACAACAGCATATTGTGCAATTATCCCAATCAAACTTACAAACTAATTCTTTGAATGTCTGGCAGCAATTTAAAAAGGACATGAAAGAATTTAATCCCTTCCACTGTGTAGAGGGCCCCCTGGGAAGGCACATGGGCATTCTTTAATTATTGTCAGCTGAACCCAGTGGTGTTGGCAAAGCCACGCCCTGGGAGCACACCTTGCCAAAAGGGCAAGGGTGTTGTCAGCTCAACCTTCATTTCTAAGAGCCTGACATCCTGGGCTGAGAAAGCCCTGTATAGGCCGTTCCTCCTTTGCCCTACATTGGCCCCTCTTACCCTTTTGCCAAGAGGGACCCTCTTCTCACAATCCATTTGCCCACAACAGTCGCCTGGGCTTTCTGTTCATGCTGAGGTTGAAGCCTCGTGGTGGCTGGTACCATGGATCTGTCTCTCATCCAATGGTGTGAGCTGGGCCCTCCCTGGAGAAGAAACCTGGGTTCCCCAAGATATATGATCAGAGCTGGGTCCCCGCCAGCAGGCCAGGGGATTCCCAAGGCAGGTGCTGGGCGTGGAGGCCATGGGGGCATAGGCTACCAAGGAGACAGAAGTGAACCTCTTGCGGGGGAGGGGGGCACTGCCCCTCCCTCATTCGCACACTTCACATCACCCTGCTTGGCCCTGGAGGATCGCTGGTTAGCCAGAGACAGGTAAGATTCCTCAGAGAAGGAACAACCTAAGACAGGCACAGTCACAGAGAGGCCATCAGGAGAGAACTTGGGGGTCAACAGAGGTGGGGCATAGATCCTTACCCCCCCCCACCCCAATTTTGTAGGGGCCTGAACCCTCACCCCTTCTGAGGGAGGTCTCCTGCCCCCATGGCTGCTTCGTTTCCCATGCCCAGCTCAGATTGGGACCCAAGTAACAGAGACTTGGCCAACAGCAGCTGCCCTCTCACTGCAACAGACTTGTTTCCCATTTCTACCTTGGACCACAGGGAAAGGGGCAGCTGAATGAAAGGGCTGTGTCAGGTGTATCCCAAACCTTCTTCCCTTTCTTCTCCCTCTTTTGTCCTTTCTCCTTCTCTCCTGAACACAGCCTTTTCTAGAATCTCCCTACCCTACTGCCCAGGAAGGGCACCTCCCCTTTTCTGCTGTGACAGAGGGTGTCTGGTATATGCCCCATACATGGAGTTGTGCCCATGGTGTGGGGAAGTGGGTTTTGATATCTAAATCCAGCCTAGTACCAGGAATGCTCAGGGCCCACTCAAGAATGCAAATAATCCTTTCCACTAATATTTACAGGTTTAACTAAGATTGTTGTTAGAATATTATATTTGACAGTAAAATAGTAGTCAAGTTTTCAGATTAATTTAAATTGGCTAATTGAAATAGTGAATATTCAAGTAAATTTAATTGTACTGGACAAAAAGCTGTTCCTGAAGTATTAACTAAAATTTTTATTGGTAGTTCATCTCATGGTAAAATTGCTTAACATGCAATGAATCTAAAGCAGTCATATTTTTGTGCAAAAAATTAAAATTTAAAGTTATTAAGACTGCATTATAAAATTTCCAAAAGCCTCCTAATAATTAAATCCCAAAAAGGGGGGATAGTAGAAAAATATCTTGTAAATAAATTACATCTAGAACATTTTTACGTTAGAAGTAATTTTCATTTGTAACTCTAACAGCAAGACACCCATGAAAAATACACATGGTGTCAAAATAAGCCAAAGGAAAATTGTTTGGGCAAAAATAAAAAGGATCTCAAGTCAAATTTATAGAAAAGATTCCTTTATTAACTTTTGGTCGAGAATATGTTTGTATATTTTCAGAAAACAACTCTAAGACCATGTGGATTCCTGCAACAGAGAGGAATTGACAGGACTGCTCCAGCCACGAAGACAAGAGGAGAAACAGTCCAGAGAGGGAAGACGCTGAGGACACCTTACCATACTAGCAGTCAGCAGCTGTGCATCGCTGCAGGTTGCCCAGGACCAAACCAGAGAGGGTCGGACCTGTATTGCCACCATTTGTCCACCATCCAGAAGTGAAATATCATTGCTGACATGTACACATAAGGAACTGTTTGACATTGAAATTGGGACTCAAAAACTGTTGACATTGAAATTGGGACTCAAAAAACTGTTGGCCCAAAAAGAAACTTACTACAGACTGATTCATTTGTCTCAGCATAACCATTATTGCCTGTCTCATTTTTTAATATATTTATTTATAGTCTTCAGATGCAAGATTTTTTAAAGAAATAAATGGGGGAGATGTTGGAAGCCGACCATTGTCCTTGCTAGCAGAAAGGTGTGGACAAGGAACCTGGAAGACTGGTCAACCTTGAAGCTCTGAAAGGTCAGAGCCAACCACTCCCTATCTAATTGAAACAATGGTGGCTGAAGCAACTTCCCTACCAAACAAACAATCATGTAAATCCTTACTGATAAGATAGTCTGCCTGTTATTGGAATTGCCTGCCTAAGGGCTATGGGTGTATCCCAAACCTGAATAAAAAGGATGGCAAGGTCAGAACAAAGCAGAGTCCTCTCTTGGGCTTCTGCCTGGCCCCCAATTCCCAAATTTATATTCTCTTGTCTAATCTCTTTCATTTGTGTTCGGCCTCCTCCAGAGCCCAAACCCTGAACCTGAACCCTGAACCACGCAGGTCGTGGGAGAGACACTCACAGAGATCCATATCTGTAGCATTCCTCTCCAGACATTTTTTGGCAAAAAAAATCTTGGGCCTTGTGAGGCACACTCCAAGGATGCTTCTAAAAGAAGGAAACCATGGATCCTACCAGGTACCTCAGCACCGACTAAAACCAAAGAAAGGATTCTCCCACACATGGTAAGCTAACTTAAAGCTAGCTAAGAAAAAACTAATTATCCAGTTCTTGGGTATATGGAAATTTGTAGACGTTTTGTAAAACATGGCTTACATTGACGTGAGACTGACTCACTGATAAATCAGTCTTGATAATCAAAACTTTCGTACTGGGAAATAGAATATGGTCATGAGTAAGGACAGCCTGAGTGAAAAATACCTCTGCATGCATGTACAAGATGAGGAAACAATTGTAACAGACAAGAGTAGAGTGGTTCCCATGGTGGGGATGAAGTTGCACAAAGGAGATCTGCAGGAAAGGAAGGCCCACAGGCTGGTGCAGAACCTGTGCCCTAAGCCAGATTGCAGACCCTTGACTGCATCGTCTCACCCCTCATATCTAGTCATGCTCACTTCTAAGAAGTAGGGGATAAGATGGAAAGACTGTATCTCTGAAGAAATCCTTGTGAAGGTCCCAGCCTGAGATATAATCAGAAAATAGTAGAATGTTTCCCCTCCCCCACATCATACTGATGGGGCTGCACTATGACAATAGTGAATCACAGCTGAAAGAAAGACAAGATACAAATTTCCTGAGGTAGAATACTAAGGGAAGCCCAAAGTTAAGAGATGAGCCAAAAATAAGGACTCTATAGGAATTTGAAGCCTCTGACACTAATATCTATAGGAAATAAATTAAAATTAAAATACAATTTATCAAAATGTGTGAAATGCAACCCAGCCGGTGTGGCTCAGTGGTGGAGCTTCAACCTATCAACCAGGAGGTCACAGTTCCATTCCCAGTCAGGGCACATGCCTACATTTTTTGGGCTCAATCCCAGTGGGAGGTATGCAGAAGGCAGCCAATCGATGAGTCTCTCTCATCATTGATGTTTCCATTTCTCTCATTCTCCCTTCCTCTCTCTGAAAATCAATAAAAACTTATTAAAATTTTTTGTGAGATGCAGAAATTAGAAGGGAGTTTAAAGCATTCAATTCATATATTAAGAGAAGAAAAATCTAAAATCAATGACTTAGTTTCCATCTTAGAAAACTAAAAAAAGCACAATTTAAATTAGCGCAGAAATAATTGAAATTGCAAAAAAAAAAAGGGGGGGGGGTTAATGAAGAAAATCCATGAAACCAAAAGCTGATTCTTTGAAAACATGGATGAAATTGACAAATTTCTAGTCAGTCTATCCAAAAAACATGAGAGAACATACCAATTACCAATATCAGCAAAGAATAAGGGGTCATCACTACTTACAACACATTGTAAGATTAATAAATGAATGCTACCAATTTGACAGTTTATATGAAATGGATCAATTCTTGTTTGTGTTTTTTGGTTAAGAAAAATTTGTTAAATGATACTTGAAAATTTTTTATTTTGAAGGCAGGGCTTGAATTATTTAATTTTGATCCATTTATGTTATTTTTTTTAAAAAGGAAGAGGAAAGATATCATAGCCCAAACAAAAAATTGTAGTTAACTCCCACTCCACCCCCAAAGCTCTAGCCAGTCACATGAGCGCACCATATCCCACTCAGTGTTTGATATTCAGATGGTGGTATACTCTCTGTCTCACTGGATCAGCCTGAAGGCATGGGGCAATGGGTGCCAGTTTTAGCTCTAGCAGGTTATTCAAACCAGACAAACTGGTGGGCTAAAGTCCAGAATTCTTTCCAGATTTTCTGTCCATCAGCTGAGCATATATACAAACTGTCATAAGCTTATAAAATTTAAAAGGAGTAGGGATGGCATAAGAGTAGGAGGTTGGCAGAAGATAAACTATATAAGTAACCCAAGCTTTTCACTGGGTTAATGACTGTGGATACACACTTAAAGAGAGATCTGGATAAGTGGGCTCCAGGTTTCTGATGAAAGAATATCATCCCAGAAGGAGGAGCTGAGATGTGCCACGCAGAATAGTCCTGCACAGGGTACTGGAGAAAGGGCAGCTGGCTCTCCCATCTGGGAGTCAGAAGAGTGGTGAGGAGGTTCTTCCAGTACCATCAAGTGTAAGACAGAAGGCAGAGGAAGAACCCTGAGGTTTTAGCCAAATGTGAGAACGGTACACACATAAAGACTAAAAACCTTCAGGAACCCTCAGAGTCAACTCCCATCTGCACACACTGGCTCTACAAAGTGCTGTCAAAGATTCTTGTTGTGAACTAAGTCAAGTTAGTTGTCTGACTATGGATGGTGGGGAGGGCAATGCATTTTTATTTTCAGAGGTGTGAGGTGGGAAGAGTGATCATGATCTAATAAAAAGAGAACTGGAAGAAGTAGAAAATATTTAGAGAGCATTTAAATATGTATTTTCATATGTGTACTTAAAGTTAAGAAAAATAAAACTAATTAAAAAAATTCAGGTGAGACTTCTATCTGCTTTTCTAATCTCAACGTAAGTATCACAGTCAGCCTGTTACTTTTATTTTGGAAGAAAAGATGTAAAAGTTTCTTTCAATCATTCAGAAGGCAAGGCTAGCCACTTATAAAAATAGAATGGCAGGGACAGACTAGGAAAGGAAAGTCAGAAGTGAAAGGGTAGAAGCCAGAAAGAAATTTTCCAAACTAAATTTAACAAGGTGACTATTCCAGTAGCAGACTGTGAAAAGGACACAGTGGACCAAAGTCTATTAGTCAAGTCATGATTCAACTTATAAACTATTCTCTTGTTCTTTTTTGTTGGGTTTTTTGTTTGTGTAGTCTAAGGTTCGGAAATTCAGACTGACCCCTTGTTAACAAGAGCCAACAGGAAATATAGGATCTCTGTCCTCCCCCTGCCTGCCTCTGCTGAAGCCACCCCTCTCGCCTCCTTGGCTGGATGGTGGAAGAGTCCTCCAGAGATGTGGACTCAGGATGACAGGGCAGCCTCCTTCTGTGGTTGGCCTGTGAATGCAGCAGTACCTTGTGGCTTTCCACATCTCTAAACTGTTTTTCATCTATTTTGTGTACATGGCTCAGTGCACTCCCCTCTTTGCCTTTACAGTTTTCCAACATGATATGGGGGTGTAATAACAACTTCTTGCCAGTTATAGTCTTTAATGATCTTGTGATACTTTTTTTCTTGCCTTAATAGCAAAATCAGATGTAGACATTACAATAAATAAAAACTATGAACCAGTATCTCTCATGAATGTAAATGCAAAAATTATTCAACAAAATATTAGCACATCAATCCAACAATTCATAGAAAGAATTATATACCAACACTAAGTGGATTTCATGTCATGTAGGAAAGATGGTACAATATTTTAATAATTAGTAAATATAGTCTACCATATTAATAGACTAAAGAAGAAAAATTTATGATCATATCAATTGATGCAAAAAAAATATTTAGCAAAATTCAACATCTATTTCTGATAATAAGGTCTTAAGCAAACTAGAAATTGTGGGAACTTCCTCAACTTAGTTAAAAACACCTATTAAAAAAAACCCTACAGCTACTGTTATACTTAATGATGAGAGAATAAATAGATGCTTTCACCTTAGTTTTTGGGCAAAGATGTCCTCTATTACCACTCTTATTTAACATCATACTGGAGTCTTATGTAGTGCAATAAGAAAAGAAAAGGATTTTTAAAGTATACACTTTGTAGAGGAATATCTAAAACTCCTTGGTGCATATATGACATGGTTATCTATTAGAAAACCTGAAAGAATCTAAAAACAAAAACAAAAACAAAAAACCCCAAAACACACAACACAAAAAAGCAAACAAACTTCTGGAACAAAAAAGCAAGGTCACAAAGAACAGGGCCAATTACAGGTATATGAAAGTTAATTGTTTTCCAAATACCAATAAAAATTAGAATTTAAATTTAAAAACAATATTTATAATAGCAAGAAAAAATAAATACTTTAGTGTAAAATAACAAAATACGTAAGTATCTATAGAAAATTACAAAACACTGAAGAAATAAATGAAAGAATCTATACATATATAAAAGGCTAATACGCTAAGTATCTGTTTGACCATTCGACCAGTAGCTATGATGTGTGCTGATCACCAGGGGGCAGACACTCAATGCAAAGGCATGAAAACATGGAACAAACTGATAAATCTCAAAGGGAACGGGGGAGGAGGGAGAGTGGGACAAGATTAACCAAAGATCTTACATGCATACTAGAGGCCCAGTGCATGGATTCATGCACCGGTGCGATCATTTGGCCTGGCCTGTGGGGGGCCTAATCCATGCACTGGGCATCTGACATCCCCCAAGGGGTCCCAGATTGCGAGAGGGTGCAGGCCAGGCCAACAGACCCCACCGGTGCACGAATCTGTGCATGAATCTGTGCATTGGGCCTTTAGTATATAAATAAATGGAGAGATATTCCATGTTCATGGATAGGAAAACTCAATAGTGTTAAGATGTCAATACCTCCCAACTTAATCTATAGTTTCAACATAATCCCATCAAAATTCCAGCAAGCAGTTTTGTATAACAGATTCTTAAGTTTACTACATAGAAAATCAAAAGTCCTAGAATAGCAAATACAATATTAGTAAAAAAGAAACAGTTTGGATGATTCAATACTACCTAATATCAAGTCTTATTATAAAGCTACAGTGAAACAGCATGATATTGACAAAAGAATAGACACATAAGTCAATGGGACAAATAGTCCAGAAGTAATATACGCAAATACAGTCAAATTAGTTTTTACAAAAGTGCCAAAGCATTGAATGGAGATAAGATAGTCTAAATGATGCTGGACCAACTGGACATCCATTTGCAGAAAAATGAACACAGACACTGACCTCATACCTTACACAAAAATGAACTCAAAATGGATCTGAGATCTAAATGCAAAGAGCAATACTGTAAAACCTCTAGAAGAAAACATAGGAGAACATTTATGTGACCTTGGGTTTTCTGATGAGTCTAGATACAATACCAAAAGTATAATTCATAAAAGAAAAATTAGTTACCTAGAATTTACTAAAATTAAAAACTTCTGTCCCAGCTTGTTTGGCTCAGTGCATAGAGCATTGGCCCACAGACTGAAGAGTCCCAGGTTTGATTCCAGTTAAGGACACATACTAGTACTCTGGTTGCAAGCTCAGTCCCCAGCCTTTAAAAACAGGAGCAACCAAGATGTCCTTAATAGATGAATGGGCAAGCTAACTGTGGTACATCTATATAATGGAATACTATTCAGCAATTAAAAGGATGAGCTATAGCCCTAGCCATTTTGACTCAGTGGATAGTGTGTCAGCCTATGGACTGAAGGGTCCTGAGTTTAATCCGGTCAAGGGCACGTACCTCGGTTGCAGGCTCCTCCCAGGCCAGAAACAACCAATTGATGTGTTTCTTTTACATCAATATTTCTCTCCATCTTTCCCTCTCTCTTCCACTTTTTCTAAAAATCAATGGAAAAATATCCTCGGGTGAGGATTTTAAAAAAGGATGAGTTATAAAGCCTTTCAAAGACATGGATGAATCTTAAATGCATATTGCTAAATAGAGTAAACTATAAAATAAATCATCAAAGGCTTCATACTGTACCCTTCTATTTACATAACATTCTGGAAAAGACAAAACTGTAAGAGATAGGAAACAGTTAAATAGTTGCCATGATTTAAGGGTGAGGGTGGATTGAATAGGTGAAGCACAGAGGATTATTTATGACACTGTAATAGTGGACACACAGTATTATACAATTGTCAAAACTCATAGAATCTTACAGGAAAAAGAGAAAACCCTAATGTATGCAAATTTTCAAAACTTATTCAGGGGGTTGGGGAATCTAAGCAAGACATTTATGCTGTGACAAAAGAATCTAGCTCTATTAGAAGTATATGAAACATCCTCATTAAAGGGCATGAGAGAAAAGGTGCTAACCTACATAACTTTGGCAATAAGTGGCATCTATAAAACTATAGGCAGAAAAAATATACATAAGCACTGTACTCTGGTGGGTAAACTGTTTCCCATGAGGATATAGATGAACAATTATGATACTGCTATATATGAATTCTGATTTGAAAAATTAAGTAAATAGGTGAACAGATGGTGAGAGCCAAGTTTCTCACTGTTGGAGTAGGAATTTACAGATAAACACAGGGAGGAGGCTAAAATTATCTGTGCGATAATGGATTCGTTTTAGACATTTGTGTGAACTAATGTTTAGCTTCATATAGATATAAGTGGTTAGGTATAGAAATATTTAGAAATATGTTTATATAAATAATATTTCCTTGCTCTGTCAGCTGAGAGGGCTTAGAAGCCAGTGACAGTGACCACATATAACAACCAGATTTTGGTGCTAATTTTGGTGTCTCCAATAAAAGGGACCAGAATGCCTTGGAGAAATGGCTAGTCTTAGAACTGGGGCAGGAAACATACAAGATAAGCCTGGAGCATTTTATAGTGCCAGAAAGTAAGAAAGTGCTAAAACAAAAGAAAACAAAAATACAATAATGGGGGTACATTAAAGGTACATAAGAGTCAATTGAAGAACTCCTGGTGGCCATAGTTAGAAATTTGAACAACAACAACAACAACAAAAGTATTGAATTATAAGAAAACTATAAAATAAATATTATCAGTGAATCCATACTGATATAAATAAATAAGAAGAGAGAGAGCAAAATACTGAAAACCTATTAGAAGAAATAATGACAGAAAACTTTCCCTACCTGGTGAAAGAAATAGACTTACAAGTCCAGGATGCGCACAGAACCCCAAACAAAAGGAATCCAAACAGGACCACACCAAGACACATCATAATTAAAATGCCAAGGGCAAAAGACAAAGAGAGAATCTTGAAAGCAGCAAGAGAAAAACGGTTAGTTACCTACAAGGGAGTACCCATACGACTGTCGGCTGATTTCTCAGCAGAAACTATGCAGGCCAGAAGGGAGTGGCAAGAAATATTCAAAGTGATGAACAGCAAGAACCTACAACCAAGATTACTCTACCCAGCAAAGCTATCATTCAGAGTTGAAGGTCAGATAAAGAGCTTCACAGACAAGAAAAAGCTAAAGGAGTTCATCACCACCAAACCAGGATTACATGAAATGCTGAAGGGTATTCTTTAAGAAGAGGAAGAAGAAGAAAAAGGTAAAGATAAAAATTATGCACAACAAAATGACATCAAATACATACCTACCAACAAGTGAATCTAAAAATCAAGTAAATAAAAAATCTAAAGAACAGAATGGACTGGTGAATATAATAGAATCAGGGACATAGAAAGGGAGTGGACTGACAATTCTCAGGGGGAAGCGGGTGTGAGTGGTGCGGGAAGAGATTGGACAAAAATCTTACTCCTATGGATGAAGACAGTGGCAGGGGGTAAGGGCATGGGGTAGGGTGGGGTGGGGAATCAGGTGGAGGGGAGCTATAGGGGGGAAACAAAAAGAGGAACACCTGTAATCTGAACAATAAAGATTTATTTAAAAAAAATAAAATAAAATAAAATAAAAATTAAAAAAACCCATAAAATAAATATTATCAGTGAATCCATACTGATATAAATAAATAAATATGAATAGACAAATCTCTCTTGCAGGAGAATCCTATCTAATAAAAGAGTAATATGCAAATTGACTATCATTCCAACATACAAGATGGCTGCCCCCATGTGGACACAAGATGGCCACCACAAGATGGTCAGCAGAGGAGGGAAGTTGGGAGGGCCAGGCCTGCAAGGGAGGACAGTTGGGGGCGATCAAGCCAGCAGGGGAGGGCAGTTAGGGGTGACCAGGCTGTCAGAGGAGGGAAGTTGGGGACGACTGGGCCTGCAGTGAAGGGCAGTTGGCGGGGACCCAGGCCTGCTGGGGAGGGCAGATAGGGGCAAACAGGTTGGCAGGGGAGCAGTTAGGCATCTATCAGGCTGGCAGAGGAGTGCTTAGGGGGTGATCAGGCTGGCAGGCAGAAGTAGTTAGGGGCAATCAGGAAGGCAGGCAGGTGAGCAGTTGGGCGCCAGCAGTCCTGGATTGTGAGAGGGATGTCAGACTGGCCATGAGGGGTCCCAGATTGGAGAGGGTACAGGCTGGGCTGAGAGACACACCTCCCCGTGCACGAATTTCATGCACCAGGCCTCTAGTTATATATAATTGTACAGATACTACACTCAGGAGATAGAACATAACTTCCCACTCCTCAAGTGTGGGCTGTGCACAATGACTTTCTTTCAAAGTATTCATTATGGAAAGAGGAAAAGAGTAAATTTACAAACACTACCTCAGCCAGATGATCAAAGTTGATATCAACAGTAGTAAGTTATGTTGATGGCATGTACCCTTGACTGTAATGTGGTGAGAATTACACTTTCCTACATAGTCTTCCTTCTCAAAACCCATAACCCCAGCCTGATCATGAGGGGAAAAATCAGACAAATCTCAATTGACAAACATTCTACAAAATACCTGACAAGTACCCATCCTTTGATGTTTACGGCATCCAAAACAAGGAAAATCTGAGAAACTGTCAGGCCAAGAAGAGCCTAAGGAAATATGATGATTAAATGTAATGTGGTATCCTGGAGTGATCATGGAACAGAAAAAGTACGTTAGGTAAAAACTAAGAAAATATGAATACGGTATGGACTTTACTTCATACTAATGGATCAATATTGGTTCATTGTAACAAATGTACCATATACATATAAGATGTTGATAATTGGGAAAGCTGGATGTGGACTGTATTCACAACTCTTCTGGATATAGTCCAGAACTATCCTATATAATAAAGAGGTAATATCCAAATTGACAGTCATGCCCTCACAAGATGGCTGCCTATGACCAGGCCGTCAGGGGGGTTAGTGTGGGATGACCAAACGACTGAACAAGCAGGCTGCCTGGGGTGACCAGGACAGTTGGGGGGGGGGGGGAAGGAGGGCGCCATGAGGGGTGACCAGGTCGGCATGGGAAACAGTTGGGGGCAATTAAGCTGGCAGGGATGTAGAGAGGGGTGACTAGGCTGGCAGAGGGGTGCAGTTGGGGGCAACCAGGTCGGCATGGGGGGGGCAGTTGGAGGCAATTAGGCTGGCAAGGGGGGCAGTTAGGAGCGACCAGGCCGGCATGCAGAGGCATTGAGGGGCAATCAGGCTGGCAGGTGGGGGGCAGTTAGGGACAACCAGGCAGGCAGGCAGGTGAGTGATTAGGAGCCAGCGGTCCAGGATTGTGAGAGGGATGTCTGACTGGGATCAGGCCTAAACCGGCAGTCAGACATCCCCCAAGGGGTCCTGGATTGGAGAGGGTGCAGGCTGGGCTGAGGGGACCCCTCCTCCCATGCGCAAATTTCGTGCACCAGGCCTCTAGTTCTAAAATAAAAAGGTTATTTTATAAATTGGAGCATAAAAGTAAAGGAAAATAAAGCACTAACCCAAGAAGTCCAATATTCAACTAGTGGGAATGTCATAAACTCAGAAGAAAACACAAATTATTAAAGGATGATAATCTTTCCCAGAAGTGAGCAATGTGGGTTTCCAGACTGAAAGAGCTTCTTTCTTGTCTAGAGTTCAGCACAAATGAAAGATAATAAACAACCACACAAAGATACATTGTAATTATATTTCTCATCTCAGATAAATAGAAAACTCCAGATGCTTTGGGGACTGGGGTAGATAAAAGTCACACGCAATGGATGGAATAGAAATTAAAACATCCTGAAAGTATTACTAGACAAAGAATGCATTGGGAAATGCCTTAAAATTCTGTGGGAAAAGAATTCATCCTCGTCATACTAACAATTAAGTATAATGGTGGAATCAAGACATTTTTAGATGAACATGGTAGTAATAAATTCACCTCCAAATACCCTTTCTAAAGAAGCCATAGAGAATGTGCTTCACCAAATCAAAGTAAACCAAAAAAGTAGAAGACACACGATCCAGGAAACTGGACTCCAACACAACAGGGAGACAATGGGAATACCTAGGATGATGACAAAGCAAAATCTGGGTGTAGCTGTGTAACTGTCTTAGATAGCGCCAGTCCAGATCAGAGCCAGAGGATTTCAGAAAACACAAGCAAACCAAACACAAACACACACACACACACACACACACACACACTGATAAAATGGTGTGTGTTGAGAGCTTGTTGTAGAGTGTGGAAAAATTATAATAGACATAATAGACACATAGAAAATTAAGCAAATTAACTATGTAGAGGCTACTATCAACAAAGGAAATAAAATCATAACATACTTGGATTAGCAGGGAACAATATAACAGTGTAAATACTGATTCAACCAAAAATATTAATAACAATTCTAGGATTAGAAGAGTAGGTGTAGGAATGAAGGAAATGAGCTGAGATAATGGGGGTGCTCAGGTAATCCAAACCCTCTCTCAGTGTATTAGTTTCTAAGGGTTGCTGTATCAAATTACCACAAACTGGGTGGCTTAAAACAACAATAATTTATTTTCTCACAATTCTGGAGGCTAGAAGTCTGAAATCAAGGTGTCAGCAGAACCTTGCTCCTCTGGAGCCTCTAGCAAAGATTCTTTCTTGCCTCTGTTGGCCCCAGGAATTCCTTGGCCTGTGGTTAGCAGAACTCCAATCTATGCCTCCATTTTCACATGACCTTCTTCTTCTCTGTGTGCTTCTATTAGGACACCAATCATTGGATGTAGGGATCACCTTAAATCCAGGGTAATTTCAATTCAAGAGCATTAACTAATTACATCTGCAAAGACCCTACTTTCAAATGAAGTCTCATTCTGAAATCCAAGTGAACATGAATTTTGGGGGACACAATTCAATCCAGTACCATAAAAGGAAGTCTATGAATAATGCCAGAATTTTACATATCAAGAAGAATAAGTATATTCTACATGGAAATAAAAATTGCATTAAAACAATTAAAAGTGGTTGCCAATGTGGAGCAGGAATCAAGGGTGGGGAGAGATGAGATGGGGACTGCTAAGTTTTATTTCAAACTATTTAATATTATGTGACTTTCATAATTAAGTGTGTGTATTGCTCTATTTCCCCTACAGCATAAATCACAGGCTGAGGAAGATCTTTCTTGGCCCTAAACTGTGCCGTCTGGGGGAGGGAAGATGTGGCTAAAGTCAAGCTGTTCACTCAAGTGTGTCTAAACTCTTACTTGTTTCTGCTCCAGCAATGTGCTGGAACTTCTCCTCTAGAAACCTGGACTTCCACAAAGGCTCTCTCATCCGTTGGTAATTGTCTAAGAGGCTGTTTTCCAGGGTTCCCAGACTGCAGCTACTAGGAGGGGCTGGAACTGGTTTACAGGCCACTGCAGAGTGAGTCCACAGCTAGAACTAAGCTTTGTGTGCCTGTTATCCAATGCATGAGTGGGTGAGACTTCTCCTGGGTCTCTTGGTGTTGTGCTGGGTCCCACAGCTCACACAAAGGCACCTTTGTCTGTGGATAAATGACTATTATTGTGGTGAGGGTGGGGGACAAAAGGGATGCCTTATTCCAGCAGGATGCTGATGTCATTCTTTTTGAGCCATCTTTTCATTTGGTTTTCTGACACTTCTACATTGCTGCTTAGATTAAAAAAAAAAAAAAAAGAAGAAGAAGCCGGTGTAAGGAGAGCTCTGAGGAAAAATATTAATATAGATTTTGACATGTATGTTAATATAGCTAAACATTTCTCTGGCAATTTTTAGAGAAGAGTAAAAAAGAGGCGTCCATGCTAGAAACCTTGCAAATGAGAATGGAGTCAAGACAAAGACAACAGGGCTAAGTGAGCAAGCAAGTCTTTGTCAGTTGCCAACTTCCACAGCTGCTTAAGGAAAACTGGTCTCCCCTGAGGGAGAAAAGGGATTTCAGAGGGAACACAATTTCTTAATCCGTGACTTGTTTTTTCATCTTGACTTTGCCTACGTTTGTGATTTTCAGTAAGCCTGATCTCATGACTAATTTTGCATTAATAGAGATGAGATAGAGAAAGAGGGGTGTTAATATTATGGTGTAAGCAATAATTTCTTAAGGCAATTCCTAGGAAGATTATTTCTCTTCAGCACAATCTCTGCGTCAAGTGCCAGCCTGAGCAAGACTTTGGAAGTAATCAAAGTTTACTTTCGACACTCTTTTCCTGCCATTTCTCTCCTTTCCCCCGTCAGACAGCCATTCCACTCAGTGCCTCGTGGCTATTAGGACTACACACACACACACTCCAACAGGGCCTTCTGTCCCACACCAAGTCTTCCCCACCTCAACTACCCCATGCATTTAACACATATTCATTGGGGCATAATGTACGTATGTCATCAAGAAGGTCCTGAGGATACAGGAGAATGTGGAGGACAAGGGCTCATAGGCCAGTTATGGAGACCTACAGTGCCCTGTGTTCCAGTGGGATCCACTAATCTATGTGAAATTATATAAATGACACCTTACTAGTACTCTACATCTGAGGAGTACCTGCATTTTAAGAGGATCTCCAGAAATGAAAAACTCATCCTAGAAGGATGATTCCCCTGATGGTGGAAATTTTAGTAGGCAACAGGCTCATGAGGGAGAAATGCTAAGGCCAGAAGGTATATTTCAGACCAGACTATGAAGAAAATTGCTTACACCAAGTCAAGCAGTCTTCACAAAACATGTAAAATTATTGATAAAAATGTTCTAAATAGCTAAGTAGAAGGATAAATAGGTAAGCAGAAATGAGTAATGAATAAATACACAAATAGTCTGGGAATTTTGCTAATGATGACTTAAATGACATCTCGTCACATTTTTGTTGTTGTTGTTAATCCTCACCCAAGGATATTTTCCCATTGATTTTCAGAGAAAGTGGAAGGGTTGGGGAGAGACTGCAACCGAGGTATGTGCCTTGATAGGAATTGAACCCAGGATCCTCTAGTCCGTAAGCCGACATTCTATCCACTGAGCCAAACGGACCAGGGCTCATCACATATTTCATATATAGAATTGTTAATAGGTATTGGAGAATAGACCAGGCCAAATGGGAACACTGAAGATGCTGTGGAAATGGAAGAAAGCAGCTATGACTGCTAGAGGTGGGAACATAAAGAGAAGAGTTTGGAAATTGACTCTTACAAGCTTGAAGGAGAAGTCTTTAAGGGCTGGGACTCAGAGACTTCTGAGGAAGTCTGCTCAGCAGTTAGTCTGGCTAGAGTTGTTTGGAGGAGGGGCCACAGAGCTGGACTGAGACCCCTGAGGAAGGGACATGAGTTAGCAGGGGTTGGTGTCTCTGGAGAGGTGCAGTGGAGCTGGTTCTAGGAGTGTAGAGGAAAATTGCAAATTAGAATCAACTTGGCTAGTGGATGGCACTGTACTCAAGGTGAAGATCCTTTGCTAGGGTGATGGGAGAGGAGTGGGAAACAGATAAGGAGGAGTCAGGCCTTTCTGCTTCCTCCAAACTTCCAGGCTCTGTTCAGTACCACCTATTGAGCGGGCCTAGCAGGGGTCTAGCTGGCAAAAGAGTAGTGGGCTTTGCAGAATCCTGGCCTCAGCATCATAAAGGTGAACAGAGAAGAATGGGTTTGAAGCTAAGGGTCAGTAGCTTAATAACCAACACATATCTTAGATTTTAGTGTTTTCTACTTTTGTTTTTTAGAAATCATTGTTACTTTCAAATAAGTGATTTAAAACTTAAAATGATATTTTTAAAAAGTTACCTCTGACAGATATAACATTCACTTTATTAGTCATTGTCATTCCACACAGAAATTAAAACCTCATTTATTGAAACAAAATATATCCATTTATTAAGAGCCATTATTCTCTTAAAGAAAGTAAATATATCTAGGGAGTTGCTACTTCATTATAAGGTTTGGGAGAGACATTTTTCCCCAGAGGGACATGATCAGAATTTAAATGGTATAATAAAAATGTGTAGTTTCTCATAGAAGGGTCTTGGGTTTTCTTCCCCCATCAAGGGCACGTACTTCATACCTCAGTTGGAGGTTCGCTCCCCACCCCATGTGGGGGTGCATATGGGAGGCAACCAGTCGTGTCTCTCTCACCTCTCTTTCTCTTTCTCTCTCTCTCTTCCTTTTTCCCACTCCCTCCCTCTCTTCTATTCTCTCTGAAAAGCAATGGAAAAAAATATCCTCAGGTGAGGATTAACATAAATAAATAAATAAGCAGATTTCTCAAAAATTGATAAATCTCAGCACTCAGAACATATCAAAATGAAGTTTAAAAAGGAAATGACTCTGCCAGAGAGTTCTGAGGGCTCCTGTGTACAAATTCAGGTCTTTGGGCATAAATATATATATTGCAAAAGCTGGTAAAACATTCCTTCAACAATGTAAACCAGAGCATCAATAAAAACTTACTGAGAGGTTACCACATGCCAGGCACTATTCTAAGTGCTTAGCACAGTTTAACACATGCAACTCTAGAAAGCATCTTTATTTTACAGACTAATTAACTTGCCAAGGGTCACACAGCTAATTAGTGGCACAGCCAGGATTTCGACCCTACAGTCTGGTTCCAGGACCCATACAGCTAGCTTCTATTCTATCAGTCCTCAACAAAGTATTCTCATGGAAATTTATATATTTCTAGAAAAGTCCTAAATCTAAAGCTGTCAAATGTCTTCTCTTAAAAGATAATTATAAGAATAAAGAAAACTTGCCAAGGAACAACAAAGCCAGAGTGAACCATTTATGAAAAAGAAACATAGTCCACGTCTCCCTCAGCCACGCTATCAACCTACTGGAGGTGTGGGTCCCGAACTCTGTGGTGAGCTCTGTGCAGTGGGCTGTGCTGCCATTCGGTTCCTATAGTAACACAGGGCACAGGAACATCTAGTGCAGGCCTAAAATGTAGGCAGAAATACCCAAAAGTCACATCAACAAACTTACATAAAACAAGAAACTTATCATTATCTCAAAAAAAAATGATTATGCAGAGAATAAGAAGCCAGACTTAAAAAGTGTACATATAGCATGATCCCATTTATATGAAACTCTAGAACAAGCAAACCTAATCTATACTGATAGTGCATCATTGCTTTTGGGGACCTGCGTTTATTGACTGACAAGAAGTACAAGGGAAATTTTGAAGTGTTGTAATTGTTCTATATCTTGAGTATCATGGTGGTTCTGTCATTTGTCAAAACTCATGGAACTATAACCCAGCTGGCATAGCTCAGTGGTTGAGCATCAACCTATGAACCAGGAGGTCACACGGTCTCATTCCTGGTGGGGCATGCAGGAGGCAGCCGATCAATGATTCCTTCTCATCACTGATGTTTCAATCTCTCTCTCCCTCTCCCTTCCCCTCTGAAATCAATAAAAATATATTTTAAAAACACTCATGGAACTATATACTTAGAATATATACATTTTGCTATATGTAAATTAATCTCAATAAAGTTGATAAGAAAAACATTACTACATCATATTTCTAGAAAAAGAAGTTTAATTTATTCAACATATCCTTGTTGAGTGCCTACTATGTCCCAGCTCTCTCCTCTAAGTTTTATATCAATAGTGAACAAAACAGATAAAGCCCCCTGCCTTCATGGAGCTTACATTCTAGCAGGGGGGAAAGGGAGTAAACAACAATTAGGAAAAAATAAGGAAATTATATAGGTCTAGTCACCTCATATCCCACAGAGGAAGAGACACGCCCCTCCCGGGATGAATAAACACGGTGGGCATAGACGTAGGTCAGGGACTGGGCCTGGCACACCTATTAGCAAAGAGGAGTGCATGTTTACTAAAGAATTTATCAAGAATCTAGCAGGGCCTCCCAAATCAATAACCAAGTGCCCAGAATTCAAGAAAATGGCCCCACAAAGAATTGCTGAAGGATCTGATGATGATAGAGCCAAAGGCAACTGTCAGAGAGAGAGAGAGAAAAAAATACATCTACTCAATATCTTTAGAGCAATATGGATGACATGGTACCCAAGAAATAAAGAGCAAGCTATTATGAAAAAATAGATTTTTTAGACAACCAAAAGAATTTTTCTTAAAATCTACAGGAAAAAAAATCCCAATTACATTAGCTACAACAAAAACACCAATTCAATGGGGCTAGTCACATACCTAAGATACTTATATTCTAAATATATTTGGAAAAGCTCATATGACAGCAATAAAAGACAACAATATAAAGACAACTTATACAATTAAATAACGGGAACAGAATATGAGCAGACATTTCCCCAAAGGAGAAATTCAAATGACCAATCAGCACATGAAAGATGCTAGATATTAATCATCAGGAAATTTCAAATCAAAACTAAAGCAGATAGCTGATCACACCACTAGGATGGCTGTGATGATAGACAAGTGGTGGAGAGGCTGTGAGGAAGTCGGAACCCACACACATGGCTGATGGGAATTAGAGTAGGAAGACAATCTGGCGGTTCCTTAAAATGATGAGCATAGTTACCACATAACAGCAATTCCACTTCTAGGTGTCTACATACCAAAGAGAAGTGAAAACAACTATCAACACAAAAACTAATGAGCAGATAGTCACAGCAGTATGGAAACAATTCTAAAATAAATCAAGTGACTCAGATACACAAAATATGGAGTATTCATGCAATGGAATATCCTTTGGAACTAAGATAAATAAAGTGCCGATTTATGATGCAAAACCAATAAACCTCAAGGACATTACCAGTCTTCACAAAGACCATACATAGTGTTATATCATTTACATGAAATGTACAGTAAAGCCAATCCATAGAAAGTCAACTCATAAAATGTCTGTTACATGCAAAGTGGTGGTACTGGAATGCAGAGTAAATGCCAGCTCATATAACTTTTCTTTTGGGGGTGATAAAAATTTTCTGTGAGGATAGTGATATAATTCTGTAAATATACTAAATGTAATTGAATTTTATACTTTAAACAGGTGAAGTTTAAATTTATCTCAATTAAAGTGGTTTTGAAAGCTAAAAATATATCCTTCTTTAATGACAATTTTATTCAAAAGCAATAGATCTTGAGGAAATAAACATGAAAAATGAACAAAATTACAGACGTTTCAGAGATTAAGCTGGTTAAAAAATTTTACAAAGTATGTATTGAAAAATATTTTTTTGAATTAGATATAAATTGCTTTCAGGAGGGGTGGAGGTTCCCCACACTTCCACCAAGCAATCCTCAGAAAACCAGCTGCTTGTCCAGGAATTCAACTCAGTTCTTACATTATCCACCCAGTGATGGCACTAGGCACAGCAGGTTGATGGCTCAGTCCCGGAGACTGCATATACACCCCACTCCCACTTCAGAGGCCAGTCTCAATCCCAGGCTTATACCTGTACTTCTTTTCCCCCCAGTCTTTGTTGTTGAAAATAACACATATGTTCCCCTCTCCCCCTTACTTCCGGCATTGATCCCTTCTAGTCCGCCCCCGCCCCCAGCCCCAGGCCTTCACCACCCTATTGTCTGTGTCCATGGGTTATGCATATATGCATACAAGTTCTTTGGTTGATCCCTTCCCACCCACCCACACACCCACGCTCCCCTGCCTTTCCTCTGAGATTCCATATTCTGTTCTATGCTTTTATGTCTCTGGAGTTCTTTTGTTCATCAGTTCCTTTTGTTCATTAGATTCCACATATGAGTGAGATCATGTGATACTTATCTTTCTCTGACTGGCTTACTTCACTTAGCATAATACTCTCCAGGTCCCTCCATGCTATCTCAAAGAGTAAGAGATCCTTCTTTTTTTTACTGCTGCATAGTATTCCATGGTGTAAACCCATTTGTCTACTGATGGGCACTTGGACTATTTCCAGATTTTAGCTATTGTAAATTGTGCTGCTATGAACATAAGAGAGCATATATTCTTTCTGATTGGTGTTTTGGGTTTCTTAGGATATAGTCCTAGAAATGGGATCACTGGGTCAAATGGCAGTTCCATATTTCATTTTTTGAGGAAACTCCATACTGTTTTTCATAATGGCTGCACCAGTTTGCATTCCCACCAGCAGTGTGGTAGGGTTCCCTTTTCTCCACATCCTTGCCAGCACTTGTCATTTGTTATCACCTGTACTTCTAAGCAACTGGCTACAAAGCAGAACTTCTCAAAATCCCCTCCTTGAATTTGATCAACTGGCTGGAGTGGCCCACAGAATTCAGAGAAACAAGTTATATGACTAGTTTAGTGTAAAAGGTTATATAACTCAGGAACAGCACTTTGCATTTTTTATTACATGTGTTTAAGGTCAGGAGAAAGTGGAACGTAGACTTGATGCTGAAAGCCAAAGGACTGAATGAAATTACCTCTGGCCTTTACGGGCTACAGCTCCCTCAGAGAGTATGATAAGGCACCTCTGAGTCTCAATCTCCAGATCATACGCACAGAGTGAAACCATTCTAGGGCCAACTCGGTGACGCACTGCCATATGACATGCCAATACTGACACGCATTATTATGTACACAGAGAGAGTGACATAGATCTGTATTTTAGAAATGTTAGATGAGGGAAGAGTGAAAGCTGGGAAACTGTAAATGACCATTATTCTAGTCATCTCTGTGAGTAAGAATGAAAGCTTACTCTAAATGGGGCAATGGACAAGGAAATGAGGAAACAGATTTGAGAAATACTAGTAATTAGACTAGCTTTTTACGTTGCAAGGCACCTAGGCCCACTCAGATGATTCAAGTGATAGATTGCAAAGACAGATAAAATAATAAAGAACAATAAGTAATCTCAGAAGGTTTTGTAGAGAAATGGATCATTATCAGGACATGACACAACTCATTCACTCTGATATTACTACAACTTGCTCATACTTTTTGCTTACTTGTGATTTCACTACTCCATGGCTTTTACTTGTACAGTTTTCTCTACATTACTGTTTGTTTCTGTGTTATGTCTCATATTCTCATATTCAAAGAGAGAATATGATCGGTTGAATAAATCATCAGCCAATATAGAGTGCCCTTTCGAAGAAGAAAGCACTTATGCCTCATCCTGGGTTGCCTCTGAGTCAAATTCCATTCCTTGTTAAGTGGAGGATTTATGTATTATCAGTACAAATCCAGAGGATACCCAATCTGTAGCAGTTCAAAGGAAAAGCTTGATGTGTTAAGATGTTGGAGGAGGGGGAGTTGCTGGCTGTGTCTAGCACCTAAGAAACTCACAGAGTGATGAATTTCTCAGTCTCTCCCTCAATTTTGCGGTCCAAGAAAACTAGTTCGAAAATATGCCAAAAGTGGGTTTATCTCTCAAGGTAAACTCCAATTAAATAGGTTCACAGAGTCTGATCTATGAACCAGAATGCCAAGTTATCAATTTACAATGAGAAATTTTAAATTATAGAGACCTAAGTTAGTAAGTCCATTAGACTTATATATTCTCTCCCAATGGGATGACTTACGTCTTTATTCCTTTTTTAAAAAATCTATATTTTTATTGATTTCAGAGAGGAAGAGAGAAGGAGAGAGAGATATATCAATGATGAGAGAGAATCATTGATGGCTTGTCTCCTGCACACCCCACTCTGGGGATTGAGCCCACTACTCAGGCATATGGCCTGACCGGGAATCAAGCCATGATCTACTGGTTTATAGGTTGATGCTCAACCACTGAGCCACACCAGCCAGGCATATCTTCATTCCTTGAAGGAAGAAAAGGGAAAGGCAAAGGGCACAATGTGCGTGTCAGCTGAGACTGCCTATACCCCTACCTTTTAAAGAGCTTATATAGTGTCAACCAGTACTGTGTCACATGCCTAATATATCTGTAAGTTGGGCTGAGAAATATGAGTTTGCATTGGACTCACTGCCACTTACAAATAAACCAGAATTCTCCTTAGACCTAAGGAATAGTGAATATCAGGCAGCCAGACAGGCAACGGTCAATCTCTTCACACACAAAATACCCCAGAGAAGTAGGAGATATGAAATCTAGGAATCATGCAATCTATCAAGGAGAATATTGAAGATTTTCCATATTAACGTCAGTGAAGGAAAGTCTCATGATAAAATTAGTGTGGAATGAGAAAAGATTCCAGGAACAAATGCAACTGATTATTCAATCTGTTTGTCAATGCTGAAAACAGATATGCAGCTGTGAAAATTTGGAATTAATTAGCGAAAGGTACTGAACACTAAGCAAGTAAAAATGAAGATAATCATTTCTAAAGGAATATAACAGTTTTACAAGCCATAAAATGTTGTAGGGACATCTGGAGATACAGCAGTAGCAGTGACATAATTTTTGAATTCCCACATTAAAATAGAGAAACAAAATAGTAAACTAAAAACTGTTAGCATTTACAACAAACTAGGTGATAAATTATTCACACAAGTCCTAAAATACAAGTAGCTATAAAGCTCCTAAAAGAAAACATAGGAGAAAACCTGCAATCTTTTGACAGACAAAGATTTCTTATATAACACAAAAACATGAACCATAAAAGAAAAAAAAGTGATACACTTGACTTCATCAAAATTAAAATATTTAATCTTCAAGACACACCATTAAGAAAAGGCAATCTATAGAATGGGAGACTATATGTACAATACATATCAGGACTTAGGCCCAGAATATGTCTGTCTTATTTACTAGTACTGCTTTATCTTCAATATCTATTATTATGCCCTACTCTTTCACCAGAAGTTGATGGAGATAATATTAGAAATGTATAACAAGTAAGAATGGAATACTATGCAGTTGTAAAAAGAAAGGATCTCTTACCCTTGAGATAGCATGGAGGGAACTGGAGAGTATTATGCTAAACCAAATTGATAAGGGGGACTCATAATCTAATAGGTAGAGCACCTGAGTTAATCTAAAAGATAATCATATTAGTTTGAAATTCTGAAATACATACACATGTGGGAACAGAGGGTTAAGTTTTTTTCTTTTCTAAGTGTCATATCTCGGGCCAGTGCACCTGCGTACTCCCTTTGATCCTAAACAACGTGACGGAGGAGGTGATTCAACTGCGGACAATGTACACTGTACCCAACACACAAGCAGAACTGTTAAGCAAGACCAGGCCGACCCCACCAGGAGCCAAGCCGTCATCTCATTGCCTGACAACCAAGAACAATGGTTCCATCTGCTGACGTCCAGGACTGCATGCAATTGCATTCTGTTCGCAACCTTACCCCAGCCCATTTTTCCTATATAATCCTGTCCCCTGCACCCTATGGGCAAAACAAATTTTGGATGCTTGTAAGCTCCCTGTCTTCTTGGTTGGCTGGCCTTCTCAATAAATGCCTTATATGATTCAATCCTGCCGTAGTTATTGGACATTGTGACAGGCAGCCTGAGCCCACCCGGGGTTTTCTGGTAACAAAATCAGCCAGTCAGAGAAAGACAGGTATCACATGATCTCACTCATATGTGGAATCTAATGAACAAAATAAACTGATGAATGGCTGGCATAGCACAGTGGTTGAGCATCAACCTATGAACCAGGATTGATTCCCGGTCAGGGCATATGCCTGGGTTGTGGGCTCCATCCCCAGTGTGGGGTGTGCAGGAGGCAGCCAATCAATAATTCTCTCTCATCATTGATGTTTCTATCTCTCTCTCCCTTCCTCTCTGAAGTCAATAAAAATATATTATTAAAAAAAAAAAAAAAGGTCCAGAGACATAGAAGCATGGAACAGACTGATGAACCTCAGAGGGAAGGGAGTAGCGGGGACGGAAAGAGACTAACCAAAGAACTTATCTTAATATATAAAGAGGTAATATGCAAATTAGGCCCAGACACCATAACGGGACGACTAGACAGGAGGAGGGGCCAGGTGCGGCCCCGAGCCTGAGAGAACAACATGCAGGGGCACCTGCTCCTAGCCTCCATGGCGGGGTTGGGGGAAAGCCTGCAGTGGACACACACACACACACACACACACACACACTTGAAACGATATATTAATCATTGGGTTATCAATTACTTTTGGTTTAAATAAAAATGCAGAAGAGAATCCAAGATGGTGGCGTAGGTAAACACCTAAACTGCTGCCTTGCACAACAATTTCAAAACTACAACTAAAAGACAAAACATCTATCACCCAGAACCACGGGAAAGCTGGCTGAGTGGAAGTTCTACAACTAGAAAGAAAGAGAAAAGAGCATTGAGACGTGCACAAGTGCTGAAAAGCTGAGGTACAGAGGCGAGTGATCCGGGCTGGCGGCAGGCGTTGCTTTTTTCAACCCAAAGGGAGACAAGCCCCCGATTACTCTGAAATACAGTTTCTGAGGAGACTGGGGGACCCAAACTCCTATGGGGAGAAGCTGGACTGTCTGCCATCGGGTCAGAAAGTGAGGGGGGCTTGCTTGCAGAGCTGCACGCAAGAATAATTGTTTACTGCGCTGGGGCATGGGATGTAGTCAGAGACATAGAGCCAGCTAACTATCAGCCATAGCTGTTTGCCATGCCCTAGCCTAGTGGAGCCCTGGGACCCCACCCCACACAACCTACAAACCCACCCAAGCTCCAAGCAGCAGCTTTAGCATAAGAAAGGCCTGCCCTATCGCAGCTTAACCTAGCAAACTCGCAGCCTGGATCAGACAGCTCCAAAATCTCCAAACCCCAAGCAAAGAGGAGAAAACTGTAGCTCTCCCTGTAGCTCCTGCTGGGTGGACTCAGACAATAGCTGACCTGCACCCCATTGGAGATCCAGAAGCCAGTATACCTAGTGGTCAGTGTGAGAAACCAGATTTCAACTCCTCACATCCATAAGTGACACATTCAAGAGGCAGACTCAGTGAGCACCAAAGCCCCACTGAAACAAGTCCTGCACCATATGCGTGTCTCCAGCACAGCAGTTCTTCCATTATAGACACAGTGAGTCCTCACAGCCGATTGGCCTGGAGGTCAATTCCTCCCAGCGTACCAACAGCAATTAAGGCTTAACTACACCAAGACTTTGCATTCAGCCCACAAAGGGGTGTACCAAGAGCGTCCACATCAGGTGATTGGGGAGGCTGAGCTACTGCCCCCTATAGGTCACCTACCACACAAAGCCACTCCATCAACACAGGGAAGCAGCCAAAATGCGGAGACAAAGAAACATGTCACGAATGAAAGAAACGGAGGAAAGCAAACTACTGGACGACATAGAGTTCAGAACCACATTTATAAGGTTACTCAAGAATCTTCTAAAAACCGCTGAGAAACTTGATGACACTTCTGAGGAGCTTAGTGAGACCTTCAAGGACCTTAATGAGAATGCCAAAAAAATGGAAAAGGACCAGTCAGAAATTAAGCATACACTGTCTAAAATAAAGAATATACAGAAACTCAACTGTAGATCAGCATACCCCAAGAATCAAACCAAAGATCTGAAATATGAGGAAACAAAAAACACCCAACCAGAAAAACAAAAAGAAAAAAGAATCCAAAAATATGAAGATAGTGTAAGGAGCCTCTGGGACAACTTCAAGCATACCAACATCTGAATTTTTGGGGTGCCAGAAGAAGAGAGAGAGCAAAATACTGAAAACCTATTAGAAGAAATAATGACAGAAAACTTTCCCTACCTGGTTAAAGAAATAGACTTACAAGTCCAGGAAGTGCACAGAACCCCATACAAGAGGAATCCAAAGAGGACCACACCAAGACACATCATAATTAAAATGCCAAGGGCAAAAGACAAAGAGAGAATCTTGAAAGCAGCAAGAGAAAAACGGTTAGTTAGCTACAAGGGAGTACCCATACGACTGTCAGCTGATTTCTCAGCAGAAACTATGCAGGCCAGAAGGGAGTGGCAAGAAATATTCAAAGTGATGAACAGCAAGAACCTACAACCAAGATTACTCTACCCAGCAAAGCTATCATTCAGAGTTGAAGGTCAGATAAAGAGCTTCACAGACAAGAAAAAGCTAAAGGAGTTCATCACCACCAAACCAGGATTACATGAAATGCTGAAGGGTATTCTTTAAGAAGAGGAAGAAGAAGAAAAAGGTAAAGATAAAAATTATGAACAACAAAATGACATCAAATACATACCTACCAACAAGTGAATCTAAAAGTCAAGTGAATAAAAAATCTGAAGAACAGAATGGACTGGTGAATGTAATAGAATCAGGGACATAGAAAGGGAGTGGACTGACGATTCTCAGGGGAAAGCGGGTGTGAGTGGTGCGGGAAGAGATTGGACAAAAATCTTACTCCTATGGATGAAGACAGTGGCAGGGGTTAAGGGCATGGGGTGGGGTGGGGAATCAGGTGGAGGGGAGCTATGGGGGGGAAAACAAAATGAGGAACACCTGTAATCTGAACAATAAAGATTTATTTTTTAAAAATAAATAAATAAAAATGCAGTGTATTACTGTTAATTGTTTTTTTATTGGAGAGGATGAAGTGCTACTCTTATATTGACAGAAAATATTTTTTGACTCCACCTTATCCTTGTAAAACTAAAAATAGAAATGTCTTCTCTAATCCTGAAAAAATGAAAAAAATGAGGGAATTTCTGAGTGCTAAGAAATCCCCCCTGCCCCCGGGGTTAGAGCAGAAATGGAAGTATTCATACATAAAAAAAGCATTTTCATTTAAACCTTTAAAAAATATTAAATCCCATAGATATACATTTATAACAACCAGGGAAGATTTTCTTTTATAAGTGGAGATAAAACAGACGTCTCAAAACAATTATCTTCAAGTGGATTATTCTATATAATAAAAGCGTAATATGCAAATTGACGGAATGGTGGAATGACTGGTCAGTGGGGGGGGCGGGGGCAGGGCAGGTGAGCAGGTGGCGCCAGGCCAGCCAAGGAGCATGCCAGAGGGCAGAGGAAGGAGACGACGATGAGGATGGGGCCATTCCCTAATCAGCCCCCCTCCTCGCCTCCCACAGAGGGAGGCCAGACTTCGGCTTAGGCCCGCTCCCTAAGCCGTCAGGCAGACATCCCCTGAGGGCTCCTGGACTGCAAGAGGGTGCAGGCCAGGCTGAGGGAACCCCCCCACCCCGCCCCGAGTGCATGAATGTTCATGCACCGGGCCTCTAATAGATAGTAAAAATAAAATCTTCTTATTTGAAAGATCTAAAAAGCTAATTGAGAAGACAACGAACTTTCTTTCAGCCCCTTTCAGCTGAAAATGCTGAAGAAAAGTCTCTTGTGTTTCCTAAATTAATTCTTTGCTGACCCTTTCCCCAATCCTTTCACCCTAAATAAAAGGTCAGAAGAGTCCGTCTCATAAAAATAGAATTTTAGATCTCATAGAAAAATGTTTTAAAATCTTTTTCTCATCAAAACAGTGTATTCTAAATGAGGATTGAGTAATACAAACTCAGCATCACAGGTCCTTCCAGTTTATTCATTTTCTGTGCCTTACAACATCTTCCACATCAGCACTCATTCCTCTCTTATGTTAATTCTGTGACTTGGTATGTATTCTCACAAATAAATCTCTGATAACCAAATATTCACTTATGTAGCCTGTCAACATTTTATTATTTTATGTATGTGTTAATTTTCTTTTTTACAAATATTTTAAACATACACTGAGTGGCCAGATCTCTGAACACATAATAATCTGACCACTCAGTATATATCTATATCTATATCTATATCTATATCTATATCTATCTGTATCTATATATTAGAGGCCTGGTGCATGAATTCGTGCATGGGTGGGGTCCGGCCAACCTGGCCAGGAGGAGGGGACATGGGCGGTTGGCTGGCCTGCCTGCTAGTCAAACTCCTGGTCAGGGGGACAATTTGCATATTAGCCTTTTATTATATAGGATATACACTGAGTGGCCATATTATTATGTGTTCAGAGATCATAATAATCTGGCCACTCAGTGTATACAAAAATAAAAAAGATCACCTTGCTTTTAACAATTATCACATAGTCATCTTATTTCTTCTATGCCACCACCCATTTCTCACCACCACCTTCCCCCTCAGATTCTTTTGAAGCAACTGTTTCAATTATAGGTTTCCCCCACTAAGTACAGTGTTCCTATGAAAACTTTTAAAAAATATTTTTTATTTCTTGATTTTAAGGAGAAAAAGGAAGGGAGGGGAAAGAGAGAGAGAGAGAGATCATAGAGAGAGAGAGAGCCCCATTTGTTGTTCCACTTACTTATGCATTCATTGGTTGTTTCTAGTATGTGCCCTGACCAGAAATCAAATTTGCAACCTTGACATATCCTGACAACACACTCTAACCAACTGAGATACCCCATCAGGGCTCCTGTGAAATCTTTTGTAAGTCAAAATGGTGTAAAGCAAAGAACTTCATTAATTTATATGGAAATATTTTTTAGCATTCCCCAAAACATAACCTACCAAATCACATCAAATAATACATAAAACCTAAAATAATACTAACATACAGTTAAGGCAGAAATGCACAAAATAAATTGAGATACAGCACAGATGCTTACAGACACAGCTCGAAGCTATAGTGGCATCGTGATGGGAAGGAACTTGGGAGGCCACACTCTTGCTGCTGCCTCTAAAACGGCTAATTGCAAATCAGATGCTGAACGCTATTTTCGCCGGTTTTTTTGTTCTGTTTTGTTTTGTTTTGGTAAAATCAAAAATCCTCTTCAGATTTCTTTCAGTTAGTGAAAACCAGTAGTAATGTAGGTCTTTTATAAAAGCAAAGTGGTGTAACTTGAACTTGCAAAAAGCTGAACATACCTGTATATGTTGTTTTTGCTAATATAACTAGCTCCGTTTCTTCCTTGGGGTCTTCATGCAATATCCATCATATGACTTCCAGTTTCTGTTCAGGAGTTGGATTTCTACTTTTGAACTTGCCATGTGCATCTGATAAATGACGGAATCTAGCTGGAATTCAGTGCATATAAAATATGATGTCTACATATATAAATTCAGAATGGAGCTAACAGGGAAAATAAAACCCTGACAACATGGGCAAGAAAAATGATATCACGGTGAGAGCTCTGTATGTTGAAGAAAATCTGTAATAGTGTGTAGAATAAATGTTTAGGGAATTGGTTGGCTAACAGGTCCTCAAGAGCTTGCATTTTTGTGTTAGATACTACCTTAAAATAGTAAAAACCCATTAGACTACACCTTTAATATACTAGATAATAATGGATTTGCATTTTACCTGTTAGAAATGGAAACTTTCTCTTAAAGTTAAGATTACTATAACTATCTGTAGCCACATCATCCCTTTGTTACTCAAACTTCTCTTGGGTAATTTGTACTCTTGTTCAAAGAGCTTGACTTACTCCTCCTTACTCTTAAAGCAATAGCACCACCCTGTGGAAATATGGAAATGTTTCTCACACTAGAACTTTTTAGAACTGTTTTTACATGCCAAGTAACTCTTTAGCAGTCTGGTGAAGTTTTGGATACCCTCTCAGATTAATGTTTTTATTTATTTATTTATTTATTTTTCTTATAAATCTTTATTGTTCAGATTATTACAGGTGTTCCACTTTTTTTTCCCCCCCATAGCTCCCCTCCACCTGATTCCCCACCCCACCCCATGCCCTTACCCTCCGCCACTGTCTTCATCCATAGGAGTAAGATTTTTGTCCAATCTCTTCCCGCACCCCTCACACTTGCTTCCCCTGAGAATCGTCCGTCCACTCCCTTTCTATGTCCCTGATTTTATTATATTCACCAGTCCATTCTGTTCTTCAGATTTTTTATTCACTTGATTTTTAGATTCACTTGTTGGTAGGTATGTATTTGATGTCATTTTGTTGTTTTCATAATTTTTATCTTTACTTTTTTCTTCTTCTTCCTCTTCTTAAAGAATACCCTTCAGCATTTCATGTAATCCTGGTTTGGTGGCGATGAACTCCTTTACCTTTTTCTTGTCTGTGAAGCTCTTTATCTGACCTTCAACTCTGAATGATAGCTTTGCTGGGTAGAGTAATCTTGGTTGTAGGTTCTTGCTGTTCATCACTTTGAATATTTCTTGCCACTCCCTTCTGGCCTGCATAGTTTCTGCTGAGAAATCAGCTGACAGTCGTATGGGTACTCCCTTGTAGGTAATTAACTGTTTTTGTCTTGCTGCTTTTAATATTCTCTCTTTGTCTTTTGCCCTTGGCATTTTAATTATGATGTGTCTTGGTGTGGTCCTCTTTGGGTTCCTCTTGTATGGGGTTCTGTGTGCTTCCTGAACTTGTAAGTCTATTTCTTTCACCAGGTAGGGAAAGTTTTCTGTCATTATTTCTTCTAATAGGTTTTCAATATTTTGCTCTCTCCCTTCTTCTGGCACCCCAAAAATTCGTTGGTATGCTTGATGTTGTCCCAGAGGCTCCTTACACTATCTTCATATTTTTGGATTCTTTTTTCTTTTTGTTTTTCTGGTTGGATGTTTTTTGTTTCCACATATTTCAGATCTTTGGTTTGATTCTTGGGGTATGTTGATCTACAGTTGAGTTTCTGTATATTTTTTATTTCAGACAGTGTATGCTTCATTTCTGACTGATCCTTTTCCATTTTTTTGGCATTCTCATTAAGGTCCTTGAAGGTCTTACTAAGCTCCTCAGAAGTGTCATCAAGTTTCTCAGCGGTTTTTAGAAGATTCTTGAGTAACCTTATACATGTGGTTCTGAACTCTATGTCATCCAGTAGTTTGCTTTCCTCCGTTTCTTTCATTCGTGACATGTTTCTTTGTTTCTGCATTTTGGCTGCTTCCCTGTGTTGATGGAGTGGCTTTGTGTGGTAGGTGACCTATAGGGGGCAGTAGCTCAGCCTCCCCAATCACCTGATGTGGACGCTCTTGGTACACCCCTTTGTGGGCTGAGTGCAAAGTCTTGGTGTAGTTAAGCCTGAATTGCTGTTGGTACGCTGGGAGGAATTGACCTCCAGGCCAATTAGCTGTGAGCACTCCCTGTGTCTATAATGGAAGAACTGCTGTGCTGAAGACACGCAGGACTTGTTTCAGTGGGGCTTCGGTGCTCACTGAGTTTGCCTCTTGAATGTGTCACTTATGGATGTGAGGAGTTGAAATCTGGTTTCTCACACTGACCACTAGGTACACTGGCTTCTGGATCTCCAATGGGGTGCAGGTCAGCTACTGTCTGAGGCCACTCAGCAGGAGCTACAATGAGAGCTGCAGTTTTCTCCTCTTTGCTTGGGGTTTGGAGGTTTTGGAACTGTCTGACCCGGGCTGCAAGTTTGCTAGGTTAGGCTGCGATAGGGCAGGCTTTTCTTATGCTAACTCGGTTGCTTGGAGCTTGGGTGGGTTTGTAGGTTGTGCAGGGCGGGGCCTCAGGGCGTCACTAGGTTAGGGCGTGGCAAACAGCAATGGCTGCTAGTTAGCCAGCTCTGTGTCCCCAAAGGCATCCGCGAGTCCTGTGCCCCAGTGCAGTAAACAATTATTCCTGCATGCAGCTCTGCAAGCAAGCCACCCTCGCTGGCAGACAGTCCAGCGTTTCCCGTAGGAGTTTGGGTCCCCCGCGTCTCCCCAGAGACTGGATTTCAGAGTAATCGGGGGATTGTCTCCGTTCGGGTTGAAAAAAGCAACGCACCCAGTGGCCCGCAGCCAGCCCGGATCACGCGCCTCCGTACCTCAGCTTTTCAGCGCTGGTGCACGTCTCAAAGCTCTTTTCTCTTTCCTTCTAGTTGTAGAACTTCCACTCAGCCAGCTTTCCCGTGGTTCTGGGTGATAGACGTTTTGTCTTTTAGTTGCAGTTTAAATTGTTGTGGGAGGCAGCAGTTTAGGTGTTTACCTACGCCACCATCTTGGATTCTCAGATTAATGTTTTTAAATGCATTAAATACAATACAAAGAATTACAAAAGAAACCAATTATACAAAAACATGTTGTAGTCAGGTGTTCACGGACTCCAGTTAAGAAGTCATAAAAGGAGACTTAGGAACATGAAATTATGGTTTCTTCAAAAGCAATCTCTCTATTATTCTTCTAATTAAGGATCTTTATTATAATTGATTTTGCATATATTCCTTCAGAAATTACATAATGGGTTTGGCTTAATGTCTATTAATATTTATCTACATCATATATATTTTAAGAAGATATTGGAGGCTGAAGGGGAGTTTTTATGGAATAAAAACAGTCTGAATAGTGAAAAATGTTGGGTTTTGTATCCAGGTCCTTTAAATACTTGAAATTTGGAAACTCTTGGCAAGAAGAAAGAATGGATTTCACAGTACTCCTGAAAGGGTCATCTTGACTGTAAGGGCTTACCCTGTGAGCTTTTACAGGGCCCACAGTGGGCCAAGGTGGACAATTAATGCTATTATACAGCTCTGCTGGATAAATTCAGCTACGGAATGCCCAGAGTTACGTTCCCTCAGAGGGCCAAAGAAGTGGCTCCAACCCAACTGGCCTGGCTCAGTGGATGAGTGTGGACCAATGAACCAGGAGGGCACCGGTTCAATTCCCAGTCAGGGCACATGCCTGGTTGCAGGCTCAATCCCCAGTGTCGGGGGGGTGCAAGAGGCAGCCAATCAATGATTCTCTCTCATCATTGATGTTTCCACTCTCTCACCTTCTCCATTTTTCTCTTAAATAAAAAAATATATATATTTAAAATTTTTAAAAAGAAGAAGTAGCTCCAGGTATCACTGCAGGGCACCTTGAGGACCCTATTGCTAGTTAGGTGAGCAGTGGCTTTTGGACTGCAGCTCTCTGAAATGGGGGATCGAGGAAGGGGTTGGGGGTGTGAGAAGAATGACAATTAGCACTGCAGATTTTAGCAATAATAAAGACTTACCAAATACTTCAGGCTCTCCTGGGCACATATGGCACGATTGCACTTTCCAGCTCCTTATAGTGAATGAAGTCATATGATAGGTACAGGCCAATGATTTGTCAGTGGGAGTGACATGTTTCTCTTCTGGTTTAATTGTCAATATAAGACTGCCCAGAATTTTCTTTCCCACTGACATAGAGAAGGATAATATTCAAGATGGTAGCTATTCTGTTAACCTGCACCTCTATGCCCATTGTGGCATTATTCCTGGTGGCCAAGACGTGGAAAGAACCAAAGTGCCTTTCTATAGATGATTGGATAAGAAGATGTGGTACATATATACAATGGAATACTACTCAGCTTTAAGAAAAGGAAGATGAAATACTGCCATTTGCGACAATGTGGATAGATCTTGAGAATATTATGCTAAGTGAAATAAATCAGTCAGAAAAAGCTAAGGACCATATGAGTTCACTCATATGTGGGATATGAAACTGAAACGCACAGACAACAGTATGGTGGCTACCAGAGGAAAGAGGGTGGGGGAGTAATAAAGGGTAAGGGGGGCAAATACATGGTGACAGAAGATGATTTGACTTTGGATGATGAGCACACAACGCAACATACAGATTGTGTATAATAGAAATCTACATTTGAGACCTACATAATCTTCTTAACCAATGTCACCCCAATAAATTTTTAAAGCATATTTTTATGGATTTCAGAGAGAGGGAGAGAGAAAGAAACATCAATGATGAGAAAGAATCATTGATTGACTGTCTCCCACAAGCCCCCTCCTGGGGATCAAGCCTAAAACCTGGGCATATTGTCTGGCCTGGAATCAAACCATGACCTCCTGGTTCATAGGTTGATGCTCAACCATTTAGCCACACCAGACGGGTTTACCCCAATAAATTTAATTTAAAAAAGAGAATGTACTGAAAGGATTATTTACATTATTTACATAGATGCAGCCAAGATTTAAAAAACATAGCTAGAAACCAGCACATACTGATACTCATGGTCTCTCACATTTCTGCACATCTGATTGTTGTTACTTCTTCCTGGTGGTACAATTTCCTCAACTTACCTAGAAAGTCAGATGCAGATAAAAATGTTTTGGTACTGTCCAAGATTATCTCACCCAATATATTACCTAGTTCGACAGGTCCTATTTATATTTTGTCTATTACCTAAGAAATTGTTTAAAATATTATTGGTAATTAATCAGATATATTGAATTTTGTAATCCTAATATTAGTATTAGTACTAATAATACAAGTGATGCTTTTAAAAGTGTTTTATCTTCATAAGATAGTTTAATATGTCTACTTTGTCTTTTTTCTTAAAATCACTACTATGGCTTTGTTTCCAGACTCTAATCTCAGCATCAGAGAACAAATTACAGGAGGTATGGATATGGAGCTGTAAACAACAGGTAAATGACACCTCTGGTTTATCCTACTTTTAATAATATTAAGATTAGTCTGTAATTTCAGGTGGTTTCAGCCTAATTCCTCTATTATTAAATTCCCAACCAGTGTTTCATTTAATGATTTTTAACATCCATTGCTTAGTGTTACATAGATAAATTCTTTCATTTGGGGTTATGACACAGCGACTTTCTGATTTTAGCATTCTTTGTGAATCTATTAGGTGGAATTCTATAAAGAAGAATGTACTCTCATCAACTATTTAGTTAACCTGAAATACAGTTTGTACAAGAAAGATAGGGAAAAAACCTTGATTATTTCTCTTCATCGATTTTCAAAGTTGGTGACCTGGTAACCTCCAAAGATTATTATTTTGGAGGCTTTTGTTAATATTAGAAACTCATCACTTTTGTTTATATCTTTGATATTTTTTTTAATCCATGGCAGGCATTATTCTTTTTGATATGCAGACTGTCTCAGTTTAGGCAAGTAGGAATATTCATGGTATTTTTCTCTATTTTTTATTTATTCTGGATTATTCTTGTAAAAATGTCAAGTATGTCCAATTTAATTCTATCCCTCTCATTTGACTCTAAATCTCCCACATCTTGGAAGAAATTTGCAATTTATTTTGTTCTTTCCCCCTTTAGTAAGTTGCTAATAAACAGTTGCATTGTCTGGTATTGAGCCGCCTTACAATCTTAAATGGCCTCACAATAGTTCAAACAATTTTAAAAGCCAATTTTAATGACAAAATTTAACAAAGTTGTTTAACTAAATCTGCAAGTCCAGTCTTGAAATCTTGGGCATTATTCCCCCCCTTAGGGGAGAAGAAAGAAAGGAAATACCAGTGCAAAAAGTAAATATAACAGGATTATGCAATCTAAGAGGAAAAACCTTAAGATTTTAAATCAGTGTATGTTTTTCTAAAATAAAATATACCAATAATTTTCCTAAAATAGATTCAGTTTAGCTCTTACTGTTGAAACTATGACTGCAAGTATAGCATTTGGGAGCAGCTAGACATGAATTCCGGGACTCATACCTTTTTAAGGAAGCCTCTTTTTCCTCCAGAAAGAGTTACCAGTCTTTCGGTCTGCATTAACACTGCTCTTTATTCATATATAGGTAAGTAAATTGATAAATTACAACACCTCCAACCAGATGCCCAGTCTGAAACTTGGGGTGATTTCTTAAGCTTCCCCTTCCCCTCTGAGGGCTATTGATGTGACTTCTTAAAACCTCTCCAATCCTTGCCCTCTTTTCTTTCCCTCCACTACTGCTATAATTTAGACTTTCAGCTTAACTAACGTATTGCCCTCCTCAACACCGCTAGTCTTCATGATATTATCCAAGTCATCTTTCTAAAAATTGATTATTTCACAGCCCTTGATTAAAATCCTGAAAAAGCTCCTTGTTACTTTTAGAAAAAATTTCTTAACATGGAATATAAAACCCTTCATGACCTTCCCTCTGTTTAACCACCTGTCTCCTTCCTGCCTCCTGTGTCATCCCTAGGCCATCTCAAGTCCCACACCCAATGCTCTCATGGTACGAAAATTGGGCAGAACTGGCTGTATTTGAGCAAAGATGTTTCTTCTACTTAGAACAACCTTCTTCTCTTTCTTCAAATAGTTAATGAAGATTCATTCTTCAAAAGTCAGCCCTGATATCACCTCCTTTTACTTGATTTCCTCTACACCCAAAGTAGATTAACTTCCTCCACAACCCTATGGGGTTAATTAGTTACTGAATAATCTGAACAGAGCATTATCCAAACATTTTTTCGAACTGTTTATACCTATTTATTTATACTACCACCAAAAATATAACTGAGTTCTCTGTTGTAACACCTCCTCATTAACCCTTGATAGGCCAGACTTTGATTGCCCTGGCTGGTGTGGCTCAGTTGGTTGGAGTGTTGCCCCAGGCACCAGAAGGGTCCAGAGTTCACCGCGGTCAGGAAAGTATTGCAGGCAACCGATCTCTCTCTCTTTCTCTCCCTCTCCCCCTCGTTCCCAGCTCTCCGTCTTAAATCAATGAAGACATGTCCTCGGGTTAAAATAAATAAAGAAATAATAAATAAAATGTAAAACACTGTGCTGGGTCTGTGGTGGCATCTCTTTATAGTTTTTAATATATTTTTTCAATATATTTTTATTTATTTCAGAGAGGAAGGGAGAGGGAGAGATAGAAACATCAATAATGAGAATCATTGATTGGTTGCCTTCTGCACGCCCCTTATTGGGGATCAAACCCCCAACCCAGGCATATGCCCTTGACCGAAATTGAACCCAAGACCCTGCAGTGTGCAGGTGAAGGCTCTATCCACTGAGCCAAACCAACTGAGGCTAGTTTCTAAAATCTTTAATGTGCTAATAGGTATAGTGTTAAGAGAAGCCTTTCCCTTTACATATACTTATTAACGTTTGAATCAGCAAATGCAAAGTCCCTGCAGTTAGACTTTTTCAAGGAACAGTAAGAAAACCAGTGAGTCTGGAGACAGATGCAGAACTGTAGTTAAGATTTTGGAATCAGAACCAAAGCTCCAATGGTTCTCAAATTTTGGTATTTATATGACAATCCACTTCGTTGGTTAAAATTGAATACTCTGGGATTGCATTCCCCAGAAATTCTTTTAAATTTTTTAAAAAATTTTTTCTTTATTTTTTTCCCCATCACCATTTATCCCCCTATACCCTCTTCCACCACCCCCACCCCATTACAGTCACCACAATGTTGTTCTCTCCATGAATTCTTTTTCTTTTTTGGTCAATCCCTCCACTCCCCCATCCTGACCCTAACCACCAGTACTGTCTGCCTGTTCTTTATCTATGACCCAGAAATTCTGATTCAGTGGTTCTGAGTTTGGGACATAATATCTATATTTAAAAAGAATTATCTCAAGTTATTCTGCCATAGTTGGTTTTCAGTCCACAGAATGAGAAGCACTGTTTACAGATTATTACACTGTTCCTCCTAAAGGAACATAGTTACATATTACAGGGCAATTTATGAGACTGACTACTTTGCGATTTTCTAACTTTGTGGGTATGTACAATAGCATTTTACAATATTAAAATTAAGCTCACTTGGAGAAGTTTAAGACCTACTTTGCAATAGGTGAAGACCTCTGATCATGTTGCAAAACCAAGAATAATCATGGGCAAGTGATATGGAGAAAGAGCATTAGTGTTGCTTTCTGAAAAAGTGAATTTGACACTCAGCTGTGTCATCTTAGACAAATCCCTTAACCTCCCTGAGTTTCCATTTCTCACCTAAAATTATATTGTATTATACTTATCCTACCAACCTTGCAAACTAAGGTCAAAATGTCAGAATGATAAAGTAATAATAATACAAAAGTAAGATCCAGTCATTTTAGAGAATAATTGTTTTTGAGTGGCACACCTGCCTGAATTAAAGAAATGATATTGAGCTTCAGAGGCATTTGTTTTTTGGAATAATCTCAGCAGCTTCCTATTAAAAGGAAAAATTTAAAAGCATTTTACAGTTTAAACAACGTTGCAAGGAAACCCTTAAGTGACATGACAAAGGATGCAAAATTAATTTAGAAATAAGATCAGGATTCAAGTCTTCTGATTACTAGTCCAGGTCGCTTTCCACACCATACTTGTCTTTTTCATTCTTTCTTATAGTCCATAGACCAAATGATTCTGATACATAGCCGAGTTTGAGCACCACTGCTTTACCGCATTAGGTGTGGTAGTGGGATGGTAGTAATTCTCTTTACCTTTTATTGCACTTACTTGATAAACAACTTTATTGAGGTATTACTAGTATTCACATACCACACAATTCACCATTCTGAGCTGTACAACTCAATGATTTTTAGTATCACCACAATCAATTTTCGTCTTTACATCTCCATCACCCGAAAAGAAACCCCATCCCTGACAGCTGTCATCCTCCATTCTCCCTCCCCCCCCCCCCACCCCCAGCCTCTGGCCATCACCAATCTGTGTAGCCCTGTCTAGACAAGACCTCTCATATAAATGACACCATACAATATGTGGCCTTTTGGGATCGGCTACTTACACTTAGCCAGTTTTCCAGGTGTGTTTATCGTTTTAAAATTATAGGGTAACTGTAGAGACAGTTTAGAAATAAAGGGAGAGGGGTCACCCATAATCCCATTCTAATACAATCAATGACATACTTTTCTTTCTCTCCCCCACCTTTTATCTGACTGTATTCCAGTCAGATAAAAGGTGCACTTTTATCTGACTGGAATACATATAAAGGATACCCCTCCCCGCCTCCAGCTCCCACCTCCCCAAGCTCAGCCCGAGGACCGGCGGCCGCGGGCGGAGCGGCCCCGCCCATCCCCGCCGGCGCCCCGCTTGCGTCACCGCGGGAGCCGCAGACCCCCTCCTTCCTGCCGGGTCGCGGTGGCTTTGACAGAGAGCGATGGCGGCGGCCGGGGCTGCAGGGGTGCCGGCGACCGTGTCGGGAAAGCCAGAGTTTTACCAGCTTCTGAAGAACCTGATCAATCCAAGCTGTATGGTGCGGAGGCAGGCCGAGGAAATCTATGAAAATATCCCAGGTCTGTGTAAGACGACATGCCTCTTAGATGCCGTCAGAAATAGAAGAGCAGGTTATGAGGTGAGACAAATGGCTGCCGCACTGCTACGACGGCTTTTGTCCTCTGGGTTTGAAGAAGTCTATCCAAACCTGCCTTCTGATGTGCAGAGGGACGTCAAGATTGAACTGATACTGGCTGTGAAGTTAGAGACGCATGCTAGTATGAGGAAAAAGCTTTGTGATATTTTTGCCGTGCTGGCTAGGAATTTGATAGATGAGGATGGCACGAACCATTGGCCGGAAGGTCTGAAGTTCCTTATTGATTCAATCTACTCCAAAAACGTGGTTCTGTGGGAAGTTGCGCTTCACGTTTTCTGGCACTTTCCTGGAATTTTTGGGAACCAAGAGCGGCATGATTTGGATATCATCAAACGGTTGTTGGACCAGTGTATTCAAGATCAAGAACATCCAGCAATCAGGACATTATCCGCTAGAGCTGCAGCTACATTTGTACTTGCCAATGAGAATAATATCGCTCTTTTCAAAGACTTTGCAGACTTGCTTCCTGGAATCTTACAGGCTGTGAATGACTCTTGCTACCAGGATGACGATTCCGTGCTAGAATCCCTTGTTGAGATTGCAGATACGGTACCTAAATACTTGGGTCCTTATTTAGAAGATACTCTGCAGTTGAGTCTAAAGTTATGTGGAGACTCTAGACTTAGTAATCTGCAACGCCAACTGGCCCTTGAAGTAATAGTGACCTTGTCTGAAACTGCAACCCCAATGTTGAAAAAATATACAAATATTATTGCACAGGCAATTCCTCATATATTAGGAATGATGGTTGATCTACAAGATGATGAGGACTGGGTAAATGCCGATGAAATGGAAGGAGATGATTTTGACAGCAATGCAGTTGCTGCTGAGAGTGCACTAGACAGACTGGCCTGTGGGCTCGGTGGAAAACTTGTTTTACCAATCACTAAGGAGCATATCATGCAGATGCTCCAGAGCCCTGACTGGAAATATCGACATGCTGGATTAATGGCCTTATCTGCCATTGGAGAAGGATGTCATCAGCAAATGGAACCAATTCTAGATGAAATGGTTAACTCTGTTTTGCTTTTTCTTCAGGATCCTCATCCAAGGGTAAGGGCTGCAGCCTGTACTACGCTTGGGCAGATGGCTACAGATTTTGCACCCAATTTCCAAAAGAAATTCCATGAAACAGTGATTGCAGCTCTGTTGCGGACCATGGAAAATCAAGGTAATCAGCGTGTGCAATCACATGCAGCTTCTGCGCTTGTTATTTTTATTGAAGACTGCCCCAAATCATTGCTAGTTCTATATTTGGATAGTATGGTGAGAAATCTACATTCCATCTTGGTGATTAAACTTCAAGAGTTGATTCGGCATGGAACTAAGTTGGCTTTGGAACAGCTTGTGACAACTATTGCCTCAGTTGCAGATACAATAGAAGAAAAGTTTGTTCCATATTATGATATATTTATGCCATCACTAAAGCACATTGTTGAGCTTGCTGTTCAAAAGGAACTCAAGCTTCTGAAAGGAAAAACTATTGAATGCATTAGCCATGTTGGTCTTGCTGTTGGGAAGGAAAAATTTATGCAAGATGCATCAAATGTGATGCAGCTATTATTGAAGACACAATCAGATTTAAATAATATGGAAGACGATGACCCTCAGACCTCTTATATGGTTTCAGCATGGGCTAGAATGTGTAAAATTCTTGGAAGTGATTTTCAACAGTACCTTCCATTGGTTATTGAGCCTCTTATTAAGACTGCTTCAGCTAAACCTGATGTTGCTCTCTTAGATACACAAGATGTGGAGAATATGAGTGATGATGATGGCTGGCAATTTGTAAATCTTGGAGATCAGCAGAGTTTTGGAATTAAAACCTCAGGACTTGAAGCAAAAGCAACTGCTTGCCAGATGTTGGTTTACTATGCTAAGGAATTAAGGGAAGGACTTGTGGAATATACAGAACAAATTGTAAAGCTTATGGTTCCTTTACTGAAATTTTATTTCCATGACAATGTTCGAGTGGCAGCAGCTGAGTCCATGCCATTTCTCCTGGAATGTGCAAGAATTCGTGGCCCAGAGTATCTTGCACAGATGTGGCAATTCATATGTGATCCCTTAATCAAGGCTATTGGGACTGAACCTGATACAGATGTACTCTCAGAAATAATGAGTTCTTTTGCAAAGTCCATTGAAGTCATGGGAGATGGCTGCCTTAATGATGAGCACTTAGAAGAACTGGGAGAAATATTGAAAGCAAAACTTGAAGGGCACTTTAAAAACCAAGAATTGAGACAGGTTAAAAGACAGGAAGAAAACTATGACCAACAGGTTGAAATGTCCTTGCAAGATGAGGATGAATGTGATGTTTACATTTTGACCAAAGTATCAGATATTTTGCACTCATTATTTAGTACTTACAAAGAAAAGATTTTACCATGGTTTGAACAGCTGCTTCCATTAATTGTAAATCTAATTTGTTCTAATAGGCCATGGCCAGATAGACAGTGGGGATTGTGTATATTTGATGACATTATAGAGCACTGTAGTCCAACCTCATTTAAATATGTAGAATATTTTCGGTGGCCAATGCTATTAAATATGCGAGATAATAACCCTGAAGTCAGGCAAGCTGCTGCTTATGGCCTGGGTGTTATGGCACAGTTTGGTGGAGATGATTATCATTCTTTATGTTCAGAAGCTGTTCCACTGCTGGTAAAAATTATTAAGTGTGCAAATTCTAAAACCAAAAAAAATGTCATTGCTACAGAGAACTGTATCTCAGCAGTAGGCAAGATTTTGAGGTTTAAGCCTAACTGTGTAAATGTAGATGAAGTTCTTCCACACTGGCTGTCATGGCTTCCACTGCATGAGGATAAAGAGGAAGCTATTCAGACTTTGAGTTTTCTCTGTGACTTAATTGAAAGTAACCACCCAGTTGTACTCGGTCCAAACAATTCCAATCTTCCCAAAATAATCAATATAATTGCAGAAGGAAAAATTAATGAGACTTTTAACTATAAAGATCCTTGTGCCAAACGCCTAGCTAATGTTGTGCGAGAGGTACAGACTTCTGAAGAATTGTGGTTGGAATGTATATCCCAACTTGATGACGAGCATCAGAAAGCCTTACAGGAATTGCTAAATTTTGCTTGAAGCACTTTAATACCACTTGAATATCATCTACCGTTAAAGCAACTCCAAATAAGTGTTGTGAATGGATTCCATTGTAATTGAGAGAACTGTTTTTTCCCTGCTAAGCAGTTTGTGTTCCTTCCCCATGTTTCTCCAGGATTAGCCAGTGTTATAACCTTCTGTTCACCTTGCATGTTTTATCTCATAATCATAGATCTTGGTGATCACCGACCTGTGCTCCCACTGTCTCAGAATGTTCATTCTCCTTCCCCTAGTTGATGTGAAGTATATAAATTGTTGCTATTTGTCTGAATTATTGATGCTGAGCAAGCATTATACTTGGTGTCAGGATGTCATACTGCCTATCACAAGATGCTAAGAGCTCACAAAGTTAGGAGAACTTCCAGGACAAACATCTTTGTAATTATGGGTGAAGAATATAGTGGCAGGCTTATTCCTCCTTGATAATATTCCTGGTTTTCATGGTAATAGGAAGATGCGGAAATTGGGAGTTTTGAGATATCCCAGTGAATGTGGGGAATTTTCTCTATAATATATATGAACTTTTTCACAATGTCTTCCTCAGAACTGGATGAAACGTCCACATTCTACTTCCAGCTAAGAGTTATGAGAACATTAGAATTTTCTTAGCCAGACTGGTCTCTGTTATCTAGGACTCTAAAAACCATGTTTACTGAAAAGGGTGCCCTGACATCTAACATTGGTAGCATGTAACTACTATAATAACAGTTTGACAAATGGAAAGTAATATTTGTGGGAGTCATTCAATGTTATGTATTTGAGCAGAATATTGTATTGTGTATGTATGCTATTTTTCCCCTCCAAAACAGCTCAACAGGAAGACCTAATTTAAAGTGGGGCTTAAATAGATTTCTGTTTTGAGGAAGTTCTTAATAGAGTCTATAGTAGCACTAAAGAGTATTCTATTGTGAAAATGAAAGGAAAGCAAAATTAATATTATCTGTAGACATGAAAATGTAAACAGCTTTGAGACCAGTCATTTAGCATTAGATGTCCATTATAAGAAAACAGTACTAGAAATGTAGGGTTAATTATATTAATTGGAAAGTCAGTCTTTAATGTTGAGCTTTTGTAGGGTAGAAAAAAGCTTTCTTCTAAACAAATCATTGATCCAAAATTTAAAAATAAATACATCAATCATGATTTCCTGGTACTGTTGTGAGTACTGTATAAGTAAACTGTTTAGCAAGTACTGGTAAGTGCTTAATAAATGGTAGCTATTATTGCTGTTGTTTGTACTTCTACTGTGTTTTTTTTTTTTTTTTATGGTTTAAAATGCCTTTTACATTAGAATATCCCTGATTTTCCACCTATCAGTTCAGATAAGCAGGCCATCTAGGTCATTGTGGTCAGAAATATGAAGGTGAAATTTTAGGTATGCAATTCCTGTCCATTCCGTACAATTATTTATTAATTAAGGGGGAAAAGCAAAGGACACTAAATACAGTATAGTCACAATTTTGAGTTTATTTAAGATAAATTTAAAAATATACAAATAAATAGAAAAAATCCCACCACAAAATATTAATAGACGTTTTCTCTGGGTAATAGGATTAAATGACAATTTTTTTCTTGAAACTTACTTTTCTATATTTTCTAACTTATCTACAACTAATATATTTCTTATATACATATTTTGGGTTCAAGGACCTAATCACAATCATCTTGGCTTCTCTATGACTTATGGCTGAGGTTCCTTCAACTCAGCCATGCTTCTTTATCTTAACATTCCTTAATTAAGAAGCCCTTAATCAACATTTCTTGCAATTTCCTATACTCTTTTGCATGCACAATTGGAAATTCTGCCAGATGGCTAGGAATTAGGCCCCTAGAGAATTTTGAAATATGACAGACCTAGATTTAAAATTTGGCAAACTACTTTCTTAACCTAAGCATCAGTTTCTTTATCTGTAAAATAGACATAATACCTAGCTGACAGGATTGTTGTGAGAATTAAAGGAGATAATGAATATGAAGTGTTTAGTACAAGGTTCAACAAATGCAAGCAAATATATTGCAGTGTCCTGAAATAGGGGGGTTATTTGCTGGTGTACAGTGGGTCCAGATTTTTGGGCTTTGTCAAAGGAAATGAGGGATGTCCAGTCAGACACATTTTTGGTTGCCAGTTGCTGAAATAGTTTCCTGCCTTTGTACCTGTGAGCTGAAGTACATCTATAGGCTTTGAGGAGAGAATGCTGTAAGTGCCTAATAAATTGCAAATGTCTTTAAAGGTCCATATTAATGAGAAACAATCTCAAGAGTCAGAATATCTGACCATTTAGTTAGTTTAAAAACTTTTACTTTAAAAAAGGTATATTTCTCATTCTAAATAGAAAGTATTATGTGCATCTTTCAAACAGAACATGGGAAAACAGTAATGTCTGCTTTATGGAACCATTAATTCCTTTCTGCCCACTTATTTTTAAGCAAGTGTGAAGGATGAGTCCACTTTTAAGATATCTAAACAGTAATTTTATAATGTATTATAAGGTCATGCTAATGACGACTTAATAGCTAACTAATGCTATACAGATTCGACTTGAAATATCTGAAAACTTTTTAGTCCCGAGGATATATTTTTTAATGAGGTTCCATTCCCCTTCTTTATTCTTAGCAGGTATCAAGAATCAAACATGTGGAAATATGTTTTTTCATTTTAAGGAAAAACATGTTTCCAAAATGGGAATTGATGTTAAGAACTGGAGATAGAGTTTCAGAAATACGAGTTCTACAAATCATCTCCTTGTCCCTTGCATGTGTACATATGTTTCAGTTAGTCTAGTTATTAAGCCTCTTTTGACACTTTTCAAAATTCTAATTTTATATTTAAAACCCAGCAGTCACAAGGGAAAGAAACTGTGTGCAAAGAAAATGTAAATTGAAAAGTAGGCTAGAATTTACATTTTGTGTCTCCTTACTTTTCATCTGCTATTAACAAAAGTTATCCAGCAAGCTCCTTCTCGAATAATTTCAGTTTTTAGGGGTAGTAAGGGTCTATCGCAAAAGAAATGATCCTCCCGCAGTCTTTGCTCTCGAAAGCCCTGCGGCCACTCTGCGCAGGCGCCTTGCTTCCCTCGCCACTCCACCCTTAAAATCTTCTGCAAGCTGATGACATCATTGGTCCGCGCAACCTACCAGATCTCGGGACCGCCGCTACGCTGAAGTCCCTGCTGTCGCGTAGCGGGACGGGACGCGAGGGGGTGGGGTTGTCTTAATACGCATGCGCATCGTGGATGGCGACGGCGACTCTTTCTTTGCCCCAGTGGGGGGGTGGAGTGGGGACCTGTGTGCCTCCCTCTTCTCTCTGCCCCTCCCCTTTTCTCCTCACCACCCCCTAGCCCCTACCCGCCCAGCGGGGCTCCTAACTGACAGTTCTCGTCCGGCTTGGTCCGCGCGCCGCCTCCTCCTTGCCCGGGTGCCCCGCAGGTAGAGAGGGGCGGGAGGGGTGTGAGGGAGAGGAGGAGGAGCCCGAGCCGCCGCGGCCCAGCGCTGCGGCCCCCTCCGGGGAGGCGAGAGGACCCGCACTTCGTCCTCGCCCCCTCCCAGTCCCCTCGCCGGCCCGGGAGGGGGTGGGGTGCCGAGGCCGCGGCGGCCCGGCCGGGCCTGGCGGGTGAAGAGCGGGCGGGGCGCGGAGGGGTGAGGCCGGGGAGGGCCGCGCGCGCGCCGCCGCCGGGGGGAGGGGAGAGGAGGGCACCTAGGCTCTCCTCTTCTCTCCCCCATCCCCCGCGCGCCATGTAACCCCGCCCCGCTGGCGGCGAGCTCGAGACCCCCGCGCGCACGGAGCCGAGCCGGCTGCGGAGGAGAGCGAGGCCCGATGCGGCTGGGGCTGCGCGGTGCGGCGGCGCCCTGAGGAGGTGGCCCGCGCTCACGCGTCCCCCGGCGCCTCGAGCGGCCGCTCCACATCGCCCAATCTGGGCCTGCCGGGGGCGTGAGCGTGCCCAAGACGCCGGGGGAGATGGAGCCGGCCCGGGAGGAGGAGAGGCCGCCACCCGCAGTTGAGGACGAGGACGAGGAGGAGGTGGCAGCGGCGGCCCCGGCCTCAGGGCCGGCCCGACGGAGGAGTGCCTCCTCGCGGGAAGACGCGGACGGCCAGGAGGAGGAGGAGGAGGAAGAAGAGGAGGCGGCGATGGTCGGGGGCAGCGGCTGCAAGAAGCAGGAGTTGAGCTACGAGCTGCAGCAGGGCTACCGCATCCTGGGCGAGTTCCTGCAGGAGAAGCACCGCGGCCTCACCGCCCCCTTCCTGCAGCCTTTGGGGGGCGTTGCCGCCGGAGAGGAGGAGGCGGCAGAGGGGCTGCGCGGCGGGGGCCGGGGCAGTCGCTCCCTCCCGCAGCATCCCGGGCAGGGCATGTGTCTGCTGAAGATGGAGGAGAAGTTCAGTAGCGGCCAGTACGGGGGCATCACCGAGTTCGTGGCGGACTTCAGGTTGATGCTGGAAATGTGCTACCGCCTGCACGGAGTGGACCATTGGATCTCCAGACAGGGCCAGAAGCTGGAGATGATGCTGGAGCAGAAGTTGGCGCTTCTCTCTCGGTAAGTGAACGCCGTCCCAGGTGGGACTGGCGGACTGACACAAACACACCCTCACACGTGTCCGAGGATGGGCTGGGCCAGGGGCCGGGGGGCGTCGCTGATAGGTGCTGAGTCGGTGCTGGAGAACCCTGGGAGGAGCAGCCGCTCGGGGCGGGGGCCCGCAGGGGTGTGGTGTGGCAGGTGTGGGCGAACGAACCCAGCACCCAGGTGGAAAGAAGCTGAGAAGGAAGCCCAGGCCAGAACCAAAGATCGGGTAAAGCTTGTAGATGTAAAGTAAAATGGTGCCCGTAGGAAGAATTATAGGGGTAGGCAGAGGAAAAGTTTTAGTGGGATGGAAGTTGGGTCCCTATCTTTTAGACAGTTTTAGCATGACAGTTTAAAAAAATGTTTAGGATGAAATATCGTTAGGAAAATAATTTTAGCTCATGTATAAAGGTGGTAGTTTCATACCATTAAAAATAGTATCGTTTTCTACCCATTGTCGGCCATCGGAGATTTATGGAGTTATTAAATGGTTAATGATTACTCTGGTGTACTCCTGATCGTTTCTCTCAGCTTCATCTGAGGAGACTGAACTTTTGCAATAATAGTGGGTGCATCAACGCAAAATTGTTAATACGTTTAGATATTTGTGTTTATTCTACCACAAATCATAGGCAGTTCAGGAGGCACAGTGCTGCTGGTGTACTCCACCCATATAAGTACAGTTATTTTAATTTAGTAAGAGGAAATAATGGAGGCTACTAAAATAAACGTATTAATTTCTAATAATTATGTAATTTATACAAACCAAATTAATTTCTCAAGTGGCAATTTTTTAGGAATAGAAAAATAATTGACTGTTGCTGAAAGTAGTTGAATGGTAGTTTGACTCTTTACTAGTTGAAGTGAACTTGAACAAGTCACTTTACTTTTTTGGCTTTTGTTTCATCATCTGTAATATGGGGATAATAATAGTACCTACCTTATGGGATTGCTGTAGGATTAAATGAGTTACATGTAAAGTCAACAGTGCCAGTCCCATAATGAGCCAAATATAAATGTTAGTCATTATAGTAGTATAGTTGAGTAAAATGAATATTTTCCTCATATCTGAAACTGGGCATTCTACTAATTTTTTCTTGGAGTAGTTGTTAATTTTTTGGTCCTTGATTTATAATTGTAATTTTAAAGTGATTAATTTGTCATCTGGCTTCTTTATGTTGTTTTCACTACCATCAGTGACTTCTTTCATTGAAAACAGTAGGATTCTTCTTGAATCCTTTTATAAAGTAGAATTATTTGGTAACAATTATTCACAGATTTGCTCTGTATATATTACTCTTTTTAAAAACAACAACACAGCTTTATTGAGATATAATTCACATACCATCCATTTCATCCATTTCTGGTGTACAATTTAGTGATTTTTAGTATAGTCACAGAATGTGCGACTATCACCAGAATCCAACTTTAGAACATTTCATCACCCCCAAAAGAAACCCCATCCCTATGAGCAGCCACTCTCCATTTCTCCGCAACTTCTGCCCCCCAACCCTGTTTTCTGCCTCTACAAATGTACCTATTCTGGACATTTTATATGAATGACATCATATAATATGTCATCCTTTGTGACTGGCTTCTTTCACTTAGCATAATGTTTTCAAGGTTCATCCATGTTATAGCATGTATCAGTATTTCATTCCATTTTTTAAATTTCTTTATTGATTAAGGTATTACATATGTGTCCTTATTCCCCCATTACCTCCCACCTCCCATTCATGACCCCACCCCCCTGTTGTCTGTGTCCATTGATTAGGCTTATATGCATGCATATAAGTCCTTTGGTTGATCTCTCCCCCTTACCCCGACCCTCCCCTACCTTCCCTGAGGTTTCACGTTCTGATTGATGTTTCTCTGCCTCTGGATCTATTTTTGTTCATCAGTTTATGTTGTTCATTATATTCCACAAATGAGTGAGATCATGTGATATTTATCTTTCTCTGCCTGGCTTATTTCACTTAGCATAACGCTCTCCATCTCCATCCATGTTGTTGCAAATGGTTAAGAACTCCTTTTTTTTTTTAACTGCAGCATAGTATTCCATTGTGTAGATATACCACAGCCTAAGATGTACAGCACTTAGGCTGTTTCCATATCTTAGCTATGGTGAATTGTGCTGCCATGAACATAGGGGTGCATATATCCTTTCTGATTCGTGTTTCTAGTTTCTTGGGATATATTCCTAGAAGTGGGATCACTGGGTCAAATGGCAGTTCCATTTTTAGGTTTTTGAGGAAACTCCATACTGATCTCTACAGTGGCTGCACCAGTCTGCATTCCCACCAGCAGTGCAGGAAGGTTCCTTTTTATCTGTATCCTCACCAGCACTTGTCATTTGTTGATTTGTAGATAATAGCCATTCTGACAGGTGTGAGATGGTACCTCATTGTTGTTGTGATTTGCATCTCTCTGATGATTAGTGACTGTGAGCAGGTTTTCATGTCTCTTGGCCTTCCTTCTGTCTTCTTTCGAAAAGTATCTATTTAGATCAGTTGCACATTTTTTGATTGGGTTGTTTATCTTCTTTTTGTTAAGTTGCATGAGTTCCTTGTAAATGTTGCAGATTAAACCCTTATTGTTGGTATCATTGGCAAATATGTTCTCCCATGCAGTGGGCTTTCTTGTTGTTTTATTGATGGTCTCCTTTGCTCTGCAAAAGCTTTTTATTTTGATGTAGTCCCATTTGTTTATTTTCTCTTTAGTTTCCATTGCCCTAGGAGCAGTATCGGTGAAGAAATTGCTTCGGCATATGTCAGAGATTTTTCTGGCAGTGGATTCCGCTAGTATTTTTATGGTTTCCCATCTTATGTTTAAGTCCTGTATCCATTTTGAGTTGATTTTTGTGTATGGTGTAAGTTGGTGGTCTAGCTTCATTTTTTTGCATGTATCTGTCCAATTTTCCCAACACCATTTATTGAAGAGACTGTCTTGACTTTATTGTATGTTTATACCTCCTTTGTCAAATATTAATTGAGCATAGTGATTTGGGTCGATTTCTGGGTTCTCTATTCTATTCCGTTGATCTATATGTCTATTCTTGTGCCAGTACCAGGCAGTTTTGAGAACAGTGGCTTTGTAATACAGCTTGAAATCTGGTATTGAGATCCCACCTACTTTGTTCTTCTTTCTCAGGATTACTGTAGCTATTCGGGGTCTTTTTTTATTCCAGATGAATTTTTGGAGAGTTCTTTTAGGTCTGTGAAATATGCCATTGGTACTGTAATGGGGAGTGCATTGAACCTATAGATTGCTTTGGGTAGAATGGACATTTTAATGATGTTGATTCTCCCAGTCCATGAACATGGTATGTTCTTCCTTCTGTTTACGTCTTCTTCTATCTCTTTTTTCAGTGTCCTGTAGTTTTCCTGTAGATTACTCTTAATACTCTTTTAGTGACATTATTCTTGTGTGTAGTGTATTTGTTACCCTTGACTCCACAGTGTTTTGTAGTTATGACCGACATAAAAAACAATCCATACATATGTTTTTATTTTTAAGTAATAAAATATACTTCAAGTTGATGTCACAAGATTTTAGACTGTGGAAGGACCCATAGATTTAATCTAATCCAAGTATACAGTTTTATAGATGTAGAAACAGAATTTAGACTGAGGCAAGAGAATGGTTGTATGAAAGCGCTAAGAAGCAGCATATAGGTTTGAATGAATTAGAGATATTTTCAAAAGCATTGTGCTTATAGTAAATAATTTTCGAGTCCCACAAAAGAGCAAGGGAGACTATTTCTCTTTCACATAAAGGTATGTAAAGGTAAATTTCTAAATGCTTAGAATCAATCCCAGTGGCTTATGCTCATTCTGACATGATTTAATAGCATCCATACTTAGAACTTAAACTTACAACATTCTGTTGTTTGTAAACATAGTATATATGTGATATTATTCTAAAAGAGATAAATTCTTGCATTTTAGTAGCAAAAAGTAATATGATGGTCTTAAACAGATAAAGTTTTGTAAATAATAGGTTTGCCAGACCACACCTGTTGATACTAGGAAATCATTTCTTTTTATGTACTAGCCTACTCAATAAATGCTTTGAGTGGGCACAACTTTGAGAAAAAGCATAGGTTGCAACTCTTCAGTATGCATTTAGGCTGTATAGATGTTCTAGAACAATGTTCTATAGACTCTCCATATAAATACGATTTTCAGCAAATAGATGACCCAGATATCTTATTTGTAAATAAGTGGTACATGGTATCTTAGTAATAAAAAAAAAATCAATTAGATATTATCACTTAAGGGTATGTTGTGTGTTTTATTTACATGTTTATTTATTGATTTTTAGAGAGAGAGGTAAGGAGAGAGAAACATCAATTTGTTGTTCCAGTTATTTATATATTCATTGGTTGATTCTTATGTTTCCTGACCGTGGATTGAACCCTCAACTTTGGCATATCAGGACAACACTCTAACCAACTGAGCTACCCAGCCAGGGCTCATTTAAGTTTTGTCCTGTCTTCTTTTAGATATTGAATTAGCTCTTATTTTCAAATTTACAGTAAGGAGAACTTTATATCTGCTTTATATACTAGTGAGTCCTAAATTTAGTGAGCACAAGACATGTTATGTTAGGTTAGGTTAAAAGGTTGCTATATCCTATATGATAAAGGTCTAATATGCAAATTGTACCCTTGGGAGTTCAACCGACCAGGAGTTTGACCGCTCACTATGACGTGTGCTGACCACCAGGGGGTGGCATGGAACAAAGGAAGCCCCTGGCTGGCAGCCGGCGGAAGGAAGGCCCTGATCGCCGGCCAGGCCTAGGGACCCTACCTGTGCATGAATTTTGTGCACTGAGCCTCTAGTTATTATAGAATAATGGCATTAGTACTTCGGACTCATATAACTTGAATCTCGATTGCTTCATCTGTGCTATGAGAGTGCTAGGCTAGATTGGTTGATTGTATATGGGAGTATCTGTCAGCAAGACATTCAAGCCCCTGAGATCAAAAGATAAGTTCTCTGCTTTTAAATGGTTTATAGTTGAATAGGGAAACAGAGACTTAAAAAAGATAATGATTCTGTAATGGACGTATAAGGTACAGGGAAATTTAAGAGGAAGGAGACATAAATCTGAAGGGAACGGACGAACCCTAGGGATGGCAATTGAGAGGAAGGAGGAGAAAGGGGAAAGAGACTACAGTACTTACAAGACATCATATAGAAGTTTACACTTGAACTGACTTTCGAAGTTGAATATTGCTACTGGGATTTTTTTGGAGGGTTTGAAATGAGCATTCCAGAATGCTGAGCTGCAGTGAATGCAAGGCATGAAACAGTATAGTGTTTCTGGGAACTATAGGTACTTCTATATGGCTACAGTATGGTCTCCAGATAGTGTCTGCAACCCAGGAGATATGCAGGGTGATTGCAATGAGGAAAGAAAATATTATAAGGTCAGTATATTCTAACTAATGGCCCGGAGCACGAAATTTGTGCACAGATAGGGTCCCTAGGCCTGGCCAGCAATCAGGGCCTATTGGGGCCTTCCAGCTACTGACCGAGGCCTTCCTTCCCCAGCTTCCAGCTGCCGGCTGGGGCCTTCCTTCATTCCATGCTGCCCCTTGGTGGTCAGTGCACGTCATAGCGAGCGATCAAACGCCCAGTCTCCTGGTCAAACTCCCAAGGGGACACTTTGCATGTTAGCCCTTTACATATATAGATTTTATTTTATTGTTTTAATTTTTGGCTTGCTTTTTAAAATTTTTATTTTATTTATTTAATCCTCACCCAGGGATATTTTTCCATTGCTTTCAGATAGAGTGGGTGGTGGGGGAGAGAGAGAGACACATTGATTGGTTGCCTCCAGCACAAGCCCCTATTAGTCCAGGGATGGAGCCTGCAACCGAGGTACCTTGCCCTTCAACCAGCAACCCTTTGGTGCTGGGTCCTACACTTTAACCACGAGGCAAAACAGGCCAGGGCTTGGCTTGCTTTTTGTGGTGTTTTTAATAGCACTATGTCTATAGTTTATAAGTATAATAATATGTTAATATATGTTGGTAATATATAACATGTTATGTATATTTGTAATATAACTAGAACCAGGAAACAACATATCTATTCTCAGGAAAGTTATAGTTTTAGAAGGGATCTCACTCATTTGAAGCAACTGAAAGAAATATCAATTAACATTAAAAATGGGGAGAAAATAAGTGGAAAGGAATAGAGAATACTTAATAGTTAGGAAATTATGCACAAAGCTTTAGAAACTGTCAAATAGTAATAAGAATTTTTGACTCTGGCAAATTTTAAACCATGATGTTTTTGAAAGCTTTAAGAATACTGCTATATAGTCAGAAGATTGCTTTTCCTAGTTTTAAAAGGTTGTGGTTAAAGAAGAGGCATCATCAGTGATCCCAACAGAGCTGAACCTAAAATTTTAATTTTGGCCATTTAAAATAATATTTTGGTGAAAATAAGCTTGAATATAATATATATTTGTTAAAATTGTTTTTCATTTCTGAATTAAGTTGCTGTTAAATAGTACATGGGTAAAAAGACTTTCTTAAAATAGAGCTAATGGTTATTTTTTATAATTGATTTTTAGTTGACAGGATATTTTTCTTGGGAAAGAGTACAAAAGCATCATCATGAAATCTGAAAAATTTTAAAATAGAGATTTCCAAGTAAGAGTAAGAAGTGAAACACAAATGAATTTTGTGGACTGATTGTAATCCTTTCCTGAGTTAAATTTGAAATTTGTTGACTTGCTTATTCTCCATTAAGATCAAAACCTAGAAATTAATTGGGAATTTTAACAAGATGCTTCTTTCTTCTTAGTAATTTTAACTGTCCTTACCCCCATTGGCTTTTGTAATTCTATCCTTTTTATGTAAATCTTTACAAATTGGGGACCTTTTGGTAATAGAGTCTGGATTTGCCTCTTGTTCAGAACTATAGAATGTTAGAGCTTGATACTCCATGTAGTTCTATTTTTAATAGTTGCCTTTCTTTTTTTGTTGTTGTTTATCCTCACCTGAGGATATTTTTCCATTACTTTTCAGAGAGAATGGAAGGGAGAGGGGGAGAGAGAGAAAGAGAAACACATCTACTGGTTGCCTCTGGCAAGTGCCCCGACCCAGGGTGGGGAGCGAACTCACAACCCAGGTACATTCCCTTGACCCAGGAATTGAACCCATGACGCTTTATTGCTTGGGCCGATGTTCTAACCATTGAGCACACTGGCCAGGGCTAGAGTTGCCATTCATAAAAAAATAGTTGTGCCGAAACCGGTTTGGCTCAGTGGATAGAGCGTCAGCCTGAGGACTGAAAGGTCCCAGGTTGGATTCCAGTCAAGGACATGTACCTGGGTTGTGGGCATATCCCCAGTAGGGGGCGTGCAGGAGGCAGCTGATTGATGGTTCTCTCTCATTGATGTTTCTAACTCTCTATCCCTCTCCCTTCCTCTCTGTAAAACATCAATAAAATATATTTTTAAAAATAGTTATATTGTTTAGAGAAGATTCAGAAAATGTTTTAAGTGCAGTGATGAAAGAGTGAGGGATTTTAATTAAGACATTTATTGAGTACCTGCTGGGTACTTGGGGGACAGTTTTTCTCCCCAAGAGGTTTAAAAGATGGTACATACACAGTTATGATAAAAAGTAAAATATGTTGCCCTAGCTGGTTTGACTCAGTGGATAGACATTGGCCTGTGAACTGAAAGGTCTCAGGTTCAATTCCGGTCAAGGGCACATGCCTGGGTTGTGGGCTCAACCCCCAGTAGGGGGCATACAGGAGGCAGCCAATCAATGGTTCTTTCTCATTATTGATGTTTCTATCTCTCTTTCCCTCTTCCTTCCTCTCTGAAATCAATAAAAGATATATATAAAAAAGTTAAATTAAAAAAAAAGTAAAATATGTTAAAACTGTGGTTCATTCTCAAACTTATTCCATTGTCAGAACACCTGGCAGTCATGCAACTATTTACAGACTATCATGAAATATTGATATATTTGGTTGTATCATGATTTTCTTTTTTTTTGCTAGGGAGCCCCAAAGGCTTTGTAAAATTACGGGAGGAAACCCTTGATTGAAGAAGTTGTATTTAGTACCTTAGTTTTTTCCCCTTACAAATTGAGAGAACATAATCACGATGGTACATCTTGGTTCATTCAGCTCATGAAATAACTATATTACAAGACTGTATACTTTTAATACTACTGTGGTGAGCTTTATTATAAAGTACTAGAGGCCTGGTGCACGAAATTCATGCACGGCTTGGGGGGGGGGGGTTCCCTTAGTCCAGCCTGCACCCTCTCCAATCTGGGACCCCTCTCACAATCCAGGACTGCTGGCTCCCAACTGCTCTCCTGCCTGACTTCTGATTGCCCCTAACAGCTTCTGCCTGCCAGCCTGATCACCCCCTAACCACTCCCCTGCCAGCTTGATTGATGCCTAACTGTTCCCCTGCCAGTCTGTTTGCCCCTAACTGCTCTCCCCTGCAGGCCTGGTCACCCCTAACTGCACTCCCCTGCAGGTCTGGTCCTCCCCCAACTGCTCTCCCCTGCAGGCCTGTGTCCCCCCCAACTGCCCTTCCCTGCAGGCCCAGGCGCCCCCAACTTCCCTCTGCCGGCCTGGTCACCCTTAAGTGCCCTCCCCTGCAGGCTTGATTGGCCCCAACTGCCCTCCCTTGCAATCCTGGTCCCTCCCAACTGCCCTCCCCTGCTGGCCATCTTGTGGTGGCCATCTTGTGTCCACATGGGGGGAGGATCTTTGACTACATGGGGGCAGGCATCTTGTGTGTTGGAGTGATGGTCAATCTGCATATTACTCTTTTATTAGATAGGATAGAGGCCTGGTGCATGGGTGGGGGCCAGCTGGTTTGCCCTGAAAGGTGTCTCAGATCAGGGTGGGGGTTCCCTTGGGGCGTGGGGCGGCCTGGACAAGGGGCCTGTGGTGGTTTGCAGGCCGGCCACGCCCCCCCTCACCCTCGGCGACCCAAGCAGAGGCCCTGGTATCTGGGATTTATTTATCTTCTACAGTTGAAACTTTGTAGCCTGGAGTGGAGCCAAGCCTTCTGCTCCCTGGGTGGCGGCAGCCATTTCTGTTGGGATTTATTTATCTTCTATAATTGAAACTTTGTAGCCTGGACTGGAGGCCTGGTCCGACCAGGGTGTGCGGAAAGCTTGGCTTCCTCCATTGCTGGGGAAACCCAAGCCTCCTTTCTGCTCTCCCCGTGGCCACAGCCATCTTGGTTGGGTTAATTTGCATACTCGCTCCTTATTGGCTTGTGGGCGTGGCTTGTGGGTGTAGCAGAGTGGTGGTTAATTTGCATATTACTCTTTTTATTAATAGGATTAAGGGATTGCAAAGGAGTTGTAACTGCAAGGAGGGGGGAAGGAGATGGAATTGAAAAATACTTCATTAGATTTTATTCTAGAGGTTAAAGTTTTGGAGGGTGGATAGAATATTGATAGGTGAAGCTGAGGAGTTCATTAAACAATTACTTGAACTATTATATGATAAGTAAAGCCCTGTAGATACAATGATAAATATGACATTATTTCTTATTTCAAGGTAGTAGATAAACAGAAACAATCGAAGGTATGGAGTCAGAAGAGTACAGAGTATTCCAGAGGAATAGTTTATACCAGTGATTAGAGTATAGGATAATGAGGGGCTGTAGTGGCAGATAAGTCTAGAAAGGTTGATTGGGGCTGTAGAAATTCTTAATTGCTTGCTAAGGAAGTTAGAATGTAGGCAGTATAGATCTATTATAGGTTTTAGCTAAGGGGTGACATGATTTTACTAGTATTGTGAGTTTGAAAGCTGAAATGGAAGAAGAGAGAACGAAGAAAAGAAACCAATTAGAAGACTATTGAGTTAACTCCATGAAAAGATAATAGGCAGTAGGAAAAAAAGTAGATGAGGATATGAAAGAGGTATATTCAGCAGGTAAAATGGCAAGCTATTGGATGTGAGATGTGAAGGAAAGGATGATGTCCAAAATGAATTCAAGCCAAGGTGATGGTGATGATGATGCTGAGGGAATATGAGAGGAGGCATTTATTTGAAGATACTCAGCTGAGAATTATTGGAAGACTGTGTATGTAGTTCAGCAGAGTGAGTAGGGCAAGATTAGAGAATATTTGATTAGGAATTAACCTGCAGAAAGGTGATGGTTGAAGAAACGCGAGTGAATGAGATTTCCCAGGACAGAATCTAGTTAAAATACAAAGGGTTACCTAAAGGCAGAACTTTATATAAGGATTGAGTACATTTACTGGAAAGATGAAGTTTAGAAGAAGATGATTAAAGTGTGTATGATATATATTAAAAGCTGAAATGGTTAATTAAGAAGAGGCAGTTAATGAAAATGAAAAGAACTTATTCTGGAATAAGTAAAAGGTATTATTTTATACCAGAGGCCCGGTGCACGAATTTCGTGCATGGGTGGGGGGGTCATCCCTAGCCCAGCCTGCACCCTCTCCAATCCAGGACTGCTGGCTGCCAACGGCTTGCCTGCCTGACTTCCTGATTGCCCCTAACCGCTTCTGCCTGCCAGCCTGATCACCCCCTAACAATTCCCCTGCCAGCCTGATTGATGCCTAACTGCTCCCCTGCCAGCCTGTTTAACTGCCCTCCCCTGCAGACCTGTGTCCCCCCCAACTGCCCTTCCCTGCAGGCGTGGTCACACCTAAGTGCCCTCCCCTGCAGGCTTGATCACTCCCAACTGCCCTCCCTTGCAGGCCTGGTCCTTTCCAACTGCCCTCCCTGCTGACCATCTTGTGGTGGCCCATCTTGTGTCCACATGGGGGCAGCCATCTTTGACCACATGGAGGCAGCAATCTTGTGTGTTGGAGTGATGGTTGATTTGCATATTACTCTTTTATTAGATAGGATTATTAGATAGGATAGTAAACTTATAGACTTTGTTATTTTAGGAAATTTTGTTCCATTTGAAAATATTAATTTGAGACTGATTTAGATTTAATACAGTAAAAATGCACCAATAGATTCTAATGTGTTCTGCCTTCCAGTCTGTTTCTCATTGTATTTGTGCTCTTGTTAACATCAATTTGTAACTACATTTTTATTTCTAAGAAAAACTGGAGCAGGGGGAAAGAAAATCATGTTTTTGGAGAGAAGATTGAATCCCTTTCAATAGTTGTATTTCAGCTTTCAAGTCATCTGTAGGCTATATCCCTGAATTTAGAGGTGCCCAGAACAAATCATAGCAGTTTTCATTTCCAAGGACAAATAATAGCAGTTTTCATTTCCAAGCAACTTACATAGTGATATAAATCTTTAAAATACATATTGAGTTAATTGAGATGATTTTTAAAAAAAAATTGGGAATGAATAATAAACCCCAGTGGTAGTATTACTTATCACCTAGCCTTTTGTATATTATCTCCCACCTGGGACCTGTGAATATTCCAGAATTAATCATGCTTAAAAGCCAGGATATTAAGTATATACACTGAAAAAATACTTGGGCAAACCAACAAAGTGTTAGTAATGGCTATTACTAAGTAGAAAGATTTTGGCTATTTTTCATTTTCTTCTTTTAACTTTTCTGTATGTCCTAGATTTTCTACAATAAGCATATTTTATGGTTAAAAGATTTTATTTAAAGGAAATTACAAATTTGAATAAATTATGTATTGGTAAAATAGGGTTAAAGATATGTATCACCGAAGTTGTAAGATAGTATACATTCATATTAAATGTTGTAACTGAGTAGTGGAACTGTAGGTGATTTTTAATTTTCCCTTTCACTCTTTTTAATTTTTTCTAATATTTTATTTTAATGTTCAAAATATAAAATCTACAGATTTTGAAAGTACAGTTTTAAGGACTTGAAATAGTGTTAAGAACTCACACAAAACTTTCATATTTAAAACATTTGACTACTGCTATTTGAAAGTACCTTCAGAAAAAAATAACTCTTTTGACAGGTTTTTTATTTTCTTTTTTTAAAATATATTTTTGTTGATTTCAGAGAGGAAAGGAGAGGGAGAGAGAGATAGAAACATCAATGATGAGAGGGAATCATTGATCGGCTGTCTCCTGTATGCCCCCTACTGGGGATTGAGCCCACAACCTGGGCATGTACTCTTGAGCAGAATTGAAACTGGGACCCTTCAGTCCACAGACGGATGCTCTGTCCACTGAGCCAAACCAGCTAGGGCATATTTCTTTAAATGTATGTCTGGGGATTCATTTCTATCTCACTACAAAATAAAAAAAGAGAATACAGATTGTAATAACCACTTTAAGGTAAAACTGCTTGATTAAACCTCTTGCTATATTTTGTAAGTACTTTACTAATATTTCTCTTCACCACCCTATTGTCTGTGGCCATAGATAATGCATATATGCATGTAAGATCTTTGGTTAATCTCTTTCCACCCCCTCCTTCCCGCTTCCCCTTCTGAGATTTGTCAGTCTGTTCTATGTTTCCATGCCTCTGATTCTATTTTATTCACTAGTTTATTTTGTTCATTAGATTTCTTGTTTGTTTATTTTGACTTATAGAATCAATTGTTGATAGATATGTATTTATTGCTATTTTAAAAAATATATTGTTATGATTTCAGAGAGGAAGGAAGAGGGAGAGAGAGAACATCACTGATGAGAGAGAATCACTGATTGGCTGCCTCCTGCATGTCCCCCACTGGGGATTGAGCCCACAACCCGGGCATGTGCCCCTGACTGGAATCGAACCCTTTAGTCCGCAGGCCGACGCTCTATGCATTGAGCCAAACTGGCTAGGGCTATTTATTGTCACTTTATTGTTCATATTTCTTTCTCTTCCTCTTCTTAAAGAATACCCTTCAACATTTCATGTAATACTGGTTTGGTAGTGATGAACTCCTTTAGCTTTTTCTTGTCTGTGAAGCTCCTTATCTAACCTTCAATTCTAAATGATAGCTTTGCTAGGTAGAGTAATCTTGGTTGTAAGTCCTTGCTATTCAGCACTTTGAATATTTCTTGCCACTCCCTTCTGACTTGCAAAGTTTCTGTTGAGAAGTCAGCTAACAGTCATATGGGCACTCCCTTATAGGTAACTAACTGCTTTTCTCTTGCTGCTTTTAAGATTCTCTCTTTGTCTTTACCATTGGCCTTTTATTTTTATTTTTTTAAAAAATATATACTTTATTGATTTTTTACAGAGAGGAAGGGAGAGATATAGAGAGTTAGAAACATCGATGAGAGAGAAACACTGATCAGCTGCCTCCTGCACACCTCCCACTGGGGATGTGCCCGCAACCAAGGTACATGCCCTTGACTGGAATCGAACCTGGGACCTTTCAGTCCGCAGGCTGGCGGTCTATCCACTGAGCCAAACCAGTCAGGGCTAACTATTGGCCTTTAATTGTGATGTGTCTTGTGAGGCCTCTTTGGATTCCTCTTGTTTGGGGTTCTCTGTGCTTCCTGGACTTTCAAGTCTGTTTTTTCACCAGGTAGCAGAAGTTTTCAGTCATTTTTTCTTCAAATAGGTTTTCAATATCTTGCTCTCTCTTCTCCTTCTGGCATCCCCATGATGTGAATGTTGGTATGCTTGAAGTTGTCTCTGAGGCTCCTTATACTGTCTTCATATTTTTTATTATTTTTCCTCTTCTGATGGCGTGTTTTTTGCTTCCTCATATTCCAAGTCATTGATTTGATTCTCAGAATTCTCTACTGTACTGTTGAATCCCTGTAAATTATTCTTTATTTCAGTTAGTGTGTGCTTAATTTCTGACTTGTCCTTTTTCATGTCTTTGAAATTCTCACTAAGATCATTGAAAGTCACACTAAGTTCCTTGAAGTTCTCATGAAGATTCTTGAGTAACCTTATAACCATGGTTTTGAACTCTGTATCCATTAGTTTGCTTGGTTCCATTTCTTTCATTTGTGACATAGTTCTTTGTCTCTGCCTTTTGTCTGTTTCCCTGTGTTTGTTTTTATGTATTAAGTAGAGCTGCCATGTCTCCTGGAGTTGGCAGAGTGACCTTCTGTAGTAGGTGTCCTATAGGGCCCAGTGGCTCAGCCTCCCCAGTCACCTGAGCTGGGCACTCTAGGTATGCCCCTGTGTGGGCTATGTGCACAGTCTTGGAGTTGAGCCTTTATTGCTGTTAGTGTTACTGGGAGGAATTGACCTCCAGGCCAATTGGCTGTGAAGACCAGGTGCTACTACAATGGAAGAGTTGCTGTGCAGGTCCCCCTTTCTCCCTATGGAGCAGGACTTGCTTCAGTGGGGCTCTTTGGTGCTCCCTTAGTCTGCCCCTTGAATGTGTCACTTGTGGATGTGTAGAGTTATAATATGGTATGGTATGAAGCTGTCCACTGGATGCACGGTTCTGGGGGCCTCCTGGAAGGTGCAAAGTCAGCCACTGCCTGGGACCACCTGCCAGGAGTACAGAGAGGTCTGCAGATGGCTGCTGCTTGTATTGGGCTTGTTCCTATAAGAGGAACACCTGGGCCCTAGCTGGTTTGGCTCAGTGGATAGAGCGTCGGCCTGTCGACTGAAGGGTCCCAGGTTCGATTCCGGTCAAGGGCATGTACCTTGGTTGCAGGCACATCCCCTGTAGGGGGTGTGCAGGAGGCAGTTGATTGAGGTTTCTAACTCTCTATCCTTCTCCCTTCCTCCCTGTAAAAAATCAATAAAATATATTTTATTAAAAAAAAAAAAAAAGAGGAACACCTGGGTCTCCCGCAACCACAAAACCCGCTGGTTTTTGCAGCTCAAAGTTACAGGGACTTCTCTTCCCAGCTCTGGAACCCTGGGCTGGGGGTCTGGTTTGGGGCTGAAACCTCTAGCTCCTCACAGGAGGCCTTGGAGATGTCCCTCCTGATTAAAAAAACAACACACGTGGGTGTCAGACCAGACAATTCCAAGCCTCCACACCTTCTACCAGTCTCAGTGTGCTTTCTTTTTCTCTAGTTATATGACTTCCATTCAGCCAACTTTCAGATGGTTCTGAATTTTGATGGTGTCCTGTATTTTAGTTGTAATTTTGATGTGGGTGTAGGAGATGATGAGAACCGGCATTTACTTAGCAGCCATCTTACTTCTCTCCTGAATTGATTTTTATGCACAATAAGGTTTGAGGACTGATGCTTCGGGATATAGTAACATTGTTTCATGTTTGAATTTCACCTCACAATTTACAGTTTTCCTTTCATTGAAAAAAAATTTTTGCACTGCATTTACACTTGTCAACCCTTATTAGCATTGTATTTTGGGTTATAGTTGGAATGAAGGGAAGACGGGAGCAAAGAGAAGCAGACTCATGCTCATGTCTTTACGTGGATTACACCTTGAAGAAGTAACTGGTAAAAAATGAAAGTTGGGAGAGTAAGGTAAGGAGACATGATATCAGGTGTTTGAATTATTCCTCTGAAAAAGAATGGAGCCCTGGCTGGTGTGGCTTTATTGGTTGAGCATTGTCCTGTGCACTAAAAGATTGCCAGTTCGATTCCCAATCAAGGCACATGCCCAAATTGCAGGTTCAGTTCCTAGTTGGGGTATTTATGGGAGGCAACCAATCGATGTTTCTCTCTCACATTGATGTTTTTCTCTCATATTGATGTTTCTCTCTTTCTCCTCCTTCCTCTCTCAAATTAATTTAAAAAAAAGAATGGCAGGACATTGAAAGTCATGAATTTATCATAGAATATTACACAAAGCAAACTATTTTTAGGTAAGTTTTTACATTGTTTTAAAACTTTTAATCAGAGAATTTCTAACACATAAAAAAGCAAAACGGGCCTGGCCAGTGTGGTTCAGTGGTTGAGCATCAACCTATGAACCAGAGGGTTGCCATTCAATATCTGGTCGGGGCACATGCTGGGGCACATGCCAGGGTTGTGGGCTCCATCCCTAGTGGGGGCATGCAGGAGGCAGCTGATAGATGATTCTCATTATTGATGTTTCTCTCTCCCCCTCTCCCTTTCCTCTCTGAGATCTAGACATATATATTAAGGGGGAGGGTAATAAGCAAAATAGAAGGTTTGAACCCTTGTGCATGTTACCCAGTCCCAAACAATATTTATTTATGGCTGGTTCTGCCTCATTCATGTCTTCTATATACCTAACTTCTGTATCATTTTGAACAAATCATTGACAGTAGATTATTCTATAAATGCTTCAGATTGTAACTCAGAGATGAGGACTCTTGTTTAAAATGTAACTATAATGCCCAATCAAAAAAGAATTCTTGATAGCAAATATAGATTTCCCTTTCTCCTTCTCTCACTTTACTCATACCCCTGTCCCCTTCTTTCTTGCAGTGATTTTGTTGAAGAAACAAGGTTGTTTGTCTAGTCTCCCACAGTCTTGGATTTTGTTGATAGCATTTCATGTTTTGTCCTTTGTATTTCATATAAATTTGTGGTTGGGTCTAGCAGTTTGGTCAAAATCAAAAGCCTGAAGTTAAGTACCTTAGGTCCTATTCCCATCCGCTTGTACCTATTTAAACTTGTTTGTATGATCTTCTTACATTACTTGTCAGCTATTTGTTGTGTTTCTCATTTGATTTTGGGGAGCAATGAAAAGAGATCCAAGGTTAGCTCTCATAGCATTGATCTGAATTATGTCAGGTAAAGTATTATATTAATTGACCTAATAGCCTTTTGATGGGTATTTTAATTTGTGATTCTCTTTTATAGTTCTGTATGAGTTCCAAGCCTTTATAAAGTTTAGAGTTTTTAATGAGTTTTAAACAGCCTTTCTCCCCCCCGCCACAGTATTCAAAAGTGTGTGTGTGTGTGTGTGTGTGTGTGTGTGTTTGTGAATTTGTTTTTGTAGAGAGAGGGTGCAAAACTTTTTAGGTCAGTAGAGAGCCATAGACCCCAAAAAAGGTTAAGAACCATATGTTAAATCACAGAATTAACCAGTATCTAGTATGTTATGATGATGTTTGGTTAAAGTGGAGAAAATTCCAATTAACTAAATGAAGAAAAAATTAGGCCTTTAACAGCCATAACAACAGAGAATCTAAATAGTACCTCTTGTATTATGCACATGTTTATACTATTAGGTTTTTAAAGAGACTTGTTTAACTCTGACCTTTAAGTAATGGTTTTGTTCTGCATTCAGTTAGAGGAGGAATGTCTTGGAAATAGCTTTCTTGGTATTTAGCACATTGAAAGTCTTAATATGTGACTTATTATATTGAAGATGTCATACCTTTGTGAGTAAAGTGAGTTTAATTCTGGTTTTGCCAGTGACACTGTGTTGAATTAGACATTAGCTTTCTCTAGAATTCCATTTGCAGTCATTGGCCATTAATTTTATCAAATTCAGAACAATTTCAAAACATCTTGAGTGCCTTCCTTATCTACTTAGAAGTCTCTTTTTTTCTGTCTAGTGAAATTCTAATATTACTTAAGGCTCAGCTCAGATGACATCTCCTTTATGAAACCTGATGTAGAATTAATTGCTTTTTTCCTTGTAATCCATGATTCTTTATTTTGCATATGTTTATAGCTCTTTAAAAAAATTATGTTAGGAATATATCTGTCTCCCTCTCTGCACTGTGTCTCTATTAAGGCAGAGGAAATGTCTTCTCCATCACTGTATCTCCAGGGTCTTGGGCATACATAATAGTTATTTGGTAATTCTTGAATTAATGAAATAAATGAGCATATGAAAAAAGATCAAATGAAATATCATAATAATAAAAGGCTAATATGCAAATGATCATCACGCCGTGATGTCGTAACGACCGATCAGCAGGGACCTGAGGCTATGTGGCACCGTGCCGGGGGACCTGAGGCCACGCCCCCATGCCTGGTGGGGCTTGATGGGGGTGGGGCTGTCTGGGTCTCAGTCTGGCATGATTTTGAGGTGCGCACGGGTGGGCAGGGACTTGACTCTGGGTCCCATGGCGTGCCCCAGACTCTGACAGGAGGGAGATTTTCATATACATTTTACTAATTTTCTTTCATCTCTGACACTTCTATTATAGAGAAAGGGCAAATAGCAATATTAAAATATTTCCTCTGATTCCCTTTTAATGTGCATGAATTTCGTGCTGGGCCACTAGTTTAATTATATCAAGTAAAAATTCCTCTTCTTTAAAAAACTCAGTAGAGTTGTCTTCTCCACAGGAAAACTTTGCACATCTCTTTCTCCCTTTTCTTTTCAGAATGGGTTCCGTATATTCCTCTGTTCTTATAGAACCCACTTTTTGGAGTCATGATTTATACTGAAGTTTTTGAATACCTTGATATTGGAGTTATCTGTTTGCATATCTATTTGCCTCACTAAATTTTAAGATTGAATTATGCATTTTTGTATCTCTTCAATTGCAGAGAAGCTTAATAGGTATTTATTGAATTGAATGCAGGTATCATATCCTCCTTTAGGGATGGATATAGTATTTATATATGTATGATTAATGTATTATAAAAGCCTAAGCGACCATCCAACTGTTCAACTGGTAGCTGTGATGCGCACTGATCACCAGGGGGCAGATGCTCAATGCACAGGCATGGACACATGGAACAGACTGATGAATCTCAGAGGGAAGGGGGGAGAGTGGGAAGAGATTAACTGAAGATCTTCTATGCATATTAGAGGCCTGGTGCCAGGCTGAAGGAACCCACCAGTGCAGGAATCTGTGCACCAGGCCTCTAGTATAGTTATAATGCTTATTATTTGATAGGTACTATGGAGGGATTCAAAGGTGAATATGGAAAGACTAGAGGCCTGTGCATGAAATTCGTGCACGAGAGGGGGAGGGTGTCCCTCACCCCAGCCTGCACACTCTACAATCTGGGACCCCTCGAGGGATGTCCAACTGTCTGTTTAGGCAGTCGGACATCCCTCTTACAATCCAGGACTGCTGGCTCCCAACTGCTCGCCTGCCTGCCTTCCTGATTGCCCCTAACCACTTCTGCCTGCCAGCCTGATCACCCCCTAACTGCTCCCCTGCCAGCCTGATTGATGACTAACTGCTCCTCTGCCAGCCTGTTTGCCCCTAACTGCCCTCCCCTGCAGGCCTGGTCACCTGTAACTGCCCTCCCCTGAAGGCCTGGTCACTCCTAACTGTCCTCCCCTGCAGGCATGGTCACCCCTAACTGCCCTCTCCTGCAGGCCTGGTCCCCCTCAACTGCCCTCCCCTGTTGGCCTGATCCCCCCCAACTGCCCTCCCCTGCTGGCCTGATCGCCCACAACTGCCCTCCCCTGCTGGCCATCTTGTGGCGGCCATCTTATGTCCACATGGGGGCAGCCATCTTGTGTGTTGGAGTGATGGTCAATTTGTATATTACTCTTTTATTAGATAGGATAGGAGTTGATAAACTAAGTTCATATAGAGGTCATTCCAGGCAACAAGAATAGCATGTTCAAAAGTACAAAGGCAAAAAAGCCACTGTATATAGCTAAGGAATACCAAAAGTTTAATTTGGCTAGAGTATCCTATATAATAAAAGGCTAATATGCAATTGTCACCTTGACCAGGAGTTCAACTGGGAGTTTGACTAGGGGGTGGGGCCGGCTGGCCAACCTCCCGCAGCCCCTCCCCTTGGCCCAACCAGTCCAGATCGGGGCAGGGGGCTGGACCCCACCCATGCATGAATTTGTGCACCAGGCCTCTAGTAGTCTAATTTCCATTTGACTTTGTTTCTCTTGGATAATAGATTTAATGAAGGATTATATCGAAATATATCTGGAAAAATTTGTTTTACATTAAGCAGAATTCCAAAGTAATGCTGGAAAGAAGAGAAAGACAATATTTTCTTTAGCCAGATAATTTAGATAATATGCTAGATTTAAATATATACATAATTTAGGTTGGACTTAGTTGTTTTGTTTTTCAAATTGAATAATTTCTGTCTTCTCCCAGTTCTCAGGAAAAAAAATTTATGTTATATACAGAATATTACCCATTTAAGGTTTTGTCTACCAAGATATTTTCAACAACTTTGTTTTCCAATGATTAAAACAATGAAACATGACAAACGTAATTAAGAAATTGCAAACACGTATTAACATCAGTTGTTTAATGCTTAATTTGACAGCTTGGTTTTTATAGACCCAAGTTTGTTACAGACAGATACTTATAAGAACATAGCCTTAAAATTAATAACATAACATCCTAAATAAAAGTTTCTAGAAATAATTAAATATGATAGTAGTTTGTGGTGATCCACAGATTACTGAATAAGTATGAAAATCCAGTTTTTCTAAGTCTTTGTTACTGTGCAATTGCTAATACATTAGTAATTTCTTCTACTTATTAATTCCATTGTAGGGAATTTGGTTGGTGGTAAAATTTAATTCAAAAGTTATATTTAAGTGTTACTTATTTTTTGAAAAGTATGTTTTTGTTGACTTCAGATAGAGAGAGAAAGGAAGGGAGAGAGAGAGAGAAGCATCAATGAGAGAGAAACTTCAATTGGCTGTCTCCTGCACATCCCCTACTGGGGATGGAGTCCGAAACCCAGTGCCTGGGAATCGAAGAGTGGTGCATGGGACAACACTCAACCAACTGAGCCATACCAGCTAGGGTGCCAGTCTTAATTTTAAAACACTTTCATGGCAAGACTGCATAAGTTATAGAATAACAGATATTTTTTTACTAGCAGTTTAAATATTTTTTCTAATAGTTAACATTCATTCCTTCCTTTCCATAAACTAAATACTAAGCAATCTACATGCTCTTTGAAGAAGATTTGGAAAATAATAGAAAACAGTCAAATATTTAAAATAACCAGACAGAAGTAATCATCATTTGTTAGTTTTTTTTGTTGTTGTTGTTAATCCTCACCCGAGGATATTTTTCCATTGGTTTTCAGAGAGAGTAGAAGGAGGGGAAGAGACAGAGAAAGAGAAACATTGATGTGAAAGGGTCATATCAATTGGTTGCCTCCCTGCAGGTACCCCAACCAGGGCTAGGGATTAGGCCTGCAACCTAGGTACATGCCCTTGACTGAAATTGATTCCAGGACCCTTCAGTCTGTAGGCCCATGCTCTATCCACTGAGTCAAACCAGCTATTGCAGTAGTTAGCTTTCACGATCTCATCTACACTGAGTGGCCAGATTATTATGATCTCTGAACGCATAATAATCTGGCCGCTCTGTGTGTGTGTGTGTGTGTGTGTGTGTGTGTGTGTGTGTGTGTGTGTATTAGAGGCCGGCCATGGGGGGAGGGGACATGGGTGGTTGGCCGGCCTGCCTGCCTACTAGTTGAACTCCTGGTCGAGGGGACAATTTGCATATTACCTTTTATTATATAGGATATGTACTGAGTGGCCAGATTATTATGCATTCAGAGATCATAATAATCTGGCCACTCAGTGTATATAAATGTGTGTTATTTACTCACACATACAAAATTTTAATACAAGATTTGGATATGCCACATATAGTTTTATATTCTGCTAATCACCTATTAGATTTGATTTTACTTACTGTTAATCAAATATTACATATGAATATTGTTACATATGAGACTGTACACTGACAGGGTAACAATAGTAAAACTCAGTAATGCTTTTTGTTTTTTAGGGTGTTTTGTTGTTGTTTTTTAATCCTCACCTGAGGCTATGTTTATCGATTTTAGAGAGAGGGAGAAAGAAACAGAAAGGAACATTTTATGTGCCCCAACTGGGGACTGAACCCACAACTTAGGTATGTGCCCTGATTGGAAATCAAACCCATGACCTTTTCGGTGTATGGGACAATGCTCTAACCTACTGAACCACACAGGCCAGGGCTGGTTTTTTTGTTTGTAATATGTCTTTATTGATTTTAGGAGGAGGGGGGAGAGAGAGAACATCAGTGTGTCAGATGTTCATTGCCTCCTGTGTGCACCCTGTGGGGGGCTGAACTGGCAACCCGGGCATGTGTCCTGACCAGGAATCTAACCAGTGACACTTTGGTGCACAGGATGATGCTCAACCAATGGAGTCACCCCAGCCAGGGCTGGTATTTGTGTGTGTGTGTTGTTGTTTTCTAAAATTCTAATTTTTGCCATGTAGATTAGCTATCTTTTGCTGTGTTCAACAGACCACTTTCACTAAAAATTAGCCTAAGTCATTAAGAAGTAGGTTGAGGTTATATCATGATGAGTTTGTAAAATGTATAGTAAGAATATAGATTAAAATATATTTTATTAATGTTTAATGTTTCTAATCACACAAGTTAGCTAGCTTCTCGATACTTTCATTAGAATGTTTTATGACTAACCTTTTCAACAGAACTCATAATTTGCCAATGTAGAGCAAGGAGTAGAGACAGAGCCTGTCTTGGCTGCCTTTAATATACAAAAGCCCAGCAGAAAGTTTGAAATTACATTTTTTTAGTAATAGTTGTAACATTTTATGAAGTGCCTTTGTGTCACTTTGGGGCCTTACCTATATTAAATTAGTTAATCTCCACAACCCATTTAGGTGATTAATGATTTACACAACCTGCTTTACAGATGAAGAAATGAAGCGCAAAAGATTAATTGCCAAACTAGTTAGTGGCAGGACCTGGAGTTGAATCCAGACTGTATGGCTCTAGAGCCCAGGTTCTTAACCAGTGTGCTATCCTGCTTATGAACAAGAGCTGTGAGGATTGAGAGAAAGGAACTTTTCTACCTGAGAGAGAGGCTGGGGAGAAGTAGATTATAAATGATTTCAGGGAGAAGGGAGCATTTTGATACCTGTGGTGGTAGGATTAACAATATTTGTAGTATAAATTATTAAAATTATTATGCATATAAAATACAACTATTGTGAAAATCTAAAGGATATAATTGAAGAGTAACTATTATACATGGACTTTTAGCAATCTAGTGCTTAGTGTTTATTTTATTAATTGTTTATTAATTGAAAAAATATGTACATCTAGTGGCAAAAATTAAATAGTACAAGAGGTAATACAATAAAAATGTCTCCCCTTCTCATCAGCCCCTTGGTCTTGTATTATCAAGAGAATACTGTGGTTACTAGTTTCTTTTATTCATTTGGGTATCTAATAGCCATCTCAAATTTTAAACGTATTCAAAACTGAACTTTTGTTGTTTTGTTTTGCTTTTCTAAGCCTATTCTTGCCTTCTGAGTAAATGACCCAACTGTCTACCAAGTTGCTCTGGGCAAAAAACTATCCGAGACCTTTTCACTTACTTCCCATGTTAAGCATATGAACCAGTTCAGAGTTTTCTTCCTCTAAACTGTATTTTAAATCTTGTCTACTTTTTCCATTATCACTGAAATATGGAATCATTATCTCTTGCCTGGAATACTGCTGTAGTTTCCTGTCTTGTTTTCCTTCTTCTGCTTTCTTCTCCTATAGTCTGTTTTTTAACCAGCAGCCAGAGTGAACTTTGAAATATGTACATTAAGAGAAATCAGCACTCTGCTTAAAGCACTTCAGTGGCATTTATGAGTTATAGAAAGGAGTTTGGCTTGCTGTTCTTTACATACCTGCCAAGCCATTTCTCAACTGAGGACCTTTATACTTGTTCTTTTTTTATATAGAACACTATCACCAAAGGTTTTTTGTTTGTTCATTTGTTTTTGTTATGGTGGCTCCTCCTCCTATCACTACCTCAGAGAAATTATTTTTGACTACCTCACAGAATTTATAATATCTAATTTATAATTAGAACTTATGTACCTATTTGTTTGCTTTTTGTATATTTTTTCACTCACATGTAAGCTTAATGAGGACCTATAAGTGTGTGTGTGTACACCTAAATGAATATTGAATGAAGGAATAAGTGAATGAATGAACAAAGGAATGGATCTGTCTGAAATTTGTTTTGGTTAAGGAGTGAGGTTGAAATTCAGCTTTACTTTTTTCTCATGTTCAGCCTGTGGTCACAGCATCACGTTTCTTTATTATTTACCATTTTTAGTACATTAAATTCCTGTTGTATTTGGATCTTTTTCTTTTCTTTTTGTTTCCTACCCCCCTCTCACCTCATATGCCCCTCACTGCTCACCTGATGTCCCCTGAGTCCCCACTTGTCCTTGCCCCACACCTCACAACAGGGCCCCGTTGCTTGCTGGCTGTGCCTCATCCCATGTGCTCCTGGTTGCTCGCCTCAAGAGTGGTCCCAGTGGCTCATCCCCAGTGCCTCATCCTTGCCCTCTACTTGGATCTATTTTTTACCTCTCCCCACTGTGCTGTTGGTGTGTCTCACTGTTCACCTAGATACTTATAATGTGAGATTAAGCTTATTTTAAGTAATTATATAATGCAATGTAGTGACATAATATGAAGGGAAAAATAGAGAGTGACGGGGGATCCTTTCAAGAGTTACAGTAGTCAAAGAAGTCCTCTCAGATATGCTGGCATTTGAACAGACAAATGAATGAAGTGACAATGCCTAACCATACAAATATCTGGGGAAGAAGGCCTTCCAGGATGAAGATCAGGTGCAAAGTTGTTGTTGGTGTGACTGAGAATAACAAGGAGACTTTGATAGCCAGGACAGAAAGACCTAAGGGCAGAGTGGTAGAAAATGAGGGCTGGAAAAGTAGATGAGGGCCATATCATACTAGATCTTATAGGCCATCAGAACTTTGGATTATATTTTAAGTGTAACTGGAAGGCTTTGGAGGAGACAGGGCAGGGAATGACATGATCTGATTTCCTTTTAAAAGGATTACCTGGGTTGCTGCATGCAGAATAGACTGTAAGGAGATTAGAGCAGAAGCCAGGAGACCTGTCATGAAGAGATTGCAATAGTCTAGGTGAGAATTTGTACACTACTCAGTGCCATATGTATGTTTACATATACACTTGTATATAATTTCTTTTGGGTTAAAAAATATATTTTGTTTAGAAACTGCTTTTTTATATTCAGCAGAGTAATGTGGATATCTTTTACAGTGAGCATAAATAGACTTACGCAATTTCTATAATGGATGGGCGCTATTTCATATTGTGGATACATTATTTTAGTTAATTTACCTTGTATCAAAGGATGTTTATGTTTTCAAGTTTTTTTAAATAAACAATATTCTGTTGTGTGTTGCTTATAGTTGCAGATATATATATATATGTATGTATGTATGTATGTATGTATGTATATGGTACATTATTAGAAGCATGGCAGGTAAAAGGGTATGTGCATGTTAAGTCTTAATGATTATTATCAAATTGCCTGTGCCAATTTTACACATCCACTAATGTTGTATGAGAATTTTTCTTTCCTTAGAACCTGCTCCAATACTGAGTAGTGTCAGTATTTAATCTTTATTTGTTGCTATGAGAGAAACATAGTTTTGTTTTTTAATTATGAATAAGTATCAAAGCTTATAAGTTTTTATTTCTGATAAATAATAAAGGATATTAAATTCTTTTTGGTCTTTGTTCTGAGAAAATACTGTTAAAAATTAATTTATTAATTTCATCTTTATTTATAAGACTGAAGTTAAAGGATACAATTGAATTGCTGACTTTTTTACACAACAATTTACCCATGTGACTTACTATTTTCCTCAACTCTCCTTATCTCCAATGTTCTGCATACACTGTGACCTCTGAGAAGTTAATTATGTTTCAGTGTAATATTGTTTTTAATGTTCTCTTCTATTAGTATTAATGAGGAAGTGATTAAAATTACAGGTGTAGTTAGTTCCCCAGTAAAAACTCTATACTAAAATGAACCCAAGTATATCAATTCAGCATACAGATGTAATGCTATTGTACATAAAAGAATCGTAGCCTGAAAAGTATGGATAGTTTAGCCTAAATTCTTCAGAATTACTGGAAAGCTAGTTTAAAAGTTCATTCTCTACCTAAAGCTGAATTAGTTAAAATATTACCTTCTTATAACAGAGAAAACACATAATAGTGCCATAGTTCAACAGAATCTTGCAGCTATACCATTTGTGGGACCTGGGTGGCCTAAGACTAAGATTGTTGTTAAGTTTTTCTAACTTAGAGAAACAAAACTGTAAATATAGTCCAAGATGGACAGGAGTTTAATTGTATTACATGCCATAAAGGCTTATGTTTTGGTGAACTTTTATCCTATTTTATATTGAAACCTATATAGGAAAGCAGGGAAATATGACTACCGGATCAACTTTGAATGTATATAAATTCTTCTCTAGGGTATTGAATGCTTACTTTGAGTAGTGACTTGATGATTTTGCCATTGTAGAAACAACAGCATATACAAAACCTTCAGAGGCTCTGGCATTCTTTACAAAGGTAGAAGAGCAGATTTTTTTTCCCTCTGATGCTTTTTACAGTTAACACATATAGATACAAATTCAGAAATCTTTTTAGTTTAGACTTTAAAACTTTGTTTAATGTAATGTTTCTTTTTCCAGTGTGAATGGTTTTAATAAGTTATTTCAAATTCATTAAGAGAATTTATGGACAATTAAGCAAATTGCTGAGAAACTTTTTCATGTCAATATCTTTAAAATTAGGTCAGTATCTTAGTGTATTAATAAAATATTATAGAGCAGGGAAACATTTGTGGTGAGATTGAAGAGGAATTGTTATATTCTTATAGTTTGGTCAGAAGATTTCCAAATTTATAATTACATTGTAATACAACTTAAAACTATGTATTTTAATGATTCATTTGTTTATAATTTCTTCAAAGTGTTTATATATCATAAATTTTCTCTCCCAAAGTCTTTTTCTATTGTACATTTTTCCACACCAATGATTGGTAGAATGAAATATGTGAAGCGATATAAAGATAAGGTACATTTTAAGTTTGCTTACAGTAAACTTTTTTCTTTAGAGATGTAGTGCTTTAATAACTGACTTTAATACTTTGGTTATGTGTATTTTTTTAACGTAGGAAAAAAGCTATCAGTGATTTTATGAGCTGAGTAAGGAAAATTTAAAATTATATAGGGAAGATAAAATGATCTGGAGCATGTAGTTAGCAAAAGGGATTCTTAAGATGCTGGTTAAGGGGGCTTATGCTTACTCAGGAGTTTTGACCTTGTGAATTGACTTATTCTTCTCCAAGGCACTTGAGAGAAAAGACAACGATAGCAGTTACATCTAGAGGCTATTATGGATTGGAGGATGAGAAGGGAACTGCATGTACTTCAACAAGGCGTCGGTCAACACCGCGAAGTTTGGCGGGCTTGACAAGTGGAGTTTTTGAATCTATAATGGTTCAAGTTTTGAGACAGGAAGAACAGCTGAGAGCAAAAGAAGAAAAAAGGTAAATGTTAAAAAAAATTAAGTTCATGTTGTTCAAATTTCGAGGAACTACTTTCGAAGAGTAGTTGTGTAACTTCTGTGTGCCCATATCAAATTTCTGGGCTCATTTTAATAGTGTTCCAAAATGCATTGCCACCAAAGTATGAATTCATAGTGAAATATCACAATGAAATTTGTTTTGAAAGACAATTTTAAGTTTTAAACCAAATTATTTTGAAGCAATACAAAAATAATTTTTAAAAAAGATATATTTATTGATTTCAGAGAAGAAGGGAGAGAGAGAGAGAGAAATATCAATGATGAGAGAGAATCATTGATTGGATGCTTCCTGCATGCCCCACTCTGGGGATGTAGCCCACAACCCAGGCATGTGCCCTGACCAGGAATCGAACAATGACCTCCAGTGGGCCAAATATAATTTTTATAAAAGATTTCAGAATGCTTTCTAGATTTCTAGATTTTATTTCAAATTATTTATTTATTTATTTATATTTTTGTAAATTAAGGTTAGTAAAATGTTCCCAGTAGGCTGAATGCTATGCTATCAACATAGCAGGGAAAAAAACCTATTAGGGAAATGTTATGTGGTCATGTCCACGGCAAATTAATTATTAATTTTAAATTAGAGGACTTTTATATAGATTTCTGTAGCTTAGAATAGACTCATAGACCTTTAAAATTAGGAGAAACTCCAGAGATAATGTAGTTCAAAATGACACATAGGTTTCACCTCTGCTAGTTCCTCCATTGGTATTAATTTCCTTGATAACTATGATTATTCTGGGCTCATCAGGAAAGAATGTTGTGCTCAATCAGTGTTATCTTCTAGGATCTGGGAGCATAGACTGATGGCATTTATAAACGTTTTACTTATAACAAAAGAGACTAGAGCCCAAAGAGGTAAGTGAGTATTCAAAAAGACTGATGATTTTTATACTAAATCAAGTCTCAAACTATGTTAGGAGTGATTGCTAATATAATAGGGAACTGCTAATTCTACTCAAAGGCAATTGATAATATTTTTTAAAAATATTTTTAATGATTTCAGAGAGGATGAGAGAGAGAGAGAGAGAGAGAAACATGAATGATGAGAGAGAATCATTGATCGGCTTCCTCCTGGCAATCAAGCCCACAACCTGGGCATGTGCCCTGACTAGGAATCGAACTGTGACCTCCTGGTTCACAGGTCAGGGCTCAACCACTGAGCCATGTCAGGTGGGCCAATTTATATTATATTGTTGCTCCTCTCATAGTATTAAATGTAGCTCGCTTTGATATTTGTAGGATTAACACTTAACCTGAAGGCTTTCCACCACCATCCTATATAATAAAAGGATAATATGTAAATTGACCAAACAGTGGAACGAACAGTCGCTATGATGTGCACTGACCACCAGGGGGCAGACGCTAAACACAGGAGCTACCCCTTGGTGGTCAGTGTGCTCCCACAGTGGGAGCGCTACTCAGCCAGAAGCCGGGCTCACAGCTGGCGAGCGCAGTGGCAGTGGCGGGAGCCTCTCCCACCTCCGTGGCAGCGCTAAAGATGTCTTACTGCTGGCTTAGGCAGGGAGTGGGCCTAAGCCATTAGTCAAACATCCCCCAAGGGCTCCTGGACTGCAAGAGGGCGTAGGCTGGGCTGAGGGCCCCTCCACCCCGCCCCCTAGTCGTGCACTAGGCCTCTAGTACTTCTATATTAGTGATTAATTTGGAACCCAATAGTGTGAGTAGATTGGAATGGCAAGAAATTAAAGAAAAGCAAGACTTGTAGGGAGGAGGCTATACTATTTTAGCCACTATTGATGTCCAGAAATAGGGAGAGGTCAGATTGTTCTAGGAACAATCAACAGGGCTTAGTACCTTTCTTGATATAGGGGGACTAAGGAAGAAACAAAGATGAATCAAGACATAATTGCAATAAAGACATTAGCAATAGGAAGATTTAAAAAAGAGTGATTAACACATATTGAGAATGACTATTTGGCAGGTTTAGCCCTAAGAACCTTACATATTCAACATTTATTCTGAGGCACAAAGAGATTAAGTAACTTAAAGTCAGGCAATGCTTGAGCTATGGGCAACATATGACCATAGGCAGTTTGGCTCTAGAGCTTATGCTCTTAAGCAATATGCTATACTTGTAACTTGTAAAGTGGTGGAACGAGCAAAGAACAAAGAAAAGCTTGAATCCATGGTGTGGGGAAAGATCAGCAATCTTCAATTGTTTTAATAAGTTTGAAGTTATGATGGAAACATTTAAACATTCAAGTAAAAATTATTAGTAGGGAACTAGAAATATGACTGAATCTTTTTCTTTTCTTCAGTTTTATATATATTTGTGTGTGTCATTGGTGAATAAGACCTGGGGGGAAATCCTTCTTTAAGTGTCTTAGTAACTATGATAATTTAATAGAATAATATAAATTAAACTCTCTCTTTGGGTATAGTGTTTACTCTTTAATTATATGTATTTTATGCATGGAGTAAAGAAAAAAATAAAATTATAATAAAGGCCCATATACTCACTTCCCAGCAGTTTTTAAAGAAATTAACCATAGGTATAATCAAGCTTCCCAATATTTTTTTCTTTGTTGCCAGAAGAAACTATTATCCTGATTCCCATGAATTTTATTATTGAATTTTAACTATTTTTTATATACTTTGTCATATATATATGTGCAAATATTTTCTCCTAGTCTGTGGCCTGCCTTTTCATTTTCATTGGTTTTTTGAGGAAGAGAAAATATTAACTTTGAGTTCAATTTTTAAAAATATTTGATGCTTTTGGTGACCTAAGAAATCTTAGCTTACCCAAGATTATGAAGATTTTCTTTCCAGAAATTTCTGAAGTTTTATTTTTTATGGTTAGGCCTGTGATCCATTTGAAATTAATTTTTGTGGGTGATTTGAGGTAAGGATAAAAGTTTATTTTTCTTCCAGATAAACAGTTGTTCCAATATCATTTGTTGAAAAAAACTATTCTTTCATCACTGTATTACTTTTGCATCTTCGTTGAAAATCAGTTGAACATATACTTGTGAATCTTTCTAGACTTTCTGTTCTGTTCCATTTATCTATTAGTCTGTTCTAATGACTTTGAGTCTTCCAACTTTGTGTTTTATTTTCTGATTTGTTTGGGGTTTTTTGTTTGTTTTTTCAAAATTGTTAGGCTCTACTAGGTTCTTTGCTTTTCTGTGTGATTTTAGAATCATATTGTTAATTCTTACATAAAAACAAAAGCCTAAGGGAATATTGATTGAGATTGGATGTTATCGATCAGTTTCTAGATAATTGTTTAATTTTAATTTCTCTTAGAAGTATTTTGTAGTTTTCAGTGTTGTACACATTTTCCACTTTTTTTCATATTTTCCACATATTTGGTTAACTTTACCCCTACATATTTCATGTTTTTATGTAATTGTAAATTACTTTTAAATTTTAATTTATAATTTTTGTTGCCAATATATAGAAATACAAATGAGTTTAGTAAAGTGAAAATCAAAATACTTTTGTCTATTTCTTCTTTGACTTTGAAAGATTTTACTTCATGTAATTTGAAACTCTGGTATTGGATGCATACATATTATGATTCTTATTTTTGTTTTGATGGATTGGCTTTTTTCTTATGAGTGTCCCTTTTTAATCCCTGATAATATTTCTCACATTTTAAAATATTGCATGTTAACTTCACTATTGGCTTATTGTTTTGAAAATTATTTTTTAGTGGCTTCTCTAGGGTTTATAAAATGTGCCTAACTTACACAGTTAAGTTCAAATGTTATGTACCACTTCACAGTATACTACTTTTTACCTCTTCCCATCCTTTGTGTTATTGTTGTCATACATTTTACTTCTACATGTGTTATAAACACCAATACACTGTTAGTGTGTATGCTTTAAATAGTTAATCTTTTGAAGAAATTTAAGAAAAAAGTATTTTATATTTATCCATACATTTCCCCTTCCCATGATACTCTCTGGTGTCATTTTTCTACTGCCTAAAGAATTTCCTTTAACATCTCTTGTAATATGAATCTCTTAGTGATGAATTCGGAGCTTTTATTTTATGTTGATGGGTTTTCTTTGGGGGGGGAAGGGTATATTTTTGGTTGTATTTTTTTCCTATCAGCACTTTAAGCATGACATGTTTTTTTACCATACATAGTTTTAAAAAAAGATAAGATTTTATCTTTATTACTAGTTTTCAGCAGTTTAATTGTAATGTGCCTTTGAGTTTATGTGTGCGTGTATTGATTATCTTGATTAGTGTAACTTTGTACTCAGGAGAGAGTTACAAAGGAGAGACTGTATTGAGATGATACCTTCTTTTGAAGGACACAGCTCAAGGCAACCTCACAGAGGGAGCCATTGAAATAAATACTCCTCTGATGAGGTTACCTATTGATGGATGATAGAGATAAACTACACAGTGATGGGGAGAGCACAAATCTGAATGCAAACAAGGTACTTGGTATAAATATCTTCAAATTGCTTACATCTAAAAGTAACTATGAAAACATGATTTTTTTTCCTTCTAAAATTCAGTCTGTAATGCTCACTGTCTTGGAGAATGGCACCATTGATTTTCTTTTGGAATATGCAAGTTGGAAATTTGGGATTCACCCATGACACTTTCTTTTCCTTCATATAGAAATCGAAGTCATCCCCAAATCTTGACAATTTTATTTTCTAAGTCTCTCTTGAATCTGTCCACTTCCCTCTATCTTCTCTGCCTCCATCCAGAATCTTCATCTCTCCCTTAGACTATTATTTTCTCTTAATTGATTTAAATGATTTTGCTTGCCTCTTTCCAGTCTATTTTTCACATAAAAGATAGAATGAACTTTTCCAAATGCAAGTTTGATCATGCCCCTTATCTATCCTATAGCCTACTTTCTCCCCAGAACAAAGCAAGTACAGTTGACCCTTGAGCAACATGGGGGTTAGGGGCGCTGACCCCACACACAGTCAAAAACCCAAGTACAACTTTTGACTCCCCCCAAAGCTTAACAACGAATAATTTACTGTTGTCCAGAAGCCTTACTAATAACATAAATAACACATATTTTATGTTATATGTAATATATACTGTATCTTGTGATACAGTGAGCTAGAGAAAAGAAAATCATAAGGAGGGGAAAATACATTTACAATACTATTACTGTACTTATCGATATAAGTTTACATAGTCTGTTCATAAGGTGAATTGTCTTTCAGTACCTACATCATTATTGTCTTACATGATACAAAACACTGTAGATGTTATATGTATGCCTAACACTAGACATCAAAAATGAAGAGTGTGAAAAAGAAATTCATATTTATTTATAGGTATTATGATTCATATATTGATAATGAAGAAACAGCAATATGATTTTTTATGGTTCCTTAATATAACTTATATGATCACTTCATAGTGGTAAGAAAATCTCCAGAAAATTTTCCAATTTGCTTGAAAGTGGACCCATGCAAACTTTGTTGTTCATGGGTCAACTGCTCACACAAAAAGTTTAGTGGCTGAATATAAGACCTTTCTTATAAAGAAAGGGGGCCTCAGCTTATCTCTCTAACCTCATCCATTTCTTTCTCTGATTTTTGATATCCTAGCTTTAGTGGCTGTCTTTCCCTCTCTTCAGTGCCAAGAGATGGCTAACTTTATGTGCATCCAAATTCAGAGTTCACATAAAAGCCCGTGTGAAATGTATCAAGAATGGTGGGATTTTCTTTTAACCTGTGTTTTCTAAATTTCCTAAAATAAGAATGCTTTTCTTTTATAATTGAAAATATATAAGAAGTATTAAAATTTGTAATGTGCCCCATAAATAGTGTGACAGGCAGAATTTTTGAAATGTCTTTTGAACCTATCCTAAGATTTCTTTGTAGTCCTCAAGGAAAATGTGACATTTAGGCAGCAACATGTGGTATAATACATGGGACTGCTAAACAAAGCCTCCCTTCGTACAATTTCCTTACCATCTGTCATGATACCTGGAATTCTATCATATCAATTCTGTCAATCTGATACTCTTCCAAGAGTTAGTCAGACTAGCAGAGATTATTGATAGTGTAAAATTAGGTCTAGAAAAGGACTTTGAAATCATTACAAGGAAAGGTCATATTGGAAAAGGTTGCAAAGATTATTTGATTACTGTAGTTGTGCCTTAGCCTTGGGCATAGGCTTTAAAAAAGAAAATTAAAACCTTCGATATAAGATATGTGAAGATAAAATTTCCATACTAATTAGGTTAAAACAACTTTTATATTCAAGTTGGCAGCAAGCTGAACAATTCTAATACATATTTTAATGTGGTAATACTTTAGTTGTGTGATAGGCATTTGATTATTTTTAGCTGATCACCTGGGCAGATACAACCATAAAAGTAAATTAGAAAAAAAAGATATTTTAAGTCCAACTATTAGGTCTCTGATTTGTGATCTGTTCCAGTTAAAGGAAGGGAATCCCCACTCTGTATTTTAATTTTTATATTTTCCCTTTTTTGTACAATATATGCCATAAAATAATGTGGTTGCTTTTGTTTGTTTGTTTTGTTAATCCTCACCGAGGATACTTCCTCTGTTCCCCCATTGATTTCTAGAGAGAGTGTAAGGGAGGGAGGGGAAGAGAGAGAGAAGCATCTGTGTTAGAGAGACACATCCATTGGTTGCCTCCCACACACACCCAGCCCCAAATGGGGCTGGGGAATGAACCTGGAAACCAGCTACATGCCCTTGTCTGGAATCGAATCTGCAACCCTTCAATGCTTGGGCTGATGCTCCACTGCTGAGCCACACCAGCCAGGGCAGTAATTTTTTTAAAATATCACATTACAAAATTCTGGCGTTCCTTTATTGCTATCTTTATTTGGACAGCATTGGAAACCAATGCAAAGGAGATGGCAGATGGTGTGTGTTGAACAAAGAGAAATAAATACTGAATATGGCTTGTTAGTCTTGCCATATTCAGGTAAATGCATATAGGACAGCAGGCATTCTTGAGGCTGATAGGTATAAAGAGGCACTATTGAATTAGGAGACAGCAACACTACAAGCCAGATTTCTGGGAAAATGAACTGAAAGGGCTAATTAATTTATAGTTGCTGAAATAGTCATTAAGCTACTTATGACAACACTGCATTCTGTTTATAGTGGTGACCTTGAGCCATTACAGAAAATTAAATTACATTTTATATGCCTTGTTTAATAAGCAGGGAAGTATATATTACTTTAGTTTAAAAAAATTTGGTTATAATCGAAAGTTAGCTCTCATGAAGTAAATTTCTTTTTACTAGGTAGCAGTTTTGATCAGTAAAGTCTACGCTAGGTGTATTAAAAATATTGGATCTGCCGAAACAGGTTTGGCTCAATGGATAGAGCGTCAGCCTTCGGACTGAAAGGTCCCAGGTTCAATTCCAGTCAAGGGCATGTACCTTGTTTGCGGGCACATCCCCAGTAGGAGGTGTGCAGGAGGCAGCTGATCGATGTTTCTCTCTCATCGATGTTTCTAATTCTCTATCTCTCTCCCTTCCTTTCTGTAAAAAATCAATAAAAAAAATATTAAAAAAATATATATTGGATCTGTTCACCATTCTTTTTTGCAAAATAATTTGGTTTACCAGGTCAAATAGTGTGTGTGTTTTTAATACTCTTGTTTCATATATTTGTATAAACTTAATTGATATTTTATTGATTTGGAAATCACGATTTAAAACAAAAATTTTTGTGAAAGAAACCTATGACTTACTGATTTATTTTCAGATTCTCTGTAACATTAAATAACAATGACTTAATGAAGTAAACATTCATCATTTGTGGACCACCCAGCATTTTTTAACATCTTTTCTACATTTTGGTAATATCCTATGTTACAAGTCCTGACTTCCCAAAGAAGCCAGAAAATTTGTATTCTTATACTCACAACTAAGATAGAGGAATGTGTCCAGTCATATACTTCACACTTGATATTGCACAGGAGCAACATGAGGTGGCAGTCTTGGGCAGGGGAGTTTATTTTTTGGCACAGGTGGTGGTGAGAACTTTTGATTGTTCTAGTTCTCTAGTATCAGTGGTGCCAAGTAGTGGTGGCAGTCTAGTATTTCCTGGAGAAGCTTCCAAAGTGTGGTTAGAATTTACATCTTAATATCTTATATAAATTTGGCTCTCTGATCCTTAACAGTTTAAGTAAGCTCTCTACTGATCTTTAAATAAATTCCTTTTTTGCTTTAATGAACCAGACAAGATTCTTTTGTTGACACCTACGAAAGAAGTTTGACAACATTTAATCTGAATGGTTGGTTTTTCTAAAATACAGTATTATATATTATTCACTTTAGAAAATGTAAATACATGTATTGCTTTCCCTTTTCATGCCATTAATTTGCATACATTACATTAGTTCCTAAATTAATGGATTATTTTGGATTAAAGCTCCTATGTATATTTTGTAAACTCTTAAAAAGTGGTGTGCATGCTTTTATCATTTTGTATCCTCAAAGGCCTCTAATGAAAGGCAGTAGCCTCTCTTCAACTCACCTCAAGTCTATGACTTAGAAATATCCACTTTTAACTTTTAGCCATTTCTTCTAATAATTATTTCCACATTTCTAAATAAAATGAATGCTTATATTGCTGTTTCCTCATTTTTCAATTTGGCATTATCTATTGATACTCATTTGTAGAAAATGAAGATTAAGTTCTCTTTAAATTTGGAACTTACATGCTAATTTCTGTTCTTAATTATGATCTCTTCTTCCTCATCTATCTTACCTATTGTTGATTAATAATTTGGCTCTGTCTCATTTTTACCCCCAAACTAGGCAATTATTGTTGTCTTTTTATAATGTTTTTTACCCACATGATTAATAATTGATTTTGTTCTCCAATCCTTTTTGCATCTTAGAAATTTTCCTGTGATTTTTTTTTTTCCCCCTGAAGTATATACTATAGAAATTTGGATAGTTTCTATTACTGTCTTCATGTTCACTAACTTTTTTTTCTGCCACACCTAATTTGCCAGTAGTCCCATTCAGTATATTTTCATTTTAGTTTTCATATCTAAAAGTTTGATTTGGTCTGCTTTATATCTTACAAGTCTCTACTTAACTTTTTGACCATATGGATTACTTTCAATGACTACTTTATTTGCTAATCTAGCATTTGTTTCTTTTCTGGGTCAGTTTTCATTGATTGGTTTTTCTCCGTTATAGGTTATGAGTTTCTGCTTCATTGTATGCTTGGTAGTTTTGGTTTGGATGCCAAATGTTGTGAGTGTTACTTTGATGGGTGCCAGTTATTTTTATATTCCTATAAACTTTCTTGAGATTTTTTTCTGAAATGTAGTTGTTACTTATAAACAGTTGGATCATTTTGGATCTTTTATAATTTGTTACTTAGATTCAGTCTAGGACTAAATTATTCTTTGCTATCAAGGCACAACTTTCATATTTTACCCAGTGTCCTATGCATTATGAGGTTTTTCCAGTATGGCTGGTGGGAATAAATACTATGTTTTCTAATATTTTAGATCCCCCCCCCACACTTTAGCCTTGTGTTTTTTCTTTACGTGCATGCAGTAATCAATATGCTGAATATTCAAGAGGGACCATCTATACGTCTTTGGTGTTCTCACTTTATGCAACTCTCTTCCTTTTTGGTACTGTGTTCTGCAGACCTTAGCTGCCTTGGTATAGGTATGGACTGTTGTCTCCTCAACTCAAGAAGTCTGGTGGGCTCTCCTGGGTTTTCCCTCCCTATGTCATGGCCTGGAAGTTCTCTCAATCAGCTGCAGCACTTGTTAGGTTCACCTATCTGTTTCTCTCAGAGAATCACTATCCTTTGCTTGATTTTTAAAAACCACTGTTTTATCTATTTTTTCAGGGTTTTTGTTGTTGTTGTTTGTTCAGATGGGAAAGTAAATCTGATTCCTGGTTATTTCATCTTGGGTAACAGAAGACACTTTAGAAGTTGTTACTTTAGTTAGAAACAGTTCTGTTTTTTGTTTGATTGGAAATGTCCTCATCCATGAATGCTAGTTATTGCTTCTGGTTTACTTTGTTGCTACTGAAAAATTTCTCTACCTTTTTGTCATTTCTGTAAATGTAATTTTTTCCTCTCTAAGAGTAAGAGTTTTTTTCTCTTTGATATTTTATTGTTTTACTGGAGGCCCGGTGTACAAAAATCGTGCACTCGTGGGGTTAGGGGGGGGTCCCTCAGTCCAGCCTGTGCCCTCTCACAGTATGGGAGCCCTCAGGGGATGTCTGACTGATGGCGTAGACCCGCTCCCCATGGGAAGTGGGCCTAAGCCAGCAGTTGGACATCCTTAGCACTGCTGCAGAGGCAGGAGAGACTCCTGTCACCGCAGCTGCGCTCGCCAACCATGAGCCTGGCTTCTGGCTTCTGGTCAAGTGGCGCTCCCCCTCTGGGAGCGCACTGACCACCAGGCGGCAGCTCCTGCTTTGAGCATCTGCCCCCTGGTGGTCAGTGCGTGTCATAGCGATCGGTTGTCCCGCCATTCAGTCGATTTGCATATTAGCCTTTCATTATATAGGATTGTAATGTGCCTAAATATAGCTTTCTCAGTTTATTTTCTTGGGCTTCCTGAATTGAGGATTTGTGTCCTTCACCAATTTTGGAAAATTCTCATCTATTATCTCTTTAAATGTTGGTATCATCACCCCCTTTTAACCTTTTTTTTTTATCTAAAGTTTTACATATGTCTCCATTTCTCCCAATTGACTCCCCCCCCGCCCCCATGCCCCAGCCATTCCCACCCTGAGCAAGCCCCCACCGCCCCAGTGTCTGTGTCCATTGGTTATGCTAATATGCTTGCATATAAGTCCTTTGTCAAACCTTCTTATGTATTCTTATTTTCTGGAGCTCCAATTGCTTGCTTGTTGGATTTTAATTTGTCCTTCTGTCTTTATATATCTTTTTTATATTCTATAACTTTGCTTCTTGAAACTGAATTCTTTGAAATTTTTTTGGCCCAACCTTCTTTTCCTGTGCATAATCAGTATGTAACCTATACACTGAATATTTTATTTTTGTGTTGGTTTGTTTTTAACATCGAAAAATTCCTTTTTTTTTCTTTTTCAAATCTGCCAATGACAAATTCAAATCCAAAAGTGAGTTCTTTGAAGTTTTCTGATAATTTCTTGTTATTTATTATTTTAATTCCCTCTTTTACTTCTTTAACATATCTTTTATATTTTGTTCCTAATAATTTAATTAACTGAGAATTTTGGGGTGAATTCTTGTAGTGAAGTTAAGCTTTAAGACACCAATTTTTCTATAGGGAAAGTTTTAAAGTTATATTGTTCTTTAATAAATACAGAATTAATTTTATTTTCATTCTTTTGTGTCAGTTTTGTTAATTTTGTTTTCTGTAAAAGTTGTGTATTTCATTTAAATTGTTTCTTGGCAAAAGTTGCTTATAATATCATCCTATATTATTTATACCTATAGGATCTATAGGACATGCATATTTTCATTTTTGTTGTGTATGGGTGTGTGTGTGTGTGTGTTTTGAGCAATATTGCTACAGGGCTATTGTTTTTATTAATGTTCTTAAAGAACCAACTTTTGGATTTGATTATTTTACTTTTCTATCATATGTTTCTTTTCTAGCTCATTGATTTCTGCTTTTTATTTTCATCTTTCCAGCTTTGGGGATTTGATTTGCTGTTCTTTTTCTAGTTATTTTTCCCCTTTTAAAAATCACATATATTTGATTTTCAACTTTTCCTTTTAACTAAATATACATTTTAATCTATAAATTTCTCTCAACATACTACTTTGGATGCATCCTACCACTTTTGATTATTACTTTTTTCTTCAGTATTTCCATCTCTACTGTTTTTAATGCTATAAAATCTGTTATTTTAGTAGCTACCCTAGAAGTTTTCACATTTATTATTAACTTATCAAAGCCTAAAATTAGTATTTTTACCTTCTTCCTGTTTAATACAAGGACCTTGGAACACTTAACTCTAATAAATTTTTTGCCCAGCTTATTTGCTATTATTATAATGTATTTTAATTTTTTCTTGTCTTTTTTGAAAACTCCACAAAACATTTTTATCATTATTTATGCTGTATCTGTATAGATCAGCCTATTACTAACCTGTTACCAGTTTTTTGCCCTTTTCTCATCTGATCTTCAGGAAAGGATTACTATCCTTCTATCTTATGTATGTTCCTTAGAATTTCCTTTAGCTGGGGTTCCTTTTATCACAGTTGTTGAGTGTTTGTCTGAAAAGTATCTTTTTATTTGGTCTTCATTTTTGGAAAATGTTTTTTGTTCTCAGTGAAAATTTACATTGATAGTTATTTTTTTAACTTTTTATTTATTTTTTTAAATACTTCTATTGATTTCGGAGAGGGAGAGAGAGAGAGAAATATCAATGGTGAGAGAGATTCATTGATTAGCTGCCTCCTGCACATCCCCTACTTGGATTTGAGCCCAAAACCCAGGTATGTGCTGGGAATCTAACCGTGACCTCCTGGTTTGTAGGTCAATCAATGCTCAATCACTGAGCCACACCGGCTGGGCAGTAGTTATTTTAAGTTCATTGAAGATATTTCATTGTCTGTGCTGGCTTTAATTATTGCTGTTGAGGAGATAACTGTAAATCTTTTTCTTTTAATTTTTACATATTTTTAAAATTCTCAGCCAAGTATGTATTTTTATTGATTTTTTTCTTTTCTTTTTTGAGAGAGAGAGAAACAGAGAGAGAGAGAGAGAGAGAGAGAGAGAGACATCTATCAGTTGCCTCCAAGGTGCACCTAACTGGGAATTGAACCCACAACCTTTTGGTGCATAGGACCAAACTGTGCCACCGGGCCAGAACTAATTTTTATATCTACATGTTCTCTTTAGTTCTTTTTCAAACTGCTTTGTTGTTTTTAATAATCTCTTCTGCTTTACCCATGCTTTAAATCTTTGTACTAAACATTTTATTTTCCATGTCCTATAATTTCTATATCTAAAGTTTTTGGTGGGCTATATATACATGTTTTTTCCTGTCCTCATAGTACCTTGTTTCCTTTGATATTATGTATCCTTGATTATGAACTTGTTTCTTGTGACTGTGTCAGTAGGAGTTTCTGAAGATCTAGAACTAAGATGCATTTCCTTAAGAGATTTAATATTTTTTTCTGGTCAAATAGCTGACAACAGTTTTGGAATGAGACTAAACTTTACATGAGAGTAAACTTATGGTTATAAATTCTTTTTTAAAATATGTTTTTATTGGTTTTAGAGAGGAAAGGAGAGGGAGAGAGAGAGAGACAGACATCAATGATACAAAAGAATCATTGGTTGGCTGCCTCCTGCACATCCCACACTAGGGATTGAGCCCACAACCCAGGCAAGTGCCCTGACTGGAATCAAACTGTGACCTTCTGGTTCATAAGTCGACACTCAACCACTGAGCCATGCTGGCCAGGCATAAATTCTTAAGAGAGATTTTGTTTCCTTTCACGTACCACTTCTATTGTGAAGACAATTTTCCTTGCAGTTCCCTAATTGGGGATAGGGGAAGAGACTGATATTTCTATTATATTTTTCTACCGATTATGTGGGCTTTTGGAGTCCCAGCTTTGTATCAGGGAAACTTGATTCTGCCAGCCCACCTTAACTAACACCCATTCACAGTGAGAAGTTAAAACTCTTCAAAATTATTAGTACATTTGAAGAAAATTAAATTTTATTAAATGTAGCATTGTTTGGGTGTTCAGATGTAATCATATATGTAAACTAGTAGCCCGGTGCATGAAATTCATGCACGGGAGGGAGAGTGACTCTCAGCTCAGCCTGCATCCTCTCCAATTGGGGACCCCTTGGGAGATGTCCTAAACTGGTAGTCGGACATCCCTCTCCCAATCTGGAACCGCTGGCTCCTAACCACTTACCTGCCTGTCTGCCTGATCGCCCCTAAATGCCTCTGCCTGCCTGCCTGCCTGCCTGCCTAATCATCCCTAACTGCCCTCCCCTGCTGGCCTGATCTCGCCCCCAACGGCCCTCCCCTGCCGATCTGATTGCCCCTAACTGCCTCTGCCTCAGCCCCCACCACCATGGCTTTGTATGGAAGGAGGTCAGACTTCCAGAAGATGGCTGGTCGACCCGGTCTAATTAGCATATTACCCTTTTATTAGTATAGATGTCAAATTGCAAGTGACAGTTTAATATTTTTAATGAACTAGAACCAGTTGATCACATAATTTGTTGTATCTGTTGTAGCAAGGTAGTTGTAATGTGACCTCTTAGCCAAAAAAGGTAAATGTAGGCATGTTCAGTGACCATCCTGATATTGCGAAAATAGTGTTTTACTGTGTATGTTTTAACATATTACAATATAATAGTATAGAAAATAGCCAGTTTCAGACATTATATCTGGGTTTTCATATAAAGCCCAAGAATTAGTCACATATCAGTGTTTTCATACATCATTTCTAGAGGAAGCATTCTCACTTTTCAAAAATCAAGAATAAGATAAATTATTATATTTCCTTCATTTGTTGTTGTATCCTGTTTTCCCCCAAAAAACTTCATATTGTCTTATACAGCTTTCTTGAAATAAAATTTATACACCATACAATTTACCTATTTAAAGTGTAAAAATCAGTTATTCTTAGTATATTCACAAAGTTGTGCAATCATCACTTAAATCAGTTTTAAAACATTTCATCACTCTAAAAAGAAAGATTGTTAACTGTCACTCTCCATTATCCCTGACTTCCCTAATCCTAGGAAACTACTAATCTACTTTCTGTCTCTATAGACTTCTGGATATTTCATATAAATGGAGTTACACAGTATGTGGTCTTTGTGGATGACTTCTTTTACTTAGTATCATGTTTTCAAGGTTAATCCATGTTTAGTAGCATGTATCAGCACTTCATTTGCTTTATTGCCAAATAATATTCCATTGTGTGGATATACCACATTTTATTTATCCATTCAGGAGTTGATAGACATTTGGTGTTGACAGACACTCTGGCTATTATGAATAACTAGAGGCCCAGTGCATGAAATTCGTGCACAGGGGTGTGTGTGTCTCTCAGCCCAGCCTGCACCCTCTCCAATCTGGGACCCCTTGAGGGATGTCCAACTGCCTGTTTAGGCCCGATCCTGGTAGGCCTAAACGGGCAGTCGGACATCCCTCTCATAATCCAGGACTGCTCGCTCCCAACTGCTCAGCTGCCTGCCTTCCAGATTGCCCCTAACTGCTTCTACCTGCCAGCCTGATCACCCCCTAGCCATTCTCCTGCCAGCCTGATTGATGCCTAACTGCCCTCCCCTGCAGGCCTGGTCACCCCAACTGCCCTCCCCTGCAGGCCTGGCCCCCCCCCCCAACTGCTCTTCCCTGCAGGCCAGGGTCTCCCCCAACTGCCCTTCCCTACAGGCCCGGTCACCCCCAGCTTCCCTCCTCTGCTGAAGGTGGCCATCTTGTGTCCACATGGGGGCAGCCATCTTGTGTGTTGGAGTGATGGTCAATTTGGATATTACTCTTTTATTAGATAGGATATAGGCCTGGTGCATGGGTGGGTGCCAGCTGGTTTGCCCTGAAGGGTGTCCTAAATCAGGGTGGGTTCCCTTGGGGCATGGGGCGGCCTGGGCGAAGCATCTGTGGTGGTTTACGGGCGGGCCATGCCCCCTGGGGACCCAAGCAGAGGCCCTGGTATCTGGGATTTATTTATCTTCTATAATGAAACTTTGTAGCCTTGAGCAGAACCAAGCCTCCTCCTTGCTCTGTGGCCGTAGCCATTTTTGTTGGGATTTATTTATCTTCTATAATTGAAACTTTGTAGCCTTGAGTGGAGGCCTGGGACTGCCAGCTGTGCAGAAAACTTAGCTTCCTTCCATTGCCGGAGGCAACTCAAGCCTCCTGCTCTCCAGCTCCGTGGCTGCAGCCATTTTTGTTGGGATTTATTTATCTTCTATAATTTAAACTTTATAGCCTTGATTAGAGGCCTGGGCCTGCCAGGGTGTGCAGAAAGCTTGGCTTCCTCCATTGCTGGGGGCAACCCAAGCCTCCTGCTCACTCCGTGGCCGCAGCCATCTTGGTTGGGTTAATTTGCATACTTCTGATTGGCTGGCGTGTGTGGCTTGTGGGTGTAGTGGAGTGATGGTTAATTTGCATATTACTCTTTTATTAGATAGGATGCTACTATGAACATTTACATATGGGTCTTTGTGTGGACATAACTTTTCATTTATTTTGGGTATAAACCTAGGAGTAGAATTGCTGGATCACATAGTAATCTTAAACACCTGAGGAACTGCTACACTGTTTTCCAAAGAAGCTGAACCCTTTACAGCAGGGGTCCTCAAACTATGGCCCGCAGGCCACATGCGGCCCGCCAAGGACATTAATCCAGCCCACTGGGTGCCGCTGCCTGTCCTGCTTAGCAGCCGACTCGTCCCGGGCTCGCAGTGCACATAGGAATTTGTTCATAGTGTTTTTTTTTAAACTATAGTCCAGCCCTACAACGGTCTGAGGGACAGTGAACTGGCCCCCTGTTTAAAAAGTTTGAGGACCCTTGCTTTACAGTGTATAAAGTTTCCAATTTCCCTACCTTTTTACCAATACTTATCTCTCTTCTTATAGTCATCTTGGTGGGTATGAATTGGCATCTTATTGTGGTTTTGATGTATATTTCTCTAATGGATAACAATGTTGAGCATCTTTTCATGTGCTTATTGTTCTTTTGTATACCTTTGGAGAAGTGTCTATTGAGATCCTTTGCCCTTTTTTTAATCCAGTTATTTATCTTTTTACTATTGAGTTGTAAGTGTTCCTTATATTTTCTAAATACAAATCTCTTATTAGACATATGATTTACAAAAATTTTCTCCTGTGGGTTGTCTTTTCACAATACAAAAGCTTTTAGCTTTGATGATGTCCCCTTTATTTTTTTCTTTTATTGCTTGTGCTTTTGGTGTTATGTCTAAGAACACATTGCCTAATACAATATCAAAAAGATTTACATCTATCTTTTCAAATAATTTAAAATTTTAAATAAGATTTTGTAGCAGTGTCAGTAAAGAATTTTTTTTTAAGGGGAAAAAAACACCCATAATCAATCTAAAAGTCATTTATTTTTGAAATGCTATAATGTCCTTGTCCAATGTATGCATATTTTTTATTATTGCTATTGTTTGTTAAGTACTATGTTGTGTTCTGATACTTTTATGTTTATATGTCATATTCTTAATTCTAATTTTAAGGCTACATAATATAGTCAGTTTATTTTCTAGTTGTGTAATGCAACTTCTTTATGATATGATATATTTATAATATATTATAAAACTGATTAACACTGACACATAACTTTTTGCTTGTACTGAATTATTTCCTTAATATAACTTTTTAGAAATGGAATTATGGGCTCAAATGATATAAACATCTTTACAGCTCCTTTATGATGTCACATTACTTACAGAAATCACTAAACTTTTGTTTAGAAAACATGCTTTAAATTTTTTTCCCCATTTATTTTAAAGTTGATGCACATTATAAGAGTTTTACTTTGAGTGGCAATATCGTCAGTTATAATCCTCTATTAAGAAAACTCATGATCAAGTTAAATGTGTATTTCTTCATCTGAAAAAAAAAAATGGTACAGGCAATGGAACGCTTTGTACTGATACTGTAAACTGGACCAACCAGTTGCCTTGTTGACTGAAGATAAATATGACAAAATTTGTTATTTTATGGCATCTTCTACTTTAAACAATAATAATATATTTTGTTAAATTTCCTTTAGGCTTCGGGAGCAGGAGAGAAAAGAGGCAGAAGAAGCTAGTCAAAAGGAAATAGAAGAATGGGAAAGAAGACTTCTAGCTCAAGCAGCTCCAACTTGTATGGAGACCATGTGGGAAATTCCAGCTATTGGGCATTTCCTTTGCTTAGCCCAGCAAATTCTAAACTTGCCAGAAATAGTCTTCTATGAATTGGAACGCTGTCTTCTGATGCCTCAGTGTAATGCTTTTTTATCTAAAATAATGACTTCTTTATTAAGTCCTCCTCATCGCAGACCTACCTTACATCGAAGACCTACTTTGCCTTATAGGACCTGGGAGGCAGCACTGAGACAGAAAGTACACCAGTGGTACACTGCTGTAGGGCAGACTGAAAATCCCAATAACTGTGCTGAGAAACTTGGGTTGTGTCCTCAGTTTTTTAAAGTTCTTGGAGAAGTTAATCCATTGGAAGAAAAACCTTTTCACGAACTACCTTTCCACCAAAAAGTGTGGTTACTTAAGGGTCTTTGTGATTTTGTGTATGAAACACAAAAAGAAGTTCAAGATGCTGTACTTGGACAGCCTATTCATGAATGCAGGGAAGTTATACTTGGTTACGATTATTTGGAGAATGCTTATGTACATTTTCCACAGTTCTGTGGTGCAGATGTACGGATTTATAAGCAGAGACCTTTTCAGGCCCCAGAATTTCCAATTCCACCCATTAAAATACAAAGAGTACCTCGGATTAAACTGGAGAAATTGAAGTGTGACTATTTTAATACAAGTAACGGAGAACATAGGTGTGGTAGAGAAGGCCTGCCCTCTGCCTTCAAAAAAGAGAAAGAAATTAATTTGGATCCAACTTGCTGCCATACTAAAATGAACTTGGATAATCATGACATCTCTGTTGAAATGGAAGTGAAATCCAACTGTGAAATTAGAATTCGCAGACCCTGCGAAATTAAGAAAACTGATTGCTGTAAAGAAAATTTAGAGAAACCAGGAAGTCCAGGTGAAGTTACTGGCTTTGGAGAGCCTCTTAGTCCAGGTGAAATAAGGTTTATAGAAAATCACGAAAGATTTGGTGAAGCTTCTAGAGTAAAGCCTGAACCCAGTCCATTAAAAGAAAATGCTCTGAAATCTTGCCAGATACATGTAAATGGAAGTCACAATGATCACGCAGAAATCAGCTGCCCCAAAGTTGTAAGGGATATTCTGTTAGAGCAGTCACTGCAGAGCCACAAGAAACTCAAGCTAACTAAAATGAGGGCAAAAAAGAAGAAAAAGAAAAAAAAGAAATTAAAAGACGCTTTGAACGAAAACTTACAGAGAAAGCGTGAAGGTCTTCATTCTCTTGCATTCAAGTCTTACAAACCTGAGATCCAGAATAAGTTATTGATCATCAAAAAGAAAGCAAAACACAAGAAGCACAAATCTGGTAAGCTAACACAAATGGGTGAGAATTACATTTATGCATACTTCAAGTTCTTTCAATTAGGCATCGTAACAGAATGAAATGAACACGTATTTATGCGTGTTTGCATGCATATGTAAGGGTCAAGTTTTATATTATTTCCCATGATTAAAGCCCAGAGCAGAAGAGGTTTTATTATTAACAACAATAACAACAAAATACTGGTGCAATACATTTGAATTTAATTTTCATCTGACAGTCTTTGGATATTATGTGTTTACATTTCTTTGGACCAATTTCTCCATAAGTGATACTTTCCATCACTGATGAGAAGTGTTTTTTTTCCCTGGGTAAGGGCAGTTACAGTGCCGTAGAAAAAGCACTGGTATCAGGAGATTGCATTCCCAGGACTAAAGTTCATAGCAAATAGCTTCTTAAACCAAGGCAGGCCAGATTATCTTTCTGGGTCTCAGTTTTTCCCCACATCATATATTTTTCAGCACTGTTTTCAGTTTGTTATTTGCATATCCAGAAAAATGTTGTGAAATATACAGAAAGAGCTATATCAACTAATAAGACATGAATCATATTTTTATAACAGAATTTGTAAGTTGGTCTTATACCTAATTTAAATAATGTATTTGTCACAAACCTATTTAAAAACTAAAGCAAAAATTCCAATAAATATACAGGGTGTCCCCCCAAAATGTGTACGCACTTCGAATGATTATAAAGTCGGTGTTTATTAACATATAGTTCATTTTCAAAATTTAAAAGAATCTACAGAAATGAATAATTTTTTTTGTCATTGCCTGTTTCTGAAATGATGACAATTCTGGTCCAGGCACTGGTGATAACACAAACCCATGGAATCTCAAACATTAAGAATTATTTCTTCGGTATTTATGTGCCCTCGATTCGTTGACTGTTTTGTATTATAAACTTTATTTTTTATGTATCTCCAAAAGAAAAAGTCTAGTGGCACTTTAGGATAAATTTTCTTTGTTCAAAGCTTAGTCTGGCTTCACCCATTTCAAATCAGTTAAACCTGAAAAGAAGTGAAAACTAAATGGGTTATCAGCTGTTAAAGTGTGTATACAGACATAGTATTCAGTGGTTGATTGCTCTGTTTTTTAATTGCTTTTGCTTTTCCTAATCTTTGCCATTTAGTCAGTTTAAATGTCTCATTTATTGAGAGGATAGGTGAGATAAAAGCAGATGATTAACTTCATTTATTAACCCTAATAAAAAGTTGCCTGATTGGGAAAACCTTGAATTGTTTACTAAAATAAATTGTGGTTTATTGTAATTATTTGTGGATTTCAGTTTTTTTTCATTCCCTCAGTTACAAAGATAATTAAGATTTGGCAATAATTTGATAATGAATTGGCAAATGAGGGGATGAATTTAGTTTAACTGCTATAGTAGATGTTATACCTTAGTTATTTAAATCATTAAATACAATTAAATGTATTTTTGAATGTATATGCAATGTATCATTGATAAAGAAGTAGTATAAAATTTACTTTCAAGAACAGCCTTAATTAGTTGAACTGAAAATTGCAAAGTGGTCCACATTGGCCAAGTAATGAAAAGCTACAATATTATAAAGTAACTTTCAGAAATAAACCTTTTAAATTTTACAAGCAATTCATTAGGCTATATAAATTAAGTTTGATTTGAGGAGTTCTCTGAAATGTTGGCCTCTGAAATATTAAATATTTTAAATTTGAAAATGTTTCCAGTTTTATAATATGTAATACTGTTTTATTAATACCATTATTTCCTAAAACCTTTGATTAAGTTTTTATTTATGACCTACTATTCATGTGTTCAAAGTTAATTATGAATTAAAGTGGTTTAGAAAGTAACATAGTTATTGATGTAGCAGCATAAAAATATTAGTTGATGAGGATTAGAATAAAATGAATTTGTATTGTAAGCAAATAAAGTGTTCCATTTTTGAAATGGAAATTCAGAATGTAGATCAGAGAGAAAATCTGAGAACTTCATGTCCAGTTCTAGGCAAGTGAATGAAAAAAGGTCAGAAGCAAATTCAACTAGGACTTGTGTATCCTCTGTGTGCCTTATTATTTATTTTTTTCATTAAGGTATTATATGTATACCTATCTTACCATTACCTCCCCCACACACACACACCCCACTCCCATACATGCCCTCACCTCCCAGTGTTTTGCATCCCTTGGTTATTCTTATATGCATGCATATAAGTCCTTTGGTTGATCTTTTATTTCCCCCACCTCTCCCTAACCTTCCTGCTGTAATTTGACAGTCTGTTTGATGCTTTACTGCCTCTGTATCTGTATTTTTGTTCATCAGTTTATAATGTGTTTTTTATTATCCACAAATGAGTGAGATCATGTGATATTTATCTTTCTCTGCCTGGCTTATTTCACTTAGCATAATGTTCTCCAATTCCATCCAGGTTGCTACAAACGGTAAGAATTCCTTTTTTTATGGCAGCATAGTATTACGTTGTGTAGATGTACCATAGTTTTCTGATCCATTCTTCTGCTGACGGGCACCTAAGCTGTTTCCAAATCTTAGCTATTGTAAATTGTGCTGCTATGAACTTAGGGGTGCATAGATCCTTTCTGATGGGTGTTTCTAGTTTCTTAGGATATATTCTTAGGAGTGGGATTACTGGGTCAAATGGGATTTCCATTTTTAGTTTTTTGAGGAAACTCCATACTGTTCTCCACAGTAGCTGCACCAGTCTGCATTCCCACCAGCAGTGCACGAGGGTTCCTTTTTCTCCACATCCTTGCCAGCACTTGTCCTTTGTTGATTTGTTGATGATAGCCATTCTGACAGGTGTGAGATGGTACCGCATTGTCATTTTGATTTGCATCTCTCGGATAATTAGTGACTTTGAGCATGTTTTCATGTGTCTCTTGGCCTTCCTTCTGTCTTCTTTCGAAAAGATTCTATTTAGGTCCGTTGCCCATTTTTTTATTGGATCATTTATCTTCCTTTTATTAAGTTGTATAAGCTGCCTATAGATGTTGAAGATTAAACCTTTATCAGTGATAACATTTGCAAATATTAAAACAGTGGGGTTTCTTGTTGATTTGTTGATGGTTTCTTTTGCTGTGAAAAACCTTTTTATTTTGATGTAGTCTCATTTGTTTATTTTCTCTTTAGCTTCCATTGCCCTAGGGGTGGTATCAGTGAAGAAGTTCTTTCAGCATATGTCTGAGATTTTGCTGCCTGTGGATTCCTCTAGTATTTTTATGGTTTCCTGTCTTATGTTTAAGTCCTGTACACATATTCATGGTGTAAGTTGGTGATCTAGTTTCATTTTTTTGCATGTATCTGTCCAATTTTCCCAACATAATTTATTGAAGAGACTGTCTTGACTCCATTGTATGTTCATGCCTCCTTTGTCAAATATTAATTGAGCATAGTGATTTGGGTTGATATCTGGATTCTCTGTTCTATTCCATTGATCTATATGTCTGTTCTTGTGCCAGTACCAGGCTGTTTTGAGAACAGTGGCTTTGTAATATAGCTTGAAATCTGGTATTGAGATCCCACCTACTTTATTCTTCTTTCTCAGGATTGCTGTGGCTATTCGGGGTCTTTTTTTATTCCAGATGAATTTTTGAAGAGTTCTTTCTGGGTCTGTGAAATATGTCGTTGGTATTTTAATGGGGAGTGCATTGAACCTATAGATTGCTTTGGGTAGTATGGACATTTTAATGATGTTGATTCTACCAATCCATGAACATGGTATGTTCTTACATCTATTTACGTCTTCCTCTATCTCTTTTTTCAGTGTCCTGTAGTTTTCTGCGTATAGGTCTTTTACCTCCTTAGTTAAGTTTATTCCTAGGTATCTTAATATTTTTGGTGCGATGGTAAATGGGATTGCTTTTTTAGTCTCTCTTTCTGTAAGTTCACTATTGGTGTATAGAAATGCCATAGATTTCTTGGCGTTAATTTTGTATCCTGCTACATTGCCAAATTCATTTATTAAGTCTGTTAGTTTTTTGATGGAGTCTTTTGGGTTTTTTATGTACAATATCATGTCATCTGCAAATAAGGACAGCTTTACTTCTTCTTTTCCAATTTGGATGCCTTTTATTTCTTCTTCTTCTCTAATTGCAATGGCTAATACTTCCAGTACTATGTTGAGCAGGAGTGGTGAGAGTAGGCATCCCTGTCTTGTTCCTATTCTTAGGGGAAATGGTTTTAGTTTTTGCCCATTGAATGTGATGTTAGCTGTGGGTTTATCATATGTAGCTTTTATTATGTTGAGGTCTGATCTTTCTATTCCCTCCTTGTTGAGAGTTTTTATCAAGAAAGGGTGTTGGATTTTGTCAAATGCTTTTTCGGCATCAATTGATATGACTATGTGATTTTTATCTCTCAGTTTGTTTATGTGATGTATCACGTTTATTGATTTGCGGATATTGTACTATCCTTGCATTCCTGGGATAAATCCTACTTGGTCATGGTGTATGATCTTTCTGATGGATCCGATTTGCTAGAATTTTGTTGAGGATTGTGGCATCTACGTTCATGAGGGATATTGGCCTGTAATTCTCTTTCATTGTGTTGTCTTTATCTGGGTTTGGTATTAGGGTGATGCTGGCTTCATAGAAGGAGCTTGGAAGTGTTCCTTCCTCTTGAATTTTTTGGAATAGACTGAGGAGGACAGGTTTTAGTTCGACCTTGAATGTTTGGTAAAACTCCCCTGTGAAGCCATCTGGCCCCGGGCTTTTGTTTCCTGGAAGCTTTTTGATGACTGCTTCAATTTCTTCCATAGTTACTGGCATATTGAGCTATTTAGATTCTTCCTGATTGAGTTTTGGAAAGTTATATTTTTCTAGGAATATGTCCATTTCCTCCAGGTTGTCAGGTTTGTTGGATTAGAGTTGTTCATAGTATTTTTTAACAATCCTTTGTGTTTCGGCGGGACCTGTTGTTATTTCACCTCTTTCATTTCTGATTTTGTTTATTTGGGTCCTCTCTCTTTGCTTCTTGGTGAGCCTGGGTAGAGGTTCATCAATCTTGTTTATCCTTTCAAAGAACCACCTCTTAGTTTTGTTGATCTTTTGTATTGTTTCTTTGGTCTCAATGTCGTTTATCTCCGTTCTGATCTTTATTATCTCCTTCTTTTTGCTTATGCTGGGCTTTTCTTGTTTCTGTTTGCCTTTTTAGTTGAGAGAAGTCTTACAGGCATGAAATAGGAGAAAATAATGCTTTTGCCTATATACTTTTTTGTTTTTATCTTCAGAGCAAATTTTAGAGAGTCAAGTCTTCAGTAACAAAAATACTTGGATTTGGCAAATACCATTCTGTTGTTAGCAGTGGATAAGCATAAACTAGCTCTCTTTCATCATCAGACACTAAGCTTCTTACTGTTTTACATTGTTACATAAAATGTTATAATAACAACAAAAGTTTATTGTACATCATTTTGCTCTGAATAGAACCTGATACCCTCAGTCCGCAGCCAATTCTCTATCCACTGAGTCAAACCGGTCAGGGCCTCCTTTCTCTCTCTCTCTTTAAATATATTTTATTGTTTTTTTTACAGAGAGGAAAGGAGGGGGATAGAGAGTTAGAAACATCAATGGGAGAGAAACATCAATCAGCTGCCTCCTGCACACCTCCTACTGGGGATGTGCCCGCAACCAAGGTACATGCCCTTGACTGGAATCGAACCTGGGACCCTTTAGTCCGTAGGCTGACACTCTATCCACTGAGCCAAACCAGTTAGGGCTCCTTTCTCTTTTTAAGAGTGAGCTCCATGGTCCCAAGTTTTGGAGCTGTTCCTCTTGTAGAGTTACATTGTGCATTAGTACAGGTCCACAATGCATTTTATGAAACTCTTGTACCATTTATGTTTGGGGATTCAGAAATCTTCAGATTTTAGAAGGTTGTTAATGATGTATGTAGTGTTTTTGAAGGAACATCCTCAGTGGAGTTTGGAATAGCTCTGTAATCAAATATATAATTTCTACAGAAAAGAAAAATGTATGAATAATCAGACTAAATGATGAAGACTATAAAGAACCTCTTAATAGTTCAGGTCAGATTTTGTACCATATAAATTATTTTTAAAACTTTATTTTTCAGAATCTTTTAGACTTTAGAATTATGAATAATTGATTCTGTGCCTGTATATTAAGGTTGCTTCAAGGTCTTGAAGAAAAGAAACTGTTTCGTTTTCTTTAACTTAGTATTTTTCAAGTTTATTTGAACACAGGGCTTTTTTTTCCTTTTTCCAAATAATAGTATTGTGTAGAATATGCTTTGGGATAAGCTGTGTCATCCATGACTGATTTATTAACCTTAATTTAGGGTAGACTAAATTCTACATGTGGTTAATCTGGTTCCTTTTATGTTTTAATTTTTGGTTGCATCTCCAAATTTAGTAAACCACCTTATTGTGATGGGAGATGGTTTTTAATAGAAGGCACAAAGGCAGATTGGTTAAAAATGATTTGATAATTTTAATGCACTATAAGAGAATTTTGTAACTTTTAAGCATTTTTATCTATTTTTCAGAATGAGAATGTTCTTTCTGCCTTTTAAAATTTTGAATTCATTTTTAGTTAATTTAAGCCTGTTTCTTACTCTTGGAAACATTATAGAATAGAAAAACAATGGAATTTTCCTTAATGTGCATAATTATAGCACCAGATACTTCTCCTTCAGAATACTTATTTATTAAATCATTCATAACAATTATGTTTATTTCTAGGTTACTTTGGTTATTTTCTACACTCTGTTCTATAAAATTCTTTTTTTAGCCTTGATTAAAATTATTAAACTATCAGGAAGTTTAATAATTTCCATAGCAGTAAATCTGAAAAGATTGTAAGTTGTCAGTGAAAGTGCTTTTGAGAAGGCAAACATTGCTTCACATAGATTAGGAAGATTAAAAAATATTTATATACCAGTTGCAAAAAAATGAGGTCAAACCTTTTTTTGGTAACTTATTTTTAACATGTATCTTGTCATCATTGAGTTGATTTTAAGGCTAAGTCTGTTTTCTGGAAAGGCAGAGTTTCCTATAAAAGTCAAAAGTTTATTTAATGTAAACCTTGAAAAGACCATTGACAAGTAACTTTAAGACTATTAGTTTGTGTTAGAATACACTACATTTATTTGTTAGAGTATTTATTATAGAGAGCAGAGTTTAATCACTTAAGTTGTAAACTGTATTTGCACTGGAGGTTAGGTTTATTGCCAACCTTGGGATTATTGATTCTTTGTTTATGACCTCTTTTTTTATTTCAAGAAAAACAATTTTAAATATAATAATGTTACATGCAATAAACACCAATTATTGAAGAAAAATGATCTTACATATAATAATATTTCATGCAATAAAAATGAACATTTTAAGAATAATAATATTACCAAAACTGTACCAACATAGTATAATATCACAAAAGTTGTAGGAAATATCAAAAATCTGCAAATAACAGGATTACTTTTATTATACTCTAGTATATTTTCCCCCCACTCTGACTCTATTTTTATTCATCAGTTTATGTTGTTCGTTATATTCCACAAATGACTGAGATCAAATATTTATCTTTCTCCTACTGGGTTATTTCACTTAGCATGATGCTTTTAAAGTCTATTTTGTTGGATGTGAGTATTGCTCCTCCAGCTTTTCTTTACTTTTCCATTTGCATGGAAAATTTTTTTCCATCCCTTCATTTTCATCCTGTGAGTGTCTTTTGTTTTGAGGTGGGTCTCTTGTGGACAGCATATAGTTGGGTCATGTTTTTTTTTTTTTTTTTTAATAAATCTTTATTATTCAGATTATTACAGGTGTTCCTCTTTTTTTTCCCCCATAGCTCCCCTCCACCTGATTCCCCACCCCACCCCATGCCCTTACCCCCCGCCACTGTCTTCATCCATAGGAGTAAGACTTTTGTCCAATCTCTTTCCGCACCCCTCACACTTGCTTCCCCTGAGAATCGTCAGTCTACTCCCTTTCTATGTCCCTGATTCTATTATATTCACCAGTCCATTCTGTTCTTCAGATTTTTTATTCACTTGATTTTTAGATTCACTTTTTGGTAGGTATGTATTTGATGTCATTTTGTTGTTCATAATTTTTATCTTTACCTTTTTCTTCTTCTTCCTCTTCTTAAAGAATACCCTTCAGCATTTCATGTAATCCTGGTTTGGTGGTGATGAATTCCTTTAGCTTTTTCTAGTCGGTGAAGCTCTTTATCTGACCTTCAAGTCTGAATGATAGCTTTGCTGGGTAGAGTAATCTTGGTTGTAGGTTCTTGCTGTTCGTCACTTTGAATATTTCTTGCCACTCCCTTCTGGCCTGCATAGTTTCTGTTGAGAAATCAGCTGACAGTCGTATGGGTACTCCCTTGTAGGTAATTAACTGTTTTTCTCTTGCTGCTTTTAATATTCTCTCTTTGTCTTTTGCCCTTGGCATTTTAATTATGATGTGTCTTGGTGTGGTCCTCTTTGGATTCCTCTTGTATGGGGTTCTGTGTGCTTCCTGAACTTGTAAGTCTATTTCTTTCACCAGGTAGGGAAAGTTTTCTGTCATTATTTCTTCTAATAGGTTTTCAATATTTTGCTCTCTCCCTTCTTCTGGCACCCCAAAAATTCGGATGTTGGTTCGCTTAAAGTTGTCCCAGAGGCTCCTTACACTATCTTCATATTTTTGGATTATTTTTTCTTTTTGTTTTTCTGGTTGGATGTTTTTTGTTTCCACATATTTCAGATCTTTGGTTTGATTCTTGGGGTACGTTGATCTACAGTTGAGTTTCTGTATATTCTTTATTTCAGACAGTGTATGCTTCATTTCTGACTGATCCTTTTCCATTTTTTTGGCATTCTCATTAAGATCCTTAAAGGTCTCATCAAGTTTCTCAGCGGTTTTAAGAAAATTCTTGAGTAACCTTATAAATGTGGTTCTGAACTCTATGTCATCCAGTAGTTTGCTTTCCTCCGTTTCTTTCATTCGTGACTTGTTTCTTTGTCTCCACATTTTGGCTGCTTCCCTGTGTTGATGGAGTAGCTTTGTGTGGTAGGTGATCTATAGGGGGCAGTAGCTCAGCCTCCTCAATCACATGAGGTGGATGCTCTTGGTACACCCCTTTGTGGGCTGAGTGCAAAGTCTTGGTGTAGTTAAGCCTTAATTGTTGTTGGTACACTGGGAGGAATTGACCTCCAGGCCAATTAGCTGTGAGCACTCGCTGTGTCTATAATGGAAGAACTGCTGCGCTGAAGACACGCTTATGGGGCAGGACTTGTTTCAGTGGGGCTTTGGTGCTCACTGAGTCTGCCTCTTGAATGTGTCACTTATGGATGTGAGGAGTTGAAATCTGGTGTCTCACACTGACCACTAGGTACACTGGCTTCAGGATCTCCAGTGGGGTGCAGGTCAGCTACTGTCTGAGGCCACCCAGCAGGAGCTACAGTGAGAGCTACAGTTTTCTCCTCTTTGCTTGTGGTTTGAAGGTTTTGGAGCTGTCTGACCCGGGCTGCAAGTTTGCTAGGTTAAGCTGCGATAGAGCAGGGCTTTCTTATGCTAAATCCGCTGCTTGGAGCTTGGGTGGGTTTGTAGGTTGTGCAGGGTGGGGTCTCAGGGTGTCACTAGGCTAGGGCGTGGCAAACAGCAATGGCTGCTAGTTAGCCGGCTCTGCATCCAGACGGCGTCCGGTGCCCCAGCGCCGTAAACAATTATTCCTGCGCGCAGCTCTGCAAGCAAGCCACCCTCAATGGCAGACAGTGCAGGTTCTCTCCGTAGGAGTTTGGGTCCCCCACGTCTCCCCAGAAACTGTATTTCAGAGGAATCGGGGGCTTGTCTCCCTTTGGGTTGAAAAAAGCAGCGCCCGCCGCCAGCCCGGATCACGGGCCTCCGTACCTCAGCTTTTCAGCGCTCGTGCACGTCTCAATGCTCTTTTCTCTTTCCTTCTAGTTGTAGAACTTCCACTCAGCCAGCTTTCCCGTGGTTCTGGGTGATAGACGTTTGTCTTTTAGTTGTATTTTTGAAATTGTTGCGCGAGGCAGCAGTTTAGGTGTTTACCTACGCCGCCATCTTGGATTCTCCTGTCTGGGTCCTGTTTTTTTATCCCTTCAGCTACCCTACACCTTTTTATTAGAACATTTAATCCATTTACATTTAGGGTTATTATTGAGAGGTACTTATTTATAGCCATTTTAATTCTGTATGGCTAGGTTTCTCTCTTTCTTCTTTCAACACTCCCTTACAGCAATCCCTTTAGCATTTCTTATAATGCTGGTTTGGAGGTGATGAACTCCTTTAGCCTTTTTTTTGTCTGGGAAGCTCTTTATTTGACCATCTATTTTGAATGATAGCTTTGCTGGATATAGTAATCTTGGTCTCAGCATTTGCTTTCCATTACCTTGAGTACTTCACGCCATTCCCTTCTGGCCTGTAGAGTTTCTGATGAGAAATCAGGTGTCAGCTTTATGGGAACTCCTTGTAGGTTACAGTTTTCTTTCTCTTGCTGCCTTTAAGATTGTCTCTTAGTTTTAATTTTTGGCATTTTAATTATGGTGTGTCTGGGTGTGGGTCTATTTGGGTTCTTCTTATTTGGAGTTCTCTGTGCCTCCTAAACTTGTGTGACTTTTCCCTTTACCAGGTTAGGGAAGTTTTCTATCATTATTTCTTCTAATACCACCTTCTCTAATCCAGTCTGTTACCCTATGTCTTTTGATTGGGGCATTTAATCCATTTACATTTAAAGTTATTATTGATAGGTACTTAATTGCCGCCATTTTTATTCTTTACCCCTGTGTTCTTTCTTTGCTTCCTATTTCTTTTTTTTGCAGCAGACCTTTTAGCATTTCTTGCATCACTGGTTTGGTGGTAATAAGTTCCCTTAGTCCTTTTTTGTCTGTGAAGCTCCTGATTTCACCTTCAATTTTGATTGATAGCCTTGCTGGGTACAGTATTCTTGGATTCAGACCCTTTTTTTGCATGACTTTGTATATTTCATTCCATTCCCTTCTGGCCTGATGAGTTTCTGTTGAGAAATCAGTTGCTGGTCTGATGGGGGGTTCCTTTGTAGGTAACTCTCTCTGTCTCTCTCTGGCTGCTTTTAAGATTCTTACTTTGTCGTTGGTGTTTGCCAATTTAATTATAATGTGCCGTGGCATCCGTCTTTTGAGGTTCATTTTGCTTGGGACTCTGTGAGCTTCTTGGATTGTGTGGGTTTTTTCTTCCCTATATCAGGGAATTATTATGTCATTATTTCTTCAAACAGGTTTTCTATTCCTTGCTCTGTTTCCTCTCCTTCTGGCACCCTATTATGCGGATGTTGTTTTGTTTCATGTTGTCCCAAAGTTCCCTTAGGCTCTCCTCCTGCTTTTTAATTTTTTTTTCTAGAAGCTGCTCTACTTGGGTATTTTTTCCTAATATGACCCATATATCTGCTGTCTACAATAAACCCACCTCAGAAAAAAAAAAAAAATAGGAGGGTGAAGGGATGGAAAAAGGTTTTTCAGGTGAATGGAAATGAATAAAAAGCTGGGGTAGCAATACTTATATCTGACAAATTACATCTCAAAGTGAAGGACATAACAAGAGATAAGGAAGGCCACTTCATAATACTAAAGGGAGCAATCCAACAAGAAGATATAACTCTGGTAAACATATATGCACCCAATACAGGAGCATCCAAATACATAAAAAAACTCCTGGAGGATATCAAAGGAGAAATTGACAGCAATACAATCATAGTAAGAGACTTTAATACCCCATTTTCACCATTGGACAAATCCTCTAAACAAAAAAATCAGCAAAGAAGCATTAATCCTAAATGACTCACTAGACCAGATGGAATTAATTGACATCTTCAGAACATTTCACCCCAAAGCCATAGAATATACATTCTTCTCAAGTGCACATGGGTCATTTTCAAAGATAGACCATATATTGGGACACAGGCAAAGTCTCTTCAAATTCAAGAAGATAGAAATCATATCAAGCATCTTCTCAGATCACAGTGGCATAAAACTGGAAATCAACTACAATAAAAACAATCCCCAAAAAATCAAACACATGGAGACTAAACAGCATGCTATTAAGTAATGACTGGGTTACCAGAGAGATCAAGGAAGAAACAAACACCACCTTCTCTATTCCTTTCTCCCTTTTTGCCTCTTCTGGCGCACCTACTATTCTAATATTGTTACGTTTCACATTATCCCACAGTTTCCTTAAGCTGTCCTCCTGTTTTGTAATTGTTTTTTCTTTTTGGTTCTCTAATTCAGGGATATTTCCAACTCTGTCTTCTGATTCACTGATTCAATCCTCAGCTTCCCCTAATCAGATGTGTATTCCTTCCAGTATGTTCTTGATTTGTGTTATATGTCATTCTTTATCTCAGACTCTTCTTTTTTCATAGTTACTATATCTTTTTTCATACTGTTGTGCTATTTTAAATAATTGAATCAGGAGCCCAATACAAGGAAATGAGCACTAATTAAGATCTATCAGATGTGTAAAAAACAGTATCCTGGTTTATAGGGAATAACGGAGAAAGTAATGTAATCTACAATATTTGGTTACACCCAGACCAATTTTTGTAAAAAAGATTGTATAGTTCTGTGTTGATAGCACTATTATAGCACTTAACTATGTGTGTCTTTATGGGGAAAACTTTTAGAGAACCAACTCAAGATGCCACGGTAAAAGAGAGTAAAAGGATAAACTGTACTCCATATCCTTTTATTTTATTGCCTTCTATTCTCCCATCTTATCCCAACCCCACAAAAGTGAATACCCATCTATTGTTTAATGTATGCCAGGCACTGTTCTAAGCCTTTATGCACATTGTCTCATTGAACCTTCATAAAAACTCCATAAAGTATTTACTGTTGTTATTTCCTATTATATAGATTAAAAAAACTGAAGCACAGAGAAATTTATTCCTGTGTCCAAGGTAACACAGCTAGTGGCAGGATTAGAAGAAAGGATCTTGCCAGGTAATTAGGACATCATTAAATAGCTATAAAAAGAAACTGATGAGATTTAGATGGAGTGGGGGTAGAAGGTAACTTCAGAAAGAGGAAATTCTAAATCCAGATAAGGAATGATTACATGACTTTTCTATCACATTGACAGGAAAGAAAAAACATTTTGAGAAATATATTGCAATAAGAAGCAGAATTTGACAACTGACTCAGTATTCCAAATTAAAGGAGAAAAAAAATAGGTGTTCAGCAGTTATTGAATTATATGATAGGGTTAAAAAATTACCAGTATGATGAAAAATTTGCCCAAGAGAATAAGAGGAAATCAGCTGTTTTGTTAAAGCCAAATTGCTTACTTAGAGATAGAACATTCCAGAAATTTCTGTAGAATGTAAACATTCGTTCAAAACATGCACTTTTAGTAAATAAAGGTCAAGTTTAAAATCCAGTTGTGGCCTCACATTCTAAGTACTTCCCAGATTTGGTATTTAATAATACAAATGCCCTTTACTTTTAACAGTGATTAATGTCTTATCCATTCACTTATGGTTCCTAAAATGGAAACACTAAGAGTAGTGAATGTGTTGGGAGAATTCTTATACATGGGAAGGCCAATCTAGGAGGGCATTGGAGTGGAAGTGGAAGGCCAAGGGGAAAAGACAGGCAGGGCAACCAGGTGAAGGAGAAGGGTAAAGATGAGTAATGAGAGACTGAGGAAAGAGGAGTTGGAGTGGGGATGATAATCATCTTCATTTTTCTAGTAAGTGTATCTCCATATTCTAGAAGACTAGAGTTTTTTGCCTACATTTATAGTGTAAAATGTATTTTTAGTTATATTTTTCCTCTCAAGCTGGGCTTTCTTTTCTTGAGCTGTTCTAAGCATAGTTTTAAAATGCTTCATTAGGCTGCACTTGTAACCTTAATTACTAGACTATATTAAGGTTTTTATCCATTTTCTTGGTATAAGTTGAGATTCAACTTTTTGCCCATGGCTGTGTTTTAAAGCCCAAGAATTAAAGTTGAAAGTCCATGTGTGTGTTTTTTTTTTTAATGCTCCTTTATTTTTCTTAATATACTTTTACTGATTTCAGAGAGGAAGGGAGAGATAGAAACATCAGTGATGAGAGAGAATCATTATCCACTGCCTCCTGCATGTCCCCCACTGGGGATGGAGCCTGCAACCCAGGCATGTGCCCTTGACTAGAATCAAACCCAGTACCCTTCAATATGCAGGCCGATGCTCTAACCACCGAGCAACCGGCTAGGGCATTTCTGTGTATGTTTTAACAGTTCTTGACTTCAGCACAATCCTAGATCTGAGACTTATATTCTGTTTTATGGTAACAGGTGACTTAGGGCAGTGGAAGCCCACTGAGAGGCAGTATGTAACTTGCCCTGAAACAAAAACAGATTACTAAATAAAGACTGTGAGGTTTTATAGTACACAATGCTCTATTTTAAAAGTAAGTATTTAATTAAAAAGAAGAACTAATTTTTATTGAAGAATACAGGAAATTTTTTGTTCAGATTGTTTTTATGAGGCTATAGATTGAAAGTATTATGTAATAGTGAATATGCGAATCTTCCCCTAGTATAAAGGAATGCTCTGAAAACTGTCAAAAGCATATTATATCTCTGTAGAAAGTTAGAAAGAACACAGTATTTTATCATTAAAAAGAGCACAGCTTTAGCCCTGGCTGGGTGCTCAGTTGGTTATAGCACCGTCCCAATATCCAAAGGTTGCAGGTTCAATCCCCAGTTAGGGCACATAAAAGGATCAACAAATCTATCTCTCTCTCTCAAAAATAAATAAAATAACATGCTTTAAAAAAGAAAAGAGCACAGCTTTGATGTGAGACAGGTCTAGTACAGATACATGCACCAGTGCACATTAGCTACAAGTCCTCCATCGATTTATTTGTCTGTTTATAGCCAGTTTGTTTATCTGTAAAAAAAAAAAAAAAAATGAGGTAATACCTACCTTGCTGATTAATTTGAATAGCAAAGCATAGTACCTAACATGGTGCTTGGCAAGTTGTAAGAATCAATAAATGGTAACTATGATTTTTGAGAGGTTAGCATTGCATAAAGGAACTTGGACTTTGGCAGTAGAATCCCTTGCTTGCTTACAGTGTAACACTTGAGGAAGTAATCTTTTTTTCTCTTCAGTTATCTCACATTAAAATGAGGAATTGCCTACCTTCGAGGGTTTTTTTTTTTTTTTTTTTAGAATTAATGAGATCATTTATATAAATCATCTTACTAAGTGTCTGATACATAGTAGGCTCTCAATAAATGTTTTCTTATTACCACTTCTAGGTCATGTTGTGAAGCTCTTTGTTAAATTGTGTTATTTATTTAAAGTCATTGTCAATATTTTCCTCAGCCAGTATCATATTCAATGGTGAAATACGGAAAGCTTTTTCTCTAAAGTCAGGAACAAGAAAAGGATGCCCACTCTCACCGCTATTATTCAGCATAATTCTAGAAGTCCTAGCCAGAGCAGTCAGGCAAGTGAAATAAATAGAAGTAAAAGTGTCACTTTTTGTAGATGAAATGATTCTGTATATAGAAAACCCTAAAGACCACCAAAAATATTTGAAACAATAAACAAATATAGTAAAGTTGCAGGATACAAAATCAGTGTACAAAAATTCACTGCTAAATACTAGCAATGAAACTTCAGGGGGAAAAAATGGGGAAAAAACACCCATTCCGTTTGCAGTTGCAATCAAAAGAATAAAATAACTAGGAATAAACTTAACAAAGGATGTGAAGGACCTATATACTGAAAACTACAAAACTATTAAAAGATTGAAAAAGACACAATGAAATGAAAAGATATTCTGTGTTCATGGATTGAAAAAATCAACATAGTTTAAATGTCTATATTACCCAAAGATTTAATGAATCCTCATCAAAATTCCAATGCCATTTTTTAAAGAAATAGAACAAGAAATCATCAGATTTGTACGGAACCACAAAAGACCCTAAATAGCCAAAGCAATCCTGAGAAAAAAGAACGAAGCCAAAAATAACACACTATCTGACTTTCAGATTATACTATAGATCTATGATATTGGCAGAAAAACAGACACATAGACCAATGGAATAGAATTGAGAGCCCAGAAATAAAACCACATGTATATGGGCAAATAATTTTTGATAACCCAAAAGTACACAATGGAGAAAAGAAAGCCTTTTAAAAAATGGTGCTAGGAAAATTGGAAAGCCACATGCAAAAGAATGAAACAAGATGCAATTTGTCCCCATGTACAAAAAGTAATTCAAAATGGATGAAAGGCCTAAATATAAGATCTGGAACCATAAATTACACAGAAGAAAACATAGGTACTAAATTTACCGACCTTAGTCTTAAGAGAAGATTTTATGAATTTGACCCCAAAGGCAAGGGAAGTAAAGGCAAAAATAAATGAATGGGACTATATCAAACTAAAAAGCTTCTTCACAGCAAAAGAAACTTTATTTTTTTATTGTTTAAAATATCACATATATTAGTACATATATCTCCTTTTTTTCCCCCCATTGACCTTCCCATAGCCTCCCCTACCGCCTGTCACATGCCCTCATCCCACCCCCAACCCCCCAGTGTCTTGTGTCCATTGGTGTGCTTATATGCATGCATACAAATCCGTTGGTTGATCTATTTCCCTCCCTCCCCAACACTCCACAGCCTTCCCCACTGTAATTTGACAGTCTGTTCAGTGCTTTACTGCCTCTGTATCTATCTTTTTATTCATCAGCTTATAATGTTCTTTATTTTCCATAAATGAGTGAAATCATTGGTATTTTTCCTTCATTGCCTGGCTTATTTCACTTAACATAATGCTTTCCAGGTCCATCCATGGTGCTGCAAATGGTAAGAATTCCTTCCTTTTTTTTTATAGCAGTGTAGTATTCCATTGTGTAAGTGTACCATAGTTTTCTAATCCACTCATCTGCTGATGGGCATTTAGGCTGTTTCCAAATCTTAGCTATGGTGAATTGTGCTGCTGTGAACATAGGGTTGCATATATCCTTTCTGATTGGTGTTTCTAGTTTCTTGGGCTATAATCATAGAAGTGGGATTACTGGGTCAAATGGGAGTTCCATTTTTAGTTTTTTGAGGAAACTCCATACTGTTCTCCACAGTGGCTGCACCAGTCTGCATTCCCACCAGCGGTGCACGAGGGTTCCTTTTTCTCCACATCCTCACCAGCATTTGTCGTTTGTTGATTTATTGATGGTTGCCATTCTGACAGGTGTGATATGGTACCACATTGTCGTTTTAATTTGCATCTCTCGGATAATTAGTGACTTTGAGCATGTTTTCATATGTCTCTTGGCCTTCCTTCTGCCTTCTTTCAAAGATTCTATTTAGGTCCGTTGCCCATTTTTTTATTGGATCATTTATTTTCCTTTTATTAAGTTGTATAAGTTCCCTGTAGATGTTAAACCTTTATCAGTGATAACATTTGCAAATATGTTCTCCCATACAGTGGGCTTTCTTGTTGTTGGTTTCTTTTGTTGTGCGAAAGTTTTTTATTTTGATGTAGTCCCATATGTTTATTTTCTCTTTAGTTTCCTTTGCCCTAGGAGCGGTATCGGTGAAGAAATTGCTTCGGCATATGTCTGAGATTTCTCTGCCTGTGGATTCCTCTAGTATTTTTATGGTTTCCCGTCTTATGTTTAAGTCCTGTATCCATTTTGAGTTTATTTTTGTGTATGGTGTAAATTGGTGGTCTAGTTTCATTTTTTTGCATGTATCTGTCCAATTTTCCCAACACCATTTATTGAAGAGACTGTCTTGACTCCATTGTATGTTCATGCCTCCTTTGTCAAATATTAATTGAGCATAGTGATTTGGGTCGATTTCTGGGTTCTCTATTCAATTCCATTGATCTATATGTCTGTTCTTGTGCCAGTACCAGGCTGTTTTGAGAACAGTGGCTTTGTAGTACAGCTTGAAATCTGGTATTAAGATCCCACCTACTTTTTTCTTCTTTCTCAGGATTGCTGTGACTATTCGGGATCATTTTTAATTCCAGATGAATTTTTGGAGAGTTCTTTCTAAGTCTGTGAAATATGTCATTGGTATTTTAATGGGGAGTGCATTGAACCTATAGATTGCTTTGGGTAGTATGGACATTTTGATGATGTTGATTCTACCAATCCATGAACATGGTATGTTCTTCCATCTGTTTATGTCTTCCTTTATCTCTTTTTTCAGTGTCCTATAATTTTCCACGTATAGGTCTTTCACCTCCTTAGTTAAGTTTATTCCTAGGTATCTTAATATTTTTGGTGTGATGGTAAATGGGATTGCTTTTTTAGCCTCTCTTTCTGTAAGTTTACTATTGGTGTATCGAAATTTTTCCAGTGAAATAAAACCTTTATTTGTGTGTTGCCTTGTAATTTTTCAAGTACTTTCATCCTCATTAACTCATCTGAGTCTTATGTTTTATTCTAAACATACTTATATTTTATACCTATTTATTTATAATCGTTCATCCATCATGAAAATGGAAGAATTCTATTTCTTATAGATGCAGTATATTTATTTTTTTTAAATTTCTTTATTGATTAAGGTATCACATATTTGTGCTAATCCCCCCATTCCCCTCCCAAACCCTTCCCCACGCATGCCCCCACTCCCCTGTTGTCCGTGACCACTGGTTAGGCTTATATGCATGCATACAAGTCCTTTGGTTCATTTTTCCCCCCTTACCCCCACCCTCCCTTACCTTACCTGAGGTTTGACAGTCTGATCAATGCTTCCCTGTCTCTGGGTCTGTTTTTGTTCATCAATTTATGTTGTTCATTATTTCCCCTAGATGAGTGAGATCATGTGATACTAGAAATATACTTATAAGAACCGAAAATGAGACAAGCAATAATGGTTATGCTGAGAGGCAAATGAATCAGTCTGTAGTGAGTTTCTTCCTGGGCCAACAGTTCTTTTGAGTCCCTATTTCAATGTCAAACAGTTCCTTATGTGTACATGTCAGCAATGATATTTCAGTTCTGGATGGTGGACAAATGGTGGTAATGCAGGTCCGACCCTCTCTGGTTTGGTCCTGGGCAACCTGCAGCGCCGCACAGCTGCTGACTGCTAGTATGGCAAGGCGTCCTCAGCATCTTCCATCTCTGGATTGTTTCTCTTGTCTTCATGGCCTGAGCAATTTCTCTCTGTTGCAGGAATCCACATGGTCTTGGAGGTGTTTTCTGAAAATATACAAACATATTCTCAACCAAAAGTTAATAAAGGAATCTTTTCTATAAATTTGACTTGGGATCCTTTTTCATTTTTTTGCCCAAGCGATTTTCCTTTGGCTTGTTTTGACACCATGTGTGTTTTTCATGGGTGACTTGCTGTTAGCATTACAAATGAAAGTTAATTTTCTAAAGTAAAAATTTTCTAGATGTAATTTATTTACAGGATATTTTTCCTTACATGATATTCTTCTACTGCCCTCCCTTTTTTGATTTAAATATTAGGAGGCTTTTGGAAATTTTATAATGTAGTCTTGATAGCTTTTAAATTTTAATTTTTTGCACTAAAATATAACTGCTTTAGGTTCATTACATGTTACGCAATTTTACCATGAGATGAACTTCCAATAAAAATTTTAGTAACACTTTAGGGACAGCTTTTTGTCCAGTACCATTAATTTTTCTAGAATATTTGCTTATTTCAATTAGCCAATTTAAATTAGTCTGAGAACTTGACTACTATTTTACTGTCAAATTTAATACTCTATCAACAACCTTATTTTACCCTGTAAATATTAGTGGGAAGGGTTATTTGCCTTCTTGAGTAGGCCCTGAACATTCCTGGTGCTAGGCTGGATTTAGATATCAAAAATTCACTTCCCCACACCATGGGTACAAGACAACTCAAACAAGTCTTGTTGCAGTGAGAGGGCAGCTGCTGTTGGCCAAGTCTCTTTCTGTTACCTGGGTCCCGATTTGAGCTGGGCCTGGGAAGCGAAGCAGCCATGGAAGCAGGAGACCTCCCTCAGAAGGGGTGAGGGTTCAGGCCCCTGCAAAGTTGGGGGGGTGAGGGTCTGTGCCCCACCTTTGTTGACTCCCAAGTTCTCTCCTGATGGCCCCTCTGTGACTGTGCCTGTCTTAGGTTGTTCCTTCCCTGAGGAATCTTACCCATCTCTGGCTAACCAGCCATCCTCCGGGGCCAAGTAGGGTGATGTGAGGTTCATTTCTGTCTCCTTGGTGGTATATGCCCCAATGGCCTCCATGCCCAGCACCTGCCTTGGGATCCCCTTGCCTGCTGGCGGGGCCCCCAGCACTGATCACATATCTTGGGGATCCCAGGTTTCTTCTCCGGGGAGGGCCCAGCTCACCCCACTGGGCAAGAGACAGATCCATGGTACCAGCCACCACGAGGCTTCAACCTCAGGATGAACAGAAAGCTCGGGCAACAGCTGTGGGCAATTGGATTGTGAAAAGAGGGTCCCTCTTGGCCAAAGGAGCAAGAGGGGCCAATATAGAATGATCTGGTGCCTTCTCAGGGGGCCCTCTATACAGTGGAAGGGATTAAATCCCTTTGTGTCCATTTTAAATTGCTGCCAGACATTCAAAGAATTAGTTTGTAAGTTTGTTTGGGATAATAGTATATTATGCTATTGTAATTCTAAAATATCAAGAGATGTGTTACCTTTGTCTCCAAGCACCAACAAGATGATTATTTTATTGATTCCCAAGGGTGCGAGGTACTATTATAGGTAATGGGGGTAATACAAATCTGGGAAAAATTATAATGAGATTGTAGAATAATATCATGTAAGGATATTCTTTGCTCTAGGCCATGGCAATTCCATTTCAAACTGGCTGTCAATTTCTTTTTGTATAGACAAGGTCTTAGTTACATTTTCTGCACCTCTCCCAGAAGTAAGTAGTGATAGGCTCTTCCTTTGGTGTCCACGCAAGCCAGAAACCTCTCTTGAATTTTACACACAAAGGAGCAGTGGTTTGATTTTGTGTCATACAAAAGGGAAGCTGGGTGGCGACCCCTGTGTAATTATACTTCCTAGCCCCACCCATGGTCCTCCTGGATGACCAAGGTGTTTGGTATTACTGGTGACTACATTAGTCAGGGGATCAGCCCACGTAAGGGCTCATACCCCTGAAGGGTCAGGAACATAAGTCCAAAATACTTCCCCATTTGCCCCAGGTAATATTACCATACAGCTGATGACTGCTAGCATGGCAAGAAAGATGTTCACAGATGTTCTTGGGGTTCTGGTTACCTCACAATTTCTTTTCTATTTTTTTATTATTATTTTATTTTATTATTTTTATATATATGTGTCCTTATTCCCCCATTAACCCCACCCCCCACTCATACCCCACCCTCCTGTTGTCTGTGTCCATTGATTAGGCTCATATGCATGCACACAAGTCCCTTGGTTGATCCTCTCCCCCTTCCTCCCTCCAACCCCCTCCTTCCCTGAGGTTTGAGGTTCTGATCAATGTTTCTCAGTCTCTGGTTCTATTCTTGTTCATCAGTCTGTGCCATTCATTATATTCCACAAATGAGTGAGACCATGTGATATTTATCTTTCTCTGCCTGGCTTATTTCACTTAACATAATGCTCTCCATCTCCATCCATGTTGTTGCAAATGGTAGAAACTCCTTTTTTAATCGCAGCGTAGTGTTCCATTGTGTAGATATACCACAGTTTTTTAATCCACTCATCTGCTGATGGGCATTTAGGCTGTTTCCAAATCTTAGCTATGGTGAATTGTGCTGCCATGAACATAGGGGTGCATATATCCTTTCCGATTCATGTTTCTAGTTTCTTGGGATATAATCATAGAAGTGGGATCACTGGGTCAAATGGGAGTTCCATTTTCAGTTTTTTGAGGAATCTCCATACTGTTCTCCACAGTGGATGCACCAGTCTGCATTCCCACTAGCTGTGCAAAAGAGTTCCTTTTTCTCTGCATCCTCACCAACACTTCTCGTTTGTTGATTTGTTGATGATAGCCATTCTGACAGGTGTAAGATGGTACCACATTGTTGTTTTGATTTGCATCTCTCTGATGACTAGTGACTTTGAGCACATTTTCCTATGTCTCTTGGCCTTCCTTTTGTCTTCTTTCGAAAAGTGTCTATTTAGATCAGTTGCCCGTTTTTTGATTGGGTTGTTTATCTTCTTTTTGTTAAGTTGTATGAGTTCTCTTTATATGTTGGAGATTAAACCCTTATCATTGGCAAATATATTCTGCTATGCAGTGGGTTTTCTTGTTGTTTTGTTGATGGGTTCCATTGCTGTGCAAAAGCTTTTTATTTTTATGTAGTCCCATTTGTTTATTTTCTCTTTAGTTTCCATTGCCCTAGGGGCAGTATCAGTGAAGAAGTTCCTTCAGTATATGTCTGAGATTTTTCTGCCTGTGGATTCATTCCTCTAGTATTTTTATGGTTTCCTATCTTTTAAGTCCTGTATCCATTTTTGAGTTTATTTTTGTATATGGTGAAAGTTGGTGATCTAGTTTCATTTTTTTGCTTGTATCTGTCCAATTTTCCCAACATAATTTATTGAAGAGACTGCCTTGACTCCATTGTATGCTCATGCCTCCTTTGTCAAATATTAATTGGGCATAGTGGTTTGGGTTGATTTCTGGGTTCTCTATTCTATTCCATTGATCTATATGTCTGTTCTTGTGCCAGTACCAGGCTGTTTTGAGAACAGTGGCTTTGTAGTACAGCTTGAAATCTGGTATTAAGATCCCACCTACTTTTTTCTTCTTTCTCAGGATTGCTGTGGCTATTCGGGATCATTTTTAATTCCAGATGAATTTTTGGAGAGTTCTTTCTAAGTCTGTGAAATATGTCGTTGGTATTTTAATGGGGAGTGCATTGAACCTATAGATTGCTTTGGGTAGTATGGACATTTTGATGATGTTGATTCTACCAATCCATGAACGTGGTATGTTCTTCCATCTGTTTATGTCTTCCTCTAATCTCTTTTTTTCAGTGTCATGTAGTTTTCCACGTATAGGTCTTTTACCTCCTTAGTTAAGTTTATTCCTAGGTATCTTAATATTTTTTGGTGCAATGGTAAATGGGATTGCTTTTTTAGTCTCTTTCTGTAAGTTCACTATTGGTGTATAGAAATGCCATAGATTTCTTGGCATTAATTTTGTATCCTGCTACATTGCCAAATTCATTTATTAAGTCTGTTAGTTTTTTGATGGAGTCTTTTGGGTTTTTTATGTACAATATCATGTCATCTGCAAATAAGGACAGCTTTACTTCTTCTTTTCCAATTTGGATGCCTTTTATTTCTTCTTTTTCTCTAATTGCAATGGCTAATACTCCCAGTACTATGTCAAACAGGAGTGGTGAGAGTGGGCATCCCTGTCTTGTTCCTGTTCTTAGGGGAAATGGTTTTAGTTTTTGCCCATTGAGTATGATGTTTGCCTGTGGGTTTGTCATATATGGCTTTTATTATGTTGAGGTATGATCCTTCTATTCCCACCCTGTTGAGAGTTTTTTTTTTTTAATAAATCTTTATTCAGATTATTACAGGTGTTCCTCTTTTTTCCCCCCATAGCTCCCTTCCACCTGATTCCCCACCCCACCCTATGCCCTTACCCCCTGCCACTGTCTTCATCCATAGGAGTAAGATTTTTGTCCAATCTCTTCCCGGACCCCTTAAACCTGCTTCCCCTGAGAATCATCAGTCCACTCCCTTTCTATGTCCCTGATTCTATTATATTCACCAGTCCATTCTGTTCTTCAGATTTTTTATTCACTTGATTTTTAGATTCACTTGTTGGTAGGTATGTATTTGATGTCATCTTGTTGTTCATAATTTTTATCTTTACCTTTTTCTTCTTCTTCCTCTTCTTAAAGAATACCCTTCAGCATTTCGTGTAATCCTGGTTTGGTGGTGATGAACTCCTTTAGCTTTTTCTTGTCTGTGAAGCTCTTTATCTGACCTTCAAGTCTGAATGATAGCTTTGCTGGGTAGAGTAATCTTGGTTGTAGGTTCTTGCTGTTCGTCACTTTGAATATTTCTTGCCACTCCCTTCTGGCCTGCATAGTTTCTGTTGAGAAATCAGCTGACTGTCGTATGGGTACTCCCTTGTAGGTAATTAACTGTTTTTCTCTTGCTGCTTTTAATATTCTCTCTTTGTCTTTTGCCCTTGGCATTTTAATTATGATGTGTCTTGGTGTGGTCCTCTTTGGATTCCTCTTGTATGGGTTCTGTGCGCTTCCTGAACTTGTATGTCTATTTCTTTCACCAGGTAGGGAAAATTTTCTGTCATTATTTCTTCTACTAGGTTTTCAATATTTTGCTCTCTCCCTTCTTCTGGCACCCCAAAAATTCGGATGTTGGTTCGCTTGAAGTTGTCCCAGAGGCTCCTTACACTATCTTCATATTTTTGGATTCTTTTTTCTTTTTGTTTTTCTGGTTGGATGTTTCTTGTTTCCACATATTTCAGATCTTTGGTTTGATTCTTGGGGTACGTTGATCTACAGTTGAGTTTCTGTATATTCTTTATTTCAGACAGTGTATGCTTCATTTCTGACTGATCCTTTTCCATTTTTTTGGCATTCTCATTAAGATCCTTAAAGGTCTCATCAAGTTTCTCAGCGGTTTTTAGAAGATTCTTGAGTAACCTTATACATGTGGTTCTGAACTCTTATGTCGTCCAGTAGTTTGCTTTCCTCCGTTTCTTTCATTCGTGACATGTTTCTTTGTCTCCGCATTTTGGCTGCTTCCCAGTGTTGATGGAGTAGCTTTGTGTGGTAGGTGATCTATAGGGGGCAGTAGCTCAGCCTCCTCAATCACATGAGGTGGATGCTCTTGGTACACTCCTTTGTGGACTGAGTGCAAAGTCTTGGTGTAGTTACGCCTTGATTGCTGTTGGTATGCTGGGAGAAATTGACCTCCAGGCCAATTAGCTGTGAGCACTCGCTGTGTCTATAATGGAAGAACTGCTGCACTGAAGACACGCTTATGGAGCAGGACTTGTTTCAGTGGGGCTTTGGTGCTCACTGAGTCTGCCTCTTGAATGTGTCACTTATGGATGTGAGGAGTTGAAATCTGGTGTCTCACACTGACCACTAGGTACACTGGCTTCTGGATCTCCAATGGGGTGCAGGTCAGCTACTGTCTGAGGCTACCCAGCAGGAGCTACAGTGATAGCTACAGTTTTCTCCTCTTTGCTTGGGGTTTGGAGGTTTTGGAGCTGTCTGACCCGGGCTGCAAGTTTGCTAGGTTAAGCTGCGATAGGGCAGGGCTTTCTTATGCTAACCCTGCTGCTTGGAGCTTGGGTGGGTTTGTAGGTTGTGTAGGGCGGGGTCTCAGGGTGTCACTAGGCTAGGGCGTGGCAAACAGCAATGGCTGCTAGTTAGCCAGCTCTGTGTCCCCAAAGGCATCCGCGAGTCCCGTGCCCCAGTGCAGTAAACAATTATTCCTGCGCGCAGCTCTGCAAGCAAGCCACCCTCAATGGCAGACAGTCCAGGTTCTCCCCGTAGGAGTTTGGGTCCCCCGCATCTCCCCAGAAACTGTATTTCAGAGGAATCGGGGGCTTGTCTCCCTTTGGGTTGAAAAAAGCAACGCCCGCCGCCAGCCCGGATCACGCGCCTCCGTACCTCAGCTTTTCAGCGCTCGTGCACGTCTCAATGCTCTTTTCACTTTCCTTCTAGTTGTAGAACTTCCACTCAGCCAGCTTTCCTGTGGTTCTGGGTGATAGCCGTTTTACCTTTTAGCTGTATTTTTGAAATTGTTGTGTGAGGCAGCAGTTTAGGTGTTTACCTACGCCGCCATCTTGGATTCTCTCCACCCCTGTTGAGAGTTTTATCAAGAAAGGCTGTTGGATTTTGTCAAATGCTTTTTCGGCATCAATTGATATGACTGTGATTTTTACCTCTCAATTTGTTTATGTGATGTATCACATTTATTGATTTGCAGATATTGTACCATCCTTACATTCCTGGGATAAATCCTACTTGGTCATGCTATATGATCTTTCTGATGTAGTGCTGGATCCGATTTGCTAGAATTTTGTTGAGGATTGTGGCATCTACCTTCATGAGGGATATTGGCCTGTAATTCTCTTTCATTGTGTTGTCTTTATCTGGGTTTGGTATTAGGGTGATGCTGGCTTCATAGAAGGAGCTTGGAAGTGTTCCTTCCTCTTGAATTTTTTGGAATAGTCTGAGGAGGATAGGTTTTAGTTCTTCCTTGAATGTTTGGTAAAACTCCCCTGTGAAGCCATCTGGCACCAGGTTTTGTTTGCTGGAAGCTTTTTGATGACTGCTTCAATTTCTCCCATACTTACTGGCATATTGAGATGTTTAGATTCTTCCTGATTGAGTTTTGGAAAGTTATATTTTTCTAGGAATATGTCCATTTCCTCCAGGTTGTCAAGTTTGTTGGATTAGAGTTGTTCATAGTATTTTTTAACAATCCTTTGTATTTTGGTGGGGTCTGTTATTTCTCCTCTTTCATTTCTGATTTTGTTTATTTGGGTCCTCTCTCTTTGCTTCTTGGTGAGCCTGGGTAGAGGTTCATCAATCTTGTTTATCCTTTCAAAGAACCAGCTCTTGCTTTTGTTGATCTTTTTTGTGGTTTTTTTGGTCTCCCATGTCGTTTATCTCTGCTCTGATCTTTATTATTTCCTTCCTTCTGCTTACACTGGGCTTTTCTTCTTGCTCTCTTTCTAATTCTTTGAGTTGTATGGTTAGGTAATTTATTACCATTGTTTCTTGTTTTTTGTGGTATGCTTGTAGAGCTATGAACTTCTCTCTCAAGACTGCTTTTGCTGTGTCCCATAGATTTTGGATTGTTGTGTTTGCATTGTCATTTGTTGCCATGATGTTTTTTATTTCTTCTTTGATCTCTCTGGTAACCCAGTCATTGTTTAATAGCATGCTGTTTAGTCTCCATGTGTTTGATTTTTTTGGATTGCTTTTATTGTAGTTGATTTCCAGTTTTATGCGCCTGTGATCTGAGAAGATGCTTGATATGATTTCTATCTTCTTGAATTTGAAGAGACTTTGCGTATGACCCAATATATGGTCTATCTTTGAAAATCTTGTTATGTCCTTCACTTTGAGATCTGATTTGTCAGATGTAAGTATTGCTACCCCAGCCTTTTTTTTTTTTTTTCCATTCACCTAAAAAACCTTTACCCATCCCTTCACCCTCAGCCTATGTGCATCTTTTTTTCTGAGGTGGGTTCCTGGTAGATGGCAGATATATGGCTCGTGTTTTCTTATCTAATCCGTTACCCTATGTCTTTTGATTGGGGCATTTAGTCCATTTACATTTAAGTTATTGTTGATAGGTGCTTAATTGTCACCATTTTTATTCTTTACCCCTGGGTTCCTTCTTCGCTTCCTTTTTATTTTTTTGTTGTTACAAAAGACCCTTTAGCATTTCTTGCATTGCTGGTTTGGTGGTAATAAATTCCCTTACTCCTTTTTTGTCTGTGAAGCTCCTGATTTCACCTTCAATTTTGATTGATAGCCTTGCTGGGTACAGTATTCTTGGATTCAGACCCTTCCTTTGCATGACTTTGCATGTTTCATTCCATTCCTTTCTGGCCTGATGAGTTTCTGTTGAGAAATCAGTCGCTGGTCTGATGGGGGTTCCTTTCTAGGTAACTTACTTTCTCTGGCCGCTTTTAAGATTCTTACTTTGTCGTTGGTGTTTGCCAATTTAATTATAATGTGCCGTGGCATCGGTCTTTTGGGGTTCATTTTGCTTGGGACTCTGTGAGCTTCTTGGATTTGTGTGGGTTTTTTCTTCCCTATATCAGGGAATTATTATGTCATTATTTCTTCAAACAGGTTTTCTATTCCTTGCTCCGTTTCCTCTCCTTCTGGCACCCTATTTATGCGGATGTTGTTTTGTTTCATGTTGTCCCAAAGTTCCCTTAGGCTCTCCTCCTGCTTTTTAATTTTTTTTTCTAGAAGCTGCTCTACTTGGGTATTTTTTCCTACCTTGTCTTCTAGCTCACTGATGCGGTCCTCTGCTTCTTCTAGTCTACTCTTGATGCTCTCTATTGAGTTCTTTACAGCAGCAATGTCATTTTTCATTTCTTCTTGGTTCTTCTTCATTTCCTCTTAGTTCTTTCACATATTGTCAAATTTGTCTTCCATTCTTTTCAGCCACCTTATGACCATTTCTCTGAATTCTTTCTCTGGCAGGTTGCTTGTCTCCATTTTGTTTACTTCCTTTTCTGGTGATGCCTGCTTTTCTTTCATATGCGGGCTGTTTCTTTGTCTCCCCATGGTGTCTCTTCTCTGGGTGTCTGGTTATGTAGTTCTCTCTCTTCTGCGTTGCTTTAAAGGCACAAAATACAACACAACCAGGTACAACACATGTCATTGAACAGAAATCTATTCACGATATTAATAACCCCAAATAAAGTGGACCACCGGAGAAAGGCAAATTAGAGGATAGGAGAGAAAGAAGAAGAGAAAAAAAATAAAGAAAAAAGGAGTGCAAAAATGAAATTGGGAAAAGGGAAAAAAAGTAAGAGAGAAAAGAAAGAGAATACGAAAGAAAAGGGGAACAAACTATATATATGGGAAGAAAACTCCAATAGAACAGCCACTAATCCCAACAAATGCCAGCAACAAGTACCTGGAGATGAATACAAACAACAACTAATATCAAGCGAGACGAGGGAAAACAAAAGCAAAAAAAAAAAAACAAAATAAAAAAAAAGAATAAGCAAAACAATCTCACAAACAATCATAAAAAATCGATATAATCAATAATCAAGCAAACAACAACAAAAGGACAGAGAGAAAAACAATTTTTTGGATAGTGAAGACAGAAGAGAGAGGTGTATGGACTTGGAGCAGGGGATATGAAATTAGATATATAAGTAAGGTGAAATTTTTACAGAGTGTTAAAAGAAAGAATAGGGTAATCTAAAGCGGGGAAAGGTTAAGAGAAACAGGACAACAAAAGGGGGAAAGTTAGGAAGAGAGTGATGGCATAAAGGTAGAGTTGAGATAGAGTAAAATGATGCTAAAGGGAAGGTGAAAATAGAATGTAGAACATTAATCTCAAAGTAAAATAAAGAGAAAATAAAATGATACTTTAAAAAAACAAAGTAAAATAGTAGTAGAAATAATACTGATTGAAAAATAAAAATGTAATAATTAAAAAGGTAAAATCAAGTGAGGAAAAAAGAAAAAATTAGTTTCTTAAGTAAAAGATGAAAAAAAATTAAAATGTGCAGTAGTGAAGGTCATTCACTTCCTCTACTATTCTGTTTGGCACACCTGTTTCCTAGTCAGGACAGTATTGCAGTTCCCTGCATTCTACTGCTCCTCATTGTTGTAAGCCAGTCCTGATTTTTAAGCAGGCGGTGTGTCTTAATTTCTTGTATTCCTTTATTTGTATTTACACAAGAGTCAATTTGTGATTCAACCACTGGATAGCAGTGTTTCTGGATTGACCTCCAGGTCTATAGGTCCTCTCTAGCCAGTGCTTAGATTCTGCTTTCCCTGTGGCATTAAATACTGGTTTGTGAAAGTGGGTTACCCCAGAGCTGGTTCTCTGATGGTTATTCCACACTCTGATCCCCAGGTTCTAGAAAAACCACTTTCCCCTTCAGTCTCTTAGGGTGTCCCCAATTGGGTGATCCTGTGTATTGGGCTTAGTAATCAGAAGCAAGGATTTAAAGGGAAAAGAAAAAAACAAAAACAAACAAAAAAGAGCTAACGTAAGTGTGCGAACTCCGGGGCTGTGCACAAGTTGATGCAGTCTTTTTTTCCCCTTGGATCTAAGCAGCTGGCACACATTTAAAAATTTTAGGCTGTCCTTTTGCATCAGATCAAAATGGGTTGCTTTTTCAAGTTCCTTTCTGTTAGCAGCTCTGAGGACCCCCTTCCACATTCACGGATCACACCAGCCCCAACAGCCACGGATTTTTCTAGGCGTAGACCTCTCCTGGTCCTCCAGTTCCCGCAGTGAGCGTGCTTCTCTCTCCTGCCGGGACCAGAGACCTCACCTTATCCCAGGCGAAATCTGACTTTTCCGTGGTGGAGTGTAGAGCTCCTCTGAATCCATGTGTTTGCACCAATTGGGGACCAGGACCAGTGCTCTGGGGTTTGCAGCTGTTTGGTGGGTGCTACAGTTGTAGATTTTCAGGCTTCCGATAACATCCACTTTCCCCTTCAAGATGGCGCGGTCCCCGCATTTGAGCAGGTTGCTCTGGGAGGGAACCCAGCAGCATTGGGGGCTGCCCTGTCAGGGGAGCCCCATCTAGCAGTCCCTTACCACCTCCTGGAGCATAGCTGTCCTTCAACTCACCAACAAACACTCCCTGTGCGACCCTCAGCTGTTCTTACTATCTGCTCTGGGACAAGGCTTGGGACACGTCTGTCTATTCCGCCGCCATTTTTTCCTCCTCCTTAAGATGGAATTCCAGACAAGGAGTTTTAATATCCAAAATATATATAAAGAACTCAACACAAGACCAACAATTCAATTAAAAAATGGCAGAGAACCTGAACAGGCACCTCTTCCAAGAAGACATATAAATGGCCATCAGATATATGAAAAGATGTTCAACTTCACTAGCTATTGGGGAAATGAAAATCAAAACTACAATGAGATACCACCTCACACCTGTTACAATGGTTCTTATCAACAAGACAGGTCATACCAAGTGTTGGAGAGGTTGTGGAGGAAAAGGAACCCTTATTCATTGCTGGTCGGAATATAAACTGGTACTGCCACTATGGAAAACTATGGTGGTTCCTCTAAAAATAGGGTTACTATATGATCCAACAATCCCTCTTCTGGGTATCTACTTGAAAAACTCAAACATTTCATTTGCAAAGGTATATACACTCCTATATTTATTGCAGCATTATTCATGGAGGCCAAGATATGGAGATAACCATAGTGTCCTTTGATAGAGGATTGGATAAAGAAGATGTACATATATACTATGGAATACTGTTCTTTTGCAACAACATGGATGGACATTGAGAATATTATGCTAAGTGAAATGAATCGGTCAGAAAAAGCTAAGAACCCATATGATTTCACTCCCATGTGGGATATAAAACTGAAACTCATAGGCACAGACAACAGTATGGTTGTTACCAGTGGGGAAGAGCAGATGGGGGCAGGTAGTAAAGGGGGCTAAATATATGGTGATAGAAGATGATTTGACTTTGGTTGATGGGCACACAATGCAATATACAGGTCATGTATCATAGAAATGTACACTTGAAATCTATATGATCCTATTAATGTCACTCCTATAAATTTAAATTTTTTTAAATTGACTGTTTTCATGCAAGATCTTATCTACATAGGATAATGTTTACAAAGGAGCAATAGGGTGTATGTAGAGCAAAGTTACTTTATCTACTTAAACTCATTTTTCCTTTTGAAAAACACAGTAACTTTTAATTTCCCCCTAAAACTGATTGAGAATTAAAATTAACTTTTAAGTATTTACAATTAATTTTTATCCCATTACATAGATTGTAAGCTCTTGAAGGACAGTTTCCATTTTATAATTCTTTGTTATTCCCATAAATTGTATAGTGCCCTATATCTCTTTGTTTGTTGAATAATTAACAACCAACTTATTAGTTGACTAGAGGCCCATTGCATGATATTCGTGCAAGAATAGGCCCCTGGCTTCACTCCCAGCCGTCTTGGACCCAGCAAGTCCCCGCTCCCCACCCCAGCCGCCTGGGAGCTGGCAAGTCCCCACTCCCTGGCCCCCCGGAGCAGGCAGGTCCCTGCTCCCCAGCCGCCTGGAGCTGGCACGTCACCGCTCCCCAGCTGCCTGGGAGCAGGCACATCCTTGCTCCCGCCAGGACCCAGCAAGTCCTTCCTCCCTGGCTGCCCCGGGAGCTGGCATGTCTCCGCTTTGGGCCGCCTGGAGCCGGAATGTCCCCGCTCCTACCAGGAGCTGGCAAGTCCCCGCTCCCTGGCTGCCCGGGAGCCAGCAAGTCCCCGCTCCCCGGTCGCCCAGGAGCCGGCAAGTCCTTGCTTCTGCCTGGAGCACCACTCCAGTAGCTCCCTCCGCCACCCGGCTTCCCCTCAAGGCAGGCTTCACACCACTCTGTGCTTGCATATGCAAATCAACCTCCATCTTTGTTGGGTTAATTTGCATACTCACTCTGATTGACTGTGGGCATAGCGGAGTGATGGTTAATATGCATGTTTCTCTTTTATTAGGTAAGATTTTGCTAATTGCAAGTGAGGGGAAAATATTTACTTTTGTTCTTTTTTCTTTTTTTAAATTTGGAACGCTTCGTGAATTTGTGTGTCATCCTTGCACAAGAGCCATGCTTATCTTCTCTGTATCATTCCAATTTTAGTATATGTGCCGCCAAAGTGAGCACAAAACATACTTACTTTTAACATGATCTGAATTACGTCTCTTGTCAGGTTAAATACACAGAGATATACTTCAATCTATGCTATGAATTTCATTTCTTTAAGAATATAAGTTTATATTTCCCAGTGATTTTTGATTACATAAATGATTAGGTAGGTGCACTTTAAAGGGAGATGTTTACTTTGTTTTACAACTGGTCATTGAATACTGCCAAAGGCAGCCCTTGAGGAAAGATTTGATGAGCGCAGAGCTAAAGGATTAGAAAAACTTTGTTTTTGAGCTATTGAGAGGATTTTTACATTGGGTTGGCTAAATAGACCATAGTCTTCAGAATATAATTTTGTGCAGGTTCCTGACTACATAAGTTATTGTTAAAGGTAAGATTTTTTTTTTCCTTATGTAACCTTATTTTAAGTTGTGAATTAAATTTTAACTGAGTTGTAATGTGACTCTTTCGATAAATCTTATTACAGTAAATTCTGATACTGTGCAACACATTGGAGATTATAATAATTTGGTTCTTATATAAAGAATATGGCATTTGTTTATTTGTCTGTTACAGGTAGTTGTAGTTGAATGCTTGCTTTTACTAGGACTTGTTTTGATTCATCATTTTTATTTGATTCACTGGAATCCATCTGTTATTTATAATTGAATTTTCAAGGTTCTGTGTATTATTTTTGTTAATGAAGGGTTATTAACAGCATTATGAAGTTTTTCTATTTTAATTTTGAAAGGGAAAAAATCCATATCTAAAAAAGCAATCACAAAGAAGAGGAAAACTGTCACAAAGTTACCTACTGTACCAGAATTTCAGGTAAGTGTTTTAGTTTTCTCTCAACATTTTAAAAGTTTTGTTTCAATGTTTGTGTTGTTTGTAAAGAAATTGGCTAAATTCCACTGTAGCACACACATACTTTCAATGAAATGTTTCCAACTGTGACTTTTTTTCCCTACAAGTACAGACATAACTGGTACTTATGAGTTAATCTGCTAGTATTTCAAACAAATTTTTACCTCTAATTTTTCTGATAGTCAGAAATTTCTTTTTTATTACTATACTGTTTTGTATAAGTAGTTTAATAGAACTATATATAAAAGTAAATGTGTAAATGAAAGTCTTCCAAGAACAAGCCTTATATGTGCATGGAAATACTGCCAAGGTGATCCATTTTTATTTATTTTGGCACTGTAGAAATGGTTAAGTTGTTAATATGAAAAACACATCTTTTAACTCTTAGTTATATATAAACTTTAGGAAGAATATTTAGTAAAGGTTAATTCAGTTGTCTTTAAACATTTCTGCAAGAAGAAAAAAGTAATTATCTGACTACCATGTGACTATATGAAGAGTTTTTTGTTTGATGCTGATACTAGAATAAGCAGAATCTCACCCTAATTAAATATTTTTATTTTCTGTTTTATAAAAGATGTGTTTTCTTCAACAGATGATTCTTTCTTTAAAAATTTCTTTATATTAGTGTGTCCAGTTCATCTCCAAAAGTTCTATAACCCAATATTTCATTGCCAAAAATAAAAATGATGTTAAAATGAGTTTATGTGAGTCAATTTAAGTAAAGAAGAAAATAAAGGAGTAATAACTTTGAAAATACTGATAGTATGTAAAGTGAGTTTAACAGTTACATATATCCAAAATTGCATACATCTATTTTTCAGTAAAAGTTCTGTTTTTGGAACTGTTTCTTTTAAAGTTATTTGGTAAAATTACTAATTGTTCTTGGAAGACTTTCATTTACACATTTACTTTTATTTATAGTTCTATTAAATTAATATTTTTAAATGAACAAAGAAAGAAAATAAACATGTTTTTCTCTTAATATTTTAAAATAGAGTATTTTTAATGACATTCTTAGAATGATTTTTTTAAATATAAAGTAACTTGGTTCTAGTATATTCAATAAAAAAATGTGTATTTACTTTTTATTTAGAGGCCTTTCTATCATTGCTTGTACATGTTTTTTAATGCTATAGTAGTATATTATCATTCTTCCACTGATGTCATACTAGCCTTTGCTGTTTCTTTCACTCATTTTTTTCCTCGGTCCTTCAAAGTATTCTGGCCTGATGTTGGTATTTGTCTCCATTCCTACCTTAGTGGATGGACTTTTATATGTAATGACTGGCATAGACCGTGTTTTAAAATAAGCAGGTGGTATTCATTAGTAAACCATGAAATCAGTGGATTGCATGACCAGCATTTCTTTTATAAGTTAACAAAGTTAAAAAATAGAAATTAAAAGAATGTGTTCAATATAGTAAGGGTAATATTGTTTCATGAAACTTTGATTTTAATCGTGTGTGTGTGTTTGTGTGTATGTGTGTGTGTGACACTGACAGCAATGTATATTTGACCATGGGTTGTAAACAAAAGAGTTTTAAAAACGCTGTCTTAAGTTAGGCTTTTAATCAGTTACTAGCCATGTACTTACCACTCTCAGAAATTTGTCAAAAGTTCATGTTTTGCTAGATTGTGCTGTTTTAAATAAATGCGTGAAGGAAGGAAGGGAGGGAGGGGGGAGAGAGAGAGAGAGAGAGAGAGAGAGAGAGAGAGAGAGAGAGAGAGAGAGAATGTGTGTATGTATTAGAGGCCTGGTGCATGAATTCATGCATGGGTGGGGTCTGGCCAGCCTGGCCAGGGGGAGGGGACATGGGCGGTTGGCCAGCCTGCCTGCTGGTGGAACTCCTGGTCCAGGGGACAATTGCATATTAGCCTTTTATTATATAGGATGTACACTGAGTGGCCAGATTATTATGCGTTCAGAGATCATAATAATATGGCCACTCAGTGTAGATTATGACTATAGTGGTTCTTATGCCTGGTTTAGAATTTGAATATCATGGTATTATTCATAAAGGAAATGGACTTCTGTCTCCCAGGAAATAGGCTATTTGCTTCAAATAAGCAAATAATAGTCGATAGTATTAGTCAGGAGTAAAGTTTTTTTTTTAAATATATTTTATTGATTTTTTTACAGAGAGTAAGGGAGAGGGATAGAGAGTTAGAAACGTGGATGAGAGAGAAACAGCGATCAGCTGCCTCCTGCACACCCCCTACTAGGGATGTGCCTGCAACCAAGGTACATGCCCTTGACTGGAATCGAACCTGGGACCCTTCAGTCCCAAGGCCAATGCTCTATCCACTGAGCCAAACCAACTAGGGCAGTCAGTAGTAAACTTTGTTATTACATGCAAAACTTAGAGTTTTGCCTCTCAAAATAGTTTTATGTAAAGTTTGTTTTTTAAATTACTTGGGAGTTCCCCACATGTAAGAAGACTGATCATTTTATACTAAAGAAGTAAATTTATTTCCTTCACAAAAGCTCTAGCATTGTGACACTTAATACCTCAGATTCTGCAAAAAGTACTATATAGAAATGTTTAGCTGGAAGATTTGCTTCATGGTGTTTATTCTAAAATGCCTTCTTGCAAGTCCTAATGAATTAAAGTGAATCCTATTTTGACCTCAACTAAACTAGACATCAAACTTGTCTGTCTATTTATGTCCAGAAGAATCCAGGTTTATTTATATACCTTCTTAATATCTATACCTCAGTTTAAGGAAATAATTATCCCATACCTGTTTAAAGTATACACTGTAGATATTCAGATGGTGGATTGGATTTATTCCTTTGTGTGTACTGTAAAAGGACTAACCATATCTGTGCCACTTTTTCCTAAGTGACATCAAACTTAGGGAAAGGTGCTTCTCAAACCTTAGATAGTATAAAAATAATCTGATGCCTTTATTAAAAATGAAAGTTCCTGGGTTTCATCCTTGACTCAGTGGGTTTACCAGTAATCTGCATAGTGGTTAATCATGTGGATTCTGGAGCCAGGCAGTTTGGGTTTGAATGCCAACTTTACCATTAACTCTGAAACTTAGGTAAGTTACTGAACCACTTTGTGATTTCAATTCCTCATCTGTACAATGGATCATAATAGTACCTACCTCAAAGGATTGTTGTGAGGATTAAATGATAGAGCTTACTATTTTCTCTCTTGGTATTTTTTTTTTCAAATAAGCATGCCAAATGCTTCAGAGAAAAAAATACTGTGTTATGAGTAGGAAAATCTGTTAGGAATTGGCTCAAGAGCATGTATCATTAGACCTTTACCACTTTCTCCAGCTGCTTAAGTCCTTGAAAGAAATCTTAGATTTGGTCATATTTCATAAATCATGAAATCTCATGATTAAGCTTATAAGAATTTGAAAAGGGAAAAGAACCAAGTAATATTATTTGCATCATTATATTTAACCAGAGGGAAAAACTTATGCTTAGCCCTCCCTACTCTAGTGTTAGGTTGAGTTATACAGTTGGCATATAGAGGAACTTGTCAAAATTTTTTTTAGTTAGAAATAGTTACAAAAAATCAGAAAATATCTTTATTTTAATAAAGTTAATTTTTACCAAAAGTCTTTTACTTTAATTTGTTTAATTGAGAAAGAAATCTCATATATGAATTCTCATTTTGTACATAATTATAAGTCATAGAAAGTATTTTTTTATTTTTTAGAAAGTATTTTAAACCTTAGTGTGTCAAGTCAAAATAAGTTTAAAACTTATTTTAAAACAAATTTTTAAAATAGTTTAAAAGCCTTAGTTACCATGACTCCGCTTTTCATTGGTAATCAAAATCTTTCATATAATGTACACTTGCTCCTGTTCTATATGTCATTTATCCTAAAGGCTGTTTTGCACAGGAAATTCAGAATCCAGCTAAGACTTTAAATAAAAGTATTGTTTTTAAATGTAAGCATAAACTCACTGAACCTTAATACCTCTAAAAATAAAAACACAACTATGTTCCTCCATTTAACCAATGAAGAAACTAAGGAATATGAAATAAAGTACTGCCCTAATGTAACAAATTGGACCAAAATTAAAATTAGAGTGTTAAGTGCTTAACTTTGTTAAAGACCTTTTGATTGTTATTTGAATTGCTACCTCTTGAGATAAGTATTTCCAACTTCAGCTTTTTGTTTCACTTTTAACAGCATGGGTTTTTATTTACACCTTAAAATTCTTTTAATTTTTAAATATATATAGTACATTGAGAAAAACATCTGTTTTTAATCATATAGTAGTAAAAATACTTTAACTTGTTAATCAGATTTATTTTTTTTACGTCACACAAGATATTCTTATTTGCAAGTTTTGAAGAACTCATTGCTGGTACGGTGATCATAAGAAGTGAATTTTCCTGTCAGTTTTAACAGATATTAATATAATTTTAACTTAAATACAGTATAGATTTTTAATTTACACCATACATGTTGTGTTTTGCTCACAATTTTCATAATAAGTTATATAGGAATGTTTTCTTAGAATGGTAGTGAACATGATCCATTTCATTTGGACCTGTTCATTCTGACTTTTCTGCCTTGTATCCCTTTGCTTTTTAATGTAATTCACTATATTGTTTTATTTTTGTATGCTACCTTACTGCTTTTGGAACAAATAAAGTACACATCTCTCAAACCTACTGAGTTTATAACCCAAAGGGCAAAATTTCTAACTTGAAGTGGTAATAAAGTAAGGAATGAATTATTTTGTAATTTTTCTGAGATGTGGTAATGGGGTTCTTTTGATCTCTATGGGACTTCTCTACTACGTACACACATTTCTGCTGCTTGAGTTGAAGAGCGGGCCTTTTAATATTTGCCATTTAATAGAAGTAAAAGGTTAGATACAGTAAGTTAAATCCTAAAACTAGAATACATTTCCAGTTGTTAGATGTTGTTTTGTTTTGTTTAGAAAGACCTTTAAAGAACATGATATAGTAGAAGAAGGATGAATCCCAGGTTCTGTGGTTTTCTCTACCGGTGTGTTATCTTAGGTTAGTAACTGTTAGTTTTAACTAGCATGTATACACCTTTTTAGCCTAGGCCCATCGTCGGCAAACTGCAGCTTGCGAGCCACATGCTCTTTGGCCCCTTGAGTGTGGCTCTTCCACAAAATACCACAGCCTGGGCGAGTCTATTTTGAAGAAGTGGCGTTAGAAGAAGTTTAAGTTTAAAAAATTTGGCTCTCAAAAGAAATTTCAATTGTTGTACTGTTGATATTTGGCTCTGTTGACTAATGAGTTTGCCAACCACTGGCCTAGGCCAAGGTTTGGACCAAATTACATATTTTTGGTACCTTTAGCTTGTGGCTGTGTCATGGATTGCATCAAGTGAAAGGTTAACTTGAGGGGAGATTGAGACTGCCTTAAAGAGGTTCTTCTTGGGGGATAAAACTCTTCTTGTAACCCCTGCAGTGTGACTGAAAACTGCTCTCATGAGTGTTGGCAATGCAGTCCAACTGTAATCTGAGCTGCTGTGGAGCTTTCCCCCAGCCCCTCCGAGGCCCTGAGCCTCAGATATGTTTTTCAAATTCAAGGTAATGAGAAAGAGGTTTTAATAAGGTGTTTTGCTTCATTCAAGAAATGCATCTGTTTTCCTTATTAAGGTGAACTTTACTTATTGGATTGGTTGTATTTTTAAAAGCATCATTTGAAGTTGAGTTGAGTTTAAAGGCCACACATATGCCTTACTTTGTAAAACAGAACTATGACAATTGCATAAATCAAATTATTTTTTCTTTCAATATTAGTAACAAAATTAGAATTATATTCCTATACAAGAATTTGTAGTAGTGTAATTTGACCCTATTTTCAGTATGTTAGGTATGTAGAGAGAGGTATGTATTAATATACTAGAGGCCTGATGCAGGAAATTCGTGCAAGGGGCTTGGCCTCTGCCCACCACGGCAGCTGCTTCTGCCTCAGCCCCCTGCTACCCACGGCTTCATCAGAAGGTCATCCAGAAGGACATCCTGTCTAATTAGCATATTACACTTTTATTGTTATAGATAAAGGGTATAAATTGTTAAGATATTAAGTCATTTTAAGATAATGTAAAAGTAAACATTGCTAAAACTTTTGATTTTCAAATTAAACAAAATTTATGTTTAAAAGTCATGTCAGTTATTTTAAGAAATAGTTGTCTTTTCATTGTGCATTTAATTCAGTATTCCATCCCCTGTTCGGAAATGTATCTTTATGAATTTCCATAATCATTAGTTCCTTAGTACCAGAAGGTTTCAGTAGCCATGCAGTTTTGTAATTCATAATCATTCAATAACTTCCTGCTCAAAAGTGATCTGAAGACCATACCTGAGAACTTGTTAGAAATGCAGAATCCTAGGTCCCACCTCAGACCTATTAAATCAAAAACCACACTTTAACAAGATTCCCAGGTGATTCTTATGCACATTAAAGTTTGAGGAGCACTGATTTAGTACAACTAAATAACTGGGTAAGCCACTTGAAAGTGTTATTTTATATAGCTCATAGACTGTGGAAATCTTTCATAGTTTGACTTTAGAACTGTTATTTATTCCTTTAAATTGAATATAAATATTTGTTGACCTCATGGCTAATTGTTAATTAAAAGATCTTTACCTTTTTAAGGGTGTGTTTAGTTGTAGGAATATGTTTTCATTGTAACTAACTTTCTAAAAACTATATGCAAAATGTGCCATTTTTTTTTGTAAAATGAGACAGCTAAGATGCAAGTGAAAATTCTTCTGAGCTTTGCTATATGTGCAAATTAGAAATCTTTGTGTGATATGAACTAGTACACTAAGTTCAGTGAAAAGGGTTATAACCAACCATCTGTAAACTGTGGGGCAAATTTTACATGAGAGTCATAATAGCAGATTATATAGTGGGAAGTTTAGTTTCTACTGAATTCTTGCTAAAAATCTGGTATAGGGCCAACATTGTTCTTAGGCTTTAATAGAAATTGAAGACAATTTCGTTCTTGAGGCACTTACGTGGTTAACCACTCCACTGCTTGACTATCAGCATTTCTTCCATAACTCTAGACTGGCAAGTGGGAATGCATAATTTGTAATAAATATTAGTTGTACTGTCCTGCTAATATATTGTGTACTGTTTTCTACTCTGGAATTGTTTTGAGTTACTTAATTATATAATCTTACCTGCTTTGTCAGTTCTGTGAGTTTGAAATTATGTAGCTATTTCTAATAATGGTATTTTAATATTAATTATAATTTATAATATCTGTGATAAATTTTTCTTAGTCTATTAGTTGAGCCGTATTGTCATTTTTGTAGATCAAAGGCATATCAGCAATTACATATAATTCAGCCTAATAATAAAGGAAGTTTAAGGGGCTCCTAGTCTCCTGTTTTATTCATTAGTCACTAGGAATGATCTTGTAACACTTTTCCTTTTGTCATTTTTGTTTATTTGTTTCTTTTAAAAGAAAGTATGACTTTTAGGAAAACAGTATTCTTACACATAAATTAATGAATAAAACAAACAAGGGCTGATAAATCAATGAATTAATAGCTTTATAAGTATAGTATATTTTTAAAATTATCACACAGTATAAACATTACAGCAAGACTTTCAGTAATCTAAAACTTTTCCTCTGTAGGTGGTTGTAGTTTTGTTTTAAAATATGAGCTTAAATTATTTTAGGAAAAATATTAAGTATATTAAACTAATTGGAAAAACTCAGAATAATTTTACAAGAACTGAAATGTAGATACTAATATTTTTGTTGCTGACACCTTACAGTTTAAAATTTTAGTAATTAAGTCAAACTAATTTGATTATTAATAATTAAAAACCAATTATTTTGGCCATATTTTAATATTACCAAGTGAAATAAAATGAGCCACACAATTATGAAAGGAAATGTATGGAAATGGTCTTACCAAAGGACTACTAAGATTATATTAAGAATATGTACTTAATTTCATTTATATCTCTGAATATATCATATGTAGTTAAAGTCCTTTATTAGCAATCTCAACACCAATAATACAGTTTGTTTAATTGTGTAGTTAGCAAACCAAAGCAAAGGTATGACAGTTCTCCAGGGGTGCATTTATTCACCTACTAGGAGACTGCCTGGTGAAGTATTTCCTAAAAGGTGATTCAGTAACCTGTGAAATCTAGGGTGAGTTTCCAGATCTTTGTCATTCTGGGCTGAAAGTTAGGAATGTTAAAGTTACCTGTATTTTAAAGCAAACTGAGGGATAGGGAAGAGGGGTGAAACCACCGATGTTGAAATTTCAGCTATTTTTATACTAAGTCTGAAGTTCATACATCATCAAAAATATCTTTTAAATATAAACTGCGGAGCTTTCTTTGGTTGTAGCTATTACAAATAATTGTGAATTCAGTGTGTGTTGAAACAACTTCTGTTACCACATTTTGGGTGTTTTATATTATGTGTTATCAAGCTGTGTTTTTGTGTTTTATTTTAGCTTATTTGCACTAATCTTGATGAACTCAGGGACTTAATCACAAAAATCGAGAATGAACTCAAAGATCTGGAAAACAGTAGAAAAAAATCGGTAGGTGTTGATCCAAAAGTTCTATCTATTATTGTCAGCATAAAAATTTATTCCTTCTTTTTTCTAAAGCCTTTTTTATCTTGTTCTCCTGGATGACATAAAAATTTGCAATGAACAATAGAAACATTGTTTCTTTTATTTCTTCTGTGTGGTCTGCTTTTTATTTTTAATAGATAAAAATTGTGCCAGCGCAAGTAAATTAATTTTGTTTGCCTGGTTTATATCAGGTATAATTTTAGATATTTCCCAATATACTGGTTGGTCGTTGTCTGACTGGTACTTTTTTGGGTAATGCTTACCTTGCAAATATTCTTAATAATTATGTGCTTTCTATGGAAGTTTATTGCTTAGTAACAAAATTTTAATTAGCTGTGACATAAATAACAGATGTAAATTGTTTAATCTTGCCCCAGATGTTTTTGATACATGCCTAAAAATGTCTTAAGAATCTTTGCCAGCTAAAGGTCTTTTTTTAACTTTCACTATATATTCTAAATTCATCCTTATTTCATATTGTTCTTGAGAATAGAGTATAGGGGCATTATATTTATTCACTCAATACTTGATAAAACACTCTTATTTATTTAATCAGTACTACTTATTTAACTGGCATTCATAGTTTGGTTATTTCACAAATTTGAAAATCAATCATCATTTTTAAAAATCCCTTTGTTTTATCCCTTAGGAATGTCATGAAGCCATTTTTAGGTCTTTGCTCAGAACCTTTTAATCTAGAATTATGTATAAAATAAAGTTAGTGATACAGCAAGCTTTATATCAACAGATTTATAGTAGTCATTTTATATTCGGTTTAGAAAAGACATATTGGTAACACTTTGAAGGGAGGAGACTGAAGTATCATAAAATTACAACCTTCCAAGGTTATTTTTAATACAGAAATAAAACAGCTTTAAGCATATCAGAAATCCCTCATGTGATACCCCTGAGAATACCGCTATAATCTAACAAAATAATGTTCATAATGGTAATCATCAATTAACAAGAAAATATTATGTTCAGTGTATAATCTGAGAATGCAAAAAAAGTATATTATAAAAATATTTCATTAAAAATGATTTATACCTTTATTAGAATCTTTTATTTTCATATATGCACATATACACTTCTGGTATACGGACATTCTCTTGATATGGAACACCAAATGTTGTTTTAAAATTTACTTCTGTGATATATTTCACAAACAACATTTATATTAGACTATTCTCCTCAGCCAAAGTTTTCAAAAATATATTTGATGTTATAAGCTCATAAAGGACTGATGTTCTGTAATAAGAAGAAATAATATTTTAATCAGGGTGTTACAGTTTTTTTTTGCAGAAGCATACTTACAGTGTTTATTATTTTCTATACTTTATGACTCCAAACAGAATTTTGTTAAATTAATTTGCTAATTGGTTTTTATGCTTTAGTAAAACATAATATCTTAATTTGTTCCCATATTATAAATTAGGGTTTTATTTTTAAGCATAATTGATTTATATACTTATTTATATCATGTATTGTAAGAGAAAAAGACTTCTGTACACATCCTAGAGTTTCTCTATATAAAACTTGGCTACCTCACTTCCATGTTGTATTGGGAGGTATAAGCATATTGCCTTCCTTCACAGGAACAAGTAGAAGAGTGAAAAAATAACAAACACCTATAAATTACAAATACTTAGCACTCTAGTCCTTGGGGACATATAGGGTTAAAATGATTAGATTTCATGTCTCTAAATTTTTAGCTTGTCCATGACTCCTGGTATTGCTTATCAGTTTTAAAATATGATTTTTGCTCTTCAAGAAATAGGTTGTTGGAATTGTACTTAGTGGGGATAATCTTATTGAGATTACCAATGTATAGGCTGCCTAAAAGGTTTTCATGACCAGCTTATCCCAACCACTTAAATGGCTACATAGCATTCTAAAGGAAATACACAGTAAAAGTTTGTATCTCAGTATCATTCCTTTTTTTTTTTACAAAAGCTAATACTGAGTATGATAAATATTAGTTGCAGGAATTAACTTTATTGAATGTTTATGTTAATATTGAATACCAGTTAATTTGTCTGGTCTGGTATCATTTGGAATACAGTATTCCACATAACTGAATTTTCTGCATAACTGAAATTCATCATCCAACAGAAAATTTCCTGCCTCCTTGTACTGTGTTTAACACAATTTAACCCTTTCTTGATTACTGAAGTATCATTATGAATATCCATAATTGTACTGATACCCTAAAAATCTGTTAATATCAGTAACAGAACATATACCAAAAGGCCTTGATGCTATGTATTATGAAGATTTTTGTGTGTTTGTATTTTGCTTTTGTTCTGTCTCTTCATTGTCAGTCTGTCATTTCTTGTGTGTGTCGATGTACTTGCCCTGCCTCATATATACTGTGGATTACAAAGCAAGTAACCACATTTATTGGAAGTGGGTTCATGGTAAGGACCTGAGGGACTTTCTTAATAATGAAATGCCTGAACTTGGTGATGGTAATAACCATTTTGACCGATTCTTTGCCTTGAGAGCTTCCTTCACTATTGTCAGATGAATAAAATATTAATATTGGTCTTCATAAGAGGATATCACTGCCAAAACTAAAATAATATTTAGAGTCAAAACAACTTATTATCATAAACTTTCCTATTTACAATAATGGCTCCAATAACAAAGAGGGTATATTCTATATAAACATTCAGTTGTCATAAAGGCCATTACTAAAGGTAGAAATTATATATGTGAGAGAGGACGTAAAATGGATTCATATAAAACTTGGCTGCTTTAGGGAGCTTCTCTGCAGGGCCTTTCCAGATACTTTTTTCTACCAAAGCAACAAGGAAGAATTATCCCATTTCCTCACCCTTGCTCAACATTTCATTAAAAAAAACTTTTTTCCTTGGCTAGCTAGCACAGTTGATTAGAGCATCATCCCAATATCCAAGGTTGTGGGTTTCATCCTGGTCAGGGCTCATAAAACAATCAACCAATGAATGCATAAATAAGTGGAACATAAATGGATATTTCTCTTTCTCTCTCTCTCTTTCCCCTCCCCCTTCCTCTCTGTCTAAAATTATTTATAAAATAATTTTTAAAAATCCTCCTCCAAGGATATATTCTATTGATTTTTAGAGAGAGTGGAACATTGATGTGAAGGGAAACGTTGATCACTTGCATCCTGTATATAACCTGACCGAAGATCAAACCTGTAACCTTTTGGTGTGTGGGACAACGCTCCAACCAACTGAACCACTTGGCCAGGGCAATAAAATTATATATATATATTTTGCCATACATAATTTTTTGCTATTTGCCATTGAGCTACTCGTTGTATTGGAAGATGTACAGTCTTTTAAAATCTAGATTGAGCTACTCATTCTTGCAAGACAACTAGTTCTATTTATGGTTAATAATGTGAGGAGAGAAAAATGCTTTAAATTTCTTGAGTTTGCTCTAGTTCACTTGATCCCATACTTCATTTAGGAGCTTTTTCAAAAAAAGGCTCAACATCCTAGAGAGATGCTATACTTAATTACCAGAGATTCGTTTAAAGTCAAACAACTGGTTGAGGTAGAGATATGTAGTTGGACAAAGTCCTTTAATTTTTTCTTTCTCATTATTATTTAGATCATAGGATTCTTTAGTGAGCTAAAGAAAAAAATCATAACATTTTATTATTTTTGTAGTTTTAGTCTTGAGATAATTTGCATTTTCCTTAATTATATGGAAAATAACATTTTTCTATCTAGAAAGTTTATTAGTTTTCCAGAAAGATAGAATAAATGTATTAATAAATTTGTCTGATCCTATTGTATTTTAAATTTATTCAACGTTATTGCTTTCTAAATAATCAAAATTGGAAAGATTTTGCCAAGCTTATACAGAAGTGGTTTATTTCTGGGTGTTTAATGTAACCCTTTTTTTCTCAGATTGGCTTTATTTCCTTTTTTAAAAAAAAAATACTGATTTCAGAGAGGAAAGGAGAGGAAGAGAGAGACAGAAACATCAATGATGAGAGGGAATCATTGATTGGCTGCCTCCTGCACATTGGACTGAGCCCACAAACCAGACATGTGCCCTTGACTGGAATCAAACCTGGGATACTTGGGTCCCAGGCCGACGCTGTATCCACTGAGCCAAACTGGCTAGGGCATTGGCTTTATTTCCTGATGTTTTATGTCATAGTTTATATTTTCAAAGAGGTTTCCTTCTTTTTTAATAAGCAAATATCTGTATAAAGATTGGGTATAAGGGGAAATGAACATTTGGCAAAAAAAAAATCTTATTTATCAGAAAAGAAACCTTGTCTGGATTATATGATGACAAATGATGGAATGCTAGTCTTACCAAGTAGATAAACTAAAATTAAAATATAAGAGCACATCTTTTCTAATATACCTTTTAGCAATTAAGCACTTCTGCACTGAGCAGAATTTAATATTTCTAAATATCATAATCAGTATATAAAAAAGCTATAAAATTGTCTATGCTCTTTAATCCTATAGTTCTATTTGGGATTTAACATTTATTATCCCCATTTCACACTTACCCACCCCCAAAAACAGTAATTTACACAATGGTGTGTTCCACAGACTACCTCTAATACTGGAAATTTGGAAAAAGCTCGTATGTCCAACAGTAGGGAGATGACTAACCAAACAGTAATATTAACACAGTGGTATATCATATAGCTAGTAAAATAAAATATTTGTAAATCATTGTTACTACATGGAAATATTTGTGAAATGTTAAATTTTTAAAAACATACAAAATAATATGTGTGTAATGGTTATAACATATAAAGAGACATGTTAAAAGGAATTAGGAATTTCAAGTAATGAATGAAATTTTTATATGTTCTTAAGATCATTTAAATTTATAATACAGTAATACTTCTCCTGTCTAATCAAAGTCTATACATTAGCTAGACAATATTTTGGAGTCACAGAGTTCTTCATAAGCCAGTGGTTATCAAATCAGGGATAATTTTGCACCCCCACTACCCAACCCCCACCACTTCTTGGTTGTCATAATTGAAGATGTGGTACTGGCACTTAATGGATAGAGGCCAGTGATACTGCTAAAAATATGCTACATTTTAATGATCCTATAATGCACATGATAGCCCTCCCCCCATGACAAAGAATTATCTGGTCTCAAATGTTAGTTGTGTGGCCATTGTAAAATCCTGGCAGTAAGCCCGTATTTGCTAAGGTCGCTAGCCTCTAATTTTGTCTGCTGCTGCCAATTTATTATGTTGATATTTTTTAAATTATGTAAAAATTAATAAAATCATATATCATATCCCATAATTGAGAGTATTTTATTGCATCATTTACTCCTAATTCAGGCCCGTATTTGATAGAACTTGTGACTATCAGTGTTAACATTTATCCTTTATGATTCCATCAGATAATTTTAAAATATTCTTTTTTTCCACTTAAAAATGTTTTTATTAAGATACAGTTGAAAAAATTTTTTAAAAGATATAATTGACATTAACACTGTAAATTTGAGGTGTGCAGTGTGTTGATTTGATACATTTATATATTGCAAAATGTTTAGCTTCAGATCCATCTCAGCTGTCTTCACTCCATTATGATTTATGGCCTCCCTTAAGTTTGTTCACCATTTACCTTTTACCTTCCTTAGGAAATGAAGAAGTTACAGATAACATGCTTATATATTTTCTTTATTCATTTTTAGAAATATGATATAATATAGTTTAAAAAGTGAAGCACAGATAAATGGAAAAATAAAGTCAAATTATGCATAAAATTTCACTTATATGAATTATATGGACCCAGAAAACCTATGGTAAAAGTTTAATATAAGGCAAAGAAGTTATAATACATTTATCTTATTTCCTAACACCTATAACAAATTTTACTCTATTATAGTGAAAGGTTCTGGGACTATTTCCTCCTCCTTTCCATTTCATATCCCATTTGCTCACAGTGAGGCATCAAATCAAAATTATCTTTATATTAGATGTTTAGAATACAAATCTGTTTTACTAGAGTGTGTAATGAACTTTAGGTATATTCAGAGTTTTGAATATGCCCTAATTAATTTTATTTAATGGCTTTAGTTGTAGATATGGTTGCAGTAATCTCTAAATTGTCCTTAAGATTAGTATTAAGTTTTGACAATTGAGTCATTATCTGTAATTTTTTTTATTCTAGATCTTCTGGTAAACTATTTAATGGTTAACAAAACCGAAAACTATCTCACCTGTGGGGGGATTACTTTGTCTTTAAATAGTCATATTTAAAGCTTTTTAAAAAATTGAAGTGACCTTTTGGAAAACTTGCAACAGATAAGTTTCTTTACTTAGTTACAGATTCCAGTCTTATTCATTAGGAAAATACTAGAGGCACAGTGCATGACACGGGTAGGGTCCCTAGAGGCTGCTGGCTGCCAGCCGGGGCCTCCTTTCGTTCCATGCGGCCCCCTGGTGGTCAGTACACGTCTAACTCCTGGTTGGTCGAACTTCTGCCTGTGGGGACAATTTGCATATTAGCCTTTTATTATATAGGATTTCCTCAACATCTTTTGTGTCCTATGCATACTATGAGGAACTTGGTAGGATCTAGAGATTGAAATTAAGTTCTTGTCCTCAAGGAAATCACTTACAGAGCTTAAGATTCTATCTCCAACCCCTGGGGATAAATTAACTTTAATCAAGGGTTGCACTAGCTCCAGTTTTTTAAAATAAAAGATTTAATCTTTTTTCAAGCTATGTTTATTCAGAAGTCACCATGCACTTGCTCACTTTCATTAATTGCATGTTTATATGTTACTTGAGAATAGTGTGGAAATACATATATATGAACTTTGTGAAGAATCAACTGTTAACTGACATGTTCAGAATAATAGTAAGAAAATAAAGCTAGATGACAGGAAATGTGAACCAGAACAATACATGACTGGTAAGACTATAGTCATTGAATTGTCTGAGAATGCATTTTCATTTATCTATGGTAAGTCTACTCTGCCCAACTAAGAAGGATTTGAACCCTTATTAATAGTGTTCACTATTTCTACTTACTGCAATTTGGCATAGTTTGAATCCCATCTGGGAAACTTTCATAAAAAGAATATTTGAAACCATCTTTTCTTCCAAAGAAAGTTCTAATTACAAGGGAAAAGGGTTGTTGGGTATTTTTACATTAGGCAGAGAATTAATGCTGTATATTTCCAGAATGGAGTGAGCTTCAAGCAAGGGTTAAACTAGGTAATATATCCTTCTATAGTTAGAGCTTCATAATAGTGTGGCTTTTATAATATGCCTTAAATGCTTTTGAATTACATATCTCACACATTTATTCAAATATGAATAACATTTTAAATACCAAATTTTTTCAAAGCCCCAAGTAAATTTATATTATTTTCTATTTAGTAGTTATTTTGCCACCTTTCAATGGCCAGAGTTCTGAACAATTGAATTTAAATCCTGGAGGTACTTACGGCCAAAACTATTGTCCCAGTGAGCTTCATCCATCTGGTAATATTAGATTCCCTTTTCCAATAATTAATAGCAACTGTCTCACTAAGAATGTGATGTCATCCAGTTTTTCTTCTACAAATCCAAATGACACCGAAACTTGCAATTTTATTGTTGATGTAGTTGCTGTCTTCCTGCTTTCTAGTTAAATGCTAATTTAGAAATATAATTGCACATATGCTGTTCAGTATGGAATTTCTTTAAAATAAAGTACAAATGTTTTCCTTCTCTATTAAATTAGTCATAGATGAAAATGTGTATGAGTACCTCAAGAGAAAATACTAGCATGTGATAGCTCATATTAGAACTTCTGACAATGTTAAAATATTTTTTAACTTTTTCCATATTATATGCAAACATTTCACTATACTGCCAAATTAGCACTGTTTCAGGGGTCTTTATCAAGATAAATGTGATGTTTTACCCCCAAAACTGTGAATATGCAGGAATATAGGAATATGGTAGTATTTTCTCTAGGTAGGCAATACGAAAATAAGTAAATACTTATTACCTTTTCATGTAATATTACTTGGACTAGGAGAATGCCAAGTGATTAGTTTATTAAAATACTTAATTATAGTTAATTTGATTTATGCCGTTATTACGCATCAGAATTTAAAATATTCGCAACCGACCTTTGGATATTGCTAGTGATTTTAAATAAGACATCTTTGTGTATGAATCCATTTGGCTTTTCTGAAAGTTGCTTGCATTTTATTTGAAAAGTATGATATATTATTATTTAAACAAGTTATTTTCACCTAAATTTAACATTCAAACCACCTAAATTTATTAAAATGTGCAAAATATGTCCATGGTGGTGAGACAGTTGATAAACCTGGAATTTGTTTTCCTCTTTTTCTTCCTTTTAGGTGTCTAATGTCCCCAACATCAGTAGATTGCCAACTCCCTCTCTTTGCAACACCGCAGCCAGCATTATGCTGGTGCTGTCATGCCCATTTCAGATTACTGCAGCAGAATGGAGTTGTTCTTTAGTTGTAAGGTAAGTTTCCCTTCCCACTCATTTCACACACATAGACTCAGCTTTTCATTTTACAGTATTGTGCAGTTTTGTGAATTTTTTTAAGTCTCTTTTTCCATATAGTTCCTTAGGTATTAATGTGTCACATTCAAAAACTTACAAAACTGCATAATATAATAAAGGACTTATCTTGTGACCATAGACCAACTCCTTTTTTGTAGTAATTCCTATGAGGTTAGAAAACCTCCACTGTTTGACATTTGGGACATCTTATGGAAAGGGAGCTGGCAATCTGCAGCTGCTGTGGACATTGGATGAGAAAATATTGAAAGGTAAACTTCAAATTTAATCCATATTGTATACCTTTGGTTCCATGATTTATGCTTGAAATTCATACTGTACTCTATGTTAAACTTTATAATACATTCATTTAAAAAATTATTTCCTCTTTTTAAAAATGGTTTTTAGTAGATGTTTGAATTATTAAATTCACAGAACACATCGGGATTATCTTAGAAAATATTTTTTATCCCTGAAAATAGAATTCTAATTTTGAGAACAATTTATTTATCCTCATTTATATGCCTGTTTATAAAGAAAAGTCAGGGCTAAATTTATATACAATAAAGCTTATTAAATATATTTTATTAGAGAAACAGTTACAGCTCTGTTCCACAAATGACCTTTTATTAATCCTTCTACCTACCATCTTTATCTTTGATTCTATATTGATTAGTGGTGACAAAGATTGTAAGAGTCTTCTAATTTTTATTATATCCATATCCTGTCTTACGTGTTTGAAAATAGGGGAACTTGCTGTTTTCCTTATTTTTTAATTCACTTTTAAACTTTAGTTCACTATAATTTTAAGTACTGTTGTAATTAAACAATATATTTGATATTTTAATTTTTGCATTACAGAGATACCTACCTGTAAATACAGGTACTTACAATAAGATAGTCTCTTTTTTCTTTAGGAATTGCCTTTGTAAGAAAAAGGCCAAGAAAAATAGCATTATATTATCTGCATTTGTAAATCAAGTTGATCGGTCAGCAAAGCTATTGCCTCTGTTTAATTAATGACCTGACTTAAAGTTCTGGCAATATTTGTTTGATTTTAATATTAGATCCAAGTTAAGGTAAATTTTTACCATCTCTGACTAACTTAAAATTTTGTAACTTTTCTTCTCCTTACATTAGTCTCATTGTATACTGTGACACTCTGAGATCATCTCTTATTAAAAAGGGACATGTTATTTTAATTCTATTTGGTTTTATTGACCAAAGATGATAAATGAAACAAGCAGTGTGAGTTTCTTTCTTACTACCAAGTAGTTAAAGTACCTTACCTCAAATACCAATCCCAGAGCAGTGATTCTGAACTTTTTAAAACCTGTGTCCCCTTTTAATCAACCTAAAAACTATGGACACCCATACTCCATGGCAGGGTATAGGAATGCCCTTCGTCAAGGTCATATTGTATTCTTTATATGTATCTTATAGTCAAAACATTTTATCAGTCTTTCTATAATTTGTGCTATGTAAGTAATAAACTTTTTGTTTGCTTCCCAAATACAGAATGGTTAAATACACATTTTCAAATGTAAATGAAATATCATTCCATCACTACCCCAATTTGGGAATATGCAATGTAAAGAAAGGAAAGAAGGCAAAATATGTATATAAAGTTAGAAGGCCATAGACATTCCCAAACAGGTCAGTGGGTAAGACAGAATTGTATTGAAGTTAGAAGTCTATTCTCTGATTAATATTTACTGACTCCTTCCCTGTGTACATCAGCTAGTTCAGAAGTTTATTTCTGGGCATTGGATTAATTAAAATTTAATAAACCAAAAGCAAACCAAAAGATAAAATCTTCCTAATATTTTAAAAATTCTCTTCTACAAAAATTAATGTTGCAATTTAGTAGAGACACAAACACAGATGACAAATGTCTTGCAATAATGACATCCAGTTGCACAGTCTTCTCTTCTTGTGCCTCAACCTAGTTCTAAGGTCCCATAATACTGGTAGCCTTTACGTATTCCCCATCCCATCACCATCACACTAATCCAGACAGCAGCCATACTACCCAAGTTAATTCTGATCTGCCATTCTGCCCCATCTGACCCCCAGTTAAAAGGAATTCAGCATGCTTGGTATTCCCTGGCCTTTTCACACTTTTCCAATTAATTATACCACAAAGAGTATATTCTCTCCACCTTCATTCCTCATTTCTCTTTTCTTTCTGCTGTCTTTAACTTAGGAAAAGTTTACTTCTACTCTCACCATTTTATTTTTGAGCCAAATGATAGTTAAGTAGAAAAATAGCGTTGTTGACATACCCTGTTAAAGGGAAAAGTCTCCACCTTCCTATTTTCTTTTTTTTTCTTTTTTTTTTTAATAAAAACCTATCTCATTCCTCAAAGGATTTAGAGCAGCAGTCATTTGCCTTTTTTACCTTCCTCAGTTAGCTTTCCCTAGATGAAAGTTTTTTTCTGGTCAGTTTTATTGTTTATAGTTTAACTAGAGGCCCAGTGCACGAATTCGTGCACAGGTAGGGTCCAGCTGGCCCTGCCCCAGTCAGGGCCGATCAGAGCTGAGCCTGTTGGGAGGAGGAGATGGCGGGAGGTTGGCCAGCCGGCCTTTCCCGATTGAGGCCCGATCAGGGGGAAAGGGCCATGGACAGTTGGCTGGCAGGCCCCACCCCCGATTGGGGTTGGGGTGCCAATCAGGGGCCAGTGGCCTGGATGAGGGGCTGTGGGTGGTTGGCCAGCTAGCCCTGCCCCTGATGGGGTGGGGGGGGGGGCAATCTGGGATGGGGCCAGGTGGGGGGAGGGGCTGCAGGAGGTTGGCGGGCCGGCCCCACCCTATCGGGGTGGGGGGCGATCAGGGGTGGGGTCAGCTAGGGGAGGGGCTTCGGGTCGATCAGGGTGGTGAGGGCCCATCGGGGGCATGGCCAGCTGGGGGGAGGGGCTGCAGGAGGTTGGCTGGCCAGCCCTGCCCCCTATTGGGGTGGGGGGGTGTGATCAGGGGTGGGCCAGCTGGGGGGAGGGGCTGCTGGCCTATTGTGGTGGGGTGGGGCTGGCCGGGGGGAAGGGAAGGGGCGTTTGGCCAGAGGCCTGCTTTTCACACTTTTTTTAAAAAAAAAAAAAGTCCAATCGGGCAGGCTGGCAGAAAGGAGGGGCCTTGAGGTTGGCCGTCCGGCCCCACCCCCTGATCGGACCCGTTTGCTGGCCACAGTGGGCGTCATAGTGACTGGTTCTTACAGTCATTATGGTCGTTATGGTCATTACGGTTGCTGGCTTTTTATATAAATAGTTTGTTTTCATGAGTTAGAATAAGCATGTCATACTATTTCATAACATTCCTTTGGGATCTTTTGAGGTATAAATTATTGTTAACTTGGAAGTATTTGACATGAAGGAAGATATGTCTACATTAGCATATTATGAAATAAATTAATTTTTTGAAAATTTTTTCACAATGCTGTGATTTATCTTGCCACTACGAAGACACAAGAATGAGTGAGCCTATTTATGTGCATGTGCACATAAAAATCCCACATCTTCCGATTTTAATAAACAATTCCCCTTTCAAGATTTAAAAAAAAACACCTCAGTGGTAAAAATGTAGTTATTTATTATTTTTATGTACATAAACATTCTATTGGTTTAAAATACAAAAATTTTTGAGAGTAGGAACTGTGCACTTAATCTCTCAGGTTTATATGTGACTAAAATTTCCATGACTGAAATCTTGAAGGTTTTAGATACATATACAATTGAGAGATTTATGCACAGATTTAGAATACATTTTGCTTTAGGGAGTGGTAATTTTTCTGCCTTAATGTTCTACAAACGTGCAATTGGCTCAACAGTTGGTATGGGATGAAATCTAATTCTTCACATGCTAAATATGATCCATAACATATATAGTAGTGTGTATTTTGTTATTTTAAAAAATAAAACAAGTGGGCTATATGGTATGTGAATTACATCTCAAAGCCATTACTCGCCCCCACCTCCACTCCCCCAAAAAAGAAAAGAAGATACAATCTGTTATATAACAGTAAATGATGCTGGCGGTGGTGATGTTGATAGGTGTACACTAACATTGTGGAGAATAGGGTAGAAGCTACCTAGAGATATAACTTGAATAATTCTATGGGTACTACTAAAACATATCTTTATTAGAGGTTTTTATAACCTATGTCAGATTGAATTTATATGTTACAGTTTTTAAGAGATAAGTGGTATAATTTTAAGAACTTGAACTTCAGCATCAGGCAGATGCAGGTTCACCTTATAGGACTTTATCATTTGTTAAGTGAGACTAAAGTGCACATACCTCAGAAGAGTTTTCATACAACTAGAGTGCATATGTGTTGTCATGCTCACTCCATCCATCCCCTCTTCCCATTCCCCCCATGTATGAATGAAATGCTTTTGAGTAATGCTTATTAGCAAATGGAGGAGGTGTCAGTAATTATTAACTCAGCATTGCAGTATTGAAAATGATGACAATGTATCAAATAAGGTTTATTACAGGATACATCCTCCTTTCTGCAATCTTCTAGAAGAGATACTTATTTCATGGATATTGGTGTTTTGGTTTTTACTCAGAAAATAAGGGTTGACATTCATTTTTAGATTAAATCTAAGGGATTTACTTTTAAAATTGTGTTTTTAGGGCAAATGGTATCATCGGAGGCAAGCTGTAAAAGAATTGCATAGTACATTGATACGTCTTTTAAATGAACTGCTGCCATGGGAACCAAAATTAATGAAAGCTTTTCAAAGAAACAGGTAACTGAAGCTTTATAATTTGTTTTACTTACTTTAGGGCTCTTAATTTAGGATTTATGTGAAAATGTCCTGGAATACTTAGTAGTTTTCTATTGATTTATAATTTAGCAGCTATTTTGAGTGCCTCCTATGTACAAGAGACTTCCACAGCCCTGAAAAAATAATGTTAATAAAACCTTTTCTCTGTGCCTTACGTTCTTTTTCTTTATTGTGGTAAAATGCCCAAAATTTACCATCTTAACCAGGTTTAAGTGTGCAGTTCAGTGATTTAAATACATTCATAATGTTTTGTTACTATTATCCATCCATCTCAAGAACTAAAACTCTACTCTATACCTGTTAACTCCGCATTTTCCCTGTTCCCAAGCCCCTGGTAACCACCATTCTATATTTTGTCTCTATAATTTTGACTGCTATAAGACCTTATATAATATACAATATTTTTCTTTTTGTGACTTGCTTATAGAATAATGTTCTCAAGGTTCATTCATGTTGCAGCATATGTTAGAATTTTCTTTCTTTTTAAGGCTGAATAATATTCCATTGTATGTATTTATCACATTTTCTTTAATGGACACTTAGGTAAAAATTTTCATGTTTTTAGCTATTATGAATATTGTTATGCATATAGGTATACAAATATCTGCTTTTAATTCTTTGTGTATATACCCTGAGGTGGGATTGCCAGATAATATGGTAATTCTACTTTCAATATTTTGAGGAATCACCATATTGTTTTCCACAATGACTGTACAATTTTACATTCCCTACAAACTGTGTACAATGGTTCCATTTTCTTAACAACATCGTTATTTTCTATTTTTTTATAGTAGCTATCTTAATGAGTATGAAGTGGGTGGTATATTGTAGTTTTGATTTGCATTTTTCTACTGATTAGTGATATCGGATATCTTTTCATGTGCTTATTGGCCATTTGTGTATCTTTGGAGAAATGTTTATTTAAGTTTTTTGGCAATTATAGAGTCAGTACTAGAGACCTGGTGCACAAAATTTGTGCATGGGGTGGTCCCCTCAGTCCAGCCTGCACCCTCTCCAATCTGGGACCCCTCAAGGGATGTCTGACTGCCGGTTTAGGCCTGATCCCTGGGACATCCCTCTCACAATCCTGGACTGCTGGCTCATAATCGCTCAACTGCCTGCCTGCCTGGTTGCCCCTAACTGCCCCCCTGCTGCCGGCCAGGTCGCCTCCCTGCTGCCCTGTTTGCTCCTAACTGCCCCCCACCGCCAGCCTAATCACCTCTTACTGCCCCCCCTGCCAGCCTGGTCACTCCCAACTGCCCCCCTGCCAGCCTAATTGCCCCCAATTGCCCCCCATGCCATCCTGGTTGCACCTAACTGTCCCCCCCCACCGGCCTGGTCACCTCTTATTGCCCTTCTGCCGGCCTGGTCGCCCCTAACTGCCCCGCCTGGTCGCCTCCAACTGACCCCCCTGCTGGCCTGGTTGCTTCCAACTGCCCCCCCTGCTGGCCAGGTCACTCCTCACAGCCCCCGTGCCGGCCTGGTCACCCCACACAGCCTGCTGTTCAGTCGTTTGGTCACCCCTCACTAACCCCTCTGCTGGCCTGGTCACCCCACACAGCCTGCTGTTCAGTTGTTTGGTCGTCCCTCACTAACACCCTTGCCGGCCTGGTTGCCCCACGCAGCCTGCTTGTTCAGTCTTTTGGTTGTCCCTCACTAACACCCCTGCCAGACTGGTCGTAGGCAACCATCTTCTGAGAGTGTGAGGGTTAATTTGCATATTACCTCTTTATTATATGGGATTATATAGGATGTTTGTTTTTCTGTTGCTGAGTTTGAGGAATTCTATATATATTCTGTCTATTAATTCTTTATTGGAAAATAAGGTCTATTAATATGTTCTCCCATTCTTGGGCTACCATTTTACTTTGTCGATAGTGCCTTTAATGCACAAAACTTTTTAATTTTCATTAAGTCCAATTTGTCTTTTTGTTGTTGTTACCTGTATTTGTAGAGTTATGTTTAAGCCAAGAAATCATTGCCAAATCCAGTGTCATGAAGCTTTTGCTCTGTGTTTCTATTAAGAGACATTTAGGTCTTTGATCCATTTTGAGTAAACTTTTATATAGGGTGCTGGGAAAATGTCTCACATCATTTTTGTATGTGAATATCCACTTTTCCCAGCACCAGTCATTGAAAATATTGTTCTTTCCTCATTGAATGGTCTTGGCACCCTTGTAAAAAACTATGTGATCACATAATAAAAGGGTTTATTTCTCAACACTATTCTATTTCATTGGTCTATATATCTGTATTTATGCCAGTACTACACTGTTTTGATTACTGTACCTTTGTAGTAAATTTTGAAATCAGAAAGTGTGACTACTCCAGCTTTGGTAGGGGTTTTTTGTTTGTATTGGCTGGGTAAGGGGTCCAAGATTGTTTTGGTTATTTGGAGTCCCTTGAGATTCCATATGAATTTTAAGATGGGTTTTTCTATTTCTGCAACAAACACCCATTGGGATTTTGGTAGGGATTGCATGGAATCTGTAAATTATTTTGGGTAGTATTGACATCTTTATTTTTTTTATAATTTAAAAAAATTTTTTTAAATTGATTTCAGAGAGGAAGGTAGAGGTAGAGAGAGATAGAAACATCAATGATGACAGAGAATCATTGATTGGCTGCCTCTTGCATGCCCCCTACTGAGGATCGAGCTTGCAACCTGGGCATATGCCCTTGACCAGAATCGAACCTGGGACCCTTCAGTCCACAGGCCAACGCTCTGTCCACTAAGCCAAACTAGCTAGGGCTTGACATCTTTAAATATTAAGTCTTCCCACTACAAAGAAAGAAAATTATAGGCCAATATCTCTGATGGGCATAGATGAAAAAATGCTCAACAAAATATTAGCAATCTGAATTCAGTAATACATTAAAAAGATCATACACTATGATCAAGTGGGATTTCTTCCTGGGGTGCAAGGTTGATAAAATATTCACAGATGAATTAACGTGATCTATCAGATAAACAAAATGAAAGATAAAAAGTATATGTTCAGCCCAGCCAACGGGGCTTGGTGGATGAGCATCAACCTATGAATATGAACTAGGAGGTCACGGTTCTATTCCTGGTCAGGGCACATTCCCGGGTTGCTGGTTGGATCCCCAGTAGGCGGTATGCAAGAGGCAGCCAATCAGTGATTCTCTCTCATCATTGATGTTTCTATCTCTCCCTCTCCCTTCCTCTCTGAAATCAATAAAAATATATTTAAAACAAAAATAGTCACAGCATGGCCTGTAAGATGGTACGATCCCCGTTAAAAAAAATTATATGATCATATCAATAGATGCTGAAAAAACATTTTAGAAGATCCGGTACTGAGCCTATATAATAAAAGGGTAATATGCAAATTGTCCCTTCGACCAGGGGGTGGGGCCAGCCCGCCAACTGCCGGGGGTCTCTCCCCTCGGTTGGCCCCACCCCTGACCGACCCTACACACACTGATCGGTGGCAGGGCTGGCCGGACCCCACCTGTGCACGAATTGGTGCACCGGGCCTGTAGTTTATGATAAAATTTCTCAACACAGTGAGGATAGAGGGAACATTCCTCAACATAATACAGGCCATAAATGACAAAAACCTAGAGCCAACATCATACTTAATGGGGGAAATTTTCCTTAAGATCAGGAACAAGACAGAGATGTCCACTTTGACTACTCTTATTCAGTATAGTACTGGAAGTTCTAGCTACAGCAGTCAGACAAGAAGAAGAAATAAAAGGCATCCAAATTGGAAAGGAAGAAGAAAAACTGTTGTTAATATACAGATGGCATAATACTGTATATAGAGAACCCCAAAGATTCCACTAAAAAACTACTAGAACTGATAAATCAGTGAAGTAGTAGGATACAAAATAAATATTCAGAAATCAACTACATTTTAATACACCAATAATGAACTAGCAGAAAGGGGAACTAAGAAAACGATCCCATTTATAATTGCATTAAAAAATATGTAGGAAATTTTTTAATCAAGGAGGTAAAATACCTATACTCAGAAAATTATAAGACAATGAAGCACAAAATTGAATGGGAGCGTATATTGTGCTTATGCATGAGAAGAATTAACATCATTAAAATGTCCATACAACTCAAAGTAATCTGTAGATTCATTGCAGTTCCTATCGAAATACTTACAGCGTATTTCACAGAATTAAAACAAGTAATCCAAAAATTTATTTATTTTTATTTTGTGTGTGTGTGATTTTTACACTGCTGAGCCATGTCCAGCCCTAAAAGCATGGTTTCCATCTTTCCTTCTGAGTCTCACCTCCTGCATCTCTTGGATGCACTAAAAATGCTCTCTGGGTCAATGAAGAGGTCCAACCCCCCAGGCATAGAGCTATGACAGAAAATCAATGTGTGGTGTGGACAGTTGAGTAGAACCTTAAATGTCTTAAACAAGTCCGCACTCCTCAGTCCCCCACTGCCAGTAGTGGAGACAGCTAGGGGGGGTCATACCTGCTAATGGGCACATTCTTTTTTAGTGTCTGGAGGTTTAGCAAAACCAGCAGATGAAAACTAGAGTCAACATCATAATTAGAAAACATGTAGATTCACAGATGATTCTGACACTTTTTCCCCCTCCTGACCCTATGGTGAGTCTATTTTAAAAATACTGAACTCAGCACTTTTCTTAAATCATGCTGAGACCTAATGTGCATTTTAATTTCTCTCTAAAAGCAACACTTAGCGACTTTTACTTGCTGACATCATCTGATACCAAGAACAGTGAGAGTAATCCAAAAATCTATATGGAACCACAAAAGACCCTGAATAGCCACAGCAATCTTAAGAAAGAAGAATAAAATTGGATGTTATTACACTACCTGATATAAAACTATGCTATAATAATCAAAACAGCATGGTACTGGCATAAAAACAGTCATATAGATCAATGGAACAGAATAGAGAGCTGAGAAATAAACCCAGACCTATTATGGTTAGTAAATATAGGGTGTCCCAAAAAATTTATACACACATTTTGAAAAATTATAAAGCCAGTGTTTATTAAAATACATTTCATTTTCAAAATTGAGCTATCAGCTGTTAACGTGTGTGTACATTTTGAGGGGACACCCAGTATTTGACAAAGGAGGCAAGAACAACAGGATAAAGATAGTCTATTCAATAAAGGGTGTTGGGAAAATTGGAAAAATACATGCAAAAAAAAAAAATGAAACGAGACCACCTTTTACACCATATATAAAAAAATAAACTCAAAATGGATTAAAGACTTAAATGTAAGACTGGAAATCATAAAACTCCTAGAAGAAAACATAGGCAGTAAAATCTCTGACATTTCTCTTGGCAATATTTTTTTCTGATAAATCTTCTCACGCAAGGAAACAAAAGAAAAATAAACAAATGGAACTACATGTATTGCACTGCAAAGGAAACCATCAATAAAACAAAAGGACAACCTACTAAATGAAAGATATTCACCAGTATATATCCAATAATGGGTTAATATTTAAAATTTATAAAGAACTCATACAACTCAACACACACACAAAGAAGATAAAACAATCCAATTTAAAAATGGGCAGCCCCGGCCAACATGATTCAGTGGTTAGTGTCGGCCTGTATACGGAAGGGTCACAGGTTCAATTTTAGTCAAGTACACATGTACCTAGGTTGCAGGTTCCCATCCCCGTCCCTGGTCAGGGCACATGCAGGAGGCGCCCAGTCGATGTATCTCTCTCACATTGATGTTTTTCTCTCTCACCCTCCTCTCTCCCACTTCCCCCCTCCTTTTCATTCTCTCTGAAAATCAATGGAAAAAATATCCTCAGGTGAGAATTAAAAAAAATATATATTAAAAATGGGCAAAGTGAGCCCTGGCTGGATGGCTCAGTTGGTTGGAGCATTGTCCCATACACCAAAAGATTGCAGGTTCCATTCCTGGTCAGGGAACATACCTAGGTTCCAGGGTGCATACCTCCTGATCAGGGTGCATTCAGGAGGCAACCGATCAGTGTTTCTCTCTTCACAGCAATATTTCTTTCTCTCTCTCCCTCCCTCCCTTCCTATCTCTCTAAAATCAATAAAAACATATCCTTGGGTGAGGATTAAAAAAATAATTATTAAAGTACCAATTGCAACAGTAATGGATGTACTTACAAGGTACTATGCTAAGTGAAATAAGTCAGTCAGAGAAGGACAAATATCATATGATTTCACATATTTGTGGAATCTAAAAAACAAAATAAATAGAAATAGACTCATAGATAGAGATCAAATTGATGGTCACCAGAGGCGAGGGTGTTGGGGGTCTGGGTGAAAAAGGTGAAGGGTCTAAGAAGTACAAATTGGTAATCACAAAATAGTTATGGGAATGTAAAGTACAGCATGAGGAATCTATGTATATGAAAGCCTAAGTGACCATTACAACTGGTTGCTGTGATGCACACTGACCACCAGGGGACAGATGCTCAATGCAGGAGCTGCCCTGCCCCCTGTTGGTCAGTGTGCTCCCACAGCGGGAGCACTGCTCAGCCAGAAGCCGGGCTCACAGCTGGTGAGTGCAGCTGCGGCAGCGGGAGCTTCTCCCAACTCCGTGGCAGCGCTACCAAGCGGCAGGTACAGCAGGGCCGGAATGAGCAGGAGTGGTGAGGCGCCAGCCCTGGCTCAGGCTCCTTCCTGGCTGCTTGCCACTTCACACACTGCTACATCCCCCAAGGGGTCCCAGATTGCGAGAGGGCACAGGCCAGGCTGAGGGACCCACTGATGCACGAATGTGTGCACCAGGCCTCTGGTATAGTGAATAATATTGCAGTAACTATCTATGGTGCCAGATGAGTACTTAAAATATTGGGAGGACCACTTTGTAAAGTATGATTGTCTAACCATTATTACTGTATAGCTGAAACTAATACTGTACAAAATAATATTGAATGTGAACTGTAATTGAAAAAAATTTTAAACTATATTATCTTCCAATACATGAATATGGTTTCTATTTACCTATGTCTTCTTTTAATTTCCTTCTCCAATGTTTTTTTAGTTTTCATTGTACAAGTCTTTCACATTCTTGATTAATTCCTAAGTATTTTAATTTCCTTTTCACTTTGATCATTATCAGTCTATAAAAATACAATTGATTCTTGTGTATTGACTTAATATCTTCCTACTTTGCTGAATATATTAGTTCTAGCAATATTTTTAGCTCTTAGTGTTTTTTTTACATATAATATCATCTGTGAACAGAGATCATTTTACTTCTTCCTTTCTAACTTGAATGCCTTTGTTTCTTTTTCTTGCCTAATTGCTCTGGCTAGAATATCTAGTACTAAGTTGAATAGAAGTAGCAAAAGCAAGCATCCTTGTTCCTGTGCTTAGAGAAAAAGCTTTCAGTCTTTTACCATTGCATATGATGTTGGCTCTGGGTTTTTCAAGTATGGTGTGTGTGTTTTTAATGTTGAAGTAGTTTCCTTCTGTTTCTCATTTGTTGGGTGTTTTTATTATGAAAGGATGTTGACATTTGTCAAATGCTTTTTCTGCAATAATTGAGATGATTATGCAGTTTCTTTTCTTCAGTCTATTAATGTGGTGTATTACATTAACCAGTTTTTGTATGTTGAACCATCATTGCATTTCAGGAATAAATCCCATTTGGTCATGGTGTATAATTCTTTCAATATGCTGCTGAATTTGATTTGCTTGTCTTTTGTTGAGAATTTTTGCGTTAATGTTTATAAGAGATAGCAGTCTGTAGTTTTCCTTTCCTGTAGTGTCTTTACCAGGATTTGGCATCAGGATAATGCTGGGTTCAAACAATGAGTTAAGAAATGTTTTATTCTTTTGAGATTTTTGGAAAAGTTTGGAAAGGATTGGTATTAGTTCTTAGATGTTTGGTAAACTTCACCAGTGAAGTAGTCAGGTCTGGGGCTTTTCTTTGTCAAGAGACTTTTTTTGTTATTGATATGATCTCCTTATTAGTTACAGATTTAGTCAGATTTTCTATTTCTTCATGATTTAGCTTTGGTAGGTGCTTAATAAAGAATTCTTTCTAGTAGACCCAAAGGTTTAGAAATAATTACTCTCAGGACTAAATGGTGGAATTTTTTGTTTGTTAATCTCTCCAGATAGGTACTGTTTCTTAGAATTTCTTGATTAACTTTTTAATGGCCTATTAAAATGTTATAATTAGTCATTTTAAGACTATCTAAAATCAGTATTCTTAGAAAGAATTACCTTTTTCTCTATCAGCAGCGTTTAGAAAGACAAATGAGTAGAATGTTCAAACACTTTATTTTGAAGTTGCAGATATAATCTTTTCAATTTCTTAGGGTCTACCCTGGGTTTTGTCTTCTTAAACAATAATCATTGGAAAGACTGAACTAAACATGAGTATTTTTTGTTTGTTTGTTATGTTGGGCATCATATTTCAGGAGCCGCCTAAAGAAAGACTATGATGATTTCAGAAGACAGCCTGATCATGATAAATTTACTAGAGAACTATGGACTACTGAAGAAGGTGAAGGAGATCCTGGAAAGGAATCTCCTAAAGTTGAAATCAGTAAGTCTATAGACTCAACAGAACCTCTAGATATCCTGGAGAAAGATCACTTTGATTCAGGTAGGCATTAAAAAAAAACTATGCATTACACCTCTGTAATTCAGTCCCCATTGTTACTTTCAGAATATGGCTAATTATTATCATGGAATTATAATAAATCAAAGACTGTTACTTCATTACTAATAGAAAAAAATCATAAGTTTAATTAAAAAACTTTTTTCTTTTAAATCAACACTAAAAGCTCAGAGAAGTTTTGGTATATTATATGGAGATAAAATATCATCTGGTTGATGACATGTATTGATTGGGGAAATCTGATGTTTTGAAGGTGTATTATGTCCTTAATAAAAGTTTCTTTGAAGTTACTACATTTCTGGGAGTTTCTGGAGTCAGTGCTTGACTCCAAACTATATGTGTGCCTCTGCTCACACAGCCTTGATCTGCACTTCCTTTGAAATAGGTTCAGTCTCTTATCACTGTGTTTGAAGCACTATTTCTGATGTTTACTTTAAATGGGGACTTGGAAAGTCCCTAATACTGTGAAGATTATTTTTTAATAAGGAATGACCAAGATTGATGGCCTAATGATACCTGAGTGGACACACTATTCTTATGAAGGCTGGATTAGATTATCTGTAATTCATTTCAACTCATCAGATTATATTATTATATAAATCTAATTAAATGACTTTTCTTTAGTTATATGAGGGTTAGTATGAAAATTTGTGGTTAGAAATGAATTAACCTGTTGTATTTTATGTCTTTAGTAAATTGAAAAAGAGTAACTTCCTATCAACCCAGTTTGACCTGACATGAGCATAAATTTTTTACTGTAGGGATAATTAAACACCAGTAAAAGCAGGACACTTTTCATCCTTTAGAGTCTCTAAAAATAGATCAGAATGGAGAACCATTTCTCTTTGACATCAAGATTTTCCTGTGAAGAAGAGAACTAGACTAGATTTCTTTCCAAATCTAAATTCTCAGCTTTTAATTGCTGGCTTGATCTCTTTAAAAGATGTAAAATTTCTTTTTGCACTTCCATAGTCAGCAGAATTAGAGAAGTTAACCAAAAAGGATTTTCTTGTTAATAATAGGTTGTTCTTGAAAATGTTTATTTTATCAAGATTACTATGTCAAAGGTTATCTTACCTTAATTTCCATCAGTGGTGCTGAAACTTGAATCACCTTATAAATTTCTTAATAAATTGTCAGTTCAAAGATTGACTTCTTAAAATATAATTGGCCTCATTACTATTCACTTGCAAATTAACAAAATGGTTTTATAATTTTCAGATGATATGAAATTGTCAGAAATAGAGTTTCCTATGGCCAGAAGCAAGTTGTTGAAAAAGGAATTGCCTTCTAAAGATATACTGAAGACACTGCCTAAAACACTTAAGCGACAGTCCAAACAAACTAGTCATCTGGATGATAGCACAAAAGAACTTTCTCCAAGGAAGAAAGCAAAGTTAAGCACAAATGAGACAACAGTTGAGAATGCAGAAGATGATATGCAGGTTGACTATTTGAATGAATCAAAGCATACAGAGCCACTGTTACCAGAATCATTTGTCTCAGTGGATTCAGCACCAGTGTCTACTCTCCAGAAAGGGACCAAACCTATTCAGGCCTTGCTTGCAACGAATATTGGGAACAAAGTGACCTTAACAAATCAACTGCCCCCTTCCACAGGTAAAAGTGCTTCTGTTGTGGAAAAGCCAGTTGTATCTCCTCCAGAAGCAAGCCCCATAAAGCCAGCATTGACCTGCCACACCAGTACAAAAGGTCCTTTACAGATGGTATACAAAACGCCCTGTGGCCAGTGGTTGCCCATAGATCTTCATAACAGCTCGGTAAAGATTCAGATGCAACCTGTGCTGGATCCTAAGACAGGAGAAAAAATCATGCAGCAGGTCCTCATTCTGCCTAAGAATTTTGTGATTCATCATAAGGAAGGAAAAGCAGTTGCAAAAGAAATACCACCACTTCAACAAAAAGATACAGAACAACATGGTTTATCTTTCCAGCAGACAGCAAATGTGAACTCTTCTTCAGCAACAGTTGTCAAGTCAACAGGAGCTGTTTCTTCTCCCCATCTACCTAATGCAGTTTTCAACAAGACGATTACACCTTTGTCAAATGTGAATAGTGCTAGACCACAGCCTTTGTCACCTGTAACCTCCATAAGTAATTTATTAACACCACCAGTTAAGAATATCCAGAGTGAGGTAGGAAAAGTAAAAAATGCAGTTTCAGCAACCACATTCCCCCTTTCCATTGCTTCACCCACCATTTCTTCCATAGTTCAGCCTCCATTATCAGCAACAACACTAAGTGGATCTACAAATCCTGGTAGCTCCCTCAACAGTTTTGCACAACAAATTTCTGATTCTTCGGAAGCAAAGCAAGAGTTGAAAACTGTGTGTATCAGAGATTCACAGTCAATTCTTGTTAGGACACGAGGTGGGAACACTGGAGTTGTGAAAGTACAAACAAATACAGATCAAAATTCACCCAACAGTTTATCTTCGAGTTCAGTTTTCACTTTTGCTCCTCAGCTTCAGGCATTTCTGGTGCCAAAATCAACAACTTCATCCTCCTCTGCTTTTTCACCAGTAGCTGGAATGACTACTACATCTAGTCTTCCACCTTTTGGCCAAACACCGACTTCTGCTTCCATTCCAGCTGGCTTTAATCCGTCCGTGGGGAAAAATCTCAAACTTACATTAGGACAACCTCTTATAAGTGGTAATTTGGGCCACATGATAGAGAAGACTTCACACATGCCCTCTTCTCCCTTAAAGTCCTCTATTTCTTCTAGTACTCTGTTATCATCAACAGCAAATAGTTCAGTAAGTGTAATTAGCCTTCCACCAGGAAATTTTGGACAAACCAATGCAAATGCTATTCATACTCCAACTAAACAGCAACAAGCAGATTATATCACAAGAAGTTACCCTGTTACAAGATCAGAAGCAACAGTAGCAACAAATGGAGATGTGATCAGTGGGACTACAGTTCAAAAAGTTATGCTGGTATCAGCTCCATCTGTTCTTTCTTCTGGCAGTGGGACTCCAATTAATGTGACACCTGCACCAACACCTACAGGTGTATCTGCCCAGAAATTAGTTTTTATTAATGCTCCAATTTCCAGTGGCACGTCAACTATTGTGGCAGAACCATTAAAACAAACTCCCCCCTTGAATAAAACATATGTTAAGACTCCAGAGCAGCCTCAGATAGTACTAATTCCATCTACAGTGGGAGCACCAATGAAAATAAATTCATCAACAACTGTGTCTCAGATAAAAGATGTGAAAATTGGGCTAAACATAGGTCAAGCAATTGTAAATACTTCAGGGAGTGTGCCAGCTATACCATCAATTAACATACTGCAAAATGTAACCCCAAAAGGAGAAGAAAAAAGTACCAAGGGCTATGTTTTGCCATTGTCAACAAGTGGTAATTCAGTTCCAGTAAACTCTAATTTAGTGAGTCAAAATATTACTCCTGCTAATGAATCAGTGGTTTCTGCAACAAGAGCAGTAAACATGTTTTCAGTAACAGGAGCAAATGTATCTTTAGGTTCTCTTTCAGTGACCTCAACCTCTGCTTCAGTTGGGACACGACCTCCTGTTTTAGTCAGTGGAAATGATACCTCTTCAAGAATTATGCCTATTTTGTCAAATAGACTTTGCACGTCAAATCTCGGAAACACTGTGGCGATATCAACTGTGAAAACAGGACATCTTGCATCATCTGTTCTGATTTCAACTACACAACCAACAGTGTCTCCTAAATGTTTGACATCTGCTTTGCAAATCCCTGTTAATGTTGCCTTGCCTACACCTGTGACTATATCCCCAAAAATCAACACAGTCCCACAAGTGGCAACAGTATCTGGAGCCACACGTTCTGCATCTCTTTCTAAAAGACAATCTCAGACTTCTGTCCAGTTTCAGTCACCAGGGATTTCAGCTACAGTGCCAACAAATATGAACACAAATAAACCTCAAACTGAATTGCCATCCCTTTCACCGAGTCCAAGTAAAATAGTTAATATTTCCAATGTTGCTTCTCTGCCAAACCAGCCAATATCCCCTGCTTTAGTAAAGTCAACCTCCAGTTACAGTTCTACTCCAGGTGGCTCTGCCATTCATACTGCTACAGCACCATCACATGTAACTAGTGTGGTAGAAAGTCAGTTCAGTGAACCTTGTATTCAGCAAAAAATAGTCATCAACACCAGTACGCCTTTGGCACCTGGTACTCAGATCATGATTAATGGAACCCGGTTTATTGTTCCACCACAAGGTCTTGGAGCTGGCAGCCATGTTCTCCTTATATCTACCAATCCAAAATACGGACCTCCCTTAGTGCTTAGCAGTGGCCAAAGCATTCAGCCTACACCAGTAGATAATCCTGTCCAAAAGACCACACTAGCATCAAATAATTTAAATGGGCAACCTGTAAAACAGTCTCTAAGAACCTCTACAAAAATGGTAAACTCTCTTGGGAATGCAAGTTCTCTACCCACAGTACACACACAACCACAAACCATAAACACAACTGCTCAAGTTTCTGTTCCACCTCCTGTACCAGCGGTGTCATTGACTTCAGTAATTAAGTCTCCTCCAAGTACTCTCTTAGCTAAGACATCTTTGGTTTCTGCCATTTGCTCTAGTAATCCTCCACTGCCAAGTAGTACTTCAGTATTTCATTTGGACACATCAGTCAAAAAATTGTTGGTTAGCCCAGAAGGAGCCATTTTGAATACCATAAGTACTCCAGTATCTAAGGTTTCTTCACTCTCTTCATCTCTCTCTCAAATTGTATCTGCCAATCGAAAGCCTGCCTCTGTCTTCCCTGCGTTTCAATCATCTGGCTTAGAAAAGCCTGACACAGCTGCATCCTGAATTTAGACTAAACGAGCCAGTTTTTAAATAATGGGGCATTGTTTTGATTCCCATATAAATTTTAACTGTTTATTATACTGTTGAAAACATACTATACATTGTGTGTGTGTGTGTGTGTGTGTGTGTGTGTGTGTGTGTGTGTGTGTGTTAATGTATCTTGTCATTAGCTTGCAACAAGGCTTTGTTTTCTTGGGGAGCGAAATACCTGTTCCATTTCACTCATTGGTATATGTTCTCAGAGGATGGTTGTTTAAAGTAGACAGGCTTTACTTGTCTGTATAACAAATTGAACAAAGTCAAGTCTGACTAGTTTGGAGTAAGCTAGCCTTTTGCGCACTTGCATTGACATGTTTCTTCTTGAATTTGGACTATTGCAGCGTGTATCTACAATATGGTATTCTGTGTCATTAGTGAAATCTTATTTTTGTTTCTGTAAAATATATATATATATATATATTTATGCATTGTGAAAATGCAGCCCATGGTGTAAAATTGTACATATTCCTAAATTCCTAACAACCTGTACTAAACTATATGTACAAAGAACTATGCTGTCTTATTTATGTTTTGTTTACATAATGTATAGTTTTTTAAGTATTTTAGTAATTTTGGACCAGTGAACTGTTAGCAACAATGCAGAAGAATCTGCATGTAATAAACTGAGTTGCTGTATTTGTTTGTTTGAATACCATTTTTTTAAGTGCGTTCTTGTTCCATTGGAAGAATATATGATATAAAATAGAGATAGTCTCTTACAAAAAAGGATTGAGGCTGGGAAATTTGAATTAATAGCTAGCATTTGTACAGGCTTTACAGTTTACAAACTGTACTTTCACATCTCATTTCATTTTCACAGTATTTTTGAGAAGGTTAAGTGATGTGTCCAAAGTCACACAGCTAGTGGGTGGTAGAGCCAGTATTTGGACATGATGCTTTACATTCTTTTTCCATGATTTTATACTATTTCTGTTATAAAATTTTACTCTAGATTTCATTATTTTAACTTTTTTCTGTAAGTCCACCACCAAATTCTACATTAACCAAAATAAGTAATCTTTCAGACTAATGTATTTGATGTCTGTTTATACACCCCAGATATGTTTTTATAAGCTTTTTATTTTTAAATAATTTTAGATTCACAGAAAGTTGCAATGATAGTACAGAGAGGCCCCTTGAACCCTTTACCAAGTTTCCCCCTGATAAGTTTATTTTTATATTGAGGTGTTGGTTCATAGTGACTAATTTTCCAATTTGGTATTTTTTAAAACATGATTTTTTAATTTAGCATAACAAATGTGGACACTTTAATTAGTTATAAGTACTCTTTGCTTTTTATTTGTTTTTGTCAATTACAGAGCAGTTACTTAAATTCCATTATAAAGCAATTTTTATGGGTCAGTTTATTCTCAGGGTTTTACATTGTGGTATTTCAGGATATGCCTCATTTTAAATAAAACATTTTATACTTATTAGATCTTTATATCCATTACCTTATTTGGGACATTGTATATTCATCCACATCCATTAATAATACTAGAGTCCCGGTCTCAAGGGGGTCCCTCAGCCTGGGCTGCACTCTCTCACAATCCGGGACCCCTTGGGTAGGGTCCCTAGGCCTGGCCTGAGATTGGGGCCTATTGGGGCTTTCCTTCCCCTGGCTGCAGGCAGCTGGCCCCACCCCCACCACTGCCACTGCTTACCATCTGTGCAGCGCTGCCCCTCCTCCCCTGCCACTGGTGGCCTCCCTCTGCAATTGACAGGCTGGGGTGCAATGGCTTGGCTGGCCTGAGCCTCCCTCTTGGCTGGGGGGCGGGGCCAGCTCTGCCTAACTGATTGCCGCTAACCACTCTCCTGCCTACCTGGTCAGCCCTAACTGCTGGCCTGCCTACCTGATCGCCCCTGACCACTTGCCTGCCTGATTGCCCCTAACTGCTTGCTTGGGGACAGGGGAAGGGCCAGCCCGGCAAGGGGCCGTCTGCTGGCCTGCCTACCTGATCGCCCCTAACCGCTGGTCTGTCTCTGATCGCCCCTAACCACTTGCCTGCCTACCTGATCGCCCCTAACCACTGGTCTGCCTACCTGATCACCCCTAACCACTCTGCCTACATGCCTGATTGCCCCTAACCACTTGCTTGGGGGCGGGGTCAGCCCTGCGGGACCGTCTGCCTACCTGATCTCCCCTAACCGCTGGACTGCCTACCTGATCACCCCTAACTGCTTGCCTGCCCACCTGATCACCCCTAGCCACTGGTCTGCCTACCTGATCACCCCTAACAACTCTGCCTGCCTGCCTGGTTGCCCCTAACCGCTTGCTTGGGGGCGGGGCCAGCCTGTGAGGGGCTGTGGTGGTCTGGTCTCTGGTCATTTCCATCATGTTGCCTCTGGCTTTTTATTAATAAGATTATTAAACCTGGGGTTGAAATGGTAGGGAAGAATAGGCCTACAGACTTCTTTCGAAACTACATTGAAATTTAGTAGTTGTCAAAATGGGCAGTGAGGATGGATATTTCTGGAAAGTTGCTAAAGGTTCTCAAAAACCTGTATTTGTGTTCTTAGAGCACTTTTACCACTCATGTCTGTGTTCAACTCTGTAGTCACCTTTCCCTTTCCCTGTCAGTTTAGAAAGACCATGGATTCCAGGGGGATGTGGGTGATGTTGAAATGCATTACATTGTACATAGGTGGTCCTCACTAAATGAATGTGCGTATTTAACTTTATTAAATATGTTTTTTAAATTAATTTTAGAGAGGAAGAGAAACACTGATGTGAAGAGAAACGTCAATCAGTTGCCTCCTGTCCGGGAACTGAACCCACAACCTGGGTATGTGCCCTGACTGGGATTGGAACCAGCAACCTTTCGGAGCATGGGACAACACTCAACCAACTGAGCCATACCAGCCAGGGCAGGGCTATGTACTTAACTTTTAAAGTAAAACCACCCAAAACTGTTTCTCTTTTGTTGAAAAGAATTATCTAGGCCACTTCCAGAAATAACTGAATTACCTATTGGTCCAATTTTAATCTCATGAGGAACCTAAATAATTTCTTAACCACTAATTCTTTTCTAACTCCTAAATTCAAAATTCTGATAATGACCTTCGAAGCTCTGTGTGATCTGTTGAACCTTTTAGAGTGAAGTGCTCCCCTCCTCCTCCTCCTTAGGGCTTAAAAGACTCTCCTGTCTTTTAAGTTTCTGCTTACCTCTCCCGCTTCATTTCAACCTACTCTCCTTGCTCAGTGTACTCTAGTTTTTTTGTTTGTTTGATTGGTTTGGTTTGGTTTTTGGTCCTAGAAAGTTTGAGACACTTCAAGGTCTTCCCAGATGTTTTCTTTGACTTAATGTTCCATTATAGGCTCTCATCACATATTACATAACTTTCTCTCTTTACCATACCCCAGTCAGCATCATGATACTGCAGTTACAGATTGAGGTCATAGATTGAGAAGGACAGATCACTCCTTTACAACTGTAATAAAAGTACTTGTATGCACTTATGTAATGCCAGCCCTAGCTGATTTGGCTCAGTGGATAGAGCGTCGACCTTCAGACCGAAAGATCCCGGGTTCGATTCTAGTCAAAGGCACGTACCTCGGTTGCAGGCTCCTCCCCGGCCCAGGCCCTGCTTGGGGCTCGTGCAGAAGGCAACCAATTGATGTGTTTCTCACTTCAGTGTTTCTGTCTTTCCCTCTCTCTTCCACTCTCTCTAAAAATCAGTGGAAAAATATCCTCAGGTGAGGATTAAATACAACATTTATATGGATCTAATTCTAAAACATTAATGAAATGGGCTAGAATTTTAATAAAACCATCTAGATTCTCAAAACTCTATCTTAGGAATTAATGATTCCATTAAACTTCAATTTGAGCAAATGTAGCAACAAGGAAGTAAAAAACGGAAAGAAGAATTATCTAAAAATTTTTAAAGAGAAAACACGTCCTTTAGAAATTGAGTTGGCTGCTATAAACCTGAATCAAACCTGCAGATGACTCAGATACCTGAGTCCTCACAGCTTAACCTCTCCTCCTCAGGGGACCTGATGACTTAGGGAGTGACCTGATACTTCCTGGCCTCTGCCCAGGGCTGCATGTGGGACAGTGGGGGGCCACTTGGGGAAAGCTGGAATTTAAACTTCTCCAGCCAATATTTTGTCTGTTGTGATCATTTTCATTTCTTGGCTCAGTGAGCTTTCTCTCCGCCAGGCTGCCATCCACTTTTCTTGAGCTTTTTTCTCATGGGAGGCAATCCAGCTGATCTTAAAGGAAGTGCTTCTTTCCAACTGTCAAAGCCATCTTCTTGTAGGAGCCGTGCTTCTAATGTATATAGCTAGTATTTTCATATACTTCGGGAAGTTTCTTCCAGATTGCCAAGCAGTAAATTTTTTCCTCCATTGATTTTTTGCAAATCTGCAATGCACATGTTGTTAACTAGTCCTGCAAGCAGTATATGAAGTTTTAGCTGAAGTTTTTGAGTCTCACTTTCAAACTATTTTCAGACTGCAAAGATGTTTGCTCAGTTTGGACACCATTCATTTGAACTGTAAGTGATTTGTTAATTTAAGTTTCTTCACTTAAATTTTTAAATAGTCCTTAATCTTTTTCCTTCAAGTCTTTTTAAAGAAACACTTAACAGGGTTGGTATATTCCTTCAAATTGACGTCTCATTGACAGTGGAGGGGTTCTCTTGTCTGATTTCAGATAGCCATCAACCATGTAATTGTTTCTGAAGAAAGCAGGCAGACTTATCTTCATTACCTTTTCAGAGATTTTAATGGGCTCTCTTTATCATTTAACACCTCTTTCATTGGTGTTTTCAAGTTGTCAGCTTTTTTTTTTTTCTTTTTTCTGTTCCTTCATTTCCCACACTTTCTTTCCTCTTACGGCTTCTTGGGGTAGAAGTTTTGGACATTCTTCAAAATGAGTGTTTTTATCCAAGACATCAATGATTTCCCTCTGGACTTGCTCTGCATTCCTCAGAGATGATTTTATGATGTCATCAGTCACCTGAGATAGAGGAATTTCGATGCATTTTTGGGTGACACAGTCCTTAAAGCCATGAAATGAAAGTTTAGGGGGCTCCCTGTTTTCTGCCCTTTTTGGAAAAGTTCTGTAATATTCTCAAGTGATAACTAGATCTGTCCAGATTTATAAGTGCTACCAAACTCAGTATTTATAACTGCAGAGGACTGGTCTCCACTAGAGAGGACTTGGGGCTTCATTGATTTGCCAGCTCCTCACTGACTTTAACCCAGGCAGAGAATATTTTGGCTAGCTCTTTTCCCCTCCTTAAGTGTGCCTGCTCTTTACTCTCTTCACAATCAGACAGTCTATATCAGAATCTTATAGGGAAACCCATAGAGACTTGGGCCTTGAATCAAGCATCAGACAACACCTGAGGGCTGATGAGGGGCTAGGAGAAGGAGGGAAGACCAGGTTCTATAAAACAGACTCACGGCACAAATGGAAAGTGATATTATTTATCCAGCGCACTTGGACACAGAAAACAAGGGTTGCAGCCAAAGGAGATCACCCATGAGCTCTGGCTACTCTAGTCCTGACCTGGTCCTGCAGGAAACCTAGGAGATCAAAGCCATGCCGTGCCATTACCCACCCGGCCCACAAGGTATTGTGGGGGGGCACACTGCAGTGGAGGACACCTGTGCGCAGCGCCCTGGGTGAGGCTCATGCTCCTGTGTTCAAATTTCCTTGGGCAGCAGGGAAGCCCAATCCTGCCTGCAGAGCTCACAGGGATCCAGCTCCCTGGGAGGCACCCCTCTAGCCCTCGTTTGTGTGTATTCCATCCAGGTGTGCAGGGGCAGAGCAGTGAAGGGCCTCCACAATGGTATTAACTAACAGCCCTGGATTTCAGTGTCAGATTTGGCAAGGCCATAACAGCTCATGGATTTTCTGTGGAGCCAATTTGTCCTCATTCAATCCAAGCATTCCTAGATGAGGGAGACTCTTCGACTGGCGTCTGTGACCCAGGCTCCTCCCATCATGCCACCTTGCAGTCTTCAGCTCCTGGCTCCCAAGGTTGTCCCACAATTGGTCCCCAATCCAGGGAGTCGTTTTCAAAAGTGTGGCTGCCTCCATGTAGGGGGCAGGACCTTTTGGCACCCCATATCTATTCCTTGAAACAAAATCTCACTCTCCTAGTTTCTCTCTGGCAGACAGCTCAACCCCTTTGCCCATCACCTGGGACACTGAGGGATTCTGGGAAAAGAGCCATTTTCCACAGGGAAAGGAGAGAACACTCAGCAGATGGTGGATGGGCTGGAGATCTTGGAGGGGTGCAGGGAGCAAGCCATAGGCTATTCTACGAATGTGCAGGGTTAGGGCTCAAATTAGGCCTTTCAGTGAGGAAAGGAGCTGCGAATTTACTTGGTTTAGAACTCACTTATCTGGTGGGAAAGGGTGTGGGGGGAGGGGACGACAGGGATGGGGACAGGGCTTATTTTAAGTGGTAGGACTGGACAGTCAGAAAGGGCAGGGAAGTATTTTAGTATTTTGTTGAATGACTTTTTTATACATAAGTGAGTTTTTTTAAATATATATATTTGTATTGATTTCAGAGAGGAAGGGAGAGGGAGAGAAAAACATCAATGATGAGTGAGAATCATTGATCTGCTGCCTCCTGCACACCCCACACTGGGGATCCAGCCCACAACTCAGGCATGTGCCCTGACTGGGAATCAAACTGTGACCTCCTGGTTCATAGGTCAACGCTCAACCACTGAGCCACACTGGCCGGGCAAATGACATTTTTGTCAATGTGTGTAATAAGTCTCTGTACTCGGTGTTTTCTTCTCTTCCGTACAATTCGGTCTTTTGTGGGAAATGATGCAGTTAGGCTGCACTGGTGTTTCCGACGACACAAGGCAGTTTTAGGTGGTTTGGTGACTCGGCACTAGGTAACACTGAGTCACACAGTGAGAAGTCATTTCTTTCTCCTGCAAGCCTTTCCATTGTGTTAAAAGCTTTTCTCGGGCTCTTGCTAATTTCCCTCATTAGTAAAGAGAGCAGGTCTCAGGTTGACAGCCTTCTGCAACCATTAGTCTCTTCCTAGGTTTTAATAAGAATAATTTGCTTTCATTATCTTCATGCTTATCGTTATTCTCTACTTATGGGAAAAGACACTATTTTCCACTTAGGGTGGAAATTGGAGCCAATTTTTTTAATGAGCCGGCTGAAAAAATATTAGATAAATAATAGTATACATGATATATAGATGTCAACAACAACAAATTGTAGTGTTACTAGCAAATAACGACACTCTTCCAGGACCTCTGAGTCTTTATGATTTCTTCTATCTGCTCCTTTGAGAGGGATTTGGGAGCCCACAGGAACTAAATGGCCATTAGGACATTTAAGGAGGTAAGACGTCAGCCAAGCTACAGCGGCTTTTACTTATTTAAATTCTGACACCACCTTCTGGAATAACAGGAAATTCCTGTCATTAGTTATGATAACATTGAGCCCTGAAAGGAAATGAGATTAGGACTGTGTTTATGAGTTACTTAGGGAAGAGGACCTCTGAGCATCTTGGAGTTTCAGCAGAGACATTGCTGACACCTTCCTGATCAGATGCCTGTGTCATCTGGAAGGTCAATCTGCTCTTGGTCTTAAACATGTAAAGGTATCCTTTGAGAGCATTCCAAGACACAGACTCACCTGTTAAGAGTTCCATTTGGCCAAGAGGTTGCTTCTTCAGAAATCAGAATAGTAGTTGGTTAGTTATTAGCCAAATTTCAACTGAGAAGAAATTGAATGGTCCCAGAACACACATTTAAATTCTGTCCCTCCAGAAATAACACCACAGATGTATTAGCATTACTACTGGCACAGATAGTATCATGCATCAAAATGTTTATTGACGACGTTTTTCCATTTTAATATGTTTCATCATTTCCTCGATTAGTATTGCTAGTTTCCCTACTAAGAATTTAACACTAAGCTCATTGTTAGTGATGATGTACATTGTTTCTACAGCATCCTGAAGCAGAACATTAAATGTCCATATTCAATGTAATCCAAAGTGTGAGGCGAATCATTTCAGCATCTCTCAGGAGCCTCGCTGGCTCTCACGGAGAGTAAGGTGGTGGGGACTGCTGAGCGGAGAGTTTCTCGTAGGCAGGTGGGGCATTGGGAACCTGGGAGGATGAGAAAGGGAGAATAGGGCGTTGGCCACAGAGCATGTTTCTGGGACAGCCATTAGGTAACATAACTCTACTTTTTCTCTGGACTGAACCTTTAAGTGTCCACACCTAATTTCCATCCAACAAGGTAATTATAGTTAAATTTCACAAGCGTGTGTGTTGAAACATTGTTGGGGCAAGAGTAGAGAAAAAAAGGGCTAAGGGCTTTCCAAAATCTCAAGAACTTATATACTGGGCATCTCCCAAAAATGTATGCACACTTTAGTAGCTGATAGCTCAATTTTGAAAATGTATTTTAATAAACACTGCCTTTATAATTATCCAAAGTGGGTGTATAGTTTTGGGGGGACACCCTATATACCTAGAATATCCTTGTCAGTAGAAGTCCCAAGCCCTAACTAATGAATTATTGAACCCTGTTTGCAGGCACTAAATACATTGCATTTTTACTGCAGGTAAAATTAATCTTAATATATTTCATTTAACCCCACATATCAAAATTTCAACATGTAACTGATATAAAAATGATTAATGAATTATCTATGTTCTGCCTCATACTAAGTCTTTGAAATCTGGTATGTAGTAGAGTGCATCTTAGTTCCAGCTGCTGTGTTTTAAGTACTCAACAGCTACATGTGGCTAGTGGCTACTCTACTGGGTAGCACAGCTCTACACAAATAATAACAGGTCTTTTATTTTCTCCCTTAAATATACTTATGTTCAGGACATAGACAAATATACTACACGCGTAAGACAAAAGGATGGTGTATCCAGAACCAAGTTCCTCCTTTGGATCCTAATCTAAAGCTCTCATTGTTGACTGGAAAATCGGGCTATGGGCGAACACAGTCCAAGAACATGTCTGTGTTCCCCTTGGTTTTTACCTTTCTCGTTTCTCATTATGGTAACATAGACATAAAATTTACTATTTTAACTTGTTAGGTGTGCTGTTCAGTAGTATTAAGTACACTTCACGTTGTCCCTGCTTTTTAAATAGAAATAGTTTTATTCATTTGAGTTAAAAGCAGCCATACACGAAAACACCAACATGCAGGATCTCAACCTACCACAGGCTTGTAATTGTTCTCTAGAAAAGGCAGCTTACTGTCCTGGTGACCAAGTCCCTCACGTGGACATCTTCCTGTAAAGGTGCGTTGAGTGCCAACATAACGGCTTTTGCCCTGAAAGGTGAATTCATGAAGATCATTGCGTGAGCAGAAAAGATTGAGCCCATTAAAGACATGAGAAAGAAGGGTAAAGTTTTAAGAATGGGTCTTAATCCTGGTTGTGCCACATACTGTGTATCCCCTCTGAACTCCAGTTTTTGCATCTGTAATATGAAAATAACATCATCTACCTGTCAGAGCTGTTGCAGGAGTCAACTAAAGGTAAGGCACCTAGTACAGTGCCTAATACCCAGTTGTCAATGACTTTTGTAAAAAATATTTTTATTGATTTCAGAGAGGAAGAGAGAAGGAGAGCTAGAAACATCAATGATGAGAGAGAATCATTGATCAGCTGCCTCCTAAATGTCCCCCACTGGGGATCAAGCCCACAACCTGGGTATGTGCCCTGACCGGGAATCAAACTGTGACCTCCTGGTTCATAGGTCGACACTCAACCACTGAGCCACACAGGCGATGCTCAATGACTATTTTTAAAGGGAAGGAGAAAAAGAGTGAATCTAAAGAAAAAAGAACTTCAGAGTGAATGCAAGTGGAGTAGATCAGAACTAGTGAGGCAGGAGCTGGTATGACAGTGAGGACATGCATATGACCACATGACAGCAGGGACATACTCTGTTTCTGCCTTTTGCATAGTGACAGCAAAATATCCTAACCACTCTGAATGCACCTACTGTGTAGAAATGCTGTGGCTGTGGCCCTGGGCTTCCACGTCAAGTTGCAACAATGATGACAAGTCAGTCTATGGCTAAGCACCGCACCCTGAGTTATTGGGGGGAGGATGGCTAAAAGCTTAGTGCTTTGCATAGGGTTAGAGGGCGATGCTCCTCACCCCTAGAACAGAATGGCAACAGTTTATACAAGACAGAGACACAAACTAAAGTAGAGACTGCAGGAGCGGTCCACCCTGGTGAGGTGGAGTCTTTAATCACGGATATTGTTAAAAATTGCTGGCATTTTGTGATAATAAAAAACAGACTAATGTTTAGTTGCTTTTATTATTGTTAAATTATCTACAGCAACGGTTCTCAAGCGTGAGCGTGCATCGGCATTCCCTGGAGGCCCTGCTAAACACATCGCCGGGCCCACACCCAGAATCCCTGACTCAGTCAGCCTGGGGTGAGGCCCATGAATGCGCATTTCTATCAAGTTCCCGGGAGCTATTGCTGGGCCAGGACCACACCAAGAACCACTGCTCCACAGACAATGCGCCTTCTTATTGCCTGTGCCTAGTGCAACTCGGCTATACTCAGATACGTAGCGAGGGCTGTCTCTTTTTAATCAAATGTTAAAGAAAAAATAATGTCAAACTTACCCAGATGCTTTTAGAAACTAGGAAAAAGGAACATATCCCAGCTCCTTTTTAAAGGGCTGTATAATGTTGATATGAAAAGCAGACAACAAGGACAGTGAAAAAGATGAGAAAATATAATCTAATCTTCCTTCTGAAAGTGTATGCAAAAATCCTAAATAAAACATAAGCAAATTAAGGCAAATATCATATATCAGCTGTCTATTACTACATAGCAAACGTCCCTAAAGTGCAGTGGCTTAAAGCAATCACCCACAAGGGCCCTAATGACATGAGCACCCAGGGAGGCTCTGCTTTCCTCCCCGGATCCCAGAGCTACACCTCAGAAAAGCAAAATAATATTTAATGTGTCTCTCCCTTTACTCAATAATTGCTTTTATTCTTTTTCTTTGCTTCTCAGCTCTCTCACCTGCCATGGTGTGCATGTTAAAATGAGGGTTCCTGGGTCTCGCCACCAGAGCTAGCCCCAGAACCTACATTTCAGCAAGAACCCCCAGTGGTTGGCGTGCAGGAGCCCCTGGCCAACAGACACCACAAGACCTGGGCGCAAGCTCCGCTGTCAGAAGGGGCCTCAGAATGCTCTCCCAGGATCACAGGGATTGTGGCTAACCTTCCAGGTAAAAGAGTAAAATTGGTAAGCACAAACACTAAGTTCCAGCACCTTACAAACCATTTTCCCAAGGAAACACATTGCTGCAGAAAGCAGTCTTTCCTTTCAAAGGGTGTGTTCCAGGGCTAAGGGGAATTGTTAGCCAAGGGAGAAATTTTAGGTCTTAATTCCAACCAACCGTGCTACCATTCTGTGTCCAGGGAAAGTGGGAACGTGGACATTTCCGAGCTCGGTGAAGAATGCTCAAGGTGGAGTAACTCAGATACCCACAGTTTACATGTATTGTCATGTATGTACTCCTGTTTTAAAGTGAAAATAGAATCACCAAAGAAAGACAGGGAGGTGATTATGTAATGTTAAGACTCTGTTACCCTTAAGTTGAATGAGTTTAAGATGAGAGTGTTGAAGCAGAAAGGAAAATTAAAAAAATTAAACACACACACACACACACATTGTCTTTTTGCCCAGAATCATCCTAGCTAGCAACTGTGGACAGTTAAGAAATTAATACCAACATACTGAGTTTGTAGAACTTTTACTCCTTGAAAAACTAAACCATTGTGATTTTTAATATATAAACAAAAGGAATAAAAACTATATAGAAAAGATATATATTAAATAAAAACAGAGGGGAGGGAATGTAGTGGGGGAAGGGGACATCTATAATACTTTTAACAATAAAGGTAAATAAAATAAAAACAGATATAGGTCATCTTATATCATGTGTCTAGGTATAGAACAGAGCAAATGAGGTTTAGAGGAGTTAAAATCTAAGGTCACCTTGCAAGTCAATGGCAGACAATGAGGCCAAACCCAATGCCACACAATTGGGTGATTGCTGTGTGTCAGGCACTGAGCTGGTCACAAGAAACAAAGAGGAATAAAAAAATATTCTTGCCCAGCCTGTGTAGCTCAGTGGTTGAACAACGACGCATGCATCAAGGGGTCCCTGATTCAATTCAGGTCAGGGCACATGCCCAGATCTCAGGCTCAAACCCCAGTAGGGGGCATGCAGGAGGCAGCCAAGAGATGTTTCTTTCTTCTTTCTCCCTCTCCTTCCCTTTCTCTCTAAAATAAAATAAAATAAAATAAAAAAATCAATAAGAACATACTAAAAAAAAAAAAAGAAAAAGAAAAAATATATACTCCATTCCAGTTCATAAATGAGGAAAAGAGAAAGGGTGGGAGAGGCAAAAAGTAAATAGCCAATTACAAGGCAATGTCATAACCCTGAGCTAGAAGTACAATGGAGTTCTGTGGCAGAGAGCAAAGGCCCCCTAGCTCCCCTCAACTAACCTGTTATGGACAGCCACAGAGAGGTGTCATCCCTAACCTCCTAACCCAAGGCTTTCCTGTGGTACTTGGTTTTGGAGTCTTATTCACACTCAGCAGCTTTTCCTCCTCCCCCGCAAAATGTCAACACACTGAAGGGCTGCTGCTCTATGGGTGTGTCAGCCCCCTGACTCCCCCTGGCTTTCATGGTTTGTATTTGGGACACTCTGGCAAGATGCATATGAAGAAAAGGGGTACATGGAACTGCCCAAGCTTCCTGGCAAGAAGAAGAATTCGAAGCTACAGCCCTCACCTTCCCCTCCGCACCTAGGTCTGCCGAGCCACGGCCTCCCACCCACTCCACTCCTCCCCTCTATCACAGAGCCTTTTCCTCCGAGTGAGGAATCAGACTTTCCAACATCTTTTATCAAGATAAATGTTTTCCATTACGTATCAACCTCGGAAGCCTTCAGATCTGTAATAACAAGAAAGAGACAGGAAAGGGAGAGAGAGAAGAGAAGACAAGAGGGAAGAAGGGAAGAGAATAGAAAACACAGCTCTCCTTTTATTCTGTTGCTCACTGTGGATAATGCCTTTGGATGCGTACGAGTTAGGGTGCTACCTGGCTTTGAGGCCAGGTTTCTGAAACCTGTAGTTTTTATAGTTTCGAGACTCAGTTGATGTTTTCCATTTGAGGAAGATCCTGCTGCCCCGAGACTGAACTGTGTCCCTTGCTAGCTTCCTGGTCATAAAAGTAAAGGAGGAAAAACCCTCCTAGCACCACAGCAGCCATCAAAGGAAGACGGAGCCTGTTAAACACCTGGGGGTCCTTTGTGCTGCTGAGGAGTGAATGGCTACCTCATTGCATGGATGGCTAGATGGGTCCTGGGTATACTGGGTTGCTTAGTAGAGCAGACTTAGAATTCCCAAGGCAACCGGAGAGGAAAGGGGTGAAGAAGCAAGAAGAGAGGAGCGGCCACTAAGTGGAGCAGCAGATGCAACGAGAATCCCCAGACAGTTTGGTAGGACCTGGATGTGTCCTTGCTGCTGTTTGCTGTGTAAGAGGACCACAAACCTACCCTGTGCCCCCCAAACTATCAGTGCTCAGCATGCAGACGGCCAGCACTCGTTTGCTCTGAGTGGGACCAAAGAGCAGCCAAGTTCCTGGTTGGGGTTGCTGCCTGGGCAGAGGCCACGGAGGAGTTGTAAGAAGTACAATGTAGAGAAAGGACCGGGAATCAGAGTCAGAGGTGATCATGAGAATGTTACCCCATTGCCCAGAGATTCAGAGGAAGAAGGGGAAGTGGGGCCACGGCTCTGGATGGATCCCAGCAGTGGGAGCTTTACCAACCTTCAGGCTCCCGTATCCATTTCGTCGTCTGCAATACCAGCAGCCGAGGAACAGCACGAGTCCCAGGATCACCATCAGGACGCCAATCCCTGCGATCCTGGCCCAAGAGACAGACAGACCCATCTGGGTACTTCTTCCACATTGTGACCAAACATCCCTCTCTTCACAGGGACTTGGCCAGCCCAGCACAGCATCACCCAAACCCAAGTAATTTGCCACCACATGGCACCCCGGGCACCCAGCAGGCCTCCAGCACTTGCACCCAGGGGCAGCACCTCCTCTAGGAGCCTCTCAGGTACGTGCCAACAGGAACCGTGCTACCCGGCATGGGCACAAGCACCCAAGTTCCTGGTGCAGGAGGTGCAGTGGCAACTGACCCTTATGTGGACAATTTACTTTTTGAGGCTGAATTATCTTTTCATTGGGGCTGGCTTAAATCATTTTCCCCAACTATGAGTCCACAAAAAGGGAAATGGAAATTAGCATTGACTGGACATCTATTAGCCAGGGCCCACGCTAAACATTTCAGTGGTTGCCCACCGGTGGTCTGCGGATCACTGGTGGTCCGTGAGGTCCGCAAGATTGGCGACCACTGTGCTAGATACATTAGCTTATTTCATTCTCACAACAGCCCTGGAAGGCGGGCACCGCTTATCGTCCCCATTTCACAGATGAGGAAACACATGCAGAGGTTAAGTGCCTTGCTGATGGTCACACAAAGATAGCAGAGGGTTTGAACTTGACTCTCCCTTGTGCCCTCTAGCCCAATCCGTCCCCCACACCTCACTCCTTGCCCAGGTCCTCTCTCCCTTCTTGCCTTGACTAACACAGGTTCCTAGACTCGGCATCATTCCTCCCAGTGTGATGGCAACCCATCCTGCCTTCTCTCCTGGGCCTCCCTGTGGTGGTGATCACTGTGTGCTCACCTGTTTCTTCTAGAAATGGAAAGAGCTCCCAGAGGCTTATTTGGGGGGGGGGGGGCAGTATGTGCATGTGTGTGTGTCTGTCTTCTATGTCTAGAACGAGTCAGGCACATAGGTGTTTCAAGAAATATTTTTTGAAGCTGGGTGGATGGATGAATGGATGGCCAAACAAATTAATTAAAAAATGAACAAATGCATTATGACTTATTACAAATTCATAATCCATAACAAAATCCATAATCCATAACACCACTCTCTCTGAAAAATGAATGAACAATTTAATGTCTTCCTAAAATAACTATCTAAAATTATGTGGATTTTTGACAAAATGTGACTCTAACCTCTTGTGAGTCATTGGCACTCAAGTGGGAAAACAGGGATCAGCAACATACCACAGAGCAGGTTTGGGGTTGGGATGGAGAGAGTTAACAAAGAGAAAGGGAGAGCTCAGAAACCGGCCCCTGCGGGCTTAGAACTGGGGCATTCTGAGGGAAGGGATGGAAGTAGGACTTGTAGGGCTGAGGGGTGCAGGAGACCGTAAGTGTCACAGGGATGCCAGAGCCCAGCCCAGCCAGGACATGTGTCCTGTGTGTATGCTCAGCGAGGCAAGCTGCTGTCTGGCCTCCACGTGCTCCAGGAACCCAGGGCAGGTGCTTTCTGCTTCCTCTGGTCTCCCCCGAGGGACTAGAAGGGGCATCTCAGAACGGAGCTGGCGGTAGACCCTGGAGCAGCCGAGATGAGAGGTCTGACCTCTCGGCCGGTCTGGCTGCCAAGTCAGAGAGGCCGGGGGACACCGGGAGCCAGGCGCTCTGCAGCTACTTGGTAAGTGGCTCCCAGCGGGGATTACTAACAAACACAGCCTGGGCCCAGCCCTGGGAGGAGCGTCCCGGCTGCACCTGGAGCCAAGCTGCAGCTTCGCTGAGAAGGGGCAGGAGCCACGCCAGCCTTCTGGGCCCCGTGTCCAGTGTCCCTCTCCAGGCCCTGGGGCTCTGCTTCCTCTGCGTAGCATTGCCAGTTCACTAGCAGCCTGCTTTTCCACTTACAGCATGAACAAGGGCAACAAAATGGAGCGTGCCGCGTCCTTTACCTGCGCCCTGCTAAAGAAAGGCTCCGCGGAGCTGGGCGGCGTGTGACACGGAGCAGCTGCAGGAGACACGGTCTGACCGAGACCTTTGCCCAGCGCCGCCTGCTGCACCCCCGCCATCTCACATCCGCTGAGGGGCCAGGGCCACCTGCCAGGGGGATGGCAGGGCAGGACACAGCGCTGACCCGGCGCTGCAGGCCGGTCCCCACTTCATAGATCATGCAGCCGAAACCCACCACAACTCATCAGCATCTCCGCCGCCTTAGGGGCTACTCCCTGAGCACCAGTCTGTGCCAGGCCCCCCACGCTTTTTCCCATCTTCATGGCAATCTCTGAGGTAAGTAGGATGTTCGTTTCGCAGCTGACACCCCAAGACTTGAGGAGGCTGGTAAAGTGCCTCAGGTAGCACGCAGTTAAGTGGCAGAACCAGCTTTCACAGCGACTGGCCCCATATTCCCAGCGCGCCCGTCTAGAATTTGGGCAGACCCAGCCCCCCTCGCCTGGGCCGGTGCTTTGGCCGACCCCCTTTCCTGGAATGAAACTGCCGCGTGGAGCGAGCGGTGGGCCCCGTGACGCAGGCAGCTGATTCCATTCCCAGCGGCGGCGCTGATGCCACCGCCAGGTCTGCGGCTCCGCCCCGGACACCACGGCACAGAGCGAGCTCTGTTCCCGCCCTTCACACACAGTCACGTTGCACTCACACCCCCGAGGGCCTGACCGAGAGCGGAATCACCAGCCCCTGCCGCGCGCACCAAGAAAACCCTCCCCAGCTGGGCTGAGCGTCACCCCAGTACCTCCGCAGAGGAGTCGCCTGAGATGTCGAAGTGCAGATCCTGCCCGCGCCCCCCTCCAACCGAATCAGCCTCTGAGTGGAGGCGCCTAGGAAACCGCATCTCTTCAAGCTCATGTGACTTGTGCCCCTCCGGAGGCCCCACAGCTATGGGGTCTGTTGAGTCATCAGGCAGAAGCGAAACAGCATCCTACTTAATACCATGTGCAATGTAGCCCCCAAAGGGTGTCCTTCAGCTCTTGGGACAGTTTTCCGGGACATCCGCCCACCCCACCCCAATGACCACGCGGGCCGTGAGGAAACCCCACGGGGCCTTGGGGAGACGCTGCCGCGGTGTCTGGCTGGGTCTGACACTTGCTGGCCCTGCTGGTTCAGTCTAGGAAGGATTTGTCAACCGCTCTTTCCCGAGGGCGAGCCGGCTTGCAGGAAGCTGTCGCAGGCCGCAGGCCGCCGAAGAGACGGTTCCTTGTCTGTCCTGTTGGAATGCCCATCCGAGGGCGGGGTCCCCTCCTGCCACCACACCCAGACTCGCCCAGCGTCCCTGCAGGCCGTGTTCCCATGACAGCACTTGCCCTTGTGAAATCATCCTCGTGCCTAACTCTCCCATGAGATCATAAGACTTTTTTCAAGGGAAGAATAGCATCTTGGGCAGGTTATACAGTGCTTAGCTCTTAGAAACACTTCACGGGTTCAAAACACCAACCGCCTTTCCAGAGGATAGTCATGATGGGAAGGGTCTGCCCACCGTGTCCGCCCTGGAGAAACCGCAGGCAGAATCACATACCTGCCCTTCATCCTCACTTGCTCTTTGGCAACTTACCTTTGTTCTGTCTGCAGACCACCTTCCGGACCCTGAGAGGCGTAGACAGAACATGGCTTGAGGAAAGAGGCAAGTTGCTTCCAGACATGTTTTTCGGCCTGGGAACCCACAGCAAAGGCGGAAGAGCCAAGAATGCAGGCCAAAATGGCCAGATCCAACTTTTTACCATTCCTGTCACCTTGCCTGTTCGGCCTCAGAGAAGCCAGTGGCCCTGGTGGGACCACAGGTCTCCTCGCTTCATGGCCACAGCTTTACTCTCTGGAGAAATAAGCACTGGAGAGATTCATGGACAGGCACGTGCCAGCGGAATTCAGAAGCTGTGTTAGCAAACGTTTTGAACTTACTCTTTAGCTGTGATGTAGGAGTGGCCGTGCCCTCTCTTGGGGTACCCTTCACTAGGCATCTTCACTGGGGACCACAGGACACCTAACAACAGAGACACACGGGCATCATGTAATGCATCCAGAGCATCCTCCTCCTCATCTCATAAAGACCCCACCGACGCTCCCGCCAAGTGACCCAGAAGGACAGCTGGGACCTGGCCTCTCTTTGTGAGAGGATGTGTACCTGCTTCTGTCCTTGCTACCAAGTGGAAATGGCTCAGGTTTCTAACCCCTTCCACCAACTGAAAATTAAGTTCAAAGAAGAAACAAAACCAAATGCTTTCAAATTATTATTTGGGAGGGGGGGGTGTTCTTCATTTGCCTTCAATTTGACTCTATAAAACACACTTAGAGAAACAAGCAAAAAAACATTTTTATTATTCCTTCCTTTCCTTGGCCCAAGGCTGTGGTTAATAAAAGGAGTTATTTCTCTCTAGAGGTATTATTTGATATCAATCCTTGGACAAATAGGAGGTTATTACGACCTAATGTGTGTGGCCATGCACAGCACCCTCTCAGCCCACTTTTCAACAAAGAAAACCACCCCCTACAGGTGCCGGATCCACATTCATCCCACAAAATTGGGCTGAAGAAGCCCACAACCTGTTTTTTCATAATAATTTCTTGTCCCTCCCGCTGAAGTCAATTTCTGCTCCTCCCTTGTTCAAGTCTCATGACTGGGATTTAAAGTGTGTGTGTGTGTGTGTGTGTGTGTGTGTGTGTGTGACTATATATATATATATATATTACAAAAATTTAATCAATAATACAAATAGACAAAAAGCTCATGAACGGCAGTGGGTGTGATTAAAGTGTGCTTGTTGAAACCGAACAGCGGTTTCTCTTCTCCCCTTGCTATTATGTATTTTTCTTTCCTCTTATTGTTCTCATGAATTTCAAAGGTCTGGTCCCCATAGAATTATATTAATGAGACTGTTTAGAACAGCAGGAGAGAAGTGGGAGGCAGAGTAGGGAATTTACCACATGACCGCTTCCACGGGGTCATTTCCTGTATAATTAGCCGTTCCCAGTGCTAAAAAAGAAATTACAGCTGAACTCACTGATCAGCTCCGGGGAATAATGTAGGGGTGAGCCCCGTATTCAAAATTACAGACACGGCACTCCATTCATTCTGGGTTAACTTGTTTTGGTGAATCTCTGCCTCCAGCTCAGAGCCATGGGGAAGGGTGTAGGGACAGCAATGCTCTGCCCAGGAGAAGCAGTCCTTCCAGTGACAGACGCTGCTGCTCACAGTGGGCTCTCCCGGGGTCTCTGCTTTGCTGCTTGGCAGTCTTCAGAGAGCATCTAGGAGACTTTATGAACCTTCAGAATTTGGAGAATTATGAACATGGAGGAGGAGTTCTGTGATGGCCAAGCATCAGGGAGGCGATGAGGGAGGGTGGGGGTCACCAGGCCCCGGCCCTGCTCTGCAGGAACAGGCCCCCCCGGCCCCCTGCATGAGAAGGCAATGCTCTTACCTTCTGGATGGGGTCGTCCTCCGACTGCAGCTGCCCGTGTGTGAAGACTGCTTCTCCTCTCTTAATCTTCCTTTCCCCCCGCTGCCCCCCGGTCTTGAGTCCCATGTTAGTCATGAGTTTGGATTTCTGATGGGGTCATCTGTGATTGCTTAATTGGCATGAATGAAACCAACTTCATTCCTCCCCTCAAAAAGTCATGGCTCACTATGGCTTCTGTTTTCCTCAGCCCAGGGTTTCATCCTGGGGAAGCCATTTATTTTCAATGCTGGTACCTCCTCTGTAGGGTCACTGGTTAAAATACAGGATGCTAGTTGCATTTGAATTTCAGAAAAACAATAATTTTAGTACTCTAAAAATGATTAACTGTGGCTCATTTATTAGTATAAATATGTCCCTTTTACTGCACGAGATATATTTTTTACTAAAGAGATTATATTTATTTATCTAACATGTCGATGGAACTGGGCCCCTCACATCCTCCCTCATGGAGCCTCCACGGGTTGAAGAGCCTTCAGGCTTAGACTTAGAGACCATCTAGGCCCAGCCCCTTCTGGTCAAGAAGAGGAAATAGAAGGTCCCTAAAACTTCCTAAGCTGAGCTCCCTGGTTTCTTTGTGATGTTCTCTGAGATAACTGTCCCCTGGGGAGAAGCAGATAAACATTTCTCTTTGAAGGTAGATCTAACTGAAAGCAGGGCTGATTGAACTGGACACTATGATCTACCCTGATTATCAAACATGTCGATGCCAGAAGCGTTTCAGTGGGACAGACAGCTACCTCTGCTCACCAGCTCTCTGTAACTATCGTGAACAAACCAGACAAAACACCACAGACCAGGCAACCTGAGCCTTCTCATCCCTGAGCATGTAGACTAAATGGCCACTCCGTTCTTCCTCATAACATATGAGGGCCCCACTCCTGCCCAATCCTGTGGGTTTCCAGTTAACGTTTGGGATTGTCCTGTGTGAGGACATACTGAACTATGGCATCCTGGATAATCATCACTGGATGGCAAGGGAGAAACAGAACAGAAAAGAGGGGTGTTCCTCCTATTAGGAGAGACAGGGAAAGCCTTTCTGGGAAAACATAAATTGAGACCTACATGAGGAGTCAGCCATAAGAAGATGGAGGGAGATTTCAGAGGGAGATTTCAGACTGAGAGAAGAAGCAGTGAGAAGGCTCTGAGGCAGAATAATAGAACATGACACGGTTTGGGTTCCCAGGACTGAGGCTGATTCAGATTTTGCTCAAAAGTCCAGAAGGGTACAAGCTCTTGGTGTCCAGGGGTTTGGGGAAAGCAGTTTCAAGCTGAACCTTGGGGCAATGCCCAGTAACTCTCAGAAAGGCCCGTGGCAGGTGCTGTTCTGAGCCCAAAAACCACAGGTTTGTGTGAACCTGGGCTCTACAGCTGGGCCCCTGGATATTGGCAGCAAGATCAAGGAGGAGGGAGGTACTGACCTGGATCTCAGGGGAAGGGGAAGCTTCCAGTCTCAGTCCATTCCCCTGGTGCCGGGTGCTAATTCAGGGTCCTTGAGTGCCCGGGCATTGTTCCAGCATGGAGACTGCAGAGCAGCTGGCATCACACACACACACACACACACACACGCACATACCGTCCAGAAGGGGCTACAGGACCAGACCAGCACACTGGGGACACTGTGACCTGTCTGGGACACACTCTCCAGTGCTTCTGCTCTTTGGAGTTCAGCCAGAAAGTCCTGCTCAGACTGTACAAGGGCATCTCTTTGGGCCTTTGAGTGGTTTGCAGCTTCTGAGGTACCCAGTCCTGTCAGGGTTAGGTGCCCAGGATTGGCTGGTGTGGCTTCTTCGAATAGGGTTCCCAAGGAACCTCAGCCTGAAAATCCTACCACATCCTGTTTCCTGGAAGTGCCCCGAAGTTCCCTTTGACTAGGCTCCTAGTCACTGTCCTTCAACTGGCCTAGGACTCAGGATTTATTCTAGGACCAACCCAGGCCAGGCCCTACCTGCCCTCACCCTGCACACTTCCTAGTGACTTGTGGCAGCATAGCGCACCCCCCGCTATCCCCCAGGCTGACAGGAGGGGCTCTAGAGTCCCAACTGCCTGCACATCATCTCTTCAATCTGTGTCACTTTGGGCAAATCATAAATCTCTTGGAGCCTCATTGCCGGCATCTAAAAAGTAGGGTTAAGAAAAGCATCTACTCCCGAGGTTAGTGGTGTGAGTGCAAAGAGATCATGCTCACCACATGTTGACACAGTAGCTGGTACAGAATAAGTTTAGCATCATAGTGTGAACCGTACTAGGAGGCTGCCTGACCCATTACCCCTTTGGCCCAGCTCAACCTGCCTTGAGTTTAGAAGTGGCTGCCACCTCCCCTGTCCCAGCTCCTGGGTTAGAGCTTGCGCCTAGTCACACCTTGCTGGCTACTCACTGGCACTCTGCTGCCACCTGGTGGGCCTGGCCTTGCACCACAAACCCACCTGATGAAGCCGAGGTGAGGACGGGGCACTGATTGCAGACATGCGTCTTCTATCTTTTCAAAACCTTCCGCTATAGAAAGGATTCCTTTATTAACTTTTGGTCGAGAATATGTTTGTATATTTTAAGAAAACACCTCCAAGACCATGTGGATTCCTGCAACAGAGAGGAATTGACAGAACTGCTCCAGCCATGAAGATGGAAGAGAAACAGTCCAGAGATGGAAGAAGCTGATGACGCCTTGCCATACTAGCAGTCAGCAGCTGTGCATCGCTGCAGGTTGCCCAGGACCAAACCAGAGAGGGTCGGACCTGCATTACCACCATTTGTCCACCATCTAGAACTGAAATATCATTGCTGACATGTACACATAAGGAACTGTTTGACATTGAAATTAGGATTCAAAAGAACTGTTGGCCCAGGAAGAAACTCACTACAGACTGATTCATTTGCCTCTCAGCATAATCATTATTGCTTGCCTCATTTTCAGTTCTTATGAGTGTATTCCTACTATCACATGATCTCACTCATCTAGGGGAAATAATGAACAACATAAACGGATGAACAAAAACAGACCCGGAGACAGGGAAGCATCGATCAGACTGTCAAACCTCAGGGGGAAGGTAGGGGAGGGTGGGGGTAAAGAGGAGAGATCAACCAAAGGACTTGTATGCATGCATATAAGCCTAACCAGTGGTCACGGACAACAGGGGGGTGGGGGCATGCGTGGGGAGGGGTTTGGGATGGGAATGGGGGGATGAGGACAAATATGTGATACCTTAATCAATAAAGAAATTTTAAAAAATAAAATATAGTTTTATAATTAAAAACAAAACAAAACAAAAAAACCTTCTGCTCACAGTGCTCAGGGGCCAGGACCCACTGTACTCATCTTCCTTGGGACTTAGAATCTTCTTCAGTGCTGGTCACTGTCCTTAGATCGTCATAGCCTTGGGTTCTGCCTCCAAGAAGTCCAGGCCAGGCCCTAGTGCCCTCACTCTCCCCACTTCCAGTGACTTCCTCTTCTCCATCCCACTCCCCCTCCTCCATCCCCTTATCCCCCCATTCCCTCCAATAGGGGCTCTGGAGTCCAAACTGCCTGCAGTTCATCTTTTCAATCAGTGTGACTTTGGGGTGTGAGTGTTAGGGTCTCCCAAGGAGGAACGCAGGAGGCCAAAAGTGGTAAAGGATTATAAATTTCTTATGTCATCTGGAGACCAGATGGGCTGAGCCCCCAAATGATGCCCTACCCAGCGATGTGGAGTCAGAGATTTTAAAGGACTCTAGGAGGGCTTTTCCAGGCAGGCGGAGAATTCTCTGGGCGGTCAGGGTCCTGGGAATCCTGGGACGGTCAGGAGAGGAAGGATCATGGTCTTAGCAAGTGGAATGTGACCAAAGCAAAAGGGAATGTCCATTGTGAGGTAGCCTAGAGGTCCGTTCCCAGGGGAGGGGGTATCGATTCAATTATTTGATCAGACCTCACAGTGAGTTCTTGCTCCTTCACACACACTCCAACAGAAAATTCTAGAATGTGATCAATGAAGGCCAGCGCTCTGAGTGGGGCTGATGCTGCTGTCCTGTCGCAGGAGACTTGGAACACACAGAACTGGCTGTTTAGGAGGCAGAGAGGACAGGTAGGCACATCTGTGGCCAGCTGCAGGGTCCTGGGCCGACAAAATGGCCTTCAGCCCCAGCTCCTGTTATACCTGTGTGATCTTGGGCAAGTTACTGAGCCTCTCTGAGCGTCAGCAGCCTCATCTACAAAATGGCAATAAATAATAATTACAAAATTGCTGTAAAAATTAGATGAGAAATAATATCTAAAAGCATCCAGCACAAAGCTTGGCAAGCTGCTGAAGTCTGAGGAAAGCGGATACCACGGAGAATCTCCTGCAAACCTGCCGACAGCCTTGCGAGGGAGGGATAGCGGGCTCATCCCCTCAACTCCCGGTCAGCTGTGGCCTGAGCGTGGCTGCTGCTCATCAGCTGAGTTATTGCCTGCGGAGCCCGGGGAGCGGGGCGGAGCAGCTCTGAAGGTGGGGGCAGTGGTGAGATGGAGACAGACAGAATGCAGTCTGTCCACATGGGCGCCTACCAGGAAAGCCCAGCGGCCGGGGGGAGCCTGGAGGACAACAGGAGCCCTTCCCCGCTGAGACACAAGAGCAAGAGTGGCTTCTGCTGCCTCAGCCTGGGCTCCCGGGAAGGAGCTGGGGGACGCCGTCACTTTCCACTTCAGTAGGAAAGTCGTCCCAAGAGAACTAGCATTGCCCCACACACAGGCACAGACGCTGGTGCCGGTGAGCACGATGCCCAGGTCCCCACGCTGCTCCCGTGGCAGGGAAGAGCACCAGTAAAGGAGAGACGGGACTTACACCGCCCGTGGCCTCTCTGACCCGTGTCTGCGAAGAGGGGTGGGCTTGCAGGGCTGGATTAGAAGGACTTTGGAGGTGGAAAATAGTGAGGGGTCACCCTCGGTGTCCACTACGACGTCACCTGATTCCTGCCCAGGATACAGCGGGAGTATTGGCTCTTCTTGGGGCCGGAGGCACAGGAGAGGTTTCTCGGAGGAAGAAGAGCTACCTTGGAGTCTGGAAAGGTAAGCAGGGTTCACAGGCGTGAGGTGGGAGGGGGGCAGTCCAGTCAGGACTTAGGGTGAGAGGGGAAGGTGACTCCAGGTGGAGGGAGGGCTCAGAGGCGCCGCGCCGCCTGGCAGGCTTGGGGAAGAGGCCAATAGCTCTATCCTGGCTGGAGCTCAAAGGACCAGAAAGAAAGTGCTGACCTGAGCGAGGCCTGGATCTCAAGGCACCGGGAGCCCGTGCGAGGCTGTTGGACTTCCTCTGCAGGCTGTGTTGAGTCACAGAAAGGTTTTTAGCAAGGAAAAAAAGTGGGGCTGACCAGACTTGGGGCCATGAAACTGACTTCCTCCCAGGTGGCTGCGAGGCTCACACGTGTGCTGGGGTGAGAAAACATTGTGCAAACGGTACATCATATTGGCAGGCGCTCTAGGAGCAGCAGCTCGTCCTTAACCCGCAGGGCGTTGGGCTGGTGGCGTGGAGCGATGCATAGGAGAAAGCCTGGGCTTTGGGTTCTGGTTCCGATGCTGCTGGCTGCAGCAAGGACTGGCTGTGTGTCCTAAATTACCCAAGACACTCAGCCACCTCAGTTTCTGCAGCTGCGGAACGGGGACACATTATCTGCGTCTCGGGGAGGCTGTGGGGTGAGGGTTCATGTGCCTGGCGTGGAGTAGGCTCTTGTGTCAGGGTTCTTTGATTGCTAGCAACAGAAATGCAACTCAGGCTACTTCAGGGTCTAAGGGAGGTTCTGAAGGTGTCCCGCAGAACTAACAAAAAACGTCTGAGCAAAGCAGGTCTGAAGAAGGAATAGAACTGAGCAGGCCTGTGGACACAGGTAGAAGGAACTAATGGGTGATCTTCCGGTTGTTGCCATTAGAAAGTAATCAGCTCTAACCACGTTCATCCTTGTTTGTCTGCGTACAATAATTAGATTCCTTGGAGAACCTTGTTTGGGTGGCTTGGGCCTCGTGCCGAATCCTTGCCCAGGCATGGAACGGTCTGGAGCGGGGGTGCAGGGAGTGTGGTATTTAACACTCGCTCCAGGATGATGAAACGGGGAGGAGGACATTTTCAGAGGGAATAAGAAGGAAGAGATGCAAGAGAGACAAAGATAGAGCTGTCCTCTACAGCGTTCGGCAAATGGTGGCCCTCGAGTTACATAGGGCTCACAGGCACTAGACTAAATGTTGCCATGTAGCTGGAAGCTGTGAGGATTAGGCAATTGTGGCATATTGTGTGCAAAGAGGTAAAGGGTAGTATATGACAGTGGTCGACAAACTCATTAATCAACAGAGCGGCAAACAGCGGCTCACAAGCCGCGGTTTGCCGACCACTGGGCTAGGCTTTCTCCCTGAGCAGTCTCCCTGGTCTTTGCTGCTTTCTGAGAGAGAAAATCCTGCAGGAGCCTGTGCAAGGCTGCCAGGTGCTCCTAGGGAGCACTGACCGAAATGTAGGAGGCTGACAGCAGAACCCATCTACTCCAAGCGTCTCTCTACAGGGGTGAAATAGAAGCCAGGGGTTCAAGAGCTATCTTTGCAGGTGTTTTTGTTTTGTTTTGTTTTGTTTTTTCAGTTATGTGACCTTGCACAAGTTACCTAACCTTTTTGAGCCTCAGTTGGCTCAATTGTAAAATGGGGATAATAATTTTTTAAATTTAGGATTGTCCTTATTTGTTTAGTTTCTTCCAGGTTGCAAAGGGAGACCCACAAGTGGCTTCAGAGGAGGCAGAGAAAGATATGATTAGGAAGAGCAGGACATTTTCAAGGCTGAGCTTGTTGCTGCTTTGTGGAGGTCCGGGGCAAGCCCATCTCCATTAAGGAGACAGCGGCCGCTGTAGCAACCAGTCAGCAAAGGGCACCTCTGCGCCTTGTGAGACTTCTTGTTACTTCCTTGTCTCTCTCATACAGTTAAAGGGCCTCATTGGGCTGGTTTGTCCCCATCCCGAATGGAACACGCCGTGGGGCAATGTCTTTGCACCGGCCCACTGTGTCCTTAGCTCTCTCTGTCTCAGGAAGGGTCCCCTGGCTCTGCCAGTGGCGTGGAGGCTGAGCACAGTCTCTGGAGGAACAGCTAACGGCTGGGTGTTGGTTTCCCAGTACTGCTCTGTGACGTAGCCCACGCTGGGTGGCTGAAACTACAGGAGTTTATTGTCCCGCAGTTCTGAAAGCTATACCTCTGAAAGCAAGGTGTCGTCCGCGCTCCCTGTGAACCCTGGGGGAAAACCCTCCTGGCTTCTCCAGCTTCTGGTGTTTGCTGGGAGTCCTTACGCCCCTTGACTTGTAGATGCATCACTCCAGTCTGCCTCAGAGGTCCCACGTCTGTCTCCTCTGTGTCTGCCTGCACATGGTGTTGACCTCGCTCTGTGTGTCTGTGTCTCCTTACAAGGACACCAGTCATATCAGATTAAAGACTCACCCTGCTTCAATAGGACCTCATCTTAATTAACTACGTCTGCCATGATCCTGTTTCCAACTAAGGTCACGTTCCAAGGTGCTGGGGGGTTAGGATTTTATGTGAGTTTGGGGGGATACAATTCCACAGAGAACAGAGTTTCACAGACTGCCCAGCATCTACCCAGCGGGGTTATGGTGAGTGTTACATGAGATGATATACATACAGTGTCTATCATGATGTCGCAGGAAATAAAATTGTTTTCCCATAGTTCAGTGGTCCTCAAAGTGCAGTCTCAACAAGCAGTCTCAACACTCTCCAGCCTGCCCGCCCCCCAAGACCTGCTGAATCAGAAACTCAGACACGAGGCCCCGTCTGCTTTAACAAGTCCTCCAGGTGACGCTCACACAAGCAAAAGTTTGAGAACCATTGGTTTTATTCAGTTATCTGGCCCGGGCAGTAGTGAGGCTGATGAGGAGAAGCCCTGGAAAAACCCATCCCAGCTCTGGAGCCACCCACAGCTTCCCAGGAAAGCCGTCTGAGCAGCCCAGGCCTGGACCTCCCATTCCTTAGAGGCCAGGGTGTCCCTTAAGCTGCCCCTCCCTGGCCTTGGGCCAGTCCATCCCGGCATGTTGACACACTCGGTGTTGGGCCAGGTGTGGTGTGCTAGACTGTGTCTTGGTGGGAACATTCTCGACCTCACAATCTGGGGGTAGGAGCTCTAAGGACAGGGGCCCGCCCACCCTTCCACCAGACATCAGCCCAGCCCTGCCCACTCCTCTCTGCGGGATGACGGGGCTGGGCTCAGTGAATTTTAGGTGGTAAGTCCTCTCCTCTGAGGTCAGAGGCAGAGACCCAGAGAAGTGAGAGACCTGCCCAGGACACACAAAGGTCAGTGGCAAAGCCCAGCCCAGAGCCCAGTGTCCCTGGTGCCTCTGAAGAGTTCTTCCCACTCGTGTTGCAAGTCCCACCCTGGCCGGGCATTTGCTGGTGTCCCGGCACGCTTAGGCAAGTCACTGACAAGCTGGTTCTAAACCAAGCAGTGCCACCATCTTTGACGGAAAACAGCTGAACAGGTGGCTGTCTTTTGGCATCAGAATCGGTGGCAGGAGGGACGCACCTCTGAGGGCAGAGGGTGTCTGAGGGTGAACCCAGAAGGCCCTCCAGGCTCCCTTTCCCATCCCACCCCCCATGACAGCCTGTGTCCTCTGGCCCCATCTCAGCTCTCCTGAGCATGGGACTTTGAAGATTTACTCTCCAGCCTGGAATTTCCCTGTCTGGGACTAACAGAGCACAGACAGAGAGAGGAAAGCCATGAATCCTATAACCCCTCCTCCCCTTCCCTCTTTCGGGCCCTCCCTCCCCCCTCCCCCCAGGGGTGCTGCTTCAAGCAGGAAAGGAAGGGACAGATGGCAGCAGGTCGAGGGGCTGCAGCATCTGGTCCAGGGCTCTGCTGCAGTGTCATCTGTGGGCATCTGGATCGTCCAGCACCTCCCGTGCCCACGGGGCCTGGTGGCTGCTGGCTCCTTGCCTTGGAATTGATGCTTCCTGTGATCAAAGGCCTCCCTCACTCCCTCACTCGGTCTCTCTTGCTTTGTTCTTTCCTCTGGCCTCCCTGAGAGCTAAGCACCCACCTTCTGGACAGGATGCTGTTTCATGGGCAGGTGTGGGCCTTCCTCTTCTCCTCTCCCCACCCCGGGGAGTGCCAGGCCTGGGTGCCCCTCATCCAGGCCTGGGCCAAGTTACAGCACAGGCTCCCAGGAAGGATCCCTGGGATCCCTTTTCCCTGAGGGAACAATGACTCTGAGTCACTGAGCCTTCCTTCCTCCCCGCTCCAGTCACAACGGTTAGTGTAAAAGCACACGACATGGGGACTGTGAGGGTGTGTGTGTGGGTTTTACTTCAGGAATCTGAAATTTTACCTTCATTTATTCCTTTTCTAACACTCTTCCTTTCTTTATATCTGAATTTCCTACCTTGATCGCTTTCCTTCTCTCTGAAGAACTTCTTTTAACATTCTGTGCCAGGTCTACTGACAACACATCCAATTTCTGTTTGTCTGAGAAAGTCATTTCTCCTTCACCTTTGCAGGATCATTTCACAGACACAGAATTCCAAGTTGGTTTTTTGTTCCCAACACTTTAAATATGTCACTCCACTCTCTTCTTGCTGTCATGGTTTCTGAGAAGATGCATGTAATTCCTGTCTTTGCCCCCCCCTCTGGCTTCTTTCAAGATTTTTTCTTAATCTTTTATATTCTGTAGTCTGCACATGATATATGCCTAGGTATAGGGTTTTTTATGTACTTTCTGTTTGGTTGGTTTGGGTTAGGTTTTTATCTGTTTGTTTGTTTGTTGCATTTATCCTGCTTGATGTTATTCTCTGAGCTTCCCGGATCTGTTGTTAATTTGGGGAAATTCTCAGGCTTATTTCTTCAAATATTTCTTCTGTTCCCTTTATCTCTTCCTTCTCCTTCTGGTGATATTTTTAAGAACAACATAAGAGCTCTTTTCCCCCTTTAAAATGTATTAATGGCCCTAACCGGTTTGGCTCAGTAGATAGAGTGTCGGCCTGCGGACTGAAAGGTCCCAGGTTCGATTCCGGTCAAGGGCATGTACCTGGGTTGCGGGCACATCCCCAGTAGGGGGCGTGCAGGAGGCAGCTGATCGATGTTTCTCTCTCATTGACGTTTCTAACTATCCCTCTCCCTTCCTCTCTGTAAAAAATCAGTAAAACATATATATTAAAAAAATGTTGTATTGATGGATGAGTTACTGTGTGTCCAACATGAAAAAGACTGTTAGACTTACAAGCACCATTCCAGCCTCTGCTGCCCACACACAGGTAGCCTCCCCCTCAGCCTTCACCCGTAGAATGTAGTGAGCACCTGGGGTGGGGGGAACCCCCACTCTCCCAAGAAGACATGGTTAAACTTGTCTCCAAGTCCAGTGGCTGGCCGTGTGGGAAACCAGCCCCTCCCCAGGTTTTGGTGCTCTCCCTGCATCATTCTTATGCTTCTGCCCGTGCTCTCCATGTCCGCTGCCCAGATTCTTCCTCACATTGCTTCAGAAGCAAAGACAAGCATCTTCTGTGGTTCTCACCGGTCAGAGCACTCCTGCTAACAGTGTTTAGGAGCAAAGGACGCTGATGTCTGCCACTTAGTAAAAAATGTACCAAAAGTAAGATGAGTTGATGGATGAATATAAGAATACACAGATGATTACATCTGGAATATGTTTAGTAAGATGTAATTGGAACGTAGGGAGTACATTTAGTAAGATGTAATTGGAACATTGAGGTAGTGGGTATATGAGTGATGGCTGTTTGATGTTTTCAGCTTCCCTGTATATTTGAAAATGTTCATGATCCAATTGGGGGTGGGGAGTCCATATACCAAGCATCTTATGATGTTTGTAACCTGAATGAAAATGGAAGGGGTTGGAAGAAAGGTATCACAGGCGCCCAGCCTTCTGGAGACTTGCTCATTCTGCTCCTGTCCCTCTCTCTGTTCCCTCACTTGTAGTAAAACCAACAAAATGCTGCCCCTCTTCTAGCAGGGTAGCTCCATCAACCCCAGAAGGCCCTGTGGAGCCTCACTCCCTCCTTTTTGTAGAATCGCTAAAGAAACACCGTGCTTTGCCTGAAAGGCACCTGAGAGCAGTCTTCTCTGTCTCCTGTGAAGAACTGTGTCAACCCACCTCTGAAAAGCCACCTGCCCCACTTGACCCACCTGCCCGGAGCAGAACCAGATTTCTCCTAAATCTCGCCTCTGCTTCTCTCTAGAACACTGGCTGGCATAGGAGCATGGGGATTTACGCTTTTCTCACTTTCATGGAACTGTTAGACATTGGCAAAGTCTCAGACATCACAGGACCTGTACCTCAAACAACCTTTTCTGTTTCAATGGGATCTACATCAGTTTTCCAGGGCTGCTGTAACAAATTATCATAAACTTGGGGGCCTTAAAACAACACAAATTTATTCTCTCCCAGGTCTGGAAGCCAAAAGTCCAAAACCAGTTTTGTTGGGTTGAAATCAAAGTGTTGGGAGGGCCACTCTCCTACTGGTGGCTCCAGGGAACAATCCCTCACTTGAGTCTTCCATCGTCTGGTGGCTGCCAGCATTCTTTGGCTTGTGGCTTCACCACTCCCATATCTGCCTCTGTGACCACGCTGCCTTGTCTTCTGTCTATAGTCTAATCTCCCTCACCTCCCTCTTACATGGATATTCCTGATTGCATTTAGGGCCCTCCTAGATAATCCATGATAAACTATCCCTCTCAAAACCCTTCATTTCACACATCTACAGACACCCTTTTTACACATATGGTAAGATTCATAGGTTCCAGGAACTAGGACTAGGGTATCTTTGGGGACAATGGTTTAGCTACCACAAGACTATGTACATTCATTATTGTTTTTACCCATGAGGCACGTATTATTATCCCACACTAAAGATGAGAAAACTGAGGCTCAGAGAAGTCATTATCTAAGGTCACACAGTTACCAGAGAAGTAGACCATTGATTGAACTCATTCTTGTAGCCTGGAACTTAGCACCCTTGACTTACACAGGATGAATTTGCACCAGTAGCCCTTAATAAAGGATTATCATTAGCAAATACTATAATCAGCCTGGTATGGTTACCATTGGGCTTGCATGATACCTCCTTCATTCTTTGCTTCTTCTCACTATGTCTTGGAGTCCTGGAATTGGAAAATATTTGAATATAGGTCTTTCAGAGATCTATTGGGCTTGACTCACCATTCTTTTTATTTTTTCAATTACAGTTTATATTCAATATTATTTTGTATTAGTTTCAGGTATATAGCGTAGGGGTTAAACAATCATCTACTTTACAAATTGGTCCACCCAATATTTCAAGTATCCACCAGGCACCATACAGTTATTACAATACTAGTGACCCGGTGCACAAAATTCATGCACATTAAAAGGGGATTAATTAGAGGAAATAATTTAATATTGCTATTTGCCCTTTCTCTATAATAGAAGTGTCAGAGATGAAAGAAAATTAGTAAAATGTATATGAAAACCTTCCTCCTGTCAGATTCTGGGGCACACCACGGGACCCAGAGTCAAGTACCTGCCCACCCACATGCATCTCAAAATCTCATGAGACCCAAACCCAGCTGCCCGCCCCCCCCATTGGCTAGATCCAGACCCGGCCAGTTACACCCTTGTCAAGCCCTGCCGGGCAGGGGGCGTAGTCTCAGGTCCCCTGGCCCAGCGCCAGGACAGGGGCCATGGCCTGAGGTCCTCTGGCCCGGTGTTGGCATGGGGGTTGCAGTCTGAGGTCCCCTAGCCCAGCACCAGGATGGAAGCGCACCTTGAGGTCCCCCATCAAAGCCTGCTGGGTGGGGGGGCGTGGCCTCAGGTCCTCTGGCCTGGCACTGGGGCGGGGGGTGCGGCCTGAGGTCCCCCAGCCTGACACCAGAGTGGGGAGCACAGCCTGAGGTCCCCTGTCAAGCCCTGCTGGGTGGGGGGGCGCAGCCTGAGGTCCCCTGTCAAGCCCTGCTGGATGGGGGGGGGTGTGGCCTGAGGTCCCCTGTCAAGCCCTGCTGGATGGGGGGGGCATGGCCTGAGGTCCCCTGTCAAGCCCTGCTGGGTGGGGGAGGCGTAGCCTCAGGTCCCTGCTGATTGCTTGTTAAGGTTCCTTATGGGAACTTGGCCTCAGCTGTGGGTACAGCCATCTTTGTGACAGAGTGATGGTCAATTAGCATATTCCCTCTTTATTAGATAGGATTATTGACTACATTACCTATGCTGTACTTTACATCCTCGTGACTATTTTGTAAGTACCAATTTGTACTTCTTAATCCCTTCACCTTTTTCACCCAGTCCCCCCTCCCCTATGGCAACCATCAGTCTGTTCTCTGTATCTATGAGTCTGTTCCTTTATCTTGTCCTTTAGAGTCCACATATAAGTGAAATCATATGGTATTTGTCTTTCTCTGACTGACTTATTTCACTTAGCATAATACCCTCTAGGTACATCTATGCTGTTACAGATGGTAAGATTTCATTTTTTATAGCCAAGTAATATGCCACTTTATATATGTACCACCACTTTTCTATCCATTCGTCTATTGATGGGCACTTGAGTTGCTTCCATATCTTGGCTATGGTAAATAATGCTGCAATGAACATAGGGGTGCATATATTCCTTTGAATTAGTGTTTTGCATTTCTTTGAATATATACCCAGAAGTAGAATCACTGGGTCATAAGGCAATTGTTGGGTCATAAGGCAATTTTATCTTTTACTTTTTCAGGACGCTTACTACTGTTTCCATAGTTGCACCAATCTGTATTTCCACCAATGGTGCAAAAGGGTTTCCTTTTCTTTATATCCTCACCATCACTGTTTGTTGATTATTGATGATAGCTATTCTGATAGGTGTAAAGTAATATCTCAGTGTGGTTTTAATTTGCATTTCTCTGATAATTAGTGACATTGAGCATCTTTTCATATGTCTATTGGCCATCTGTATGTCCTTTTAGAAAAAGTGTCTATTCAGGTTTTCTGTCCATTTATAAATTGGGTTGTTTGGTTTTTTGGTATTGAATTATATGAGTTCTTTATAATTTTTGGATATTAACCCTTTGTCAGATGTATCATTGGCAAATATTCTCTTCCATTCAGTAGGTTGTATTTTCATTTTGTTGATGGTTGTCTTTGCTGTGCAAAAATATTTTAGTTTGATATAGTCTTCTTTTTTATTTTTATTTTGTTTCCCTTGCCCCAAGCAATATATCAGAAAAAACATTGCTACGAAAATGTCCAAGATTTTACTGCCTATGTTTTCTTGGAGTATTATGGTTCTTGAGTCTTACATTTAAGCCTTTAATTCATTTTGAGTTTATTCTTGTATATGGTATACAAGAATAATGTTCTTTTTTTTTATAATGTTTTGTTATTTTGCATGTATCTGTTCAATTTTCCCAACACCATTTATTGAATAGACTGCTTTAATCCCATTGTATGTTCTTACTTCATTTGTCAAATATTAATTGACCATGTATGCATGGTTTTTTATTTTCTGAGCTCTCTATTCTGTTCCATCCATCTGTTTTTATGCCAGTGCCATGCTGTTTTTATTACTATAGTTTTGTAGTACAGTTTGATATCAGGTAGTGTAATACTTCCAATGTTGTTGTTCTTTTTCAAGATTGCTGTGACTACTTGGGGTCTTTTGTGTGATTCCATACAGAACTTTTAATTATTTGTTCTAGTCCTGTGGAAAACTTCATAGGCATTTTGAAAGGAATTGCATTAAATCTATAATTGCTTTAGTAGTATGGACATTTTAATGATGTTCATTCTTTCTATCCATGAACACAGTATATGCTTCCATTTATCTGTATCTTCTTCAATTTCTTTTTTCACTGTCTTATAATTTTCTAAGTGCAGGTTAAATTTAATTTTAGGTCTTTTATTTTGTTTTACTTCTGATGTAATTGTAAATGGGATTGTTTTCTCAGTTTCCCTTTCTGATACTTACTTAATTATTGCTGTATGAAAATGCAACTGATTTCTGAATGCTTGTTTTGTATCCTGCCACTTTACTGAATTCATTTCCCAGTTCTAATAGTTTTTGAGTGGAGTCTTTAGGGTTCTCTATATACAATATTATACCTTCTATAAGTAATAACGGTTTCACTTCTTCCTTTCCAGTTTGGAGGCCTTTTATTTCTTCTCTGATTGGTGTAGCGAGGATTTCCAGTACTATGTTGAGTAAGAGTGGTGAAAGTGAACCTCTCTGTCCTGTTTCTTATCTTAAGGAAAATGCTTTTAGTTTTTCCTTATTGAGTGTGATGTTGGCTGTGGGTTTGTCATCTATGGCATTTAGTATGTTGAGGTATGCTTCCTCTACTTCCACTTTGCTAAGAGTTTTTATCATAAATGGGCCCTGGATTTTATCAAATGCCTTTCTGAATCTATTGATATAATCATATGATTTTTACCCTTCATTTTGTTTAAGTGGTATATCACGTTAATTGATTTGCACATATAGTACCAATCTTGCATCCCAGAGATAAAAAACCTATTGATCATGGTGTATGTCTGCTGAATTCAGTTTGCTAGTATTTTGCTGAGGACTTTTCCATCTATGCTCATCAGGGATATTGACCTATAACTTTCTTTCTTTGTAGTATCTCTACTTGGCTTTGGAAATAGGATAATGTTGGCCTCATTAAATGAGCTTGGGAGTTTTCTCTCCTTTTGAATTTTTTGGAGTACTTTGAGAATAATAGGTGTTATTTTTCTTTGAATGTTTGGTAAGATTACCTGTGAAATTATTGAGTCTAGAACTTCTGTTTGTTGGAAGTTCTTGTTTTTATTACTGCTCGGTTTTGTTAGTTGTAATGGGTCTGTTCGGGCTTTCTGTCTGTTTGTTTTCAGATTTAACTTTGGAAGATTATATGTTCCTAGGAATATGTTTATTTGTCCAGATTGTGCAGTTTGTTGGCATGTAGTTGTTAATAATATTTTCTTATAATCTTTTGTATTTCTGTGGTGTCAGTTTTATTTCTCCTCTTTCATATCTGATTTTATTTGAGTCCTTTTTCTTCCTGATGAGTCAGGTTAAAGGTTTATCATCTTGTTTATCTTCTCAAAGAACCAGCTCTTGGTTTTATTGACCTCTTGTATTATTTTTTTAGACTCTATTTTGTTTATTTCTGCTCTGTTCTTTATAATTTCATTTCTTCTACTCACCTGGGGCTTTGTTTGTTGTTCTTTTTCTAGTTCCTTTAGGTGTAAGGTTAAATTGTTTATTTGAGATTTTTGAGGTAGGCCTGCAATGCTATGAAAGCAGTCTTCTTAGTACTGCTTTCTCTGTGTCCCACAGATTTTGTGTTCTTGTGTTTTCATTTTTCTCAAGGTATCTTTTGGTTTCTTCCTTAATATCATTGTTAACCTAATCATTGTTTAGTAACGTGTTATTTAGCCTCCAAGTGTTTGTGTGTTTTTTACTTTTTCTCTTATAATTGATTTCTAGTTTCATACCATGTGGTTAGAGAAGATGCTTGATATGATTTCAAACTTCTTACATTTGTTGAGACTTGTTTTGTGGCCCAACATCTGGTTTATCCTAGAAAATGTTCCTTGTTCACTTGAAAAGAATGTATATTTGGCTGCTTTGGAGAGAAATGCTCTGAAAACATCAATTAAATCCATCTGGTCTAATGTGTCAATGACGGTGCTGTTTTTTATTTTCTGACTGGAAGATCTAGCCATTGATGTCAATGGGGTGTTAAAATTCACTACTATGGCTGTATTACTGTCAATTCCTGCCTTTATGTCCATCAAGATTTGCTTTATATATTTATGTGCTCCTACTGGTACGTTGGGTGCATAAATGTTCACAAGGGTTGTATCTCTTGTTGGATTGATTTCTTTAGCATTGTGTAATGTCCTTTGCCTCTTATTATAGCTTTGTTTTTAAAGTCTATTTTGTCTGATACAAGTATTGCACCTTCAGCCTTTTTTGTGTTTTTTTTTTCCATTTGCATGAAATACCTTTTTCCAACCTTTTACTTTGTCTGAAATACCTTTTTCCATTCTTTTACTTCATTCTGAGCTGGCTGAGATTTGGTGGGGTGTCGCTCTGGGGTGGTGGTGGGGCCTGTGTCCCACTTGGGGGAAGCTGAGTGTTGCTTTGTTGGCACCAGGTCCGCGGTGCCGTTTCTTTGTAAATGGCCAGTGTGCATCCTGGCAGCTCCTGCAATTGAGCGTCTGCCCCCTGGTGGTCAATGTGCATCATATCGACCAGTCAGACAGTCAGAGGGACTTAGCATATTAGCCTTTTATATATATAGATGGGTCTTATTTCTTATCCATCCAGCTACCCTGTGTCTTTTGATTTACATTTAAAGTGATTTAAAAAAAAATTTTTTTTCTTGATTTCAGAGAGGAAGGGAGAGGGAGAGAGAGCTAGAAACACAATGGTGAGAGAGAATCATTTATCAGCTGCCTCCTGCATGCCCCACATTGAAGATTAAGCCTGCAATCCAGGCATGTGTCCTGGACCAGAATCAAACCCAGGACCCTGTAGTCCACAGGCTGATGCTCTACCCACTGAGCAAAACTGGCCAGAGCTAAAGTGATGATAGGTATGTATTTCTTGCCATTTTGTGCTTTATAACCATGTTCCTCTTTTTCTTTTCTTTCTTCTTCTTAAAGAATTTTCTTTAACATTTTCTGTAATACTGGTTTGGTGATAATTAACTCCTTTAGCTTTTACTTGTCTGGGAAGCTCTTTATTTCTCCTTCAATTTTAAATGATAGCCTTGCTGAGTAGAATAATCTTGGTTGTAGGTCGTTGCTTTTAATCACTTTAAATATTTTGTGCCAATCCCTTGTGGCCTGAAATGTTCCTGTTGAGAAATCAACTGACAGTCTTATGGTAGCTCCCTTTTAGGTAACTGTCTTTCTCTTGCTGCTTTTAAGATTCTATCTTTTTTTTCTTCAGTTTCTAATTTTTTAATTTGTTTTTTAATTGTTTTCTCTTTTTTTTCTTTATTGATTGAGGTATTACATATGTATCCTTATCCCTCATCGCCCCCCCTCCCTGCTCATGCCCTCACCTCCCTGGTATCTGTGTCCATTGGTTAGGCTTATATGCATGCATACAAGTCCTTTGGTTGATTTCTCCCCTTTACCCTGACCCTCTCCTACCTTCCCTCTGAGGCTTGACAATCTGATCAATGCTTCTCTGTCTCTGAATCTATTTTTGTTCATCAGTTTATGTTGTTCATTATATTCTACAAATGAGTGAGATCATGTGATATTTATCTTTCTCTGACTGACTTATTTTGCTTAGCATAATGCTCTCCAGGTCCATCCATGCTGAGGCAAATGGTAGGAGTTCCTTTTTACAGCAGTGTAGTATTCCATTGTGTAGATGTGCCACAGTTTTTTAATCCACTCATAAGATTCTATCTTTGTCTTTAACTTTTACCATTGTAATTCTGATGTGTCTTATTTTTGAGCCTCTTTGGGATCATCTTGTTTTGGACTCTCTGCACTTCTTAGACTTTTGTATCTTTTTTCTTTACTTGGTTTGGGAAGATTTTAGTCATTATTTCTTCAAACAGGTCTTCAATTCCTTGCTTTGTCCTCCTTCTGGTACCCCTACGATGAGGATGTTGTTATAATTGATGTCCCAGAGGTTCCTTAAACCAGTGGTCGGCAAACTCATTAGTCAACAGAGCGGCAAACCATGGCTCGTGAGCTGCATGTGGCTCGCGAGCCACCGTTTGCCGACCACTGCCTTAAACTATCTTCATTTTTTAAAATTCTTTTCTCTCTCTCTCTCTTTGCTCTGATTGGGTGTTTTCTGGTACATTGTCTCCTAAATTTCTGATTTGATCCTGTGCTTCATCAAACCTGAGGTGTAGTCCTTCTAGTGCAGTGGTCGGCAAACTGCGGCTCGAGAGCCACATGTGGCTCGCAGGCCACAGTTTGCCGCTCTGTTGACTAACCACTGCCTTAGGGAAAAACACTTAAAAAACATTTTAATAATATACTAATGTCTTTAACCTGAAGTCAAAACTTCTGGGTAAGGGTGATGCCTTACGCAGTGGTCGGCAAACTCATTAGTCAACAGAGCGGCAAACTGCAGTTTGCAGACCACTGTTCTAGTGTATTCTTTATTTCAGATATATTCTTCTTTTCTGACTGATTTTTTTTTTATGGTTTCTATGTCCTTTTTTATGTTTACTATCTCTTTGTTTAAGCTCTGAGTACATACATTCTTCCTCTAGGTTCCTTGAGTATCCTTATAATCATTGTTTTGAACTTTATCTGATAGATTGCTTACCTTCATTTCATTTAGTTAGAGATTTCTTCTGTTCTTTTATTTGGGGCATGCTTCTTTGTCTCTCCATTTTGGCTGCCTCTCTAATTGTTTCTGTTATTAAGTATGTCTGATTGCCTGCCAGTCTTTCTATGGTGGCCTTTTGTAGTAGGTGTCTTATGGGACTGGCACAGTCTCTCCAATCACCTTCTAGGTGCTCCAGGGGTTTCTTGTGTGGGTCATGTGAACCCTCCTGTTATAGTTGAATCTTGGTTGCTATCTGCCCATGTGTAGGTGGGGTTAACCCTTGGCAGGCTAGCTGCCTATGAGGATCAACTTTGACCACAGTATATGAACTACTGTGTGGGGCTGACCCCAGAAAACAGAATTTGCCCCAGCAGTGCTGGTGCCTGTTGAGATCTCTTTTTGGGTGTGCTGCTTGTGGAGCTGATTGGGTTGTGCTCTGATGTGGTGTGAATCTCACCCCAAAATGTGTTGATTGTGGGTCCCCTTGGGAGGAACTCAGATGCAGGTCAATGTCAGGCACCACCTGTGAACAGCCCTGGGCTACCTGTAGTTACAAAGCAATGCACAGGTTGTGGCTGCCTCTTCTGTGCCTGGGTGTGCATAGGGTTGGCTACGTGGCACACCAACTCTGGCTTCCACCAGCACCAAGCCTCAGGCCAGGTCAGGAAAAGGCCCAAGATACCCCAAGAACCCCCTCCGCTTGCTGGCCTCCTGTTAGGCTCAGTCACTGAAAGAGCCTCTGGCAGCATGTGAGTTGCGTGAAGCAGGTTCTTGGTGAGTCACTAGTTTGGGGTGAGTGGTGCTCACCATATTGGTACAGACTCGAACTTCACACCAGTGCCCGAACTGAGGCCACTCAGCAAATGCCTCAGGGTGCACCAAGGCCAGCTGCTACCTGCTGGGTACCTGCAGACCTTTGTGGTGTGGTGAGGTTTCTCAGAGTCTTCAGGGTCAGTCCAGCAGAGATTATCAGGCCCAAACAGTTCAAGATTTGGCCATGTGAAGGGAGGCCTCTGCACAAGTGCCGGTCATTGTGCAGGGGAAAATGGCCCTCACCCTAGAGCTGCACAACTCATTCTCTCCCTCCTTTTTTTTTAAAAAAAATTTTTTTTATTGATTTCAGAGAGGAAGGGAGAGGGAGATATAGAAACATCAATGTGAGAGAGAACCATTGATCGGCCACCTCCAGCACACCCCACATTGGGGATTGAGCCCGCAACTGGGGCATGTGCCCTGAACAGGAATCAAACCATGACCTCTGGTTCATAGGTCAATGCTCAACCACTGAGCAATATTGGCCAGGCTTTCTCCCTCCTTAAGAGCTTTCTAAGAGAGGCTGCCTAGAGGGCTCAAGCTGGCCATAAACAGCTGACTTCTATTCAGGGCTCACGCTTGGCAAGGGGTGCCACCAGGAGTTGGGAGGGTGGAGCTAGTGTCTCTCCTGTTGGATGGCGGCACTGGTCAGCCAGATGAGCTAGTGGTTGGAAATGGCTTTACCCCAGAGCCACAGAACTCAGTCTCTGACACCTTCTGAGTTCTCCCTCAAGAGGCCTCCAAGAAAGTCTTCACCATGGGCCCAGGCAGCTAACTCCTTTGCAGGGTGTGAGCTCAGCAGGGTGGGTTGACAGGGAGTCAGGAGGGTGGGGCTAGTGCATTCATCCAGGCTGATGTGACATGGAGTGGAGCGCTCCACCCAGGAAAGATAATGTCTGTGGCGGTGTGGGAGATGAACTCAGCACAGGGATCCTGGTTGCCATCCCTTCAGTTTTTTCCCTGGAAACACACAACTCAGTCTTTCCTCGCGTGACTCCAGTCTGATCCATCCATGCCCTCTCTGTTGAAGCCCGGGTGAGTGGCCATGAATGAGAAGTTGTGTGCTAGTCTTTTAAGAGAGTGCCTGGGTTTCTAGCGGTCTTCTATCTCTCCCTGGAAGACAGAGTCCCTGCTGATTTTCACAGCCAGATGTTATGTGGGCTTTTTTTTTTTTTTTTTTTTGGCTCTGGTGCTCTGGGTTGGGGAGCCTGGTCTTGGGTTGAGACCCCATGCTCTTCAGGGAGGAAGTTTGAAGCTGAGATACTCCTCCAAATTCTCAGCCACCACCCATGGGTGCAGGGCCAGCGCTTTTCATATCCATGCCCTTCCTACCAGCCTTGAAGTGGCTTCTTTGTAATCCTTGGTTATCCGACTTCTGTCCAGGCAGTCTTCATTTGGTTATTCAGGTTGATTGTTCTCTAGTTCCAGTTTTGACTTGCGGGGAGGTGAGCATAACTTCCACCTACTCCACTGCTGTCTTGGATTCAGAACCCTGACCATTCTTAGTGTGTATTAAAATCTTTGTACATAAGCAACACAAAATGTAAATTCTTTTTTAAATGCATATTCAACTTTTTAAATATTTTTAATTGATTTTTTAGAGCTAGAGAACGTGAGAGAGAGCAAGAGAAATATCCGTGTGAGAGAGAAACATTGGTTGCCCCCTATACTCACCCCAGTTGGGGATTGAACCTGCCACCTGGGCATGTGCCCTGACTATGAATCAAAACTGCTACCTTTCAGTGTAGGGATGATGCTCCAACCAACTGAGCCACGCCAGCCAGTGCCATGCATATTTAACTTTTGACAGAGCTCTGGTTAGGGAGGAAGGAGGAGACCCAGACCGTCTTCTTGACTGAATATTCTGCATTTGTAACCATGGACAAGCCACTTCCATTCCCGTGATCTCAGTTCCCTCACCTGTAAGGTGCATAGATTCTGGTGGAAATGTTTGGAATAGATGGTCTCCAGGTCTTCCAGGTCCATCACTCTCTCATTCAATCATGCACCTGCAAACAGGGCTGGATGTCCCAGCTAATACACCTGTGTTTACTGGTGTGAGCCCTTCATATGCCCTTGTAGCCCACTGCCAATCATATAGTGCTTGCTTAGGGAAGTCATGGCAGGCAGCACTCGCAAAGAAGTGCCCATTCACATTTGTTCAGTCTTCAAACTATGGATCTCAACCCCCGAAGAAGCAGAAAAACTGCATCCCAAATGCTAATGCCTGTGCTCATAGAAAACATCTGTGTGAGAAAAAAAGCACACAGAACAAGGTTTCCCAAAGAAACTCTTCTGAATGCTACACCATTTGAAAATACTCCAGTCCCTTCACAATGTCTTATTTTTTAAAAACTGAAAAATGGTTCTTTGCATTGAAGAAACCAATACAATATTTTGTCAGGTGCCATTGTATAATTGTGATGATCATATTTGATTGATTGGTTCTAAGGAAAACTCTATCTCATGCAGAACACTGGGGTGCTATTGGTAGCTAATTGAGATGGCTCCGGGATTGTCAAGAAACCCCCTGGATTGGACTCTTTCCCTTGCTACCAGACAGGGTGTAAATGGGGTGCAATTTTCAGGACAGCAATCTGACAATGTCTCAAAAGCCCTAAAGATGTGCTTCCCTTTTTGTTAGTCATGAAGTGATGAACAAATATTTGGCCAGGGTTCCTAAGCCCCACATCCTCAGCTTTTTGCTCCTACAGGTGCCGGAGGGAGATACACACAGGGGACCCTTACTACTGGCTAGTTTTGGGTCTCAAAGCCCCGTGTGGATCCTCCAGGGCTGGAACTTATGGTAGCCCTGAGCCCTCCTTTTATGTTTGATCTAAGGCTTAGCACCTCTACTGATGGCATTCACCTCTGTCCTCAAGGCCTGTGCCCTAATCTTGGTCCTAGAGGACTCACCACCTGAGAGCAGGAAGAAGCAGGGAAAGACAGCCCAAATGAACAGAGATGTTCCTCCCTAAGGCCTTGAGCAAAAATGGACTCAGTCCCCTCCACCCCCACTCCCAACCCCCAGACTTTTTTAGGGAAAAGTCTGGCCCAGGTCCACGATGCCACCTCAACTTCTTGGAAAAAAGAGACCCCGGAGGCCATTATCCTTCTCTTTCTCTGTGGAATAGCATGTCCTTCATCTGAGACCCACTCCCCACCACCCCAACTCCACGGGTACATGTGGGACTTTTCATGGTCTTATAGACCTTCCCTCCTGGCTTGTTGGGTTGGTCCAGGGGTGGGGACCTGATAAAGGAGATGCTGATATCCCTGGACATCCTGGTCCCTGTTTCCTGAGGCCCAGATCTATCCCTGCCCTCTCACGCATTTGGTTTACTAAAACAACCAATCCTTATTACTAGTCCCATTTTACAGATGAGGACAATGAGGCTTAGGGAGCAACTTTGCCTGCAGGCCCACAGCTAGAAAAGGAACAGGAAACACTGTACCGGTTCATGCACCATGCTCTCTCTACCCTCTTCCCACACTGGTCATGTCATCGCCCCGATTTTGCTCATCACCGTCCAATTTGTGAAAAAGAGCCTTTATTAACATTATTAACTCAAAGCAAGTATTTTGGGTTTCAATACCTTCTTTTCAAATTTGATTGCAGTTTGCTTTAATTTTTCCATGTCTCCAGTTCTGTGAAATGATAACCATCCCCAAATTAGTCTTTTGAAGTGGTGGAGAGAGAGGTGAGGTAATATATGTGCAAATGATTTCAAAAGCATCAAATTATCCACCAATTCTGGGCTATTATTTCATTTTCATTTTTATTAATAGCAGCTGGCACAGTTTCCAGGCCGTGTGGAGGAGCAGCTAGCTCTGTGAAGTCCCAGAGCAGAGCCAGTTTCACCCAACCTGATATGGTCTATTCAACCTAGAAATCGCAAAGGTAACTGGGGACCGTTCTACAAATAGCATACTCCTGAGACAGGCCAGTAAGTCAGGACAAGTGGAACAGGGAAACTGAGACCGAGAGCTGAACTAACTGGCAGAGCAATTTACAGCAGAGAAAGACTCCTAGAGACCTCCCTAGAGATAACATCTAAGCCTCAGCTGTATTTCAGCTCCAGACTCAGAAAAGCAGCAAAACCATGTGGTGACAGCAGGACCAGCTGCCATGACTAGCGACCCCCTGCCCTGACACTGAGCAATCAGTGGAGACCATGGCCCTGGAGACGCATACCTAGAAAACTGCTGAATATTCTGCTGAACCCCTTCCCTGACCTCCCCTAAGACTCCTGCCTGCAAGAGAGAGAGAAAAGCCGCAAGACAGAGAGCTCCTGCATGCTCTCCTTCCTGGGAGCATGCCCCGCCGCCCCGCGCCCCTCCAACCCGCTTCCCCAACAGGCACGCAGCTCCTAAACTCTAAGGGACCCATGAGGCTAATAACCAGGGCAGCCATGGGCAGCAGCAGTTCGTCCCAGACAAAACCCTGAATCTGCCCTCAAGGCCCCCTTTTCTCTGAATTCTTAGCCAAAGCAGACCAGCCTTCCTTGTTTCCTGTCCCCAGCTTTAATAAACATCCTCTAAAATTCACTGGGACCCATGTTGTGAAACTGTCCCTGCAGGAAGTCAAGAGCCCACACACTCCCAGCTGGCCCTAGGCAGACCTGCTCCAGGCCAGGTTCCCTTTCTGGTAACAGTCCCAACACTCCTGCGAGCTGATGTAAAACAGTGTTCACCCAAATCAGCCCCAAACTGAAGGGCTTTCATTTCCAAGAGCTTCCTTTGAGCCTTTTCCATATGTAATAAATACACATATGTAAAATGGCATGACTAAGTTTTTGAAAGCTGCTTTTATTTATTTCTATTCTACTACATATACAGTCACATAATAATTTAAATGTGTATACTTTTTTATAAAGAAACATTATTCTAAAATCAATACATACTTATTGGCAAAAACTAGAAAAGTGCAAAAAGAATAAGGAAGAAAATTCAATACTAACTCCAGAACCCAAATATAACCCCTGCTATCTTTATTACCTTCTAGACTCTTCTATTTGTATGTATACTTTAAAGGATAATTGGCCATCATACTATCCTATATAATAAAGAGGTAATATGCAAATTAACCCTCACACCCTCACAAGATGGCTGCCTACGACCAGGCCAGCAGTGGGGTAATGAGGGACGACCAAATGACTGAACAAGCAGGCTGCGTGGGGCAACCAGGCTGGCGGGGTTGGGGGGTGTCATGAGGGGCCACCAGGCTGGCGAGGGGGGCAGTTAGGGGTGATTGGGCCTGCACGCAGAGACAGTGAGGGGCGATCATGCTGGCAGGGTGGGGGGGCAGGCAGTCGGACATCCCCCAAGGGGTCCCGGATTGGAGAGGGTGCAGGCTGGCTGAGGGGAACTGCCCTCCCATACCCCCCCCAACCCCCATGCACGAATTTCATGCATCAGGCCTCTAGTATATATATAAGCCATCATTGTACATATATATATATTTTTTCATTTAGTTTTATATAAAGGAATAATCCTGATGGTCATTTTTAATGGTTGCATAACTTTTCCCCCAGCTTTATTGAAATGTTATTGACATATAATATTTAAGTTATAGTGTAATGGTAATATATATGTATATATTATTGCAAAATGATTAGGACAATTAAGTTAGTTAACATTTCTACCCCTTTGCATAATTATGATTTGTATGTGTGTATGTGGTGATAATGTTTAAGACCTACTCTTAAATTTTTTCAGGGTATTTAATATAGTATTGATAATTATGGTCACCTCACTGTGCATTAGATCCCCACATCTCATTTATCTTACTGGTAATAAGTGGAAATTTGTACCCTTTGACCAATATCTCCCCATTTCTCCCACCCTCTGAGCCCTGGCAACTACCATTCTACTCTCTATTTCTACAAGCTTGACTTTAGAGTCCCCTTATAAGTGAGACTGTGCAGTATTTGTCTTTCTCTGACTTATCACATGTAGCATACTGTCCTCCAGGTCTACCTATGTTGTCTTTAAAGGCAGATTTCCTCCTTTTTATGGCTGAATCATATTCGTGTGTGTGTGTGCGTGTAATCACAGTGATTGCCTAATTTTTAATCCAGCAGTTGTCCCATAATGTACTATCCCATTTCCAAGTGGTTGGCCAGTTGTGTTCCAATAACCATCTTCATGAATACAGATTATTTTCCCCACCGTAATTTTTTCCCTTGAAACGACTCCAGGAGAGATGTTCAGTCAAAGGTTTGAGCCCGTGTTGTAAGTATATGAAGCAGCACGACATCTTTCAGCTTATTCATTTTAATGCCATGTTCTTGCACTGGACCTTGGCATCAACACACACACATTAGGCACCAACAGTCGCACGGAACTGCCGGGCAGCTGCTCACTGGCGCTCAGAACGGAGGCTCTGGGGGTCCAGAGGTTAATACTGAAACATAGCCTTTTGTCCAGCGCCACCCTCTCCTAGCAGATCAGATCACCTCCTAGTAAAAAGCGGGGCTAAGATTCTTGAGTCTGAATAGTTTCTTCCCACTAAAAGCTTAAGGTTTTGGGTCGAATATTCCTGGGCAGGGTGGGTCAGCAGAACTGTCAGTCTCTTCTATAAATGAGTCTCTGGTGTGTGTGTGTTTTGACAGTGGGTTTTGATGGGTGAGGAAGAGGGCCGTGGAACCTGATGTGGAAGGATGTTTTGTCTCTTAGTGAAGAGTGTGTCTGCTTTACAGTGTCCCCAGGTTAGCCCCTTTCCTGCCTGAGTGAACAATGTCATCCACCGATACGGAGTGTCAGCAGAGGCTAGAAGAATGTATGTAACAAGGCTCACTCAGAGGTTCTGTTCCCTTTTGCAAATGGCCTCAGAGGACAAATCTATGAGGAGACATGATACTTTACTACTGGTAAACATGTACAATACTAGAAGTGTATATTCTGGAAGTCAACTTGGTAATAGCTATCATAAATTGTCTTTTTATTTCTTTTAATGCTCACCCAGAGGATATCGTTTTTATTGATTTTAGAGTGAGAGGAAGGGAGAGAGAGAGAGGGAGAAACCGGTATGAGAGAGAGACATTGATCGGTTGCCTCCCATACGCACTCAGACTGGGGATCCAATCCACAACCTAGGGATGTGCTCTGACTGGGAATTGAACCTGCAACCTTTTGGTGTATGGGATGACACTCCAAACAACTGAGCCACCTGGTCAGGGCTATCATAAATTTTTTAATGGGTGTAGACAACAGAAATGCATTTTACAAGGCTGTTATTTGTAAAAGTGAAAAATTGGAATGTTCAAAATACTTGATAAAAGATTTCAGGTGAAGTATAATAGATCTACATTACTAGACTATTACTCAGTCACACAAAAAATGATGTAGGTAAATATTTGTTGATACAAAAAAAAAAAAATGCCCATACTGTATTGTTAGGTGAAAGGTACAAGTTATAGAATAGAATGATCCCATTTTTGTAAAAAAAAAAAAAAAAGGAGAGAGAAAAGGCACATATATGTCTGGAAAGCTATAAATAATTTGCTAAATTTTGATAATGAAGAGGCCTGGCTTCTGAGATAAGGAAATTGTGTTTGAAATTATGTTTTGAAGACTGAAAATCTCTGCTTGACTTTCGAAGGGCAGGTATGCCCTTGACCTTCTCCTGGGCCTTACACAATGTGTCAACAATGAGACTTGGGAGGGGGACCTGTATCAGCCCCGGAGAAGGTCATCTGGGCATGCTGCCCTTGGCACAGCTCAACACACCCTCAACCTCACATTATCCCTGCTGGGTTCATTATCACCACGCTTCTTATCGCTTTCACTTTCTCACCTCAGTAAAAACAACTGCAGTCTTGAAGGCCACTTGCAAGGAGTCAAAATGGAAAATTGATTTAGTCATCCTTGGTGGTGACGGAGGGGTGGGGTGAAATGAGACGGGGTTAAGCAGTACTAACTGGTAGTTAGAAAATAGGCACAGGGAGGTAGGGACATAGTCAGTGAGAGTGCAGTAGCTGTGTATGGTGCCAGATGGGAACACTTTGTAACCTATCTGCAGGCCTTTCCCTGCACTGCCCACCTGAAACTAATACAGAATAGTGTTGAATGCAAACTGGAATCAAAAAACAAAAATTTTAAATGTGGTGGAGATGGTAAAGCAATTCTTGGAATCTGCTGACTCTGATTATAACACAGTGTATTTTTTTCCCTTTTAATCTTTATCATTGAAACACTATTTTTAAGTTGTCGGGTGGCAACATTTGCAGAGACTCCAGCCTTTAAACTCGGCTGCAGCTGCAATAAAGTGCAAGTGCGACTCAGAAATGCAACATGACTACCACTGTGTGTCTAATGGGGCCTTTCACCTGGCATGAGCCTGAGAAAGCAGGGTCCTGGTCCTCTCCCTCAGAGCACTGAACCATAATTAAGTGCTGCTTCCAAACTCAAAGCAGAAATTCTCTCAAAAGAATTTTTCTCTGGATTCCTGTACTACCAGAAACAATGCTTTGATCTCTTTCTCTTGTTTAAGTCTCTTCTTCTTGTACACAAACTTTTGCTCCATCAGCTCTGTCACATTTAAGGGAAACATGGATTTGGGCTTTCCTATTGTATTCCACTGGGTTGTCACACACTGTTTTGGTTCGGGTCCCTGGGGCAAGTCCCTTTATGGAGACTGAGATCCATCCCAAGGTCCCAGGTAAATACCCCTTTGTAATGAGACCATGCTGTGGTGATTGGCCTGGACCCTGAAATAGGGAAAGCCATTGGCCTTAAAGATGATGCAGCTGGCCGATGACCCTTGGTTTTAATACAGGAGTTTCATGTTAGGCACCAATGCTGTATGTGAAAGGAAAAGTGTGGTTGTCTTTTAGGTCTGTGTTTTTAAAGGGTTGCTTGTTGGCTTGTGTCTACGTAGGCAGCCCCTGCACATCTGGCCACTTTGGGTAACGGGAAGGACCCATCCAACTGGCCCCTTAAACAGTGGGGGGCGAGGAGCCATCTCCCCAGGGTTGCTTGGGCAAATGGAATAAACGGTCCCGCCCTCGGGATGCTGTTGCACATACTGAAATCCTTGGACTTTGGGAAACTCTGAGTTTCCAGTTAACCGTCCACCCCTTTAGAAGGAAATGAGCCAGCTTTTAGTAGGTCTTCAATCAAGGCTGACTCACATGGCTCCTGCTTCCTCTTCCTTATGTGTCGCAAAAAAAAAAAAAGTAAAAATCAGTAAGTACAATTGTAAAGACTCAGTCATACACCCTCCTTAGATGTCCCATTTTTACTCAAACCCAGCCCAGAATGACATCCTGGGATAGTACTTTGAGTTATTAACTGATTTTCCCCCCTCCCTGATGGTTTCTTTTTCCTTGGATTACACACACACACACACACACACACACACACACACACACACACACACACACACAGGCTATCGTGTGTTTATTGTCTCTCAGGAATGCAGAAACATCAGACGAAGATCACAGCTTCTTACCAAGCCCCTCACCATCCCCCAGACTGCAAAAGATTCCCTGACTTAAAATGGGGGCCAAACAACAGAAGTGACGAATAAAGTTGGTGGGTTCCAAACAGGGCCCTGGGCCCTGCTCCCCTGGCAAGACCTCCGTGAGGGGACCGGCAGAGGGGGTTCAGGCTGGCAGGCCTTTGAGAGTGTCCCAGGGGCACGAGAAAGCAGAATGACTTCCGGGTGCCCAGCTGGCAGACTGGGGACAGAAACATCCCCAGTTGAAGGTGCCAGGAAGTCAGAACCCAGACATCTCAGCAGGGATTGGCAAAGACAAATAGCAGTGGGCCAGTTGAGCCACTGTGGAATGAGACTTATTTCCAGTACTCGGGGAATTGGGCACTTGACACAGAAATTGAATAGAGAAACTGAAGATGAGAGCAAGTGCCGCTCCTGGCTTCTGAGTTGAACGCCTGGCACCACGCTCTCTCTCCTCCCACCTTTGCAGGTCGTCCCAGGGTCACGAGCAGAGGCTGAGAAGCAGGTGGTACTGGGATGACTAACAGGTTCCCACTGCCCAGACTTCCCATGAACATGAGTTGGGATGTTCCTCTTCTTGTTGCTCTCGCCCAGCGAGACTCACGCTTTGGAATCTGTCTCTCAGGCAGGATGCTCCTCTCTTGCCCACACCTAAAACCTTGACCAGACTTAGACCCCACGCTTTCTCTCCCTCCCCAAGGGCAGGCCTGCTGTCCCCTATGCAAATCGTGGATCGGAAAGCTGGAAGGTCACCTTGACTTGCTCCTTGGTATTTGTCACCGCATTTGCATATGTCCACATACACACAGAAAGTGATCACCAGGGATCTGAGAGGTTCAGAGTGTTCATAATAAGAGCATTTAAGAGCCCAGCCAGCATGTCTCCGTGGTTGAGCGTTGACCTAGTCCGACACATGCCCGGGTTGTGGGTTCGATCCCCAGTGTGGGGCATGCAGGAGGCAGCTGATCAATGATTCTTTCTCCTCGTTGATGTTTCTCTCTCTCTCTCCCTTCCTCTCTGAAATCAATAAAAATGTATTAAAAAATAAAAACACTTAAGAGAAAATGCAGGCAGAGAGTGTAGGAATTGTCCTGGCAACTTTCACGGCCACTAGAGGGAGGACATGTGACGTGTCACTGGTTAAATGGTCAGCAAATGGCTCTCGGCTTCATGCGTTCTCTCTGGATGCCTACAGTAGCCCAGACATTGGAGACATGACATGAACGGAACAGAGCTCCTGCATCCTTGCTCCCTGGCGGTAACTGCTACACCTGGACTACTGACAGCGTGTAAGTGCTGTCTTTACAAGCTTCGTTTAAGCCCATTAGGTGCCTGGGAACCCTTTATTAGAGCTCTTTTCATCCTCATATTGGAATCTGTATAGAAGAGACGTGCTTTTCCACAAGCTATATCTAAGGCCGTGTGTGACAAATGTACATTTGGTCGTTTTCCCGGGTTCATGGCACACAGCTCCTAAAACCCTTGGGGTCACAGTCTTTTGTATGCTAATGAGATGCCTGGGGCCCAGGGCCCCGCGAAGGCACCAGCATGGGTGTTATCTCAAGAAAGACCTAGGCTTGGCTAGGAAGTTGGAACTTTCACCACCCCACCCCCAACCACCTGGGAGGGGAGAGGGTCTGGAGTTGAGATCATCACCAATGAGTGTTAACTTAATCCATCTTCCCTGTTAACAAAACCTCCATAAAAACACTAAATGCTGGGTTTCAAGAGCTTTGGTGTTGGTGCTGGGAGAGTGACACGCCCAGAGAGGACAGTACTCCTAGGAGGGCCTGGCAGCTCTACGCATGCCTCGGCTCTCTCCACCCCTAGCCCTCCTACCCACCCCCCCCCCCACCCCCCCGCCTTACCCTAGGAATCTCTTCTGTTTGGCTATTCCAAAGTTGTGTCCTTTATTTTAAAAACTAGTCCTGGTGTTTTTCTGACTTCTGTGAGCTATTCTGGTAAGTGATCAAACCAGAGGAGGGGGTCATGGGAACCCCAAATTATAGCCAGTCAGTCAGAAGTGCAGGTGGCAACCTGGGGCTTGCGTCTGGTATCTTACGTGGGGGCAGTGTTATGGGACTGAGCCCTTAACCTTCGGGGTCTCCGCTAACTCTGGGTAGTTAGTGTCAGAACTGAACTAAATTTTGGGGCACCCAGTTGGTATCCAGAGAGCTACAGTGTCTGTGGGTGTTGGGGCAAACACCACAGATTTGGTTAGAACTAATGGGAGTGTAAACAGCTCACCAAGTTTAAATGTAGCTGAGTCTGGGTGTGTATCTATGAGCAAGTTGCATGGCCGTAAATGTGACTACGTAGCCTGGCCCAGGGCCTGAGGAAGAGTAGTCACTCAATAAATGATCGTAGCTCTCTGTACTGAGCATCAACTATGTGCCAGGCTAAGAGAATTAACATAATTCTTCATTAAGGTAAGACACAACATAAGGCTTTGAAATAGTTATTACAGGCCAGGATCGTGTCTCCATTGAACTCTTTCCCTACCCACGGCAGACATTGCTAATCAACTGCAGATCTCTTTTCCATTGAGCCTGAACTCAGCTTCATAATCCTCCTCTCAGTGAAAGTTATATATCCCATTTGCCATTCCTAAGCCAGGGGAAAGAAACTGGGAGTCTAACAACCCTTTCTTATTTTCTCTCAGGGTCAAGGGTGCATGACTTTGAGATAAGTCATTAAATTCCTCTGAGCATGTTTTTGCTTATCTGTAAAATGGAGATCATAGCTTCCCCTAACTATTCCCATACAGCCCTTACTTAGGAGATTTAAATGGTATGAGGGATAAGAAATGCTTGAAAGAGGAAAAGAGCAAGGCACGCCCAAGAGCTCCCAGAATTCACAAAAACAAAAAGGCACCTTTGCCAGATGACCAAGCTCCATGAAGGCCTGTTTAGAACAGAGAAGATACTGTTTCCAGAGGACTTCCTTCTTACTGATGAAAAAGGAAAAGAAAAGAGGAAGCAAAATGAAAGGAAGCAAAGGAAGAGAGAGGACGCAAGTTGGAGG